>CM070775.1:132628120-133989708 GCA_036346955.1 Dipus sagitta
TAGACCAGGCTGACTTGAAATTCACAGTCTCAGGGTGGTCTCGAACTCTTGGCAATCCTCCTCCCTCTACCTCCCAAGTGCTGGGATTAAAGGTATGTGCCACCACGCCCAGTTTTGTACTATAGTTGTTTCTGCAGGGCTCTCTGTAGTGGTTGTGAATGTAGAGGGGCTGCTCTTTGCTGATGATGGACAGAAGGGCCCTTCTGGGCGCCTGTTGGAATAACACAGTATAATGGAGAAGAGGCCAAACTTACTCATGACAGCTCTGTTCAGTTGGCGTGCTGATGAGAAGTGCTGACACGATCCTCTGCTTAGCCTACCAGAGCTATCTTTACCTTTAATTTCTACCCTGGTTCACAAAAAACATTTGATTTGGGTATCTGTGCAGGACTATTTTCCCAGTGGGATCAGGCCACATCCTCTTATTAGTCTCTCTCACTGAGATGAGTCATAAAGGGTGTGCCTACCAAGAGACAGTGGGTAAGGGCCTCTTGGGGCTTAGAGCTCTAAAGGGTCAGCTTTATCTCTACATGATGAATCATTCCTTGACCTCAATTTTTCCCTGTACCAACGGGCCATGAGGGGAAGAAAATTGTCCATGGAGTCATGCCAGCAAGAAGTATGGGACTCTGGGAAATTACTCTAGCTCGGAGCTCTCTCTGTAGAATTATCAAACAATCTCTTTGGTAGTAGCTGGGTGTTCTCATTAAAGAAGGGGTTGGAGGAAGGGGCAATGATGCTTGGAGAATAATACTTGTTATATAGCTGTAGGGGAGACGCCTCTGCCCATCATGAAAGCTTTAGAGTGTCCCCTTTCCCCCTTCCTAATAATTACTCTGTGTCTGTAGCATAGTAGACCTGCAGTTCCTGTGGAGAGCGGGCTCATATTTGAGCTGGATCCCTTGACCCAGGTTGTTGAATGCTTCATTGAGTGACTGATGAAGGTATTCAAAGGATGGCTATGTTCCAGTATCTAGGGGTGGTGAGAAGACCCCATATCCTGGAGGGGTCTTTACTCTGAATCACAGCAAAGACTGTGGTTTGTGTGAGTGAGTGAGTGCAGTCTGGGCTTCTTTGGAACCCTGCTAATGAAAACATTGATTATCTGGAAGGATGAGGTGATTCTTATTCTATTCACTAAAGTGGTCAGTTATTTATTGGGTGCTTAGTTTTAGACATCCTTATATCTTCATGGTCTGGGAAATAGTCCACCATTAGAAAAGAATACTCATTTAACATAATTTTGGTTTTAACAATTTTAAGTGGTATATAAATTTTAAATTAATTGATTTCTTTTGCACATAACCATGTGTGTATGTACGTAAGTATCTGTGTGCTGTGCATGTCTGTGTATGTGTGAGGTGTACGTGGAGGGCGGAGATTGACATTGGTTGTCTTTCTCAATCACTCTACACTCTATTTGCTGACGCAGGGTCTCTCTTGTGAACCAGAGCTCACTGATTCAGCTAGTTTAGCTAGCCAGCTTGCTCTGGGGACCTACTGTTTCTGCCTCTTGAGCTCTGAGATTACAGTCAGGGGGCCACACTCACGGGCATTTGTGTTGGTGCTGGGAATTGATCTATGGACCTCATGCACTGCATGGTAAGAACTTTATCCACCAATCCATTTCTGCAGCCCCAGAGATTTCATTATTTATTTATTTTGATAAGTTTTTGGTGGTAGTGGTGATAATGTGTGTGGTATACATAATGTGTGCGTGTTCTGTGTATAGATATGCACATGTGAGCATGAGTATGGAGGCCAGAGTAGATCATCAGGTACCTTCTATGGCACCTCTGCTGAGATTTCTATTTTATTTTAATTAAATTTTTAAAATTTCTTCTTTGAGAGAGAGAGAGAAAGAAGGAGAGAGAGAGAGAAAGAGAAAATGGATGCACCAGGCCTCCAGCCACTGCAAATGAACTCCAGACACATGCACCACCTTGTACATCTGGCTTACATGGGTCCTGAAGAGTCAGACCTAGGTCCTTTGGCTTTGCAGGCAAGTGCCTTAATCACTAAGCCATCTCCCCAGCCCAAATTTTTATTTTTATTTTAGAGAGAGAGAGAGAGAGAGAGAGAGAGAGAGAGAATGGGCACACCAACACCAGGGTCTTCAACCACAGGAAATGAAATCCAGACACATGCACCACCTTGTGCATCTGGCTTTACATGGGTACTGGGGAATTGCACCCCAGTCCTCAGGCTTTGCAGGCAATTGCCACAACTGCTGAACCATCTCTCCAGTCCTGATACTTCTATTTCATTTTTTGAGGCAAGCCCAACAGACTCCCTTATTTAATATGAGAGAAAAAGAGAGAAAGGGAGAGACAGAGAGAGAGAGAGAGAGAGAGAGAGAGAGAGAGAATTGGCATGACAGGACCTCCAGCCACTGCAGTCGAATTCCAGATACATGCACCCCCTTGTGTGCATGTGCGATCTTGCATGCTTGCATCACCGTGTGTCTGGCTTATGTGAGACCCAAAGAGTTGAACATGAGTCCTTAGGCTTTCCAGGCAAGCTCCTTAACCGCTAAGCCATCTATACAGCCACTGATACTTCTATTTTTAAAGGCTAGATTTTTATTGTAAAAGTAAAGCAAGTCCACAGTAAAAATTAAGAGTCTGAAAGAGTAAAAAATAAAGCAAAATTTCCACTATATAGCAAAAAGCACAATGAGCATTTCCCGTGTTTCTCTCTAAATCGTCAGTGAGTACCGTCTAAGCACGTTTTATTTTCACAAGTGGAAGCATGATGCGTGTATATTTGTACAGCTAGCTTGTTTTTGAAGTTAACTATCTATCTTGAGCATCTTTTTCTAAATAGTGCATATTGATCTATCCCAATCTTTGCCATGGCTGCAGTCCACTGATAGATTTCCTATAATTTATTTAACCAGTTCTGTCTTGATGGGCATGAAGGATGTGTCCAGATTCTAAATTATTAAAAAGATGCTACAGCAAATATGCAAGTATGTTTACATGTATATATATTTGCAATAAATACTTCAAAATACATTAGATATGAGCAGTTGGTTTTCAAAAATGGCCCCTATTCACAACTCACATGTAGTATGTACCAGTGGTCATATCTTCACATTCTTGGTCACATTGGTGACCAGCAAATCTTTACATCTTTGTCCATTGATGACAACTCATTTTGGCCAAGCCTGTGTTTCTTTAATTATGAACTAGTTTCAGCTGTCCCCTCCTTTTGGGGTTATTTTATTTTCAATGACTGGCTTATTGAGATCCATTATGAATTTTCCTATTACATTGCTTGTCTTTTTTTGTTCTTACAAACAGGCAAAAAATATTAATTCATAGTACTATCTCCTTGTTACATTTAATAAGAAGTCTCCAATTTTATTACTTATCTTTTGACGTTGAATGTAGCATTGTCACAAAAATGTAAACATTTATATAGCTAGATTTACCAGTATTTTTCTTTATACTTCTGAATTTTATGTAATACTAAGAATGACATTACATTTTTTTAATATTTTGTTTTTATTTATTTATTTGATAGATAGATAGATAGATAGATAGATACAGAAATAGGCAGGGAGAGAGAGAGAGAGAGAAAGAGAGAGAGAGAGAGAATGGGTGCTCCAGGGCCTCCAGCCACTGTAAACAAACTCCAGATATGTGGGCCCCCTTGTGCATCTGGCTTATGTGGGTACTGTGGAGTTGAACCTGGGTCCTTTGGCTTTGCAGGCAAATGCCTTAACTACTAAGCCATCTCTCCAGCCTGACATTACATTTTTTTGTCTTTCAAGATTATAAACAGAATCTTCTTAATTGTTTTTACAAGTACATTTATAATATTATCTATATTTAAATATGAGGTGCAATAGAGTCAAAAGGATCCAGATTTATTTTGTCTGAAAGGCTAGTCATTTGCTGGGGCTCCGTTTTCCCTTGACTGATGAACTGATGGGACACGACACTTCATCGTATAACAGCAAATACATTTCTGTGAGACCTCCGTGTCCTCTTGCAAACAACCACTCACCCTTTTAGGTGAGTCATTTGGACATGCTGTCAATTATGGAATCAAAGATTGAAAAAAAAAACACACACAACCTTTTCCACAAGCTACAAAATAGAATAGAAGCATCATGCTCCAAGGCTCTGCCTGATGTTGTATATGTTTTCAAGGCAAAAGGGTGTCATGTGGTATGGTCATATATGTCAAATACGTTATTTATATTATGTATCATATGTGTCACAAAAGACATAGGGCACACATGACAAGGCAGTCTTGGTAAACCACTGCGTTTATTGGGGTGACTTACAGAGCAGGGTGAGGGGTTGGTATACCACTGCGTTTTTTGGGGTGTCTTACACAGCAGGGTGAGGGGTTATTTACAGAGGGATGGATGACTCAAAGGCAGCTGCATCACCAAAAACCCTACCTAGTATAGGTGATGACTCACCTATTTATTTATTTAGTTTTATTTCCAAGAGAGAGAGAGAGAGTGAGTGAGAGAGAGAGAGAGAGAGAGAGAGAGAGAGAGAGAGAATGGACACGCCTGGGCCTTCAGCGAACTCCAGATGCATGCACCACCTGTATCTGGTTTACGTGGGGTCCTGGGGAATTGGACCTGAGTCCTTTGGCTTTGTAGGCAAGAGCCTTAACTGCTAAGTTTTCTCTCCAGCCTGACTCACCTATTTCTATTTCTAGTTAGGAGGTTAAAAATTAAGGAAATCCCAACAGAATCTCAACATTGTATTATACCACACACAGACACATCAGAAAAACCCCAAAGTTGTAAACCTCAGCTCAGTTGTTACAGCTTTCTAATTTTCATGTGTCTTTCTCGTCCAAATGACGAAATTCACTAGGGATTTCTCTAGCACTTTTCATCTGATGCTGTCACAGTCCTTCCCACCCACTATCTAATTAAGACTCTGAACTCCTCAGCGAGAGAAGGAAGCACTGACACTCTAAACCTGACAAACAGAAGCTGAATCCCCTTGCAGACCTAACTAAGTAAAATAGCTCTGGGGACATGATGAGAATGCAGTGAATTGCAAACATTGAAAAGCTTGCATCTTAGTCTCAGCATTCATTCCTTAGTGCCTCCTAGAGCATCCAAACTACCCCAGCACGACGCCTGCGTTGCAGGGACATTTCAATCGGCACTGCTTTGGAGACACGTCAGGCACCGAGTACAGGCACCAGCAGGGGAACTGCAATGCGAAGAAATACAGAGCAAGAACTTAGGGGCCCCCCTGCTCTGTGTGCCTGTTGTAGCTCCCAGTAGAGCTGGGTGTGGAGAGGTATGGCTCCTGCAACATACTGGGCAAGGTTTTGGAGGGGCAGGAAGGGGAGAATCCAGAGACTGAAATTGTGTGTAAGGATTCTTAGATGCGAGTATTGGGATCCAACGCTGGCTGATGTCAGCAAAGAGGACGCCTCTCCGAAGGGTATCAGAAACTGTCGGATGCAAAAGCCTGCTGTGGTAGAGGAAATTACTTGTTTACTTTTGTCCTGGTAATCAGAAAGAATGCATTATGGCATGATTTTGTGTGATGTTCTTTTTCTCCATACCTGCTACCTCTCCTTGGCAGTTTCTAAATGTCCACCTTGGCAGGGACAGTGAAAGTGAACAAGGCGCGTAGAGTTGTCAACTTCTGTTTTCCTTTGGTGAGTAAAGAGTTGTGTCAGCCGGGTGTGGTGGCGCGCGCCTTTAATCCCAGCCCTCGGGAGGCAGAGGTAGGAGGATCACCGTGAGTTCGAAGCCACCCTGAGACTACATAGTGAATTCCAGGTCAGCCTGAGCTAGAGTGAGACCCTACCTCGAAAAATCAAAAAACAAACAAACAAACAAACAAACAAAAAAAAAGACAGTTGTGTCCCTGGGCCAGGGATCGACCTGGACAGACATGGCCCTGTTATTTGTAGGGAGACGCACATTGATTAACCTGAAGATTTTACCTTTGCTTGCAACAATATTCTCCTCTATCATTGCTGTGCACAGAATGCCTGCTTGTCCCTGTTCCTCTCCTTTCCTATGTCCTGTATATTTCCTGTCAGACAACCAAAGGTGTAACTTCTTTCCACTATTTGAAGAATGCCTGAGACAATCTTCTTGCAAAGCAGATTTTCAAAGTGGCGTATTTTAATGTCAGGCCAGTCTTTCAGTTGCAGAGATTTTTTTTCTAAATATTTTATTCATTTATTTATGAGAGAGAGAGAGAGAGAGAGAGAGAGAGAGAGAGAGAATGGGCACCGCAGGGCCTCCAGCCACTGCTGATGAACTCCAGATGCATACGCCACCTTGTGCATCTGGCTTACGTGGATACTGGGGAACTGAACCTCTTGAACCAGGGTCCTCAGGCTTCACAGGCAGGTGCTTAACTGCTAAGCCATTTCTCTAGCCCTGCAGAGATGTTTTAACACCCAATAATCAACAGAAGGTCTCAGTGTTCACTGACTTTGCATATTGGGTTTTCTGTACTGTTATCCATCTGCCTTCATCTTCCATACTCAGTTCTTTGGATCCTGAGTTTGTGTTCCTATAATTGCTTATGCTGGCCTTATGGTTTATGCTGACTGATATATTTTTAAGTCTATTCATGTCATTGTAGCCTAGCTATGAGTATACCATCCCATACTATTGAGACCCAGATCCTGTGTTCACTTAAACATGGAGTGCAAGTGACTGCTAGTGATCGTGATGATGTTTGCAGATAGAGGAAGCCTGTCATTCTGGACATGCCAGAATCATACGGTTCTTACTGCTTCCAGAGAATGCAGACCAGTTACGCCACCGGTCAAAAACCAGACTTGGGATATCTATCACCTCATTCCTGAACACTGTGTTTCGCACCCGCTAAATCTCCAGGTATTAGGAACACAATTTCCTGCTCTGTGCAGGGCTACCATTTGCTACCATTGACTGAGTTTTAGTAACAGCTTAAAGGATTTCTCTGTGTGAGTTCTATTGAACACGTTGGCTGTGCAGGGGAGGACAGGTGTAAATTTTCTGCTATTAACCCAGGTACACCTCGTGCTCCTGAAAGTGAGAGTGCAGGCTCGGGTGAGCTGCAGCTGAGGGGATAGGATGTGTAGAGAAGGTGCTGGGTCTAGTCCTTACGACACCGACTGCAGGATGTGTAGCTGGATACTGAGCCGGGAAGGCTCTATGAAAGTGGCAATCCCAGCACTCAGGAGGTGGAGGAGTCCATTCAGAACCAAATGAGACCTTATCTCAGAAAAAAAAAAAAGCCTCTGCTTTAGAAATGACAGAAACAAGCTCCTTTTCTTAGATTTTACTTGCACTCACTTGAATGCGCTTCGGTTGGCAGCAACAATGTTCAACACTACACGTGATAGGAGATGCAAACTTAAGAATCCCAAGGCCCTAATTCCACTTCAGGCACTCAGAACTCGCCATAACTTTGGTAGAATCCTTGACATTGCTGTAAGCTTCCCTGGTCCCCATCTTAATAAATGGAGAGGATAATGCCCTACGCTTACCTTGCAACACTGCTGTGAGGCTGCGCCAGGCATTGCTTACAAAGCTCTCCTTTGCCCAGAGCAAAACCCTGGGGAGATACTGAGCACTTTAGCTCAGATCTGCTCTGCACTCTAAAAAGACTACCCCCTTCTGCCTTGTTGCTTACTGTTCAGTTTAGGAATGGGGAAAAAACATTGGCCAAGCATTTACAAGCCACAAAGAATCACCACTTTTTCCTAAGTCTGGAGCCTGAGGGCGGGATTGCTGCACAGAGGGGCCTGGCCTCTGATGTGTCCCTCAGGCTTAGTTACCTCAGATCCTATTCCCAATCTTTGTCTCCGACTCACATTTGCTTTTGGATGTTCACCTGTCTTCACAAATGTCAGGTGAAAAACAAAATGGAATGCAACAGATTTTTTAAAAATTAGGTATGATTGGATTTTTAAAATATTTTATTTATTTGAGAGAGAGAGAGAGGGAGAGAGATTGAGAGACACACAGAGAGAGAGGCAAACATAAAGAGAGAGAGAATGGGCATGTCAGGACCTCCAGCCACTTCAAAAGAACTCCAGATGCAAGTGCCACCTTGTGTACCTGGCATTATGTGGGTACCAGTAAATCGATCCTGGGTCCTTAGGCTTTGCAGGTAAGTGCCTTAACCACTGAGTCATCTCTCTAGCCTATGACTGATTTTTTAAGGAGACCTTTGTGTCAGTAGCCACATCATTGTGGGGACACAATACCTGACTAGAAGCCGCTTAAAGAAGGAGAGGGTTTATGATCTGCTGACAGCGTCTAAGGGCAGTCCACCAGGGTGGGAAGAACGCGGCAGGAGCAGGAAGCCAGTGTCACCCCATCATAGCAGGAAGGAGGAGAGCGAGGGATCTTTCTCAGTATGCTTTCTCCTTTCCACAGGGTTCAGGTCCCCCATCTCATGGAATGACACCACCCACAGTGAGGGTGGGTCTTCCCACCTCAATTAATCTAATCTAGAAAGTTCCTAACAGATATACCAAGAGATTTATTTCCATGGTGATTCCAAATCCTGTCAAGTTGAACAACCAGAGATTAAGCATTAGCTTTTAAGTAGAATTGCAATAAAATGAAACCTAGGGGTGAGTGAGGACAGATTTCAGATCCAGATTTGATGATGCATAAAGGTGACTTGGAGACCTTGTTTCTGAGGGCCTGCAATAGTGGTTAATGCACCGGAAGTGCTGAGAACCTGGGGGCAAAAGTAAACACTGCTTCCTTTCCCGGGGGCTCTGCCTCCCTAGAACATGCCTTTTTCCGAGGTGGGGATTCTTTTCCCTCTTACTTTCTGTTCGCTGAGAGCCAGACACCATGCCATTGCCCCTTAGGAAGAAGGGGAATAGAATCTTAAGTGTCACAGAGGCAGTTGCGCTAGTGAATTCTGTGTCACGATGACCGAATCGCCTGACAAGAACAACTTAAGGGGGAAGGGTTTATTTTGGCTCATGGTTCAGAAGGTGCAGTCGTGGATGCTTGGCCCCACTTGTTTGAACAGACCGGGGTCCTGGTGTATAACCTTTCAATGCACCTTTCCAGTGTCTCACTTCCTCCAGCTAGGTTCTACCTCCCAAAGTTTCCACAACCTCTTAAAATACAAACTAAGCATGACACTAAGCATGTCAAAGAAGAGGCTGTGGGAAACTTTTCATTCAATCTGTAATGGTAATCTGTCTCCTTTAAGTCACCGCAGAAAAACAGTTCACTCTGTCTCTCTCTCTTTTGGTATGTGTGTGTGCCTGTGTGCATGCTGCATACCACTGCATACATACGGAGGCGGGAGGGCCACCTCAGGAATGGGTCCTCACTTTGCACCTTATTTGAGTCAGGGTCTCTTGTTGTTCAGGTCATAGGCATCAGGCGAGCTGGCTCCTGGGGATTCTCCCGTCTCTGCTGTCCATCTCACTATAGGAGCATGCTGGGGTTATGGATGCAGATTAGCAGGTCCTTTACATGGGTTCCGTGGCTCTGAACTCAGGTCCTCATGCTTGTTCAGCAAAGCTTTTCTCCCTAAACTGTCTCCCCAGTCTTTCCCTCCTTTTTTTTTTTCATGGATTTTGGAAAGCATGACTTAGGATGAATGCTAATCCTGAAGACCGTGTGTGTGTGTGTGTGTATGTGTGTGTGTGTGTACTTTAGGTAAGTGAACTGTTCTGGTCCCACTTTCACTTATAAAGGGGTCAGAGCAAACTGCCTAACTGGGAAATTTTTGGGTTATGTAGAAAGTGACACCACAGGTTTTCATCAGATTAGGTGCCATGGAAAAGGAGGTTATGATAGACAGACAAGGGTTTAACCAACTCCCCAGAGTTGTCCTTGAGAGTCTGTCCTTGATAGGCTCCCAAATGGGAATGCTCATAAACGAAAGGCTTTGCGTTAAAGCCTGACAAGGGTGGGGGCTGGGCTCTTTGAGTTTTAGCACTGCCGCGGCGGCAAAGCTGGCATGATTCATGATGCTGTCAAATGCGGTTGTAGTTTGAAATGTCACATTAAGCAGCTCTAGTTGTTGCCATACTGCTGTGAGGTTACAGTTATAGAGGAGGAGCTCAGAATTTCTATTACCAATTACACTTCTGGTACTAACCACGTCCTTTGTTTGTTTAGTCTTGTGTTGTACTGACATCAATTGAGGGCCTTGCTGACCATGAAGGGTCTTGCCCTTCTCAGAGCTGGCACATTGCTAGACATAGTTGGCAATTTGCCAGTGAGCACTTGAAGTAATACTTTCAAATATATTTCAAGCCATCAAGCACTCTTCTTTGCTATCCAACTCCACTGGGCTCTCACACCGAGGACCACTGTTCCTTTGCTCTAATCACCCCAGGGCCAGGCTCCAGAAATCCAGTTTCCGAGACCACTGAAGTTATTCCAAGTAGCAAATACTATGCTGGCTTACCTTGTCACACCTGCTACTTCTAGTCGAAGCCATAGTAACCGGTGCTTGCCTGGTGTGGTCCCTCTTCTTGGGATCTGTGAGCATAAGACACTATCTGTTCACTGGCCATTGTCTCCTAAGCTGTTGGCTTTGACATACCCACATAATAATGATGCCTACATTTAAGTCTATTCCTTCCTTCTAAGGCAGAATTGAGATGACTCAAGGTTTGGAAAGATCTAAAAGCACAACTACGAATGTGGATATGGCCAAAACAGTATCAAATAAGTTGAACTAGATAAAAAAGTCATTGACAAAAATCTTGGAAGTGGGGACCTGATGTTGTATGAGATATTCACTGGGCTTGTGAGAGAGTGAATATACAAATGGACAGTGGGCAGACCCTTGAACTGATGCAAGCTCTATAGCAATTGGCCCACATTAATCAGCACTTGCTCAGTGATTGTCAGCTGCCCTATTTTTTAATTTAATTTTTATTTTTTGGTTTTTCAAGGGAGAGTCTTGCTCTAGCTCAGGCTGACCTAAAATTCACTATGTAGTCTCAGGGTGGCCTTGAACTCTTGGTGATCCTCCTACCTCTGCCTCCGAAGTGCTGGGATTAAAGACATGCACCACCACGCCTGGCCAGCTTCCCTAATTTTAGCTTTTGCCTTTAACTCATAGCCAGTCAGAGAGGCAAACATGATTCTCAGAGAAGTACCGTAGGATTCTCTGCTCCAGATAGTCAGCCTTCAGGTTCTCTCTGCTCACTGTCTCCAGGGAGGGGAATTCTAAGCTTGGTTCCTTAATTTTTTTTCACTTTCTTGTCAGTTTTTTAAAATGCTTTTTTTCTTGATTTATTTTTATTTAGAGACAGGGATAAGGAGAGAGAGAGAGGGAGGGAGGGAGAGAGAAGAGAGAGAGAGAGAGAGAGAGAGAGAGAGAGAGAGAGAATGGGCATGCCAGGGTCTCTAGCCACTGCAAAAGAACTACAGATGCATGTGCCACCATGCGCATCTGTCTTATGTGGGACCTGGAGAATCGAACCTAGGTCCTTAGGCTTCACAGGCAAGTAACTTAACTGCTAAACCATCTCTACAGCCCCTCTTGTCAGTTTTTGAGTTTCCACCTAACTCAAGTGGTAGTGGTTGGCTCCCTTGCTAATAGTAACCACTGAATAAATGATCTATTTGTTCTCAGTCTTTCCATGTTTTCATTTCTGCTTTAATAATCAATGTCTGTTTCCAAAAACTGAATATAATACATATACCCACCAAGCTCATTCTTTTCCCAACTTTCAAACACAGGAAAGGTTCTATTCCCAGCCCCCACAAAAACTTTCAGGCATATTTCAATACCCACTTCCATACTTGCAGCCCCAAATCCTAATTAGCTCTTAGCTTTGGATCTTTGTTCTCAGAGAGTCACCCTTTCCTCTGTTCCCCAGTGACCTCCACTATTGATCAATGGTACTCAGATGGTAGAGTTTACTTAGATTTTTCATATATCTTGTTTATTTGGCTAGAAAATACTTATTTATTTGTGTGTGTATGTATGTCTGCACACATGCACCAGAACCTCTCACAGCTGCAAACAGACACCACATGCTTATGCCATTTTTTTTTTTTTGTGCGTGTGTATGTCCAACTTACATGAGTGGTTTGGGAACAGAACCTCAGTTAGCTGGAGTTTTAGGCAAGCGCCTCTAACTGCTGAGCCATCTTCATAGCGCCAACATTTTCTGAAATACCATTGTTCATACTTCTTCCTCTTTCAAGAGGAAGTAGCTTCTGAACAGAAATTTTGACTACAACAGTACAGTGAAACCCACCAGGCCACAAAGTTCCCATGGCAGACTAGGTAGTCTCTGGTGTGAGATTCAGGTGTTGTGTTTCTGAGAAGCATCCCTAGGTGATTCTGTGTGTCACTTAGAGCAGAAACCCACTTTCAGATCAAACCAAACTTTCTTCCATTTCCCGATAGTCAAGGCTATTGGTCACTTTATCCCACAAATGGGGTACTCTTCTCAGCCTTTCTGGTATGGTCACTTTATCCCACAAATGGGGTACTCTTCTCAGCCTTTCTTAAGACTCTTTAGCAACACCATGGATGTACTTGTTAAACCCTTTCTTGTCTTGGCTTTGTCCCAAGATGACTATCTGTTTAAGAGGTGAGCCTGGCAAGTTGCATGTTGATAACTGTGCTCCAGGTGACTTTTGTCTTTCTGATTGGGAAAAACTCACTGCAGAACTTTTTTTCTTTTTTTTCAGCAACTCAAATGGATGCTAAATTTGATTTGCATAGGAATCATATGGGAGGCAAGGATTCTGGTTGAGTAGGTGGTGGCGGTGGGGTGCCTGCAGCAGTTAAGTCCCAAGTGTTGTTAGGTAACACGTGAGTGACCATGGCCATCCATTGAAATCACCTGGGAAACTACAAACCTCCAAGGCTTGGATCCTTTCTCTGGAAGTTCTGATTTAATTAGTGTAGCTGTCGCTTGGGGAATTAGGAGTTTACAAAGCTCCCCAGGTGCCACAGAGCAGTGCGCTGCTGTGGCTGAGAACCGATGTTGTGCAGATTCATCTCTGTGTCTCCTGCACTGTTCTCCCCATCTGCCTCCTGTCCATTCAATCAGCTTCTATCAAGTTCTGTTTAAAAGATGACTTCCTTTTTTAAATTCATCTTTCTTCAACTACTTCAGTTTATAATGACCTTGCTCTCACTTTGATAGATTTTAGCACTAATGTGCACAATTTATAATGCATTATCATCCAATTGCTTATGGATACCTTTCAGATTATGAATGTGTCTGTTATGCTTTGAATATGAAATATCCCCTGCAGGTTCACTTTTATTTTATTTGACATGGTCCCATGTATCCCATGCTAGCCGAGAACTTGAGATACAAGATGACCTTGAACTTCTAATCCTCCTACCTGTACCACCCCCTTCTCCAGGACTCAGAGCTGGGATCACAAGTGTGTACTGCCACACACAGTTTATTCCATGCTAGACTTTATGCAGACTTTGTAAATACCACAAACTCAGCTATGTCCATATTTTGAATGCTTTTTCCTTCACTGCTGGTGCCATTCTTTTTGGGTGGTTATAAAGGCCTGGGTGGAGATAGCAGGTCACCAGAAGGTGGCCTTTGGAAGGTGTAGTCTGACCTCTGGTTCTTCCTGGCTCTCTAATTCCTGGTCTTCTGGGATAAGAATGGATTCTGTCACATACTCCTACTGCTTTGAACTGAGATGTTCTTCCACACCTTCCCTGCTGTGCTGTACTTCAACCCTCGGAAACCACGAGCAAAAATAGTTCTTTCCTCCCGTCAGTTGTTTCTGTCAGATGTTGTGGTCACAGTGATGCAAAAGAAATTAATATGGTATCTAAATTGTACTCCAAAACTTTATAGTAGGACTTTGTAGACACACGATAGTACCTCTTCTCCTTCAATATTTTAAACAATGTTAGAAAATTATCAGAAATTTAGGATTAAGCAAAGAGGTGATAGTGTGTTTGACTTTATTTTCTACTGACTTCTCTGTTCCATCTCTACAGGGGCATAGCCTAACTTACCCAATTTATCCAGTAGAGGTGCAAATAATAACTATTTCTGGGAAGAGATTACACCAAAAGTTTATTACCAAGTAAGATATTTAGTCAATTTTGTGAATAGCCCAGCAATCTCATCCTCACATTTATTTATTAAATTGGATGTAAATATCTCACCTGCTCTCTCATTAATTTATGGATTGACCAAGATACTAGACATACATAATTTGCATGGATCATGGTGTTCGCTCTCCAAAACTATATCTTATGATGCCAATATGTTTAAATAGTGGTTTAATTAGGGTATGGTGACATTAATCATGTTGAGAAGGCAAGCAATCAAATTTAATAACACAAGTGACAATGCATCCTACAAGTTTAATAGAGAACAATTGATAAATCAAATAATATGTGATAAACCCTAAGTAGTAACAATTTCAAACAGGAACAAGCCATATGATTTGGGTTCTGTCACTCATGGACTATGAGGAACACCATTCTCCAGACATTATTCTTTTCAGCTGGTGATTTTCTTCAATGTGCATTTCATCAATTAAAAACTGGTGGTTTGATTAGGGTATCCCCCATAAACTAAGATGTTCTGAACGCTAGGTTCTCAGCTGATGGAGATTTGGGAATTAATGCCTCCTGGAGGCAGTGTATTGTTGGGGGGGGGGCTTATGGGTATTATAGCCAGTTTCCCCTTGCCAGCGTTTGGCACAATCTCCTGTTGCTGTTGTCCTCCTGATGTTGGTGAGGAGGTGATGTTCACCCTCTGATCATGCTGTCGTTTTCCCCTGACATCATGGAGCTTTCCCCTCAAGTCTGTAAGCCAAAATAAACCATTTCCCCCCCACAATTTGCTCTTGGTCAGGTGTTTTCTGCCAGCAATGTGAACCTGCCTGCAACAAAAACAAAGGTTCATAATGCTAGGGCAATTGTGGGAGGAGCTGTGACAATAGAATCAAACAAGCAGTTCAAATCCTGGCTCTGCCCTTGGTAGCTGTTTCCTGCAAATTGGGGTTAATAAATCCCTCTGAAAAGTGTCTGCTGCATAATGAGTCTTCATAAATGTTGGCAATCTTCCCCATGAGCATGTTTACAGGATGAGAAGTGGACAACTGCAGCCTCGATTAGAAACCTGAGTTATGGAGAAAGAGTTAAAATGACTTAATACTGTTTATATAGTGCCATAAAAGCACCATCTGCTGGAACTGGCCAGTTAAGCTACCACAAAGTTGACATGCACTAATGCTGCGCTGTAAGGGGAGGCATGAGCAGGAGTCTGCTGTCGCTATCATTATTCTATGAGCTGCCATTTCGGGACTAGTCCCCAGTTTACTTATCACGTAACCCAGTTGTTCAACATTTAAAGATTTATTTTGGTCCTTAAATATTTATACTTCTTCCCAACCTTTTATTGCTACAGTTACAGCTGGAGCAAAAAACAAGCTCAGGAGGTTACTGTGTGGCATATCAGTAGTTCTAGACTTTACCATTAGGTTGAGCTATGTTTTATGTTAAATTAGACCCAGATGAGTGGATTAATATTAAACTCTCATTTTGTTTGATGAGCCTGGGAGAACAGGCTGAGGTCTAGTCCTTGTTATATTCATCAGTCAGTGAGGAAAAGGCTACTTGCTCTGCAATACACCTTGCCGAGACAGAAGTGAATAGCAGCAGATTTTGAGCCTTGGAGGGGCGGGCTTGCCTCCAACAAAGCGTGCAGCCGAAGGCTGTCCCAGTGGTAGAAGTGAATTCCGTGATTGCTGCAGCCTCTCACACCTGTGTTCAGGTTCTTGGTACCCATTAGGCATAATGATGGGCTGAACCTACATCCCTGGGATATTTGGCTTCATTTGGATAACTAAAGAGGATGAAATATATGTCCCAGACACCTGCCAACTTGGAATAATAATAGCAAGTAAATATATATATATATATATATATATATATATATATATATATATATATTTTTAAGAAGAATCACACCCTGTTTTTTCTTTGAAACTGTACCTCTTGTGGAAGGGAGAAATGCTTATTTCCATTTTGCAGAGTCTGAGAGCCATGGTAGGATCTAAATATTTGCTCATGTTAGTAACTATTTTGCCTCCCAGCCAAATCCTAACCAGCCTGACTCTGCTTATCTTCTGAGATCAGATGAGGTCAGGCATGTTCAGGGTGGTATGCCCTTAATCATGGCAACTTTTTTGTTTCCCATACATGACTGGTTATTGAAATTACCTAGATGTCTTTAACTATGGATGCCCAGCTCCTGTGCCCAGGTATTCCCCCACACACTGTTCTCAGATCATGAACTGGATATCAGGACTTTAGAAGGTCCTCAAGACAATGGAATGTGCATAAACTCTTGGGGCTGCACAGCTAAGGACATTTGGTTGGGGACTTTTTTGTGTTTTGAAGTGTTAACAGTAGGAAGGATTTCCAGTGGTAGAGTCGTGGGAAGTAGTCTTCCCCATTCTGTCCTCCATCCTTTTTGTTGTTTTCATTTTTGACCACTTCTACTAATAAGGAGGAGAGACATATGAAATATAGTCATGTGTGCCACAAATATCTTTGCGGTATTGACAGACCTTTTAATGGTTGATATTGACCGTCAACCTAAAAGAATTAAAATCACTAGCAGGAAGACCTCTGGAAATGTCTGTGAGGGAATTTCTAGATTAGGTTAATTGCGGTGGGAAGGCTCACTCTAAAAGTGGGCAACACCATCCCGTGGGTTGAGGTCCTGGACTGGATAAAAGGGAGAACTAGAGCCGAGCCCCAGCATTCATTTCTGTTTGCTTCTTGACTGCAGAGGCAATGTGACAAGCTGCCTCTTCCGCCACCATGCCTTCTCATACCATATTAGTTACTTTCTGTGTTTCTGTGAGAACATGTATGCTAGGGTTGATGTCCCTCATGGTGGAGTAGGCATAGTGGCAGGAATGGGGCGGCTGGTCGTAACTGAGCTACAGTCAGAAAGCAGATCGAGATGAAAGCTGGTGCCCAGCTTGCCTTCTCCTTTCAGCCACGGACCTCAGACCAACGAATCAGGAGGCCCACAGTATAGTGAGACTTCCTGCCTCAATAACCTAATCTAGAAATTTCCACACACATGTACCCAGAGGTTTGTTTCCATGATGGTTCAAAATCCCATTAAGCTGACAATCCACATTAACCATGTGTTGCAGTCAGTTTCACATTGCTGAACATTGCTGAACATCCAAACAGACATTGTTTATGGCAGGAAGGGATTTATTTCAGGCTTGCAGATCCAGGGGAAACTCCATCTGTGGTGGAAGAAGCTATCTCTCTTCCACAGATCCAAGCAGAGAGAAAAACCACCGGCAGCCAGCAAACACCAAAAAAAGCAGCAGGTACAAAACAGCAACAGGAGGGACCCCTAGAGCTCAAACTGCTCCCTTACACCTTTCGGCTAGAATTCAGCTCCGCCCCCGGTGACACCTCCTCCAACCAGGCAGCTGAAGATCCAAGATACAAGTTTTAATAAAACACCTGAGTCTGTCCGGGACACACATTCCAAGTACCACACCATCACACCCCCCTTGAAGGACTGTTCTATGGACCAAAGTAAATCCTTCCTCCCTTAAGTTGCTTTTGCCAGGTATTTTGTCCCAGCCACGAGGAAAGTAATATAGACATGTTATAGTGATGATGTGGTCCTAAAAGGTTGTAACGGGGCTGAAAAATTTCCATCTCTTAGGGTTACCATAGGAATCATAATGTCACACTGTGACATGTTATGTATGTGTTTGTGGTGATAATGGCATAAAAATAAGGGTAATAATACTCATATGAATGAATAGCATACAACCATATACACAGTATATAGTACTCGATAACACACAATGATGTTACTGGTTTATGTGATTTACTATATATTGTTGTTATTATATTTTTTGGTTTTTCTTTTTCCTTTTTTTTAACAATTTTGTTAGTTTATTTATTTATTTGAGAGCAACAGACAGAGCGAGAAAGAGGCTGAGAGGGAGAGAGAGAGAGAATGGGTGCGCCAGGGCCTCCGGCCGCTGCAAACGAACTCCGGACACGTGCGCCCCCTTGTGCATCTGGCTAACGTGGGTCCTGGGGAATTGAGCCTCGAACCGGGGTCCTTAGGCTTCACAGGCAAGTGCTTAACTGCTAAGCCATCTCTCCAGCCCTATTTTTTTGGTTTTTCAAGGCAGGGTCTCACTCTGGCCCAGGCTGACCTGGAATTACCTATGTAGTCTCAGGGTGGCCTCAAACTCACAGTGGACCTCCTACATCTGCCTCCCAAATGCTGGGATTAAAGGTGTGCTCCACCATGCCCGGCTTTGTTGCTATTTTAGAGTATATCCCTACTTACAAGAAAAGTTTACTATATATACAATACATTGTCATACAGGCAGCAGACTCTTATCTCATGTTTAGTACATGTTGAATGCATCATTTTGTTTTGTACTCATTTCATCCCGTGTTGCTCTGCTCATCATGTTCTTAGAAGCAGTAGGCTATAGCTTGGTCAAGGGGTGGCTACACAATTTAGGTTTGTGTAAGTATGCTGTGAGGTTAGCACAACAAGGAATTTAACCAATGATGCATCTCTTAGAATGTATCCCTGCCGTTAGGTGGCGTGTAGCTATGATTGAACAGCCCACTGGGAGCATTCTTGGCATGATTCCATCCTCACCTCTAGCCAATAGCACACTAGCTCAGATCATTACCTTCCAGCAGCAATGATACTTGCTGTATTCCAGAACAGAGTAATTAAATTAACATAAAGCTATAGTTTTAAAAGACAACAAGAACAAATTCGTCTTTTTGTAACTTCTAGTTTGGGGAAATAGTTTTCTAATCAGTGAATTAGGGATTAAGGCTTCTGCTGGCCTTTGAATCACAGTAGAGAAAGGATCCTATAAATTGTGAATGAATAGAATAGAGACCTGTGTGACGTGGTTGGGGGGCTGTTTATTGTTGATCTTCCACATCGTTCCCTGACTTTTCACAACGATGTCCAGCCAGTGTTGAGGGTTGGGAAGGACAAAGGGTTGACAGTGTGTCTTGGGTTCCCTGCATCACTTCTGGTGACTCAACTTTAAATTCTGCTGTGGGACCAACTCCACTTTAAGATGTATGGATCCTATGGTGACATTTACGTGGCTGTTTTGTGGAAGCAGCTGTTGCCTGTGGGGAGCAAGACTGGCTTCTCAGCTGTCTCAGCTGCCTCTCCATCTGCCTGGCGAGGAAGGAGGAATAAGCAAGAAACAGTAAATATGAAAAATAGGACCTGCACACAAACCACTGAAAGAGGGGAGGCGATTGGTGAGAAGGCAATCGCAGCTTTCGTAATTCAACCAGCACGAGCTCATTCTCTCAGTGTCTTTGGCACTAATGATAAAAGTCATGTCCTACAATGACACTAATGGAAGAGAAATGAAGTAATGAGAAAAGACATTAGGCAAGCCTGGATTCCTGCCAGCTACTTGGTTCCTGGGGCCCCTAGCAGAGCCTAGAGCCTCCTGTTCATCTGACTACATTGCTTGTGAAACTACTTTCTTTTCACCAGTCCTTCTCATGCCCTGAAATGTTAGGATAATTTCAGTTTATTTCTGGAGGCACAAGGACATTCATGGACATGTTAGCTGTTCGAGCAATTCTGGGCAGACATTAGGTGAGTTGCAAAAATATATTAGTCTTCTAAGCTGCCATAGCAAATGACCACCAACTGGGTGGCTTCAAACAACAGAAGTAAGTTCTTAACCTGGTGTGGTGGCACATGACTTTAATCCCAGTGTTTGGGAGGCTGAGGTAGGAGGATCACTGTGAGTTCAAGGCCAGCCTGTGGATACAAAGTAAATTCCAGGTCAGTGTGGAGTAGAGTAAGACCCTACTTTGACCCCTCCCCGACAAATGAAATAAATTCTTTCACAGTTCTAGAGGTTAGAAAATCAAAATTGAAAGGTCAGTGGGGCCACACTCCTTCTGAAGGCTTTAGGGAAGAATCCGTCATGCCTCCTCCTGATGGTGCCTCCAGACGGGGCTTGGCATTCCACTGGCTTATAGCGGATTCATTTTCACGTGTGCCCCGCACCACCACCATGTCTCTTTCTTCACTGTGTCTTTCTGTATGCTCTCTCATTATCACATCAGTCATGCATTTAATCGCATCTTGAGTTAAGATTGCTTATTTATTAGAAATGCCTAGGAAGGGGACCTTTAAATACCTTTAAAATACCTGTTTTGCACTTGTCCAATTTAACCTACGCTGACTTTACTCTCTGTTGGAGAACCTGTTTTTCTTTTCCAGAATGTAGCAAGGCCCTAGGAGATAACCCACCCCTTGTATCACAGTCAAGGCCCAGGCAGAACCACAGAGGATATGGAGAGATGAGCAAGAGTGCTACTTCCATGGTGAGCCTGATGAGCAGCGCCTGGGTGCAGGAGACAGATGCTGAGGATACTCAACACCTAACAAAGCAGAGGTTCGGAGGCTCCTGAGCTCACCACTGAAGTAGACTTAAATCACACCCACCAAGATTTAGGGAATTTTGTGGAAGAGGTAGTGGAAAGATTTTAAGTCACAGGTTGGGATGTCATGCCTGGAGGCACTGCCTCCCCCCAATAAGTGACTGCTACTCCCACAATGCATACTTTATAATCCCATGGGGAACACCAGCAACCTTACTGAGGAGGGCCCTCTGCAGATGGGGACAGGGAGAAGGGAAAAGATATTACCAACATATGTTATAAAAAACAAAATAGGGGCTATAGAGATGGCTTAGCAGTTAAGCACTTGCCTGTGAAGCCTAAGGACTCTGGTTCGAGGATCAATTCCCCAGGACCCATGTAAGCCAGATGCACAAGGTGGTGCATGCATCTGGAGTTCGTTTGCAGTGGCTGGAGGCCCTGGCACATCCATTATCTCTCTCTCTCTTTCTCTCTCTGTCTGTCTGTCGCTCTCAACTAAATAAATAAAAATAAACAACAATAAAAAACAAAATGCCTGTTTGGCCTCAAACCCAGGTATTTTGCTTACTCAACTTGTAGTGGGACCTGATCAATATAAAAACTGTGTGTGTGTGTGTGTGTGTGTGTGTGCGCGCACATGCATGTGTGTGTGTTTGCAGTGTGGTGGTCTGAATGTGGATGTCCTGTGTGGACTCATGTTTCAATGCTTGGCCCCCAGTTGGTGGCACTATTTGGGAGGTTTGTGGAACCTTCAGGAGGTTGAGCCTTGCTCGAGGAAGTGTGGAACGAGGGCCAGGCCCTGAGATGTTACAGTCCAGTCCCACTTGGTGTTCTCGTGCTTTTCTACTTCTTCTTTTAAAAAATATTTTATTTTTATTTATTTCACAGACAAAGAGAGAGAGAGAGAGAGAGAGAGAGAGAGAGCGCGAGAGAATGGGCACGCCAGGGCCTCCAGCCACTATAGACAAACTCCAGACATGTGTACCCCCTTCTACGTCTGGCTAACGTGGGTCCTGGGGAACTGAACCTGGGTCCTTTGGCTTTGCAGGCAACCCCTGTTTACTGTTGAGAGTTAGATCTCACCCCAGACCCCTGTTTAATGTTGAGAACTAGTTCACACTGCAGACCCCTGTTTAATGTTGAGAGCTAGTTCATACCCCAGACCCCTGTTTAATGTTGAGAGCTAGTTCATACCCCAGACCCCTGTTTAATGTTGAGAGCTAGTTCATACCCCAGACCCCTGTTTAATGTTGAGAGCTAGTTCACACCCCAGACCCCTGTTTAATGTTGAGAGCTAGTTCACACCCCAGATCCCTATCCCTTAGTAATTCTGTACCTGTGGGCAGGTTACTTCTTGACTTGCAGGTAAACTTATTAACACCCACCTTAATGTGTTATTGTTACAATTGGATTGTTATGAGGCCTAATAAATGCTGGTTTGCATTCTCTTCTATTCTAGATGATGACTTTGTGTCCTTTTGATAAATTCTGTCTTTGTGCATTATGTGTCACTGTTATTTATCTTTTAAATGACAATTAAATGATAACAGCTCTAAATACTGGCTGAATTTTCTGAAGGCTCTATATGTGTTGTGAACCTCACAGGGATTTTGGTGCATATACTTAAAAAATTTTTTTTGTTTATTTATTATTTATTTGAAAGTGACAGACAGAGAAAGAGAGAGAGAGAGAGAGAGAGAACAGGCATGCCAGGGCCTCCAGCCACTGCAAACGAACACCAGACATGTGCGCCCCCTTGTGCATCTGGCTAACATGGGTCCTGAGAATTGAGCCTCGAACCAGGGTCCTTAGGCTTCACAGGCAAGCGCTTAACCGCTAAGCCATCTCTCCAGCCCTATACTTTTATTCATTTTCACAGCTTCATTTCCTTATTTATAATAAGGGATTCATTTTACATATAATATGTGTAATAGATATATTAATGGCATATTTATATTAAGGGGCATAAATAATTATGAATATATATATATATAAAAATATATATATACATATATGTAATTGATCTCACTTAACAAATGTGGAAATTAAAGCTCAGTGACAGAAAGAAATTAACCAAAGAGAACACAACTCTTAATGTCAGAAACTGTACTTTTAAGCACATTGTATATTATAGTTCTCCCAAGTCACTTATGGCCTATGTGAGAACAGGGCCCTGTGTCAGATGGGACCAATGATCATTACTCCATGCATACACTTAGGAACAACTCTCATCTAACAGCTCAAATTAGGATTACTAAGAGTCTTCAAGGAGCTTAGAATGCCTTTGTATCACAAATATACTGTCAATATTTTCATTTTCTAATGTGATTTATAAAAAATGAGAGCTAACTAAGAAGAGCTGGACAGGTACCATGCCATTCATGTCTTGTAAGGAAGAACAATATTTGACTCACTGTTTCTGATATGTTTTGGGACAAAGATATAGCTATGTTTAGAATAATATGGAGATAATTATGGTAAGATAATCTATACGTCCATCAAGCTGGAGAACCATTAAGAAAAAGAGGAGAGAAGAGAAGAAGGGGCCACATTAGGGGGAAAAGGTCAAATCAGTGTCTTCATCTTGGCACAAAGTTTCGTAGCCCAGCTCTTAACTATTAAAGATACATATTACAAATTTATGGTCTTATGTAATAAAATACCAAGACCTGACACCTGCTCTGTCTATATCTATAAACCAATTAAAAGGAAATTATGGGGCTGGAGAGATGGCTCAGCAGTTAAAGGCATTTGATTGCAAAGCCTAATCAAGGCCCAGGTTCAATTCCCCAGTACCTATACAAAGCCAGACGTACAAAGAGGCAAATGCATCTGGAATTTACAGCACCCATTCTCTCTCTTCCTTGCAAATAAATATTAGATAAAATATTAAAAAGGGAATTATGGGGCTGGAAATATGGCTTAGCAGTTAAGGCAGTTGCCTGCGAAGCCTAAGGACCCAGGTTCAATTCCCCAATACCCACGTAAGCCAAATGCACATGGTAGCATATGCATCTCGAGTTCGTTTGCTATGGCTAGAGGTCCTGGCATGCCCATTCTCTCTTTCTTTCTCTCTCTCTCAAATAAATAAATTAAAATAATAAAAGGAAATTATGAATGAATTTATATTTTACATACCTCTTAGAGTAAATATATTAAAAGAACGTTGGAGAGGGAAGTGGATTAAATCAGAATCAAATTATCCTAATTATATTAGAAGTGAAAGACATCCTCATACTGGAGGGGATGAGGGAAACAAAAACTAACCTATACAACTTGGAAAAATGGCATTTTGACTGGATATTACTACAATTAAGATGAGCTGTAAACAAAATGCTATTATCCTTCATATTTTTTGTCATAGAAGTATGGCTTAGCAATCTGTAACTAAAAATTATGACCATACTAAGGCTAAACAGATGTGAATGTATTGTAGATAATGAGAAAAGAGGCTGAGATGAATCTTGTGGTGTTGGGTTGGTATTGGAAGTATCAGTGAGAGCATAGTTTTTATTTATTTATTTGCAAACAGGGAGAGGGGGAGAGAGAGAGAAAGAGAGAGAGAGAGGAGAGAGAGAGAGAGAGAGAGAGAGAGAGAGAGAGAGAGAGAATGGAAGTTCCAGGACCTCCTGCCACTGCAAAAGAACTCCAGATGCATGTGCCATTTTGTGCATCTGGCTTTACATGGGTACTGGGGAATTGAAACCAGGCTGCCAGTCTTTGCAAGCTAATCCCTTTAACTGCTGAGGTACTTCTCATGCCCAGTTTTTACATTTAAAAATATGTGTTTAGGTAAATCGATGAAGAAATAAATATAAGTGGGTATGTGTGCCTGGGTTAGCGAGTAGCTTGTATTTCTCAACGACCTCTGCTTAGAGGACTGAGCAATAGTAACACTGCAGTAGCTGTGCCTATCCACATGTTGCATTTGTTCTTGCTGTTTGACAGAAAGAACTAGGCCTCCTCATAGGAGACACGACTCGTTCCAGGATGGGATGAGCCTGGAGCATGTTACACTATCAGAAAGTAAACAAGCTCTCAAAAGAAATGAAAAGATGAGACAATGTCAAAAAGAAAGAGAAGCTAGCCTAACAGAGCTCCCAACAGGTAAAGTGGACAGTTGTATTGTGAACAGCACGTTAAGGAACATTAACATTTGATCATAACCCAAGGAACAAGACAACCACATGTCCAACCAAATTTAGATAACTGAATAAATAAATAGCAGAAGATACATCTCTTCTTTATAGCCGCCTTTTTTACATATGTAGATATATATTTTGGGGGGTGTGCAATGATGGGGGTCAAACCTAGGGCCTGGTGCATGCTGGACAAACACCCTTTCAACCCTGAGCTATATTCCAGCCCCATCTTTTCTTTATCGAAGAATTTCACTTAGTAAAGTTACAATAAATGAGGGATATATCAAATCATCATTAGGTAACATCATACTAATAATTCTTGCAAGGAAGATCTACAGATGGATTTTAAAATCCATGGGCAAATGTTTGAGGAAAAGCAATACTAACTGACTAGCATGCTGATGCATATGCTCAAATATCTGTCCCAATTTGTTTATCAGTTATAAATGGAAAATAACTGTCTAGTACATAAACCTACAGGGTAGTGCTTTAACCATGTAAGCAGAGTTAACATCCCAAGTTATACAACAGGAAGTAGACAGTGGGCAAAGGGGCCTTGACTGTTGAACAGCTTTCGTCACCTTTCCATTGGTTTTCCATCTCTCTGTGATTTCTGCTTTAATAAATTCATTCTTAAATATCAGACCAGGTTCATTTAAAAGTACCATTTTGGTTTCACCCCTCCCTCTCATTCTGCTCAACTTTCTCATTACGCCTCAAATGTTAGTGGGCACCTCAGGTGTCTATTGCATTGCTTACAAATTCACAAGGCCTCCTAATTCTTGTTATGGGAGCTTTTTGTCCTCTACTGCTTCTTCTGTGGGAACATCATCTTCCCATTCTTGTGGACCACCCTTTAGTCTCCTTCAGAGGACACCCCAGAGAGCCCCCCATGGCTTCCCGTGCTTTCTTCTTCTCTTGAAACAAATTGTCCTATTCACTTACCCAGCTCCTGTCTCACCCTTGCTTGGCAGTACAAAGTACTTACTTTACTTCTTGCTATCTTTAAAAATTATTTTTGCATGTATGTGTGTGTGGGTACATGTGTGTGTGTGTGTGTGTGTGTGTATGTGTATGGGTGTATATGTATGTGTAGTTGCATGTGTGTGTGGTGCATATGTGTGTGTGTGTAGTTGCATGTGTGTATGTGGGTGCATGCATGTGTGTGTGTGTGCATGTGGGTGTGGGGGGGAAGCATGTGTGTCTGAGTCCATGTGTGGAGGCCGTAGGTGGATGCCAGATGTCTTCCTTAGCTGCTCTCTACCTTAGTTTTTCGAGACAGCATCTCTTGCTAACCCTGGAGCTCACCAGTTCAGCTAGACTAGCTAGCTAGCAAGCCCTAGGGATTTTCCAGACTCTGCCTTCCCAGTGCTGGGATTACAGATGCAAGATGACATGCTCAGCATCTACATGGGTGCTGAGGAGCCAAACTCAGGCTCGCATGTTTGTGTGGCAAGTACTTTACCCACTGGACCTTCTCTCAGCCCCTTTATGTTGCTTTTAGATTACAGGTTCTTAAATTGCAGTGCGCATAGGAATCATCTGTTAAAAATGCAGATCCCAGGAAAACAAATCGCCTACTGGTTTATCCATCCTCTGTTTCAACCCCTCCCTCCCTACTCTCATGCTCATTACTAGCATGATATTACTCCAAGAGCACTTCAGGGGTTAAAGATTCCCAGTACTGATCTCAAATGTATGGAACAGGAGTCTCTGACCAGAAGTTCTTCATTTGTCACAATATCTCCAAATTGTGCTTGGAACAGTACATAGTGGAATCGCTTGCATCCTACAAAATCTGGCACGCCTGTTCTGCAGCCAAAAAAGGGGACACATAGGAATGTCTCCATGTCAAGCAACAAAATTATGACTCAAGCTTTTGCCAAGTGGGAAAGGATTTCTAACCACTTGGAGAGAGGAGGAAAGTTACTTTGTCGAGAAACTGGAGACGGTCTCCAAGCCCCAGTGAACTGCGGATCACTTCATCAGCTGAAACTGCTGAGTGGCTCCTGTCCTCGTCTACTTAAGGAGTAAGGGACCACCCAGCCAGGTCACATGGTTAACGGGAAGACTAATACAGGCGGCAGTAACTGATGATTTACTCCATCAAACATCTTTAAGCCACGCAGGAGAAATGACCCTTGCGTATTGATTATCATCTGACGGCTTTAAATTATCCTCCATGTCAGGGGGTATAGACTGAGAGGAACTGGGGAGAAAAGGGCTTAAGGAAGGTCAGTGGGTCATCTGACAAGTTAAAGGCATCAAGCCCAGGCATATGGCTTCCTTTCAAGTTCACTTATAAGAAGGAGAAAAGAAATGAAATGGGTTTCTAATTATTTAAATTGGACCCACACTCTGCTGAGCAGTGCATTAGCTAGCATCCATCCTCCATGTGGGCTGTCGGATAGGCCTGGAGAAAGAGATTAAACATGTCAGCAATAGGTGTGGAAGTAATTGGGGGCAGTAATTGGGAGAAGTCCAGGCGCTAGATTGTGGCTGCTGTCTGGTTCTCTCTTTCAAAATCTAAATGCACATGAACATGTTGATGGCCTTATCTAAACTGGATTGAATTTATTAACAATAGGAATAATTGCAAAAGTGACTTGCATTTAATCAGATAAGCCACTGCCTGGTGCTAGAGTGACCTTATGAAGTGGATGGGTTATTCTTGTTTCCATACAAAAGTCTCTCATTTTTAGTTTAAAAAAAAATAAAAAATGTTTTCAGTTGAATCCAAGGTTAGGTCTGGTGTTGTTTTTACAATTTGACAATATGTGTTTGCCCAGTTTTTTTTTTTTTTGAGGTTTTTTTGAGGTAGGGTCTCACTCTAGCCCAGGCTTACCTGGAATTCACTATGGAGTTTCAGGGTGGCCTCGATCTCATGGCGATCCTCCTACCTCTGCCTCCCGAGTGCTGGTATTAAAGGCTTGCGCCACCACGCCTGGCTGGTTTGCCCAGTTTTTATTGATAGGTATTTACCAAGTTTTAAAGTAACTGCAAATGTGCTTATCATTTATTTGAGAATATCTGGCATATTGTCTCCAGTACAAATATTCAATAAAATTAGTTTAATATGAACCTTTTTAAAATAAAATTCTGAGGAGGATAACTTTCTCCTATGTAGCTCCCAACTTAAGTATTTGTTTTAAAATGTACATTTGTACCCAAAGAACTTGATGTCCTACTATGAAGATTCTTGACATCTATACTCGTGGCTGCTCCATTCTCAATAGCTAGGAAATGGATCCATCTAGACGTCCATCCGCTGATGACTGGGCAATGAAACTGTGGTACATATACACAATGACATTTTATTCAGGTTTAAGAGAAATGAAATTATGAATTTTTTTTGGCATGGGATTGAAAGAAAATTATACCAAGTGAGGTAATCCAGGCCCAGAAAAACAAAAAGTGTAAGTTCTCTCTCTGTGCAGATCCTAACTTCTATTATTTGTATATAAGTAAATAAGGGGGTGTGGGAGTGAGCACAGTGAATCAAGATAGGAGAACAAGAGAAGGGAACAAGAGATGAACGAGGGAGGTAAGAAACAAATGTCAACATGTAGTGTAAAGCAGAAAGGAGGCCATGGTGGGAGGATGGCACAGGCATGGAGAGGGGAGGGAGGAAAGAGGAAGAAAGGAAACAAAAAGCAAAATTTGTTTGAAATTCAGCATAAGAAAACCCAATTCTTTGCATGTTAATAGAATCAATTTAATTTAATTTATTTATTTATTTATTTATTTTTTGGTTTTTTGAGGTAGGGTCTCACTCTAGCCTAGGCTGACCTGGAATTCACTATGGAGTCTCAGGGTGGCCTCGAACTCACAGTGATCCTCCTACCTCTGCCTCCCGAGTGCTGGGATTAAAGGCGTGAGCCACCACGCCCGGTCGTTAGAATCAATTTTAAAAAAGAACTGCTGGACCAGCTTGGCGTGGGGGCGCACGCCTTTAATCCCAGCACTCTGGAGACAGACGTAGGAGGATTGCCGTGAGTTTGAGGCCACCCTGAGTCTCCATAGTGAATTCCAGGTCAGCCTGGACTAGAGCAAGACCCTACCTTGAAACACACACACACGCACACAAAGGAACTTGACCTCCCCCCAAAAGTACATATGTAGTTATTTATCAGAAGTCTTGGCTACACTTTTCAAAGTGTTTAAAAGTCTTACATAATGTGAGTAAAAAGCAGTCTATGCTGTGGGCTGGGGAGGTGGCTCCGTGGAGAAAACATGAGCACTGGAGTCTCCTTCCCCAGCACCCAGATGAAGCTGGACACCATGGCAGGCATTCGTAATCCCAGTGCGCCCATGGGAGGGAGACAGGAGAACCTCCTGCAAGTTTACAGGATAGCCATCCTGGCCACACAGCAGTGAACCATGAGAGATGCTGCCTCTCAAGAGGAGTGGAAACCAAAGACTGACGCCTGAACTTGTCTTTTGACCTCCACATGCATGTTGGGGCACATGTGTCTGCACTCATGTGAACACACACACACACACACACACACACACACACACACACACACCCTAAGTAAATCTATCTGGTGTTAGAGAAATTTCAAGCACTATGACTCAGACAGAAAGAGGAAGTGTTTTGGGCTCTGGGAGGATCTTGCTAGCTAAAATATACAGGGATGCTTCAGCCCTGTGCTTATGATGATGGTCTCCTGGGATGGGCTGAAACTTTCTAGTAACAATTTGAGACTGTATCCATAATATCAAAGCCCTCCCTCAGGTCAAGGAGGAGATCAGGACCACTATTGTTAGCCTTGTTTGGCTGAGGAGGAATGAAACTCAGAGAGCTTGTGATGGATACAAAGTCTGATTGTGGAGCTATACTTCTTCTACTCATGGTCTGTCTTGCCTTTTCTTCCTTCCTCTCTTCCACCTTTTCTGCATTAAATATCTACCATGTTGCCATGTGTTGTACAAACACCTAGGATTTGCCCACACACTCTCAGAACCTTGTATATAAAGAAGATTCTTGCTGTAAAGAAGCCTACACAAAAGGGACGAACACAAAATCAGCGAGGGACACTAGAGGGTCATGGAAGCTGAGGTACAGTTACAGAGAGGGGTGTGAGAGTCAGCCAGCTATGTGACCAAGGTTAGAGCAGGGTTTTGATGCACCAGGAAAAATTTCATTGGATAGTAAGATCCTAGCAATATCTAAAATAAGAGCAGGCACAGATAAACCTAAAATTAGCTGTTTTATTATTATTATTAGTATTATTTTTGCAAAGTGTACTTCCATGAGAAACTCTGCAGAGAGGAGTTTCTGTGGCCAAATAATTTTGTGAAATGCAGCAGTACTATATTGAGATTTTTATTGTTATTGAGCTGTTGAAGAAAAGAAACTTACTTAAATTGTACCATCCAGCCGAAGCGTGGGATTATAATGCTTAAAATAGTTTTCTGAGGGAAAAATTAAAACTTTGATAGTATAACATAGGACTTTGGAAAACACAGATTTAGACCCGTAGTCTGGTAGATCTTGGCAGGTGGCTGAGCTTTGGTGCACGGAGGCCGGCCCCACTCAGGTGGCCTAAAGCAGAGGAACGGATCACTGACGATGCTGTAATGCTGCTGTTTCACACAGGCCATGGAGCCACCTGGAGAAGAGCTTGATTGTCTCAGAGGGAAGCAGGAGGGGGAGGAGGAAGAAAGCCGGAGGATAGCTTCAGGCTTGTAGCTCCCACCTGGCAGCAAGGCTAACTCATAGGTACTACTGAAACGGAAGCCTGGCCCTGGAATGAAGGTGCAGTGGTTCCTGGGGTCGGACAGTGAGTGTGGAGTGCTTGTCTAAGGACACAGGCTACTCACTGTTCCTTCAGATGATGCTTGCAGCTCCTGCACTGACTTGATTGGAAAACAACCTGCTTCTGCTGTCATCTGGGGACAGCAATGTCCCTTTATTTCTCATATTTGTCTATCTCCCACTTCTGTTGTCAGCTCAAACAAAATCCATTTGGAAAGGTATTACTCTTTGCCAGAGCTAAATCAGACCACCATTTCTCACTATGCCAGATCCTCTCATATTACGTATTTGCCACCGCCCCCCCCCCCCCGGGAGAAACTTTGTCCACACTTTGAACCTAGCATGGTGCTTGGTGCACATTAGGGCCTCGACATCTGTTGAGTAAAATTGTGAATGCCAGATTTTCCAAGAAATGGACACTTTGTTTGTGTCATTCTTTGGTGAACATGCAGACTGGGGTGGTTTGAATGTAGTGTTTGTGATTAAGTGTCATACTTAATTTCCTAGCTAGAGGTTGCTGTTAGGCAAGCTTGGGGAGCATTTTGGGAGGTAGAGCCTTACTGGAGGAGGTGTGTCACTGGGGGTGGACCTTGTGGTTTTAGAGCCAAGCTCTGCTTGCTGTAGTGAGCTCAGTTTCTCTACTTCCTCCTGGCTGCTGTGGTGATGGGACACCTGGCTGTCTGCTCCTGCCATACTTTCCCCACCATGATGAAACTTCCCTTTGAATCTGTAAACTGGACACCAACCCTTTTCTTCCACAAGCTGCTTCAGGTTGGTTGTTTTGTCTAATCAATGAGAAGTTAATTGCTATACAGATCAAAGAAAAGGCAGGACAGAAAAGAGAACCAAGCTATATTACTTTAAAACATGTATTCTACATTTTTATTGAAATATCTCTTTTAGGGCTTACAATAGTCCTCATGGATAGACAGGATTCTATCATCATTGTCACTTAGCAGGTGATTTAAAAACAAACAAACAAACAAAAAAACAAAAACACAAGGTCAGAGAGGCATCCCTTATCCTTGATCACCCAGGCACTAAGCACAGAGTTGGGATAAGCACGTGATCTCTTAATTTGAGCCACAGCTCCATCCATCATTGTAGAGTCACAGAGAGGATATTGATCTCAGGATCAGGAGATTGGACTCTATTGCTGATCCTATCATTAATTAGTTTTAGATTGTTGTTATCTAGTACCTGACTACGGAGAAGCTACGGGTTTCCACTAATTTTTTTTTTTGTTTGCGTGACCTACATTAGGATTTCTCCCTGCAGCTGACAGAGTCACGTCACACGGAGAGGGTCTTTTGAAGGCTGATGACTCCCCTCTTCACTGGTTCTGTGTGGGTGAAATATGTCACTCAGATTTAAGAAATAGCAAGTGTGCTCTATTTTTTTTCTTTAGGAAAATTTTCACTCACTAGATGGCACTGTTGTATTAGTTTTATCTGTTTCCTGGTCCCGTTTTCAAAACTTCCTGTGATACTGTCTTAATATCCAGAGTGTCCTCCAGGTTTTGGAATGAGGGCAGTGTGGGAAAGAGGTAAATATTTTCTATGCACTTTGCTAGTTTAAATGCTCGTTTAAACTTTAGGACGATCATGCAAGAGTTTTTGCAGCAATATGCTATCAGTTGAAATGGTTTCATTGACAGACTGAAAAATGATGTCTTGCTGGAGATTATGAGATCAAAGTAATGATCTCGTTGGTTACAGGAACTCTGTGGTGGCACCAAATGCGGTGGACAGTTTCTGGCGGGTGCTGGTGAGAGGCAGAGAAGCACAGATGAGCCTGTGCATTCAGTAGATGATCTTAAGCACTGGTGGGCTCAGCACTTCAAGCCAGTGTAGTTCATGCCCTTCCTTGAAAAGCCAGTGTCTCTTGCGACTTTTAAAAATCTCTCCCAGTGGTTCTTTCATGTTCCCAGCTCCTCTGGGAAGATTTAGTTTTCAACTGCTTCCTTACCCTTGTTTCTTTTAACTCCCCAGAACCCACATAAGCCAGATCACTGGTCATTTACTCCCATTGGTAATTACCAATGGGAGTATTTTCTTGGAGTTGATCCTTTCCTATCCTACAACCAGAGCCCTTGATAGGCAAGAGGTCATCTTCATGCTGCGAGTTCCATGCTTACAGGTCAGTGATGCCTCCCAAGTTTGGCCTGACATCTAGGGCTTCCCCAGGTCTGATCACAAACCCCCTTTTTAATATTTATTTATTTATTTTCAAGGACAGAGAAAGGTAGAGAGAGAGATAGAGAATGGGCATGTCAGGGTCTCTAGCCACTGTATTTGAACTCCAGATTCATCGTCCATGTAGTGTATTTGGCTTTACCTGTGGACTAGGAAATTGAACCTGGGTCATGAGGCTTTGCAGGCAAGTGCAAGGGCTTTAGCTGCTGAGCCATCTCTCCAGCCCCACAATTTACTTTTTACATACATCTCCAATTATCCTAGTAAATATATATATATGGCTGGAGAGGTGATCAGTGGCTAAGTGGCCAGCAAAAGCCAAACAACCTGGGTTTGATTGCTCAGTACCCACGTAAAGCCAGATGCACAAAGTGGTGTGTGCATCTGGAGTTCATTTGCAGTGGTTAGAGGCCATGACATGCCTGTTCTTTCTGTCTCTCTGTCTACTTGCAAATAAATAAATAAATAAAAATATTAAAAAATAAATATAAAATCTATAATACACTGTCTTGCACATAGTAGGTGTGTTACCAGCAATAGGGAAGACAACATTGCTAGAGCCTTCAGAGTGTGATAACCAGACAACATTTCTCCAGTCTTACCAAACATTTTGTGGGGAGTTAAATCAACCCTGGTTGAAAATTCTTTGAAGATTAGAACCTTGTGCAGTCTTCATATGGGAACAACTAGAGCGGCCTTAGTTGCCCTGATTGTTGGAACGGGGAACTGGGAACTGGGAACTGGGAACTTTGTCTCCAGAGTTTCCAATAAAAGGATGAGACTGTCAAGCTGATTGGATTGCATTCCTAATGAGTTGAGCTGCCAACGTCTATTTGTGGTAATTGAGGACAGCTGTGATGCTGGTGTGGTTGAAACCTCCATGACCTTCCCTATCCCTTCAGGTATTCAAGCTGGTCCCTGCCATGCTGTCCCATCAGCCAGGCGCAGGAAGGTGCCAGCAAGGTCATTGCATTTGCTGAGAGTGATATCCGTCCAGACAGACACTGCTGGGTTGGTTGGGAGACATGAGCCATGTTTATTCCTATGAAGGACCTCACAGATAGCACAAATACCCTGTGCATAGTACAAATCAAACAAAACTACAACCCCAAGCAATAACAGTAACAGCTCTTAGGTATTCACCCTATATGTGCTGGGTTCTGTTATAATATATTATGTATTTCTTATAACAACTTTCTGATGTAGTAGGTACTGTACAGGATTCACACCCAAGCACCTGGTTCCCGAGCTTCCTTTATGCCAGTGCAATAGGAACTCAAAGCCCTTCTTTTTCTTTTTTCTTCTCTACCTCTCTCTTCCCTCCCTCCCTCCATCCCTCCTTCCCTGCTTCCCTCCCTCTTCCTCCTCCTCCTTCTTTCTTTCTTTCTTTCTTTCTTTCTTTCTTTCTTTCTTTCTTTCCTTTCCTTTCTCTCTTTCTTTTTTTATTTCTTTCCTCCCCCCTACCTCCTTTCTTTTTTTAAAAAATAATTTTATTTATTTATTTTTTTAAAGTTTTTATTTATTTATTTGAGAATGACAGACACAGAGAGAAAGAGGCAGAGAGAAAGAGAGAGAGAATGGGCGTGCCAGGGCTTCCAGCCACTGCAAACGAACTCCAGACACGTGTGCCCCCTTGTGCATCTGGCTAACGTGGGTCCTGGGGAATCCAGCCTTGAACTGGGGTCCTTAGGCTTCACAGGCAAGCGCTTAACTGCTAAGCCATCTCTCCAGCCCTCTCCCTCCTTTCTTCATCTTTCCTTCTTCCCACTCCCTCCCTTCCTCTTTTTTTTTTTTGTAAAAGCAACAGGTTTCTTTATTGCAAGCCTAGGCCTGGGCTCCGTCCACACAGTCCGGCACAGCAGTAGTGAGGGAGAGAGCCCCGACCCTCAGAGGAAAGGGGTTTATAAAGGAAAGGTTACATCATATTGTGACTTTTTAAAATGATTGGGTCTAAGAGGGCATGCACGGGAATTTCAGAGAGGGTGCGCGTGGGAACTCCAACCTACTTATCTTAGGTAGTAACTTGTTTGCAGAACCTATTGCAAGAGCTCTTCGCAGAACTTATCTTTTGCAAGAGGCCGGAGCCTCCATGGCTAGGTATCTCTGGAATGTCCTTGAAGTGGAGGCTTCCCAGGAATCAGGGGCGGGGGGGAAACTATAGCTAAGCAAGCACGGACACAGAAGCAAAAATAGCACATTAATCAGCTAGTTCCTCATCTGAGTCAAAATGGCTGTCTGCTTTTAAATGGCAGCACCACTGTCCGGCCACTAAGTGAGTTGACTCGGTTTTATGTGGTCCATACAAGGGTCAAACCATCAGTGTAGCAGAGGATGACATAAAATTCCTGGTCCTTCTGTCTCTACCTCCTGAGTGCTGGGATTACAGGTGTGTACTACCATGTCCAATTTATACCATCCTTGGCATTAAATGGCTCCAGTGCTTTGTGCATTCCAGGCAAGCATTCTGTCAACTGAGCTACATCTCTAGCTCCTCAATTTTCTAACTTCTGTTTTAATGTTGTTAAATTAGATGCACATCTTTTTTACTTATAATTCACATAAAAGTCAAGAAGCAAATGCGTGACAATATTAACAGTTTGGATGACACATTAATGTTTTTTTTTTTTAGGAAGGGCTTTTATAAACATTTCTATATTTTCTAAATTTTCTATAACTTTTATTGGAGATTATATGGAAGTTCTTGAGACATGTGTTATGGGGGGGCGCTAGGAAAAGGATCATTGAGCTAAAGAGATACTTTAGAACCTGGGTCCTCCCTTGTTCTTGAGAGGTGACAAACTGACAGCCTGGGGGTCTGACGTCCCTCTCAGATTTGTAAGGAACTGCCTTCTAGCTGAACTCAGATAGGCTGACATCATCACTTACCCTAGGGCATTGCGGATGGGGGAGCCCTGACATTTCTCTGAATCACCTCACTTAGACAACCACCTCACCTTGCTGTTGCAGGGGCATTTTCCCTGAGGGCTGCCTGTGGCAGTGTTCCTGATAGCCCTCATCTCCAAGGGAGGCAGCAACACTGATGGCTGGTTTGCTGACTCTGGTTATGTAAAGACTTGAGGACCTGCCCATGGGCAAGGCTTTCTAGGAGAGGAGTGTTGTAATTCTGGTCAGTAGGATCATAGTTGCATCAGCAAGAGTTCCCATGTGTCCTTCTCCATGTCCAGGACAGGCTGGACACTTGTCTCCCAAGCCTGTGCAGCTTGTCTAGTGAAGTTCAGTCACTTTGAAGACACCCGCAGACCACCTTTGGCAGTACGTCCTCCTAGAGAGAAGCTGCTGTTGTGCATGTGTGTGTGTGTAGCATTCTAGTATGAGGCTTGTATAAAACCCTCGTATTACTTTTCTTTTCCTCTAGAAGTCTTACCATGCATATAGCCAGAGACAGTTTGCAGTTGGTCTTGCACAGAATAACTGTTTTGCTCAGCCACCTGTTTGTAGAGGTGATGGAGACTTCTGGTGACTACCATTTTGGTCTGGACTTGAGGTGTCAGTATAGGGATGAGAGTCCCCCTGCCCTCCCCTGTGACCTTCCCAGCTCTTTCAATGGATTGGAAAGAAGAAGGTTTAAATTTTTTTTTTTTCATATGAAATACAGGGATAACCAAAGAAGCAGGAAGCTGTTGGGGTACAGCAACATTTTTTTTCAAAGACATATAATCTCCATTAACATAAAACTCAGAAGTCCCCCACTGGCTCTAGATGTGTGCATTAACACCGTGCCTTTAAACTCAGCCAACCTATTTGTCCCTTAACATTGCTAGCTAATTAGAACCACTGGGGCCTCTAGCCTATTCTTGATAATTTCCTTGGGTGTCCCAGGTTGGTTCCTGCCCTTGATCTTCCCTAATTTCTCCACATGAAGCTCTAGGCATAGAGACATGCAACCCTCCATCTTTCCTCTCCCGTCTTATGTGCAGCCTTGGGCTTGGGCACATTGGTTTCTCTGCTGTTAACACTCAGTTTTTCCTTGGATGCTGATGATGAAAATATAGTTGCTCTTTTGGGGGTATAGACATGAAAAAGTTTCCTATCTATAAACTTTCAACCACAGAATGACAAAAGTCTCTCAAATCCTGAGGATAAATTCTGTAAATTCCCTGGGTATTTTTAGATACTAAAATAAAGTTCTGTTTAGACTTTAGATTTTAATATGATGTGAATCTTATTCCCAATATCCACCATGACCTTACCTTACAAATTTTATCCATTGCTTGATGCCCAAGGCTCTTTAATCTGTTCTTCCACTTTTCTCATCCCAGTATCTTGATGTAACCAAAGGTGTGTGTCAAGCACTTTCATAGAGATGCAATAACTCCTTCCCTTTTTGTGAAGAAGGTAACTATATCAGTTACCTTCTCATTACTGGGGAAAAACCCTACCAGAAGCAATTTAGTGAAGGAAAGAGTTTATTTTTTTCAGCTTGTAGTTTTGAGGGGAAATCCATCATGGTGGAGAAAACATGCTAGGAGCAGGAAGCTGGAGTCACATTAGCAGAGAGGAAGGAGAGAGAGAGAGAGATGATTGCTGAATCATCAGACAGCTTTGTTCTTTTTATACAGTCTAAGAACCCAGCCGTCGGGGATGGTGACACCCACATTTAGGGTGTGCCCTCCCACCTAATCTAGAAAATACATTCTAGACACAACCAGAGATTTGTTTCCATGGTGATTCTAAATCCCGAAAATTGGCGACCAATTTAATCATCATGGTGGGATTAACTGCATGCATTTGAGAGATTTAGAAGTCTAGAGGGAGGTGGTGGAAAGAGGCTCATCTCTTGGTCGCCATGTGCACATGTCATGATAAACTCAGCATGTTTCTGCCTTCTTCTGGTGACTTTAATGGCCACTAAACTTAGTAAGATGCTAGCTTCCACTACTTCTCCACATGTGGAGCTTTGTCCAGAGGGTAACTCTGTCCTACTAGACACTTGAGATTGGTCCATGTCCAATCACCTTCCAAGGAAGGCAGATCCTCTCTTGGTAGCCACATTGATGGCCTTCGGGTTCCTTCCTTTCATCTCTGCTCTGCCAGAAGAGGCTGCTGAGGTCTTCTCTGCTGCAGGACGCTAGAGTGATGGGCTCCTGTCTTTTCCTTCTGAGGCACCCTGGGTCTTGATGACGTGAGTCCCTCTGGCAAGCTTCATACATTTAAGTAGGCACTGGCCACTTAAAGAATATCCCCGTAAGTAGGGGAGATAGCTCTGTCAGTAAAATGCTTTCCCTGCAAGCATGAGGATCTGAACCAAGTAAATTAGCTCTATATGATGGCAAGTGCTTGTTATCACAGGGCTGGGGAGGCAGAGATAGCTGTACCCCTAGGGCTTGCTAGCCAATCATTCTAGACTAATTAGTGAGTTCCAGGCCAATGAAGGGACTCTCTATCTCCAAAGAAGATGGACAACGGGCCTAAAATGTGATACCTGAGGTTGTCCTTTGGGCTTCTTATGCATGAACACACATATGTAAGCTCACACATACACATCAGCACATATGCACACGTGAATATGCAAACATACATACAAAGACTATCATCTATCATCAAGGGTCTAGTTCAGGTTCTCTCAGTAGCTTTCTATAGATGGTAGTAGCAGGGGAGTGGGTCTGTGGATCTGAAAGCTCGGTCTGAGCAGTAAGGTGCTGTACCCACGTCTGTGGTAACTCTTCATCATCACGATTATCCTCTGAAGCCTTTTGTTCATTTACTTGGTGTGGGGATAAAACATTTTCATCATAGATGCTGAGGCCTGGGCCTTCATCAGAGACTGTTCCCTTGCAAATCTGGAAGCCTCATGCCAGAACAAGAAGATAGACACTTCTCTTGTCTGAGATCTTCCCGTGGCCCAACCTTCATGCTAATGGCAGCTGTAGATACCTGTCTGTCCGTATTCCCCACTATTTTGCAAGTCTCCAGCACATTGTGGAATCATTAAAGTGATCTGTCTGGTCTTGTTGAAGGGGTAGTATAAATATTAGGTAAATTATAAACCCACAGCAGTAGTTCAGAGAACCCAGGCAGAGGATGGTGGGGGAAAGCCAGGAGGAGCTACGAAGTTGGAATTATTTTCTCATTCAGAGCACTTCATGCCCTAGAGAAAGTTTAGCAAGAAACAAATGAGAGTGGGAAAATTCCTACTTCAGAAAAGTTTAAAGGAGCCCTTCCTCCAAAGTCACATCTAATGTTCTCAGTGACGGATATTTACTGGATTCATGAATGAGGAACACATATATGGATGGTGTCCACTGCACAAAGTACCAGAGAGGTGAAAAGTTATGGATTATTGAGTAGGTGTATTTAATTCCATTCTAACTTCTTCATTTATTAACTGAATAACCCTGATGATAACCTGGTCATTATAATAGAGCTATGGTTTCTTTATTTCTAAGATAAGGATGATTCTCTTATTTCCTAGGGCATGGGGAGGTACAAATGAGATCATGAGTGGAAAAGTACTTTGCACAGTAATACATAGATACATGTGAAGAAAAAATATTATCCAGAATGTCTCTCAGTGAATTGAATAATTAAATAACTAATTAAACAAGCTTAACTCTGCTATTACTGACACAGTAAAATATGTTGAAGTTAAAGAACTTTGTATCCTTGGCTTTGAACTGAAACATAATCATTGCAAACCACGGTAAATACATGAATTGTGTCATGAATGTGGCATGGAAAGAAAGCTATGGAATTCAGAAGAAAGGAATCAGATTTTTCAGAGGTGGTTTTGGAAAGTTTTAGAAAGAGATTTTTTTTAAAATTTATTTTTGAGGCAAGCCCAACAGACTGGTCTTATTTTTATGCAAGACAGTGAGAGAGAGGGAGAGAGAGAGAGAGGGAGAGAAAGAGAGAAAATTGGCGTGCCAGGGCCTCCAGCCATTGCAATCAAACTCCAGACATGTGCACCCCTTTGTGCACATGTGCGACCTTGTGTGCTTGTGTCACTGTGAGTCTGGCTTATGTGGCATCTGGAGAATCAAACATGGGTCCTTAGCCATTGTAGGCAAGTGCTTTAACTGCTAAGCCACCTCTCCAGCCAAATTGATGTTTTTGACGTAGACCTAAGGAAATGGTCAAGATTTAAAAAAAAATTTCTATATTTATTTGACTTATTTGAGAGAGAGGAAGAGAGAGAGAGAGAGAGAGAGAGAGAGAGAGAGAATATGGGTATGCCAGGGCTTCTATCCATTGCAAATGAACTCTAGACACAAAGCTTCAGAGATGGCTTAGCAGTTAAGACTCTTGCCTGCAAAACCAAAGAATGCAGGTTTGATTCCCCAGTACCCATGTGAAGCCTGATGCACAAGGTAGCAAAAGACATAGCATGATTAGACTGTACTTAGTAGGAAGTCATATGGACCTCAGCAAGCTATTATAGATGCTTACAGAAAAGTGGAGGCAATAAGTTGGACAGGTGGGTTGGGACCAGAACATGGGGAGAGCTGAGAGCAGGGAGTTATGGAAGGGCTTTGGACTTTGAAATGCCATGCTCAGTGAAGACTCTTTGGAAGATCAGTAGCTTGGTCACAACATGAAGGATGAACCAGGGTCTGATGAGGACCTGGCGTGAGGAGAGTATGTAGCCATGATAATGTTTCAGTTAGTAGTGTTTAAGTAATAAGCAAGAGTAGTAATGAGTAGAAATATATTTTGGTCATTCTAATGCCATAAAATACTTGATTTATTCTTTTCACTTACTCATTAATTCTTCAAACAAACAACACTTGTACTCTGTCACATATTGCCCTTAATCTAAACATTACTGTCTATCGGTCAGTGATGAGTAAAATCTTTTCCTTTGCAGATCAGCACTGGATGTGGGAGGAAGATCAGTTCCATTTGAGGGTGATGGGAGTTTGGAATTGTAAGCTGTTCATGTGCATGATCTCTCGGAAAGCCATACAAGTGGTCAGTGGTGAGATAAGGGACTTGTTTGTCAGATTAGTCTTCATCCTGTAAGGAACAAAATGCCACCAAACTCCTCTAAGAGAAGGAGTAATAGGAGGAACTACACGTTTTAGGAAGGCTGCTGTGATGAGAATGTGGAGGAAATTTTGGAGAGTCAGGGACTGAGATCATGCTTGGTAATACAAGGACCAATTAGGGGACTTCAGAAATAGTCCAATGTCAGACAAAACGACTCTGAGGGAAGTAGAAATGTGGAAAAGGGGGAGTTATAAAATGCTGAGAAATTGAGTTAATTAGCTTTGGATACTGACTTGATACAGCAGGTGAAAAAAGTTTATGGTCCAGATTTATGGTGTGAGAGCTGGTGGATTGCCAAGGAATGAAGTCTAAATTTCATTGTCTAGCTTACCTCTGGTCCATGGAGACTGATTTTACCTTGAACTTGCCTAGCATGAAAGGAATTTTCCTAACCTCTCTATACTACAGGAACAGATTTGCTTTGTCGGACATAGAGCACTATGTATGATTAGCTGTGGGCAGCGTAACAACCTTGGTGAGCTGCAATTCATTGTGATATGGTCACTTTTTGGGGGTTAGCTGTCCATTCTTCTAGAATATCACCAGAGAAGGGGATAGAGGTCAGACACCCTCTGCTGAGCTCACATAGTTCTTAATTGAATCATGTCAACTATATTCTAAAATACCTTTTTAGTACCTGCTGAGTTGAGAGGCTACCATTTGAAATGATTGCTAATCTGGGAAGGACTAGTCACTATATCCAGGGAGACCCAGTAGGGAAGGGCCAGTCAAATTGGTTAACAGAGATCAGAAAGACAGTGGGCAGCATGAGCCTGATTGGTGCAGAACCTTGGTGGTGGAAACAGCAGGGAAACGTAGCTGAGCTTAAAGTGTGTGGACATAGCACATAAGGAAGTTTCAGAGTGACTAGCCAGCGTGTTACTGGTGACACCACAAGCTTCAACTTCATTTAATGGGCGCCTTTCCTATTTCTCACAGTGAGTCTTTTTTTTTTGCTTTCTGTATCCTAGGTGTTTCCCTCTTTGTGGGGCACAGGCTATGAAAGTATACAGTGTCAAAGAAAAGCCATCTCAGCACATATCATTTCAGAGTATTAGCCTCCATCCATGGAACTTTGACTTAACTGTTGTCATTGCAGATGATTCCTCTGTAGGAAAAATGAAGTGAATGGTACATTTGTGATAGGTTCTGAGACTAGAATTCCAAACCCCCTACCTCTAATTTTCCCCATGACAGGGTAAAACTTTGGAATGCCTGACTCTTGACCTTCATGTAAAAAGTGGTCAGTGATGTGAGTGATAAGTGCATCATAAAGATGAATCCAGCTCTTGGGGCCCAGGGGAGGGTCCTGCTGCTGGATGTTCTGCATGATTAAAGTAGGAATGTTTCATAACTGAGAAAACGAGCCCCCTGGCAGCCCTGGTATTATGGGTCAATTTGTTCACTTGTCTTCCTGCACACTAGACTAGAAAATCTCGAGGGCATGAGACTTATCTGCTGTGGTTTGTGGGGATTTTTATTTTTTTTTTTAAAAAGCAAAACTATATTCCAATGCCAAGAACATTGTTCTCCATAAATATGTGTCAAACGAATGAATGAATGAACTCAACTTAAAGCTATAGTCTAAAAGGCACAAAAGTATAATCTAAAGAGGTGCATATTGTTTTTTTTTTGTTGTTTATTTTTATTTATTTATTTGAGAGTGACAGACAGAGAGAGAAATAGGCAGATAGAGAGAGAATGGGCACGCCAGGGCCTCCAGCCACTGCAAACGAACTCCAGACATGTGTGCCCTCATGTGCATCTGGCTAACGTGGGTCCTGGGGAATCCAGCCTCGAACCGGGGTCCTGAGGCTTCACAGGCAAGCGCTTAACTGCTAAGCCATCTCTCCAGCCCGCATATTGGTTTTTTAAAAATTTATTTACTAATTTGAGAGAGAGAGAGATAGGGAGAAAGAGCCAGAGATAGAGATAGATAGATAGATGGATAGAGTGAGCATAGGCATGCCAGGACCTTATGGCACTTCAAATGAACTCCAGATGCATGTGCCACCTTGTGCATCTGGCTTTTACATGAGTACTGGATAATTTAACCTGGGTAATCAGGACCTGCAAGCAAGCACCTTTAACTACTGAGCCATCTCTTCAGCCTGAGAGGTGCTTATTGAAAGGGATCAGAAATGGAGCTGGAGGAGCTGGGGAGATGATTTGGTGGATAAAGTGCTTGCTATGTAAATGTAAATCCAGAGCTTGGATCCCCAACACCCATGAAAATTCTGGGTTCCATGGCAGCCTTTATCCCATATTTCTCAAGGCAGAGACAAACAAGTTGGCTAGCTAGATTAGCTCTGTTTCCAAGTGAGAGACTCTACCTCAGTAAATAAAGTGGAGAGAAATTGAAGACGACACTTGATCTCAACCTCTGGCCTTCATAGGTATGTGCACCCACACACATGCGAACATACACACATACAATCAACACACACACACACACACACACACACACACACACACACACACGCACACACACACGAGTTGGACTGGAGAAGGCTTAGGGACTCTGGGACCAGGAAAAGACCAGGAAAGAGGTCTGTGACATTTTGAATCAGATGTCCCCCCATGAACTCATGTTGTTTGAATGCTTGGTCCTCAGCTGGTGGCAATTTGGGAGGTGGAGACTTGCTGGAGCAGATGTGTTACTGGGGACAGCTTTGGGGTGTTATAGCCAGCTCCCCATTGCTAGAGCTTGGCTCACTCTCTTGCTGTTGTTTTCCACATGCTGTGGCAGCAGTGACGTCCAGCCTGTGCTCATGCCAGGCTTTCTCCTGCCATCATGAAGCTTCCCTTGAGACTGCATTTGGTTGGGCGTTTTGTCCCAGCAACGAGTTAACCTCAGCAAGGTCAGAAGCGGATCATGAAGAGGTTATCACAGAAAGGAGGCTTGGCTTCGTGGGGATCTGGATGGAGTGCTGCTGTGTGGTAGGGTCAAAGCTGGGCTTGAAAGTTGGACAGAAACTGCAGCCCTTCAACTTCAGCCTTAACCATAGCCCTGTCAGGGAAACAGTTTGCTTTACTCATTGTGATTTTTTTTTTTTAATGCAAAGCACCTCTGAAACTATTCAACTCCTAAACCCCATTTAAGAGTAAGGGTCCCTTCCTGCTACTGCAAAGGTCTTGGAAAGTTCTCGGCTTTTATGAAACACAGTTGAGGGGGGACCTAATGCACGTGAAGTACAACCCAGACCTCATGTGAAGCAATTCCTGGATGTCTTACAGCTCATGATTTTCAATTTTCAAAGTCAAAATAGCCCTGCTTGCCATTTATCAAGGCCTTAGAATCTCTGCGGTGCTGTCCAACTCTTTTAATTATTGCCAGAGTCCTGGAGATTAGAAATTATTATTTTGCACTGATGAGGACTTAAAGATTTAGAGCAATTAGGTACCTTATGCAGAGTCACACAACAAGCAGGTGGTGATGGTAGGGTTAGCATTCTGATTTGTTTTAATTTCATGCCTGTGGGAATAAGCACATGTAATGGGAGAGCCATGTTACCCAGACATCTCTGTGACAATGTCTTGGAACTGCATTACTTTCTAATGGACAAGCAAGTCTTGCCTCTCATCCAGGCTTGCAAGCCCTCCATATTTTCCTCATGATCTGTTTTACATTTTCTGTTTACTTTCATGCCTGTACTTGTAACTTTCCAACTCAAAGAGCAAGTGGTTTAAAGAATTATTTTAACTTAATTAGATCCACCCATTTGGTGTTGGTAGACTTGCTTTTGTAGCACAAAAGTGGCACAATGTCAGCTTGACAACTTGATAAGTCTTGTGCAATGTTTATTAAAGTAAAGGAAACTTCTAAACTCAAGATTAAATGAATACAGCACTTTCAGAACCAACACAAGACTGACTTCTTGACTGGGCACCAAAGTTATTATTGGGCAGCAGAGGCTGTGTAATGCTTTAGTCAGTGTGCAATGAGATAGAAAGATAAACAGCTGGCCACTGAGGTGCGACTGTGTTACCTGAAGTTCAAGGTTTGCTTCTTGCCTGGCATAGTTACACCTCTGCTGCCTTATGCCATTGCCTGATTAGACTATTTTGCTTTCAGCTGTTCAGCCCTGCGTGATTATGTGAGTCAAGCTTTTCTCGGGCTGATCCACCCCTTTTTGAGACAGAGTTTCTTACTGGCCTGGAGCTTGCTTACATAGACGACACTGGCTGGCCAGTTAGCTCCAGAGATCCACCCGCTTGCTTCCCCAGCACTAGGTTCATAAAAGCTCACCACCATGCCTGGAATTTTTCACGTGGTTTCCGGGGATCAAACTTAGGTCCTCCTGCTTAAAGAGACAACACTTTACAGGCTACGCTCTCTCCTCTGCCTGAGGACACCAGATCCAGGGAAGGTCCAAGATCCAAAGGATGAAGGAGGCTCTAGGCTACTGTCCTTCAGATAGATAATTCTATAAGACCTGTCTGCTTGGCTCTCAAAAGATCTCACTAGACTTTAGAGAAGTGCTTTCAGATGAGACTGGACATTTTCATGGTGGTATGGGCATGGATGAGAAGTGCTTTTAGTAATTCATTTCTCAATTCCATTCTTATGCCATTTCTGTCATTCACTGATGTCTGTCTCCTGAGATTATCTCTGAAGTTAACTACTTATATGACATTGTTGCCTCAGGCCTTGCTTATGGGAGAATCCAAAACCCGAGGCCCACATAGATTGGAAGCATTAATTTTATCACAAGAAGGGAGAATCATTGTCTTAAAACTACTCAAACTTGTCAGGCGTGGTGGTGCATGTCTTTAATCCCAGCACTTGGGAGGCAGAGGTAGGAGGATCACCGTGAGTTGAAGACCACCTTGAGACTACAGTGTGAATTCCAGTTCATCCAGAGCTAAAGTGAGACCCTACCTTGGAAAACCAAAAACAACAAACCCACCAAACAAACATACACAAAAAACAAACAAACCAAAAAATAAAAACAAAACAAAAACAAACAAACAAAAACTACTACTCAAACTTCATTCATGAGGCTAATGTATAAGCCATAATGACAAATACTAATTTCTGGAGAAGACCGTACTAATGAATGGGCTACACAGCATAGTGTTTGATCTGGACAGAGCTAGCGATGAACTGAGATACCACATCTTTGACTCTGCTGTTTCTAAGATCCATACAAACAATTTCTGCCCTGTTAAGACATTCTTTCTTTGGATTTGTCTAAGTTGCAACTTTCTTTTACATGAAGGAAAAATTCAGAGTATGATCGTTATCTCACTGGTTGCATCTTGGCTTATAATTATTTTCCTGTTATTTAGCTTTAAAATTTTTTTGTTTATTTTTATTTATTTATTTGGAGAGAGAGAGAGAGAGAGTGAGAGAGAGAGAGAATGGGCACACCAGGGCCTCCAGCCATTACAAATGAACTCCAGACGCATGCACCACCTTGTGCCTCTGGCTTATGTGGGTCCTGGGGAATCGAGCTTCATTGCTTAACCCCTAAGCCACCTCTCCAGCCCCCTGTTATTTAGTTTTTATTCATAATCACAAACTTAACTATGCAATCCATCTTGACTTATAAGGAAATATGAAATCCAAAGAACTGCAGTGAATAGTGCCAAGTTCACAGGATATGGTGAGCAGGAGGTGCAGAGAGTGCTCTCCTGAGTTACAGAAGGAATGCTTTGGTGGTTCACACAAGTCAAAGGGATACGAATCATCTTCGGTCAACAATGGTGACCTTGCATTCCTGTTCATGCCTTCCATGTCATGATGGGACATACTGTAAGCTGTAAGTCAAAACAAACCCTTCCCCATTGTAAGCTGCTTCCTGTAATGGATTTGGCCATACCAGAGAGTAAAGTGACTAATACAGGTGCCAAGCTTGTGGTCTTTGACAGGATACAAGATGGCATGTGCACTGTGGTGGCCATGCCAACAAGAACAGGAGCAGAGTGGGTCACATTTCAGGGCAGCTAGGGAACAGGAAATGGGGTCTGGACTATGAAACATTGAGGCCTTCTGCCTCTCCTCCTGTGATCCACTTCCTCCAGCAAGGCTCCACCTCCTCAAGGTCTCACAACTAGGATGTTTTACAACCATCTACTCAGTCTTGGCAGTGCAGATAAAAAACCATCTGTGTTTGGTCTAGTATTTGCCATGGGCAAGACACCAGGCTCTGCATGCTTCAGGATGAAATTCTCATTGTCATTTTTTTTCTCCAACAGACAGACTTGCAGCCAGGTCTACTATTACATCCTTAGCCCTTGAATCCTGGAATGATTCTGTGAAATCAGGTGCCCTTATAACCAGATCTTTTTCTCTCCAGTGCTCAGAACCTGAAGCTTTTCTGTTGTCTTTGGAATGTTAAAAACAGCTCGAAGGAGATGTGGCCCAAGGGCTCACCATTGACATGGATGTCAAAGAACACGGTGGGGTAGACCATGGTTAACAGCAAGCAGTTATTGGTAACAGAGGCATCCGCAAAGCCAAGTTTACAATTCTTAGAGACTCACTTCACTGAATTTCCTTTCACTGATGACAACTTTTCTCCTTCAACTATCTTTCTTTTGTGGATGAGATTATGAGAAATATGGGGAAAGGGTGAAAGTGTGTGGGAAATGTTATCTGTTGACCTGAAAACACTGGGTGTCTTTTTAGTACACAAATGGGTGTTCACATGGTACTGTGATAGTAACCCAGACCGTTTCAGTGTATACTCTATGGAACATCTTAAAAATATACTTTTCATTCCCACAGTTCAATATGCGTGTTTTTAACTCAAGATGTCAAGCTATCATTGAATGGAATCTATAGTTGTAACTGAAAACACGTTTCTGACCATTTTTGTCATATGTCAGAGTACCTCTATTTCTTGTACTGCCATCTTACAGAAGAAAGCCATTGCTGGTATCTTTTGTGGCCCTACTTTGACATTTTTCTCTCCCTATTCTATATGAAGGATCTCCTCCATTCCAGTCTCCACAGTGGTTCAAGATGGATCTTCCTACAGTATACAAATGATTATTTTATAAATCTGGTTAAAACCTGCTGGTGCCTCTGGGTGGATAGTGGTGATGCTTGTCGATATATCTAGTTCCCAGAGCTGTAAAGCTGGCTCATCAGTTAAAGGCACTTGCTTCTAAGCTTGCTGGTTCAAGCTTAGTTCCTCAGCACCCAGGTAAAGCTTAATGCAAAGTGGTGTGTGCGTCTGTGATCTCAATGCACCTATGACAATGAGAGGAGGAGGCAGGAGAATCCATAAGCTTGTGGGCCAGTTAGACTGGTGCACATGAAGCAGCAAAAACAAACAACAAGGTGGACCCTGCCTCAAAAAAAAGTGGAAAGAGAGACAAAACCCCAAAGTTGTCCTCAGACTTTTACATGTGCACTGTGGCATGTATGCATCCCCAACACCCATCATACACGTCCTCACGTATGTACATACACACATAATAAATATTTCCAGTTCTTATTTCCTTGTACAAACATGAGAACATGTTTCCCTTTTCCTTGACTTTTATCTATCATGGGGTAGAATGATCATTAAGTTGAAAAAATGCATCAATACACATAACATACTGAACACCATTGCTTAATGACACAGGATACTCTAGAGTATCACTATTGACCCTCTTGGTTACATGGCTAAAGAGGAGCTGCACCTTGCCACCACTGTCCACTATGTGGGGAGTAAGAATCCCAAGCCAGCCCAGGCAAAATCTGTAGGATGATTTCTACTGAATATGAATTACTTTCCCCATTTGTAAAATTTGGAAATCAGTCGTTGAGCCATAGTTGAATTGGGGACCATCTGTAATGTTTTGTACCCATCTGTATTTGATTCTCTCCTCCTCTTGGGTATTTAAAGGGATTAAGTTTCTCGGACTCTATTTCAAATATGCCTTGTGACTTATTCTGGTCAACAACTGGGAACAGAACCAGTATGGGTTGTGTAACACAGATGTGATCCATACCATCATGTTCTTAACGTCTCATTGTGGAGGAGGAAGTGTTGAGATTGTTGAGCCACCACTGACCACATAGAAGTTTGGGGCTTTTAGAAGCTGGGATCAATGGCCAACCAACCCCAAATTCTCACAGGATAAAAGTACATTGCAGCATTGTAAAACATGTTCTTTGATGACAATTCTGAGACATGGAAAAAACAGTAACACTTTGCATAGGCTTAAAAAAAAGATGGACTGCCAGGCATGGTGGCCCACGCCTTTAATCCCAGCACTCAGGAGGCAGAGGTAGGAGGATTGCCGTGAGTTCGAGGCCACCCTGAGACTCCATAGTTAATTCCAGGTCAGCCTGGGCTAGAGTGAGACCCTACCTCAAAAAACCAAAAAAAAAAAAAAAAATAGGTGGACCAATATATACATATGTATGTACACATATGATACAATCTGGGGGAAATTTTAGGTTTGTTCCTATGCCAATTAAAGAATTAAGAGGCAGGAAAGTATTCTAAAAGAATAATGTTTATTTTGGAGTAAGAGGGGAAGAAAGGAAAAGAGCACAGACTCCTTAGAGGGGAGAGGGCTCAGAGAGCTCGAAAGCCCATGGTTTCTGTGGGAACTGAACTTTTATTGAATGGGAAAACCTGCTGGTTGGGATCATGTGGTTGGTTGGCTTGAGTGAAGGTGATTGGTTTACTGTATGTTCAGTACTGTGCAGGTCTCAGGAAGCTCTCAGGCCTGCCCACCAAGGCAGTGTAAGGGTGGGACTTTTTCCAGGCCAGGAAGGAAAAAGAGAAGCCATCACGTTTGCCATCTTTCACCAAGGGGCTCTTCCCTAATCTGCTTACCCCGAAAGCTGTCTCCTGCAGTGTTTCTGATCTCTATCTCTCTTCCTCTCTTCCTCCCTCTCTCCCCCCCACCACACACACATGAAAAATTCAATTGAAATAGTTAAAGCAAAATAAAACTGGAATGGGAGTTCGGAGAGGGAACATAAAAGTATAATCTTTTGGGAACATAACCAATATACATGATGTTCATACAATAAAGTTTTAATAAAAATAAAATAAAACCTTTATATGTTTAAAGAAGAGAGCTTAATGTATTTAGAACATTCGTTATTTATTTGTCTGTATTTGTGTGTGTGTGTGTGTGTGTGTGTGTGTGTGTGCATGTGGAGACCAGAGGACAATCTTGGGTGTTGGACCTCAGGAATGTTTATCTTTCTTGAGACAGGGTGTTGCAGTCAAGTTCTTATTGCTGGCAGAAACCACCTGATCAAGAGCAGCTTGTGGGAAAAAAGGTTTATTTTGGCTTACAGACTTGAGGGGAAGCTCCATGATGGCAGGGGAAATCAACAGCATGAGCAGAGGATGGTCATTACCTCCTGGCCAACATGAGGTGAACAACAGGAACAGGAGTGTGCCAAACACTGGCAAAGGGAAACTGGCTATAACACCCATAAGCCTGTCCCCAACACTACACTACCTCCAGGAGGTGTTAATTCCCAAATCTCCATCAGCTGGGAACATAGCATTCAGAACACCTAAGTTTATAGGGCACACCTGAATCAAACACCACACAGGGTCTCTCTTGAGTTAAGTCAGATTGGCTGGTTATTGAAGTCTTGGGATGTGTCTTTGCTTCCCTAGTGTTGGGATTATAAATGTGCACCACCATATCTGACATTTTGTTTTTTTACATGGGTTCTGGGGGGCTGAACTGAGGTCCTGTTGCCTGCAATGCAAGCACTTTACTGGCTGAGCTATCTCCCCAACCCTGGAACATTCACTGATATAGAAATGTGAATTTGCTGATGATTTATTTATTCACTCATGGGTGAACAAAGTGTGGCCTAAATGAGTGAGCTAAATTTGGCCACACCCATTTTTTAATATTACTTGTGGATGCTTTGTGGCTAAAATGCATGATAGCAGAATAGTTGAACAATTACAATCAAGGCTACATGACCCTGCAAAGCTGGTTAAACTTACTCTCTGGTACTCTATAGAAAAAGTTTATCTGCGTAAGATAATTACTGTGCACCTCCAGTGTGCCTAAAGTCATCAACACCCCCTCCCACAGGGGGTCCCTATAGTAAAAGAAAAGACAACACCCTTCAAAGTGGACATGAATGAAAAGTTGCCCTGTGGAGGAGGAGAGCTTTTGCATCTGCAGCTGTGGTCAGTGGTCCAGCTATACACTTTGAGAATGTGTGAAGAGCTGAGTAAGAAATTACCCAAGGGTCCAATGCTATTATACGGTCTCTTACTAGTTGCTCAACTTGCCAATATCCGTTTATAACAAAACTGCCCAAATCTCGCTTCAGATAAAAGACCTCACTAGGCTTTAAGCTCTGACTGTGAGTGGCAAGCCACAGTGTAAATTGACTTCCTTTCAGGTTTTCTTGGTTCCTTAAGGAAGTAGTTCATTGAGTTTTACTCCTTCCCAAATGGACCCCACTTTCCTGAGGTGAAAGGGAAGCATTTTTCCAAAGGAAACAGCTCTAAACAATAAGCAATAATAACAGCCGCAATTGCACACAAGAACTGCTTCTGGTAAATACATACCAGCTGGAGAAGTTGAGGACCTCTAACCTTAACGGATCATTATCTCCCCAAAATGCCTCACACAGGGACAGTAAGAAAATGCAAAGAAAATCAGTTACACATACACACACCTCCCAGACCCTCAATTAAGGAAAAAACAAATAGCTCTTAACACCAAGCAGCTTTTTGTTGTAGACACTATTTTTTTTTGCCTCGAGTCTTTATTTTAAAAGCCCAGTGTAACACTTTATAGAGAAACAAAACACTTTTCTTAACCTTTGGTAGATGCATAATTAGGAATTTATTATGAAAGATGGTCCTATGCCTGGTTCACAGAGGCCTTGTCTTTTAAGACCTCGGCGGGTTTGGAATTTCAACAAGCAAGTTCAGAGATTCTAATTAGAAATGCAACAACTGCTCTTGCAGACGTGCTGAGAGCTTCTAAGCGTTCCAGAAATTATTTCTAGGGAGTCATCCTGCTTTGTCTGGTTCAACCAAGAAAGAGCTTTCTAATTTGAGGAAGAAAAGCACAATGGTGGAGGCAACCGTGTGTTCTGTGTGGGATGGAATCAGCCAATGGCTTTTAGCAAGACGACTATTTTCTGGTTTTCTGTCCTTGGTAACATGTCTCAATCTGCTGCTTCTAGGGATCTGGAGATTTTTCTCCAACATCCCTGCCAGACATTTGCCCTTTATTTCTCTTGGGTTCTTCTGTCTATTGTTTTCTGCACATTTCTGTGATTTAACAACTTTGTTATATTTCAAAATTAACCACCAATGTAAAAGAAAAAAATATATGCTGGAAAATTTACATGACTATAGCTTCTTTAGCTCTTTGTAAGTAATCTGTACTTTCCCCATGTATTCCCACTGTCTAGCATAGACTCTAGCGTACAGTAGAGAGTGAATATCTATTTGATGAATGAGTAAATTTCTCTCAACTGACATAGTCAGGTTTTAGAAATAATCATCCCAGATTTTACATTCTGGTTTCTCATCCCCACATCCACAATTTTGGTGCTATTTGGAGACTACTCAGTATCTTTAGAATCTAGGAAAGAAAAAGTTGTTTTGAATCTTCATCTCAGGTGTGAGATGAATTATAGTTCAGGGTATATGTCACCCTGAGTCTAATGGTATTAATGTTTCCTGCCTTCCCATGCACAGAAATTAAATATGAGCTCAAGTAATATCCTTACTGTGCACTGAATCAGCTTCTTCCTTCCTTCCCCATATCAATTGTTCTTTGGGATCTTCACTCATTTTCTTATTCCTTTGAGGACATTTGTTGTAACACGAGCACATTTCATCCTCTTTATAATTTTTGACTTGTCTTGAGGTACCATTTTCCGTATTTGTGGCTTTGGTGAAGTTATTAAATCTAGCTTCAGTTTCCATACCTGCAAGTGGAGGTGGTCATGATACAATGCATCTCATAAAATTGTTTATAAGGATTAAATGCGTTAGCTTGTTCAATAGCAAATGCTCAAGGCATTTTAGCAATTAAATAATTACTATGATGAATCTGATTCTTGAGGACAGAGATAGTGTCTTGTTTCATAGAAGACCAGGCAATGTTCAATCAATATTTGTTATGGTAGTTTTATCTTACAAGGCAGTGAGAGGTGCCAATAGAGTGGAAAAATTACTTGGGTTGGTGTTTCTGTACAGCATCATTGAAACCAGCCACTGCCTCGGCTGTTAAGAGACCAAAGTCTTTGATTAGAGAGGCTTCACCTTTCCAGTCTTTACTTGTAGCCTCCAGTTCAAGTGCTTAGCCTTCTAGCTTCCTTGTCTCCCCTGAGAATGCATTGGATTAGGTTGACAGCTGGCTCCCGATCTCTGGAGAAAGGTTCCTTATAGATTTTATGAACAAATTCTATAGACCACTTGCTGAGCTGAGGAAGACTTGCACAGGCAGGAACAAAATGAAGCAGATGGATAATAAATAAGAGAACCTCATGTAGGAACACATTATGAGGGCCCATATATCTTTCCTAAATGGTTTTAACCAAGCACATTTATATATTTGAAAGGAGAAAGATTCATATGGTCTGACGGGAAACCAGAGTATACATTTACATATTTAAAAGAATTATACTCCCACATTTAGAACTGGAGAAATAAAAATTGTTTTTTATGGTTTTGTATGAATTTATTTATTTGTTATGTGTGCGTATGGGCATGCATGCATGTGGAGATCAAAGGAGAACTTCGAGGTGTCTGTGCTCCACCTTCTTTGAGACATGGTCTTTTGCCACTGCAAATTAACAAGCAAGACTACAAACAAATATCAGACTAGACGGCCAGTGATCTTTGGATTCTTGTGGCTCTATCTCACATTGCTTTAGGCACTTGGGATCACAAATGTGTGCACCACCTTGTATCCAGTTTCTACGTGGGTGCTGGGGAACTGAGCCCTAGTTTTACAAGCAAGTACCTTTACCCTAGTCACCTCCTAGCTCCCTAAAGTTGGTTTTTTTCCCCTGTGACTGCAAATTGTTGCTTTGCAAACTGTACTCAACATATTCACAATCTAGACTTGAGAAGAGAATCTCCTTTTCTGAAATGCAATATATTTTATGTTGAAATTCAATAACCCTTTCAAGAGAATCTGTAGGAGGTGTAATCAAAATGGCAATGGGCACATTATTCACTAAGATAAGCTTGTTTTGGATGGTTTAAGTAATGAGAAGTGGGGATACACACACACACACACACATATGTGGAGAGAGAGAGAGAGAGAGAGTGAGCGATAAGTTCTTAGAAAGTCTGTGTGTCTAATCCAAGGATGAAACTTCATCTGTAATGAATGGGAGCTGGCAACAGTTTTCACTCCCAGTATTAATAATGAGGAGGTTATTGCTGCTTCAACTTCTCTCCACCCTCCCTCCACCACGCCTCTCTACTCTCTGTGGTGGGAGACAGGTTAGAGATCTCGAGGTGAAATGTGATGAGAGCTGAATGAGAACAGCCAAGGTAGAGACGGACAGAATTCAGGAGGCAGCTCAGATCTTAGCGATTGAGGTGGGTGTTGTATGATGACTGGATGCACTGTGTGTGTGTGTGTGTGTGTGTGTGTAGGGGGTGGCATGGTACCCCATATGCTTGTCTGTGGTAGTGGGGGTACTCCCCTACATTGGCCAGAGTGGAATTGTGAGTGTCCCATGCCATTGCTCTTCTATTTGGTCTTGTTATGAGCAAGAATTCTGAGGATTCTCTGTGGGACTGGGGTTACAGGCCCATGGCCACATCTGTTTGTGTTGGTGAGATCAGCCCCCCCCCCCCCTGCTTGCACAGGAAGTACACTTAACTGCTGAGTCATCTCTAGCCCATGGATACACTTGTGAGTAAGGGATAGGCTCAGCCTGGTGTCGGGTGTTGAGTCTCTTAAGTGCCCTTCATTGAAGTAGGAAATGCACGTGGATGAGAAAGCTTTGTCATTTCATCTGTAGTTGATGACACCCAAGTCAGTACTTCAGTCTCTTCTTTGCTTGTGCTCCAAATGGCACACACCCACTTCTTTAATGAAGGTCTCCCCTTGATCCACAGGCTCCTGAAACCCAGCCTGTCCCTAGGCTGGCCTGAGTAGTTGTGCTCTCTGGTCTTCTTTTCCTCTTTATTCCTTCATTGAGTGATACCAGCATCTGCTGTCGCTGTCTGTGCCCTACACTTGAATGTGAGTCTTGATTCATGTCCTTGGGTCACTTACATCCAGTTATACTTAAAAATCTGTTAATTTTACATCTTTCATATCACTTTAGTGTGCCAATTATTTTCTAGCATTATGTGCAAGAACAGGAGGTGGAAGTCAGGTATAGAAGGAGCTGGCAGAACAGTGATCTGTATTAGAATTTAAGATTTCAGAGCCATTCCCAATGTTTGAAGTCATTTCAATGCAGTAGCTGGAGATTAGTGAACAGAGCATGGCTTAAGGAGATACCAGTATTGATAATGTGAAGTATGAAACAGAGGGGCCTCTTTTATCTACATGGACGAATTCCCCACCTTATAAACTCATAGTTGAAATTCAAAATAGCCTTAAGCCACACTTACAGGGAAGACGTGTGTGGGCCTTGAGGGCCTCCAATGACTTGCAACCACTGTAGAAAGTGAGTCTGGCCACAGAAGCGGAAAGGGTTTATGTTGCTACAAAGTCATGTATCCGACCAGGAAGTGACAGTGTTGATAGTGTGGTGGCAGCTGTAACAAGGCTGTGCTCCTGAGGTAACGGCAGCAGTGATGTCTACCAGACTGAAGGTCCTTGCCAGACCAGGTCTGTGGTTAGGTCTCTGGTGTGCTTTTGGGCATTGGTTCTGGCTGTTTAAACTTGAGTCCTCCCAGTAGGCTTACATAGTTTTAAAAAAATATTTATTTTATCTTATGCATTTATTTACAAGCAAAGAGAGATAGAGAGAAGAGAGACAGACAGAGAGAGAATTTGCACTGCCGGGGCCTCTAGTCACTGCAAACAAACTCAGACGTGTGTGTCCCCTTGTGCATCTGGCTTATGTGGGTCCTGGGGAATTGAGCCTGGGTCCTTCGGCTTTGCAGGCAAGCGCCTTAACCACTAAACCATCTCTCCAGGTAAGGCTTACATAATTTTAGCCAGAGCTGAGTAATACGGTCAACACGTTGAGTGGGAATTGATCCCCATATTTAATGAGTGTTTGGAGTGTCCAACCTCTGTCATAGGAGTGGGGCAGTGGAGAAGCAAAGTGAGAAAGGAACAGCCAGTCTAGTGCGTCTGGAAGTCAAAATGTTTTTTAAACAAACTAGTGGGTACTGCTTCAGTTAGCTAGGCTGGTCTCTGGTACTTTCCACAAACAACTCTGTATGATGATCCAAGGTATAGGACCTATACAGAGAGGAAGACAGGAACTAAGGCAGATATAAAAGCCTAGAAGTGACGAGTGATGCCCCCATTGGTCAAACTGAGGAAAACACTGAGGAATGAATGGAAGTTACTCTATTCACCTCATCTCATGCTCTATTAGAAGGAACAGGGTGCTGACACAGAGACATTGAATGGTCAGCCATGTGGCAATTATGTTTTGGAAATGGGGAAACTCAGTTTATCTGTTCCAGTGACCTCTTCCCTTTGTAAATGTTTTCCTGGGACTTTTGGAGGCTGTTTTGAATGTTAAGTATTGCAGTCGCCTTGACAATAGGGCTACAGTATCTGTGCTCAGGCCCAATTCCATAGGTGGGAGAGAGAATTAACAGTTCATTTAGGCACTAAAGAAAGTTGATTACATGGTGATTTAGTGAGTCAATGACAATATAAGTTCATAAAAGTTCAACCCTTAGTTGTTGATTTTCTTTTGATAACTTCTTCTTTGGGACAAAATAGATTGAAAAGTGATAGTAAGAAAATCCTCTCTTGGGCTGGAGAGATGGCTTAGCGGTTAAGGTGCTTATGGGCAAAGCCAAAGGATCCATGTTCAATTCCCCAGTAACTACTTAATACACAAGATGATGGATGCATCTGGAGTTCATTTGCAGTGGCTACAGGCCTTGGTGTGTCCATTCTCTCTCTACCTCGCTCTCTCTCAAATAAATAAATAAAATTAAAAAAAGAAAATTCTCTCTCAGGTTAAGCTACTGGACAAGCCCTCCTCCTCTAAACTACAGAGATTACTTCTCTCAGTGGAGTCAGTAGCTATTATTTGCCACAAAGAAGCCTATGTGATAATCCGAGATGTGACACCAAATAAGACCATGGGTTGGTTCAACCTCCTCCAGAAAGGAGACGTCCCTCCATTAGAGGGAGGGTCTGCATGCATTACTCCTCTTTATTACACATTCCTAGTACAGACTCTCAATTCATGCATGTTGAATAGAATAATGGATCAAAATTAGAGAGCTTATAACTAATTGGATATAGTCTTGATCAATAGGAGGAAGGCTGTGTGTATTAAAGAGAGAAACTAATTAACCGTCATGGTGGTTTGAATGTGAATGTATGTTCCTCATAGACTCAGGTGTTTTATGAAGCTTGTGACTTGGATCTCTAGCTGCCTGACTAGAGGAGGTGTCATTGGGGGTGGATTCTGGAGTCCAGCCCCAAGGTGTCACTGGGGCCGGAACTGATTCCAACCCAAAAGTATGCAGAGAAGTCTGCGCTCCGGTGGAGTCCCAGCTTGCTGGTTTTTGGTGTTTTCTGGATGCTGGTGGTTCTCTCTGTTTGGATGTATGGAAGTAAACAACTTCTTCCATCATTGATAGAACTTCCCCTGGGTCTGTAAGCTTGAAATGAATCCCTTCCTTCCATAAAACTGTTTGGTTGGATGCTCACTCCAACATCGTGGAGCTGTCTATAACCCTGCCCTTTTCTTCTTTGATTTTTGTTGTTTATTTTTGTTTATTTATTTGAGAGTGACAGGCAGAAAGAGGCAGATAGAGACAGAATGGGCACACCAGGGCCTCCAGCCACTGCAAATGACTTCAGATGCATGCATCACCTTGTGCATCTGGCTTATGTGGGTCCTGGGAAATTGAGCCTTGAACTGGGGTCCTTGTACTTCACAGGCAAGTGCTTAACTGCTAAGCCAGCTCTCCAGCCCAACCCTGCCCTTTTCATGTTGGCTGGCATAATACTCAGAATTTGTTCATCTGTTTTTTTTTTTGCATGTATACATGTGTGTGGTGTGATTGCATATTTTATACGCATTCCTGGTATATATGTGTGGTTGAGTCTGCAAGTGTGTACGTGTGTGTCCGTGTGGTGTCCAGAGCTTGGCATCGGGTGTCCACCTCTATCACTCTCCTCTTTATTTACTGAGGCGGAGTCTCTCACTTGAGCCCAGAGCTTTCAAGTTTTCTTAGTTTAGCTAGCCAGCTTGCCTGGGGAGCCACTATTTCTGCCACCTCAGTGCTAGGATAACAAGTGGGCATTTAGTGGGTGCTGGGGGTCCAAAATCCAGTCCACATGCTTGTATGGTAAGTGCTTTACTCACTGAGCCATCACAATCAGCCCCAGTCCAGTTTTTGATTGTATTTTTGACAATTTTTATGCATATATATTGATCATAATCTCTTTCTATTACCTTTATTTTCCCCCCTCTCCTTGCCTCCTTCCACTGAACCCTTTCTTTTCCCCAACTAGCCCTTCTTCTATTTTGATGTTTTTTTTTTTCTTTTGTGCATGTGAGACCCACTGAGTTGAATTAGGCTTGCGTGCATGAGCGTGGGTGGGGGATGCTTTACCACAGCACACGCAACTTTCTAGTTTAATGCCAGTTTAATTTCTCAATATCCTGCAACTGAAGTCTTCAACAATAGGATCTCACTGTCTAGTTCTGGTGGGCAACCAAGAACATTGGCAATATCCTGTATTGTTTTGGGTACCTCAGGGATGTCCATGGTCAATAACTCACTGGGAAGTATGCCATTTTTGGAATTGAAATTTTCCTATAAGAACCTATTGCTTCAGGAAGCAGCATTATTCACTCACAAAGAGTACTTCTGTCCAAAATCTTTTTAAAATTTAATTCAATTTAATAAATAAATAAATATATTTTATTGAGATAGGGTCTCACTCTATCCCAGGCTGACCTGGAATTCACTCTGTAGTCCTAGGTCTGCCTTGAACTCACAGGGGTCCTCCTACCTCCATCTTCCTAGTGCTGGGATTAAAGGCGTGTGGCACCTTGCCTGGCTAATTTTATTTATTTATTTAAAAGTTTTTTTGTTTATTTTTATTTATTTATTTTAGAGGGACAGGGAGAGAGAGAAAAAGAGACACAGAGAGAGAATGGGTGTGCCAAGGCCTTCAGCTACTGCAAACAAAATCCAGATGTGTGCACCCCCTTGTGCATCTGGCTTACGTGGGTCCTGGGGAATCAAGCCTTGAACTGGGGTCCTTAGGCTTCACAGGCAAGTGCTTAGCCACTAAGCCACCTCTCCAGCCCTTAATTTTATTTTTTAATTAGCTGACAAGGAAGTAGGTTTCCATATGGCTTCTTCATATGTCTTTAGTTTGATAATCCTCCTCCCACACCCTCTTCTTCCCCAACTCTAACTCCACTGAAATCTTCCTACCTTAGTACTTTGCCTCTCTACTTGCATAGCTATTACCCCCTTACCTTAAGCCCTCCCCCCTCTTCACTGTTCATAGCCTCTTTCTAGCTTCCTGGCCCTTACCAACTCACTCTAACACACACACACACACACACACACACACACACACACACACACTCATTCTACAAATTCAAAGCTAGGATTCACATAGGGAAGAGAACATTCAACATGTCTTTCTGAGCCTGACTTGCCTCACTTAGTATAATATTTTCTAGGCCCATCAATTTTATTTTTTCTTTATAACTCAAAACATCCCTACACTGTGAATATGTACCATGCCTTCATTATCCATTCATCAGCTGATGGGCATCTGGCCTGATTCCATGCCCTACGACAGAGATACCTGCTCATCCATGTTCACTGCTACTCTGTTCAGCTCAGCTTTCTTAATGCATCTTTTCCTATCACGATTCAGCTGCCTCCTTTGTAGTTCGACTTTGATGCTTGAGGTGAGGGACTGCACTGTGATTTTTAAATTTGGAAAATTCCTCTTACATTTTTAGGAGTCAAATGCTACTGGGAAATCTGAAAAATAAATGGACTCATTTCCTCTTCCTATCAGAAGAGGGAAGAAAAGACTCCAGCCCTCTATTTATCTAGGGTGTGTGTGCTGAACATTAGCAACTTACCTCCTCTCCCTGTGACCTCCTCTGTATTTGGGAGGAAAGTGAGTGATTCGTGGCTGCACACCCCCTGATAAGAAAATTAAGGTCACACTGATTCTTCTAATTTTAGAATCAAAATCAAGTGGCTTTTTGATTTCAAAGGCCATTATGTCATTTATTTCAAAAGTGATGTGTTATTTGTACTTGGCCTACACTGGGCAAACCTGCTGGAGTATTTTGTGATAATCGTGCAACCTGGGGACACCAGAATTGCTATGGGATCTTGTTAAAATGGCTGCCTGCTCCTCCTTGGAGGATTGTGAAAATAAAAAGAAAAATCATTGTGGTTTGGAAAATCTTTTTCTGCTTTATTATTCAGAAAGCAATGTTTCTTTGGTGGGAATGTTTCTCAGGGCTAGTCTTAATTATTAATGTCCAAGTCTCATTGCTTAATGGAATTTGAACTTTAAGGGGAAACAGGAGAGAGCTTTCCTTACTAATTGGTGACATACATTGTCCTCCCCACAACCACAGATGAAGATAAGAGAGTAATCAGAAAGGGTAGCCAGAGACCAGGTGTGGTGGTGCATGCCTTTAATCCCTGCACTTGGGAAGCCAGCCTGAGACTACATAGTGAATTCCAGGTCACCCTGTTCTAGGTCACCCTGGGCTAGAGCAAGACCCTACCTTGAAAAAAAAAAGTGTAGTGAGAGGTAGAGAAAGGAGAGGGGAGAAGAGAGTATACACTGACTTCATGTCAGTAATCCTATGAGAACTTTTCTGGTTTTATTTTTTTTTTTTTGGGTTGTTTATTTTTATTTATTTATTTGAGAGTGACAGACAGAGAGAGAAATAGGCAGACAGAGAGAATGGGGGCACCAGGGCCTCCAGCCACTGCGAACGAACTCCAGATACATGTGCCACCCCCTTGTGCATCTGGCTTACGTGGGTCCTGGGGAGTTGAGCCTCGAACCGGGGTCCTTAGGCTGCTTAGGCAAGTGCTTAACTGCTAAGCCATCTCTCCAGCCCCTTTTCTGGTTTTAGTTAGAATGCAACACCACTTATTTCTTCCATGGGTAAGTATATGACACAGAGGAAAATGATTGTGTGACAAACATCACTGCCCTTCTGCAAGAATGTTTCTCTTACAGGACAGGACCCTTCCTTTTTCTGGATTCCATAGCCTAGGACATTGACATATTCTTCAAAATATATGGAGATTTTTGAGTTGGGAGAACTGAATAGGGGTGCTAACAGGGAAAGTATAAAATTGAAGAATTAACAATGTAATTCCTTTGGAAGATCTAGGCTAATTTTAGGGGTTGAAGTGGATAATTAATGACAAAGCCCTAGTGGTGGGGCATCCAGAAGTCATTAAAAACATGATGTCTACTACTTGATTTGAGGTTGCTTATATTATTACTATATGTACTCCTTTTGCAGAGAATTCTTTGTATAAGTCAGTTTTTTCTAAAATAATTTCACAATGAACAACTCTAAATTTCAGTATTTTACAACAAATATTTGCTTCTTTCTTCCTTTCTTCCTTCCTTCTTTCCTTCCTTCCTTCCTTTGTTTCTTCCTTCTCTTTTTTCTAGCATGTGTGTGTGGCTTGCATGCATGTGTATATATGTATGTTCATATGTGTGTGGGCACATGTATATATTTGTGCATGTGCACGTGGAGAGCACAGATTGATATCAGGTTCTCTTCAGTCAGTTTCCACCTTTCTCTCACTGAACCTAGAGCTCACCTATTTGGCTAGACTAGGTAGTCGTCAAACCCTAGGGATCTTCCTCTGTCTGCTTTTCTAGCTTTGAGATTATAGTCATTTGATTGCCCAGTACTTGGCTTACATGGGTACTGGGCAATCGAATCTGGGTCTTTAGGCTTTGCAGGCAAGTGCCTTAACTGCTAAACCATCTCTAAAGCCTGACTAAGTTTTTTTTTTTTTTTTAATTTTTCAAGGTAAGGTCTCACTCTAGCCCAGGCTGACCTGGAATTCACTATTTAGTTTCAGGGTGGCCTTGTACTCATGGCAATCCTCCTACCTCCTGAGTGCTGGGATTAAAGGCATGTGCCATCAGTCTTTTTTTTTTTTTTTTTTTTTGAGAGAGAGGGAGACAGACAGAGAGAGAGAGAGAGACAGGCAGAGAGAGAGAGAGAGAGAGAGAGAGAAAAGAGAGATAGAGAATTGATGCACTAGAGCCTCAGCCACTGAAATAGAACTCCAGGTGCCTCTGCCACCTAGTGGGCATGTGTGACCTTGCACTTGCCTCATCTCTATGTGTCTGGCTTACATGGGATCTGGAGAGTAGAACATGAGTCCTTAGGCTTTGCAGGAAAGCGCCTTACATGCTAAGCCTTCTCTCCAGCCTCCATCAGTCATTTTTGATTAACCTTTCTACATGAGCCCCCAGCAGGCATATTCCCTACTAGACAGGGGTGTGTCACTGGGGGTGGATCTTGGATACCAGCCCCAAGGTGTGTTTGGGGGCGGATCTGAGTTCAGCCCTACTAAGTGTAGGAAGAGCAGTTTGAGCTCTGGTGGTGGGTGCCTGCTGGTGTTCGTTTTCCTCTATCTGCTATGCTGATGTGTGATGAAGTGAGCCGGATTCTTCCACCACCGATGGTGTTCCCCTGTGCTCTGTAAGCCTGAAATTAATCCCCTTCCTCCCAAAAGCTGTGTCAGGTTGGATGTTTGCTCCAGCAGCATCAAAATGACTGCAACAAAGGTCAAGCTCCCCATCAAGAGTGGAAGGAGACAGCTACTCTTCCTGGAGGGAGGCAGGAATGAAGGCAGACTGAAAGGTGGAGTATACTGTAATGCAGTGCATGTTCTCTGACCGATAGGAGAGCTGTCTACATTTACTGCTCTGCACATCTTAGATCAGGATTTTTATTTTGCTTGAAAAATGTGAGTTGTAAGTCAGTTGCCACAGTATGAATGAGGCCACACACTACAGAGAGGTGGATCATCAACTCAGCTTATTACATAAGTACAGGAACCAAAATTCAGGTAACACTGATAATAGAAATCCCCCTTTCCCCACTCACATACTACAACTTCCAGAAATGTGTGTCTGTGTAGGATGGCTGAAGGAGGGGAGGAAACAGGGAGAACTGGAGGAACTGGCTATTCATAATCCATGCACATAACATTGAAATCAATCTAGTCCTTTTCTAAGGGAAAAAGAGACCTTCCCTTATTTCTGCATTTTCATATAAGCCTTGAGCAAAATTACTAATACTGACCCTGCTTGTAGAAAACCAATCTATATTCTTCAGGCCAACCCGTTTTACACAACTATTATTTTTTTTGCCATATAAAAAACAAAACCACCTGATTGGCTCTGAGAATACCACTCCTGCCGAAGCCCTTAGATGAGTCAATTCCTACCTAGGCTCTTAAGCATTACTTCTGCTTCCATAAAGACACCTGGCAACAGAGAGGGAGAGGCTTCTCTTGCCAAAGGCTGTGAACCACCGAATTGGAAAATTTAGCTCCTGTGTTTCCAACTTAAAAAAAAAATAGGTTCCATTAGTGAACTCAAAAACACATATAAAAGCAAAACCCGCATCTCATTGCATGCCTCTGCTTTCCACCAGCTTTTTGCCCAAGGTGGTTCTCTTTTAGATGTGGAGATTTGAAAACTGTCACTATCTGTGTACCATTCATATCAATTTCAGATAATTCACCCATCCCAAACATTTCTTATCCTCAAACAAAATGCATTTCCTGCTTGGTTTCTTTTTTCTTTTTGCAGAATAACTGTTAGCCCAGTGCCAATATTGTTTACTTCACCATGAGGCAGAGATTAAGCATATTTTTTAGAGGGAGGCTAGATGAGGTTGGAAGAAGTCAGTGAATCCATTGCATTGACTGATGAGCTCTGGGCGGTCTCCCTGTGTGGCTCAGCTCTGTGTGGCTTTGTTGTTTCTATATTCCTTTCTCTCTGCTCCTTCCTTGCTGAGAGAAGAGAGTGGGCAAGGTGGTCATTTCTGTCATTTTTGTCCCACTTTTCCTCATGGCTGCTTCTTCAGAGGCTCAGGGCTCAATGTGAGAGGAGGGCTGTTTCTGTTGTTGCTTTTCCAAAAGACAATTGTGTGTTAAAGAAAAAAAGTATATCAGCTACTTGTCTGTTAGAGCTGAATTAAGTAAAGAGAAAAGTATTATCAGCAACCAGCTAGCTTTTTCCAGGAAATACAGAATTTTAGAATCACAGATATGTGAAGATTATCTCTTCTCACCTTGTTTTATAGACGGAATTCTAGAGAAGTTGAAGGCTTTCCAAGGTCAGACATTTTATTGGTATCACTGGGATCAGAGCCCAGTTGTCTTCATTCTATTCTTTCCATTACATTTGATTTAATTCCAGAATCTAGATTACAATTAAAGCACAGATGTATTAAAGTCAATCATTAACCTCTAAAATAGCAGATTGAGCTTTAATAGAGAGAACTCTAAAATCCTCAGTAGGGATAATAGGAAAGCAACTGGGAGAGAATAAAACTGCTCAAGAATAAAACAACTTCTCAGCTTCTTAGTTTTGGTAGAAACATATTGAACAAGAAAGTTTATTTCAAGGTAAGCAAATTTGAAGAAAATGAGTTTTGTCAGAAAAGCAGAGAATAATGGTTAAAGCTAACCTGGACAATTCTGTCCTGTGCCATTCTGGGAGATTCCAGAACCAGGAAACACAATGTCATTAACAAAGGAGAGGAGACTTCAAAGGAGTCACTGCTTCTGTAACTAACATATGTCCTTTCTTTCTTCTAGGATTATAAATGATTTTGCTTGTGAAAAATTCTTGCAAAACAGCACAAGCTCCTTGTTTCATTCCCGTGACAGTGGCACTGCAACATTGTGCATTTCAAATACAAATATTCAAACAGGCCACCGTACCTGGGAGACATTTTTGTGTAATTTGAGCTGTGCATAGGCTTTTGGGTTTGTCCATGTTCCTTCCTTCCTCTCTTCTCTCTTCCACCATTTCTTTTCTTTTTTTTTTATATTTTTATCTATTTTATTTATCTGATAGGCAGAAAGAGGGAGAGAAAGAGAGAGAGAGAGAGAGAGAGAGAGAGAGAGAGAGAGGGATTGGGCCTACAGCTGCAGCAAATGAACTCTAGATGCACTCACATGTGCATCTGGTTTACGTGGGTCCTAGGGAGTCAAACCGGGATCCTTTGGCTTTTCAGGCAAACACCTTAACTGCTAAGTCATTTCCCCAGCCCCATCTTCCACCATTTCTTATGATGCAACAGAGGCAAGGAGAGGTATTTCAGTCTCCTCTCTCACCACTGCCTTGGAAAGTAGGCATAGATTGGGAATGCCAGCTGTGGATAAGGGTGATAGGGCACAAAAAAATATTGATTATTTGAAGCTTAATTATGAGATTTGTGTCAGGGAGACAGATAGAATTAGTAGTCACAAATGGGGCTGGAGATCGTAGATGTTATTAGAACAACATGTGCCCCCTATTGCTGATAGCCCTACTCCAGTACACACAACACAAGGCTCTAAAGTATTAAACTTCCAAGGAGGCTGGCTCTTTATACTACCAGCCTTGTCTCGCATTCCTACTTTCCCTTCTTCCTTCCCTCCTTCCCCCTTTCTCTCCCTCTGTCCCTCCCTCTGTTCTTTGTTTTCTTGTTTCCTTTCCTGATTGAATTTTCCTTCCTCTGTAAGACTGGTATACTTTTTGATAATTAAAAATTCTTTTGCTCTTATTCAAAAATAACATTTTATATAAAAATGAGGGCTGGGGAGCAGGACCTGCTGATGCACACTTTTAGTTTCAGCAGTCTGGAGGCTGAGGTAGGAGGACTGTTGTGAGTTTGAGACCAGCTTGGGGCTACAGAGTGAGTTCCAGGTCAGCTTGGGCTAGAGTGAGACTCTGTCTTGAAAACAAAAACAAAAACACTAACAACATCAAGGCTGGGGATATGGCTCTGTGGTTAAAGGAGCTTTCATTCAAAGCCTGATGACCCAGGTTCAATTCTTCAGCACCCACGTAAAAACTATATGCACTAAGTGACACATGCATCTGGAGTTCATTTGCAGTGGCAAAAATCCCCCCACAAAACCCTCACATGCCCTCTCTCTTTCATGAAAGTTTCTTTTTCTCTCTCAGAAATAAATAAAAATATTTTAAATAAACAACAAGAAATGAAGGCTGAGGAGATGGTGGACTTGAGTTTGATCATCAGAACTTACATAAAAATGTTGGGCATGGCGGTGGTGGGGGGCTGTGTGCTGGTAATCCAAATACTAGAGTAGTGGACGCAGGAGGATCACCGGTCAGCCAGTTCAGTCTATTGGTGAGCTTCAGACCAATGCAAGACACTGTCTCATAGAAAGGTAGACGGTTGGTGTTGTTCCTGAGTAATGACACAAATTTTCCCCTGGCCTCCACATGCATGTGTACATGTTTGTGTACCTGAACACAAACGTACACTTGCATACACAAGGAGACAACCACATCCACATATATAAATTAAAAAAAATCTAATAATAATAATGAGCTTAATATTGAGGTAGTTCAGGGGTAACAGTTTCCCTCAAAGTAAAAATGAGGAATGTCCTTGAGCCCGTAAGGGGAGAACCTGGGTCATCCTTACTTCCTCCCTCCGAAGGAGTCTTTGCAGCCTCCATTTTGCAAGAGACCAAGAGCATAAAGTGAGATTTTGTTTTTTCCTTAATTTCTTTCCTGGTGTGGTAGTTTGAATGTATGCTGCCCCTCCCCCCCATAGACTCAGGTGTGTTATTAAAGCTTGTAACTTGGGTCTCCAGCTGCCTGGCTGGAGGAGGTGTCATTGGGGGGACAGACCCTGGAGTCTAGCCCTAAGGTGTCACTGGGGGTGTATCTGAATTTTAGCCCAAAGTTGTAGAGAGGTTTGAGCCCTGGGAGTCCTTGTTGCAGCTTTGTGCTTGCTACTTTTGTTTTTTGCTGGCTGTTTGTTATTTCTTTCTGCCATTAATGGAACTTCCCCCTGGATCTGTAAGCTTAAAATAAACTCCCCGCCCCCACCCAAACTGTGTTTGGTTTGGATATTCATCTCAGCAACATTGGAGCTGTCTACATCACCTGGGAAGTTATATCTCTTGAGAAAGATTTTGAGAGGACTACCCACGGATAAGAAGGTCACACCCAATCCGAAGTTTTAAGATTTCTAGGAAAATATCCCCTTTCTACCTAAAAACCTGGTACTGGAGCTAGACTAATCAGTTCAGTCCCCATTCAGCAAATCCCATGGACAACCCCAATCTGGTTCTCTAGGTGGATGTTCCTATTTCTGGGACCCTGTCCTGCCTCCTCTTAGGCACGAGCTTGGTCTTCTTCCCTTTTCTTAAGCTCTGTTTCTATAAACTCTGCAATATATTTTTTTCACTTAACCCTCTATGGTCTGTGAAAATCATTCATGAAAATTCACATGACAAGAACCTGTAGGCCACTGATTCAGTGGAGCTTTGTTTGACTGTAAGCTTCTGGCACCCTAACTACTGAGTTATTGCCTACTCAAGAAATTCTCTGTTGCTCTCAAAGACACCCCACAATTCCTGTGTCAATATTATCTGCCTTTTATTGACCATATTTCCAAGATCTTTGTGATACAGTGACTTTGGGGTTCCTGGCCAATGCATCAATAACAATACAGGAAGTTTGGGGTTCCTCACCAATATTATATGCCAATACATCAATAATTTTGTGATGACCCTGGTTTCTTGTCTTATGAATTCAATGAATGAAATCTACAGAGAAGAGAACAAGATTCAGAAAGATTTTATTATAGCTTATTAAAGCTTTAAGGAGGTTTCCATCATGATAGATGTGCCACTATTGCACCCGTTGGCTCATTTGGCCTGGCTGGCCAATTATAAGGCTTGCAGTGTCCACTGTTGAGTATCTTCACTGGTGGTATCTCTTTCTCCCATTGAACAAGGGTAGGACTCCTTACAACATGCTCCCTCCAGACATAAAATGACCTGGATATCCATGACCTCATAGTGCCTGACACTACTTGCACAAAACTATCATAAGAGGAGGAAAAGATCATGACATCAAAATAAAGGACAGACTGATTGAGATGAGGAGGGGATATGATGGAGAATGGAATTTCAAGGGGGAAAGGGGGGGGGGAGGGAGGGTATTACTATGGGATATTTTTTATAATCATGGAAAACGTTAATAAAACTTGAGAGAAAAAAAAGCTTTAAGGAGGGACAGCTTTAAGAGAAGGATTGCTCGAGGGAAGAAAGGAAGATATAACTCTTTCCCAGGGAAGGAAGAGAGGGTTTGAGAAGCCTAGAACCTAAGAGAAGGAAGGCAGGCAGATCTGTTGCCCTGGGAGGCAGGAGGGGGATTGAGAAGACTACCTCAAGACTCAGGTTGAGAATTTTTTAAAAAATATTTTCATTTCATTCATTCATTTTTTTTTTACATTTTCCTTTCTTTATTTATCTGAGAGAGAGAGATAGAGAAGCCAATATATAGAGAGAATGGGTGCACCAGGGCCTCCAGCCACTGACACAAACTCCAGGCACATGAACCCCCTTGTGCACCTCTCTAACATAGGTACTGGGGAATTGAACCTGGGTCCTTAGGCTTTATAAGTAAGTGCCTTAACCTCTAAGCCACCTCTCCAGCCCCAGGTTGAGAAATTTTATATGAGTACCATGCATGGGCAGCTGGTCTAATCAGACAGCCCTGATGTCAGTTGCTTGGAGTCAGGATTTCTCAAAAAGACAGTCTTCGGGCTGGAGAAATGGCTTAGTGTTAAGGTGCTTGACTGTGAAGCCTAAGGACCCAGGTTTGAATCCCCAGTACCCATGTAAGCCCAGAGGTACAAGGCCTGGCACACTGTTATAGTCAGGTTTGAACTGTTGGCAGAAATCACCCAACCAAGAGCAGCTTGTGGGAATGAAAGAGTTCATTTTGGCTTACAGACTCAAGGGGAAGCTCTATGATGGCAGGGGAAAATGACATGAGTAGAGCATAGACATCACCTCCTGGCCAACATCAGATGGACAATAGTGACAGGAGAGTGTGCCAAACACTTGCAAGAGGAAGCTGGCTCTAACATCCATAAGTCTGCCCCCAACAGTATGTTACCTCCAGAAGGCTTTAATTCCTAAATTGCCATCAGCTGGGAACCTAGCATTCAGAACACCCAAGTTTGTGGGGGACACCTGAATCAAACCACCACATTCTGTCCCTGGCCCCCATAAGCTGATAACCATACATGATGTACAATGCAATGCATTCAGTCCAACTTTAAAAGTCACCATAGTTTTTAATCAATCCAAATGATATTCAAACATTCCCATAGCCCAGATCTTTTAACTGAGACATAATAACAAATACCCCCCCCCAGAAACTCATAATGCCACAGAATAAATGTTCACTCTGCAAAAGATGGCACTGGGCATAGCAAAGAAATACTCAACCAGCAGGGTGTGGTGGTGCACGCCTTTAATCCCAGCACTCAGGAGGCAGAGGTAGGAGAATTGCTGTGAGTTCGGGGCCACCCTGAGTTTACCCAGTGAATTCCAGGTCATCCTGGGCTACAGTGAGACCCTACCTTGGAAAAAGAAAAAAACTAGGAGAGAGGGGGGAGAGAGAGAGAAAGAGAGAGAGAGAGAGAGAGAGAGAGAGAGACAGACAGAGAGAGAGAGAGAGAGAGAGAGAGAGAGAGAAATATTCAATCAATACAAGATTTCAAACAACCAGGGCAAACAAACATCAAACTTTGTAGCTCCAAGTCCAACAACTCTAGCCAGTGACATGTCTCCAAATATGATAATTCTACCCAGTGACAAGTCTCTGGAGTTTCCCCTTGCCAGTGTTTGGCTCACTCTCCTGCTGCTGTTGTCTAACTGATGTTGGCCAGGAGGTGATGTCCAGCCATTGCTTATGCCATTGGTTTTCCCTGACATCATGGAGTTTCTGCTCGAGTCTGTGAGTCAGAATAAACCCTTTCCTCCCACAGGCTGCTCTTGGTTGGCTGTTTCCTTCCAGCAACACACAGCTGACTGCCACGCATCTCCAGTGTGATTTCCGTGATCAGCATTTGGTTTCTGGCAGAGAAGCACACTGTCACACTTCTGGGGGTGTCTTTGGTACTGAGGGTAAAGGATGAGCTGCAATTGGGTGATTGTGCTAAGAGCCACGCAAAGGGAGAGGTTAATTGGAGTGTAAAGTGCTGGAGGGTTTGTTAAAGCAAAACAAGAGAGACATGAATTCATTCAGTTGCTTCCATGCACAGTTATTGTTGGTGAGGCTGTAGCTTTCAGAAAAGAAAGGATTCTTCCTGAAAAGAAAATCACCAGAGCAGTCCTCGCCATGTTCACTTGCAGGTGCTTACCAAGTTAAGTTTTGTTTCAAAATACTTTTGTGTTTTAAATGGGAAAGACTTAAGGTTTCAAGCGGTCATGGATCAAGAGCTCTGATGGTGGTTGGAGCTTCTTTTATATTCTCAGAAGATAAAGGAAACGCAGTAGGCCAAAGAATGTAATGCTTCTATAGCCCCGCCTTTCCCCTCACACCGCTTTCCCCTGCCTTCCTTTGTCTTTAGTCAGGCAGGTCATGAGAGAGTCATAGATTCAAAAAAAAAAAACAAAAAAAAGCAAAATGGAAAATGTCTCCAGGGGGCTTGGAGTACAGGTCAGTGGTTGAACATGTGCTTGCACGTGTGAGCTCCTGGGTCTATCTTTCCCATGTCTGTATACCTCAAGCCCTGGGATCTGCTTTTCCTCATGTTAATATGTTCACACAAACTTCTTTTCATGAATGCTTATGTTGTATGTCTTTTACTTTTCAGCATTGACATCTTTTAATTTCAAGCAGATTTCTTATATATGTGGTGAAATTGGGTCTTGATTTTCTTGGATCATTTGTCAAAATGACCTAGATTAAATATAGCATCTTGCTACTTCTTCTCTGTGTGTCCTATTATTGTCCTCTGTTCCCTTGGGCTTCTTGTCCTGGTCTTTGATAGATTACCTGCACATTTTCTCTATGATTGGGGTATTAAGCATCATTTTCAGTGTGCTGCAAGATTCACAATACACAACTTTGACTTAAGTCTACTTGCAAATACTCTTCTCTAACTGCACATGGGGAAGCTTATCAAGCACACTTGTATTCTCTATTTCTTTCTTTGTATTACTGTTATCATATGTTCTACTTCTAAATATATTATACACCCCATAATTTATTATCATTATATTTGCTTTAAATAACTACCTTTTATTTTTTATTTAGTTTTACATTTTGAGTCAGAGTATGGCTATGTAGCCCGTAGCCCTGGTTGGTCTAGAACGTGCTATGTAGACCATGCTGGCCCTTGGCTCATATTTACCTGCCTATGCCTCTGAGTGCTGGAATTATATAGCTGTGGGCCATCAGGTCTAGCCTAAATATCATTTAAAAGTTTTAAAATGAATGTAAAATGGCTCTTCTTATAACCATGCTTTTTTTTTTTTTTTTTTTTACTTTGCTTTGCTCTCTAATTGTGTCATCTGTTTTATTTTAATGCTTGTGTGTTCGTTTTGGGAGACTCTAAGCAGTTTAGCACACTGCCATGTTTCCCTCTTTCCTTAGAACATATTTCATCTATTTGCATATGCAGCTTATGCCACCTCTCAGGGATGATGGGTTACATGTCACATTTGTTGTTTCAAGTATTAATTCTTATATTTTGTCTCCCATATCCTACTGCTTAGAAACATGTCTGTGTCATCAGAGACAAGTGTCAAATGAATTTGGGTACCATTTTGTAGAAAGAGAATTTGAAGGACAGTGTTTGCTGCCAAAAGTGCTCCAGAATTTCCACAAACACGGCTTAGCACTCAGCCTTTATGATGTGGACTCGTTCAAGTATTGGCTAACTGCACTGGTGTTTGCTTACTAGAATATACCAAGTTCTCATTTATCCAGATGTAATTACTCTGACAGCCTCATCTATCTGGAATGCTAGAGAAAACAATAATGCAAAGCAAATGGCGTCCAAACAGCTGAACAACATGCATCAAGGCCATTAAAAATAAATTTCATGAGTTTTACTGAAAGGAGACCCCTTGACTCAGAACTTGCTTGCTTCCATTAAAAAGTTAACTTTAACCAGCTTGGTTAATTAGATTTTTTTTTGCCTTTAGCAGAAGAGAGAGAACAGTGGGAAGAGGAATGTTGCAATCAGGTTTGCATTGCTGGTAGAAATCACCCAGCCAAGAGCAGCTTGTGGGAAAAAGAGGTTTATTTTGGCTTACAGGCTCGAGGGGAAGCTCCACGATGGCAGGGAAAATGATGGCATGAGCAGAGGGTGGACATCACCCCCTGGCCCACATAAGGTAGACAACAGGAACAGGAGAGTGTGCCAAACACTGGCAAGGGGACACTGGCTATAACACCCATAAGCCTGCCTCCAACAATACACTGTCTCCAGGAGGTGTTAATTCCTAAATCTCCATCAGCTGGGAACCTAGCATTCAGAGTACCTAAGTTTATGGGGGACACCTGAATCAAACCACCACATTCTGCCCCTGGCCCCCACAAACTGATAACCATCCATGACGTAAAATGCAATGCATTCATCCAACCTTAAAAATCCCTGTAGTTTTTATCAATTCCATTGATATTCATACATCCCCGTAGTCCAAGATCTTCTAACTGAGCTATAATACCAAAAATTCCTCCCAAAACTCATAATGGCAAGAATAAACATTCACACTGCAGAAGATGACAAAGAAATATTCAACCAATACAAGATTTAAATAGGGCAAACATCAAACTCTGTAACTCCAAGTCCAACAACTCTAGCCAGTGACAAATCTCCAAGTCCAACAATTCTAAACAGCAATAAGTCTCTGGCATTCCAATTCTGCCCCTCCAGCTAGGCTACTCACAGTCCTGGAAATCTTCATCCAGGGCCGGCAGCTTTCCTTAGCAGCCATCTCATGGTCCCAGCATCTCCACTGGGTCTTCAGTGCAATCCATAGTTCATCCTCATGGCTCCATGGGGTTTCTATGCAGGCATCCAGCAAACCTGCTTCACACTGCCCATGGCCATTTCCAAAACACAAGACTGTGTTGCAAACTAAATGACCCTCTCTTCCCTGTATTTCTTATAGTCCACAACACCAGGTAGGGTGCCAATTTGTTAATCCAGGGGGGAATAAAGCAGACCTTGAAGAACAGGACCTTCCTTTAGCACTCAGGCCCCTTCAAAAGAGTCTACATTCTTCCTGTTGCCCCATGCAGGTTGGCTGGCCCAATCTCAAAGGTTGCAATCTCTCAATTGCAGCTGAATGGGCAGGAGTTCACCCAAATATTTTCCTTTCTGTGCCATATCCCTCTGCTCACACCAGTTCATTTCTATGCAAAGCAACCCTACACAACTTCTCAGGACACGGGCATAATAGCAAGCTTTTCACACAAACTGCTAGCACAGTCCAAGCAAAGCTCTTTCTTGCCCTCACAAGCCAAACCTCACAGTCCATAGTTCTTACTGCATTCAGATCTGAGTTTGACCAGAATAGTCCATCAAGCTGTACTTACAGCACTGCAAGGTGTCTCTTAGGCCAAGGTTTCAAATCCTTCCACATTCCTCTTGAAAATGAGCTCCAAAAGGCCAAAGGCACACAGTAAGGTGTCTAGCAGCAATCCCACTCCTCGGTACCACTTTACTGTTGCAGTCAGGTTCACATTGCTGATAGAAATCACCCAACCAAGAGCAGCTTGTGGGAAAAAGAGGTTTATTTTGGCTCACAGGCTTGAGGGGAAGCTCCACAATGGCAGGGGAAAACGATGGCATGAGCAGAGGGTGGACATCACCTCCTCGCCCACATAAGGTAGGCAACAGGAGCAGGAGAGTGTGCCAAACACTGGCAAGGGGACACTGGCTATAACACCCATAAGCCCACCCCCAACAATACACTGTCTCCAGGAGGTGTTAATTCCCAAATCTCCATCAGCTGGGAACCTAGCATTCAGAACACCTAAGTTTATGGGGGACACCTGAATCAAACTGCCACAAGGGAGAAATGAGGGTGAGGCCCATACATTGTGGAGAGTGAGATACAATAATGGTATCTTTTCTCTTTCAGAGCAGTCTGTGTTGTACTGTGATCTTGTGTCTTTCATGCTGCCCCCGGACACACTGTACTTTTTCCCTGCATACTGCCTGCATAAACAAAGGAGAGCAAGAGTTTGGGGAGACAGATGTGTTCACTCACATTAAAGAAGCATTCAAACAGGATGGCAGTGAAAGCATGCTCTGAGCACAGCCAAGTTCTTCACTGTGCCATGAGGACATCTGTAATTAGGGAAAACAGGAGGCCACATGGGCAATAGCTCACATTGATGTCAGTGACATGCCATTCAGTAAAGGTTACATTTAAAAACCCTTGTGAATACTTATTCCCTTAAAATGATTTCCATTGAAACTATTCTCTCTCCCACCTTGTCAAATTCCTTTGGGCAACAAATGGCTCATTATCTGGTGATGATGCTAAGATGATCTGCATCTACACACACAGCAGATTGGCTAGAACCAATTTACGGAGAACAAGATGCTCATACAGACGCATGCCTTACATTTGGAAAATATTCAGCTTTTGGGCTGGAGAGATGACTCAGCAGTTAAGGTGCTTGCCTGTGAAGCCTAAGGACCCAGATTTGACTCCCCAGGACCCACATAAGTCAGATGCACAAGGTGGCACATGCATCTGGAGTTTGTTTGCAGTGGCTAGAGGCTCTGGCATGTCCATTTCTCTCTCTCTCTCTCATCTACCTCTTTCTCTTGCTCAAATAAATAAATAACATTAAACATAACACATTCAACTTTAGTGAATATGTAAGTGTCTCCACAGGTGGACATTGCTGCTCTCTCTCTGAGGTTTTGCATGCTGAATTTCCCCTTGATACACCATGCTCATCAGGACTTTTAAACTCGCAAGTGCTAATGGTAGCTGCAAGCGTGCCCCGCGTGGTGACATGTCTGCGTGTGAACATGACTGCATCAGGAGCATTGCAAAGAGCTGTCACAGATTAACTTATTACTTACTACTCACCACAGTTTGTGAGGAAGGAGCTATAATCTACTCTTACACTTGGGTAACTAAGATCTGGAAGGGTGTGTTTACCAATGCACTTCAGTCTCAGTGGCCTAACTTCAAACCTGGGCTCTTAACATTTTTCCACATGCTTCCTTTCTCACCTCATCAACTCTGCAAATGACAGTCAGCAATGGCACAATATCTGTTCTTATCACAGTTAATAACATATCAAAATTCCTTTGCTGCCATTCAGTCACAATGACAGAGAATAAATAAACTAACCCTTGGTTGGGAGAGATAGTAGGAAAACTCATATTATCTCTAGGCATTATTGATTTGATAACAGCTGTTATCTCTTTTTCTCCCTCCCTTTCTTCCTTATTTCCTCCCTCTCTCTTCTTTCTCCCCATTTCCCTCTTCTTCCCTCTTGAACTTGGCTGCATTTTTCTCCTCTCATCCCACCTGTTTTCTGCTTGCTTTGAATTATTCAGATTATTTGTCTTTCTACGTTCACTTTCCGTTTGGAGGGCCTTGGTGTTAGTTTTGTTGCATCTCTCAACTTAGTTAAATTTTGTTCTTTGAGAGATGTAGGTGATATTTTGGAAACCCATTCTTAAACTGTTTTCATTCAAAGGGCTCTACAACATACAAACCAGCCACTCTGAATTGCATGGCTGAGGGAAAGTACCATCAGCTGACAGGGAGACACCTAGTTTAATTATCATGGCATCCAGGCATGGGGAAAAAAATGCCACTGACTTTCTTTTTCCTAAACAAAACAAATCCATGTGTATCCTTGCCAGAGGGCGAGAGACACAGGGATGCTTTGTGTATGACTTTAATAAAAAATATGTTTGTCTTTTAAACTCTTCCTTGAGAGAGGTGGGCATCAGGGAGTTGAGGGTGAGCAGAAGATGGCTGCATGGGGTGTGGGAGGGGATGATGGAAAATGAAGCGAGCAGGAGTGAGAGGGACTGATAAGAATAAGATAAGCGCAGTTAGGCTGTCTGTCAGGTGTCAGGAGCCACGCTCCGCTGTTCTGAAATTGCCTTTTCGTGTTGCATTTCTTGAAGGTGTGAGCTCAGAGTACAACCTTTAGTAGCCTTTTTGGAAAGAGAAGCCCAGGAATGAATACAGTAATCACAGCATATGCCCATGGTTCCGTTCCAGTCACAGTTTATCAAGATCATTGTTGAGGGCTTTTTAGACAAAAAAGAGAGCAGCTACTTATTTCTAAAATTATATCGGTTCTCTCTACTTTCCCTCTCAATAGCATCTTGCTACCCTGGTCCTTCCAACTCCAGGGTGTACGTCTCGAGTACGGTTAAGAATATTGATTCCTGCTGTCCTCCCCCTGCCCTGCCCTTCAGTATTTATATCTGTGAAGATGTTTCCTTGGCTACTTTCTTTTCCTGAGGTAATCTCAGTCATTTCTTGAGTTTATTAATTCTCCCGCCACATGCATGGTAAGGGCATTTTATAGAGCAGTTATGACTCTGAGTGAGGGATGGAATATAAAGACAGAGCTTCGTTTGTTGAGAAGTTAATCAGAGGGTGAGTTGTCTGAAGTTGTTCTCTGACTGGGCTGTTCACATCTGATTGCTTTCTTTACTCCATCCCATTGTTAAATGCTTCTAGGTGCCTTTAACCATTTAGTAATGGCAGCACCTGGGTTACGGTAATGGTCACCATCCTACTTTGATGGCTTCCTTTATAGCTCTTCCTAGATTCAAGCAGCCTAAGTACAGGTGCCATTGGAGGAAGCTAAATGCTTTTGTATTATGTCTAAAAACATTTAAGATCGAAATGCCTGTGAAGTAGCTCGTTCTTAACTCTCTCGCCTCCTTATGCTTCCCTTGTGGTTCCCAGAAGGCAAAAAAAAAAAAAAAAAAAAAAAAAAAAAAAAATCCCCTTTTCTTATTGACTTGAAGAGAGGGTGACCTTGGTAGAAAACGGCTGGTCTAGGGCTGGGGAGGTAGCTCAGTGGATAAAGTGCTTGCCATGCAGGTGTGAGTACCTGGGTTCGGACCCCCAGAACTCACATAAAACGGGATGCTGTGGTGGGTATCCCGTAATCCCAGCATGCCCATGATTGAATGGGAGGCGGAGGCAGGAGAATCTCATAGAAGCTTGTGGGTCAGCTAGTCTGGTGAACACAATGCTAGCCAACAAGACTAGAGGTTCTGCCTCAAGCAAGCTGTAAGCAGAGGGTGGACACCTGAAGTTGTCCTCTGACTTGCACATCCATGCCATGGTATGTGCATGCCTCTACTTACACGCATGAACATGCACACACAGACAAACTCACACAGAGCAAAAGAAACCTACTGGTCTTTTGTAAGCAATGTAGGTTCTTGTAAAAAATTGATGGCATTCTGTTCTAATTTTATTCTAGGATCAGATGGATTCACCCCACTAAATGATGATTTGATATCTAATTGTCCACCAGGAGTACCCCAACTTCCAGTGGAAAAGGTAAACATGTGATGAATGGCCATTTTACTGTTTGTAAGAATGTGCCCAATATAAGATTTATCTCTTATTTTCTAAAGCCCTTCTGCATTTTTCAGTCCACTTCTCTCAGCAAAAACAGGCAAAGAGAAAGATGATTAAGTCTCAGAAGAGGCATGAAACGGCCTGAAGCTAAACAGGGAAAAAAAAAACAAAACTGTTTAGGGTGGACATTTTGAAAGATGAGGACTAAGAGCGATTAGGCAGCAGAATAGAAGTTCTACCTCTGCAGAGAGCAGAGGAAAGGTTAGATGAGATATTAACATTAATGAGGTAGAGCAAAACTCTGGAGAAACAAAGGCTTGACTAAACGGAGGAGAGTGGCAGGGGATCCTAACAGCCAGCTGACAATAAGTGCTTTCTTCCCGCTTCTTGTGTTCACGTTTTTCACAGGGCAAGCTTTTTTGGGAGGCAGCAGGGCATCCCGATTGCAATCTCAGGCAGCTGGGACACTTTTGTGACTTGTAGGGATCATTCTTTACTTACTCAACAATGTATTTTTCAGCTGCTACTGCAGCTTCTAGAATAGAATCATAGGAAAATAAGAAAATAACTATCTCATGGGGGAAGACACTGGGCAATGGGAGTGACGGCTGGTGCTCCGCAGTGGGAGATACATGGAAGACTGATGAATCTCTTCAACAGCTTGTTATGACTGGAAAGTGGCTTCTCCTTCCCCAGTGAAAGGCGCTGTACACAGATACTGCTTATGAGACCAGGGAACCAACTGCACCTCCCTTCTCCCAAGATGGCCAGGCAGAACAGCTGGCACGTTCAGACAACTCCGTGCAGCTGGTACTCACCCTCGACTGTCTGGCACCTGCGTTTCCTTCCCTGCTCTTCTCCCATTCACGAACAGAAGGAGGGCGGAGCTGCCAACCCTGGTCCGAGCAAGCTCTCCAAGGATGCTGAGATAACGCGTAGGCTAATAGACCTTTTTCTGAATGGGCGTGGCTTTTACGTTTCCCCAGCGGAACTCATCTCTTGCTCTTCTTAGGTGAATGAAGTGTGTTTTCTTTCTCTTTTGAAATAGATCCACAACCTCTTCGTTGAGCCTGACCAGAATATTATTTAGTGCTTGTGGTCTCAGACTCACGGCCCACGCAACACTAAGGCACACATGTTGCCTGCACCCCAGCGCTAAAATTTGCCTTAGACCCAAAGGATGAAGAGGAGATAACTATGTCAAGCATTGGTGATGGGGATGGGCATGACGTGTTTCAGGTGGAGGGGACCAGGTGACAGGTGATGAGCCCCGAAGACCCACAGTGTTGGGCTGGGAGAGGCATTGCTCCAAAGGCTTTTTTTGTACTCTCTTTCTTTGTTGCTCTTCCCCGAGGCCAACATTTAGAGGATCTCAGGTGGAGTTAGGGGAAGAATTGGTGAACAGACTTGGATAAAATGAAATTAATAGAAAAAGATACTTTACTATTTCTTCATTTTTCCCATTTTAAAGGCTGTTTCTTTTTTCTAAAATGGAGATCCATTTAATTATGACTAAATAACTTGAAAAAAATCCTGCAAAATAACATACATTTTTCCCTTTTATCTTTTAATTTTCCTCTCTTTAGTTAACCCTTCCTTTTTCTCCCTTCCCCTCTCTTCCTTCCTCCTCTCCTTTCTCTCTCTCTTTCTTCATCTTTCTTCTTATAATGACTTAGATATAAAATTTAACAAAATATGTCATTGCCATTACTTTTCTTATCAGTGGTTTGAGAATCTGAGGCAGTTTCCTAGGAAAACTCTAATACAGATCTCATTGGGAAATAAGACTTTTGAGGGAAAATAGAATTAAAAATAAGAAGCTTGATATTCCCTATTGGAAATAAGAGATTTCTTTTTCTTTTTTAACATTTACTTTAGAAAAATATAAATGTAGGTTCTTTCTCTGTTCCTTTGAAATGTACTTTTTAGAAACTAAGTCTTTTGTCAGATTGATGAACAAAGGGTTTTGGACCTGTCTCTTTGATATACAAACATCAGGGACACAGCATCTCTATCTTCTAGTTCTATGATGTTAGGAGCCTAATACCAGTGCTCTGCTCTAAATGAAAATCCCCTTTGCTTTAAAGATCTTCCTTCCCCAATTACCTAGCAGATTTTCACCTCAATTACCAAGTAAAGTTAGAATAAACTGTGTGTGTGTCTTTTACTTGAGGACTAGTTCTTATTTATTTATTTATTTATTTATTTTTTGAGGTAGGGTCTCACTCTGGTCCAGGCTGACTTGGAATTCACTATGTATTCTCAGGGTGGCCTCGAACTCACAGCAATCCTCCTACCTCTGCCTCCTGAGTGCTGGGATTAAAGGCATGCGCCACCACACCTGGCTCTAATTTGTATTTATTTTGAAAACATGTATGTAATGATTGGTATTGGATTATTTTGTGTTTGCAAGATTTCTTTTTAGCAAAGTCCTTGTGATGTGTATCAATCACATTCCGGCTTAATGCTTATTCAGTAATCAAACTCTTTCCTTAATTAACTATCCATGCAAAGAGAATTTGGGGACAGGGTGAAGATGCTATTTATTATATTCCCCCGGCAGATCTTGGAGAGGGAATTTTGTCTGTGCTTTTCCAGAGCCTTTTAGAATCTAGTACCACAAGAAACACTCCCCTTCTCAGTGGCTGGGCCTGTGAGGAGTTCTGTCTGGCAGATGGGACGCCAGCACTTGCAAAATTTCCCAGGTGGACCAAACACTGTTTGCTTTTAGAAGTTTTTCGTGATGCTTTCATTTTAAATTCATAAAAGTTATCAGCCAACTTCCAACAATTGTTTAATAAAAAGCAATTAGACAGCCAGAAATATAATGGCTTTTATGTCAAAATATGTTGGAGACAGCTGTTAAGCGGGCCACCAGCAGCCCCCGGGCCATATGCCGTTTGTCCCCAGCATATGCGCAGCCAGGCACAACAGCATAGAGCATATTGGGAGTAACAAACCCACCCCCCCAACTTCCTTCCTCTCCCACTACCCAATCCCACTACTGGAGAGAAAATGACGGCAGGAAATTCTCTGGAGTCAGTTGCCACAGTCAAGATTCACAAACTCATTTATTAGGCAAGGATCTAATCTGGCAATGGTTGCAGAAAGCTCTCTCTTGAATTTGGATGAAATCCACGCAAACTTTATCGTGTTTCAGAAAAACTGATGAAAAATGATCCCTGCCAACCCTCACCCCTTGTGAGCAAACACACACACGCACACACATGCATGACAGCATTCATCAAGAAAATTGAACTCCAAACATAGACTCTTCTTTTCTCTGTTAGCTTCTTTTGATTTACTATTTGCATGGAAGACGTTCCTAGACTTTCTCATCCCTTGCACCAGTAGTTTTCTTCTCCACAGAGTTCTGGCACTGTTCATGGTTTTGCGTCCCGGGAGATGTTCTGGTGATAGAGATATTGAGGATGGCCACATGCATCTTGTGTTGTCCTTAGAAATGTAAATTCAGACAGACGCTTATTTTAATCATAAAGGGGTGGAGAAAATTGAAACTGTTGGGATATTTTTGCCATGAAGAAAGGCCATATTTTCATTAAAAACATGTTTATTTTGAGAACAAAATGAGGGCAAATCAGTTTCTGTTGATGAAGAGCCCTCCCCTCCTCAAGGGTGCTGTGGTGCATAAACATTCTGAAGCTGTTTTGAGAGCATTTGTGTTGTCTCTCTCCTTAAGGACAAGTCCTGCAGCCAGCTCTAGCTTCATGATTTCTGACCATTTTGGAGTGCCAGCAAAACCCTAGCCTATAGCTAGGAAAATGAGGAATTTTTTTTTGAGGAAAACAGAAATACATTTGTTCCTTAGCCTTCTTTTTCTAACAATGTTTTCAACAATGCTGCAATGAAGGGGTGCTTTGGGGTCCTCTAACAACATTTTCAATAATTTTTTTTGAGGTAGGGTCTTGCTCTAGCACAAGCTGGCCAGGAACAGTTTCAATAATTTGCTGGAAGGACTCACAGGACTTAGCATATGATGTCTCGTGAAAATTGATTACAGAGAAAGTGTACTAGGTGACAGGGAAAGTGGCCTCTGGGATGAAGTCTCTGGGAAGACCAGGCACTAGCTCCTCCAGGGCAATGCTACGGTTTGTACTTAATTCCCACAGCAAAGAGTCTCAGCAATACTGACAAAATGTATTCTAGAGAAGTTCATTAGAGACTCAGTATCTGAGGTTGTTTTCTTTTTAATTGAACACTGGTAATGTGGACACTCTGTTAGGTGAATACTACAATTCCACACTGTAGAAGCAGCAACACACTTGGCATAAGTCAGCTATATGCACCGATGCTGTAGGTGCAGCGTGGGGGTGCAGACAACAGACCACAGTATGATTACACCAAAACCAGAATGGTGAACCAATACAGTGATTGGGATTACTTACTTAGCTGGATGAGGAGTTGCTTACAGGAGCAATGGAGACTCCAACACAGCCACACCATGGAGAAGGTTTATCCCATCCTGGATGATGACCTCCCCATATCCACCCAAGTGGATCTCCTTATGTCTGGAGTACTCCAAGGATGCTTTGTCCTTCAGTTCTATGGTGAGGGCTTACTTACACATGGAGACCCCCAAAAAGCTGCATCATTGAGAAGTCTTATCCCATCCTGGATGTCCATCTCCCCATGGCTGCTTTGACTGAAAGGCAGCTGCATCTCCGGAGCATACTATACAACCTGCAGCAGGAGCTCTGCTGGTCTGAGAGTCTTGATTACACTACATGACTGGAAGGCAGCTCAGTCAGAGAGTCTCCTCTCCAAGCAGGCATTTTCCTCCGCTACAGCCTTTGCGTGGGGACTTGCAACCTTTTCCCAGACTTGTTGACTTCCTTCCTCCCCCTCAGAAAGAATGTTTCAATTCCTAATTAATATCGGTTGAAGTCTACTCACAATCATTCCTATAACCTTGGTAGTGGTCCTGCAACCTTTAGAAATATATATATTTATTTATGAGAGAGAGAGAGAGAGAAAAGAAAAAGAGACAGAGACTGAGATAGAGAGAGGGAGGGAGAGAGAATGGGCATGCCAGGGCCTCCAGCTACTGCAAATGAGAGCCAGCCAGATACATGTGCCACCATGTGCACCTGGCTTACGTGGGTCCTGGAGAATCAAACCTGTGTCCTTAGGCTTTGCAGGCAAGCACCTTAACCACTAGGCAATCTCTCCAGCCCTCCTATGATCTTGTAAGTTTCAGGTCTGCCAAACTTAGCTTCACCAATCTCCAGAGTGTTCTTCCTCTCTTCAGGAGGGAACATTTCAATTAAGAGGGTTCTATTACACAATATTTGTATTGTCAACTTGATAGGACCTTAAAATCACCTAGAAAATGAGCTTCTGAGCATGCCTGTGAGAATTATCCAGATTACGTTAGCCTCTACACAGGCCTGTCAGTAATTACCTTGATTAGGCTCATTGTAGAAAAACCCACCTTAACTGTGGTGGTACCATTCCATGGGCTAGAGGTCTGTGTTGGATAAAAAGGAGAAAGAAAGCTAAGCTGAGCACAAACATTCATCACTGTCTGCCTCCTGACTGTGGATACAATGTGACCAGCTGTCTAAAGTTCCTGCTGCCACGACTTCCCAGCCATGATGGAATGACTGTTAATGACTTGAACTATAAGCCAAAATGAGGCAGTGAATGGACCTGTTCAGTTCCAGACACTGTGGTTCCATAATGACGAAGCCAACAACACCATGAGTCATGTATGCCAGCTTCCAATGACCTGGCGTTGAGGTCTCCCCTATATGTGGAACTGTTTTTGTTAGACTTCCTTTTAAATTTTCATCATATTTTGTATTATGTTATCTCCTAAGCAACACATCGAACAAACGAGTGTTCCTAGGGAAGGGGAGTCTTAATTGCTTGCTCTGTTTTATTCATTTAAATACTAGCAAGTTTGACTCACCTCCTCTTCTTTTGAGACTTAAGAGGGGGTCCTTGTCTTTCTTTCTTTTGCTTTTTTAACGTTTTTTATTGACACCTTCCATAATTATAGCACTGTGAGGTCATGGATATTGAGGTCAACTTCTGTCTGAACGATTGCACTGTAACCAGTCCTACCCTTCCTTTAGCTCTTACATTATTTCTGCCACCTCGTTTGCAACGGACCCTGAATATTCTCATGTCACTTCTTCTCAGCCTTATGGTGCCTTTTGGGTCACTCCACTGATCATTGCCATCTGAAAGGAGAAGCTTCTCTAATGAAAACTGGGAGTAGCATTAATTCCTGACTATGAACATTAAGAGAAGTGCTTACAGGGAAGTTTGGTGAGCATCATATATGCATTTATCCAGACAATAACAGGTGTTACACTCCTAGGGATCATGACCTCCCCCATCACAGGCTTTTGATAGGTTTTCAGTATCAGGAATGTATTCCCTCCCATGGAGTGGGCCTCCAGTCCAGAGAGCAGTTGGTTTCCCCCATAACAGAAATGCCACTGTTGTGCCCTTTTGGTCATTTAGCCTGGCTGGCCAAATTTAAGGCTTGCAGTGTCCACTGTTTTCACCACTGATGACGTCTCACTCCTATAGAGCTTGTAGTGGTTTGATTGAGGTGTCCCCCATAAACTTAGGTGTTCTGAATGCTAAGTTCCCAGCTGATGGAGATTTGTGAATTAACACCTCCAGGAGGCAGTGTATTGTTGGGGAAAGGCATATGAGTGTTATAGCCAGCTCCTTCTTGCTAGTGTTTGTTACACTCTCCTGTTGCTATTGTCTACCTTGTGTTGGCCAGGGAGTGATGTCCACTTTCTGCTCATGCCATTGTTTTCCCTGCCATCATGGAGCTTACCTCTTGAGCCTGTAAGCCCAAATAAAACCTCTTTTCTTCCCCCAAGCTGCTCTTGGTTGGGTGATTTCTACCAGCTATGCGAACCTGACTGCAACAGTAAAGTTGGTACTGAGAGTGGTGTTGCTGCTAGACACCTGACTGTGTGGCTTTGGCCTTTTGGAGCTGATTTTCAAGAGGAATGTGGAAGGATTTGAAACCTTGGCCTAAGAGATGCCTTGCAGTGCTATAGCTACAGCTTGATGGACTATTCTTGTCAGAGTTGAAAGACCTGAATGAAGTAAGAACTATGGCCTGTGAGGTTTGTCTTATGAGGGTTAAAAGGAGCTTTATCTGGATTGGGCTAGAAGCAGTTTGTGTGAGGCTTGCTGTTATGCACATGTCCTGAGAACTTGTGCAGGGTTGCAGTGCATAGAAATGGACTGGTGTGAGTAGAGGGATATGGCACGGCATAAAATGAAATCTTTGGGTGAACTGCTACCCATTCAGCTGCAATTGAGAGATTATAACCTTTGAGATTGGGCCAGCTGATCTGCACTGGGGCAACAGGAAGAATGTAGACTTTTGAAGGGGCCTGAGTGTTCAGGGAGTGTCCTGTCCTTCAAAATCTGCTTTATTCCTTCCCTGGATTAACAAATTGGCATCCTACCTAGTATTGTGGAGCATAAGAAATGCAGGAAATAGAGGGTCATTGAGTTTGTAACACGGTCTGGTCTTGTGTTTTGTAAATGGCTATGGGCAGTGTGAAGCAAGTTTATTGGATGCCTGTGTGGAGACCCAATGGAGCTGTGAGGATGAACTGTGGGTTCCAGTGGAGACCCAGTGGAGATGCTGGGACCAAGAGATGGCTGCCAAGGAGAACTGCTGGCCCTGGATGAAGTTTTCCAGGTCGGTGAGTAGCCTAGCTGGAGGGGTGGAATTGGAATACCAGAGACTTGTTGCTGGTTAGAATTATAAGATTTGGAGATTTGCCACTGACTAGAGTTGTTGGACTTGAAACTACAGAGTTTGATATTTGCCCTGGTTATTTTAAATCTTGTATTGGTTGAATATTTCTTTGGTATGCACAATGCCATCTTTTGCAGTGTGAATTTTTATTCTGTGTCATTATGGTTTCTTTTGTGGGGGGGGGATTTTTGGTATTATGGGTCAGTTAAAAGATCTTGGACTATAGGGATGTACAAACATCATTGCAATTGATAAAAACTATAGGGACTTTTAAAAGTTGGATGAATGCATTGCATTTTACATCATGTATGGTTATTAGTTTATGGGGGCCAAGGGCAGAATGTGGTGGTTTGATTGAGGTGTCCCACATAAACTTAGGGGCTCTGAATGCTAGGTTTCCAGCTGATGGAGATTTGGGAACTAACGCCTTCTGGAGGCAGTGTATTGTTGGGGAAAGGCTTATGAGTGTTATAGCCAGCTTCCCCTTGCTAGTGTTTGGCATACTCTCCTGTTGCTATTTTCCACCTTGTGTTGGCCAGGGGGTGATGTCCACCCTCTGCTCATGCCATCATTTTCTCTGCCATCATGGAGCTTTCCCCCTTGAACCTGTAAGTCAAAATAAACCTCTTTTTCCCCCACAAGCTACTCTTGGTTGGGTGGTTTCTACGAGCAATGTGAACCTGACTGCAGCAGGGTGTATGCAGTGTAGCTTTTTCCAGCTTTTCATCAGCTGGTTTATGGGGAGGAGGTTTTCACTTCAGCTCCCGCTTGATTTTTCAGTAACCTCGCAGCCCAAGCATGTGGCATCTTCAGCAATAGTGTCTTATCATCTATTTTTGATGGGAAACCAAGAGCCTTGGCATTGGCCTATACTGCTTGGGGGCATTAGGAAACTCCCTGGCCAATGACTCACTGGAAGGTATCCTATCCCTGGCACAGAAATTTTTCTAGTAACAGTCTATGGCTTCTGGGTGTGTCACTATCTAAAAATGTAGGCTCCACATGGCTTATTCATGACATCTTGAATTTTGATTAACCTTTCCCTCACCCTTCTGTTACTCAATCTCTTCCCATGATCTCACTTAGGCCATTTCACCCCAGTAATCTGTTCTCCTACATATATACAATACCATCCTCTTAAGTTCTCCCTTCTCCTCCCTCCTTTATCATACTTTTCTAGCTTGTGGGCCCCTGCTACTGATTTTTACTCCAACTCACATACAAGTCTAAATATTTGTAACTAGGATCCACATATAAGAGAGAACATGTGGCATTTGGGTTTCTGGGCCTCAGTTACCTCACTTAGTATAATTCTTTGCAGATCTATCCATTTCTCTGAAAATTTCATAATTTCATTTTTCTTTACCACTGCATAGAACTGCATTGTAGAAGGGTACCACATCTTTGTTATCCATTCATTAGTTGAGGGACATCTAGGTTGGTTCCATTTCCTAGCTGCTGTGAATAGAGTGGCAATAAACATGGTTGAGCAAGTATCTCTAAAGTGAGAAGGGTCCTTAGGATATATGTCTAAGAGAGCAATAGGTAGGTCATATGGTAAATTTATTTTTAGCTATCTCAGAACAACTACACTGATTTCCACAGTGGCTATACCTGATTACATTCCCACCAACAGTGTATAAGGCTTCCTCTTTTTCTGCATCCTCACCAGCATTTATGGTCATTTGTTTTCTTGATGATAGCCATTCTGACAGGAATGAGATGGAATCTCAATGTACTTTTAATTTGCATTTCTCTGATGGCTAAGGATGTAGAACATTTTTTAGATGTTTATTCTTTTGAGAACTCTATTTAGTTTCATAGCCCATTTTTTAAAACATTTTTTATATTTATTTGACAGAGAAAGAAGGAGAGGGAGAGGGAGAGGGAGAAGGAGAGAGAGAGAGAGAGAGAGAGAGAGAGAGAGAATGGGTGCACCAGGGCTTCCAGCCACTGTAAATGAATTACAGACACTTGCGCCCCCTGTGCATCTGGCTAACGTGGGTCCTGGGGAATCGAACCTGGATCCTTTGGCTTTGCAGGTAAATGCCTTAACCGCTAAGCCATCTCTCCAGCCCTCATAGCCCATTTTAAAAATTGAGTTGTTTATTTCTTAGTATTTAGTTTTCTGAGTTCTTCGTATATCCTGGATATTAATCCTCTGTCAGACGTGTAGCGGGCAAAGATTTTCTCCCATCCTGTAGGTCGTCTCTTTCTCTACTCACAGTGTCCTTTTTGTCCTTTAAAGATTTTTAATTTCATGAGGTCCTAGTGGTTGATTAGTGGTTTTATTTCCTCAGCAACTGGGGTTATATTCAGAAAGTCATTGCCTATGCCAATATTTTGAAGGGTTTCCTCTACTTTTTCCTCTATCAGTTTCAGAGTTTCAGGTCTGATATTAAGGTTTTTGACCCATTTGGATTTGATTCTTATGCATGGAGGGAGATAAGGATCTATTTTCATCCTTCTACATATAGATATCCAGTTTTCCAGGCACCATTTGTTAAAGAGGCTGTTTTTTCTCCAACGAATATTTTTGGCATTTTTGTCAAAAGTCGGACGGCTGTAGCTGCCTAGATTTTCATCTGGGTCCTCTATTCTGTTCCATTGATCTATGTATCTGTCTTTGTGCCAGTACCATACTGATTTTTTTTCTTTTATTTTTAGGAAGAGCAGGCACATGAGAGAGACAGAGAGAAAGAGGGAAGAGAGAGAGAGAGAGAGAGAGAGAGAGAGAGAGAGAGAGAGAATTAGTGTACTCAGCCACTATAATCGAACTGTGGACGCTTGAGCCACCTAGTGGGCATGTGCGACCTTGTGCTTGCCTCCCTTTTGTTCATCTGGCTTACATGGGATCTGGAGAGTCGGACATAGGTCCTTAGGCTTCACAGGCAAGTGCCTTAACCACTAAGTTATCGCTACAGTCCCCATGCTGTTTTTGTTACTTTGGCTCTGTAATATAGCTTAAAATTGGGTATGGTGATACAGCCAGCCTTACTTTTATTGCTCAAACTTATGGAAGTTGTTTTAAAAAAATGAAGCATGAAAACCAGAACAGCATACTTGTTCTCTGTGGCTTTTCACAATGCCCTATTAATATCCTAGTGGGTGAAATGAACTTTTGACTTTATGAGGCCCAGATATCTCTGAAGCATTTGGCATTTGCTGTGGGTTTCAGGTCTCTGTGTCAGTCTATTCTCTCATGTTCAAACATGCAGACCTAAACACATAAAGTTTTGTATATTCATTGTGCAAAAGGCTTCTAATGGATGTGTTGTGTGTTTTTTCAGCCATTTTAGAAGTCAGATCACAGCAGTTGACCAGCATATGGGTTATTTAGTCTCGATGCTTGGTTCTAATCCTTGCTTAGACAGCGCCTTGAGACACACTGTTGATTTATCTAATCTTTCTGTTTTTCTTTGTAAATCTTCTGCTAGTGAAGATCTATTGATTTATTGATGATACATTGAGAGGGACTATCATGGAGACCTAGTTTTCTCACTGATTCACCTCTGTCAGTTCACAGCCTGGGTTCTCATGGCAGAAGTCTGGGTTTGCTATGTCAGAAATGATAATGTGAGATTCTATGGAATGAAGACAGTGTTATTTTATGATTAGCATGAAAAGAGCATCAGTTTCCTTTTTTTCTTGTTAAAAAGTGTGGTTACAAATCTCGGATTCTGATACATTCTACAACATTGCTTGTCCTTTTCTAGTCATACTGAGTAGGAGAATGTATCCATGTTACTACAATTAAACAACACAAAACCCCCAAATGGTGCTGCCGTGTGATTCACTGAAGACAATCAATGCCAACGAACAACTAGAAGAATAAACATACAGTGTGGAGTAGTTCTGTTGAAATGAGAAAACAAAAGTGAAGTGTCCAGCACTTAGTAGGCACCAAGAAAATGCCAATTCTTTTCTCTCACATTGCCTCACTGCCAGAAAAATTCTCCCCTTGGTGTTTCTATTGACCTGTCCTTCCCTTGGTTAGGAAAACAGGAGGATAGTCATAGAAGGACCCTACCACAAACTATATGATGTTTCATTCTGCAGAGGTGTGAAGAAGCCCTGCTCTTCAAATTACAGCAAGAGTGTTTTTTCCTCCTTGGGAGGAAGCCCAGAAATTACACAAGCCAAGGTGAAGACTGTTCCTGGCAAATGGTACTGTGGACACATGTATGTGTTTATGAGTGTGAATATGTGTGTCCAGGTTTTGTGAAATGTTTTAGCAAGGAGAAATAAGGACGAACAAAGAGGAATGAACTCCAAGTGATAGATTGCAAAATTGTTTGACCCACATCACTGGATCCCATGTGGGACTTTCTATTTTCTGTTCTGCGCAGGCTGGTTTTAGCTAGCTCCAAATTTCATATCTTAAAAGATATAAAATAACATTTTGTGAGCCGAGCAGATCATTGTGGTTATTCTGGCTAACCCAGCAGCCAAGACTTACTACTTGAACCTTGCGGATTTTGAAGAGCTTAGGATACAAATAGCAATTCCTGTCCATCGAGGTTCAGTGCTATTGTGTGTGTTCCTGGAAGAGGCATTGTGGCTAGCAGTTTCCCAAGTTTAAACATGCTCTTGCATTTCTGTAAGTCACATCCTTAGTTTCAAGCAGGAACGTGAGAAAATAAAAAGCTTCAATACCTGGGGTTGGAGAGATAGCTCAGATGGTAAACTGCTTGCTTTGCAAGTATGAAAACATGAGTTAGGTCCCTAGACCCATATAAAAATGCTGGGCTTGTAATCCCAGGGCTGGAGAGGCAGAGACAGTGATCCTGGGGCACTGGCCAGTCAGTCTAGCCTCTTGATGAGCTCTGGGTCAAGTTGAATCCTGGCTACAAAGGTGGAAAGCACCTGAGGGTGTCCTCTGACCTACACATACTCGCGCATGTGCACACCTGCACCCTGTATACACATGTGAAGAGAAATGAAGTCTTGGAAGTCTCTGTCATCCCTGCTTCACAGCAAAGACTATGGGCAGAGAGGGCTGCCTCAGATGTAGTCACAGTGAGGCCTCTGGTTAGTTTGTCTTATGATCATCAACAGCTTCCCTGGGACAAGGAAAAATAGTTTACATTTCTTTAATGGCTCAGATAGTCTTCACTACTTACCAGCAGGAATTTCTGACAACTTTGTTCTCTTCAGTTTTAGGGATTTAAAGAGAAACAAAATACCACACTTTTCTAAGTAGGGTGAGAAGGAGCCAAAGTCACCTCATCAGTGAATGGAAAACTGTCCCCTTCGGGCTCGATCAGATCCATGCGTGCATGACTGAACGACCCTCTTTATTAGCCAAATACTCATTACGTGGGTCAAGTCCAAGGCCAGCGTGATGGGTAGGCAACTCCTCATATGGTTTCATTTCAAGGACTGAAATACCACTCCCTTGATCCTCTAAATACCAAATATGGTTCCTATGTGCCCACTGATGCTTGAAATGTGTTTTATAGGAAAAAAGAAATGTCTTTTGCGGAGCAGTCAGTAATAAGGTCTGGGTGAAAGCACCTTAGGCATGAGTTAAGAACACACCGAGCGAGGTGCAAATGACAGGCATCTCTGGAGAGCAAGTCTTATGGTTGAGAGAAGAAAGAGCCTCTATGTCAGACGGGAAGAAAATGGTAAACAGGGAGAGGGGGGAAGACGAGAAGGTGTCATCAACAAAGGCCAAGTTTGAATATTTGCTGATTTCTTTCAGAGAGAGGTGGAAAGCCCTACCTATGGTGACAGGCCCATATGCAAGCTCCCAATAAATGCTGATTGTTATGTGTGGCTTTTGTGGGTTTGGGTCATATCAAGTTTTCAGATGAATGTAAGGATTCCTTGCTCTAATGTGGTGGCTACTCATAAAATCTAGGGTCTTGAGAATCATTCATGTATAATTTTCTGTATCCTGTCCCCATTCTAACGTTTTTCTTTGTGTTACTTACTCCTTAATCATTTGCTGAAGAGGCTTTAACAGCAAGAAAAGATAAAGATGTGTCACAATTAGAATTGTAGCTAAACCGTATACCATACACCTGAGTTACATTTGTCGTTCTTATCCTTCCTAATTTATTTTTTTTTATTTTTTGTTTTTTTTTTTGAGGTAGGGCCTCACTCTAGCCCAGGCTGACCTGGAATTCACTTTGTAGTCTCAGGGTGGTCTGGAACTCACGGCGATCCTCCTACCTCTGCCTCCCGAATGCTGAGATTAAAGGCGTGCACTACTACGCCTGGCTCCTTCCTAATCTTTATTAGAGGATATTTGAGCAATGTCTTCCTACTTATGTAGCCTCTTTACCACAGTGACCCAAATGGCTCCTCCATAGGCTCATCACCTCCATGCAGGCTTCCTTGATTAATCAGAGCTACTCACATGCATTGCTCTCTCTTGGCATTCATATAGATTTTGCCTCATAAACAACATTTGATATATTTTCCTCTATTATTAATATAAATGAGACCTCATCATTTAATACATATGGCTTCTTCTATCTCTCACCTGGAGTGTAATAAGGTTCTTTTTATGTTGCATGCTGTAGGGAGTCTCTGAGAAAGTTCTTAGTGATCCTCATACCTTGCTATTCATGGCCTGGGTAGTTCCTCCTTTCTAACTGCGCAGTGGATGGACCTGGTCTCTCACTTTAATGAATAGAAAAAGGCAAAAATATCAGAATGTCACTTGCAACATCAGATAACTAGAGGCCCATGAGCACGGTCTTGTTAGCACTCTATGCACGCTCTAGCTTGTACTTATTTGATATGTATCCACGGAGCTAATCACCATGTTGCCCGCTCTACTATGGCAGGAACGTGGGGGAAGCTATGACAATTGTAGGAAATAAACCGAGGCCTGGTGGTCTAGTAGTTCCTGTATGAGGAACCGAAGCTTACCATAATCAGCTGAGTGGACATACAAATGGATTCCCCATCCATCAAGTCTTCAGAAGAGAAATCAGCCACAGATGAAAACTTGACCACTGTCTTATCAGAGACCCAGAAGCAGAAGCACCCAGAGCAGTCAAGCCTGGATTCCTGGTGCATAGAAGTTGTGAGATGATTAAAGTTGTTTTATGTGGATGGATTTTGGAGGAATTTGTTATACAGTAATATATAAATCACATGGTCCATGTCTTAACACCTACATACTAACCTGTCTGGACCAAACAAGCATGGCGAATATTGGGAAGTGTGCTCTAGGTTACCAAAAGAACACCAATCTTCCTTCTTAAGTGAGAGATTAGAAGGGATAGAACTACATATTTCGGTTCGAAATTCTTGTGGTTATGCTGTTTGAAGCCAGAGGGCCAAATGAATAGAAAAGGCAGTTTAGGAATAGCAAAACTGAATGGAGGTGGCCATTCAAGGGTCCAAGGACACTGGAACTTGAGGTTTAGAGTTAACATGAAAAGGCCAAAGCAGCACTGGATTAGGAAAGTGGAAGGCTACTTGGAGACATTCCATCTGTAAAGCCAGAGTGAGCTGAGTTCATGGAACTATGACCAAGATGAGAACCAGTGGTAGATGGTGATTCATGTAGAGACAGGTTGCTTTTAGTTCCATGATATGTGTGAAGAAGGTTGATCAGGGCTCAGGGAACTGGAGAGGACAAGTTTAGTTTTAAGGGAGTGTAGTGTATGTTATGGTATCCTCTGCAAACCTCCCTCCTTAGAGATAATGTTCCCCACATCTGGAAATATTAACTGTCAGTAGATCACCTCTGCACCCCTCACTAAGCGTTGACCTAAGCCTCGGGAAAGCTACCTCAGTGATGTCTTACCCCTGCAGTGGCTTGCTGCTGACACTGGTAGATGGGAGATTGCTTAGATTCCTTGCCTGTGTCAATGTGAGACAAACTTAAAAGTTACCATCTACTCCAGAGCTCTTGAAAACTTGTCTGAAGACCTCTGAGACAAGCACATTTCAGGCTGATTTTCCTCTGCCACATTGACCCTTCTGCATTTTCTCACAGTGTGTCTTCAGTAAATCTTTGGCATACAACTCCCCATCTCAGTCCCTGAGACCATCCAAGACGAGGGGTTAGAAACCCTGCAGATTTGTCAGTTGTTGTCATGTGCAAGAGTGCACACCCACTATCAGTTCTTGTTTTTCAAGAGATGCACCAATGTAAGTGAAGTATTCCAATTTCGTATATCGGCAAGTCATTCAAGTTTAAGGGAAAAGCTGAAATAAAAAAAAGACATATCTGTGCTCTGGATATAGCTAATGGGCCATTAGTTGGAGTTTTCGAGTCATTGCATATAAAGTTAAGATTTTTAATTAAAATCATTTTGAATGTCTGTTAATATTGTTTCACCACTTTGTAAGAGAACTGGACATTTTGGGCTGGAGAGATGGCTTTTGTGTATAGCTGGGAAAGGAGAGGAATTTTAATTTTTCTTGACCTTGGTACTATATTTGAGCAATTAATACTTAATTTCTTTTCTTCCATTCGAACCTTAAAAAAAAAACCCAAAACACAGTTTTAGATTTTCATGAACATTAGGGATAGAGATTCTTCTCTCCCATCATATTTTAAGGAACTTTATTTTTTCTTATCTGCATGTGTGTGGTGGGAGGGTGGGTATGGGGAGTGCACCAGGGTCTATTGCTACTGCAAACAAACACCAGATAGATGCATTAATCACTTTTTGCATCTTATTTATGTGGGTGCTAGGGAATTAAACATAGGCTGGCAAGCTTTGCAAATAAGTACCTTTAACCACTCTCTGAGGTTTATCCCCAGCCCTCCCATCATTTTTTAAAATTCTTCCTAAAATTGTTAGACAGTTTATACCTTATTCCTGTAAAATAAATATCCATCACATGTATTTTTTAGTTGCTTTTCTTATTGCTGTGACCAAATACCTGAGAGGAAGCAGCTCAAGCGAGGTTTGCTGTTGCAGGGGATAAAGTCCACCACGGTGAGGGAAGACTTGTGTTAACAGGAATGTGAGGCAGCTCATCACATTGCACTCATAGTCAGGAAGCAGAGAGTGATGAGCGCTGTGGCTCAGTTCCGTCTCTTCTCTTCACTCAGTCCACAGCATGAATGGTCCCACTTACAATTAGGGTGGGTCATCCCATCTTAATTAACCTAATTTTGAGATTCCATCACAGATATGCCCTTAGGTTTGTCGTCTAGGTGATTCTAGATCCAGTCAAGTTGACAATCAAGATTAGCTATCAGACTACAGTTTCACTCATTCCCCAAATAAATGTTCAAGTTTGTAACATCAACTTGGTCTCTGGTAGGGAATCTATGTATTCATACCTGCCTGCATATCTTTTTTTTTTTTTTTCCTTGCATGAACAAAACCTTTCGACTTTCAGGATAATCAAGATACACTGCCTTCTAAAGAACAAAATTCATTAAAGGTAACATTTTTCTCCTGCAAGTTGAAATCATCTCCTATGTCCCAGTGCAGCAATTTGACCTAATACCACTTTTCAGGGGAATAGTTTTCACACTCACTTCACAGTTTAAACCAATTTGATTTTACTGCTAATTTGCCTTCTAACTTGGATCTGCTGAAGTAGTTGGAGCTACTTCCAAGCACTTACCGCCTCATTAGCTAATAGCTGTCGTCTAATAGCTTTCAGACCAAATGGAAGCTTCCAGGGTGTTGGACACCAGTTGAACTGCTCTTTGCAAACCAAAGGAGAGGAAGCCAGAACTGGATTAATTCCATCCTTTGTTAGCTTTGGGATAGTTAGCATTTATTTAAATGAACTTGTAATTATTTTCAGTGGTACTGATTGATGGGAAGTCTGGGCAAATAGACTGAAATCATCACAGGGTCTGTCACATAGCTGAGGAAGCACACAGCTTGGGAGATATTTCCTGTGGGTTGTCATGGGATTTTCTAGATTCAGCCATGGAGATGATGTAAATCTTTGTGTGTGTGCGTGTGTGTGTGTGCGCAGCATAGTGCATGTGTGTGCATGCATGTGTGTGTGTGTGTGTGCACACACTTGTGCATGTATGCATTCATATCCTCTTGTGTTTTTTAAAATATTTATTTATTGGAGGGTCAGAGAATGGACACCCCAGGGCCTCTAGCCATGGCAAACGAACTCAGATGCATGTGCCACCTTGTGCATCTGGCTTTATGTGGGTACTGGAGAATCGAACCTGGGTCCTTAGGCTTTGTGGGTAAGCACCTTAATCAAACTTGCTGTTTGGTATATATTTCTCTTTTCCTCCATTATTTATGATGGCATGTTGATGGGCCCAATATTGTGCAGGTCACCACAGCTGCTGTGAGGTCACACATGGTCACTTCATGTCTGGGAGATAGCATCCTGAAGCACTCTTCTCCACCCTCTGCGCTCACATTCATTCTGCTGCTTCATTGGCAGTGTTCCCTGAGAGTGTATTGCATTTTGCTAGCATGTGTGTGTGTGTGGAGTATGTGTGTATGTGTTGTGATGTGTGCGGTGTACGTATGTGTGCGTGCCCCATGCAGAGGCTAGAGGGGATTATCTGGTTTCTTCCTTCATTGCTCCTCTTCATGTTTCATTGAGACAAAGTCTCACACTCACCTTAGAGCTGCTGTTTTGGGTGAGTGAGCTCCAGCGATTCTCTGGTCTCTCCACCTTGTAGTTAATATTTTGAATCCTGGTCTAGCATAATGGCTTACAGGCATGTTTAAGTGAGCCTATATTATTTTTTTTCCAGGAAATTGTTTTTGTTTATCTATAGTCCTTATGTTTTACAGACAGTTTTACTTCATTAAAAAATTTCATTTCAATGTCGGGCGTGGTGGCGCATGCCTTTAATCCCAGCACTCGGGAGGCAGAGGTAGGAGGAGTGTCATGAGTTCAAGGCCACGCTGAGACTCCATAGTGAATTCCAGGTCAGCCTGGGCTAGAGTGAGACCCTACCTTGAACCCCTCCCCCCAAAAAAAATTCATTTCAGCCAGGCATGGTGACACACACCTTTAATGCCAGCACTCAGGATGCAGAGGTAGGGGGATCACTGTGAGTTCGAGGCCACCCTGACACTACATAGTGAATTCCAAGTCAGCCTGGGCTACAGTGAGACCCTACCTCAAAAACTAACAAACAAACAAAAATTCATTTTATGGGTTAAGAGAGAGTGGGGCAATAAATAGATTGTTCTGGTGATGAACTGTTAACTACATGTATAGTTATAAAAATCTTTTTTTGTTTGTTTGTTTCTGGTTTTTCGAGGTAGTCTCACTCTAGCCCAGGTTGACCTGGAATTCACTATGTAGTCTCAGGCTATCCTCAAACTCAAGGCGATCCTCCTACATCTGCTTCGTGGGTGCTGGGATTAAAGGTGTGTGCCACCACATCCTGGCAAAATCTTTTAAGGTGAATATAAACAGGAAACCAGGTGAAGGACCACATTACATTATTAAAGTACACTTTTTGATGTTTATTATCATTATTATTATTAACAACAACATATTTCATATGGATACATCATGTGTTGGTACCCTCCTTTCCCTTGTCCCTGCCCCCATTCCACTGGGGAGGCTCCTCAGTGGGGTTGCAGGTATTCTCCATGGGGTTGTGGTTTATACCTTGTGAGAGCAGCAGTCAGTTATTTTTGGGTGGAGGGAATGCCTCTGGGCATGATGTCTCAAGTACACTTTTTGACTTCCGAAATACATACCTTTTGTGATTTGAATGTGAAATGTCTGCCATGAGCACATGTGTTTGGGCACTTGATCTCTCCAGCTCGTAGCGCTGTTTTGGGAAGGGGTGGTCACGAGCGCAAACGAACTCCAGATGCATGCGCCACCTTATGCATCTGGCTTATGTGGGTCCTGGAGAGTCAAATCGGCATCCTTTGGCTTTGCAGGCAAATGCCTTAACCGCTAAGCCATCTCTCTAGCCCTCTGCCATGAACTTTAAACTGAAACAAAACCTGCCTTCCTTAACCTGTTCCTGCTCAGGTATTTGGACACAGTAATGAGTAAAGTAATTAAAACAGTACTTTAACACAAAACAAATTGTATTTAAACATCAAATGTAATATATATATATATACTGGATATTTTCATAGATTTGGCCAACCAGATATATTCTAAATTAACTATATGAGTTAAGAAATTATTCAGCTTTTGACTTTCTTCTTAATCTGGCACTTAGATTTAAAATAAGGATGAACAGTTAATTCATGGCTTTAATAAATAGTAGCTAAATGGGACAAAAGTACAGCATATTGCATATTGTAAATGGAATTTTATAATTCTTCAAGCAAAATTAAGACTTGACCTTGTGATGATCTGATTATACGGCTATTAGCCCTCTTTTCTATTCCCAGAAACCTCTTCCCTTCTCAATTATTCCCTGCTGCTAATAAGAGGCTGAAACTGAATAAAGTTGTCCTTTAGGAAAATTGTAGTCACCAGCTAAGCACAGCACCTGTCTTTCTCCTGTCCTTCATACTTATAACGTTCTTGGAGGAATAAATACAGCATTAAATGTTTCGATGTTACAGACAAGGAAGCTCAATTGCTAATACTAAGCAGGAATGAAATTGCCACAAATAAACGATTGTAAGTAGAATACGCTGGTAACAGAGAGACTGTGCAGCACGAGATCAAGTGTGTAGGACTGTTGCGTTTTCATTCTTCTGGAATGTAGCGTAATTTGTTCAAATCCTTCTTACCCTTTGTCTCTGCAGGTAGGTAGCTGAGATGACTCCCAGGACTTCATGTTGTTGTGCCATTTATTATGTGTTTGCCACTAGCCTTTCCTTGTGCTAAATATGTATTACTTATCCAGGAATTTGTCAGTCTTAATGTCTGCGGTCTTCCTTGTGGATCCACTTTACATCAAAAAGTCAGTTACATTATTATTGCGTGTGTGTTTGTGGTACATAGCACATCATGATTTGATAACCTGATAACAGGTGAAATTATCACATCAGGTAGGTAAATTAACATAGCCATCTCTTACAATAGTTAAATTTTGTGTAAGGGGAGGGGACAAGAACACCTCAAATCTACTCTTTTAGCAAAATTTCAATACATAATACAGTATTATTTACTATAGTTCTTCTGCAGTACATTAGAGCTCTAATTTTATTCATTCTCGTTGCAAGGTTGTGAGTTTGAGTTACAGCTCCCCATTTCCTCTTCCTTTCCACCCTGGTAACCACCGTTTTATTGTTTCTAGGTATTTGACTTTTTCTTTTAAGAATTCACATAGCACTGAGATTATGCCATGAATGTCTTTCTATGTGTGGCTTATTTTATTTAGTACAATGCCCTCCAGCTTCACCCATGTTACTGAAAGTGGCAGGATCTCCTTATTTCCTGAGAATGAGTAATATCCCAGTGTGTGTGTGTGTGTGTGTGTGTGTGTGTGTGTGTGTGTGTGTCCATGCATCACAGTCTCTTTATCCAGTCATCTGTTGGTAGAGACTTAGGTTGTGAATAATGCTGCTTAGCATTATGTCTTTATTTCTGAAATCTTATTTTGTGCTTTGTATGTTTATATCTTATAAAATATCTTGTCTGGTTGTTCTCCACCTTAATCTAGTGGGCTTTCTTCTAATAGAAAGTTTAGAACTTAGCAATGGGAAGATGATTGTATTCTCTTCATGTTACTCTGCCGATGTGTTTCCCTCTCATTTTCATTTTCTAAGTATTACATAACAAAGTATCTCTGACCGGATGGCTACCTTAACAGAAATTAACTTTCTCACTGTCTGGAGACCCCAAGGCTGAGATCAAGATGTTAGCAGGGCTCATTTTTTCTGCTTCTGAGGCGTCTTCATCAGTTTGATCTCTCAGTGTATCTGTATTCTAATCTGCTATCTGATAAAGATACTAGTTATATTAGAGGCTACCCTAAAACTCTCTTTAATTTTGTTTTGTTTTAAACTCACTAATTCCTATTACAGTGAGATTTTTGTGGTATGGGGGTGGTTATTTAAAAATTTTTTATTAGCTATGTACATACTCAGTGTGTAAACAGCACATGTTGGTACCATCCTTACCCTCATCACTGTCCTCCTCTCGGAGGGATCCTCCTCATTGGTGATACCGGTTTTCCCCATGGGGATTATAGGTCATGTATTGTGGGGGTAGCCATCAGTTATGGGGAAGAGGCAATGTCTCTGTGTGTAATGTCCCAACTTGTGGCTCTAACAATCTTTCTGCCCCCTCTTCTGCAAATTTCCCTGTGCCATGTTGGGTTCGTTTTAGGTCTACTTCAGTGATAAGGTCTTGGAAGTCTCTGTGTCTCTGGATCTCTGGTTTGGTAGGAGTTGAGTGTTCTCTGTGTCTATCTCCTTTACCTTGGTGCTGGTACCAGGTTAACCAAGAAAGCAGCACTCTTGCTCATTTCCCCAATTACTCTATGGTTTCAGCTGGGGCCCTGGTGAGGTGTGATGGGCTGATTCTCTCCTGAGGTTCTGTGTCCATCTGAAAAAAGAAGCAAATTCTCCAACAGAGAGTGAAGTCAGCACTGGATAAATGGGATAACCATTATTAGTTAGAGAGAATTTAATAGGTGTAGGCCCTCTTGTAGCCCAAGATTAGTGGGAGCTTGATATTGGAGAGTGAACTCATTATTTGGATATGATTCTGACTTGTTTCCCAGTTCCAGCTATGGGTTCTGTTCCACTGAGTGGATCGGTTAGCCAATTCAAGAGCAGTTGGTTACCCACCGGGCTGTGTGTCACTATTGCACTTGGGTGAGCATTAAGTCAGGTTGTTTGCTGCTCAGTAGCTTAGATCCCAAGTTGCTTGGACAGATGTTGGCCATTTTACCCCAGTAGCTCATGTAGCGCCTTCTGGCACTAGATGAGCCAACTACCTGTCTGGGGACTGGCTCTTTTTCAGATTCCAGCCAGGTCTCTGTGTTCTGTACCAATAGCATATGGTGTCTTTGGCAGTAAGGTCCTACCATTAACCTTTATTTCAATATATGTGGAAACAAAATTTCGCCCCTAACAATTTAAATCTTTCTTTCCTTCCCTTCCCTTTCTTTCCTCATCAACCACTATGGAATGCAGTCTTTAAACATAAAGATTTAGGGGTGCTGGGGAGATAGCTCAGTCGGTTAAAATTGCTTGATTTCAAAGCCTGCCTGCCGAGGTTCAATTTCTTAGCCACCCATGTAAAACCATATGGGCATTCAAGCATGAGACCCTGGTGCACCCATCACCCACTCATACACATATGCATTTGCAAATAAATAAAAAAATATCTCCAGACTTGGTGCTACAAATAGGAAGATTTTCTTTGTTAATTATGCCTATTCTCTAACTATTCCATTTTCTCTTCCTGACATACCAGTTTTCTGTCTTTTTTTTTTTTTAACATTTCTACCTCTACATGTAGTTTCTCTGGGTTTTGAGAATCCATTTTTAGTTATTCTTCTAATTTGCACTAATGGCAATAATCTTATTCAATTAGTATACTTTCCATATAAATTTGAAGTGCATGATTTATAGATGGAGAATTCTTTTTTTTTTTTTTTTTTTTTTTTTGAGGTAGACTCTCACTCTAGCTCAGGCTGACCTGGAATTCACTATATAGTCTCAGGGTGGCCTCGAACTCATGGTGATCCTCCTACCTCTGCCTCCTGAGTGCTGAGTTTAAAGGTGTGTGGCACCATTCCTGGATTTGTTTGCTTGTTTGTTTTTTTTTCTTTGACGTAGGTTCTCGCTCTAGCCCAGGCTGACCTGGAATTCACTATGTAGTCTCAGTGTGGCCTTGAATTCATAGTGATCTTCCTACCTCTGCCTCCTTAGTGCTGGGATTAAAGGTGTGCACCACCACACATGGCCAGCTGAGAAGGTTTTTAATGTGTTGTTGCAGTTACCTTCTTGCTGCTGTGACAAGACAGCTGCCCAGAAGCAGCGCAGGGAAGGAAAGGGCTTGTTTACAGTTTACCATAGGAAGCTTGGCCATGGTGAGAAGAGCACGTCAGGAAGCAGCGAGGGAGAGAGCTAACTCTGGCAAGGGGAGCTGAGCTCTAAGATCCCAAAACCTGCTCCTGGCAACACACCTCCTCCAGCAAGGTCTCACCTCCCACAGTGCTGCCAGTTTTACAAGAAACACATGAGGCTATAGAAGACAATTAACATTCAAACTTCCACAGTGCTGGAACTGATTTAGTGCTCTTTCATTAATTGTTGTCGAAATTGAGCTATCTTCTCCAGAAATCTTCTCTTTCCTGAAGGCATGTGATCAGGAATTTCTATTTTCTGCCACTGGTGGATCGATAAGTTGGTTCCCTTAGAGACAGTCTGACCTTCTTTACCTATGTTCCACTTGCCGTTGGCCAGTGGGTATTCCTGGGTTTCTGTTTCCTCTTCGTGGTGTACCACCTCTTTGTCAGACAAGAGTGATAGTACTTGAAGTGTCTTTAGTGCTTCTGTTGGCAGGAAGTTGGGAGAAGTCTACTTCGCAGCTATTTAAATTATGCTGAGCTGCAGTGACTTAAGAAAAGTGAATTTAGTTTTCCCAGTTTCTCCCATGGCTTTTCACTCTAGCATTTCCACACTGGGAATGCTGTTGTGTCCAGGATCTCCCTATCTCTGTTCCTTGGACCCTAAAACTTCTCATGAAGGGTAAGTTCTCTTTTGGGTATCTTTCAAATCAGAAAACATCTTCTGGGCTGGAGAGATGTCTCAGTGGTTAAGGTGCTTGCCTGAAAAGCCAAAGGAACCAAGTTTGATTCTCCAGGACCCTCATAAACCAGATATACAAGGTGGTGCATGTGTCTGGAGTTTGCTTGCAGGGGCTGGATGCTCTGGTATGCCCATTCTCTCTCCCTCTCTCTCTCTCTGCCCGTTTCTCTCTCTCAAATAAATAAATAAATAAAACTTTAAATCACTGAACACCTTCTCAAGGTTTCATGCATGAGACCCTCTTTCCATCTTCTTATATAAATTCAGGTTTCTGTTATTTCTGTATAATTCAGCATTTTAGCTAGGATGGAAAGTAGGAACATGGGATCCATGATCACTGTCTTGTCACACTCACACCTTCATGTTGCCTCACACTTGAAGAGTGGTGGATTGTACTTGACAAAGGCTGAAAAATCTGCATTGCAATGGGAATAAAATGGGAAGGAAGTGGTGTAGACTTTGAAGTAGGTTTAAGTCCATATTTATAGATGGTTATCAGAGATCAACAAATAAAGTTTAAAACTCACCTGGTAACTTCTACCCAGGGAGAGCATTAGGATGTGACTGCTTATCACAGTTTGACTGTAGTAATTTTTTTGGAATATTTTTAAATAGAGATAGAGATAGAGATAGATAGGTAGATAGAGAACACACCAGGGCCTCTTGCAACTGCAAATGAATTCCAGACAGATGCACCACTTTGTGCATCTGGCCTACGTGCCTATTGGGGAATTTACTTGGGCTTGTAACCTTTGCAAGCAAGCACTGCTGAGCCATCTATCCAACCTTGTAATGACTTTGTTACGTTGCAGTGAACAATTCTCTACTTCTTCTGAGATCCTTTGTTAAATTTTATGGCTCTCTGCTAGGAACTGTAAGTCCCTTTGTGTACATATATTGAAGCTTTTGAGAACCTGAGTAGTGCAAGCTCTCTAATTTCTGTCATGTGCCTCTTTATGGAGTTGTGATTACAGAGCTATTCTGCAAACTTGTGCTATAATATGTACATAATCAAACTCTTCATTGCTGTGGCAAATACCTGACAGAACAACTTTAAAGGAGAAAGGATTTATTTTGGCTTATGGTTTTAGTTCCCTGAAGGGTTCTTCCATTGTTGGGGAGCTGTGGTGAGGAACAGCATCATGATAGCAGAGCAAACTTGCTCACCTCATGGCTGCCAGGAAGGAGAGCAAGAGCGAGAGTGAGAGCGAGAGCGAGCGAGAGAGAGAGAGAGCGAGCGAGCGAGCGAGAGAGAGAAAGAGAGAGAGAGAATGAGTGAGAGAGAGTGAGCGAGCAAGAGAGAGAGCGAGAATGAGAGAGAGGGAGAGAGAGAGAGAGAAAGAGAGAGAGAGAGAGCGAATGAGTGAGAGTGAGAGAGAGTGAGCACGGAAAGGGCCAGGAACAAGATAGCCTTCAGACCCACAACCTCAGTGCCTCAGTTGCCTATTCCCTCTAATCAGTCTCTACTTTCTAAGTCTCTTTCACCTCCCAATAATGCCAACAAATTCTTGTTCCAGTAAGAGAGTGATCTACTGATGACATCAGAGTCCTCATGATTTAATATGTGAGAAAGTAGGCATGATGAAAGGGTCTACATGAACATATCAGGAAGACCTAGAGGTACTCCAAGAAGAAGGAAGAAGAAAAACATGGAATTTTCCTCTCTACTCATTGGTTAATACAATAAGTTTAGAAATAAAATTATGATCTCTCTTCTTTCATTGTCTTTGCAATGGGCCTCTGAGATAAAATCCTGGGCTCTAATTTAATGTCACTTAGTATGTAAGAAATTAGGTACACTCTGAAACCTCGATTTCTTTCTTCTTCTTCTTTTTTTTCTTCTTCAAGAATTTTCTAGTTTGTGATGACTCCATAGCCATGCCATCAGTTTTAGACCAGGCTTTTCTGGAGAACAGCATTTTGTTTAGGCCATTTACCAAGAAAGATAGCCATGTATTCAATAAAGAAAACAAAGGCATGCTCAGCCTGGCATGTAGAAATCTAAGACAACTCAGCAGCACACTTTACTCTGCTTACAGCCAATGATGTCTTCAGCAGAGCTGAAAACACAAACATCATCACCATCTATCGTATTAGCTTTTTATAACACATTTTTTTTTGGTGTGTGCTTATTTTATTCTACTGATGCTACTCCATAATATTATTAGCCATATTCCTTTTTGCTTGAAAATTTTAATATGTGAACATATTGCAGAGTGGTCATATTTCCATTGGTTATCTCCTTACGTTCCCTCTCCCTGACCCACATTCAACTGAAGGTCCTCTTTGATGGAGCTATTGGTGCTCACTGTGGGGTCATGAATGAACCAGACAGTGTCTGGCGGTGTGGGGTGGGGTCAATGCTTCAGAGTATACTTTCCCACCCTGTGGCTCTTACATTCATTTTGTTCCATCTTCTGCAATGTTGCCTGGTCACCGGAGGGCATGTTGTAAGTGTCTTCAGTGTTGAGCTCCTAGTAGCTTCTGAGTTTCCTGCTTTGTTGAGTTCTGAATCTCTCAGAGTCCTACTTCCATCTCTCCAGAGGAGGTTCTCAGGCTAGCCCTCATATTTAATCTGATTTTCTCTGTAATATTTCTTGGGCCCTAGCAGATTTGATAGAGATGACTTGTCTTGTGCCAGGCAGTAGTCAGTTTTCTTTGCTTGTTGTTCTGGTGGGTCTTGGGTTGTCCTGGTATTTGCTACCATCTGTAAAAAACTGATTCTCTAGCCAAGAGTGAGAGCAGCATGGATCAAAGGAGACATTTAGAAGACTTTTTGATGGGAATAACCTCTTCTTTTAGCCAAAGACAAGTGGAAGCTTCACTCTAGGGTCTATGACCTTCTAAGCCACAAGCTTCTGCCATGCTTTTCAGTACCAAGTAGTAATTCCTTCCCACTCAAAAGGCCTCAAATCCAATCTGAGAGCAGTTGATTACCCCCATAGTCTTTGTGCCTGTTTTGCACCAGTAGGTGTATCTTACCTGGCTGACAATCCTGATTTCTGTGTTGGTAAAATGAGAATAATAGTATATACTGAATATATTGAAATAATCAAGAGGGCCCTGTGTCTGTTTGATCCGTAAATTATACTCTATAGTGCCAATTATTATTGTTTTTTTTCATTATTTTATTTCATGTTACTTTAATAAATAGTAGTTAGAATATTATCTACAAACAATAAAAAGTCTTTATTCATTCAGATTTAAGCAAGAAATAAAAAATGAAAAGATCCAGAAATAGCTATTTCACTCAAGATTCTTATACTGTGACAAGGATGTCTTTATTCTTCTTCTTCTTTTTAGTTTATTTTATGAGAGAAAAGGAGGGAGGGAGGAGAGAGAGAGAGAGAGAGAGAGAGAGAGAGAGAGAGAGAGAGAGAATGAGTGAACCAGGGCATTTAGGACCTGGAAATTAACCCCAGACACATGCACCACCTTGTGAATCTGGCTTTTGAGGATTCCAGGGAATCGAGCCTGGGTCCTTAGGCTTCACAGGCAAGTACCTTAACTGCTGAGCCCATCTCTCCAGCCCCATTCTTTTCTTCTTGAACTGCACTCTCAGTCTCCATGTGGTAACAAGATTGCTTACACAGTTCCAAGGGTCACATCATGAGGAAGAGCAATCGCCTTCCTCCTGCCAGACATGTGTCACGCTGAATGTCTGACTGGCTGGCTTGAGTTGCTTCCACTTTCCTGAAGCAAATCTTGGGATTCAGCCTGGGAACAGAGCTCCACTTTGATGCTGTGGGAATGGAGCTGTTGAGGGAATGAGGTATGGGTGCTAAGGGGAGGGTAAGTCACAGTTATTCAACGAATTAAGAAGCTGGAAAAGCAGGATGTCTTACTCAACTCAACTTGTTAATCTTTTATTGTAGACGTGCACATGGAGGATGGAGGAGAATTTTAACAATGACCTTTGAATGTAAGCAATATTAAAAAATAGGGATGATAGTCTGTCATTTTCCATGCTCAGTGAGGCCAGAACTGACCAGTGTGAGGACAGGAGGAGAACCCTGTGAACTAAATGAAGAGTTTAGGGAGGGAATGGGTGACTTTTCACTTAACCAGGCTGTCTGGGCAATGAGATGGAATAGCACAGCCCCTCCCTCCCCACACAAGCTGAAAGGGAGATGAATTTTGACCAAATTCAATTCTGACCAGATTTTGGGGGTGAACCTTTCAGTTTGAGTCAAGTTAACTGTTTGATTTCATATCCCGTTTTGAAAGCTTCCTTGTGGCCCCCTTGCTCCTTCTAAATGACTGTGTGAGCTCCTCCTGCACTGACAGCTCCATGGCTCTCCATTTCGCTTCTGCTGCTTTCATTATTATTCCTGACTTGCTTGTTGATGAGACATGTGGTTTTCTTCAATTAGCTCTGTCACTCTTACAAATGTGTGTGTCTTGCAAGTGTCCTAATTAAAGTCAGGAGGGGTTGGGGTGGGGGGAATTACAGGCAATTACCACAGTGCCATCCTCTCTCGCTGCTCTTTTCTCCTCATCATTGGGGTGCATTCTTCTGTATCTCCATTTTGCAAGCACACTGAGCAGCCTCTCTCTTTAAATTCCCATTAATTTTTCTCAGAACGCGATGTGCAGCTGTGTCACTGTGTTATACATCAGCTCTCAGGAAGCCCCATAGCTTTCATTTAGTTTTTATTAAGTACGGTGTTCTCTCCCTGACAGCTTCCACTGTGCTTCGAATTCTTCCTCAGACAGAAGGCATACCATCACCCCCACATGTGGGCATGCAAAGTCTCCCCTCAGCTGTGGCCTTGTGAGTTCAGTCTTCTCTTGTATGTGTGCTTTCATTCATTCATTCATTCATTCACTCACTCCAGTTCAACACTGGAGACATATATTGAGCATGGACTGGCCCAGGCATTCTGCTAATATGCTGAGACTACCAAGATGAGTAATTGCAGCGAGGTTCAGATGATGAGGGAAAGTAGGGGGAAAAAAAAAGTCAGATTTCAGAGCTAGAGGAAACATTCAAATGCCCAATTTGCCACACGCTAGCTTTTGGCCTTGAGTAAATCATATAGTTTCTTCATCTGTAAAATTATGCTAATAATACTTACCTTGCAGGGTTGTTATGAATATTGGAGGCAATGTATGCAAAGTAGCTAGCTTAGTGCCTGGGATATAGTGCAATAAATGGGAGCCATAATTATTATCATGAATAAGATATAGTGTACTTAAAGGAACTAACCATCTACTCAAAGAGAGAGAAGAGTAAATTAACTTTTATCATACATTGTTCTATGTATAATAATGGAAGGATGTAGGTGGTAATGAGGTACACTCCCTGGAGCTCTGCATGGTCTCTTTTCTACCCACTCTGTCTCCCATTATTTCACTCCTCCTCCCCCCTCCAGCCACCCTCCCCTTCTCCACCTTAATCTCTGTTTCCTCTGCCTGGAAGCTCTTCCAGGTCCTTACCTGCTCTTTCCCATCATTTAGTGTCCAGCTTACATATCACTTTCTAGAGGGCCTACCCATTGCCATTCACTCTAAAATAGCCCAATCAATTCATGCTGCTTGTCTTCACCCATTTAGGTTTCTTTATGTTGTAAAACTGATAAATCATCATCTGCTAATTTGTTGGTCTAGATATTTGATTTTGGGTTCTCTCCATAGGATTTCAATGCCATAGGGGCAGCCACACTGTCTTGGTTTTGTCCATAGCAGTCTCCCCAGTGAATAGAATAATAGCTGTGACTTAGCTATGTTCAGTAAGTATTTAGGGGACTGAACGGTGCTGGGGAGATGCGAGCCAGAAATCACTACACCAAGGAATTCTGTAGTGGTGGGCCTGTAGTTTGTACAGCTGCTATTGACAACTACCTACCACTCCCACCCTACACAGCTGCCACAATGGCTGGCTGAGTCTAAGGGAAGAGGCCAAGCTGATGGGGCCTTCACAAGGTAGCATCTGAATTCGTACTTCTCAATTTGCCTTTGGAAAACTATATTTAAATATGTTTTAGATCATCTTGAATGTCATTTTTTTTTTAATGTGACTGCATCCTTCTTCCTGAACTTCAAGCAGATTATCTTCATGGGCTTCAACTGGGCCTCAAGTCACGGCCCACATTCACTTTCACGGACATCCATCTTGTATTTGCCCTTTCCTTGTGGTTTACCCGGGGCAAAATGAGAATATTTATAAGAATAAGATGAACCACGAAGAAAAAGAAAAAGAAAAGGAATAAGATGAGGCAATTGGGGAATTTGAGACTGGATAAATTTTTAGCTTTGTGGGCTTCAGGGATGTCTAGGAATCAGCACTAACCTTCATAACTGGTATTCATACCCAGGTGTTTGAGATGGATTCAGAATTGTAAAACATCACCAAATTCTTAATATTGTGACACTGATATTGGCTCAGTGTGAACCTATTAAAAAAAAGTATCTCATGGGACAAGAGGCACATGTGAAAACTTCACATTTGTTGAGGGGACCAGGCACATCATTTTCCTATAAAGAGCATAAATTTTGTTTTCATTCTACAGAGAATTCCATTGCTCTTAGGCAAAAATATCTGCAAGACACCTACTTAGCTTCTGTCGAATGTTAACCAGGTCTTGGTGACATCATTGGTGTTTCAGGAGCTGCTCACCACTTACTTGGAATTTCAATATATATTCAGGTTTTTTTTTCTTGTCTGTATTCGTCTTAACTCATAAGGGAGCCTGAAGACAAAGCCCAACTTAAGTTTTACTTTTTCATAATTGTACTAATGTCTAAGGTTAGGCTTTATCACAGTGCAGGAGCAACAGATGTGGTTAAGGGACATACTCTAAATCATTGCAATGCATCTTTAGGCTTTGAAAGTGTCAGAAGCTTAGAAAGCATTTGTTCTAACCTCTTAGTCTTTTAGTTCCTTGTGGCTTTTGGTATATAAATTATAACACATAAACACAAATTTGATTATTTATATACACACACAATCAAAAAACTGGTAAAAATTAGATGAACCACAAGCTTTTAAAAAGTATATGTTTTTTGATGAACTCAAATCCAAATTGTGGTGTCTGTACTATTACTACCTTTCCATCCAGATGTTCTTATGTAGAATGTAGATGCTGAGGGCTTAAGTAGCTTGGGCAGTACCCACTAACAGATATTATGAGGGTTGGGTCATTTGCTTTGGCATGTGGGAAGGTCCTCATTTTAGAGTACTTTATGTTTAATACAAGTTGGGTTGATTTTGGCTATCTAGATTATGACAGCTTCCCCAGACTTATATCTCTTACCTCTCTTAGAAACAGATGTCAACTGTTGTGACAGACATTGATATATGAGCCAATGGAAGTTTTCTACCTTCTTTAGCCATAGGCTGGACATGAACACACTCTACCATCCTAGTCCTTCTATGGGATTTTTAAAACTCAGTCTAGAAGAAACATTTCTTTGTCTTTGAGTCAGGCACCTAATAGATTGTGAATCCATTGTCTCCGGTAGTCACATTTGCTACCGTGTGGAGGAGGTCTGTTTATAACAACTAAATAAAAGCTAAGAGGTTCAGCAACACTTGGGTATCTGACTTGGTCATCCCTTTGCCTGTGAGCCAGGATTTTACATTTGTTTTGTTTAAGGCCATTTGGATAAGGACTGTGACAAGTAATCAAGCAGTGTTACAGTATCATAAACCCCAATTCATACCAAAGAATCTCTAAGGATAAGGGTTGTCATATCCTTTCCAGGATGTCAGTATAATGGAAATCATTGAAAGTTTGATAACACAGAAACACAGACCCACTTAGATACAAAGAACCAAACTATGGGCACATTATAAAACAATAAGACCCCGGAAATAGAAAGCAGCATCTCCCTGCAGAGGGGAAGTAGAAATGAGGTCTCCTTGCTCAGAAGCATGGGCTGAGCAAGGTCCCGCCAGTCCCACTGAGAAGAGTTCATAGGCTACTGCATAGTGGTACAGAGAGTTTTAGTGCCTGGAGAGTTCTTACATGGGTCAAAGCCCTTTTATTAACTCCGATGTTTGCTTACTGTCCAAATTAGTGATAGGATTGCAAAGAAATAAATACTGAACTTTCTCTTAAATAGTCATTTATGTATTTTTATTTTTATTTTTTATTCTATTGAGGTACGGTTTCACTCTGCTCCAGGCTGACCTGGAATTCACTATGTAGTCTCAGGGTGGCCTTGATCTCCTGGTGATCCTCCTACCTCTGCCTCCTGAGTGCTGGGATTAAAGGTGTGCACGACCACGCCCGGCTCTAGTCATTTATTAGCAGATCATGATGCAAAGTGTATTAGTTTATGAAAATAAACTCAAAATACTTGGACATTGACTGCAACTTCAACTAGTTTCTTACAACTCTTAATGTAATTTAATTTATTTCTGATTTATTTATTTATTTATGAGAAACAGAGAAGGACAGAGAGAGAGAGAAAGAAAGAGAGAAAAAGAGAGTGAGAATGGGTGTGCCAGGGCCTCCAGCCACTGCAAACGAACTCCAGATGCATGTGCCACCATGTGCATCTGGCTTACATGGAACCTGGAAAATTTAACCTGGGTCCTTAGGCTTCTCAGGCAAGTGCCTTAAGTGCTAAGCTATCTCCCCAGACCAGTGTAATTTAATTTTAAGCACAAGTCAGTCTCTAGAAGTTTTCAGAAAAGCTTTAAACATGCTAATGTACTGACAGGATGTTCAAACATCTCAGTGACAAACAAATTATTACATTTATAATAAAATGTATTACCATAATACAAGTAGTGTGAATTGAAATGTGTTTTTTTCAATGCCTCTATAGTCTTTCTTGTGTTTATAATTTTATGCCTATTTTCATTCTAATTCTGGTTCTTACTCTATTTTTTTTTCCGAAGAATTTTCCTTTGAGGCTTCCAGTAAACTCACACCACACTATTTTCATCCTACGCTCGTCTTACCAAACCCAGCTAAAAAACATTGCTCTTCTAGGCTAGTCAATTGAGAGGGTCTGGGCTGCTTGGTTAGTGACTTTTCCACTGCTGTGACAGAATTCCTGACAAAACTTTAGGAGGGAGAATTTATTTTGGCTCACTGTTTCAGAAGACTGGGACCATCATAGCAAAAATGGCCCAGCAGGCAGGAGTACCTTCGTCCCTGGTGGTGGGAGTGTGTGACTGTCACTTTTACTTGGCAGCAGGACAGGAAGCAGGGAAAGCAGGTGGGGACAGGTTTCTCCTTCAAAGATTCATCCCTACTGACATACTTCCCAGACAGGCCCTACCTCCCAAAGTCTCCACAGCCTTCAAAATGATACCCTAAGCTGGGGACCAAGCGCTCAAACCAAGAGACTGTGGGAGACAAATGAAAACCCAACCGTCACAGCTGCCCAGGCTTCTACCTGAGTATTGGGAAAAGGTGAGACCTCTGCTTTCGGATCACTGACAGAACTAGAAAAAATATTATTTCTTATTGAAAATCATGAGTTCCAATGGATTTTTTTTCCCAAATTAATTTATAGTCCCGGTCTCCTACTTTTATTTGAGTATGGGTTTCATTTTTCACTAAGATTTTTTTCTATCATGCTGAAAATTTATTCTTATTTTAATGTACATTAAAATAGATCAAGTTCTTATTCCAAAGAGTAAAAATCCTGTCATTCTTCAAGCTATTAGGCCATCTTTTTAAAGTCCCAAGTTGCAGTGTGACAAAGGGATTTTCCAGTGGGAGGGAGGGCTGCCCTCTGCAGTCTCCCTCAGCCGTCTTTGCAAGACAGTTCCGCCCAAGTTCGTTGTTCTTGCGGAGCATATTGATAGGGGCGAGTTTCTGCATATGAGACTGCAGTGAAACCATCACCTCATTTCCTGGACGTAGGTCAGCAGCATTCCCTGCCTTTACAAGGATTCTGGAACACCTCCATAGCAAAATTACCATGGAAATGAAACGTGCAGAGAATTCGTTTTTTATTGCCCTATGCAACATCTAACTGGAATGTTCTGAGAATGGGCTAAGGAGGAGTTCGAACATTTGTCTCTTAGTTAAGTTGGTGAGGAAAAGTTCTTGTCCCTTTGGGAGTAACTGCAGAGTTGGAAACTCAGAGATGTTCTGGTGGGTCGTAAGCACGATTCCTGCATTGACCAGGTGTGTGAACAGTTTTTTTTTTTTTTTTTTTTTAACACAAACAGACCTAGCTTTTGGTCTCAAGAGTTTCAAAATGCCACACTTTCTCCAGTTCTGACAATCACTCCACAGCTTGCCCTAAGTGTTTCCATTTTATGTCTGGAAGTTAATAGGAGCATGGTTTGTTACATGCAAAACACATTTGGACTAATAAAAAATGGATAAGACCACCTGGTGGAATTTCTCTTAATCTAGACCCTGGGTTCATTTCTGCCCCATTTATTCAAGGTTGGGGCTGAATTCTACTTGCCAAGTATAACAAGTGCAGTCATTTCTGTTTAATTTTTTTTTTAGCTTTCACATTTTCTGACTACAGTCCAAGTGAACATGGATTGAAGCAAATGTAAACGTTAGTGTTTAAGAATGTTTGGGCTCATCTGGAATCAATCCAGGTGCCCATCACTGGACGGGTGGATAACCAAGATGTGGTGTATCTACGTGATGAATTCTACTCAGCAGTTAGAAAAAAATGACACAATGAAATTTGTAGAAAAATAGTCAGACTTGGAACAGATCATATTCAGTGAACTCACACAATCACAAAAAGGCAATCATTGCACGGTCTCACTCATCTGAGGCTCCCAACCTGGATCAACCCATGATGCTGACATAGCTAATACGCATCTCAAGGACCGGACAATAGCGAGGGTGGGGCTGAAGGGGAGGGTAAGGGTGTGTGTGTGTGTGTGAGGGAACACAAAAGTGAACCCAAATGGAACAGGTACCATAAAATCCTATATCCTGGAAGACAGACTAAAAGTTTGAACCCTCATCAGGACCTTAGAGGGAACACCTGAATGGAAGGGCCCTGGACAGGGTAAGATGAAGCCTAACCTTAATTTTCTCCTGTTTTTTTTTCTTTCCTTCATATATACATACATATATATATACATATATTAAATATATATTTATATATTATAAATAATAAGGTACATTAATATACATTATTAAATATAGTGTATAATATATATACATTATAATATATACATATATATTTATATTTCTCTTTCTTCTTTCTTTCCCCTTGGCGCTGGCCTATAACTCCCAGTACCAGGATGCAGTCAACACCCACAATGAGCTGTTGATCAGAGAGACCTACAAGGTTTCCCAAAAGAAGACAGACTTCTGTCAGAGCACTTGATTACCCACCAGAAATTAATGGTAAGACCCCACTGCTGAAGATACCATATGCTGTTGGTATGGAACATGGAGAGACCATGCTGGTGTCTAGAAGAGAGCCAGTCACCAGACAGCCTGTCTAGTACTAGAAGGTGCTACATGAGTTACTGGGGGAAAGTGGCCAACATCTGTCTGAGCAACTCGAGGTCTAAGCTATTCAGAAGCAAACAACCTGACATGATGCTCACACAAGTGCCATAGTGGCACACAGCCATGGTGGGTAACCAACTGCTTTTGGATTGACTAACAGATCCACTCAGTGGAAAGGAACCCATATCTGGAACTAGGAAAGAAGTCAGAGTCATATCCAGATAACGAGTTTACTCTCTAGTATCAAGATCCCACCCATCTTGGGCTACAAGAGGGCCTACAACCATTAATTTCTCTCTAACCTAACAATGGTTATCCCATTTAACCTGCGCTGACCTCACTCTCTGATGGAGAATCTGCTTCTTTTTTTGAGATGGAAGCAGTACCTGAGGAGAAAAACAGCACTTCACCCTGGCCCCAGCTGAAACCTCAGAGTAATTGGGGAAATGAGCAAGAGTGCTGCTTTCTTGGTGAACCTGGTACCAGCACAAGGGTGAAGGAGAAAGACACAGAGAACACTCAACTCCTACCAAACCAGAGATCCAGAGACACAGAGGCTCCCAAGACCTTATCACTGAAGCAGACCTAAAAGGAACTCAATATAGCTCAGGGAATTTCACAGAACAGTGGGGTAGAAAGATTGTTAGAGCCACAAGCTGGGATGTTATGCACAGAGACATTGCCTCTTCTCCATAACTGATGGCTACCACCACAATGCACGACCTGAAATCCCCATGGGGATTACTGGCATCTCCAAGGAGGAGGGTCCCTTTGGAGGTGGGGCAGGGACGAGGGTAAGGATGGTACCAATAAGTGCTGTTTACATACTGAGTATGCCCATAACAAAAAAAAAGGTTCTGGTTCGTCAATCTCTCCCACTAGGTGGCAGCAGTACCACATGAAAAGAATGGTTGCAATAAATGGGGCGATAGATGATGATGATGATGATGATGATGATGATAGGAATCACGCCCTGGACCAAGGCTCTGATTTCATTCTAATGAAAACATATCGCTGTTTTATTTTAAAAAATTATTCACTCAATACGCATAGGTGATGGGAAAGAAAACTTTTTTTTTTTTTTTGGTCTGTATTTTTGGGTGGAAATAAACTCAAACTTAGTGAGGGCCTTGTTCAACTAGCCTAGCAAGTCACTGACAGAACCTGCCCTGAAATTTAGATATTGGGATCCAACTCCAGCATTTTATTCACTTGTATGCCTTTCCATAAAACATTTAATCTTTTTGTATGAATTCAAATATACTAAAGAATTGGATCTTACTCCCTAGGTAAAGAAAAGTGGTAGAGGAAGGAAGACATGAAAGGAGAGGGTTAAAATAGAGGCTGACTAAGCCCCAAAACAGGGAGAAGAATGTTGTCTTAGGCTGAGGATATTTTTGAGGCCTGAATGTCCAATGTGGTGAACACCAGGCATTTGTAGTTCGAGAGCCTTTTCCTTCTGGATCATTTACGACATCCAGGAGTGCCTACAGGACCTGCAGACCACCTGAAATAACATTTGGTGGCCTACTTCAGGGGATGCAGAGTTACAGAAGTGAACAATGCTTACATTGGTCAATGCTTCACACAATGGAGGGAAGAAGCAATGTATGTGAGGGGGGCAAGGAGACCACCCTAAGAATAAGCACCACACTTCTCCCAGGTAGGTTTTATGGTGAGAAACCATCCAAAGCACAGCAGAGCCCGGAGGATAGGAGACTGTGGGTGGGATCAGGTGCCTGGGCTTAAGGGACTTGGGAATAGAAAGAGTAATCTTCGGTCCTGTTTTCATTTTCCATGTAGTTTTTGAAGCAAAATGAGAGTATTGAGTAGAACCAGGAGCCCTACTTCCCTTTTCCAAGGAATTGCACACTTCCAGACTTGCATCATGAGCGTGCAGCTGCAGCACAACTAGAAGCAGGACCTTTGAAAGCTTCCCTGAGAGATGCTGAACAGACAGGTGTGCAGGAAAGAGTTAAGCGATGCAGACTGGGGTGTCATCAGTGGGCAAGGACAGTTGACTGGGTACCCCAGGGAAGGGGCAGAGGAGACCTGATTTCTCACAAGTGGGAGAAGGTTAGCTTTGTAGATTTTTCACATATTTTTATCTACTGTTGGGTAAAAATAGTGACTTTATGCAAAGTCTGGGTTTTGAGCAATTGCATTCCGTAATTGTGTTCTTGGCAAAGGGTCTATGAACTCAGAATGCTCTTAGCACAGGGAACTCAGGTGGTCACAGACCAAAGCAGAATCCAGACAGTAGTAGAGGATTTGAATCAAAACTATAACTGAGGCATTGTCTGAGATTTGTAATCAAAGAACTTCTCTCAGAACATGTGGGAAACAAGAGTTGAGAGTTTAAATGCAGGTGATCCTGGTGTGGCTCATTGCTATCTCTGAAAAGAATTCTCAAATTCTGTGAAAAAAAACTGTCCATCACTAAATATTAACTATTGTAAACTTTTAATTGTTTTGTACAATCCCTATTTCTCTCTTTTTTGTATTTAAAAATTTTAAATTCGTGTACAAAATAATGGGTTTCATTATGACATTTCATACATATATATCACTGTACTTGACTCTGTGTTATTTATTTATTGTTGGTTTTTCGAGGTAGGGTCCTTCTCTAGCCCAGGCTGACCTGGAATTCACTACGTAGTCTCAGGATGGCCTCAAAATCACAGTAATCCTCGTGCCTCTGCTTCTAGAGTGCTGGGATTAAAGGCGTGCACCATCACATCAGCCGCCGACTCTGTATTTTTGATATAGGGTTTCACTATATAGCTCAGAATGGCCCTGGACTCAAGATCCTATCATTTTGGCCTTTGGAGTGCTAAGATTTTGGAGGTATACCACCCACATTTGGCTTCTTTTTAGTGTTAATCATTGAACCTGAAGGAGGGAGAAAACTATTTGTTATTGGAATATAAGCACTAGGCTTTTGCGTATAGTTTTTCTTCTTGCTTATATTGTTCAGTGAATATTGATAACCCAGTATGTGCCCTGAATATGTGTGATGAGTACCAGTGAGTCTTAATGTAGAGATTGTAGTTCAGAGCTGGAGAGATGGCTTAGCAGTTAAGGTGCTTGCCTGCATAGCCTAAGGACTCAGGTTTGATTCCCATGCTCCACATAAGCCAGATGCACATGGTGGCACATGTGTCTGGAGTTCATTTGCATGGCTAGAGGTCCTGATGCACCCATTTTTTCTCTCTCTCAAATAAATAAATAAATAAATTAAAAAATATTTAAAGAAAGATTGTATTTCATGCACTTATGGGTCTAATCAGGGAAACAAGCATTGACAAAATCGTGTGTGTGTGTGTGTGTGTGTGTGTGTCTGTATGTGTGTGTGTGTGTGTGCGTGTGTATAAAACTATTAGTGAACAGGGGTCAGAGGAGAAATGAGGCTGGGTGGTAGGCAGCAGCATGAAGAGCATGAATATGGCATAGGACATGTTAAGGATGACATGGTTGCATGATCTTTCCTAGGATGACATGAACAAATATTTATTGATTCTAGTAGGACACCAACGACAGACAAAAATAAAAATGATTCCATCACAGCTTGGTGAACCAATGACTTTAATTGGAACTGTTGACAGAAGCATGGCGAACTTATGGTCAGCTACATAACCAAAGGAGAGCCTCCCTACTCAGTAACTGTTAACCACTTATAGTTTCTTGGGAAGGTGTGGGCCTCATGTGCTACCTCATGAGCCCCTTGTGAGCCCCCCTTCCACAAGTGAGTGATAATGGGCTTGACTTGTGAGGGTCTCCTGTGGGTAACACAGCTGTTTGATTTCAAGACATAATTTGCCATGTCATACCTAGTGGACAAAGTCTCACACTAGACATGCCTTTGAGGCAGCAACTAGAGAGATAAATAGGTCTCAGCTTAGAAGAAAGGCAGACCTGGGACTATAGCTTGTTTCATTGGCATATCTGTGATGTTTGAAGCCATGAAAAGGACAAAGGCATTTTGGTGGAGAGCAGAGAAAAAAAAATAGTATCATTTTAGAATGCAACCTTGTCAAAACTGCTGGGAAGACAAGGAAAGTGAAGGCGGATCATGTCAGCTCTTTAAAGGGTGTCCTGCGCGTGGGTCAAAGTGCATAGTGGCTTATTTGAAGGATGTTGTCACATCCCTGGAAGATGAGGAAGTGGAGAAGGGAAGTGTAAACTTAAAAAAAAAACATTTTGGTGAATAGAGGTTTCATTTATTTGTCATAAAATGTATAGAGGTATGGTGTGTACATAAAATACCTGTCTTGGGCTCATATGCTTGAATACTTAATTAATAAAACAGCCAGGTGGTGCTGTTCTGGAAGGTTGTGGAACGTTTAGTTGGTAGAGCCTTGGTGGAAGAAGTGTGTTACTGAGTCTTGAGGTGACAGCCTGGCCTCCCTTGCTCTTCTCTGTCTCTCTACCTGCTCCCTGCTGGTGTGGTGATGTGGCACTGGTTTCCTGTTTCTAGCTTGCTTTCCCTACCTCAATGAACTCTACCCTCTGGAGCTGCAAGCCAAAATAAACTCATTCCTTTCCTAAGCTGCTTCTGGGTGGGTGTTTGGAGCTAGCAATAAAAAAGTAACTGATACAGCAGGATATTTCCATGATTATGTTTCCTAGGTGAAGAAACTGAAAGTTATTGATCTGTGATGCACAAATACTTTCAGGTGCCGGTGAAAGAACTCTTAACTCAAAGTAAATAAAAAGAGAGTTTATGGCATATGCTTATTGCTTTCTTTGAACCACATTTCCCATTCACATTTCTTAATTTATTTGCAGTGTGTGTGTGTGTGTGTATGTAAAAGGGTGCACCAGGGCCTCTTGCCACTGCAAATGCACACTAGACACTTGTACCGCTGTTTGCATCTGGCTTGCATGAGTGACTTGGGAATTGAACTCTGGCCAATAGGCTTTGCAAGAAAGTACCTTTAACCACTGAGCAAGCTTGTCAGCCTGACATTTCTATTTTTTGAATAAAGCATTACCTTAAATGCCTGAGGGGGGGGTCCTTTCACTTTGATGGCTTTGGTTCTTTACCGTCTTCCGGCTGTAGACAGTGCCGAGTGGGTGTTGATGGATCTGCTTAGCTGTCTTTCCTTTCATGAGAGCGTATGCAAATGAGTCTTGATTTCCTGGTCACTTTCAGTTTCATCCTTCTAAAAAGCAATTCATCACATTACACTTAGGGAGGAGAGAGAAGTCTCTCCTGTCATTCTCCAAATGCATCTTCCACACACACGTTTTGAAAACTAAAATCATAACTAGCCAGTAAATGAACTGCCTGTTTCTCAATGTGCCCTTTCTTCTCTGGTATCTGCTGAGAGTTAACGGGAAACTCTTCCCTGGTGCACACACTGCTCCTGAGGAGCCCTCCGTGGCATCCTCTGCCCTGGGAAACAGATGATATGTGCTTCGATTGCAGTGATTTCCATGGACTTTGGGATTTCTGAACTTTTAGAAGAATACCCGGAGGCTAGAGATTTAGAACAGAATGCAACGTTAGTTTGCATAATGTTCTTTGTAGAAACTCTGTTGTAAAAATGCTTCAGCAGTAAGCAGAGACCCGATAGAGAAATCAATTTAGAAGGCAGCTTGAATCAAGCATCTATAAAGGGTGAAGGCTGATGAGAGTAATTGAAGGGCCCGGGTGAAGGAGAATGATGTTCGTTGAGACATTTTCTTCCCTTTGAGGAAAGGAACTACTGATAACCAGCAGTTTCTATATGAAGCTTTCAGGAGAGGGACTTCTATTTCTCATGTCCTGGTGGGGCTGGGTGGCATGTATGTATTCTGAAGGGGATGGGAGTTACCTCAGTCAAGATATCCTGGCTTGGCTTAGCTCTTTTTAGCTACTCTGCTACAGACAGACCCAAATACATACCCTGGGCTCCAGAAGGGCTGTAGCAGCTTTGAACAAGAACCTGGAGGGGAAGAATTAGACTCAGGATAATACCTGGGTGGGGTCTTGGGGCTTAGAATAATTACCACTCTGACTAACTTTGTGCCAAGAATCAAACTATATTTTACTCATATTATTTAATTTACTACTCAGAACAAATAAGTAAAGGAGATATTCAGTCTACATCTATGGGTGAGAAAACTAGAAATCTGAGAGATTCACTTATTGTCCTAGCAGCTAACTTTTATGGACTATGCGCTATGTGACAAAAAATGTTCTAAGTACTTATATAGGTTATTGTATTTCTAGTTTCCTAACAACTCTCTGAGATAGCTATTCCTATGAACACCTTAAAGATGGGGGAGCTAAGAAGAATGACTTTATACAACCTCAGCTCAGATCTCTGCAGGTCAGGGTCCAAACACAGAGTTTCACTCCAATCTGTCCACCTTTTTTTTCTTGCCGATGAAAGAAACCCAACCCCAGATAGCATAAGGTAAAGGAGAGTTTTTGCCTTGTGCCACATTTCTGTCTTTAAGCCAATTTTTTTCCCCCAGACATGTGGCAACCCTGTTCAAGACCCTCCTGGACACTGGGGACAGAGAATAGACAGGGCAAACAAGGACCCTTCTTTCACAGAATGTGCTTCTTAGTGGCTGTATTAGTTACTTTCTCATTGGTGTAGAGAAGTACTTGATCGGTAACAACTGAAGGAAGAGCAGGGCTTAATTTGGTCTGCGGTTTTGAAGGGAAAGTTTCATAGCAGTAAAGGTATGGAGTCAGGAGTATTGGTCACATTGTAGTCAGAAAGCAGAGAACAAATAAGAAGTGGGACTGAGCAGTAAAACCCCAAGGCTGGCTCCCCGAGACCCACTTCCTCCAGCTAGGCCCCATCTCCTGGAAGTTTTATAATCTTCCCAAACAGTGATGGTAGCTGGGGACCAAGTATTCAAATGCATGAGCCTATGAAGCACAAACTCCAAAGGTGGTAGACAGGTTATACGAATTGTTAGGGTGGGGGTCACACAGATCGCTGGAAAAAGCCACGTACTTACTTATAGAGCACTTCCACCCACCTCGTTTTCCCCACACTTCTGACCAGAACACTGAATCCTTGCAGCATTGTGTGGACCTCTTTACTACTGGCCTGTACTCTGCCATCTTCTTTTCCTCTCGTCTCTGTGAAGTTACCTTATTTTTCCTAATGCAGAGCAGCCAATCTCAAATTCCCCAAGATCTCATGAAAGCTTCTCAGAAGGAGGAAATGGAACCTGTCTCTGCAGTTTCTGTTTTCTGTAGCTTGGGGTGGTTTGGAGTACACATGTATGGTCCTCACTTACTAAAGGGAAATGCCACCTGCTGTGCCTAGATTGAGGTGATAAAACTGAGACTAAACATCCTCTGCCTCGCGTGGTCGCCATGTGCTGAGCCCTTTCTCTCTGTTAACTGCAACATCACCCCGAATTTACAGGCTACTGGAAGCATTTTCTCCAAGGTCAAGAAATTAATAGGAGGGGCTAGAGAGATTGCTCAGTGGCTAAAGGCACTTGCTTGCAATGCCTTCCAGTCTGGGTTTGATTCTCCAGTATCCCCATAAAGCCATATGTACAAGGTGGCATATGTATCTGGAGTTTGTTGCGAGAGGTCCTAACGTGCCCCCCCCTACAGAGTCACTCTCTCTCTCTCCAAAATAAGAAAATAAAATGCATTACAAAATATTAACAAGGGGCTGGAGAGAGAGCTTTAGGGCTTAGTCGTTAAGGCACTTGCCAGCAAAGCCAAAGGACCTAGGTTTGATTTCACAGTACCTATGTAAAACCAGAGGCACAAGGTGACACATGTGTCTGGAGTTCGCTTGCAGTGGCTGGAGGCCCTCGGTGTGCCATTTCTCTCTCTTGCTTTCTAATAAATAAATAAAATTCTTGCAAATATTAGATGGGTGTGGTGGTACATGCCTTTATTCTCAGCACTTGGGAGGCAGATGTGAGAGGATTGCTTTTAGTTCAAGGCCACCCTGAGACTACATAATGAATTCCAGGTCATCCTGGGCTAGAGTAAGACTCTACTTTGAACCCCCTCCCCCCCAAAAATTATACACACACACACACACACACACACACACACACACACACAGATAGACCCAGAATTTGCACTCACATGTCTATTTACAGATCAAGCTTCTTTTGTGTGTGTAATATGTATTATGTAGCATGTGTATGGTTTGTGTGTGTGTGTGCATGTGTGTGGGTGTGTGTAAGCTAGTTGAGAATTTCAGATGGTCTTCTTCTATCACTAACCCTCTTCTTTCATTGAAATGGAGTCTCTTACTGAACTCTGAGCTGCCGGCTTGGCGAGACTTGTTGATTCGATACCAGTGATTCTCTGGTTTCTACTTTCCACAGCTCTGGGGTTATCATAGCTGTGGCTCACTGTGCCCAGCTTTTTAGGTTGCCAGTGAGGACCTTTCAGGCCCCTGTGCTTGTGTGGCAAGTGCTCTTACGTACTGAAATATCTCTCTGTGCAGGATCATGATTTTAACTGCTTTACTAGAAGTGACAAGGGTTCACTTGTAGTAGACAAGTCTTTATTTTTTGGCTCTATTCACCTCAGCCTCTGTAGAGTAGACTATGAGATGTCAGAGGCATAGGAAGCAAGACTGAGGCTCATACCAGCTCCATTATGTCAAGTGTGTCTCCCTGCACAGCTCTGTTTACATTGCTGATTAAGAAGGAAAGCATTTCGAGGGCTCTTTCCCCACACTGGAGCCAGAAGGCGAATATTTATTTGGTTTCTATTGCCTTAAGGAGAACTACCCAAATGGGAAAAATAATGAGTTGAACAAGTTTAGGGGACTTTTTTTTTTTTTGCCTCTTTTGATTGCACTTAATAGTTTTAAAGAGGGCTATGAAATAATGTGACTGTTGAAATGCTTTCTATCCAGTTTCTATCTGGCCAAGGATTTGAGAAAAGGAACTATAAATAGCTGACAATAAAAGAAAATTGCTACTGTGATCTTTGAAGAAAGAAAGGCACATACAAAAGGACCGCCCTGCGAGGTTTTCAAATCAAAATTATGGCTCCCCTCCTGGGGCCCACGATTGCTTCTTCGTGGTCCATGGAAAGGGTGAGAGTGATGACTGTCCCCTCTCTTGTTTGTCTTCGAGGGTGTTTCAACTTAGTTGTTCTTATTCTACAGGACTCAGAGCGCCTCACGTCTACTCAGCATTTTAAATGAGTGGAATTTTCTCAAAAGGTAGGTAATTTACAAATGGAGGTTTAATATTCATGAGGCAATCATCCTGTTTTGTGACAGTTCTCTGTCCACATTTGCATCTCTCTCTTTTCCTCCCCTGTCCTCTGTTGCCTTTTGGAACAGACATTATGGCAGGGAGAGGTAAAAGAAACTAAGATGCAGAGAAAAAGCTGTACCGGTTTGTTAAAGACATTTCCCTTTGTTTATTTCTTACCAATGAACCATTTCTAGCTACTTGCAAATGTTTGTCATTGTTTAAACTTCAAATTTTTATTACCCATAATTAACTATAATGTTTATGAAAATAGGAAGTGGACAGAAGCAATTTCTTTGCACAATGTCCTATTTTCCTGTTACTGAAGCGATGCTGCATGCTGAACCATCTTCCATGTGTTTGAAATGCAGTTCTTATCAACTGGAAGTGATTGAACTGCCGTTCAGAGGTACAGCCACTTCTCTGAGTATCACCCAGAGCTCTGTGTGTCATATATTTTCAGTTTGCTATGCAAGTTGGCTCCCAGAGGTTGTCTTAGTTCAGAAAGTCTGGGATCCTGTGTTGACTTCATTCAACAAAGACAAACTGCTTCCTGCTTTACGGACCCACTGGTATGCATGCACACTCGCATGTTCCTTTCCAGCCACATCTACCTTCTGTGCTGGGCACCCTGCCTTCCCCTTTGGAAGAGACTTGAGAGAGCTAGTGGGCTTCTGTGCAATTGTCTCAGGGTGGAGGTGGGAGTCACGCAAGGAGAAGCGGCAGGCCTCTGAGATCAAAGTCATCCTGGGAACTTGACATGGAGAAGGAAGAAAAAGGAAGTTGAAAATGTGCCAATGAAGTCAAAAAAAGAAACTTGCCCAGGGCATTTTAGGCATAGCTTTTTATGATATTTAACATTTACTTTAGTTTTTTTTTTTTTGTAAAAAAAATGAACTAAATTGCTTCCCAGTGGCCCTGAAGGTCATTGGTACCAGCTGCAGCATTGCACTGTGGAGAGAGAGTGACAGTGAGGAGGAAACACAGGTGAGGGCTAGGGACTGACGTGGACGTTTGGAGTGAGTTCAGGCCCAGTCAAACTCAGCTGTCCCTGAGATTTATTTTAGCTGCCATCTCTGAGTCTGATGAAAAGGCACAGTGGGGTCAGAGGCAGAAGACAGGGATATGAACTTCATTCTGTCTGTACTTACCATAACTTTACTTCTGCATCATTGTCTTTATTAATAAGAGTAAACCTTTTAGCTACATGACACTGTAATCCCTGGGGTCCAGGCAAAATGGAGAGGTAGATATATCTATGCTTAGGCTTGCTACTATTCATTTTGGTTAAGAAGTCAGTCAAAGGCTGGGGAGATGGCTCAGTAGGCAAGAGCATTTGATGAGCAAGCATGAAGACCTCAGTTTAATCCCCAGAACCCACATAAAAAGCCAAGAGTAGCCATGCATTCCAGTAACCCTGGTGCTGAGGGAAGCAGAGATAGGAGAAATGCTGGAGCTCGCTGGTCAGTCAGTCTGACCTGGCTCAATGAGAGATGAAGTTTCACGGAAATAATATAGAAGGGCAGTCGAGGAGGGCATGTGACACTCTCCGCTAGCCTCTGCTTGCGTGTGAATGGTGTGAATGCATCTGCACACACATGTGCATATACCATGCATATCCACACCACAGCGACACCAACAAAAGGAGTTTATTATTGAACACAAATTATTATGCACTTTCTTGGTGTGCTATGGAGGAGGATATAAAGAGGTAAAATCCCAGAGCTTGCTTTGTGTCAATTTCATGTGAGACAAAGTGTGACTTCTGGAAATCCATGTGCCAAAATTATAGCCCACTGCCTGGTACCCAGAAATCCCACCAGCAGTATCTGCCAGATGCTACAGAGATATTAGTTTGTACCTACTTAGAGTTATTGTATGAAAAGGTGAACACTGTGTTACCGAATCTTCTGCTAAGTTGACCCCCTTGGGCAGCAACGGTATGGAAGTTTTCCACAGGCAAAGGGGAGATTTACTTTCCATGGTTAAACATCAGGCCAATTCCTTTTGGATGCTGAGGCAGGAATTTGTTTCAAAGCTTAGACAAAAGAACAGTTCTAACCTTGTTTGGCAGACCCCTTGCCACCACAAGGAGCATAATTCAGGGCTTTCTGGACTTTGTTACACAGAATGGGTCACAGCAAGACTTGGAAGATGGAAGTCTGAGGGCTGAGAGAGAGAAGCAGCAAATATTTTCCACATTAGCGTGTAGACAAATTTATATGCTGCTCCTGACATGTGATGGCTTGATTTATGATTTTTCAATGTTATAGTGGTACAGAAACATTGCACATTCAGTAGAAATTGTACTTTGAATTTTGATTTTTTCTGGATTAGCAGTGTTTATTATGGTATTTATTTTCTTGGCTTTATGGGGGGACAGCTGTGGTCAAACCACATGATTGTGAGGAGAGGCAACCATATTCTCTAGTGTACAACAACACATTCTGCAGTGTGTAAACATATCCTAATATGATGTTCTTAGGTGTAGCAAATGCATTTTTGGCTGACTATACTGCTGTAGTTTGGATCTGAAATGTGCACCCCCCTCCACAAGCTGATGTATTGAAGGCTTGTCCCCACTACCACAGAACTCAGAGATGATGCCCTTGGCAGGTGTTGATCTGACCACATGAGGTGCATTTATGGGTTCAGAACTCAATGGGTTTTGTGGAAGGGACCTTGTTATCAGAGTGAACTCTCTCTTGGCAGTGCAGCAAGCAGTTTAGCTCTGCCAGAGATCCCTGTTATGACGTTTTCCTCATCTTTTTAAAAATTAGATATGGATATATTTTGTGTGTAAACATCACATGTTAGTACTATCCTTTCCCTCCTCCCTGCCCCTTTTCCTCGTTGGGGATGCAGGTCAACCCCATGGGGATTGTGGGTCATGCATTATGGCGGGGGGGGGGGGAGAAGAAATGTCTCTGTGCAAAATGTCCCAACTTGTGGCTCTAACAATCTTTCCACCTCCTCTTCTGCAAAATTCCCTGAGCCATGCTGGGAGCATTTTAAGTCTACTTCAGTGATGGGCACTTAGGAGCCTCTGGATCTCTGGTTTGGAAGGTGTTGAGTGTCCTCAGTATCTTTCTATGTCACCCTTTTGCTGATATCAGACTCACTAAGAAAGCAGCACTCTTCCTCATTTCCCCAATTCCTCCGTGGTTTCAGCTGGGGCTGAGGTGGAGTGCGCTGGGTCGTTTATCTCCTCAGGTCCAGCTCCCGTCTGAAAAAGAGAAGCAGATTTCCAGACCGCTGCACCTGCCCACACACTGACTGTGCAAGGAACTCCCCTGCTATGAAGTTTTGTCTCATCATAGGCACAAAATGAAGGGGCCAAGTAACCATGGACTAAAATTCTGAAACCATGAACCGAAATAAACCTTTATTATTAAAAGAAAATCCTTTATCCCAAGTATTTTTGTCACAGCAGGGCAAAGCTGACTAACACATACATGCATTTTCAACATGCCCTGGGAATTATTGGGCCAGCTCCCCTTCATAAGTGCAAGGCAATTTGTGTCTCTTTGGGTAAATTATAAGTGACTGATTAACACACATAACTCTTGGAGTTATCTGTTAGATATGTATTTAGTTTTGGCCATCTTCCCAGGATCTTTTTCTCCCTCCCTCCTTCTCTTTCCTCTGAACTTCTGTACTGCTATAGAACACACACTTTAAGGTACCAGAGAGATGGAAATGAACATAGGTTTTTTCATGAGGTGACTAGGTCAGTGGAAAAGGGAGACATGAAACCAGAACACTGCATGCTCTGACTGTTGCAGTGGGTCCTTCTATGGAAGTTCAGAGGTTCACAGAGCTAGGGGTCTGAGCAAATGGGAAAAGATGTCTGGGTGCCAAAGATCTGCTAAGCTGATGGGGATATGAATATAAGAAGTTGTCAGGAGGCAACCCTAGTTAGAATCTTGGGCAAATTGTTCTGAGATTTCTCTCTCAGGGATTGGAAGACAAACAAAATAGCATGTTATTTGCAAAGAAATAAGTCAACACAAGTAATTGGAAAGATTGCTCAGTGGGTAAAGCGCTTGTAATGCCAGCATGAGGACCCGAGTTTGAATCCCCAGTACTCATGTAAAAGCCAGTCATGGTGGCACATGCTTGTAATCACAGTGCTCAGGAAGGTGAGGTAAGGGAATCCTAGAGTCTCGCTGGTTAGCTAGTCCATCTAAAATGGTATGCTCTAGGTTCAGTGAGAGATCTTGTCTTAAAAAAATAAGGTGAGAGTGACTGAGGAAATATCAATGTTGACCTCTGGCTTCTACACGTATGTATACCCACACATGTGTATGCCACACATGTAAACATACATACATAATGCACACCATATGCACATATGGACATACACATGGCAATAGTAAAATAAATCTATGAAATAATTTTGTAAAGGTAGATGCAGTAGTTTTCTGTTCTATTGTAACAGTAAAAATACATTGCCTTAGTGATCTGAAGGCCAAAAGTTCCCATATCAGGTTATTAGAAAATGTGAGACCCCCTTGGAGCTTTGACGGAGAGTGTGCTGCCCTGACTTTTCTGTATCAGGAGGCTGTGTGCTTTCCCTGGCTTGTGATGTCCTTCACCTGTGTTCATAACCAACCATATAGCATCTTTCAGCTTTCTTTGTGTATCCAATTCTCCTGAACTCTCTCATAAGGACTTTTGTGACCACCTTAATGATCTCCTCATTTTAAGATTTCTAATTTAGCCACATCTGCAAAGTTCCTCTTTTTCACATAATGATATATTCATAGGTGGGAGAGGTTAGAGCATGGGCATCTTGGGCAGGACATTGTCTGCCACAGTCCTCATGCGTTTGCCTAAGAACTAGTCCCTCTGCTTCCTATCTTCTTCCCCATCTCTCCACTACATAATCTGCTCCTTCCACAGGGAATGTGGAATGGAAGCAGGATAGCACCAGAGATTCTGGACTCCCCAGTTGTGTGTAACAATGGATAGAGTACTTAACCCTTCAAAGCTTCAATTTCCTCCTCTGTGGGATAGAAATGATAAAAAAAATAACTTTATTTATAAGGCTCTTTTGTGCGGACAGGAGTAAATGAGACAGGAAGCATCATTTTCTCAGGAGAAGAGGGTATTTTACATAGATGTGCTCAACTTAAGACCACGCATTCTTTTTGTTGATATTATTGGTAGGAAGCTTGGAAGGGATGTAGGCAAAGAAGTGGAAGTTTTCCAAAAACCAGAGTGTACTCAGAACTCAATTTTATCTTGGTTTGGAGGGCCCTTGGTATTTATATAATCAGTTCCTACTGTATGGCATCCTCTCTCATCATCCTAACTCTAGGGAGTCAACATGCCTGTCATCACCCTTTTAACGTCTGTCCTCCACATCCAGTTCTGGGGACATAAGAAAGAAAGGGTTACTTAAAAATTTCAATGTTGGGTGGGAGAGATGACTTAGTGGTTAAGGCATTTTCCTGCAAAGCCTAAGGACCCAGGTTCGATTCCCCAGGACCCATGAAAGCCAGGTGCACAAGGTGACACATGAGTCTGGAGTTCATTTGCAGAGACAAGAGGCCCTGGCATGACCATGCTCTATAATAAATAAAGTAAAATAATTCTCTCAGATAAATAAAGTAACATAATAACAGCATGAACTTAAAAAAAATTCAATGTAGTGGAGATTTTATTGCAGCAGCCTCGTTAGGGACATGGTACCCCATCATTTCTCACATTCATTCTGAGGTGCTGGCCTGACATTAGGAAGATAATAGTTTTATTTAATTAATTCCCTCTAGTATGTACTAAGCAGATAGCTCAGAAACACACTCTCTCTTTATGACTGTTGTTCACTAAACTAAAGCCTCTGAAAAGTGAAGTTTCAAGAGGAACAACGATGAGAGATGGATGTGTCTAGAAATGCAGGGAAAACATACTTGGGCAGTATGTTTGTTGGATTATTAGTTATGTTTTGCTTAAGGGTATAGTCCCAGCAGAAGGAGGCATAAAGGTAATCTTGGTTTTGGCTCCTTCCATTCCTCCAGTATGTGAATGCATATTTTGTCTACTTCATTATTGTCAAAGTGGCTCCAAAGACATGAGAAAACTGGGAGGGATAGAGCACTTAGCACCTGATACTGGAGTGGTGGGGGCGGCTATTTTGAAAGGCAATTGCAGGTCTGAATTTCTAAACAGAAGGCCTGCCAATGCTGCAGGTTGTTTCCTGTTTATTTCCTCCCATTTAACAAGAGGCATTTTAAATTCAGCTCAGTTATTAGATATCCAATATCTCAGGATCACACGAGCAGATAGAACCTCGAAATTTTTATTAATTTTTTTTCAGAGCTATCTTTCTGCAAATGAAATATAACAGTAATCTTCAGGCACCTGCTTTGATCAGCCCAATAAGGAATGAAATTTGCGCTAGGAGTTGTAGCAAATGATTAGGTGGCACAGGGGAGTTTAAAATACAAATCATCTCTCAGATGAAAAGGACGGAGCGCTTATTAATGGTGCAAGGAGATAGTTGGAAAGAACTCAGGCGCCTGAAAACCAGCCATCACAAAAGAGACCCTGCCAGTTTCCACCAGGTGTTATTGTTTTAGGTCCATAGGGATAATGCCTAAAGGTTGCAATCATGATTTAGGACATTTTTTTCCCCTACACAGCGTGACGTATAGCACTGAATTTTGATGCTTTATTTTACATGGAAATCTGAGAATGCCTTAAAAATATTAAGTGTTGGTCTTCCCAGGGGTGTAGGATGACAGTCAAAGCCTACTTTAATAGATGTTTTTTTAACTACCTATGGTCAGGTGCTCTGCCTGCATTTTTTTTTCTAATCCTTATTCCATCCTGCAGGAGATATATTAGAACTTTTGTTTTACAGCTAAGGAAAGCACCTCTCAGGATGTGAAATGTAACTTATTTGTCCACAGTCATCTATCTGCTAAGCTATAGAACTGGTATTTCTTAACTATAGGGAATATAGGGCTAGTTGTAAGAAAAGGTAACTTAAAAAAACCATATTTAATTAAAAACAAGCAAACACAAAAAGCAAGCTCCATTAAATCACGTTAGAATATTTCCGAGACATGGCATAGTATAGTACTTTTTAAGGCATAGTTTGAAACCTAGTGGGGGGTCATGAGATTTATTATCTTTGTAAACACTTTGCTCTTTGTGGTGGTTTGGGTAAAATGCACCCCCCCCCCAACTCCCAGAGGCTCATGTGTTTGAACACTTGACCAAGCTGGTGGTGCTGTTTGAGAAGCGTGGTAACATTCAGGAAGCGGAGCCTTCATGGACAAATTATATCACTGTGGGTGGCCCATGAGGTGTCATATTCAGCGCCATATGCTGTTTTCCCTCTCTGCTTCCTATGCTTTGATGTGATGCGACTTCCTGCCACTGCCATGACTTCTCCATCTCAGAAACCTTACAACAAATTAAACCCTTTTCCTTTGTAAACTGCTTCTGGTTGGGTATTTTGTCATAGCAACTACAAAGTGACTGATACATTCTTAGTTAAGTAGACTAACGTCATAAAGAAGAACTTATATGAAAGGAACACCCATGGTGTAAGGGTGATTTTCTGAAAACATGCATTATATGTCTATGAATATAGCCATTGGGCCAAAGGGAAAATAATTTTACTGTGAGTTGTAGTGAAAAGATGATGAAAAACAACACGGATTGGCAACATTGGCATTTAAAAAAATTCTTTTTATTTATTAATTTATTTGACAGAGAAAAAGGGGAAGAGAGAGACAGAGAATAGGTGTGTCAGGGCCTCCAGCCACTGCAAAAAAACAAAACAAAACAAAACAAAAAACTCCAGATGCATGTACCGTCTTGTGCATCTGGCTAATGTGGGTCCTGGGGAATTGAACCTGGGTCCTTTGGCTTTGCAGGCAAATGCCTTAACTGCTAAGCCATCCCTCCAGCCCAACACTGGCATTTATTTACGCATTTTTTAGCAAAAGACCTTAACTCTTACATTTCAGACCACCATATCCAAGTGTTATGTGGCTCAGTAGCAAGAAGTATAACATATATTTACAGAATTAAAATTTTCTCTATCAGAAAATTCCTGGGGTAGCATTGAACAGAGGTAAGAGTGACCATTGGATGATCTAAACATCAAGAAAAACTCACAGCCCTTAGATGTTTGAGCAAGCCCTTTTCACTTGTCTTGGTTTCTTAGTTCAAATTTGATGCTATCATGCTTAGATGAGCATGCTTATGTAAGAACTCAAATATTTATTTGAAGAAGATATAAACAAGAAAATACACAGATATGAACATACCCACAATTTATTCATTTATTTCTATGATTATTTACTTGTGTGCATGTGTATGGGTACACACGTGTGTCACTGGGGTCAGATCTTGGAGCCCAGCCATAGGGTGTATTTGGGGTGGGTGTTGAGTGTAGCTCTAAGGTATGTGGAGAACAGTATGTACTTGGGTGGTTTTGTGGTGCTTGCTGTTGGCGTTGTCTCTCTGGTTGGATCTATGAAAAGCAGCCAGCTTCTTCTACTGTTCAGGGTATTCCCCTGGATTTGTAAGTCTGAGACAAACCTTTCACTCCCCAAAGCTGCTTCTGGTTGGATGTTTATCTCAGCAACTAGGGACTGTAACATGGTGCTAGGTGAAGACTTTTCCTTTTAAAATGTAAATGCTTTTTTTTTTTCTGAGACATGTTCTCACTCTGTAGCTGCTGGCTTAGAACACACTATATATCTCAGGCTGGCTTTGAACTGTGGCAACCATTCCTCCTTACTCTCCCAAGTGTTGAAATTACAAGTGTGAACCATAGCATCCACTGTAATGGGAAATCCTATATAGAATGCTCATAGGCAAAATAATGAAGAAGACAATGGATGCAAGGAACACTTAAACTCTCCTTGGCCTATGCACTTGGATAGAGAGACCTCTGAGGCACCTTTAGAGAGATCACAAATATAGAGAAAAATCTAACCCCACAATTTTCTCTATCATACAACCCATTCCTCTATCATATCTTCATTTCCTCTGAGTTAAGTCAAGAATTTTGATAAAAAAGATAGTTGAATGATCTTAAAACAGCCCTATAGCAGGGCATGGTGGTGCATGCCTTTAATCCCAGCAGTTGGGAGGCAGAGGTAAGAGGATTGCCGTGAATTTGAGGCCACCCTGAGACTACATAGTGAATTCCAGGTCAGCCTGGGCTAGAGTGAGACCCTACCTCAAGAAACAAAACAAAAACAAAACAAAAGAGCCCTATAGAATAGTAGGCAAAAATTTTAGCAAAGAATATATATATATATATATATATATATATATTTTATATGCTCAATATATGTCTTATATGGTATTTATATTTTATATATATGTGGTGGTTATACTTGAATTTAGATTTCTGCTTTCAAACATTTTAAAATTTATTTTGTTCTGGTAATCCATCTGCTTTGGTAACTTTTCCAAAAGTTGGCTTTTCAATCCTTTATTCAGTCAAGTTGTGACATTTCTATATGGGATCTATGGGTGTCAATACCCACTAGGATAATCCAAAGAATTCTGTAACTGTTTTGGTAAACATCAGAAAAAGAAAAATGCTTTGGGACAAATATAGTACTCATCTTGAAATCTCTTTCTTTGATGGCTACATCAAACTATTTCACTATAAGCTATTTATTTGATGCTTAATGTCTTGATGAAAATGGAAAACTTGTTCAATTATCCATATATCCAGAATGGTAGGAAAGAGCTAGTGATTGAGGAACATATGGCCCATCCAGATGTTTTTCATTAGTGTAGACCTCATTCAGTTATTAAAGTAGAAAACAGGTTGTGGTTTAATTTTTTGTGTCTGTATCAATGATCTGTAACAGTAATCACCCAATAAACGTCCAGAGTCTTCGTTTGCATCTTTGGTTGACATGAAGACTCTACAGGAGGGAGAAAGAAACACAAATGCCTTACTACACTGAAAAAGAGGAAAACTTGATATGGCCTTGGGATAATTCCAGGTTTCACTTTATGCTGATAATATTTATGTTGCCCTGGTGGTGACATCCACATATTTATCAAAAATGGAGATTTGCACAAGCCCAGAGTTTTAACTGAATTTTCATAGTCAGTAGTTTCGGTGCTTATCTGAAACGTGTCCAAATTTTTTGTCTGACTTGGGAGTTTTTTAGCTTCATCTATTAAGATATGTGGTCTTTTTGCCTAGAATCAAAAAATTCAAAAGCTATAAGAAATAAAAGTGATTGTGAAATAAACTTTGGTCAACATTTCATGAAATAACTATATCCAAGCCACTTATACAGTTTATTTATTTATTTATTTATTTATTTATTTTTTGGCTTTTCGAGGTAGGGTCTCACTCTAGCCTAGGCTGACCTGGAATTCACTGTGTAGTCTCAGGGTGGCCTCAAATTCACGGCGATCCTCCTACCTCTGCCTCCCTAGTGCTGGGATTAAAGGCGTGCGCCACCTGGCCCGGCCATTTATTTATTCTGAGATGGGCTCTTGTTATGTTTTGCAGGCTAATCTTGAACCAAGGAGCTCAAGTGATCCTCCTGCCTCAGTACCCCAATAAGCTCAGACACTAGATTGTGGCATAGGTCACTGATCCCACAGTTTGGAAAAGTGCATTTTACTGAATTCTCTGCATTTACCTTTGATGGCAGTATTACTACATTTGTATAAAGTCCGAGGTCTAATCATTGCTTATTTGCAATATCAGCAAGTTAATGTTTAGTTAGTATACTAAAATAGTGGCTACTTTTCCAGTTGGCACCTGTTTTTCCTTTTTTTCAAACCAGTGGGTGACCCTTGGGGACAGTGGTATGTAATGAGTTTTAAGGCTTATAGAAGCGGCTGTTCAAGTTAATCCCTCCAGGAGACGAGACACTTCAGTCACAGAGAGTCTAGGAGAGATCTAATGGTGGTCATTGGTGTAAATAAGATTTGCATACTCTCCTGGTGTTGACAGAGATGTGTGAAGTCCTAACACATTTGGAAGATGATCAATTCTTGCAGTTGTCAACATCTGGGAATGTAACCATCCAGGGTTGACAGAGCTGGTGATTAAACATGATGGAAGTTCAACATCTACAGACAAGTACAAAGTCCCTGGCTGTGAGTGATGAGAACATGCATGAATCATGCATGCTGTAATGAGCTCTCAGCTCGCAGGAGTTGGAGAGCCGTCAGAATGCTGAGATGTATGGAGAGAGATGTTTTCCAATGCTTTCCAATTTGCTTTCCTCTCAGAGCAATGCATAAAACCACACTATAAATTCAGACGAAACAAAACAAAAAATAAAATCAGCTTCGCTATGTTCCCGCATGCCTCATCTTTCATGTTTCAACTTGCTGCTTTCATTTTCTAGCTTTACCCTCATTTTCAAGCCATTTTCTTCTGAGTCTGAGTGTCAAATATTAGTACTGTTGCTGCTTCTGGTCTTTGCTCGGATGGACTTGACCACCCTAAGAGCAATTTTAGCTGCCCCAAAGCCATTTGCCAACATTTCACTGATTTAAACATAGAAAATAATTCACTTTGCTTAGAAAACCATTTAATTTGACTCTTTAGAAGAACTCAGGTAAGAACAATAAAAGTGATGAACAGTCCTGTCCTGGGATTTTTTTTTTCTTCATTATTTTGCTGATTTCTCCCTCATTTGTACCCTTCTAAATTTCTTCTCAGGATCTTTGCAGCTAAAAAGATCTAGCACCAAACCACATAGAAGACATGCATTTCACCTTTTTTTCAGCTTTCTCTGTCTATAACAGGAAATTAATGGTCTGTGGATAAATTAGAAAGAAATATATCTTTGTTCACAAGTCAGGTATAACTTGAGGCTTATTGATTGCCAACTCCTCATTCAGACCTTCATATCAAGCATCAAAGGGAGGATAGAGAAAGGATCTTTGAGGTAGTTAAAAACCTCAAGAAAAATTACAGGTAACACTTTGACACAACCTGTAAACTGTTTTTAGCTGAGGTAACTTTTGGAGTAGGAGGAAGAATTTGAGTCATATCATTATAAATAGCCCAATTCTGTAATAATTTCTTCTGTTCTTTTTTTGTCTTCCCCTTTTCCCTTCTTATTCTTATTTTGCCCCTAAATATTTCTCACAAATTTCCCCTTCCTTTTAATTTTAGTTGCACCATTTAAAAATTATTTATACTATAAGCAAATTTATTTCGCTTACATATCATTGCTTAGGGTCTCAGCTTACACATTGATAATTGAAAACATATAAAGAATTGAGTAAGCCGGGCGTGAGGGCACACACCTTAAAAGAGCCCTATAGCAGGGCATGGTGGTGCATGCCTTTAATCCCAGCACTTGGGAGGCAGAGGTAGGAGGATTGCCATGAATTTGAGGCAGAGCAGGATTGCCATGAGTTCAAGGCCATCCTGATACTACATAGTGAATTCCAGTTCAGCCTGGACTAGAGAGAAACCTTACCTTGAAAAAGAAAACAAACAAACGACAACAACAAAAAGAATTGAGTAATTCTACACCCCCAGTCTCTCCTTAGCATTTTGGTATGCTTTATATCATTTATTTTTCATTTTTTTTAAGTTGAGGAAACTGAGAAGTTCAAACAATGGTCTAAGTCCTCATTGCTAGTGAGTGCATGATAGGAAGGTGGATGCTATAATCAACCAAGTCTTCTGCTTCTGCTTCCCAAACAGCCTTGCCCTAAGACTCTTGTTCTGTCTGAGCACTTACAGAAAGAAGGAAGAATGTAGATGAGATACTAGGTGACACTTATGGAGGAGAGTCACCAAATATTCAATATCAGAAGTGACTCCACATCTAAAGTTTGTTTTTATACACAAGTTGTGTTGCTAGTATCTATTCTTTTTCTCCTTCTTGTACTAAGGAAAACATATCCAGATGGAGATAGCTGACGGCAAACGTGTGTAGAAAACCACTTGACTTATGAGGACGTAAGAAATGGGACACATGCTGGTCAGTGATCTCATGGAAAAGATGCACGAGGCTGTGGCACAGGCTGTCTTCCTGCCTACGGAAACGGAGCAGCAGGAATGTCCTTTCTGACCCTGGGTCAGGCTCTTGTACTGCTCATGTCATGCATGTGCTCAAGATTACCAGTTTTTCACTGACAAGAACAGATACAATGCTTGATGCTGGCCAAAGGGCTGAGAAGCAATGCTCGGAGTTTTAAAAACGATGGATTGACTAGTAAGTACTACTGATGTTCACTACAGCTCATACCCAGATCAAATCGCTCCAAGTTAGGGCCCAGCTATGAGAGGGAACATGTAGTGTTTGTCTTTCTGAGCCTGGGTTACCTCACGTAGCATGATTTTTTTTTTCCAGATCCATCCATTTTCCTGAAAATTCCATAATTTCATTTTTACTTTCTGTAAAGTAGAACTCTACTGTATATGTGCACCATGTAATTATCCATTTGCTGACTGATGTTCATCTGGCCAGATTTCATTTCCTAGCTATGTGAAAGGTAGATGAAGACTTTTCTCCCATTCTGTAGGTTGTTTGTTGACTTTGTTGATGGTTTGCCTTGCTATATATAGCTTTTTAATTTCATGAGGTCCGGTGGTTGAATGTTTGTCCTATCCCTTGGGTTATTGGAGTCTTACCGCACTGTTCTTCCCTACTTTTTCCTGTAGTTGTTTCATAGTTTCAGGCATTATATTGAGGTCTTTGCTCTATTTGAGGTTGATTTAGTACAGTGTGAGAGAAAAGGCTATAGATTCATTCTTCTACATGTAGTTATCCAGTTTTTCCAACACCATTTGTTAAAAATTCTGTCTTCTGTCTAGTGTGTGTTTTCGGCCTCCTTGTTAAAGATCAGGTGGTTGTAGTTACTTGAATGTTAACCTATGTGTCTGTTTTTATGCCATTACCCTACCATTTTATTACAATGCCTTTGTAGTATATCTTGAAATCAGATATGGTGATGCTACTGGCAGTATTCTTTTTGATGAGGACATTTTTGCCTACCCAAGGCCTTTTTTGTTTTCATATAAATTTTGACATGATGATTTTGAGGATGATGATGATGATTTTTAAAATTTATTTATTTATTTATTTGAGAGCGACAGACAGAGAAAGAGAGAGAGAGAGAGAGAGAGAGAGAGAGAGAGAGAGAGAGAGAATGGGTGCACCAGGGCCTCCAGCCACTGCAAACGAACTCCAGATGCGTGCGCCCCCTTGTGCATCTGGCTAACGTGTGTTCTGGGGAATTGAGCCTCGAACCGGGGTCCTTAGGCTTCACAGGCAAGTGCTTAACTGCTAACCCATCTCTCCAGCCCGATGATGATGATTTTTGAGATAGGGTCTCACTGTAGCCCAGGCTGAACTGCAACTCACTCTGTAATCCAAGGTTGGGATCAAACTCACAGTGATTCTCCTACCTCTGTGTCCTGAGCACTGGGATTAAAGATGTGTTCCACCATTAAGAATGATAGAGGAATTTTGATCGGAATTGCTTTGAATCAGTATGTTTCCAGTTGGAGAAGCATTAGTAGTACTTATCAGGAAGCTACACTGAGTTTTATAGAGAGGAGTAGAGAGAGATTAGAGAAGGGGATGATAGACAGGCAAGTAGAGGGAGAGAATACAGGGGTTGGGAGGGTCTAGTGTATGACAAGGGAAAGAGAGGGAAGGATGGGGGATGGATACAAAAGACTAAAGGTGGCATCAATTAGTACTATAGAAATCTACTTCTTTGTTAGTTAAATTAAAAGATTTAAAAGAGCAAGAGGGAGGAAAAGAAGGAGAGCGAGCGAGAGCGAGAGCGCGAGAGAGAGAGAGAGAGAGAGAGAGAGAGAGTTTGGGCAGAAGTACCCTGCTGGGATAGAGAAAAAGTACCTTAAAATCACTGGCTGTTGCTGTAAATCCCAGTGCCAGAACTGGTTCTCCCTCACAGTGAGTTTTTGGTTAGGCCCATGAAGTCTCCAAAACAATATAGGCCACTGCCAAATTGGTCACCCATCAGAACTAGATACTAAGACTCTATTGCTGAAGATGCCATAGGCCGAAGTCACAGGACAGTGAGAAATGAAGCAGTTGCAGCTTGATTTCTCACTGTTCTGAGAGAAATCCATCTCCCTGGTAGAAAGCTGTGCTTTTCCTGGGGGATAAAATTCATTAACAGCATGAACAAGCAGATCTTGCAAGCCACAAAGTTTGCCAGCCAGGAAATACATACCCTCAAGTGCAATAATGGCACATCAGTTATGAGAGTAATCAATGTTCTATGACTGGATATGAGGTCTGTTATGTGGGAAGAAATTCATGCTTGGTACTGAGATCCAAGTCAGAAGCCTATGGCTTGGAAGGTCCTAGACCTTTGAGGGACACTTGTATTATTTGGCTAAATAGAGAAGTTATGCCATAAAACCATTATAAAATGTATGTGTTAATCCCCTTTGATCAACGATGCTCTCACTCTTGGCTAAAGAATCTGCTTATTACAGATGACAGTAAATACTGGGGAGATTCAAGACCCACCCAAATTCCATAAGAGAAAGCTGAGTGCCTCACCCTGGATTAGTAATCTCTATCACACCCTAAAAAGCCCAGGAAACATTATGGAGGAAGTATCAGATGGAATATGAGTGCTGCTCTCACTACAGCCAGAGGACGTTCTTCATGGAGGAGACTCAAAACTCAAAAGAGAAAATAAGAGGCTTATAACTAAAGGAGACTTCTAATGGTCTTGCCAAGGCATGGAACGTTGTGGAAGAGAGGGTGGGGTGAATGTAAGTGCCACATGGTGGGAAGGCATACTGTGAGCCATTGTCCTCCCCATAGAACCAGACTGGTACAACTGTGACCCCACAGTGATTATAGACACCCCCACTGAGGAGGGCCCTCAGTGGAATGAGGCTGGGGGAGAGCGGACAAGAGGATAACATGATGGGAATATGACCAATTTGCAATATGTTCATGGTTAAAATTCCTAATAAAAATTATTTAAAGAAAAACAACAGAAAAGTCTTTGTGAAGGTTCTCCATCTATAGAAGGTAACCAGTCAGGTGAGTACTTCCCTATTCATCCAGGGAAAACAACACACAAAGGCCCAACACATAACCACCACTTACAACAAAATAACTGGTTGACAAAAAAATCTATCAACCTATCAACAAGACAAGAAAAGAGAGCTGACTCCCTGTCAAGATATGAACTACCCTTTGCACATCAGCTAGTGACCAGATGAAACCACAGAGGAATTTGGTGAGATGAGCAAGAGTGCTGCTTCATGGTGAGCCTGACAGCCTGCTCAAGGGTGATGGAGACAGACACTGAGGATACTCAGAATGCACCAAAGCAGAAATCCAGAAGCTTCTGAGAACTGGAAACTTGAAACACACAGACCAAGGCTCACGGAATTTTGCAGAATAGGGGGGCAGAAAGACTGTATGAACCACAGGGTAGGAAGGAATATCCCGAAGCTTTGTTTCCCCAACCCACAAAGACTGACTGATGCTCTCACAATTCATAACCCACAAGTCCATGGTGAATACCAGCAATCCCCCGAGGAGGGCCTTCAGTGGAGTGGGGACAGGGAGGAAGGAAATGATGGTACCAACACAGGATGTGTCCATACAATGTTTCTTCTTAATAAAAGGAAAAAAAAAAAAACAAAACTGGTTGACTTGATCTTGATTTTGCAATTGGATTGAGCCAATTGATAGTGTTCTGGCATTGCATGAGCATAGTCTTATGAAAGTTGTCCTCCCTCTGCTTCTCACATTTTCCTAATATAGCATCTATAGGCAATATAACTTAAGAGCTGTAGGAAATTTATTATATACCTTTCTTTTTGCCTTGGTTATTAAGAGACCATATGGAGATCAGTTGATAAAAAGTTTTGTCTTTCTCTTTTTATCAACACTCCTTTCACTTGTAAAGACAATTTATGAGTCTCAGTTGTGGGATTTCCTTTCTGCCCCGTGTGCTTGCAGCAGTACAACAATGACAATTGCTACATAGCTCAACATCTGGAACCACATTTGGCTTTACCGTAGGAAAGAAAATTAGCATTCCTGTTCATGAATAAGGGACTGGCCTGGACAGCAGTGATTGTCTTCAGCTGACAGACCAGCAGCCTCCTTTGATGATGGGGAAGGTGCTGGCATGCTCCTCTTCTCTGCATTAGTGCACGTCTCTCGGAGCACACCGAGTCTTCTCACTGTCAACTGGTCTTTTGCCCCAGGACAAGGAACAAAAGACGATACTAATTGGGATCTGCCATCCTGGAAAACATCATTTGAGTTATCAGCTACAGGAAAATAGCCCTTATCTTGAGACGGCACTGAACCGTGGGCTCCATGGGTCTGCCTGTGTCTGCTCACATCTGTTCCAGCATGGATGCCAAGGAATGAGGGGTCAAGAGAAAATTGGCCACATGGACCCTGTGGGAAGCCACATAGGCCTCGGAGAGAATTTTGGAATCCTCACCAATTGAACAAGGAGGGAGTGACCTGTGTAGATGTACTTTGATATGGACAGGTGCACTGAGAATCTCACATTAAGCACCAATCTAAATAACAAAAGGAAACAAAAAAGTTATGGAACCAGAAATGGAAAACATCATGAAAGGGGTAGAGGCTCTAAGTAATCAATACATATTTATAATGCATTGCAGCTCTTTCTTTTAAAATTCAATTTGATGTACAAAGGTGTAGCTAGAAATATATATAATTTATTGTAAAAAAAAACTGACTTGAACATACTGACACTGTTGTATAGCAAATTCCTCCTAAATCAAAATATTTCCTCCTGGAGGGAGGAGAGGGGCAAGAGATCAACAAATCTAGAAAAGCTGAAACTAAAAAGATCACACAAATACTCCTTGAAGTTATCGGCGCAGTAAGCAACCACTCTAGGCAGACTCTGACCAGTGCTGAGTAGCAGTTTCCTCTGAATTGAAGCACTGCCTTCTCAGGGAAGGAGGGAGGCTCAGCAGACTCAGAAGATCAGGGGAAAAGGTTTCAAGACCCCTCCTTAAGGTTCCTTAATAGAAGTTAAGCAACTGCTTGGGAGAGACTCTGTGATCAGCTGAGTCACCTTCAAGTCATGAAGTGAGCTCCAGAAAGGCAGCTTCCATGAGAATCACCTATGTGTGATGCAGCTGCCTTTGAGTCACCCATGCTGCTGTGAGCAACTCCTCACCCTACTCTGTAAATACCTTCAACAGACTCGTTGGTTCACCAAACTGGTTTGATGCAATCCTGCTTTGGCCTACTGTATGTGCCCTACTGGGGGTGAAACAGACGTGTGCTCGTGACTGCTCAGGAAAAGTTTCCTGCAACAGTTATCCTCCACTATTTCATGGAATGAGGGCAGGTTGTGATTCAGACCATGTCCCAAGAAACATAAATTATGTGCACACATAAAAACCAAGACACTACAATTAGCATAAAAGTGTGTGTCAATCCTGTTAAGCACCAGCAATATAAAGTGATTATACTTTGTGATTACATTTTTCTTATTTTTATCTTCCCTCCTTCCTTTCATAAATGACTCCCAAAACTTTTAATTTTGTAGGAATGCGTAAAATGTAAAGTGAGGAATAGATACAGGTGAATCACGTACATGGCAGAAATGGCGTGTCTTTCCAATGTGGCGTGCTAATGCTCTTTTCTACCATTCAGTTAGACAAATGTTTATTAGGCCTCCATTTGGTGTCTGTCCTTGGTGCTAAAGCACTTGGGCTACAAAGTATTTAGGCTTTCTTGGACTACTGCCTCTGTATTTTAGTCAAAGGTCTTGCTTCTGATCTTCCCACTTCACCATTACACCTTCTTACAGTCTGTTCATTAGGGTTGGAAGCATCTTTCTAACATGCAAAATCTATGAGGCTATTTCCATGAGCTGCACTTGTTTAATATTTGTGTATAATTTCAACAACAGAACTGTGATAATTTTGAGTAAACCTAAATGGCACATTTCATGATATATTGTTCATCACATGAAAATAATTTTTCTAATTGAAAATTCTTCCAGTCATCTGGAGAAGAAGGACGCAGTGAGGAATGATCACTGCCCAGGCCGGAGACACCTGAGCCTGCAGGGCACAAACAGCAACGCGCACTGGCAGAGTGCCAAGGTCTCTCCTGGCGTGCTCGGCTCTGTCTGGTGTGTTGATAGAAAGAAGTGGTGGTGTGGGCTGGAAAGGTTGGCATTCCTTTTCTAGCCTCTTTCACCTTGTGCCTCTGTTTGCATTGGCTTCTAGGTTGGCCTGGACTCCAGAAGACACTCTGGGTACCTCTCATCACCTCCTCCCTATTTCAGGCCATAAGGCGGCACCATCTGAGGCACCTGCCTTTTCCTGAGGTGACTGTACTCCCTTTGCAGTTTCAGCTATCAGAGCTTAGATTCATGGGTCTCCACAGAAGTTTTGCTCCCTTTCAACTCCGGGAATGGCCTGTGCCCGCTGTAACCCCAGCACAGTAGCCCACATGCAATCAAGTTCACGCCACTGAAGAACTGAGGGACATGACAGGAAGGGGGCTTTGTGCAGCGAAGTAACTCAGGGCCCAGGCCCCACTGTGTACTTGGATCAGGCTCAGTTACATGCAATCCATGAATACCACTCTTTAATGGTTCTTAGTTTTCCTTAGGCTTCAGTGACAGCATGTTCGTCAGGAACCTGAGATTTTCTTGAGCTGGCTATGGCCTGCCCTCAGTTTCCTCTTTGGTCATCCTCAGTAGCCCTCTGGGTTGATGTCACAGTTAAACAGAACCAGGTGGCAAAAGTATATGTGTATGCTCACATCAAGGTTGTTTTCAAAGACTACTTAAATCTTGGTTACTTTCTATCTTGATTTAAAATAAAATCTTTGTGTGTGTATATTTGTGTGTGTCAATATGTGTGTGTGAAGGTGTTTGCATGTCATGAGGTGTGTCAAGGTCAGAGAACAGCCTGTGGTGTCAGTCCTGGAGATCCACCATGTTTGAGGCAGGGTCTGTTAGTGTTCACTACTGTGTATGTATATAGATATATGCACACCAAGCTAGCTGGCCTGCGAGCTCCCAGGGGAACCTCCTGTCTCCTCCTCTCACCGTGATGTAGGAGTGCTGTGATTGGAGATGTGTGCTATTGCATCTGACCGTGGGGAGCTACACTCAGGTCCTCACACTTGTGCTGCCAGCCCTTCGCCCGGTGGCCCAACCCCCTACACCACCTTTTGTCTTTGTTCAAGTAGTTGATGTTACTGATCTTTTCTGACTCAATTGAAATGTTGCTCCCTTCAGGAAGTCTTCCTTTTATACTGCTGCATTCCCTATTGGCCTAAGTGACTACATCTTCTCTTCTTTATTTTCGAATTAATTTTCAAGGCAACATACAAAGTGATGGGTTTTGCTAAGGCATTTTCATACATATAAGTAACCAACTGGGATGAAAATGGATTTATTTCACCAATAGAACATTTATCACGATTTCTGTCTCTTTGAAGTCTAAGTCTTGGATTAAAACACAATATACCTGCTCATTTCTTCTTTTTTGTGTGTGTGTTTGTGTACACATCAACAGTGTTAAATTATAACCTTGTGCATATCCAGATATTTAACACTCACTGGCCAAGAACAAGATTTCATTCATCATAACTTCATCTTTAAAATAACTCTTAGAAGTATTATCACCATCACATTTAGCTACATTTAATCTTTTTCTAGATGTTTTTAGGACTAGCAGAACCAAGATTTCTAACCTGACCTGTGAGACATCAGGCATTTTATTGTCTGTTTTGGTTTAGTGATATAAGTCCCTCCTCTTGTCTAATTCTGCTTTAAACTTTTAAGATCAGGCATTGTACTTTAACCATAGGTGTATCTCCATTGGATAGTGCTACGACTTTCTTTTGGCATATTTTGCATACAGAATGAATGAGTAGGGAGGACTTTGTACCCACCCTTAAGTTGTTTATAGAAGTAAAGGGTAGAGATAAAAATTGAGTTGGGGTCTGGAGAGATAGCTCAGTGGTTAAGGCATATGCCTGCAAAGCCTGATGATCCAGGTTCAATTACCCAGTACCAACATTAAGCCAGATACACAAAGTAGCACAGGTATCTGGGGTTCATTTGCAGTGGCTAGAGACCCTGGTGAGCGCACTCTCTCTCTCTGTATCTTTGTGTTTTTCTCTCTCTGCTTGAAAATAAATAAATAATTTTTTTTAAAAGAGGCAGACAGCATACTTCAGGATGACACTCAAGGTTGTCCTCTGGTTGCTTCATGCATATACACATATGTGCACACACACATATAGACATACATTCAGGCTACATACACATACCCATGCAAAACAAAAATTGAATTGGGATCTTGTTATGTTGAACAAGTGAACCTTGAAGTCCTGCCTCATCTTTCTGAAAAGCTGGGACGACAGCAGCTACCATCATGCTAAGGCTGAAAGGGTATCTTGGGTCCATTGTGATAAACATATTAGAATGGGTAGATGAGACCCTATGGGAGAGAGGAAGAGGAATATTGAGGTCAGATTTCAAGTGCCTGGGTTCCTAGAAGCATCAATACCTGAATCGAATATGAACACACTCTTATTGGATCCCTTTACATGAAATTTGCATCTAGAGGCAACTTGGGCAATATATGTTCTTCATGAAAAAACAATTAATGCTAAATTTGTATCATTTTTTAAAAAAAATGTGGCCTATTGGGTATAGAGCTGTTAGTTGTGTTTTCTTTTTTGTAATAATGCTGTAACACTGTCAAATTGCTATTAAGAAGTAGTGACAATAGAGTCAAGAGCTCAATTTTCTCATCTTGGTTTTAGCATTTTTCATGTTACACATGAAAATTGGCCACATGGGTCAATACAGACTCTCAAGTATTCAATTAATATAAGCCAAGAAAATCCCCTCAGAGTTTCCAATATTTTAATGACATATATCACTATCATTTCTGTAATATCTAGAATGAAGTTCCACTAAACCCATCATTTTGTCTTTTTAGAAGAACTCTGGGTGATCTTTTGCCTTCATTTTTTTCCTACAAAGAGGAGGTTGGGTTGAAGACTGAAAGGATCTTTAAAATTCTCATAATTTCCGATCCTCAGTTTTGTCCATGGCTCACCCTGAGGGTTTAGTGAACTGCTTGTTGTTTCAGTACACACTGTCTCACTCTGGATAGGAAAAGCAGTGCTTTCAGTTAGGAGCTGAAGGCTATGTGCTCAGCTTCAAGGGCTTGCAGTCTGAATTCAAATACGCTCCTGAAATGAGCATCCTCCATAACCCTGCCTCTGTTACCAAGCGCGCCTGTAAAACGGCAGACTGCTGTCCTTGGTGCTGATGGTGATTTTTACAGGGCAGAGAGGTAGAGGGAGGGAAGGAGGCAGATAGACTTTGAACATGATGCAAGAAAAGAACAGATATTTTCTCATAATTACTTTTACCAGTAAGTATCACTTCAATTGCTAAACCTATGAAGATCATTCTAGGATTTTTTTATTTCATAAGTTAAATTTATACCTATTTAGTAATCACTGAATTTTTAGAGATGGGGGGTCACATACTTCCCCCTTTGTTTTCCAACTTCCATTCTGACTTCTTAGTTTGATATGATAGCTTTTGTATATGTATCATCTTAGGGAATTTATTTAGTATATTCTAGGAAATTAAAATAAAAACCTTGCACAAATTCTTTACATTATCCTATATATAACCATGGAACATATGAGTTTAGCTTCTCTGAATTTAAATGTAAAACCAGGTTTCAATTAGTCTATTTATATAAATTGAAAGTTATTTATCATATTCCTTTCTCTCCTTGCAAGGTATCTGCTTCTGCTGTTTGTTTTTCATAATGACCAGATTGTCTTCAGCTGATGATATTTTGTCTTGGTCAGTATGGGAGAATACTATAAGTCATTTCTTGACTGTCATATTTTGCTTTTATTTAGAAACATATTGTGAAGATTTTTGTCTTAGTTTATTTTCTTAACATCTCACTCATCATAGGCCAGTTAATTTCATGCCAGGCATAATATGTTTGGGAAGTTTATTTTCTTTCCTTTAACTTTCTTTATGTAATGTGCCACTTTTGTTTCTAATTCTTTTGCATTTTACCTTAGAATGATTTGCTTCAGGTTCTTTGTTCTACTTGTGAGGGAGAGGAACTAAGGTAGACTATACTGTACACAGGACTGCTGGCACTATTTCCCCCATAGAGATGGTGAGTGTTATATGCCTTGATGTAAAATTAGAGAGAATAAAAGGCCAATGCCTCAATCCTCTGAAATCACTGAAATGCACAGTAAATATGTTCAGGGCTTTTAGAAGTCAACATTTGCTTCCTTATCTTTCTCTAATTAAATCTGCTTTCACTAAAGAACAAACTCTTGATTTGACTTCTGTTCTGTTTTTCTTGTTGATGTTCCAACCATATTGTTTGCTGTGATTTTTATAATGCAACTGGGCTACATTTCAGTTTCCATTGAGGCTGAAAATAGCTTCAGTGAACTGGACCCTTATTCATGATGCATACCATTTCATTATGTCTTTGAGGTCAAAGCAATTGGTGTATAGTGTTTTAAAAAACACTTATTTCCATCATGAGGCTGCTGTGTATTAATTTCTTACACTTGATAGGTTTTATTAAATATTTCATTGCTGTTCATTTATTTTCAAGTATGCCACAATTTCCTTTACATCAAACAAATAACCACATTGGTAGGTTTTCCTTTAAACCCCAGTTTTTAATAACCATTCATTTATTCACATGAGAATTGTTCATGACTATTATTCATAGTTCTCTTAGTATATACCAGGTATCCCACTAAGTCCTGGGACAGAGACATTTCCTGCATCAAGCATTCACATTTTTGTCATAGGTACCAGTGAAACAAAAATAATAGTACAGTCTGAGCTGAATGGTGGCACAGATACAAAGTGTCCTTGAGAACATGGGAAAAGGGAATAGCTTTTCCGTTGGAATCTAGAGCTGGAAACTTCTCTCACAGGATTTTTTTTTCTGTATAGTAAGTGGTAAGAAGAAACTAATATCTGTGATATGACCTTGAGGTAATGCTGTCACTGGACTATAACTGAGCAATGATTACTGGCCCTGAGTGCGGTGTGTCTGGTGTCATAGGACATGCTTTGGAATTGGACATCTGGAAGTATGTTATAGTTCAGCCTCCCATTGAGCAGTGTTCCCTCTAAGATTCAGTTTTCTTATCTCTAAGACAGGAATGATGTTTCACGCCTTATGTAATATGGCTTTGCATGAGGTGATGATGTTCATGTGTTTTCTAGCACCTCTTTTTAATGGAATTTAGACAAGAGGGCAGCGGCAAGATGACTGAGATCTGATAATCATACTTGCTCAACTCAAGCCCTATTGCCAGCTGCTTATAGCATAACCATTTTGATTTCATCTACATCCCTCATGGGTACAAATTATTTATGTCATCTCTGATCCATACAGATGGACAGGAGGTTTACAGAAGCCAGGTGACTTGTCTAAGGCTATGTTAGCAAAGGACAGAGCAAGAACCTGGGCTCAGATCTGCATGGCACAGAAGTCCAGATCTTAGTCCATCACTATACTCTGGGTCCTGCTCTGTTTTATGTTGATTGTTGAGTGTAGTTGATTTGGTTCAAGGCAGAAGGTTAGACAGACATTAGATTACATGCTACATGGCGGCAATAACCATGTACTAGGCTGAATCACCAGTGTACTTCCTGGGACCTAGTGCCCAGAAGGTACCCATGTCTGTAAAAAGGTTAGGCTGATGCACCAAAGGAACTCCAAAACACAGGTGCTTATTTTCCTCTTAAACAAAAATTCATGACTGGTAGATCATTTCCACTCTGCTACTTTCCACTAAACAGTTTGGAGAGAGAAGACCCCAAGCTAAAGATTTTACCTCAAGTAAGTGATGCTGACATTGCCTCTCTCGCTTTGATAACAGTTCTATTCCTGCAGACTCAGGTCACCACACCTGCCTGTTGGGTCACCTGGAAAATTTAGAGTACAGTTGGATAGCTACCCGCTCAGGAAGGAGGGCAGCACAGACATGGGGACACCTGGGATTTTCATGACTCTGTTCAGTGAATATTTATTGAATGAGTAAATGAAGAGAAGCAAAGCCGGTAAGTAAACGTGAGCTCCTGGGAGACCAAGGCAAAGATGTTAGCTTTATCCCTCAGCTTAGAAATACATGTCAGTATGCCAATGTGTCTTCCAGCTAATTCTTTCCACAATATGTCTTTAGTCAGAGTTACCTATTGTAAGTATCTCTTTGCTGTAGTGTTTTCCTTTAATCTACGGCTGTCAACATTTCTCCCGAATGTCAGAATGGGATCGAAGCCACGGAAGAGTTTATGTGAGCTCCATGGATTAGGGTGCCCTCTTAAGGATGACAAAGTGACAGGTTCTGCAGTGCTTATCTGTATCACCTGTCAGGGACTCCTCCTTCAGAGGCAGAGGAGAGTATCAGGCTGGTTCTCTGTGCTTTGCTTTCAGAAATGCATTGGCATTAGAGGTGAGTCTCTGACACTGGCAAAATACAGCTTTAGTTCTCCTAAAAGAAAGTGCTAGAAGTTTTCTACCTCTGGACTTACAGACTCTGCTAGATCAATGTCCTGGCTAAAGGCTCTCTTCCAGCAACTTTCTCTCTTATTCAATGTGACACTTTCCTTGCTTCATTAGAGATATTTTTCATAGCCACTGCAGGGGCATGTGTTGTATAATGCCCAACTGGTGGTAGGTAATTTGCCCCATGCAGAATATAACCATTCTTCATTGTTGCCTGAAGAGAAAGAAGATCCTTATTAATTTCACTGAGTCATCAATCAGAATCAAAATAGACATTGTGAATATAGACTAGGAAAGGAATCATGAAACTATATTCTTCAAAGCTTACCAAGGTGGGAACCTTTCTCAAAAAAAAAAAAAATCGAAGAATAACTGCTACTGAAAGTTTATGTCCCTCGATGCTCTTTCATTCTCAGAGCTTAAAGAGACTGTATGGCTCCACATCTCATTTACTTTCACAACATTCTTGTGGAGTCAGGGGTGAATTTTTCTTTCACTGTCCACGCTGCTCGGAAGACAGGCCATGCTCTGAGAAATCAACTGACTAGCATTCAAGGTCAAACAGGGGAGTTAGGGAATGCTTGGATTCAAGTATCTTGACTCCGAATGGCTGCATGAACATGGTAGTACTTAGATAAAAAAAAAAACATAGCTGGGAGAGCTAAAAACACATGAGGAGGTATACAGTGTTATGCCAAAGTTCAGGTCTCTCAATGTTCATAGGCACTGCTAAGGATCCCTGGGCTACAGGAGGCCACTCCCTCTCCAAGCCCAGCACACCTGAACTTAGGTTTTTCCCTGGGACCTTTGTTCAATTGCCTAGGAAACTCCTTATATGGTATCAGACAGCAACCTTTGCCCATCCCATCCCCCCCATACCCTATGCCTTCTCCCTGACATTGCTTGCATGTTGGAATGTTTGTCCCCATATGCTGATGAGGCATCAGCAAGCAACTTTGTACATCCAATCCCCTTGGACCCTCAACTGCTTATAAACCCATTTCCCTGTTGATTAAACTGAGCTGTTCACAGAGACTGTCTCCCAAAAGTGATTCTTTTGCAGCTCACCATGGTTGCCTAGGTGTCTTCATGGGAACCGTGGCCAGCCCAGAGGACCCAGGAACCCACAAAGTACTTTTTTTTGTAGTAGACATGGTCTTAAACCATAGTATATAGATTGATGAACAAAACCCTGATTGGATTACTTCTTTGTTTATCCATTTCATGAAACTGATACTTTGGGGAAATACCTTAGGGTCTTCTGTATTTTTTCTAACAATAATAGAATAATACACAGCTCAAATTAGGTTCTTAATTGGGAAAGTGATATTATTTTAGGAATTTTATCTCATGAATAACAGCATGGGTTTTAGATTCCAACCACCTGACATCAAATCCCATCCCAAACACTTCCTGCTTATAAGATGCTAGGCAGGTCCTCCAACTATCTGGAATTTAATTGTGCTATCTTATAAACTGGAGTTCATAATTGTTTTCACCCCATTGAGTATGGAGAGTGTTAAGTGAGTTAATGGTTAAGCCAGGCATGGTGGCACACCCCTTTAATCCCAGCACTCAGGAGGCAGAGGTAGGAGGATTGCCATGAGATCAAGGCCATCCTGAGATTAGTGAGACCCTACCTCAAAAAAAAATATCATAGTGACTGATACGGTGAAAACACTCACAATGGATATTTTTATTAACCTAATTTTCAGATAAAGAAACTGAGTATTGGGAGGATTAAAAATCAAGGTTACCCAGCTGTTAAGCCATCAAGATGAGAAATTTCATTTCTTGGAAGAAATCAAGACCTTACCATTATACTGTGTTGACTCCCAGATAAAGTACAATTAAAGAAGAAATGCAGTCAAAGATCTTTAAAAGCAAGATAGCAATAAAAAGCACACATCATGAAATTCGCTAGCCTGCATCACAGGACCAGAGCTCTGGTGGGACTTTCTTTGAACTTTTGTTTAAAAAAAAAACAAAAAGCTGTAAACTATTTTAAAAAAATTATTTATTTATTAGAGACAGAGAGAAAAAGAGAAAGAGAATGAGCATCCCAGGGACCCTAGCCACTGCAAACAAACTCCAGACACATGTGCCACCATGAGCATCTGGTTTATGTGAGACCTGGAGAATCAAACCTGGGTCCTTAGGCTTCATAGGCAAGCACCTTAACTGCTAAGCTATCTCTCCAGCCCTCTGAATTTTTTTACCTTGCTAAAATTGTGATGAATTTAGATGCCAATCAGAGAGGGGCAGTAAAATCATTTCTTCTCCTAAACATAATTCTGACTGTTTTCTTGCTTACCCTTGTCCCGAAGTTCCTAGGAGAGCTCCAAAAATATATGAACACTCTGGCCAGAAACTTTCAGGGAAACTTTGCTTGTAGAAAATATTGCCTGATGGATATTAAGTAGTCACTGAAAATTCCAAATGATCTTAGTCTACCAAACTCATTCTACATCATCTTACTAGACAGTAAGAGCTGGACAGTTTTTGGAGGCATTGAGTAGCCTCTCTGCCTCTAGGGAAGAACTATCTATTGGGAATAGCTCAAGATGGAAATTCTTCCCTTTTCTTCAGTCAGAACATTTGGTCCTTCCCTTCATGTTTTTTTTTTTTTTTTTTCTGGCTCTAGCATTGGTTCTCTCCTTGCTTCATTTATATACCACATAGCTGTTGATTAATATGCTACTGGACTGAAACCATCATACATGCAGAGTTCTCTTAGTGGGGCCAGAGGGAAGGGGATTAAATTGCTTTGGTAGGTAGGTGATGGGCTATTCTATTGTTTTTGAGGTCTTGCCAGAGACAATTACCTAATCTTGAAAGATCCCTTCTCTATATCCACTCAGTCCTCCAGTTTCTATAACATATTCTTGTATTTTACATTTTTAGCACATAATAAATATATACTACGCATTAAGGCCATTAAGAATAAGACATGCCTGAATGTCAACAATTTTTGGAGATATTTAAAGGGTATCTACACAAATACTGGATGAAAGAAACAATGAATAAATGATTTTATTTTATAATTCTTTTTTTTTAAAATTTATGTAGGGTCTCACTCTAGCCTAGGCTGACTTGGAACTCACTTTGTAGTCCCAGACTGGCCTTAAAACTACAGCAATCCTCCTACTTCTGCTTTTCAAGTACTAGAATTCAAGATATGCACCACTATGCCCAGCTACTCAATTGTTCTTGAATAGAGAAGATCCAGTGATAAGTTCCATGTTACTGGGTATAGGAAAATAAAGAATTTAAGAAATATTTACTTGTACACATATGTACTTCTTTGCAATCTGACTGGAAGTAGATACCTTTTCAATACAAATGTTAATACTTAGAACTTGATAACTTTCAAATGTGTAGGTGCTGGATAAAACGAACAAATAAAAAAGCCCCAAAACCAAGTCTATAGTTTAGTTGAAACTCTCCAGCTTCAATCGTTAGAAACAAATGTTATTCTGAGAGGGAGCTTTGATGTCCCCATGGTAACAAGGCTCCATTAGCAGAATGACATCACAAAGTTGTCCTTGTTTGAAGACACCTGGGAATTTTAGGTAGAGATGGAAATACTGTGAAAGGCAAATTATACTTATATATTCAGTGTAATTATGTGCACATGTATAGATATGCTTAATTTAGCCACATGTCTCATTTAGTCCCATTTATCATTAGGCTTTTTAATGACTCAATTCTCAAGCATGGATATATTTCAAGGTACTTAAAGAACACATCTAAATCTTGGAATAAATATCCACCGTTAATGACACAGGGAAAAATTCTAACTCTTAGCTTTCACAACTATTATTCTTAGAACAATTATGGAGATGTTGATCTTAACCCCATCTCTGAAATGGATGTGCATACTGTCTCTCTGCAGAATTACTTAGCCTTGTGCACCTGCCTGGCCAAAGCCTAGGTCCGTTCTAGCAAGAGTACTAAGGAAGGTACATCTTGGAAGGAAAGGAGGGAATGATCTCGACAACTTGATCCAGATTACCATATGTGTTTGAGATTCCTTTTTCCTCTTGTCCAAAAAGTATTAGTCAAAATATCCCAGACATTTTTTAAAAAATTTATTAATGCACCTAATAGTTAAGCAATATTTGAAGAAGAAAATAAAAACCTTTTTTTTTATTTTGGAGAATAACAAAATGGTGAATGGGTTTAAGACGTCTGGATTCCCTCATCATGAATGTAATGCCTTGGTTTTGTTCAGGATTCCCTTCCTGTTGGAGATGCTGCTTTTCAGTGTCCTTGTCACACAGTACAGGCAAGATGCTAGGCAGACTGCCAATCATCAGTGAGAATGCAGAAAAGTGTGACAGGCGAAAGAATGGCTATGAAGTAGGTAAGCTTACATACAATACACACTTGTCAGAAGAAAATGCAAACAATTTGCATAGTCTGTGTTGTTGGAACCTGTGTATCCATGTATTTATGCAGGATAGCAAAGTGTTGGAGCTGGACTATCTGCCAAGGTAACTTTATAGATTTTTTTTTATTAGTTTTATACTCAGTGAATACAGTCAAGTTGGTACCATTGTTACCCTCCTCCCTGTCCTCCCCCCTCATCAGCAATCCTCCTTGTTGGGGTATATGGTTCGTGCATTGTGGGGTTAGACATCAGTTATGGGGAGGAGGAGATCATGACCCAATATGTGGCTCTACCAATCTTTCTGCACCCTCTTCCACAAATTTCCCTGAGCCATGATGGGTTCATTTTACGTCTACTTCAGTGATGAGGTCTTGGGAGCCTCTGTGTTTCTGGATACATGGTTTGGTAGGAGTTGAGTGTTCTCTGTATCTATCTCCTTCACCCTTGTGCTGGTACCAGGTTCACCATGAAAACAGTACTCTTGCTTGTTTCCCCACTTATTCTTAGTTTCTGCTGGGGCCTTTTTGTACCCCCATCTTTTCCCTGGCACTCAACATTTCATTGCAATCAATAAAGCTTTGCAGCTGAACGTTTTTGCCTTTGTTACAGACATATTTAACCTATGTCTCATGACCACATACATCCCAGGATAGCTGTGAACATGACCCAACATGTGTAGGTGACAGTGTCATACGTCAGTGTCAGAAGGTTAGACACCTCTGGATGACGTTGAGATGATTTGAAATCTTTTTTTAATTCATAGTTTTTTTTTAAAAATCTCTGTGTGTAAATGTGTATGTGTGAGTGTGGGTGAGTGTGTGCCGGGATGCATTTGTGGAGGTCAGAGGGCAACTCTGGGTGTTGGTCCTTGCTCCTCCTTGTTTGAAGTAGGAGCTCTTGTTTAATACTAGGAATGCCAGACTAGCTGGCCTTTGAGCTTTCAGGGAGTCTCCTATCTCTGTTTCTGACCTTGCTGGAGGAAAGTTGGGGGTCACACATGTGTGCTACTGTGTCTGGCTTTATATGGGCTCTGGGGATATGAACTTATACTCTCATGCTTGAGTGGAAAGTGCAAGTGTTTACCCACTGGCCCATCTCCCTAATTTCTCTTATTTATTTATTTATTTTTTATATGTGTGTGTTTGTATGTATACAATCATGTGTGTGAGGGCACACATGTGTGCAGGTAGGTGTGGAGGCCAGAGGATAACTTTGAGTGTTGTTTCTCAGGAACACTGCACAACTTTTTTGAGAGACAATCCTTCACTGACTTGGAGCTCACCAATTAGGCTAGACAGGAGGGTCAGAAACCTATCTCTACTTCCCCAGCACTAGGATAACAAGCATGTACCTGTATGTTTGACATTTTTATTTGGGTTCTGGGGATTAAACTCAGGTCCTGATGCTTGCAAGGCAAGCACTTTACAGACTGAGCTCTCTCTCTAGCACCATGAAAATCTTATAAATGAAAGTCTTTAGTGCTGTTTTTTCTAAATAATTTCTATGTATAGTGTCTCTTTATTTTCTTGTGAACAGACAAACATTTAAATATTTTCTATATTTCAAATGACTCCAGGGCAGTTGTCTCCTTGAGGATTTTTCTTACAGTGAGGTGAACAAAATATCCGAGGATCAAAAATAACTTCCTCTGTATCTCTTAAATCCCATGCAATTGTAACTCAATTTATTCATTCCCTCAATGGGAAAAAAAATCAAACAAGAATCTGATGCTGGAAGAAGGCATAGAAAACTTATTAATATCTTCATTTTCTAAAGTGAAGAAACTAAGCCAAAACAGCAAACCAAGCCATGCTACTAATTTGTAGCAGAACCAGAAACAACAGCCAGAAGTCCCAGCAACCCGTTTGCTCATAAACTGCGGGAGTATGTGTGTACGAAACATGTAATGTATATGTGCTCGTGCCTATGGTCTGGTAGGTAAAATTACCCACATATCATCAGTAACTACACACATTCACATATATATGTTAGTGTAGCTTGGATTATAAATATACCTATTCCCTTACTATTGCAAGGGTGGTCTGAGGACCATCAGGAGGAGGGTAAGAAAGGCCTCTATCTCCTCAGGCCCCACCCAAGCCTAGTGAATCAAAGCCTGCATTCAAATAGCATCCTCAGATCATTCATAGACATTACATTTGAGAAACAGGGTTTTAACGGTCTGTTTTCTGTGTTAATGAAGTATATATAGTTATTCAGAGTCCAAAGATAAGCCAAAACATTCATTATATATGTTGTTTCTCATTCCTCTTGTCTCCTTCACTAACCTCTATAGGCAGTCTCTGTTGCTATGAAACAAAATCATATTGAAATGTATTATCCTCATTTCACTCTTGCTTTGTAGTGGAAAGGGTGACTTCAGTTAAATTTTTGCATCTTCCTAGTCCAATAAAAATGCTATGTGTGACATGTTTATTCTGCTCCCCAAAATGTGTTAAGTCCTTTGTATCCATGATCTCATTTATGCCACACAATGGCGTGAGTGTATAATGACTGTAATCTCCATTTTACACAAGAAGAAACCAAAGCTGAATGAGCTCAAATAACAGTTATGATGTGTCTTCATCCGAACCCAATGTGAAGATTAACTACGACATACATAACTCCTGCAATTTTTTGTTTAAATTTGCTTTCTCCCAAGCATTTCAACATTTTAAGAAATATAAGCTTCTTAAGTAAACAAACTCAGGATAGTGCTAGGTACACTTGAGAAATATTGACTGAATAAATGCACACATGAATAAAAAGGCTTAAAACTCCCTGATAAAACCTTGCACATTCTCTTTCCAACACTTCGAGAATGAGATGTCAGCAAAACATATTTCCCATTTTAGGTTCCCTTATATTTTCTAAGCACTCCTAATACCTCCAGTTCCTTTGTACTTTTCTTTACCTGTGACTTAAATACCATTACAAATGCCTTACAGTGCTACTGAAAATTCAGCCTTAAGAAAACAAGGTGAAATCTAGTGATACCCTTCCTTGATGTCCATGGATTCTTAAAAGCTGTTAACTTTTTAAAAAAAATTTATTTGGCAGTGAGAGAAAGAAAGAGAGAGAGAAAAAGAGAGAGAGAGAGAGAGAAAATGGGCATGCCAGGGCCTCCAGCCACTGCAAATGAACTCCAGAAGCACATGCTACCATGTACATCTGACTAACATGGGTCCTGGGTAATTGAACCTGGGTCCTTTGACTTAGCAGGGAAGCCTTAACCTTAACCGCTATGCTATCCCTCCAGCCCAAAGCTGTTAATTCTTGATCCTCCTGGGAATTTTAGAGTCAGAGCATCAGGCTTAAGGTCAAAGCTTTCAGGTTTTAGATGTTTGCACATTAATATCAGTGATAGGTCAAGAACCAATCTCTGGGGAGCAAAGACTGCCTGGGCGACTAAAACCAAGGCAAGATGAGGAGGTGCAGACACTGAGCCAGCAAGGGAGGTCATACCGTGAACACTGAAGGTCAGTCTTCCAGCAGGGCGGGCTCTGACAGTGAGTAAGAATCAAGGAGCCAGTGCGAGATCAGGGAACCATGAGTGCCTGCCTTTACTCTGTGATTTGGTATAAGAAGACCAAGGTGGTACTCCTTCCTGGCGCTCATTTCCTCATCTATGTAGAGATAGATGAGACTCTTAGGTTTCTTTTGCTCGGGAAGCTTACAAAAGGGGATTGGGTTGGAAGGCAGCCATGCTAACCACTCTACCACCAACATGGGGACTGGGCTGGGGAAAGGGCAAGCTGCACTGTGGGGGCGGCTCCCGGGGGGGGGGGGGCTGAGTGAGTGGAGCAGAGGTTGACTTGGTTGGTGGTCTGCTCCCTGGCCATCACCTTCTACCCTGGCCTCTTGAATCTGGGGACAGCCTCAGCACCACATCATGCCCTGTTGCATTAGCCGGTCCTTCAAAGACAGTGTATTTCCATCACATCTGGTGTCTGTGGGGGACACCAGTACACCCAGCTTAAAGTAGTGTTGTGGCATTTGCTAGAGGACATTTTTCAAACATCTCAGCTGACAATGCTGATGTGAATGTCAAATATCATCCCTTGTTTTACTATTTTATTTGGTAAAAGACCTATATTAAGAGTCCTTCCTTGTTACATTCATTGCTTACATTTAAAAATTTTTTTTTGTTTATTTTTATTTAGTTATTTGAGAGTGACAGACAGAGAGAGAAAGAGGGAGAGAGAGAGAGAGAGAGAGAGAGAGAATGGGAGCGCCAGGGCCTCCAGCCACTGCAAGTGAACTCCAGATGCATGCGCCCCTTGTGCATTTGGGTCCTGGGGAATTGAACCTCGAACCAGGGTCTTTAGGTTTTACAGGCAAGCGCTTAACCGCTAAGCCATCTCTCCAGCCCTGCTTACACTTTTGTCTTTGTGTGTGTGTGTAAATTTGATTTAGTTTTTTTTGGAGGGGATATCTTTGCTAACAAATTGATGGCCTTTCAGGAAGGAATATATGAGAAATTGATTTAATCCTCCCCATTCGTTCATCCCAGACATGTGGAGCATTAACCATGTGTGATATTGTACAGGAGGTGGAGATAAAAAACAAAAAATACAGCCTTTCCTCCTGTGGAGCTGTAAGTGCTGCAGAGAGGAGACAGATATGCAAACAGGTAAATGTAACGCAAAGTCACGGATGATGCACTGCGGCTGGTGGTGGCCTTACAGGAACACATGGCGGGTCAGACCAGGCTCTGCTTGGGGAATGGGCTGAACGAGGACCTATTATCTGAGGACAAGGATGGAGCTACAGGACTCGATTTGCATGTTAGTCCTTTAACCTTGAGCGACATTCCCTTGCTTAAGGGCTCAGTGACACATCTTTCCCCTTCTCTGTGCTTTCTATCCAACAAAACATTGCAATCAGCTGAAATGCACCAAGGCAAATTGTTTAGTGTTAAAACCAAAAGCTGCCCTCTGCTGCCTAGAGTTGGCTCCTGGAAGCTGGAGAGACCACATGTGTTTTTCTTTCTTATAATTGGCTATTTCCACCAGGCCCTCTGGTAGAAAGGGGTAAGAAAAGCAAGCGCACTGGCAAGTACCCTCACAAATCCTGGTGTTTCAGGTTTTGCTACTTCTGGCTGACTTAGCAGGATGTCATCTGCACTGTGCACAGGGAAAATGAAATTGTATGCATGAGGCCTTGGTTACAATAAAGAAGGGGGGAAGGAGGGGGGAATTCAATCTTTGGCTCAGAAAAATCTAATTCTCTCAAGGTATATTGCAGTCTGCAAGGCAGTTATCTTTCTGAGCGGCTAGATGTAACCTGGAAATGTAGCTCCTAATAGCCTTGGTAAGATTAAGTGAAGTGTCTGATTGTGGTTTCTGCACAAAGGTTATGGAGGATTTGATGCCCCTGTGCCCTCCCCCACTTCAGCCTGTACCCCACATTCTTTCCACTCTCCACATCTACCTCCCACCATTCCCCTCTTCCCCACTGCCCCCAATCCACCGGATCGCTCTATAGGAGGAAGGAGAAATGAGTGGCTTGACAGCTTTGGAGGATGAATTTAATAGAAATTGATGGAAATGGCCCAGGAAGGCCACCATTCTATTATTCTTGCAGTGAGAAAGGTTATCAAGACTCGATGAAGAAGCCACACTCTTTTGCTGAAGTATTTTGTGTCTGAGGAATCTTGGTGTTTGCTGGTCTTGCAAACGAATTGGAAGTAAAGGTGAAAGGGAAATTAATTTGAACTGTAATTGATCTAATGTTATTCCCAGAATTATGGGAGGGAACAGGGTAGTTCTTTGACGGGGTAGGAAATCCTGCTTCAAAATTAGCATGAAGACCCTTCGTGAAAAAGTATAATATGTGAATGAGAAGGGTAAATGTGTGTGTTTGGCTTGATTCTAGTGGATATGCCAGGCTTTCAGCTTGAAGCATGTCTTCACACTTGTGCAGCAAGTACGTTATCTACTGAGCCATCTCCCCAGTCTCCAGAATTCTAAGGATACTCCAAAAGTCCTGTGTATCCCACAATTCAGGCTGAAAAGTGACTTTCTCCTCAAGTGAGACTCTCAAGAATTTAAAAATAGGATGGTCTTTCTTTTTGGACCATTTGTACAACAAACATATATTTATTATTTCCTGATGATTCTTGTAATATTCAGTGACAAAAACAGACTCATATTGCCTTAAGGAAAAATAAGGGCAACTTTTGGCTTACAAAAATGGGGAGTTCACATGTAGCTCTAGGTAGTTGTTAGACTAAGGGTCTCAAAGATGCTGTCAGAGTTTTCTCTGCCATTATCTAACTTTGCTTCTCTCTGCTTTCTTAATGACAATAGGCTAATGGCAATATTAAGCCCTAATTTTATAGTAAAAGAGTTCATATGAAGGACTCATCACCCAAATTTCATGTAAACTTTTGGAAGGAAACTGATGTCTCACTGAGTATACAGGCCTAAGGAGTTTTAGGGAAGGAGGGCAGATGTTGTGCCCATTCTGACAGCCAGTGGGGAGCTGAGGTGCTAGGTCTCCAACTCTTGTAGATCTCACACCGAATGAGCAAGTATGGAAAGGGCAGTGCTGAGTAGACCAATATACTTGATGTCTATCACTCTGTTGTCCTAGCAGTCTCTTTCTTAGATGGATATCATTCTAAGAGAATAGCATTAACATCCACTTGGTAGGGCTATAGTTTAGTTCTTCTCTCTGTTTTCTCATACTTTTATTTTTATTTATCTAGTTGAGAGAGAGAAAGAGGGAGAGAGAGAGAATGGGTACGTCAGGGCTGTCAGCCACTGCAAATGAACTCCAGACATATGTGCCACCTTGTGCATGTGGCTTACGTGGGTCCTGGGGAATCAAACCTGGGTCCTTTGGCTTTGAAAACAAGCACCTTAACTGCTAAGCCATCTCTCCAGCCCTTAGTTCTTGTCTCTACACATCTCGTGCCTGCATATATGTATCGTGACCTTTACTCTGCTTTTCAGTTTAATTTTCTTTTGTTTCATGAGCCTTATCAAAGTGGTAAACAAGCATGACCAGTCATTATTTTCCAAATGTTTCCTTCTCCATGCTGAGCTATGAAGGGTCCTTAGTTGTTAGCATGAAGATGAACTGAGTTTTCACAAACTTGTGACTGTTCAAAACCTCTGTGATTTCTTTGATTCTAATACTAAACTAAGGGTTTGCCTTTCATTTGAAGATATAGTATGTTCAAACTACAGCGAGTCAGGTGCTGTGGAAGGGTACCTGTAATACCAACAGATCAGGAGCCTGACGCAGAAAGATCATGAGTGAGTTTCAGGCCAACCTGAGCTTGATAGTGAGATCCTGTCTCAAAAACAAAGCCAAACAAAACTGAACAAATAGAAAAACCAACAAATAAACAAAAGGGGCTGAGTAATGATTCAATGTTTGCTAAGAGTGTGTAACACCCCAGGTTCCATAATTGGTACTGCAAAAATAAAGTGCAAATTAAAGATGTAGTCACCCTGTGCATTTCTCATTACTGTGATCAAATACATGACAAGAAACATCTTACCAGAGGAAGGGTTTATTTTGGCTTTCTGTTTCAGGGGACACAGTCAACCATGGAGTGAGAGGCATGGCACCAGGAGCAGGAGGTGGCTGGTCATATTTAATCTGCTGTCAGGAAGCAGAGAGAGTGAACAGGAAGTGAGGCTGCATTATAAAAACCTGAAGACTCCTCCCCCCCCCCCAACGGCTGTGACTCACATTCTCCAGCTAGGCTCCACATCCTAAAGGGTCCACAACCTGCCCAACAATGCCGCCAGCTGGGGACCAAGTGTTCAAACACATGGAGTCATGGAGACATTTTATATTCAAACCACAACACCCTGAATAGCATTTGAAATATATACATATATATATATTTTGGTTTTTACATGTAGGGTCTCATAGTAGCCCCAGCTGACCTGGATCTCACTGTGTAGTCTCAGGCTGGCTTTGTACTCACAGCAATCCTCCTGCCTGTGTCTCCCAAGTGCTGGGATTAAAGGTGTGTGCCATCAGTCTGGCTCTGAATAGCATTTGAATAATGCTTTTCCCTTTCTGTTTTACTGTTCCAGAAAATTGGTTATATTCTGAATTGTCCTCATCTATACTGTTGTAATTAACAATAAATAAAAATAATTAATTAAAAATATTTATATGTCTTCTTTTTCAATTTAGGTATCCTATATGTTTAAATTATGATAAAGACTGAAATGGATCTCTGACCCTGGTTGTCTCAGTACAAATCAGACCTCAGACCATCCCGTGACTTGTTGAGTATTGGATGGTCACTGTGTTCCAGCAGCAAACTGGTAAGAGATTTAATGAGGGCATTACAAACTTAGGGCCTAGCTGAATTCCTTTAAAAGTTTGTTCTCTGAATTTGTCAAGCAATGTGAGGAATATCTTCATTTCTTGTATTTTATTCTGAGATCTTTAGTAACTATACTAGCATGGTAGTAGGGAGTAGTCCCTGTAGTTTTATCTTGCTAATTAATTTTTTTTTTTTTTTTGGTTTTTCAAGTTAGGGTCTCACTCTAGCCCAGGCTGACCTGGAATTTACTATGGATTCTCAGGGTGGCCTCGAACTCACGGCAATCCTCCTATCTCTGCCTCCCGAGTGCTGGGATTAAAAGCATGTGCGCCACCACGCTCAGCTACTAATTAATATTTTTCTTTTACTTCTAATCCCTTCTTTCTCTTATTTTTGATGTTGCAGTATTCATTCCTGTAAGAACAAGCATGTGGCTATGTGTCTCAATAAGACAACCTGGGAGAGCCTCAGCAGAAAGCAGTCTTCCTTTTCTCCATCCTCTGAACCAGGTGTTCTCAAAATGCATTGGGTTAGCAGCATCAGTGACTCTTAGGGACTTGTTGGGGATGCAATTTGTGGGAGCCTTCCCTGTGCCATCTGGATCAGAGACTGCACGTAGGCTAAGCAATCTGTGGTTTAAGTCCTTCAGGTGACTCTGTTGCCCTCTGAAGTTTGAGAACGCCTCTCTTGCTCAGTGGTTAAAGGCTCTTGCTCAAGCTGATGGTATGGGGCTCAGTTCCCCAGTGTCCATGTGAAGCCAGATACACAAAGTGGCACATGCATCTGGAGTTTGTTTGCAGTGGCAGGAGGCCCTGGCATGGCTATACTCACTCTCTTGCTTGCTCTCATAAATAAGCATATAGATAGAGAGATAAATATTTTAAAAAGGTATGAGAATGCCTTCTCTAAATCTCAGTATTCTGTCTCCTCTTTACCTGGGGAACTCCTAAGAAGATCTTCCTATCACATTTGCTAGACCTGGATATTTGTAGTTGAGTGATCATAGTAGGGCTTAGATTTTATAGATGAGACCAGACAGCAGGATTCTAATCTGGTTCTTCAGGCCTGTAGAATGCTTTCTTCTATTTAACCGAAGAGACCAGATAATTACCAGATCTCTGTTATACTTTGGGCCAAATCTTTATTTTGTTGTATGTGGTGTTTGCTGAATACAAAATAGATTTACTCACAGTCGTCAGGAGAGGTGTGTTCATTGACAGAGATCCACTCTCCTTCTGCAATCCAGCAATTGGAGTCCTACTACTTACAGCAGCCCTGGGGTCCACTGGTCAGATTTCAGTCAAGGGCAAATTCACTTTAATTTAAATACAGAGAACAGTCTATTAAACACTTGTTCTTCAGAGGCTGCTGCTCCATCCCATGAAAACAGACACTTACCCACTTCAGGTTTTGCCCTTGAGGCTGCTGGGCGCTCTGGGTGTCTGACCTTGCCTTCTTGTCATTGGCTATTAAAACAGCCAAAACAGAACAATGCTCAACAACTCCAGCTGTTAAGACATTAGCCCATGCTTTGGTGAACACAAATTTGAATGCTTTGAATAGCCCTTGAGGGGACCTTTCTCCTTTGTGTTTAAAGGTACAGTTCAGTCAAAATTCAGCACTAGCTTTAACTTTTCACTCCCTCATGTGTTCATGGTTCTTCATCACTCCTAGCGAAGGCCCAGCTAGTTATTAGTCTAAGGCATTATTTGAGACCACACATTCTGATCTGGGCTAATGTTTCCATACTGAAAAATGGCTATTCTAAGATAATACATAAATTATTAATCAACAGTTAGAAGGAAGAGATTTTGATTATCATATGTATTTATTTATATTCAATAATACGATGTGGTTGTGAATGTTATTTAATTTGAGTTTTGGTGACAATATAGGCTGTCTGATATGTTGTCTCTCTGCTTGAATATATTCTATGAAAAATGATTCATCTGGCCATCGTCCTTTTCCAGTTTTCAATAATTATTTGTTGCACATCAACAATTAGGCTATTAGTGCTCCTGGGTTACTGTGAGCAGGGGTCAAATAGTAGCTTTGAATTAATTGTAATTTTTTTTAGAGAGAACTTGGGAGAGAGAGAGAGAGAAAGAGAGAGAGATAGAGAGAATTGGCAAGCCAGGGCCTCAGCCACTGCAATTAAACTCCAGATGCTTGTGCTTTCTAGTGCATATGTGCAACCTTGTGCTTGCATCACCTTTGTGTGACTGGCTTATGTGGATCTGGATCTGGAGAGAGATCACACATGGGTCCTTAGGCTTTGCAGACAAGCACCTTCACTGCTAAGCCATCTTTCCACCCCAATTATAATTTTTAATTGAAGCTGAATATATTTAATGATATAATGTTTTTTCTAGTCATGTTTAATTCCACCAAACACATGTGTCCAAGAAACTGGGACACTATGGAAAGAAGACTGACAAAGAGAAAAAAACACTATGAATAAAAATGTTTTCTGCACCAATTCACATATCATATCCTATTCTTAGATGCTAAATGTGAATTTTCTCTTTTGTTCATCTTATCAACAAAATAGGCTAAACATATCTCATACATTCATGGACTTCTTATCATGTAACCTATAGTTTAAAAATATAACAAATTTTGGACTGGAGAGATGGCTTAGCGGTGAAAGGTGTTTGTTTGCAAAGTATGCTATTCAACGCCCTAGCACCCACATAAAGTCAGATGCACAAAGTGGTACATGTTCTGGATTTTATTTGTAGTGGCAAGAGGACCTGACATGCCCATTCATCGTCCCTGTCTCTCTTTTTCTTTGTAGTTATAAAGTAAATAAAAAAATATTTTAAAAATAAACATCATTGTTTGAATGTGAAATCTTTCATAACATCAGGTGTTGAATATATTGTTCCCAGATGGTGGTGATTTGTGAAAGCTGTGGGGCCTTTGGGAGGTGAAACCTTGCTGGAGGTGGTGTGTGACCACCTGAGGGCCATGCCACTGCGTGTTCAGAGCTAACTCACTCTCTCTCCTTCCTGCCTGCTTCTGAGACAAGATATGAAGCCTGTCATGCTTTTCTCATCATGATGAAACTTCTATTCCAAACTTTAAGCCAGAAATAGACTCTTTCTGTCCATAAACTGTTTCCCATCCCATAAACTGATCCCAGCAACAAAATGGTATTTACAGTACATTTGAACACGTTAGGTTGTGCATCTTAAGCCTGGGCCGTTATTGCAGCTTGCTTCTCCAAAATGGAAGCTGATCCCTTAAACTAAAGTCCAAAATAGTTTCCATGTGCCCAGATCTTTATGCGGCTCATATCATTTTAGAAATAAAACCTTGTGACAGTCCTGTTTCTGTTGTCAAAAGACAGACAGTTAAAAACCCTGGCACAAGAGGCGAAGAAAGAGCCTGTACCTTGCATCTCACAGAGTTCCAAAGCATGTTCTCCACCTGAGACTTTATATTCCACGGGTGAGTAGCTGAGACATCACTTCCTGCAAATATTTTACAATTTATCTTCTATGAAAGATTTTCCACTGACACTTCAGTGTGGGGAGCTTTGGCTATCAATAGTTCCCCGTTTATACCCTCTAAGTCTTTTGTCTCTTTGTTTTTAGTGTGTGTGTGTGTGTGTGTGTGTGTGTGTGTGCGCATGCACACGTACGTGCACATGGAAGCTGTAGGTTGACACAGAGTGTCTTCCTCTATCACTTTCCACCTTACGTACTGAGGCAGGGTCTCTCACTTGAGAGCAGACTCACTGATTGGGCTAGTCTAGCTAGCCAGCTGGCCCCAGGGGTCCCCTCTCTCTGCCTCCCAAGTTCGGGGGATCAGAACTCTGTTCCTCACACTTGCACAGCAAGCACTTTATCCACTGAGACATTTCTATAACCCCAGTTTGGTTTTTTTGATCTAAGTCCCCTGGCTTGGTGGCGTCAAGATTTCGAGTCTGCAGTAGCGAAAGCTTCTGTTTCATAACTCAGTTTTGCTTGTGGTTCCTGAGTCTTCTCTCTCTGCTTTCCCTCACCTTGTTTCTGTGCTTCAAGCCTCACTCTTTCAGAATTCCTGAGGTGGTACTGTATCAGTTGGTATGGTTGTTCGAAAGCAGGATGTTCCGTCACCTCATGTGTTTGTAAGTAGGCCTCGTACTTATTCCCTAGCAGGTAGACTTTCGGAGGTGGAGCCTTGCTAGAGGAGGTGTGTCACTGGAGGTGGGCCTTGGGATCATATCATCCAGACCTGCTGCGTGCCAATGCTACCAAGATCGCTCTCCACTTCCTCAGTTTTACTGTGGAGATGTAACAGCCTGCTGTCTGCTCTGGCATGCTTTGGAATTTCCACAACCCTGAACCCAAATAAACCTTTATTCTTTGTAAGTCAATTGCCTTCCGTATTTTCTTATAACAATGGGAAACTGATAAATACAGTTTTTTTCCTACGTCATTATCTTTAGTTTTCTCTTTATATGTTGACAATCACGTCTGTAGGATTTATGGCAATAACAGCACCCATAACTCTGGGCAAGAGACCCTCTTTACACTACTCTAGACCCTTTATGACTTCATGATTCAAGATAAGCAAATCTCCAGAAAAGAAAATTTGATATGGGAATCAGTGAACCAGATAAACTTCCAAAGATTATACTAAAATTAAAATCATAAAGACAAAGAACCTACTATTTCCCTTTGTTGTGTGTATACAACGCGTGCCTGTCTAGAGCTCTGCTGTTCATCATCTGCTGTTGTTACCATGGGTCCCATCAATCAATCAGAGGCAACTATGCAACTGCTGGTTTCACTCTCTTCATTTAGCAAGGCTGTCTAGCTTTGTGGCTATTAATAACAACATCTCTCTTAGGTCATCGCCTTTCTTTGCATTTAAATATATTTTATTTATGTATTTAAGTTTTATCTATTTATTTATTTGAGAGACAGAGAAAGAGGCAGAGAGAGGGAGGGCGAGAGAGAATGGGCATACCAGAGCCTACAGCCACTGCAAATGAACTCTAGATGCATGCGCCCCCTTATGCATCTGGTTTATGTGGGTCCTGGGGAATTGAACCGAGGTCCTTTGGCTTTGCAGGCAAACGCCTTAACCACTAAGCCATCTCTCTAGCTCTTATTCATTTATTTATTGGTGAAAGGGAGTGAGGCAGATATATATAGAGAGATAGAATGTATGTGCCAGGGCCTCTAGCCACTGCAAACAAACTTCAAACACATGTGCCACCTTGTGCAGCTGGCTTATATGGGTACTGGGGAATTGAACCTGGGTCCTTAGGCTTCAGAGGCAAGTGCCTTACTGCTAAGTCATCTCTCCAGGCTTGCTTTGTGTTTTTATGGCTCGAGATAGCTGCATGGAGAGGAATGTGTTGAGAAATTCAGCAGTATTGCTTTCATAAGGTTGAATCACTGGGGAATTATTTCCAGTAGTGTAGTACCATAAATTATATAAAGTATTTTCAGGTGAAGAAAAAATAATTTTCTTAGGTCATGGACTTGAATATTATCATTGACTATATAAGATATAGTTTTATTGGTGGAGATAGTAAAATCACCAAAAATTTCATGATGAGTCATGAGCTCGTAGACTAGCCAGGGATCCAAGGACTTATATTTAATATATCTTTATTGCATCTAGGAGTACTGAGGAATAATTGTGAAAGCAACATTTGTTTTAAAATCATTTGCAACTTTAAATTGGCATTTCAAATTCTGCTTCCAAAAGCTTCATTTTGGTGAAGCCAGAGATTTTACATGTGATAGCCAAGTGCTAAGTGAATACTTTCCCCTGGTCTGTAGATTTTTCTCTGCTTTCCTTTAGTGGAGGCCATGGAGGAAGAGAGGGGTATCTTCATGGCAGCTTCCAGGAAAGAGAGAGAGAAAAACAACTGATGGGGCTGGAGAGATGTGTCAGTACTTAAAGGTGCTTTCTTTCAAAGCCCGACAGCCTGGGTTTGATTCCCCAGCACCCATGGAAAGCCAGATGCAAAAAATTGTACATGAGCCTAAAGTTTGTTTGCAGTAGCAAGAGGCTCTCACATGCCTCTCTCTCTCTCCCCGCTCTCTCTGCTTGCAATAAATAAATAAATAAATAAATAATAAATAAATAAATGTTTTAAAATGCAACAGACAATTTGACCTTTATGATACCATTTGATAATAAAGGCCAAACTCTTGGGATATTATTCTTTGAAAAGGAAGCATTGATATAAACATTCAGCATGGTGAGACCATTCAGTAGGAAGTAGTAGATTTTTGTAATTTTGTTTCTACTTTAGTAAGCTACCTTACGTATCTTTTATTTTACTTTTTGCATGTGTGTGTGTGTGTGTGTGTATGTGTGTGTGTATCTGTATATGTGTGTATATGTTTGAGTACATGTGCATGTGTGACTGTGTGGACGTGTATGTGTGCAAGAATGTGGAGGCTAGATGTAAACATTGGGTATTTTCCTTAGTTGTTTTCCACCATATTTATTTACTTACTTAGATATTGACATATTTTGTATGTAAACAGCACATGTTGGTACCATCCTTTCCCTCCTCCCTGCCCCATTTTTGAAGAAACCTTCCTTGCTGGGGATGCAGGTCAACCTCATGGGGATTGTGGGTCATGCATTATGCTGGGAGGAGAGGCAGTGTCTCTGTGCAAAATGTTCCAGCTTGTGGCTCTAACAATCTTTCCACCCCCTCTTCCGTGAAATTCCCTGAGCCATGCTGGCCGCGTTTTAAGTCTACTTCAGTGATGGGCACTTAGGAGCCTCTGGATCTCTGGTTTGGTAGGTGTTGAGTGTCCTCAATATCTATCTCCATCACCCTTGTGCTGATATCAGATTCACTAAGAAAGCAGCACTTTTGCTCATTTCCTCAGTTTCTCTGTGGTTTCAGCTGGGGCCAGGGTGGAGAGCACTGGGTTGTTTATATCCTCAAGTCCAGCTCCCATCTGAAAAAGAGAAGCAGATTCTCCAACAGAGAATGAAGTTATCAACAGTTAAATAGGATAGCCATTATTAATTTAGAAAGAATTTAAAGGGTGTAGACCCTCTTGTAGCCCAAGGTTAGTGGGAGCTTGACAGTGGAAAGCAGAATCATTATCTGGATATGATTCTGACTTATTTCCCAATTCCAGATATGCTTTTCTTTCCACTGAGTGGATCTGTTAGCCAATCCAAGAGCAGTTGGTAACCCACCCTGGCTGTGTGCCACTGTTGCATTTGTGTGATCATCATGTCAGTTTGTTTGCTTCTGAGTCTCTTAGACTTTGAGTTGCTCAAGCAGATGTTTGCCACTTTCCCCTGGTAGCTCATGTAGCACCTTCTAGTACTAGATGGGCTAATTGACTGGGGACTGGCTCTCCTCCAGATTCCAGCTAGGTCTCTCCATAGTCCATACCAACAGTGTTTGGTGTCTTCAGCAATAGAGTCTTACTATTAACCTCTGGTGGGTAATTGAGTGCTCTCTGTCTTGTTTGTTTTGGGAGATCTACTAGGTCTCTCTGATCAACAACTCATTGTGGATGTAGACCACATCCTGGTACAGGGAATTATAGGCCAGAACCAAAGGAAAAGAAAAAAGAAAAAAGACAGAAGAAAGAAATGAGAAATTTGAGGTTAGGTTCTATCTCATCCTCTCCAGGGCCCTTTGACTCAGGTGCTCCCCCTAAGGTCCTCTTGAGGGTTCCACCTTTTAGTCTGACTTCCAGGATATAGGATTCTATGGTACCAGCTCAATTTGGGTTCAGTTTTGTGTCCTCCCCCACCCTTTCCTTTCCCCCAAGCCTTATGATCCATATTGTCCAAGCCTCAAGATGCTCTTCAGTTACGTCAGCAACTGAGCCAGGTTAGGAACTGCAGATGAATGAGATCATGCAACAGTTGTCTTTCTGTGATTGTGTGAGTCCACTTAGAATTATTTGTTCCAAGTTCAACCATTTTTTCTGCACATTTCAATGTGTCATTTTTTCTTAATGCTGAGTAGAATTCCATCATGTAGATATACCACATCTTGGTTACCCACTCATCCAATGATGGGGAACTGGGTTGATTCCAGTTTTTAGCTATTATGAACTGAGCAGCTATAAACATGGTTTGGCAAATATTACTGAACTGATATGTGGGGCTTTTGGGGTAAATGCCCAGTAAGGGAATAACAGGGTCTGTTGGTAGCTTCATATTCATCCTTTTCAGGAGTCTCCATATTGATTTCCACAGTGGTTGTACCAGCTTACATTCCCATCAACAGTGAATGAGTGCTCTTATTTCTCTACAACCTTGCCAAAATTTGTTTCATTTAATTTTTTTTAATGTTTGCTATCCTTACTGGGGTAAGGTGGAATCTCATAGTTGTCTTAATTTGCATTTCTCTAATGGTTAGGGATATGGGAAATTTTCTTAAGTCTGTGTTACCTATTTATATTTCTTCCTCTGAGAACTCCCTATTTAGTTCTCTGCCCCACTTTTGGAGTGGGTTGTTTGATTTTTTATTTGGCGTTTTGAGGTTTTTTTTTTTTTTTTCTTTTTGGTTTTTCGAGGTAGGGTCTCACTCTGGTCCAGGCTGACCTGGAATTAACTCTGTCATCTCAGGGTGGTCTTGAACTCATGGCAATCCTCCTACCTCTGCCTCCCAAGTGCTGGGATTAAAGGCGTGAGTTTTTCATAGATTCTAGATATTAGGTTTCTGTCAGTGGTATTGCTGGCAAAGATTTTCTTCCATTCAGTTGGTAATCTACTGGCTCTGCTTATGGTATGTTTGTCTGTGCAAAAGCTTTTTAGCTTCATTAGATACCATTGGTTGAATGCTTGTTTAATTTCCTTGGCTACTGGGCTTTTGTTCAGGAAGTCTTTTCCCAGTTCTATGTTGTGGAGAGTGCCTCCTATTTTTTCTTCCAGTAGTTGAAGAGTTTCAGGCCTTATATTGAGGTCTTTAATCCATTTGGACTTAATTTTTGTATATGGCTACATGAGTGGTTCTAATTTCATTTTTGTACATATGGCCATCCAATTTGTCCAACACCATTTATTGAAGATGCTGTCTTTTCTCCAGTCTACATTATTGGCACTTTTGTCAAAGATTAAGCAGCTGTGGTTGCTTGCCCTAAGGTCTGGGTAGTCAATTATGTTCCATTGGTTTATGTTTCTGTTTTTATTCCAGTATCATGCTGTTTTTGTCACTTTGGCTTTGTAATATAGCTTTAAATCAGGTATGGTGATACCACCAGAGGTGTTTCTTTTGCTGAAGATATGTTTGGATATGTGAGGCCTTTTGCCATTCCATATGAATTTTAAGATCTTTTCTTTTCAATCTCTGTGAAGAATGATGTTGGTATTTTTATTGATATTGTGTTAAATCTGTATATTACTTTTGGTAGAATTGCCATTTTCACAATATTAATCCTACTTATCCAGGAGCATTGGAGGTCTTTCCATATTCTCAACTCCTCCTCTATTTCTTTCTTGTGTGGTTTTATATTTTCATTACATAGGCCTTTCACATCCTTGGTTAGTGTTATTCCAAGGTATTTAATTTTTTTTCACACAAAGAACAAAAAGCTTTAATAAGGAAAATTTCAAAATATTTACAACATACAGTTACACTTGAATAAATAGATATGTCATGATACTGGATAATATACAATACCATGAAGGTATATTGTTGTATGCAGTAAAGGTATCTTCCTCAATGTAAATCCCTCCTTTATTTTTATTGAGAACTTAAAATATGAGCATATTTTAAATTGGTCATATTCTCACTGGGTTATATTGTTATGGCCTCTCCCCCCACAATGAGGAGGATCCCTCTTACTTTTTAAATGGACTTAGTGCTGAAAATTTTTATTGTATGCATAAATCTTTGTACTAATGGTTCTGGTTAAATATGTTTTAAGTATGACTACTTTTTTATTAGTTATGTACATAGTGTGTAAATAGCCATGTTATACCATAAATCTTTGGGTATGTGTGTGTGTAGAGTATGTGTAGTATGTGATGTGATATGATGTGGTGTGTGTGTATGTGTGTGATGTATGCACATGTGAGGGTGGTCTGGAGGAGAATTTTGGGCATCTTTTTTTATCACTCATTTTCATGTTTCCTTAAGATGGAAAAGCCAAAGGACCCAGGTTCAATTCCTCAGGACACACGTAAGCCAGATGCACAAGGTGGCACATGCATCTGGAGTTCATTTGCAGCCACTAAAGGCCCTGGTGTGTCCATTATCTCTCTAAAATAAATAACTAATAAAAATATTTTAAAAAGAATAAGAGATTTTTGTTATTTAGAATGGTTGCCTGATAACCTCAAATTAAAATGTGTAACTGAGAAAAAAAAAGATGGAATCTCTCACTCAACTAAGAGCTGTTATTATTTTTGGTCAGTAGTCCCAATGATTCTCTAGTTTCCACTCTTTAAACGACTGGGGTTATAGATATGCATGGTGCTAGGGAATTGGACTTGTTAGAACCTGGGTCCTCTCAGGTCCTCATGTTTGTGTGGCAAATGCTCTTACCCACTGAGCCATCTCCCTATCCACTAGATAAATAATTTGTGTGTGTGTGTGTGTGTATGTGTGTGTGTGTGTGTGTGTGAATTCAGAAAATATATTTGATTTCCTAATTCCCAGATAAGTCCCAGTAGTCTCACCTCCTGTTCCTGCTGCCTTGCTGATCAAGTTTCCCACACATGAACTTGGAGGTTACATCGAAATGAACATGAGTTTCACTGATGTGACAGGCAAGTTTGAAACATACATGTATATTTGGAGCCAGGGGAAGTTACATCATTCAAAGCCCTTGGAGTGAGTAGAGAAGAAATGATTCTCCATGTGGATTACATTATATGTCTCTAGAATGAGTGACTAGTTCCTAGGCAAGAATTAATAATAGCTGACAATTTTATAGTACATGGTTGGTGCTAAGAACTTACCTGCTTTAGGTATGCACGTGTGTGTGTGTGTGTGTGTGTGTGTGTGTTGTTGTTGTTGTTGTTATTTTATCACCAAAATCATCCCCTTTGCAGATAAGGAAATGGAAGCACAGACAGGTGACTGGCTGAAGGTCATGCAAGCAGTAAGTGGCCAAGCCATAGGATCACATGCATGTAGGCACTTGACCTCTGGTATCTAAACGGCCATCATGTTTCCTGCTGCTCAAAATAATTCTCCAACCCTCTGCATTTCAAACTCACATCCATCATGGGTTGTGAAGCAACATTTTCTTTTCTGCGCAATCAGGAAAATAGTTAAAAACTAGATCTCACTTCTAATTCTCTTCTGCCTGGTTTGCATTTTAGTGATTGCCTCATCACCGACTTTACATTAAATACAGAGGTGTGACTAGATACTCCCGTCTTGCAGTATAAATTAAGAAGACGATTGCACTTAGAGTTATGCTTCCCCTTACATTTTCTCTCCCTCCTCCTCATCAACATAAAATACCACTTACTGACCACCTACGCACAGTATGTAGATTAATTCTGGGCTCTTTCCTCATTTTCTTGGCTTTTTAAGAAATGTCTTCTATTACAGAAAGGAAGCAAAATCATTGAGAAGTATGACATTTCTGTTCAGTAAATAAATAGGGATTTACATAACTCTTGAAAAGAGATGGCATAAATATATATTTTAGTAACATTTTATAGCAAACATTGGTGACAGTAGTTTCTTAAATAGCGAGCGTATATTCAAAATAATGAGGCAAAACTGTTAAATTTTGAAAGTGGCAGCTATTGTTTGTTTTTTTTTTCTGATTCTCTGTGTACTTATCAAAATATGTTTTTTTTCCTTACCACATCATCTTGTTTTTCTAAAAGAGAGTAAAAGTACCAATAAAACATGTAGCACATTTCAAAGTCTAGATGTTAGAACAAGTTAACTAATAAAATACTGGGAGATTAGAAAGTGACATTTTTTTCCCTTGTTTGATTAAAACAATGTTTGGGAGACAGTACTTAGCTGAGAGCAGAAAGATGTTAAAATGATGCTCAGTCCTACAATATGAAATGCCTGAGAGTAAGAACTTGCTGCTTAATTTTTCTGATTTATGAACTCTAAACAAAAATTTCACTTAGTTTGTCCTTGGTGATTTATGATCACATAAAACTTGCAAAACCACTCTATGTTGGACTTTCCACTTGATGATTTTTGGCTCATATTCTCAGAAACAATCAACAAAGGGGAGGATTTTCAATGTTTCAGGGAAATTTCTGTCTCAAATATTTGCTCTCAGTATGAGGAAAGACTTAACTTAGAAGTGGATTAATTATCTTGATGATCTATTAACAAAATTCTGTAACTGATTTTGGTGCCAAATACAAAAATATTAGTACGTTTAATGGAGGTATGATTTCCATTAAGGTTAATATAGTAGCTAAGAAAATGATCAGAGGACTTAAAACTGGTAAGTTTGAGTAAAAAAATGGTATGTTCCAGCCATACATATTGGGATTGCTTTAATTACTTCTTTGAAATGTGAACTTGGAAGCTTTTGAATGTCATTTTGTATTTTTTAACTTCAAGCACTTTTAATATTCTACTGTCAGCATCTCAAGTGGCATATCAGCTCTCAGTTTGTATCTCTGGCATTTAAATTTTAAATTATATTCAAAACCATGTGAAATAATCACAATTTTAAATTAAATTAAATTTTAATTTCAAATTAAATTGAGTTTCAATTTGAGATGAAATGAAATCTTTATTTCAAATTAAGTTTAATTTTCAGTTATTTTAATTAAAGTAAGATTAATTACATTAAGTATTTAAATTAAGTTAAGAATTTAATCATAAATCTAAGACCTTATTAAAGAAATGAAAGCAACCTAGAAATTTCTCACCACATAGAAATATAAATATTCTTTTTCTGATAAAAGGAAACTGAGAGTTGCTATTGTAGTATAAGTCTATGAAAATGCTGGGCATAAAGAAGCAAATCACCAGAGTGGGACTGTTTGTTGTTTTGCCAAGGGACATCATATGATTAGTACAGCTAATGCATCTTGATCATAAGTCCAAAAATGAAAGGAAGAAATTTAAAAGTTGACCAGAAATAAAACCTGATAGAGATAATGTTAAAATAAGTTTAGAAATTATAGAAACTGAAAAGTTCTTATGATATACACTTATATTTCTGCTGTACTAAAAATGTTTTATTAGTTGAAACAAAAAAAATCAAATTTCCTTTCAAGCTCTTAATGTATTCCTGTTTGATTTTCAGTGTACTCATTAATTATAGCCATGAAGACCACTTTAATTAAACCTAACATAGAACTGGTTAGACATTGAGAAAGTTGAATTGACATTCAGGAATATTTCAGACAATATTGCCTCACCGTCATTTGCTGACATCAGCGAACCTGCTCCCATATCTGTAAAATGAGAATGATAATGCTGCTGTCTTTCCGTGTTTCCCCATCCATATTTCCTGTATACCATTCATGAACTTCCATGAACATACCTTGTTTCATCAGTGCACTCAAAACTTGGCACATAGTAGAATAACAATTTTTTTTTTTTGAGGTAGGATCTCAGTCTAGCTCAGACTGACTTGGAATTCACTATGTAGTCTCCAGGTGGCCTCGAGCTCACAGTGATCCTCCTACCTCTGCCTTCTGAATTCTGAACTTAAAGGCATGTGCCACCACACCTGGCTCAGAATAACAATTTTTAAAAAAATAAACTTGAGGGGCTGGAGAGATGGCTTATCAGTTAAGGCACTTGCCTGCAAAGCCTAATGACCCAGGTTTGATTCCCCAGTACCCACGTAAAGCCAGATGCACAAAGCAGTGCATGCTTCTGGAGTTCATTTGCAGTGGCTAGAGAACCTGGTGTCCATTCTTCCTCTCTCTGTCTCTCTCTTTCTCTTATAAATAAATGAATATTTGAAACAATAAATTTGGAACATTTCATCGATTTTCTTATCCTTGCAGCAGGGTCAGCCTCATCTCTGTATCATTTGGTGGTATATATGCTGCTAAAGCAAGCAGCAGAATAATGATGTTGATGGCAGTTTATTTTGTGCCAGACATTGTGAAACACATTAATTACCTCATTTAATCCTGACAACTAGCTGTGAGAAAGGAGTAATTGGGGAAACAGATGTTCAGAAAGTGAACATGAAAAAAAAAAAAAGGTGCAGGTAGCAATTAATATTGCTGAGGTTCAAATCTGAACTGCTGCTCTCCAGAGTTCAGGTTCTTTATTGTGGGGCAGAAAGCAGTCCCTGGTCTTGGTGCTGAATTCCTAAGGTTACCAACAGACAAATGACCAGCACTTTCTATAGTTGGATACACACGCAACCACATCCCACCCCCCACACTCACTCACTCATTCACAAACACAGACATACCCATAATTCATTTTTCTTTTGGGAATAAAACTTCATGTAAGGTGTTCTCAAGACACACAAATATAGAGATTTCTTTCAGCATCCACACAGACCCACATGAGGAAGAGCCATAAAGAAAGGGAGGTCAGTCATCTAGTCAGGTGTTTAACTGCAAGAATAAAAGGATGAACACCTGAAAGAAAGATAGTTACTGAGATGAAACACACTTATGTTTTGAGGCACAATAGGACAATAGTGGCTCATTCTGTAATGAAGAGAACTCATGAGCCATCCATTCTCTGTACTTCTTATTGGATTCGCAACAGTTGCATGAACTAGTTTTGAGGAAGCTGTGTGAGGAGCAAAGACTCACACTTCTCTGTTTGCAGGGAGTGCTTGATACATTTACCGTGTATGGCATGAATTTATTGTGTTCTGAGTGCCTTCTTTTCTTTTGTAAGTTGAATGTCTCATGGAATGAGAAATATTAACTAACCCATTAAGAAAAGCCTTGTTCCTCCATCTATCCTTTAAATGTTTTCCATATTCTTACTGTGTTTCAGACACTGCCAGTCAGGTACCAGGGCTTCCAAGATAAAAATGATACTGTCTAGCCAGGTGTGGTGGCACAAGCCTTTAATCCCAGTACTTGGAAGGCAGAGGTAGGAGGATAGCTATGAGTTCAAGGCCACCCTGAGACTACATAGTGCATTCCAGGTCAACCTGAGCTAGACCGAGACCCTACCTCGAAAAACAAAACAAACAAACAAAAAAAGATACTGTCCTTTTGGATTAAGAATCAAGAGGAAGCATCAAACAAAATTTTGATACCATGTGATTAGGATAATTATGAGACACAAGGTAATGATGCTACCCTACATTTACTAAGATCTTAGTTTGTGCTAGACATTCTACAGTATTTTAAATATATTAGGTCCTTTTATTCTTATAAAATCCTACATGGCAGTTAATTTTCTTAAACTTAATTAAAACAAGGAAACTCAGCCATGGGGAGTTTAAATAATATGTTCAAGATCACAAAGGTAGATATGTTTGAATCCAGCTGATCTACCAATGATAGTGTGGAACACTGTGCAATATTGCCTCATATGGTAGTACAGATAAGGGCCCAGATAGAAGTGAATAATACCACCTGACATGGTGGCACACACCTAAGTTGCCAATACTTGGAAGGTAGAGGCAGAAGATAAGGAGTTCAAGGCTATCCTCAGCTACATAAGTAGTTTGAGGCCAATCTGGGCTTTGAGAACTTCTCTTAGAAACTAAAAAACAAACAAAAAATGTACAGTGCATTCTCATTGTATCCAAATTATAAAGAGTATTGGAGGACTGGAGAGATGGCTTAGTGGTTAAGGCACTTGCCTGTGAAACCTAAAGACCCATGTTCAACTTTCTAGATGCACAGTGATGCAAGCATGCAAGGCTGCATATGTACACAAGGTGGAGTTCGATTGCAGTGGCTGGAGGTCCTGGTGCACCAATTCTTTCTCTCTTTCTCACTCTCCCTTTTGCTCTTGCTCTCTCACATAAAAAAGGGGGACAGCCTGTTGGGCTTGCCTGAAAATGAAAAAGTTGATACATAGAATAAATTTCTCCATATAGAAAAGGAAATGACAAGTTTGGTAAGTGTAGTGTTATTGGGATAACATATAGTACATAAAATCCAGATTGCTGATCTGACTCTGGGCTCAGTCATGTTCTACTAAGTGTACAACCTAGGAAAAGTTAGTTAATCCTACATAAATTTAATTTCCCCAACTGTAAAATGAGACAATCTATAGTATACACTATGTAGGTCATAGCTTTGTGCAAAAAGTTATGTGCAGTAACAGTCTGAAGTATTTAGAAGAATGGTCAACAAATATTAGTTTTTGTTGTATGCAACCAATGAATTTACACTTTTTATCATGTAAACTACTATGCATAAATGCATCAAGATATTTATGAGGTCAGAGTCCCCATAATCCAGTCGCCTCTCAAAATTGCCAGCCCTGAGCACTGTTATATTGGGGACTAAGCCTTCATTCAGCACATGAAGTCCCAGAAGACATTTAAATCCAAACAATAACACATCTCAAATCTCAAACTTGAAGAGACTTTACATATTTAGGTTCACTTCAAAAGCAATTAAAAGATCAGGGCCCAACCAATCATTTACAATGAGTAGATCAGAGACCCCCAAGGAGAAGCCCCAAAATACCTGTATACAGAAAGCACAGTTAAACTTCTGAAGGCTAAGGACCAAGTGAGAAACTCGGAGTGCAGCGTGAATCGAGAACAATGACATAATAAATGGTGCATAGTTACCCAGGAACAATGAAAGTCAGAGCAACGGACATACAAAGTACAGAAAGAAAAAGACCTGACAACCATGGCCTGTGAAATCTGCAAAATTTTCTCTAAATACCTGGAGGAAATGAGGTCAGCATACTAAGCTATTCCAGCATACTCACATTTACTGTGACACTATTCACAACCGTCAAGCTATGAATCAACTTAGATGCCAGTTGACAGAGGAATAGATGACGAAAGGCAGTGGGTATACACATGGAGTATTATTCAGCCACAGTGAAGAATGAAATCATACTATTTGCAAGAAAATGGATGGAACTAAAGCTCATCACATTAAATGGAGCAAGCTAGATACAAAACTACAAGTATCACATGTTTTCTTCAAGTGTAAAAACTAAATTAAAAATATTTTTATTTATTTATTTATTCATTTATTTATTTATGAGAGGGGGAGAGAAAGAGAGAGAGAGAGAGAGAGAGAGAGAGAAACTGGCAGATTGAGATAGAGAGAGGATGGGCATACTCGGGCCTCTAGCCACTGCAAATGAACTCCAGATGCATATGCCACTTTGTGTATTTGGCTTACGTGAGTATCCAGAAATTGAACCTGGGTCCTTAGGCTTCACAGGCAAGTGACTTAACTGCTGAGCCATCACTTCAGCCCCAAACTAATTTTTTTAAAATAGAAATGATCATCTGAAAGTAAAAAAAAAAAAGTGATTACTAGGGAAGGGCAAGGAGGTCTGGAGGCAAGAAAGATAGAAGGGAGAGTAAGCAAGGGTTAATCATTGAGGAAGTGGATAAAACATGACATATGTATGTATGAAAGTATCACAGTGCAGCACATTCATATATACAATTAATGTGCATTAACATATCAATGTAATTCTAGCCATTCTCTGTGAAGTCCAAAAAAAGGTAAACTCAATGATTCAAATTATTCAAAACAAAACCAAAAACCATGAAGACAAAATACATTGTGCAGTAAACGCTGAGAGAGTTCCTTGCGAGCTGCTTTCCATATACTATGTAGCTTAGCCTTGACCACAGAGTGTTTTTTTCTCTCTCTTCCATCCTTTCCCTCATTTCTGTTTTACAGAGGGGTGGAACACGAAGAAACTAAAAACTAAATTGATAACTAAGATGACACTAAGTTGTTTGAACCGGGGTGCTAATGAATGGGATTTGAAAACCGGCTTAGCTGGGTATCAAAGGGCGTTTTCACTCCTTTCACCTTCCTATGAAGTCATTTTGCCTTCCTATGAAGTTTCATTCCATTAATTTCCCCTTCCTCCAAGCTATTTCCCTTTAAGTTAGTCTACGTTTGGCTGCCGGTGCTATGGACCTAAATCTCACTTCATTGATGTGGTATTATTATTCATAATCGTTGAATGACTTTTTCTTAACTGCAGCATGAAGGCCAGATTCCTTTGCCTGATTTGAAAGAACTTTTAAATTTTGTCACTGAAGTGTTATTTCAGCATAGTTTCTTTGTATTTCTTGGGTTCACTGTTGAGATCTGCCCTCATTTAGGTGGAGGACGACTCAGAGCTCATAGTTTTCAGTTCCTCTCTGATAGTTCTGTTCTTCCTGTATGATCTCTGTTTTTCATCTTGCCACTTTCCCACTTGAATCTATATGCTACCTTACATCATGAGTTATTTGGTGTCTTTCTCTGTCTCAAATATTACATACATATATTAACCTCCATTTCAATTGATACATTGCCTCTAAATATTTCATTTATGTATGTATGTTTGATCTAGTTATCTATCATATATCTCTATCTATCTACCATAGCACAACTGTATTTGAAGCAAGTCATATCTTATTTTTCTTTATATCTTTAGCAATACAACACAGTGTCTTCAATATTAAACAACTTATTAAATATCTATTGAGTCATACCTTATGGCTTGTAGTTTAAAAATGAAATTTTAAAAACCAAATCATAAGAAAAAAAAATCACCACATCACAGTATTTAAAGTGGTATCATTTGGTTGGAAATGGAGTCTTGTTAAAATCAAATCCAAGGGAAAAACAGAAACCTTTTATTTTTCTTACTGTAGTCTCAGTAGACCAACACTGTATTTTCAAACCAAACACTTTTGAATTTCTCCTCAAACATCATGGCCATGGATCCAGGGAAATGCAAGACAGCTGTTTGTTTCATGGACGCTCACAGACCATAAATCTAGAAAGTTAGGGTGCAAACCAACTGCAGTTTGGTGGGGCAGGTACGGTAGCCTTCCAGCCTGGGATGTAAAACATTGTGTAATTCTCATGGTCATTATGAAGAGTGAACTCATCAAGTTAACTGACTCTAAGAATAAACTCATAGATAAAATGTAAGAGTAGTGGGAAAGGGTAAGGGTTAGTGTCCTATTCATGGAAAAGTGGTTTCATAGTGGTTGAAACCGAGGACAGAAACTTGCTGATTAGGAACTGGGGAGATAGCTCAGTCAGTGAAGTGTCATCTTTGCAAGCATGGGGATATGAGTTTGATCCCCAGAACCGATGTGGAAAAAAAAAAAAAAAAAAACACCAAACAAACCAGGTGTGGCTGCATGTGCTTGTAAATTTGTAATCCTAGCACTGGGAAGGCAGAGACAGCTGGATCCCTGTGGTTTGCTGGCCAACCAATCTAGCATAGTTGGTGAACTCCAAGCCAATAAGAAACCCTGTCTCAAAAAAAAAAAAAAAAAAAAAAAAAGGATAAAGAGATGTGCAATATCTCTACTCATCAGGGAAAATGCTAATTAAAAATGACGATGATATTCCATCTCACTGAAGTCAGGATGGATGGCGGCCGTCAAAAAATCAAATGATAGCACATGCCACTGGGTATGCTGTTGGGAGTGCAAACTGTTACAGCCACTATGGAAATCAGTATGGAGACTCCTCCAAAGACTGAAAACAGAATGACCATTAGATCTAGCTACACCTCATTTGGGCATAAACCCTAAGACTCTCCAATATACCACATAAATACTTGCTCAGTCATTTTTATTCACTGCTGTATTCACAATAGCCAGTAACTTGAGTCAGCCAAGATGGCCACCAACAAATGACTGGTTAATGAAGATGTGGTGAATATGCACAACAGGATTCTACTCATACTCACTCGTAAGAGAAAAAACTGAAATAATCAAATTGGCACGAAAATTGAGGGACATGAAGAAAAACATGCTAAGCAAAACACAAGCTCAGCAAGAGAAACGACAGATGTACTTACTCTCTCATTTGTGGGTCCTAGAAGGGATCAATTAGAAATGAGTATAAACCATATTAAGTACCAGGAATATGGGCATGAAACTAGAATGAGACCAGTAAAGAGAGTATAGACGATTTAACATGTTATATATATAAATATGTTATGGTATATATAAATTGAAATTTGAAAAACAAAACAGGTGGTTGATGTCTGAAAGGAATGATGCCTCAGGTGGCCTTCTGTCCTCTGTGTGTACACATGCACATGCACAGGTGTACGGAGAGGCACACACATAAATATGCATTCAAAATCTGCTGTTTGGAGTATTTTTGTCCAGGCCTGCTTGTTTCTTAAAATGGGGTCTACCTTCAAAGACACAATTGGGTCAATCATTAGTGTGGATGGCTCTGTTTCTCTTTTTCCATATGCCTGTTCTTTGATGTCTTTCTTACCTCTCTCACTTTGAAAAACAACAATACAAATCTTGATGAGAATATCCTTTGCCCTAGGACAAACCATTTATCTCATTAAGCATGAAATATGTCACAACTATACCTTCATTACCTACACCACCTTTTTGGCTAGATATTCATTTAATTTACTGAAAATAAAAATCAGTAGGGCATAATAATTCATGAATAAAGAATATTGATAGTTGTTCTCTGCCTCTAATTGAAGTTCTTATGTTCTAAGGAAGGTGGGGGAAGGGCATTGTGTAGGAAGGTGATGGTGAGATCCAATGAAAGAAAAGCAAGAAAAGATTGTGTTGGTAAGTGGGTGGTAGAGGCTGAGTCTTCATATTTCTAACATTTTCTTCCTAACCAGATCGAGGACAAAAAAAAAAAAAAAAAAAAAAAAAAAAGACTCTTAGGCTACATTCATTCCTCCTGTCCTGGAACTCTCATTTAGCCATAAATCCTAAGAATCTATAGCTAAGTCAGGGACAATAAGGTGGGACCAAACCACAGTCAGAGGGTCACATTGATTTGGATTGCATGACTTATAGCCCTGAGTCTGTAAACTGCATGGCCCTATTACTCTTAATAACGTGATAATGGGACCAAGTATCTTTGTGAGTGAAGAGGTAGACTTACAACACATATTAGAAAGGTTTTCCGGGCTGGAGAGATGGCTTAGCAGTTAAGCGCTTGCCTGTGAAGCCTAAGGACCCCGTTAGCCAGATGCACAAGGTGGCACACGCGTCTGGAGTTCGTTTGCAGTGGCTGGAGGCCCTGGCGCGCCCATTCTCTCTCTCTCTGTCACTCTCAAATAAATAAATAAAAATGAACAAAAAACAGAAAGGTTTTCCACACTTACTGAACCCCTGTTAGATTCCAGGCACTGTGCTGTACATTAGCGATGCCTACTGGTGAATAAGATAGACACAGGCTATTCCTGTGGCTAGTTACTGTTTGATAGAAAGGACAAATGCTATTCACGTCTTAATTTTTTCTCTATATCTTAAACAAGATGAACATCTCTATCCATAATAAAAGTTTGCTTTGTCTATATTACTATAATCATCTAGGCCTAACACCCCACTATCTAGATGGGTGGTCCAACAGCAACTGCAATAAAATGTATGTAGAAACTTTGAAATTCATGACATACTTCTCTGTGCTCTCTCTTAGCCTCACTGAGTCTGTACTTTCTCATGTGGAAAATAATAAATGACAATGACTTTCTTGTGTTGGTAGACACTGATACCAGGCGAGCCAAAGAGTAGACCTGCCACTTGTGAAGACACGCATTTGATAGATTCTGAACCTGAGCCTTAGAGAGGATAGATGAGCTGTGTGTGGCTAAATGAATACTCAAAGGGAAAAGTGGAACTTAAAGTCTTTGAACTCTAAAGTCTATGATTTTTCCATTGTAGCTCAGTCGTTGCTCCTCAGTTGAACCATCAATCAACAGGAGGTAAGGAGTCTCCTCTTTTGTCTAGATTTAGTGTTCTGGGAAATCTGATCACATTTGATTCTTTCTGGCAGGCCATGTACTAATGCTGTAACCAATCAGGAAAGTTCTATAAAAGACAGACAGACATCACTTAAAAGCAATAATAAAATGTATCCACCAGCTGACAACACAGAAACAATAAATTTTGTACAAATCCTTCCAGTCATTACTTTGTGATGTGTACGTGTATATGCCTGTTCTTATTTCCTTAAGCCCTAGTCATAAGAAGCTAATTTTTTACTTTCTTCCACAAAACATGAGAGCAGGAAGTGACTTTTGAGATGATTTAGTTGTCTCTCCCTTGGTATTCAGACGAGGTAGTCATGACCAGTGCAAAGTCCTAAGAATGGAAGACAATTAGCCACTTGCTAAATTACTTTCTATAAGCAATCACTTGCTTACAAAATGAACATTACAGAGCTTGGATCATAAGATTGTAATTGAAACTTTGCCTGTTTAAATTTAGATGAGAATTTATACATTATATTTTTGTTTGGGTCCTGTTGTAGTCAGCTTCAAGTTGCAATATCCAACCAGGCAGAGTTTATGGGAGGAACAGGTTTATTTCAAGCTTACAGATCCAGCGGAAATCTGTCAATGGCTGAACAAGCTGGCTCCCCTTCATAAATCCAAGCATAGAGAAAACAAACAAAAACCACCAAGTAGCCAGCAAATACCAAAAGCAGCAAGCATGAATGCAGAACTTAAACTCTTTTCTCCACACCTTTGGGTTGAAATCAGATCCATCCCCAGTGATGCACTCACTCCAGCAGGCTGCTGGATACTTAAGCAGGAAGTTTAACCTTAATCAAAAAATATTTGAGGCTATGAGGAATATACATTCACATTTAAGCCAATATAGATCTCAAAAACCTTTATTGGGCCTGACATATGGTAGAATGCATGAATGGATGAATAAATGCAATATAACTTATATGTGTACTCTGAAAATAATGAACACAGTTTATCAACCTAAGACCATTATCCTTATATTCAGTTATACCATTGTCATCAACAATGAAACTTTATTGGATCTATCCCATGGGTACTTTAATAGGATGTGAAAGAAAGGAGATATAGAAATATTAGGCAGTTGTAATCAGAAGAGTTAGCATAATGATTAAGGTATGAGTATGTGTGTTTATTGAGGAAGGAGATATGTCTGAGACAAATTAAAAGGAGGGAGTAATATAAGGTATTACAACCACGAGTGTGATGGTGATATACAGATAGAAAAGTTGGTTGTATAGTCTTGAATACCAAATCTAGACAGTTCTGTCCTATTATTTGTAAATAGCAATTTGTTGGCTTGCACAAGTTTTCCAACTTTCTTTCCTTAGATGATGTGCTAAAGTAGCTTTTTTTTATTAACTATTTTATCTTTATTTGTTTATTTATTAGAGACAGGGAGAGAGAGAGAGAGGGAGAGGGAGAGGGAGAAAGAGTGAAATAGCAAGAGCGAGAGCAAGTGTGTGTGTGTGTGTGTGTGTGTGTGTGTGTGTGTGAGAGAGAGAGAGAGAGAGAATGGCACACCAGGGCTTATAGCCACTTCAAACAAACTCCAGACGCATATGCTACCATGTGCATCTGGCTTATGTGGGACCTGGAGAATCTAACCTGGGTTCTTAGGCTTCATAGGCATGCGCCTTAACTGCTAAGCCATCTCTCCAGCCCTTAAGTAACTCCTGATAGAAACACCCCTCTTTCCCCAGACAAGTGACAGGTACCTTGGAGGGATACATAGTATCAGTTTATTGGCTATTTGGATTTCTATGGGTGAGGAAAGATAACCCGAAGAAAAATGGAATGGTGGCTCCAACCTAGGGAAATTAACAAAAGATGTGGTAAACTGAAGAAGCCATTTATATCTTTTAGCCCTCCAGGAAACCCTCCACTTCCTGCCATTCCAGAAGAAGTTCTGCCCACAGTATTCCCAAGAAAGAGATTCTTTAATCTCCTCCTTCATTGCTGACAATATAATAAGGGAGAAAAGCAGGATATACCTGGTGCTGTTACATCCTTCTAAGTAAAATACTCCTCTGGTAAATGCCTTCCGGATAACTGGGGCATGTGCATCAAAGAACATTTGGCTACCCTGAAATACCATATTTCATGGGGAGTTCAACAGGACAATTTATCACAATTGACCCCATCAGATAAGGACCAACCATCCTTAGTAGACCTGGGGTTGCAAAATGCCACCACATTTGACCATAACATTTGTCATGCCAGGAGATCTATAGCCAGCACTGTACTGTGGAATGTGGCAGTGTGGCTGGGATATTTATCTTTGTTGTTGTGACAGATTAGCCCAGCATTTCCACTTAGTCCACATTCATGCCCCAGTGCAATCTTTTATGACTCATCAAGGCAGTCTGCAGGGAAACACGTCTCATGGTGCTGGTAGGAAAGGATGGGGAGAATAGAAGTGTGTGTAAATGCACATCTTCTGAGGATGCTGTGTAGAAAAGCTAAAAAGAAATTCAGTGGCTTTCATCTTTTCTAGATCATTATTTTTAAAAAAGTCACACATTAGATAGGGAATTTAGGCTCTTGGCAAATCAATATGATCAGTGATACATATGTTTAGATCTCTTTTCTTCTTCTCATTTTACAGAAAAGAGGCAAAGGGGGCAGACAGTGATATTCTTCTTCATCTATGACTCCCTCCTTAGGCATAATTGTGATGTAGCAAAGATGCCTCACTTCAGGAATTTGACAAATATGAAACTATTCAGAAGAAATTTGGAGATTTAGTTCTGTGTTTCTGTCTGGTAATGAAGATGATCAGATATGGAGACCCTCCACTTACCTCAAAGTGGAGCAAATGGTGTGTGGGGAAGGATCCAGGGGATGGGTAAGCATTGGATGTGCTGAATTTCATCTTTGAACTCTATCTGCAGGTGTTGAGTAGTAGGTTCCTCTGAATTGAAATATTCCATCCTGAAAGGCAGAGGGAGTCAAAAAGTCAAGAAGTCTGGGAGTGCTAAAACTTAAAAGGTCACAAGACCACTTCTCAAGGTAACAGGAGTGATGACCAACTGTTGAGGGACAGACTTTGACTAGTGTTGTGTAGCAATTAAGATATTCTCTCCTGGAAGAAGGGAGGAGGGAGGCTCTATATACTTAGAGTTAAACAAGTTTGGGGAAAAGGTTGAAAGAACCTTCTCAACAGTTATGTAAAGGGAATACCACTGCTTGGGAGGATACTCTACCATTTGATCTGCCAAGCTGCTTATAGGTCATGTAGTGTGCTTCAGATTCTCTGTCCAGCCCAGCTGCCTGTCTGTTGTGCAGTGAGCCCCAGAGATGTAGCTTCTGTAACTCATCATCCATGCTGGGGTGGGCTTTTCACTGATGCAGCTTCCTTTTGAGTCATCACACTCCTGTAAGCCATCCCTCATCCTGCTCTGCAAGTAACCTCAATAAACTCATTGGTTCACCCAAACTGGTTTTGGTGGAATCATACTTGCTCTGTCATCTAAGCCCTTTCTGGGATGAAGAGACACATGTTTATATGTCCCAAGGGAAAGCATTACCAGTGACAGCAGAATTTGTGCTGATTGCTCTTTGACAAGTCCTGAAGCATCTGAGAGTCTCAGGTCAGTGAAGCATCTGGATAACTAAGAGGAACTCTTTTTTTCAGACTGATATGAAGACTGAATAAAATTTTATTATAAATGTAGATACATATGCTTTAATATCTTAGAGAGAATAATAAAAATGATTTTTCCTTTTTTTATAGAGGTAGCAGAGAGGGCTAAATTTGGAGTAAGAGTTTATTTTTATGGTTCTAAATTTCTAATGGCCGGTTGAATGACCTCAGGCAAAGGATTTACTTGTTCTGAGCCTTGAGTCTTCATTTTACAATAATTTGAACAATTGTTATATAGCTCAGTAATTTACATGTGACATCTGAAGGGTCAATAGCCTTCCCTGAAAACTAGAGGGAACTAAAGAGTTAATAACTTTCCCTAAAACTAGCAGGCAATAAAGAAGTCACAGAGACATGCAGCCTTGACAGGCTACTCCCGATTGATAAACTTCCCTCAACTCAGAAAACCTTGAGGGAACAGAAACCGTTGGGTGGGATATCCTCCCTAGACAATTTGGTTAAAAAAGCTTATTATGAGGAAGAACACAAATAACTATAGTTACTTGTCTACTTCCCTGGGACCTGCAGCTGGTCCAGTCTGTGTTTCTTAGGATCCTCCTTATAAGCTTGCACCCCAGTCTGGCCCAGTGCTTCAACCTTCATCCCACGGGAAGCCTGTTGCCCCTCGCTGTTTCTCTCAATAAGCATTCTGTCTGTAGAGATCAGGTCCGGTGCTCTCCTTTGCTTTTTTCTTACACTTCCCTTACAATATCTTTTGGAAATTTCAAAGTACTATATACATTCTTATTAATTTATTTATACTAATATAGAAATATCTGCATACCACAAAGAACCTTGCATTTGGTCTGAGGCAGGCTGATTTTGACGGGACTCCCTTTGGTAGGCAGTCCCCAAAGAAAATTTGGCTTATTGAACAATTTTGATTTTGTGTAAGATAAAGATAGGTGACATTTCTGGAAAAAGCATAGTTCCCTACTGCTAAAACTAGACAGCAATTCCTCCCTGGGTTCCTCAAAGGAAGGACACTATAACCAGTTGCATCAACAACATCATTTTAATAACACAAAGACAAAGTTCACTAGGTTGAAGATAATGTCTATTTTATAACATCTAAAACTATAATCTTCCTATAGTGTTATTCATGGTTTCTTGTCAGTTCTGTGTACTTTCGCATTTCCTTTTCTGTCTTTTTTCTTTTACTTTTTGCATGTGTACCTCTCTGGTGTGGGATAGGCATATGCATGCAGTGTGTGTAGATTCAAGTGTCCTATGTGCGTCCTGTGAAGTCCAAAATAGCATGCTGGGTTTCCTTCTCTGTCGACCTTCATTGTGTGCTTAGATGGGATTTCTCACTGAACCTGGAGCTGTTGTTTTCAGTCACACTGGCTGGCCAGCAAGTACAAGGGATTCTCCTGTCTCTGCTCCCTCTAGGAATAGGGTTAGTGCATGGCCATGCCCAGCTGTTTACATGGTTGCTGAATAACTCAGGGTGAATCAGGTCCTCCTAAGCCCTTATGCTTGTACAGCAAGCACTCTTAAATCCTGAACCATCTCCCCAGCCTCACCCCTCCTTTTCTTTATTCCAGGTGTTCCACTAACCAGAAATAATTGTTATCTTTTATTTTCCAGTGGAAAATAGACCATTCTGAAGCACCAAGAGAAAAAGTCAAAAGACCCTAATCAAATCCAACCAAGGCCTGTGTGTGGACACTTGCTTTATTCTGCCCTTCCTTTGAATTGGATACCTCAGTTTCTTTCATATAGTGAGATCTCTGAGGACAGAGATTATGTTCCATTCATTTCAAAGTTTCCTCTAAATATATTGTACTTAATTTAATTTAATTTAGTTTAATAGTAAGCATTTGATAAAAATGTAAGTGAATGAAAATGTTGGAGCCGGGTGTGGTGGTGCACACATTTAATGCCAGCACTCAGGAGGCTGAAGTAGGAGGATCACTGTGAGTTCGAGGCCACCCTGAGACTACATAGTTAATTCCAGGTCAGCCTGGGCTAGAACAAGACCCTACCTCAAAACACAAACAAACAAAATGTTCCTTTTTTTAAGTTTGGAAAATGTTTTGCATGTAAGAAAATCGAAGCAGAAGCTATGGCATTTACTTTATTTTGATTCATCTTATCTTCCAGGCAGTGACTTCTGGATAGAGACCCATTTTTGTGAACATTTGAAGCTGTATCAAGCAGTCTTGGCACTGCATCCTTGTAGGAAAATTGCTCCTGCTTGAACAATGGATCTGGAAGCCTGTTTACTTCTCTGTTCTTTTCCTTTTACCTCATTTAACATTCTCATTGGATAAAAAAGGAAAATTAGAAATGTAGAGAAATTTCATAAGAATGCAAATCAATTTCTGCCTTTCACAGAGGAGGAAATTGAGGCTCATAGCCTGTAAGTGGCTTGCCAAAGCTTCTGCTATTAGTAACATGGTGAGTTGGGACTTGAATTTGACTTCTAGACTCCCTGTAGAGCATATTTTCCAAGTCAACACTGCCTCTCTGGGTTCCTTCCCTTTCTAGCCATCACTTCAAAGGGTAAACTATGACATAATCTGTGGAGAGCAATTTTAATACATAGACATTTTCTTACGTAGGACTTGGATTGTGTATCGAGTGCATCCTTCTCAAGGTAGCAAACCACTACATGTCTATAAGCCTGTACTTTCAACAGCTTACATTTTCCTGAGAGCATATGTTTTCCTCAGAATATTAGAAGAAGGAAACTATTTTTATAGTATAAGAAACATAAATTTAGAAGGATTAATAAGCTAAACAAAGAAATTCTGTAGTTGTGGAATCCTACATCATAACATGCAAAGCTTCATACCTCTTATTATAAGGAATATTTTGGTGGAATAGTCAGAGGCCTAGGTTAGGTTTTACTTTGTTATAAAGGGTATTTGTGCTTTATGTTGCTAGGCAGAAATCACAAGTTAAAGTTGAATTAGTCCAACTTTGTTATTTTTAAATTACGTTTACACTCTGACCTTTTCCTCAACCACTCTACAGAGATAGGTCTTAGACTGCTAATGAGCTGGGGAGATGGCTCAATGCTCACACCTGAGTACTTGAATTTGATCCTCCTCACACTCCATATAAAAAGCCACAAGCCAGGATGAATTTCTGTAGTCCTAGCACACTGATGGTAAGATGGAAAGCAGAGACAGGAGGATTTCCTAGAAGTTCATGTTAAGTGCAGAAGCGGTAACAGGAGAGTGAGATCCAGAGAGAGAAATGCTGCTTCAAATGAGGTGAAAAAGCCAAGGTAGACCCAAAAGTTGTGACTTACACACATACACTAAACATTGACTGGTAATGGGAGCTACACTGGAAAATTTTGGTGTTATTTATAAATCTTTCTTTCTTCCTTCCCTTCATCTCTCCCTTTTTTCTCTTCCTTTTTCCTGTCTTATAGAGAGATAGCAAGAGAGAGAGAGAGAGAGAGAGAGAGAGAAAGAGAGAGAGAGACAAGGAGAGAGACAGAATTGGCGCACTAGGGCTGCAGCCATTGCAATTGAACTCCAGAAGCTTGCAACACCTAGTGGGCATGTGAAACCTTGAGCTTGCCTCACCTTTTTGTATTTGGCTTACATGGGATCTGGAGAGTCAAAAATGGGTCCTTAGGCTTCCTAGGCAATCTCCCTAACTGCCAAGCCATCTCTGCAGCCCTCTTCTTTTATTCCTGTCACTGGAGAATTTTTTTAAATAGAGAATTTTTATTTCATTTTTGAAATATCACAACAGGTCTTGGGAATCATCTGTCTTCTTATTTCAATAAACTCTTGCATCTTACTGCTCAGCCTGTCAAACTGTTCCATTTTGAGACCTCTGAACAGTGACATGGATGGGGAAGTGAAACTACATAGATGTCCTCTTCTATGAGAAACTCATTGTAAAACCCTTGATCATGTTCTGCCCATGACTGCAGATAGTGCTACCAGAGCCAATTTTTGTCTATTTCTGGACACTGTTAACACGAAGCCCCTCCTCTGCTTACAAAGGAGGCTAAAGTCTACATTGATGTGAGTGAAGTTCCTTTACTCAGTTCTTCTGGGACCCTTTTTGCTAACTGCATTATTTTAGAGTGCTATTGACAACTTTGTGGGATATCCAAAATCTTATTCATGGAATAGTCTTCATTCTCACAGTGGATGCAATGAACCAATAATGTTTCAGAGCTTTGGTCCTACAAGGCTTCACTCGCTTGTTTTGTCTCTATCCCTTGGTTAAGACTTCCTGTCTCTTTCTCTTTTACTTTCTGTTCTTCTCTCTCTCTCTTTTTAAAATAAATCTTGGGCTGGAGAGATGGCTTAGCAGTTAAGCGCTTGCCTGTGAAGCCTAAGGACCCTGGTTCGAGGCTCGATTCCCCAGGACCCACGTTAGCCGGACGCACAAAGGGGTGCACGCATCTGGAGTTCGTTTGCAGTGGCTGGAGGCCCTGGCACACCCATTCTCTCTCTGTGTCTCTCTCTTTGCCTCTTCCTCTCTCTGTCTGTCACTCTCAAATAAATAAATAAAAACAACAAAAAATAAAAATAAATCAATCTTTTCTCTTTCTTAAGCCCCAGACACACACACACACACACACACACACCCCTAACATCTGCAGAATTAATTTATAATTTGTGAACATATTTCAAACTCACTTAATTGAACACATTTCTTGTCCCCTTGTCTTTGTCAATCCTACTAGTTCTCTGGGCTACAAAACCCAGGCCCTAGTTACTATTTCTTTGTGGCTTCCATTTTGCTTTGTAAGTAACCACTGGGTAGATAGGTATCTGAGAATTTTTCCTTATTTTTCCTTGTATATAAGTCTTCATCCATCACCAAAAACTTCATCCTAAATATTTTTCAAAGCCATTCACCTCAACCAACTGCCACCTAATTTCCCAAGTTCAGACCACCATAATTTCTCACCTTGCTTTCTCTACCAACCTCTTCATTTATTTCATAGTCTCAGGTCTTGGACTGAGAACAAGAGAATGTTCTAGGAACAGTTAGAAATGTAATAAAACTGTCAAAAATGCTGAGTCTCAATCTACTACTTTGTGATAATTTGTGAAAAAGTAACAAAAAATCCAAGTAGAAAGCGTGATGAAAAAAGTATGAACATCTTCAAATATGAGCTGATAATGACACTTTCGTTATTTCACCCAGTGAAGAAAATGACAGTGATCACATCCAAGCCATCTATATGCCAAGTAAAAATTTTGGATATATCAATTTTCAATGTTACTCTGCCCTACAAAGCCAGAGAGAATAGTTTTGAAAACTGTGCTCCATCGCTGTTCCACACTCTCCCTGGCTCCCCAGTGCCCCAGGGAAAATTCTAAATGTCAACTTGGCTTATAAAGAGTGACATGAATTGGTTCCAATTCCTTTTCCTCTCCATCCTCACAAATACTCCACACAGCAGATATGCCAAACTCTTCAGTGTCTCAAGTTCACCATGCTCCTCACCACTCTCTGTGTCCTTTCTCCATAAGTTGCTTGATGGACTAAAACATTGTTTTGATGTGAAATGCTGATTGATTATCTTTTGGGGGGAGGCAGTGGAAAAGCCTTGCCTTGTAGCATTTGACCATTTCCATGCTGGGAATGCTTTTTTTTTTTTTAATGTTCCAGTAACACTTTATTTATGGACACTGAAATTTAAATTTATTTGATTTCAGTTTGGCACAAAATATTGTTCTTTCCATCATTCCCCAAATTAAGAAAAACTGTTAAATATAATTATTACCCTATGGGTTGTACAAAAACAGGTGATGGAATGAATGTGACCCATAGACTATAGTTTATTGACTTCTTTTTTTTTTTTTAACTATGCAGCAATTTACTTTTATGTTTTTTTTCTTTTTTTCTTTATTAGTTAGTTTTTTATTCAGCAAATACAGTCACTGGGAATGCTTTTGCCCAGGCTGATACCAAGCTGTTGGTGTGGTTTCACTGAACACAGAGTCGGGAAGAAATGGGCATAATGGGCCTTGGAGCAATGAAAAGGGAACATGCCAGTTGCAGTACTCCTCTGGGCTAAGTCCTGTAAGTTCTTCAGGTCTGGCTCAGCTATCCCCTTTCCCAAGGACTGTTTTGATCACGCCCTTGTGCTTTCATTCTTGCCTGTTTTTAACTCATTTGCACACTTTTAATATGATATTGTAGTTTCCTGTGCATGTTTCTGGCACTACTGTAGAGCTATAAGCCTCTTTGTCTTGTTCATCATTGCCTCCAGGCCTTCTAGAAAGGTTGACACACATTTATCTTCAATAAATAATTGTGAAATAAAGGAGTGAATAGCTAAAACCTAATGTTAACTGACAGCAAGTACTTACTGTACTAATTAATTTACATGCATTACTTCATTAAATTGCTTTCAAAACTCACTGGCAGCGATATTCAGTTGCTATCATTTTGTATACCTCTGTAGGTCTTATTTACTTTCATTTCAGATTAATTAAAACTAGCACTTGTTTGTCTACTTGGTGTCTATGGAGAAGATTCAAAATCTAAGCCACCTTTATTTAGGGCTGTTACTATTGGATGCTATGAAACGTGGTCAGTGACATTAAATTAGCACAGAATCTGTGGCAAATTATTGTCAATATAGCCTTAAAATATTAATCTACTTTTCAGCTAGGAATTTTAGTTCTCAGGAAATAATCAGAACTATCAATCACACTTTGGGAGCAAAATATTTTTCCTAATGGTTTTAAAAATAGCCTTATATCCCCTCCCCCTCACAATCAGTCTCTCTTTTATTTTGATGTTATTATCTGTGGGGGGAGAGAGGGAATTAACATGGGATATTGTTTACAATCATGGAAATTGTTAATTATAAAAACATAAAAAATCAAAATCAAAAAAAGAATAAAAATTAACATAGAAAAATAGCCTTATATTTTAGAGAGGAGTTTTAGATTTATTGAAACTTGCAAAGATAGGACAATTTCCACATACACTGAAATCAGTTCCTCTTTATTATGAACATTTCACATTGTTATGCTACACTTCTCATGATGAAAATACAATATTTGTACATTAATTTAGCCACTATACATAATTTATTCAGTTTTCCTTAGTTTTTAGCTCACATCATTTTATTCTTCTGTAATCCCATGAGGATAGCAACTTTAATCTCTATGCTAGGCTCTTCTGGGCTGTAAATTTCTCAGACTTTCCTTGTTTTGACCATTTTGAGGAGTATTGGTTCCATGTTTCTTAAAGTGTCTCTTTACTGCTGTTTTCCACATGATTAGACTGAACTCTGGGTTTGGAGAGGGGAAATAACAAAGGCAAGGTGCAATCCTCATTACATTGTGTCACTAGTGCAACTATCAATGTGGCATCATGTTGATATTCACTTCAGCCATCTGGTTGAGGTGATGTTTATGAGGTTTCTCTACTCTTCTGTTACCCGCTCTTCCCCTTTCTATGTTATATTCTGGAAGAAAATCACTATAAGCAGTCTGCATTTAATGATTAAAGAATTTTGTGTCTACCTTAAGGGAAAGGACTATATGTAAATTATTTAGAATTTTTCTGTGTGGAATATTTGTTTATTTTCAACAGCTGACTAAGTCAATTATTTATTTATGAGTATAAATGCATAGATGTCTTTGCAATGGAGTTATCTTATTCCACTTATTGCCGAGCAGTATTGCACTATGTCCACACCACAGTGTGTCTGTTCAGCTATTGAATGACATCATTGTTGCTTCTAGAATTTAGTGATTGTGAGCTTCCATTGGGTTTAAGAAATAATTATTAATTGCTGCATATAAAAACATTCACCATTGAACAAATTTGAATGCACAGTAGTAAATTTATAGTGAAATGTAATAAAAGAGATTTTAATGGCATAAAAAAGTAAAAAAATCTTGGGAAATAAAGATATTTTTAGATGTCCTCAATCAAATGAAACATGACTATTAATCTATGTTTGTAAATAAGTAAAGGACAGTGTTCTTGTGGTTATTAGGATCAGGATAGTGAAACAGTGGATGGTAGTTACCCTTTAAATCGTGTTTCATATTTTTTCACACATGATAATCTCATAATTAGGAAAAACCAAAACCATTTCTAAATCATGAACTATGCTCTAAATTATCGAGAGGATTTCAGCTGAATATGTTTAGTGTTGGAGGAGGGGGTGGGAATTTTTCTCTTTCCATTTATTTTCTTTAAAAATATATTTTTAAAATTTATTTGCAAGAAGAGAGTGAGGGAGAAAAGGAGGTAGGTAGGTAGGGAGGGAGGGATGGAGGGAGAGAGACAGACAGAGAGAGAGAGAGAGAATAGGTGTGCCATGGTCTCTGGCCATTGCAAAGGAACTCTGGATATGTGTACTGCTTTGTGGATCTGATGTACATGGGTACTGGGGAACTGAACACAGGTTTCAGGCTCTGCAAGTGTCTTTAACCACCGAACCATCTCCCCAGCCCCTTCTTTCCATCTCTTTAATATTGATTTTCAGGGTCAACATTCTGTGTTCTAGGTTCATGTTTATTCTTCTGCCTTTCTAAAACCTCTGAAGGATTTGATTTTTTTGTTTTTGTTTTTCAAGGTAGGGTCTCACTTTAGCCCAGGCTGACCTGGAATTCACAATGTAATCTCAGCGTGACCTTGAACTCATGGTGATCCTCCTACTTCTGCCTACTGAGTGCAGGGATTAAAGGTGTGCACCTCCATGCCTGGCTAAAGGATTTGATTTTTTTTTTTTTCAGGATATAGGATTTTATGGCACCAGTTCCATTTGGGTCCAGTTTTGTGTTCCCCCCTCCACCTTTACCCTCCCCTCCAGCCCTACCCTCCCTGTTGTCTGGTCCTTGAGGATTTGATTTTTAAAATATATATGCATGTATTTTAATTTTGGAGAGAGAAAGAGAGTATGGGTTTACCAGGTCCTCCTGCCATTGCAAATGAACTCTGGATGCATGCACTACTTTGTGTGTCTGGCTTTACATGGGTACTGGGGAATCAAACCCCAGGCTGTCAGGTTTCATAAGCAAATGCCTTTAACCACTGAACAATCTCTTGTCAATGCAAAAGACACAGCTCTCACTTCAAAGAGAAATAAGAGGTAATTTACTAGGGAGCCAAATATGAGTGACCCTAGAACACAGATTTAGGCTACCCCAAACTCTATATGTTTTGATGTGTTAACAGCTTCATGAAGTTTTTAGTAGTTATGTAACAAAAGATTGTCATAAATGAAGGCACTTTTCAAATACATTGGCTGAGGCATCCGTAGGTGGATTATAGCAAATGACTTGCAAATCATGTTTTTAACCAAGATTATTCAAATTGTCATGGTATTTGATGCCAAAGCTTCCGACCCGTTACATTTTGTAACAGTTACTTGTTCTTGGCACAAAAATACCTGACTAGAAGCAGTTTAGAGAAGAGGAGAGTTTATTTTGTTCTCTAATTCTGGAGAGTAGAAGCCGTGGCTGGAGCAGGAACCTCGTGTCAGGTTGTCACACCAGCAGAGAGCGGGGAGGGTGGGGGCGGATAGCAAGTGGGACCATGCTTTCACACCCCAAGGCTCACCCCCATTGACACACTTCCTAGAGCAAAGTTCTAGCCTCTTTACCTCTTACTAGTTCCACAACCTTCTCAGTCAGCTGAGAACCAAGTGTTCATACACATTAATCTAATGGGGACATTTTGCATTCAAACCACCACACATTTTTAAAGCATTGTCTTATGATTTTTTCTATGGTGGTGGGTGGAAAGCACCTTGGCTACTAACACTTATGAAAAGAAAAAAAAGATAAGACTTAAAGTGGACACATGTAACCTTGCCATATTACTTTGGAATTACTTCAGTCACCTCAGCCAGCTATTTTGCCATCAAGGCAAAACTAATGAGGACAACATCGCTGTGGGGTTGGAGCCAGTGGTTACAGAAACAGTAGAAAGGGCTTGCATTAAGGAGCTCTTAGATTTCTGTTTCTGCTTCAGATGAGTTTGGTATAACATTTATTTCCATGAAAGATTGGCAAAACTATTGAGACAACCCTCTTTATCTTTTTGGAATTGTATCACCTCCTCATGTTTTTTAGCAAATAATAAAGCTTTAATTTTAAGATTTCTTTCCTGTTGGTGCTAAGAACACTGGGAAAAACAAGTTTGCATTAATTTCAACTTGCAACCCCTAGCCGCACTGGAAGTTCTGCACTTGATGAAAATGGGTACAACCAATTGGCTGTCAACACCTGGGCTCTGAATACAAGCATCTTTCACCACAGAGCCATCGCTCCAGTCCTCAATACCTGGCTCTGATCTTGGCAGATTTAGTTTTGAAAGAAACACCTTTGAAACAGTGATCCACATGCCAATAGGCTACAAATGCTTCTGGCCAATTTCTGATTCAGAAGTACCTTTTTACAATGCCTATTTCTTTTGGAAATGATCGTTTTAGAAGGGCTTGGCGAACTTTTCAGATTCAAGTTTGGGAAGGTGAAAAATCCCGTCAGCCTGTCCATTCACGGAATTGGTAGTGTTAGCGGAACACAGATACTATGCAATGATATTCCAAAGATGGAAAACTAAGCACTGTCGCACTCAAAGGAGACAGGCCACTTAATTATTTTTTCTGATTCTTTCCTTCTTCCCTCCTTTTCTTCTTTCCCCCACTCTCTGCCTTTGTTTTCCAACTCGATGGAGACCTTTGATTTTCCAAGGTGAAAGAACTTTTGGGCATCAATCATTGCCAGTATTTTACCATGCTCCAAAAGCCATGGCACATGATGTAGTAGTCACTACTTTTGAGGCACTGAGGAAAATCTGAAAGGTCCATTTTTAATTGTTTGCGCAACTAATTCTTTAATTCTCCTGGCATTTTTAGTTGGCACAGATGAGGTTGGAACTTGACATAAATGATTTAAGCATTTGGCTAATTTTACAACTGAATGTTGAGTAGTTGATGATCCTGTGTTTCAAGAAAGATATGTCAATTTCATAGCACAGATATAACCTTGTTTCAGACAAAAAGAAGGAGTCTCAAGTAAGGGGGCTGCTTCCTGCTTTGTAGAATGAGCATCTCAATACTAGCCACAGACTTTACTTCACTGTGGTTTTGGCTAATGCTTAGAAGCTTAGCAAAAAGTAGTATGGAGGGCTGGAGAGATGGTTTAGTGGTTAGGCACTTGTCTGTGAAGCCTAAGGATGCCAGTTTGAGGCTCGATTTCCCAGGACCCACGGTAGCCAGATGCACAAGGGGGCGCATGTGTCTGGAGTTTGTTTGCAGTGGCTGGAAGCCCTGGTGAGCCCATTTTCTCTCTCTCTCTCTCCCTCCCTCCCTCCTTCTTTCTGTCTGTTGCTCTCCAATAAATAAATAAAAGTAAACAAAAGTAGTCTGGAAAAACTCTGCCTCTGCTTCATCATGCATGTCCAGAGATGTGAGGTTGTGCTTGAAGTGGAAGACTAGAGCATTATTTATTCTTTAGACATTTTGTATTGGCCAAAGAAGGGCAGACTCAGGTGTGTAGGTGGAGATGATTCAGCATCATCAATAAGTAGATGCTTATGTAAGAAAGATACTCACTTGACAGAAATGCATTCTGGGCATATCTAATTATCTTCTTATGATATTTGTTTGACTCATTTCCCTTGATACACATTGACAGATTCTGCATTACTTGAAGCAAAAAATTCTATCATTATTTCAGCTGGGCATTAGGAGCTCTATTTTCTAATATTTAAAGTGAGGTCCACTGTCTGGATCTTACATGACAATCTCTCATAGTAATAGTACCACAGATATAAAAGCAGAAACTAGAGGCCCCTATTTTTATGCCTCAGTCTTAAGTTTCTCCTCTAAGCTCCTGTTATGAAAATTTAAGCATAAAGTCATGAAGAATAATACTTATAAAGCATGACTCAGTTTTAGTAAATGATAGAATTTTGATACATTTGCTTCAGATTTTCAAAATCTCACAGCAAGAAACATATTCCATTACTGCTCATGTCATATTCAAAATCTACTCTTTGTCTCTAAATTTCTTAAGAGTTTAAACTTGACTTAGATGACGTTTAAAAAATATTTTTTTAAATTTTTATTTAGTTGAGAGAGAGAGAAGCAGAGATAGAAAGAGAGAATGGGCATGCCCAGACCTCTAGTCACTGCATGGCTTACATGGGTCCTAGGGAATAGAACCTAGATCCTTTGGCTTCGCAGGAGAGTGCCTTAACAACTAAGCCATTTCCCCAGCTCTTAAATGACTTTTCATGACTGACTTTGTTTTCTGTCTTTGCTCCTTACCACCCCAAAGCATACTATACTCCATGCGTACTACATTTGTTTCAATTTTGGTAAGGAGCCCTGCTGTCACAGTGTTACCTTTGCGATGCTTTTCTCTCTGCCTGGAAGTAGCCCATCTGCCTCCTCTTTTTTTTTAATTTTTTTGTTTATTTTTATTTATTTATTCAGAACGGCAGAGAGAGAAAGAGGCAGATAGAGAGAGAGAACGGGCACCCCAGGGCCTCCAGCCACTGTAAACGAACTCCAGATGCGTGTGCCCCCTTGTGCATCTGTCTGACGTGGGTCCTGGGGAATTGAGCCTCGAACCGGGGTCCTCAGCCTTCACAGGCAAGCGCTTAACTGCTAAGCCATCTCTCCAGCCCTGCCTCCTCTTTTGAATAACTCCTACCCAGATCTTAGTCTGTCAGTCCTTCAAAGTGTCATGTGACTTTCAAGTCAGGTGCTCCCCCAAGAGTACTTCCTCCAAAGGCACATTTTTCTTTCCCATATCAATATTGGCTAAAACTGTGGTGATGATAAATATAGCAGATGACACAGAAGCAAAAGTAGGTATCTTGCTGTTTACAAGCATGTTTTGAAAATTTACTTTCAATAGTAAGTTTAACTAATTAATAAGCTGAAAATTTCTGATCCATTGAAAGTTATATATAACTTCAATTTTTTATAATCATATAACCCTTATGTACAATACTTACTACATTGCCAATCTTTCATATACTGTGGTGGTTTGATACAGGTGTCGCTCATAAACATTTGTGTTCTGAATGCTTAGGTCTCCAGATGATGGCAATTTGGGAATGAAAGCCTCCTAGAGGCAGTGTATTGTTGGGGGTGGGCTTATGGCTGGTACAGCCAGCTTTCTCTTGCCAGTGCTTGGCACACTTGCCTGTTGCAGTTGTTCACCTGATGTTGACCAGGAGGTAATTTCCACCCTCTTCTCATGGCATTGTTTTCTCTTGCCATCATGGAGCTTCCCCTTGAGTCTTTAAGCCAAAATAAACCATTTCTTCCAACAAACTGTTCTTTCCTGAGTTCTTTGTGCAGCAACTCAAAACTGACCGCAACATTAAAACTGGTAACGAGAAGTGGTGTCATTGCTGCTAGAAACCTGATTCTGTGGCTTTGGACTTTTAGAAGTGATTTGTGGGAGGAATATGGATGAATTAGACATCTTGGCCTAAGAGACACCTTGCAGTGCTGTAAGTACAGCTTGATGGAGTATTCTTGCCAGAGTTGAAAGACCTGAATGCAGTAAGAACTATGGACTGTGAGGTTTGGCTTATGAAGGAAAGAAAGAGTTTGTCTGTCCTGGGCTTGCCATTATGCCCATGTCCTGAGGACTTGTGCACGGTTTCATTGTATAGAAGTGGACTGGTGTGAGCAGACAGATATAGCACAGGGAAAAAAAGAAAGAAAGAAAGACAGAAAAGGAAATCTTTGGGCTGAAACACCTGCCCTTTCAGCTGTAATTATTTGAGATATTACAACCATTAAGACTAGGCTAGCTGGACGTGGTGGTGCACGCCTTTAATTCCAGTGCTCGGGAGGCAGAAGTAGGAGGATTGCCATGAGTTTGAGGCCACCCTGAGACTACATAGGGAATTCCAGGTTAGTCTGGGCTAGAGAGAAACCCTACCTCAAAAAACAAAACACAAAACAAAAGAATGGGCTAGCTGACCTGCACTGGTACAACAGGAAGAGCATAGACTCTTGAAGGAGCCTGAGTGCTGAAGGGTGATGGTCTTGTTCTTCAAAGTCTGCTTTTGGTCTTGTTTGTCCAAGTCTGCTTGGAATAATTCCCCCCACCCTGGATTAACATGTTGTTAGCCTACTGGTACTTTGGAATATAACAAATGCAGGAAAGAGAGGGTCATTGAATTTGTAACATGGTTTTGTATTTTGGAAATGACCATGGGCACTGTGAAGCAGGTTTCTTGGATTACCTATGTGGAGGCCTGATGGAGCCATGAGAATGAACCGTGGGTTGCAGTGGAGACCCAATGAAGATGCCAGGACTATGGGATGGCTCCCAAGGAGAGCTGCCAGCACCAGGTGAAATTTTCCAGGACTCTGAGTAGCCTAGCTAGAGGGGCAGAGTTGAAACTCCACAGACTTGTCACTGGTTAGACTTAATTGGAGTTGGACTTGTCATGGGTTAGAGTTGTCAGACTTGGAGGTTGAGAGTTTGATGTTTGGCCCTGTTTGTTTTAAATCTTGTATTGGCACAATGGTTCTTTGCTATGCACAGTGCCATCTTTTGCAGTGTAAATGTTTATTTTATGCAATTATTGGCTTGTTTGTTTGTTTGTTTTGGTATTATGGCTCAGTTAAAACACTCTGGACTATGGGGAAGTTTGAACATCAGTGGGATTGATAAAAAGTATGAGAACTTTAAAAAACTTATTTATTTTAATTACTTGAGACAGAGAAAGAGAGAAAGAGGCAGAGAGAGAGAGAGAGAGAGGGAGAGAGAGAGAATGTTCCAGGGCCTCCAGCCACTGCAAACGAATTCCAGATGCATGTGCTCCTTTGTACATCTGGCTTACGTGGGTCCTGGGGAACTGAACCAAGGTCCTTTGGCTTTGCAGGCAAATACCTTAACCACTAAGCCATCTCTCCAGCCCAAAAGTGTGAGAACTTTTAAAGTTGACTGAATGCATTGTATTTTACATCATGGGTGATTATCAGTTTATGGGGGTCAGGGTTGGAATGTGGTGTCTCCTATAAACTTATGTGTTCTGAATGCTTAGGACCCCAGATAATGAAAATTTTGGAATTGAAGCCTCTTGGAGAGAGTGTGTTGTTGGGGGTGGTCTTATGGGGTGTTATAGCCAGATTCTCCTTGCCAATGTTTGACATACTCTCTTGGTGCTGTTGTCCACCTGATGTTGGCCAGGAGGTGATATCCACCCTCTGTTCATGCCATTGTTTTCTCCTGCCATCATGGTGCTTCCCCTTGAGTCTATAAACCAAAACAAACCCTTTTATCCAACAAACTGCTCTTGGCTGGGTTCTTTGTGCAGCAACTTGAAACTGACTACAACAATATACCTGTCACTTTATATGTATATGTGTGTGGGGGTTGAAAAACAGTTGAAGACTTAAGAAAAATGCTGAGTGTCTCTCAGCCTTTAAACTTTGTTCTAAAGTACCATATTCTGTATCTCTAGGATATGTTTTTTTCACAGAGATTTGTCCGAATATGTTTTCTAAATCCAGAAAGAGGTTTCTGAATATAACATATAATATCAGAACATTATTTGTTCAATTAATTATTGATTTGCAATTAAAAATAAAAGATAACTTTGGGAATGAGCTACAGGAAAGAACTGCAGGGATATTTTTTATGGACCTTATTTTCTGAGAATATTTCTATGGGATGCTTTTTCTGCTAAGTTTCTAAGCTGTAACTTGCCCTGACATTAATCTTACAACCCTGTAATCAGCCTGCTTAGAACAATGTAACCTGTTTTACTATACTTTAGATTTCCTTTTCCCCAAAAACACAGATGATTAATGTTGACAAGGAATGCCAGATATGCTGACGTGATCTTAAGCTATGCTCTTTGCCTCTTCAGTGACCTGGTTGTACTCTTGACTCAGAACAATTGTGCACATGCATGAGATATGTCAACTATTGGTGAAAGCAAACAACATTGAAAGTAACAAATTACCCATCAAAATGTTGAAAGCAAAGGGTGGGCTTAGGGTGATAGTATCTATAAATCATGTGTCTGTGTGCTGTGGGAGTTTCTGGATAAGCAGAGTTCAACTGGCCTTACCCCTAAGTCCCTTCCTTTCAGCAAATGTGTGAGGAATTTTTGCAGGCAAAGTTTCCTGTGCCTCGCTCATGTATTTCTGTACTTGCTGCTTAGTATCAACATCAGATGCGTGCTTGCCTCAGAGAAGCTTCAGCAGCAGGAGAAGCAGAAGCAGTGGGCTCCCTCTTGGGTAAATGACTCCAAGGGTCAGTGTCTATATTTCAGGGCACCACCACAATTGGGCAGAAAACTAAAGTAAAAAAAAATAGCACAACATGCCTGAAAATCAATGATCATATATTTGAAACAAATAGAAAGACATTCTATAATTGGCCTTATGGAAAAGATTCTCGACACGCTTGACCATGTCCATTCTGTCTCTCCAAAGTCCTGAGGTTTTTGTCTTGAGTTTATGATTATCAGGAAAGCAAATATAGAACCTTAACTCTAGCTTAGACTCAGAGAGGAAGAAAGCAAATTGATTTTTTAGGCAAAGCACAAGTTCAGAAAAGACAGTCAGTAAACAAGAGTGCATCTTTACAGTGAGAGGTTAGGAAAGGCCTCCCCCAGGAAGATGGACTTCAGAATGGGGACCTGAGTAGACAGGAGGTGACTTCAGAGAAGAAAGTCAATAGTTTTACCCCCATTGTTTATAAAGGAAGGGTAAACAAATCCAGTTAGAAAATGAAGTAAGTTGGGGCAAAACAACATTTAAATTGAAATTCTATGATTTAATATTGATTTTCTTATCGCTGTGTATGTTTCTTAATATTCTTAATATTCAAAGTGTTTTTTTCTTTTCTTTTTAAGGAACAGTTTCATATACATGTTTGTGTTAGCCAGACTTTCTCATTGCCGTAACAGAGCACCTGCCAGAGTAACTTTTCAGGAGAAAAGATTAGTTTGAATTCATGGATTTGGAGTTTTCAGTCCCTGGCTTTTTGGCCCTTGTGCTTGGACAGAACGTCATGGCGTCAGGAGCATGCTGTGGATGGGCTTCCTCACCTCACGGCAGGCTGGGAGTCAGTGAGGAGAAGTGACTGGAGACCAGATATATCCTTCAAAAGGGTGACCATCTACTCTAACTTCCAAGTTTCTATCATCCCCTCAAAATACCACCATCAGCTGGGGACCAAGGGTCAATCCATGAGCTGTGTAGGACATTTTGCATTCAAACAATAATAATGTTTATGAAAGCAAGGAGTGGGATATATGCTACCATTCTTTTTTGCCTAAGGTGCATTGTAACCAGATATGGGAATTGAATGTCTCACATATGACTTTAGAAAGGTCATACTAGATGTCTTAAACATATTCTCAATGTTGTCCCTCATAGGATACATTTTTGTCAAATTGATCAAGGCCTAGAATACTCTTTTTTATTTTTATTTTTTTGAAGGGATCTCATTCTAGCCCAGGCTGACCTGGAACTAACTATAGTCCCAGGGTGGCATCAAACTCATGAACTCACAGTGATCCTTCTACCTCTGCCTCCTAAGCGTTGGGATGAAAGGAGTGCACCACCACACCCAGCTTATAAAGTATTTTTTTTTTTTTTTTGGTTTTTCGAGGTAGGGTCTCACTCTGGCCCAGGCTGTCCTATGTAGTCTCAGGGTGACCTCCAATTTACGGCAAACCTCCTACCTCTGCCTCCAGAGTGCTGAGATTAAAGGCATGCATCACCATGCCCGGCTTAGAGTATTCTTAATGATAAAATAATGATATTTGATAGAATATATTTTGAACTCTACTAGTATTTAAAGTAATTGAATTATTAGATACATGTATATCTATATCTTTATATATTATATATACTTATATATTTTATATTTCTGTAATTTATATCTATCTATATCATCTATAATCCATATATGTATGGGTGGATATACATATATCATCTACTTATATCTATCTCATTTGTAAGGCCGTAAAAGTTCCTGCAACACCAGCACCAGGTCTGTTGAAGAATCACCACTAGATATCCCAGTTTCTGTTTTTATGCATCTAGTGTTAGATGTTGAGTCAAGTGTTCAAGACTTTTTTGTATGTTAGTGTAAAATTTGGCTTTTTATAAGCAGCACTCACTTTGCTAATGAACGGTGTCGAACAAGTCTTCTTCTCTCACTTCATGTGATTTTGAATACATGAATACTATTTAATTTATATATTCTTGTCCTAGCTAAACATTACATTGCCCCCTTAGATTTTCTCAGGAATTGGTCTGACTCTTAGTGAGAATATCATCTTTCCAAAGCCTAGATACTCTACATTTGATGTCATTGTATTACCTTTTCAATTACTAATGTCCTTTGTCTCATTTAAATTATCATTCATAGTTCTCAAATACTTATTCATTTCTTTCCAAAACAATTTTGTAATGTTTTTGACCCTTAGAGAGCTTTGACTTTCTTAAGAGTTTTGTTGCACTTGCAATAAGTTCTTCCTTGATTTTTAGAGCTTTTTTTTTTTCTGCATTACAGAGACTGACTGAGACCTTCCTGACTACACAGTGAATACCATAACCCCACTGAGGGGGCCTGAAGGGTAACAGGAGCAGGGATGGTGGGATAAAAGAGTAAATCTGTCTGTCTGTCTATCTATCTATCTATCTATCTATCTATCTATCTATCTATCTATCGAGATATATATCTGTCTATATAGGTATGGATAGATAGATTTAAAAGGTTACAATCTTCTAATGTGCTCCCAGATTCTGCCAACTTGAGACTCTTAGCAGCACTGTGCTATCAATGGATATTCTAAAAAATGAAAAGGTAGTATTTCCTGAAAAATTATAATTCAACTGTCTTTTAGACAACTCATAAACTTACCAGACAGGACCGACTTTCTCTAGAATGGTTTTATGGAAAAAGTGAATGGGCTTGTTGTCAGCACCAATATCTTATCCAAAAGCCGATGATCTATTGGGAGTAGATCAAATGGGTTTCTAGACAGAGCTTGCTTGGCAGGTGTCCCGTGCATTCCCTGACGTTACCCGAGCAATCCCATGATTGTTGTGCTGTGGAGATGTGACTGAGGCTACTCTACTCCTGCTTGTTGCTGGTGTTTGGTTTTAAACTCAGCTTCTCATAAGATTTATAGGAGAGATGCTAATATATTTTGAAAAAAAAAAACAGAATATTTGGAACAATTTGAATTCTATCTTGATTTTTTAAAACTTATCAATCAGTATAATATTTTCTTCAAGTCTCTTGGTTAAGCTTTGTGGTATTGGGGTTTTAGGTATTAATAAAGATGCCACCTACAAGGTCTAATGACACTAAATGAAGAAGTGAGGATTAGGAAGAGGCAGATACAAAATCTGCTGGGCTCCTGCTATCATGTAAATGTCCTTGATGATGAACGAGGGGGATGAGAGTACAGTGCCCATGGCTGTGTGGAAACAGAGTGACCCCCTACAGAGAAAGCCTTCTGATGGTTCCCCCGAGGCGCTGCAGCTTTTTAAATCAGCAAGCCCCTTTTATTTTCAACCACAAAGTGGGGGAAAACAGCACTTCCTTCCCTCTTTTGCTCTCTCAAGAAATCCAAAGTGTAAGTATTGTTGAGTCACCTAATCGCCCACTGAAGAGGGAAATGCCATCCCTTTGTAACTTGAATGTACAAGATTTATGATGGGGAGGGCGAAGAGTAGAGGAAATGGATCATAACAGCATTGGGTTTAATGTTTTCTTCACTTTACAATGTTCTGCCTTGCTTGACATGTTTACTTTACAAATACTTATATTCCTGGCTCAGAGTTGCTCTCTGAACACCGTGGCGCATAATTAATGTCAAGGTGGAAGGCGATTATGCCACAAATGCTGCTCCCTGGGCTCTGAAAAGCATTTTTAAAGCCAATTTAGGTCACACATGGTTCAGTCTCTTAGAAATCTTTCTTAATTGTTCAGCTAAAGAGAGTGCCTCGGGGCGTTTATTAACAGACATTCCAATGGGCTGCGGATCCTGGGGTGTGTCATGTGTGAGGAGTAGAGGATTTCACAGTGTGGTAGGCAGAGTGACTGTTGTGGAAGACAGAAATCCCAAAAGGGTATTTTTTTTTTTTTTTTTTTAGCCTCATAGAACTCTGAGCAAATCAACAGAGCAAAGAATACAATTTAGCTAAGAAGCATTTGATAAATTGTGCACTGTTTCAAAGAAAAAAACTGGTCTCATTTTCTTCATCCCAGTAACTTCAGAGGTTCACATTGCATGGACCTTGTCAAGGAAGGACCCAGACGCAAAAGACATTACTAAAATGGACCATTTCTTTTGTGATTTTGGATTAGCGCTGCTCTTTCTGAGTCCTCTGCTGAGTAGGGGTTAGAACAAGACAGCTTTCAGCACACCTCAATGAAGTCAACGTGATGAACAGATCTCAACCTCCCTTTGGCATGTATTAGTCTCTAAAGCTGGATCTAGAAAATGTGCTCTCCTAAGGTGACCGTCAGTGTTCCTGTTGGGGAAGGAGGAGAACAGGTTGGTCATCTGACTGCTTAGGGTAGCACTGGATGAGCCCCTCTTCCTCCCGCTTCTTCCTTCTCTGATTCCCGTCTTCATCATGGAATGCAAAACATACCTCCACAAATTTCTCTAAGATTATGTATTAACAAAGGAAATACTTATCTATGAAATCGCTGTATGTTAGCTAGGTTTTTTGGAAGCATCAGATTTGCTTCTCCTGTGAGGGACTTGATCAGGGAGTCTCCCACATGGAACCTTTGAAGGAGTGAGTGAAGCAGGAGACTGTGGAAGGAACTCTGCTGACCTCCAGCCCGAGCCTGATTCTCCAGAGGGCCTGAGCATGGTACTACATGCTTGTCCCTTCTTGAGACAAGTAAGCACTTTATTTTTAATTTTTATGAATTAACTCTCTCAAGTTGGTATGGATTTAATCATTACATTTTATATAATGCCATGGGGACACTGAGACACCTTTGTCATTGATAAAAGAATTTACAAATAAACACGGAAGAAAACACAAGGGTAATTTTATTGGAGTCAGAGAAACCAGGGCATGCAAGCTGGACACTTCAGCAGCTGCTGGGATGAGGGAGACGAAAAGAGAGGGAAGGGGTCACAAAAGAACGTAGGCTCTCAGGGCCCCCTTCTTCTCCCAACAGGCCAAAAGTGAGGGCTTCAGAGGTTTCACTTCCTCAAAGGGCTTGCTTCGTGGGCACCTGCTCATCCTGGCTCCTCTCCCAAGGCCCTTCTTTTGTAGAGCAATGCCTCCCTCCCGCAAGGAGATGGACATAAAGCCTCCTCAGACGTCCATCATTCTCTTTGGCCCTTTCCTGAATTAAGGTACTTATTCTGTACCTCTGTCTCTCTGTTGCAGAAATTAGGGTTCAAGCCTTGGGTCAGAGAGAAAACCAAGCTTCACTCAAAGAGGTTGGAAAACTCAAAATTTATTATGTTAGTGGGTTGAGGAGAGCTAACACTCTAAATTCCTCCAGCCCTTGAGCTCTGGTGGGTTTGGGTCTTTATAGACAGTCCCTGAAGCTATGTGACTGGGGACACACAACAGGAAATTCTTTGGTGGTAATCGTGCTTGCAGAAATGGGGAGGGAGTCATTGTAGGGGAGTCAGTCTATAGCTGTGTTACCTAGATAACATATTGTAAGCAGGACACAGTTGTATAGGCAGGAAGCCTCAGGGTCATGTTATCTTTCTTATGGACTTGCACAATAGATACTATGTCAGGACGTGTTCCTGCAGCTTCCTGTATCACAGCCCCTGCAGGGGGTCCAAGAAGTTCTGGGTGAAGGAGGAACAGTGGTGGTGGCAGCAGTGACTGTGGTGGTCAAGATGGCTCTTGCCCCAGAGAAAGGATAAACCTTCCTACAAAAGTGCAAGCAACCCAGCACTTGGGAGGCAGAGGTAGGAGGATCACCATGAGTTCAAGGCCACCCTGAGAATACAGAGTGAGTTCCAGGTCAGCCTGAGATAGAGTGAGACCCTACCTTGAAAAAACAAAAAAGGTGCAAGGAAAAAGGAGAGGGAAGAGAGATCCCAGTCAGAGTTCTAGCTCCAAAATATCTAGGATTTCTTTTTCTCCATTATATCTCCATCTGTCTCTTCCTCACTATTTCTCCCTGTCTCTAGACACACACACCTTCTTCTTCTGCCTTTCTATACTATCTTATCTCGCTCTCTCCTATTCTTTTCTTTCACTCTCTCCCTGTTTCTCACTCAGATCAGGTTAGGTTTTCCCTAGCATCCCCTCTGTGCTCCTTTGGACCCCAGGTGTCCTAAGTTCTCAGACATCTACCTGGCTACACCAGTGACCCAACACAAGCCACAGAGGCCAACACAGTTTCTCCAGTGGCTACTGTTGTTTCTGGGCCCTGTTCCTGCTTCCTCTGATACAGGAATTTTGGGGTTCCTCTGCCAATGTACCAATAATTTAGGCATATGCCCAGATTCTTGTCATATGTATCCGAAGAACTGAAATCAACAGACCAGAGGGAAAGGTTTAGAGAGACATTTTTAGATTAAGAGAAGGAAAGAGTAGAAAGTACAGAGGGCTCCTTCCTGCCCATGAGAAGGTAGGATGGGTTAGAGGCCTCCCTAGTGACTCAAATTGGGGTCATTTGAAAATTCTGAATGAGGGCTGAGCTAACCAGCCATGATGCCATGCTTTGGAGCTGAGTTTAACCAACCACAATGCAGGATCAAATTTAATCTTTCTCCGAGATTTTTTTTTTTTTTTTTTTGAAAAACAGGTCTATGGAACTCCTTTAGGCAAGAGACAAGGAGTAAGGAGAAGCCAGGTCCTTCTCTGATCTTTAGAAAAGTGGAGAATGCAATGGCAGGCTCAAAGATATTCCCTGTTTTTGCTTTAGGGGGCCCAGTCAACATAAACTGCCTCACCTCCCTTGGTAAAACCACTGGGCTCTGAAGCAATAAACATCCTAGTGCAAGAAAAGGTGAAGTCTCAGAGTCTAATGGACTCATCAGTAAAAGTCGAGTCTGAACAGACATGTAATTCTGCCCCTCTCCCTGAGAGGGCGTCCTTTTTGGGCTGAGTATTTCCATCTCTTTCATGCTTTGGAATACTTTTTCATTTTGATTATGAGTTTTCTTTGATCTCTGAGTCGACCACACGAGTATTTACTATAAACTCTGTACCTACCCTATGGGTATTTCCTGCAAACTCTGCGCCTGCTACACACACAATTCCTCTAAACTCAATGTGTGCGTTACAATGTGTGTAATAACTTTGACTTTCTTTACAACTCATTTCCCCAGAGTATGAATCTTCCTGTCTCTACTCTGAGACTTTCCCTCTCTTATTCTTCCTTAAGCCATCACCATTTAATCTGCTGACTTTCTCCTCTATGAAGGCACAGAGCTTCTGCTTTGCTCTTTTTGGAGTGTGTGAAGGTTTCCTCCAAATCTTTTTGCATTAGGCTTCTAAATTCTATCTTCCACATGCATGTGTATCTGCCCCAATCTTTTCCTAGACACCAATTTCCCCTACATAAACCTCACAATTTATTTCTCCCTAAATAAACTCAATAATTCATAATTTATCTTTCTCAAGTCCATTTTTATCAATTCTTTGTTAAGAATAGGATAAGAACAGAAAAATTGAGGTTCAAAAGTCTGGGAGACCCCCTCCCCAGTCCTCATATTCTGCACCACTGTGTCGCTCACTCAATCACGGGCGTGGCCATGCATCTTGGTCACCATCTTTGTTCCTTCTCCCACCTAACTGCTTGTACCAAGGGTTATTAGAATATCTCTGACATGGGCCTTGCCATTTTTCTCAGAAATGACACGATGACACCCATATGTCCCAAATGGTGCATGAAACAAAAGGCTATAGCAGAACTTTTAATTCTTTTTCTTCCTGTCTTACTGTTACAGAATTTCTGGGGGACAAGGTTTTTTTTTTTTTGTTCCCCCAGTCCATGAAGAATCTCAACTTTTAGATCCTTATCCATCCCAACAAAGAATTGAGGAAACAGATTTTGAAAGATTAAATTATAAGGTTTATTTGGGGAAAATTGGTATCCAGGGAAAGGCTGGAATGGGTATTCAATCTCACATGTGGAAATTTAATATTTTATTTTTATTTATTTATGAGAGAGAGAGAGAGAGAGAGAGAGAGAGAGAGAATGGGCATGCCAGGGCCTCCAGCTGCTATAAACAATCTCCAGACACATGCACCACCTTGTGTATCTGTCTCACACATGTCCTGGGGAATTGAACCTGGGTTTTGGCGGCAAGAACCTTAACCGCTAAGCCATCTCTCCAGCCCACGTGTGAAATTTTCTTATTATTAGTTGTGTACACAGTGTGTATACAGCCATGTTGGTACCATCGTCAGCCTCCTCTCTGTCCTTCCCCCTCCGCAGGGACCCTCCTTGTTGGGGAATGTGGGTCATGCATTGTTGGGTTAGCCATCAGTTATGGGAAAATCTAAATGAAAACACACACACACACACACACACACACGAGGGAATAGAGGCTTTCTCCTTCACATTAGAAAATAAAAAGCCAAGACATCAGTCAGTAAATGTCCTACAGCTTAGAAGAGAGAAACAAAAAGAGAAGGGGAAAAAATTCCTTCACCCTATCACAGCCAGGCTGGGATGGGGAAAGGGCTTATCAGAATAAGGTCCCAAAGGTGCAGGTGTCAGAAGGAGAAATGAACAGCCAAGGTCCCTTGCCTACCTGGTAAGCCTCTGTTATAGTTTATTGAGGTGGGCTTTCCTGTCAGGCTCAGATGAGTATGGGAGGGAGCTGATTGGTTTTTTTTAGGACTCAAGAGGCTGGCCCAAGAGGGGCCAGCATACCTAGGGATGTTAGATTGGGGAAGAAGTCGGGATGCTGTCGCTGAGGGATGAGACTGGATCAGACACTGAGTTTCAGCTTTGCCAAGGTAGGCTGGGCGGCATCTCTTTGCTCCTTCTCATTGAGCATTCCCTATCTGACTCTTTATGCAAAAACTACCTTTCTCCTATTTTTCCCTCATTACCTTCCTCACTTATCGATATCAGTCCTTTGTATGGGCTGCCCCCAGAAGAGCATAACCGCTTAAACATTTCTAAGGGTGGCACCAGACAGGCGCCTGAAAGAAAGCACTTCTCGCGAGAAGAGCACCCCTGTGAGATGCTGGCAGCCACAATCAGAGCACTGGGATCAAACTACGTGCCAACAAGAGCACCAATGGCGGCTGTTACACCAAGCAAATCACCCACCCTCTCTAGCATTTTGTTCATGACAGGAGTAGTTCAGGACTTGCTGTGGTAGATAAGCTGAATCTTTGTGTGGAGAGAATCATTGGAGATGGAGGGTGGAGGTCAGCAATTATTTTCTGCAAGGAGATAGTAATAAAGACTTTTGTTGGAATTACTCAATAAATCAACCATATGATAGCCATACAGATAGCATATAAACAAATGGGTAAGGCTGTCTTCCATTAGAATCTTATTTACAAGATCAAGTAGAGTTGAAATAGAGAACAAAAAAGAATCCATATTCATAATATGTGTGTATCCTGCTGAAATAGCCATAAAATTTGATTTCTGATAAAAGGTTATAATTAATATGTTTCCAGTTCTGGTTAAAAAGGATTTGGGCATTGTAATGAGCACAATTCCACTTTTGCTACTCTCTGGGGTTATTTTGAGGGATAAATAAGAGAATCCATCCAATGTGCTTATAACACGGTGGCTGACAATATATGTTACTTTGTTATTGTTGTTCTTCCCACAGAATATTACTTTATAGGTGCTTTTCTGCCATTGCCAGCATTTTGTTTAGTGTCTAATTTATTTCTAAAGCATTATAAGATAGGTAATTAAGTTTGGCAGAATAACTATGACTGCAAAAGAAAAGGTATGTTTGCTCGTATCAGACTGACCCAAGATCATGACATACACTTTCTGGCTTCCCATTTCACCCAGAAACAGATGGAATAAAAATTTGTAAAATAGGTCGTCATCTGGAGATGTATTTAAGTAGTAGAGGAATTATACTGGATGGGTGTCTGGTGGGACATCAGACATATAGATGGATACATTTGCTATAACAGAATTACTGGAGGGGAAACATGAGAATGACTTGAGCTGATACGTTGACCTGGTCATTTGCACGATCACCCCTGACACAATGGCGTCACATGCTGAGTGCCACAGTGACCTAGCTCAAAGCAAGTCCAACCACTCTCTCTGGTTCATTTATCTTCCCACAGAGGATCGAGGTAAGCCTTGGACTGGGGGCTTGATTTAAAACAGAACTGTCCCTGTGTTCCTCAGGCAGGAAAAAAATGTGAGCAAAAAATTTTTCTTCTCTCTAAGGAGCTTGCAGAGTGGGACTCGGCTTCAGAGAAGAAGCCGGAAGGCCCAGCACAGGCTGACGCAGAGTCATTGAGGAAGTGCTCTGCAGAAGTGAGCCATCCGTTACGTCTCAGTTGCTGGCTTTCTCTTCCCCAAGGACTACATAATGTCCAAGTTGGACATACAAGTGTGCCTCAGCCCAGGGGAAACAAATGGCACTCCTTCAGTAGATTAAATGGATTGAGCCATCCAAGGGAATCTGTTTTATAGAATCATTTGGCTTACTGGATGGCCTCATATTATAGATAAATAAAATCCTACAGCAAAGAAGCCAAATCTGCTTTTCAGTTATTTTTCCAGATATGCAGTCTCTTTCTTTTTTGCTGGAAAAAGTTCACTATCATGATTAAAGAGAAGACTGGGCTTTAAGAGCATGGGGCTGAGAACACCGCTTCTTTGCAAATGAAAATTGCAATCTCCTCTGTGGCCGCGGACACCTCGTTCTTAACACAGCTTTCTCCCGCATGCATGCCAGCAGCCAGCTAGCTTTGTCTCAGTTCTGACAAGTGCCTGCCACTCCAGGGACTAGTGATCCTTTGCCTGGAACACTTACACTGAGTTCACTAAGCTTTGCGGTCACTGATGAGCTTAAACAGTGTCTTGTTGGAAGAGCCCTTGCTAAGATCTCCCTCCAAAGAGACTTCCACCTCACTCACACATTATCTTGAATTTCTTCCTTAGGTAAGACTGTCCTACTGATTTGTGTACTTTCATATTCTTTGATTTATTTTTTTTTCACTTAGCATAAAAGTTTCATGAGATCACTGTCCTTATGTATCTGTGCCTTTTATGTCTGTGCTTTTGAATCAATGCCCGCTACACGGTGGCACTTAATTAATATTTGCTGAAAGAACAGAAGACTAAAGACCTAATTAAATAATTTAGATCATGTTCAAAAACGAGTTCTGTAAAAATTGGGAGTTTTCATGTACTTTTGGAGTTTCTGCTTTCCCAAAATAGAAAGCTTGGGAGGCTACATAATTTAAACGATTATGGTTTATGATTGTATGGAGATTTTTCTTTTCACTAACTTCAAATTTTGCTGGATGTACAAAAAAAATCATATTATTGGGACAGGAGTTGGCAGTCGGTGTCTTTCTCTGTGACTATGTCCTTTTATAAGGCCAAACCAGCTAACTGATTCCATCAGTTGTGCTGTTTGACATCACGAAAAGCTATTTGAGGGCTAGAGAGATGGGTTAGCAGTTAAGGTGCTTGCCTGGGAAGCCAAAGGACTCATGTTTGACTCTCCAGATCCCATGTGAGCCAGACATACTGTGATGCAAGCGCACAAGGTTGTGCATGGGCACAAGGGGTTGCATATGTCTGGAGTTCCATTGCTGCGGCTGGAGGCCCTGGTGCACCAGTACTCTTTTTATCATAGATCTGTCTATCCACCTACCATCTATCTATCTACCTATCACCCATCTACCCCCATCCATCCTATCAATTTAGATGATTAAGTAGATATGACAAAGAATTGGCTCACACATTTCCAGAGGCTAAAGAGCCCCAACACCTGTAGTTAACAGGCTGGTGATCTGCAAGGGCTGATTTAGAGTTATAAACTCAATTCTGGCCATCTCAGTTTGAGTCCAAGGGCAGGAAAGAATTGATGGCCCAACTCGAGGCAGCTGGGAGGCAGGCCTTCTTGTGGGAGAGTCAGCCTTTCTTCTTCACTGAGTGTCACTACTGGGATGAGACAGACCCCATGAAAGAGGTGACTCTACTTTATTAGTATACACATTTAACGTTGATCTCATCAAAAACCCCTCATAGACACACCTGGAATAACACTCAACCAAATGTTTAGGCATCCCATTGCCCAGTTATGTCGGCCCACAAAATCCCAGTGGGTTTGCCCTACTCTCTCGTTATGCATTAGTAAAATAGATCATAATGGCCTCTATACTGAAGTACTTAAGGGATGTCCAGTCTTTTTTTTTTTAAACCTACTCTTTATTTTAAACATTTTATTTATTTATTTATTGGTGCGCGTGCGTGAGAGGCAGATAGAGAGAAAGAGAATTGGCACACTAGGGCTTCCAGCTGATGTGTCACCTTGTACATCTGGCTTACATGGGTCCTGGGGATTTGAACTGGGGTCCTTTGGCTTTGCAGGCAAGTGACTTAACCATTAAGCAATCTCTCCAGCCCAGGGTGTACAGTCTTTTAACACTATGGAATGACTTTGTCATCAGCATTCATAACCATCCTGAGACTCATGTGGCCCATAAGTAATGAGTTGAACATACTGGAGTTTTAGAGCAATATTTCTTTTTAAAAATGAGGCAAATACCAACTTTTGTTTGCTTCACACTGCCCAACATTCATTCTCCTTTTGTATTAATTCATGCTGACCTTTCATGGCATTAGCTATGTTGAATTGCTTGTTCTTTGTGGGGACTATGAATCAAGGTCTCTGCGAATAGCTGTGTGACCCAAGCTAACTCAATAGACACCTAGGAATCTTTTCTTTAAACTATTTATTAATAAGTTTCATATATATAGGCAATATACCGTGATCATAATCCCCTCTCACAATCCTCCATTTTCTCCCTCCCAACTCTGTCTTCATTGAATCCCTTCTTTCCAACTAGTCTCTCTACTGTTTCAATGTCATCATTTATTTTCTTCTATTATTCAGATCTTGTGTAGGTAGCACCAGCTACTGTGAGACCATGGATATCAAGGTTACTTTGTGTCTGGATCACAGCATAATAAGTACTCCTCCCCTTCCTTTGGCTTTTACATTCTTTCTACCTCATCTTCTGCAATGGCCCCTGAGTCTTGGAGGGTGTGATAGAGATGTCTCAGTGCTGAGCACTCCGCTGTCACTTCTTCTCAGCCCTGTGTTGAGTTTTGCTTCAACCCAGTGGTCACCACCATCTGAAAAGAGAAGCTTCTGTAACCAAAAGTGAGAGTGGCATTACATATGTGTTTAGAGGGCAATGTGGTGAGCATTATATATTCCTTTGGCCAGAAAGCAGTAGTTATTACTCCCCTAGGGCTTATGGACCCTGAGGAGTGTTGAGTAGAGTGATACAAGGAGAGGAAAATGAGTAAATACAGCTACATGTATTTCTACATTGCTTACACACCCCCAGCATTGCCTGGCATTAAACATCATCCTTTATCCTTCCATCAACATCCATGGGATACACTTCCTTTTGGTCTGCGTCAGCCACATGTGTTTCTGTTGCTTGTAATGAAAGTTCACTGTCATACACTATCAGATATAAAGCTCTGAATGTTTTTCCACCCTTTTCCATGCAGTCCTAGCAGGGATGAGCTCAATTGTTTTATATTTGCTAATGGGATGGATTTCCTGAAAGATTAAGTATTTACCTGAAGCCTGGATTGCCACTGAGAATTTAGAGTGCTATAATTTTTATATTGCCTAATTTGGCGAGACCAGGACTAATGGTTTATTAGTTTTGCTTAATCTGAAAATCTTATAATCCTCTACTTCAGGTGGAATTCTTGGAGTTATTCAGCCTTTTGTGTTGTCTGCCTTAACAAAGATTCAGGAGGTTGACTATGCAGCACTTGCTCTACCACCACGAATCCTCTCCACCCCTGATAGCTAAGCTAAACCCACAAAATAAAGATAAACTAAGATAAACCCACAAGGTGACAGGATGGGGACTTCGGTGGTTTGAATCAAATGTCCCCCATAAACTCATGTTTTTTAAATGCTTCATCCCCAGCTGGTGGTATTTGGGGAAGTGGAACCTTGCTGGAGGAGCTGTGTTTTGGGGGGTTGGCTTAGGAGTATCATATAGCAGATTCTCACTGTTAGAATCCAGCTCCCTCTCCTGTTGCTGTTTTCCACCTGCTGTGGGAGAGGCGACTTCCAGCCTCCATTCCTGCCATGCTTTTTTCCTGGCATCATGAAACTTCCCTTTGAGACTATAAGCCAAGAGAGAGAGAGAGAAAAAAAAAAAAAAAAAAAAACTTTCCTCCTCCTATCAGGTGCTTTTGGTCAGATGCTTCATCCCAGCAATAAAAATGTAACTACAACAAAAATAGCGAGGAAGAAGCTCTGGGAACTTAACTCACGCCCTGGCCACATGCTGTTGCTCTCCACCTCTTGCCTTTTCTCGGATCTTTACAGCTCACGGAGAGCTCTGGCGTGTCTCCCAGGTAGACTGTAGCACCAGAGCATGTGTCCCAGAGCCGAGTCCAGTCAGGAATAGCAGCCAGCCACCAGCAGTGGCATCTGTTTCAGGAAGCCATGCCTTCTCTGCCAGCGTTCTGCTTCATGGTGGCAGCTCCCCTCTGTCGGTTTGGCTCCTGTAGAGCCTTAAAAACCCTCCCATTGCCATCTGGGTTCTCTCCTGTTCCTTTGGCATCGAGTGGATCTCACTATTGTTTTTCTTTCTCAGCACCTTTTTGCCTCTGTTACGTTTCCTCTTTAGCTTGTATTTTAGCAGTCCGGTGTTCAGCGCACAGTTTCATCCTTGCTTTTCTTTTCTGCATACTGATTGTCTGATGGATACACCTTCAGCTCTAGCGATCGTATCAGCACATGTTTAAGATCGCTTTTTATAACCCAAACTGATTTTGTTATTCCTCTCACATTTCATGCCTCGGTGGTTGTTACCAGTTCACACTGTATTACAAGAGTCTTACTCAGCCCCTCAGTCCTCATATCCACTGGGACATCACATATTGCTAAGGTCAGAATTTTCCTTTCTGTGAAATTGTGCAGTTTTACTCTTTAAGATAGATTATGTGCTTAGGGCCCAAGCTTTTTTTTTTTTTTTTTAAATACACATTCAAGCAACTTGCCTCCATGATTTGAAAATATTCACATGTCTAGAGGAGCAATTCACAGATTTTCTGACCCGTCCAGAAAGTGAATACATATGAAGCTTAAAAGCTCATGATATCTTTCCTGCCCTTGGGCCATATCTAATAGCATCTACAACATATTTATCTTTGTGGCGTATACATTTATGTTTTCATTTTCAGGGCCTACTGAGAACTTTAAGTCAAGTATATGAAGCACTTTCATATTAGTGTTTTCAACAATCTGACTTAGTTCAGCATAATTTTAGTTTTTATATCCCACAGGCAGGAATACATGTGTTCTTCTCAACTCTATACATCTATCTATTCCCACAATGAAGGTGGGAAAGTACCATTTTCTTGGAATTGCTGGGAGGGTCACTCTATTTAATCCCATATGGAGATTCACACTAACACTGTAATAATCTTACCTTCTCTTTCCAATATTAACTCTTCCTTTCCCTCTGGTCCCCTGAGTTGTGGTCAACTCATCTAGATTTTTTTTTTTTTGAACTCTGTCTCTCATGCAGTGCATGGAGCTCCATTTTTCCCTGACCACAACTGCTTAAGAGCTCCTTGCCATGAAAACCACTTCTCTGAATGAGTAATGCCCCTGGGTTCATCTGCTTCTATCCATCCCTGGATGGCTTATAGTAGACTTATTCACCAATCTTCTACTAACACTGTAAGAAACTGTGGTTAATCCTGCCAATAGGTAGGAATGACATTTGACTTTGGACCCAACATGGATCGAAAAGGGTATAGAGAGAAGTGCAAGGACAGACACTTGGAGGCAAGACTAAAAATATCCATTTGCCAGTTAAAAGCAGTGGCAGAATGTGCGGTCTCAGAGAAAATCAAAAGCAAAGAAAAACCTTGATTTGTATTACAGGGAAAAATAAACAGATAGGCCAGCCTTATGCCTTTGCTGATATATTTCTTCCCATGACTTTTCCTTGTCTGCATGATTTGAATTCACATTTCCATACTCCATGAGACTGTCCGCAAGTTTCAGCAACTCTTATAAGACCTCCTTTTAGTAGGACACTTGGTTTATTCAAAACCCCTGCTCACTATGTGCAAACCCTTCTGGTTTAGTGATACTACTCTGTACCCTCTGCTAGCACCTTTACTGTGCTTACAGATTTGATTTTTTCCCTCTCTCATCAGTATTGGATAGCTGTCCATGGAGTTCAGTTTCAATTTTGCATAGCACAAATGGGATGCACATAAGTAATGGGGTAGAAATGGAAGGATATGATTTAAAATAGTGCTATGGTTGGGATAGGACCTGAGTGAGTCCATACAAGGTTTATATATTAGGAGTTTAGCCCTCAGTTTTGTGACATGTGAGGTTGTGTAGAATCTTTAATTGGTGGGGCTTAGCTGTCAAGTAATTAGGTCATTGAGGGAACTGCCCTCAGAAGAAGTTGATATTGTTTCTGTGGGACTCTGGGTAATTCTTCTGAGAGGACTGTTACAAAACTGAGAGCCTGACCCCCAAATAACTCTCTGGCTTCCTGTCTTACCATGTGATCTCATCTCCATCTGATTCTCCATGACCATCTCATTGAAGATCTTTGGACTTTCTGCTTAAAATTGCAAGCTAAATAAATTAATTTTTTTAAAAAATAAAATACCTAGCCTTAGATATTTTGTTTTATAAAGCTAACTAATGAAAATGGCCATGTTGACAAATGGATCAGGTCATGTTGATGTTTGTTAAAGCATCATCTATATTTCTTTGGTATCTTCAGATTAGCTCGTGTTGAAATTCTGTGTTCCTCAATTTAGCACAGAGGTGCGTTGTTTTCATCTGTTTACTTATGTTGGCATGTATTGACTTTATTCTTTCTTAATGTTGAGAGTATATATAGGAAAGGGATCTTCAAATCAGATGCCAACTAGTCAGATTGATGGTAAAGAATAATTTATTTTTATTTATTTATTAGAGACAGAGGTAGAGAGAAAGAAAAAGAGAGAGAGAGAGAGAGAGAGAGAGAGAGAGAGAGAGAGAGAGAGAATGGGTGCACCAGGGCTTCTAGCCACTGCAAACAAACTCCAGACGCATGCACCACTATGTGCATGTGGCTTACATGGGATCTGGGGAATCGAACCTGTGTCCTCAGGCTTCACAGGCATCTGCCTGTTTTGTTTATTTATTTATGAGAGAGAGAGAGAGAGAGAGAGAGAGAGAGAGAGAGAGAGAGAGAGAATGGGCATGTCAGGGCATCTAGCCAGTGAAAAGGAACTGCAGATTCATGTGCTACCTTGTGTATCTGGCTTTATGTGGATACTGGGGAATTGAACCTGAGTCCTCAGGCTTTGCAGGCAAGTGCCTTAACTGCTGAGCCATGTCTCCAGTCTGATAAACGATAATTTAATGAATAAGACTATCAACTCTTTTGTCAGATTGGCAATATTAAAATTTAGACCCTCACAAGTTATGAAATGTTGATTAAATTACCTAACCATCTGTACCTAACTTTTTATTATTTAAAAATTAATTAATTAATTAATTAATTTGAGATAAGAGGGAGAGAGAGAGAGAATGCAAATGAACTGTAGATGCATGTGCCACCTTGTGCATCTGGCTTATTGTGAGTATTGGGGAACAGAACCTGGGTCCTTAGGCTTCACAAACAAGTGCCTTAACCTCTATTCCTTCTCTCCAGTCCCTCGCTTTTATTTTATTTTTTATTTTTTTTCATAAGAGAGAGGGAAAGAGAGATAGAATGTGCCAGGGCCTCCAGCTACTACAATCGAACTACAGATGTGTGCACCACCTTGTGCACATGTGCAACCTTGTGTGCTTGTGTCACCTTGCTCCTCTGGCTTATGTGGGACCTGGAGAGTTGAACATGGGTCTTTAGGCTTCACAGGTAAGCACCTTAATCACTAAGCTATCTCTGCAGCCCTCACTTTTATTTTTTAAAACCACAATAGCAATGGAAATGTTCTCATTTTACTCTTAAGTGAAAGTGAGATGGAGTAACACACAAAAAAGCATTATGACATAGTAGTTTCAAGTCATTGTGTCATTGATATTGCTATGTGTCATACTATATGAAGAATGCCTGCCAAGTTCAAAATTAATTTTCTGGGACAAAGGGCATAGTTGAGAATGATCAAGCACCAGTTGATCCCATTCTCCTCTAGGGTTCCTCACCCCATAGTGGAATATAATCTGTGGGGAGTTACAGTGCCTTCTTGGGAGAGCATCTGTAATTGAGAGCTAATTAAATGATCTGATTCTTAGTAACACATTTCTGACATTGTGTATGTTATGGTAGACTTACTGCACACCTGTTAGGTGGGGATGAAGGCTGCAATACCAGCCCTGTTCTACTCCATCCACCTTACTCTCGAATAATAATCACAAGCCTGTAAGCAACATCCTCTTTTATGTCAGCTACTTTCATATTGCTATGAACAAATGCCAGACCAGAATGAATTTATGGAAGTAAAAGGGTTCAGTTCTATCCGAGTTTAGAGAGGAAGTTTCACACTGGGGAAATCAAGGCAGGAGCCGGCACCAGCTCATCTCCCCTCACGTCAGCAGGCAGGAAATGGAAGAGCAGCACACAGGGTTAGGTCACGCCACCTCGAAGCTTCCTAGTGGCCCATTCATTTCCTCCAGCAAGGAGTCACCTCCAAAAGGTTCTACAACCTTCCCAAACTGTGCCACCAACTGGGGACCAAGTGTTCAAACATAGGGGTTTATGGATGATAGTTCATATTAAAGCCACAACAACCTTAGTTATTCTTTTAAATTACCCCAGGACCTAAGGAACACAGGAGCTGTGAAAGAACCTCTGGTATTAATAATGTATTCATAGGCAAAGGCAGGGCCAAATACTGAACTCTTGTTGATGCCAAGTACAGTTAACCATTGAAAGTAGTGTGTGTGTGTGTGTTTTGGAAACATTTAAGAGAGGACAATTGAGCAGATAATTCTGGGGGCAAAACTGATGATGTAAGATTGTTAGAATTATGAGTCTCTCTTTTTCTGTTTCTTCTCCATGAATGAGCTTTCATCTTCAGAACAAGCTATTGATTTAAATCTTATTATACCTGGGCCTTTGGATTGCTTATACTATGTCTTCCATAAAATATTGCGTGGCAGTTTTTTCCCCTTTCCTGTCATCTACTTAGAGCTTAGTGCTATTTTCCCTGTATGTTACGAAAATCTAAGGACTGTCAGTGGTCAGTTTTGCTCTGAATGGCAATGGGTGTAGAATTGGAGAAGGAAGAGGCTTAGGACTGTCTTAGCAGAGCCTTTGAAGTGCACATGCTCCTAACCTCACCAAAACTGAACAAACCACTGTTGTTTTGTCAGGGGATGGAGCCCCCTGGCACTTCTGGCCTTCCTGCCGTACTTCAGGCAGCCTCCACCATGGTGGGTTTCTTCATTTTGCTTTCTGCCTGGAGGCTTAGATTTGCAGCTTAGCCCTAAAGCAACGTCAGCCAAGTGCGTCATGTTGCACTGAAATTGGGAGGTTGATCTTGTCCGTCCATACAAATCTAAATTTAATTTAACTTCTTCCTCTGGGTTATGACAGTTGTGTTGAGTATTGTGACTGTGCTCTACACTGATGCAAAGGGAGAATTAAGTGTCGCTGGTATCCTTTGTCCCGCTGCTGGTGTCAAAATGCATGTGATGTTGAAGCTAGCATGAGACATTGGTTTTCAAGGCTGAAGTCTGTGATTTGGTGCCCCTGACCTTTGAGCACTGGAAGCAGACTTCGCGAGAGTGGAAGAGAAAGTGTGACCTTCTTTCAAAACCTTGAACTCAATTGTACTAGAGGGAAGAGGACCAGAGAGGTAGGCTATTCTGAAAATGGCCATCTGCATGAAATTCAGCCCCATTTCTGAGAGAGCTCATTAGTCCTTCCCCTTAGATGATCATAATGGCTTCATTATGATTTTTTGTAGTTCTATGATACTTTTCTTCCATAAGATGATAGGTTCCTAATCACTTGCTTCATTTTTATTTTTTTAATTTCTTTTATTTATTTATTTATGAGAGACAAGGAGAGGGAGAGTAAACGAGTGTGTGTATGTGCACAAGAGAGAGAGGAAACACCAGGGCCTCTAGCCACTGCAAATAAACTCCAGACACATGCGCCACCCTGTGCATCTGGCTTAGATGGGACCTGGAGAATGGAACCGGGGTCCTTAGGCTTCACAGGCAAGTTCTTAACTACTAAGTCATCTCTCCAGCCCTAATCATTTTTTTTTTTTTTGATATGTGTTTAGAGGGAGGAAGATGATATTACAAAATCAGGCTTTGGAGACCTCTAAGAACTAAAAGTGAATTAAAGTGTATTAAAAGTTTATAATGAAACCTCCTGGGAAGAATTCCAAGTAATTTATGTGCATACTCTACCATTAGGATGTGGAAAATAACTTCCTACTCTTTTAAAGTGCAAATGGCACATGGTGACTTCCTTCCAATGAATACATTAAGGAAAGGGGGGAAAGAAACGTGATTTTTAGAGACACTTGACAAATACTACCTCAGCTTAAGGATACAAGTCAACATCAAAAGTCATGAATCGGACCTTAGTGTAAACTTTTGATGTAACATGATGGAAATGACATGTCACCTGTGTGATCTTCCTCCTCTAACCCCTTAATGCTAGACAAATTCCAATGGAGAATTAACCTAAAAAACAACTGTCAAAGTCTTCAAAAACAAAGGAGATATGAGAAACTGCTGCAGACATGACAACTCAGTGTCATATTGCATTTTGGGCAAGATCCTGGGACAAGGAAAGGCTATTAGGTAAGAATTTAGGAGAACCAAATAAACTATATGGACTTTAGATGACATGTATGTATACATACATGTATATATATGTTTACACACATACACATATATATGTACACTCTATATATAACACTGTATATAGCAGATTGCTTATTTCTCTATGATGAGTCCATCTAATTTAATTCTCACAGTGGAAGCATGCTCTTGTTATAGGATAGAATTTATGACTCCCCTAAACCTGTGCTCAGAAAGGTGTGGTGGTTTTAATCAGATTTCCTCTCATAAACTCATGTGTCCTGAATGCTTGTTCCCAACTAGTAGCAGTTTGGGAGGTGGAGCTTTGCTGCAGGAGGTGTGTTGCTGGAGACTGGCTTAAGGGCGCTATAGCCGCCTTCCCTTTGCTAGAGGGTGGCTCACTCTCCTGCTGCTGTGTTCCATGCACTGTGGCAGAGGTGATGCCCAGCCTCTGCTTATGCCATGCCTTCCCCTGCCATCATGAAGCTTGTCTTAGAGACTAAAACCAACATTAAAACTTTCCTCTTGTCAATTGCTTTTTTGTTAGAGGCTTTAACCCAGCAATTAGAAGGTAATTATAACAAGAAGTAAAGTGACTTATGCAGCTATACATTTATTAAATGAGTGACTGAGCTGGGATTATAAACCCAAGACAATTTGAGAACAAAGAATAACAGGAGTTTTCATAATCTTGGGATAGCAAATGTTTACTACTGCTGCAATGACAAATTGCCATTATATTAACAACATCCATTTATTGTATCATTGTTTGAATTATAAGCTGTGTGGTAATAGGGAGGCTCAGTGGGACCTTTGCTTAGTCTCATAAACCTGAAATCAAAATATCAGCAGGGCCACCACCCTAACTTGAGGCTCTGGGGATAGTTTGCTCCCCAAATGATTCTTGTTTTGGTCTAATTTAGTTCCTCAGCATCATAAATGTAAGGTGCTCATTTTTTATAGGTTAGGGGTTCTCTGAACTCCTGAAGGTTTTCCTCCTCACATTTCCCCATCCATCGTAAAACCAGTGATAGCACATTGAGACAATCTGTCCACAGCCTAGAGTAGACTGATTTTCAAGGATTCATGTGATTCTATTGGGCTCACTGGCAGTCCACTGTAATTTCTCTGTCTTAAAGTCAACTGATTAGTAATTATGTATTTATAAAGTCCACATTGCCACATAATGTCACATATTCACAGGATTCTTGGATTAAGGCATGAATATCATTGAGGGAATGACATTTTGTCCAATATGGCTTATCTTTGAAAGGAATACTCTTGGTTATTTGACATTAGATGCTACCACCGCCATCTACTGTCTTCTGACACTCCTGCGACATATAAACACACAGATGTGCTGGTCTGTGCTCCTTTCAGGACAGAGAAACCCTGATCTAATCACTGGGGCCCAGAACCACAGTACGCCTTGTTCTCAGAGGTGGTGCCACTATGCACTGAAGTAGTCATAGCCTAAGGATAGGGCTCTATTTCCAGTGATCGAACTCTGTCTGCACATCCAACACTCTGTATTAATTCCCCATCACTCTTTTCTCTGGATTTTCTTCCTTTCAGGTGGGACTAAAACCAAGTTTCAGCTTGAGGAAGGATCAAGAGATTTCAAAGCATATGGATTTTAGCAGTAAGACTACCTGGTTTTCTATCAAAACTGACCCTTCATGGCTATGCTTGGCACAGCTTGCTGCCCTCTCTTTGTTCTTGATCTTCATTTGTGGAATGGTTCATCAGGTTTTATCTTCCATAAGAGTGAAAGTGAGATCATTCCCAGAATACACTCCACAAAGTGCTCAGCAGCTAGAAAATATTTCTCCCTTTATCCGCTTGACTCCCACCCCCACCTGCTTTGAGCATTTCTTCAGATCTTACCTTCTTAGTGAAGTTTCCTCCGGCATCTTACTTAACCCTCCAACTGTGGTGGTTTGAATCAGATGCCCCCTCACCCCACCCATAACTCATGTGTTCTGAATGCTTGATCACCAGCTGGTGGGAGTAGAACCTTACTTGAAAAGGTATGTTTCTGGGGGTGAGCTGAGTAGTGTTATAGCCATCTCCCCATTATCAGAACTTGATTCACTCTTTTGTTGCTGTTTTACACCTGCAGTGTCAGAGGTGATGTCCAGCCTCTGCTTGTACCATCCTTGTCCTTGCCAATATGGAGCTTCCCTTCAAGAAAGTAAGCCAAGGGGCTGGAGAGATGGCTTAGCAGTTAAACACTCGCCTGTGAAGCCTAAGGACCCTGATTCGAGGCTCGATTCCCCAGGACCCATGTAAGCCAGGTGCATAAGGTGGCACATGCATCTGGAGTTTGTTTGTAGTGGCTGGAGGCCTTGGTGCACCCATTCTCTCTCTCTATCTGCCTCTTTCTTTCTCTGCCTATCTGTCGCTCTCAAATAAATAAATAAAAATTAAAAAAATTAAAAAAAATTAAGCCAAAATAAATCCTTTCCTTCCATCAGCTGCTTTTGGTTGGGTGTTTTCTCCCAGCAATGAGAAGGAAAGTACAACACCAATCTACCCCTAGTGTCTCCCACCTCATCATGCACTTGGCCTCTCTGATCTACCAGTTTGCTCTTCTTCACTGTCTTGAGATCATGCAGTGTTCTGATATATCACAATTACTCTTTTGTGTCTGTTCGTGTATGTGCATGCATGTGTGGAAATGAAAGGGCAACTTTTGGGCATCAGCCATTACCTTCCTTTTCATTTGAGGCAGGGTTCCTTGATTATTCCACAGTTCTCCAGGCAAGCTGATCTTTGAGCTTCCTACAGGTTCTCCTGTCTTCACCTCCCTTTTCACTGTAGGCATGCTGGGCTTGCAGACACTCCCTGCAGAGTCAAAGTCAAACTTCTGTGTGGATCCTAGGGATCTGAACTAACGTACCCATATTTGCAAGGCAAGTGCTTTTGTCTACTGAGCCATCTCGTGCCTGGCCCACAATAGCTTTGTTTTTTTTTTTTACAAAAATAATTTTATTTTTGTTTATTTATTTACAAGCAGAGAGAGAGAGAAAGAAAGAGAGAATGAGTGGGTTCACAACAACTCTTATCAATGTAAACAAACTCCAGATGCATGTGCCAGTTTGTGCATCTGGCTTCATGTCAGCGCGTCTAGTGCCAGAAGGTGCTACATGGGCGACTGGGGGAAAATGACCAATATCTGTCCAAGCAACTCGTGGTCTAACCTACTTATCAGCAAATAACCTGTCGTGATTCCCACACAAGTGCAATAGTGGCACACAGCCATGGTGGGGAAACCAACTGCTCTCGATTCAGCTAACTGATCCCCTCAGTGGTACGGAACCCATAGCTGGAGCTGGGAAACAAGTCAGAACCATGTCCCAACATAAGCCCACTCTTCATTATCAAGCTACCATCAATCGTGGGATACAAGAGGGCCTACACCTATTAAATTCTCTATAAAAAAGTAAGCGTTACCTCATTTGTCTGGTGCTAACTTACTCTGCATTGGAGAATCTGCTTTTCTTCTTCAGATAGATGTAGATCCTAAGGAGAGAGCCACCCCATCATACCTCAAAAGGGCCCCGGCTGAAACTAAGAACAATTGGCGAAACAAGAAAGGGTGCTGTTTTGTTGGTCAACTGGGTACCAGCACAAGGGTTAAGGAGATCAACACAGTGAAAAATCAACTCCTACCAAATCAGAGATCCAGAGACCCAGAGGCCCCCAACACCTCAATCACTGAAGCAGACCAAAAATGAACCCAACATTGCTCAGGGAAATTTTGCAGAAGAGGGGGCAGAAAGAATGTCAGAGCCACATGTTGGGTCATGATATGCAGAGACATTTCTCCTATCCATAACTGTGGGCTAACTCCACAATGCATGACCCATATACCTCAACAAGGAGGGGCCAAGGGGAGGGGTAGGTCATGGATGAGCCTAATAAGGATACAAAACTGACTGTATTCGCTGAGTACAAAACTAATTAATAAAAAAATTTAAAACCCTTATTTTCATATGCTTGCCTTTTCCTGTTAACTCTCTGTATCTCATTGACACGTTTTAGGTGCATGAAATAATGCTATTCAGGTTGGGAATAAATATTGTTGAATGGATAAAAAAAAAAAAAGAAGTACTAGATAAATATCTAATGGCTTGGTAATGTATTTTATGTTTTTTAAGTCCAGTGTCTTCACAATTATGGTCTCCTCTAAACAGAGACTATAGCTACATTATAGATGGATAGTTTGGGGCTTTTCTTGAATTAAAGATGCCAGCAAGTTTTCTTCTTTTTCCTTGCCTTGTCATTTGGGAAAGTGCTTGAAACCAGAGACTCTAAAAGTCACATAAATTCTTTCAGAGTTAAGGTTTTGTTCATTTGGCACTCTCCTTACAGCACTATGAACCCCCTTGTCTAAAATTCTGCTTTCTAGTAGTTAAAACGCAGGCACTAACTCCTCCATTTCTTTCTAGGTATTTATATCTGTATCATATGCTACCAATATAGCACCATCTGTCATCCTATTTCCATCTTCTACTGTATCATATAGAAACGTATTTACTTCTCTCTGTCCACCATAGCTCCAATTGTTTTCTTCTCATAATAACATTTTCATGGAAAAAGCATCTCTCCAGAGTTAAATCTTATTTACTCTACAGACCATCCATTGAAGTTTAATCTAAACTTTAAATCACCCTACCCCAAAGCAAATTTATACCAAATAAGTATTTGATTACTCCTTCCTCTGATAATCTCTTAATGTTACCTACAACTTTAGGAATTGAGTTCAAGTTTGATTATAGTGGTTGATTGAGTGATTGAGTATGTATGGTAATATCATCCAATTCCTTATGCTTCCCCAGCGACAATTCATTTACAAAGCCTTTCCCAATCTTCCCAATAAACTGCAGTCTCTGCCTTTAGTTCAATGTCTTCATTCAATATTACACCCGTTTTGATAACCTTACTGTCTACTTATACTTGTTTCTTTCATTGTATTCATGTATTATGTTTTATAAATTTTAATTTTTTTTTATTTTAGGGAAAGAGAGAGAGAGAATTGGTGCACCAGAGCCTTAGCCACTACAATCGAACTCCAGATGCTTGCTCCACCTAGTGGACATGTGTGACCTTGCACTTGCATCACCTTTTGTGCACCAGGCTTATGTGGGATCTGGAGAGTTGACCATGGGTCCTTAGGCTTCGCAGGCAAGGGCCTTAACCGCTAAGTTATCTCTACAGCCTCATAATGTTTTACAATAATGGCTGCATCAAATCACTTTTCACATGGTAAATAAATATCTGGTGACTTTCAATGGCTTCTATGTTTTTGACAAGTTCAACTCCTCCATTCTTAACTATGGTTATCTCTAAGCACAAATTATAGCTGCAGTATAAGTGAGTAGATTATATGGTCTGTTAGTGACCAGGCCAACAGAGCAGAGATGACTGCCGTTGAAAATACAGTTCATGTATAATTCCTAGAGAAGAAGGCATTCCATGCCATACAACAGGGAGAACTGGGTCAGTGTGGAGGCTGAAAAAGTAGAAGGAAAGCGTACGTAAGTAAGAGTATTGTAATTTTTGTGAGAAGGATTGGGTGAGGAAGAGCAAGTTTAGGACTGCCCACTTTGAATAATTTGTGCAACTTTCTGTCTATTTGCTTTATACCTTGTCCTATGTGATGAGAGCACCCTGGATTAATAATGGCCTGGACTGTAAGAGTTGAATGGAGCAGGGAACATGGATATTGAATTTTTTGGCTTGCATGAAAATGGTGCACTTCTAGAAGAGTCTTTCATCATCTCAAAGTAGTGCCTAAGACTAGTAAGGACCAAATATGAACATAGATAATACAATGAGAGAAATTTCTCATTTGACTACAAGAAAATCTACCTCAATCAAAGAGGACACCAAAGTTATATGAAGGACTATTAATCCTGAAATACTATTAGACAGTAAGGCTCTTTGGGGCAGGGTCTCCATCTTACTCATGTCTGTGCTTCACACAGTGATTAGTAACAAGTCTTGAAAATAGTGTGAATGACTATATTTTTCATGGGGCAGAATCTCAAAGTACTTCAGTAAGAACTTTGGTTCCTTAGCTAAATCCTTAATTTGGTGACATATTTTTTCATCAATTTATTTTACTTTTTTTTTTATTAAATAGAAACTTTGTATGGACACATCATGTGTTGGTACCATTTTCATCCTCCCTAACCCTATTCCACTGAGGTGATATTTTTATGAAAATAAAGATATTTGGCAAATAATTAAACATACACCAGCAATTACTCTACAGATGTTTGCTTGACTCAACCAAAAGTTCTAAATTACCAATTGTGCCTTAGTTTGTTTCATTCATGATACTCTGAGCTCTCTTTGCACTTTCAACTATACATTCAATGCTTTAAAAAGGGTCAAGCAAGTGTAATGTATTGTATTCAAGAAAGGTGGGAAAGTGAGATGAAATGAATTGTTCATATAAAAGCCAAATAAATCCATGACACAGAAATAGCCAAATATATCATGAGTTCTCACACATTGCACGCTTTGAGAGGGCAGCCACATTATCTTGCCTGGAGTCAACGAGGGGGCTGAAAACAGTGGAACGTCTGACTAATGATGCTCGCTTGAGTGGACTGTGTTCTATTTGGTTATTCACCAAGTGGGTTCCGCGCAGGTGAGAGGAAGTGGGAAATGGAGTGAGAGAATCTCAGCTGTGGAAAGATTCCTGGAAGTTGTCTGGTTCAATCTCCAGTTTGTGGCTGGAGTCCTTCTAAAGTGCTACTGACATATGGCTTCTGTGGAGCATTTACCAGGCTGAGAGAGAGAGAGAGGGAGGGAGGGAGAGAGGGGGAGAGAGAGAGAGTGTGTGTGAGAGAGAGACAGACACACAGAGAGATAGAGAGAGAGAGACAGAGAGAAAGAGAGGATGGTTCTGTAGGTAGATTTTATTTCACTTTAGGAAGGAGCTAATTATTAGAAAATTCTTCTTTTTATTGAGTTGCATAATGCTTCCTACAACTTTTACCCAGCAGACTTCATTTTATCATCTTAAGTAACACAGAATAGATCCAATTCATCTTTTAAAAAATCTTTTACTTTTCTTTATTTATTTGAGAGAGAGAAGGAGAAATAGGCATGGAGTCAGAGGAGAGAGAGAGAGAGAGAATGGTCTCTCCAGGGCCTCTAGTCTTTGCAAACGAACTTCAGATGTGTGCACCCCCTGTGTGTCTGGCTTACATGGGTCTTGGGGAATTGAAACTGGGTCCTTAGGCTTCGCAGGCAAGTGCCTTAACCACTAACGTATTTCTCCAGCCCAGATCCAGTTCATCTTTGTTATGGTTGTTCACAGCTGAAGCCCACTATCATGTCTTTTATCATAACTTTCTTAGTATTCAAGACAGAATGTCCACTCCTGATAAACAATTCTAAAGCACTACTTTGACTTCCTCCATTTCAAACTCAGATCATGCCAATTAACATATTTGTTTATTGCATTTCTGTTTTCTTCTCTTCTTTGTCTTATGAGGAATTGAATTGAGGGCTTTCACCACTGATTCTTATCCTTCCAGCCACCTTCGTCTACATCCATCGTAGGTCTCTAGTTTATCCTTTGAAAATGAGTTGCAAAATAGAATCAGGAGGAGCAATATTCTCTCTTTTTAAAACATAGGATAATTATGTATATTTAAAGAATACAGTATGATAATTCATATGCATAAAATGTTTAATGATGTATCAGGTTAACTAGCATCTCAGTTTTCTTAAAATGTTTAATTTTTGTATGGTTTGGAAACTAGTTTCCTAGCTTTTTTTTTTATAAAACACATAATTTTCTTTAATATATCATAATCCTGCTGTACTAGAGAGCTTACTTACTCTTCCTGTACATAAGTGTTTTGTAACTATTATCCACTCTCCCTCTGTGGGGTTTCTCCCTTTCTTCCCTAGCTGGGCTATAAGACTGTGGTACTTTCTAACACATGAACTCTAAAAAGTATGAGAAATTGATTTATCTTGCTTATGCCTGTGTAGTTCTCAGAAGGCAACTTCAAATTACAACTTGCTGGCTATAATGATGCTAATACTCATTATCTACAGGGAGGGCAAAGTCAACTATGGTCTCAAGGACTTGACTTTTCAACAGAGGATGCAATCCCTCCTACCCCAATGCTGTGTGCAACATGTGACTAACTAAGATGCTTTCTGCATTTTGTCAAGTTGCTTTTTTTTTTTTTTTTTTTTTTTTTGAGTTAGGGTCTCACTCTAGCTCAGGCTGACCTGGAGTTCACTATGTAGTCTCAGTGTGGCCTTGAACTCATGGTGATTCACCTAGTTCTGCCTCCAGAGTGCTGGGATTAAAGGTGTGCCACCATCCCCAGCTTTTTCTCAAGATAATTTTTGTTTCCTCATTTTTTCCCCAACTCTTTAAAAATTCTTTATGATTTAATTCTATTTGCCAGGGAAATTTTTTTCCTATTACAGCCAATAGGTATGGCTTTTATTTCTTAATTTAAGGACAGAACCAAGAGCTAGACCCTCAGGTCTTCCACGTGGGTCCTCTCTTCAGATGCACATGGACTTTAATTGATGTCATTTAGCTTCTGATGTGCCACCCTTTGTGAAAACTTGTAGCAGTGCTGCTAGTCAGCAAACATTTCTTCTCACAAGGGTGTCCCAAAGACTGTGTCACAGCAGTGATATAGAGTGACTACACCATCTCTTACCACATTTCCTTCATGGAAAGAGAAGTGAATGCATCATGTTATAGTGAGCCCATGACTGTTCCTAAGATTTTCCCTCTTCTTTAAGTGGCCCCAATTTATTCTATGGAGGTCCAAGGGAAATACATTCATTTTGCTAGTCTCTTTTAGAATAATTTTATTTTTACATCTTATTTTAATTTGGTGCTTTCTTGCTCTTTAGATGTCTCAAAGATAGTAACATTCTTATACCATGACTTAACTTATTGTGGAATTGAAAGTCATTTATTCAGCTATTGATGGTGCATTAGGATTTCTAAGCAACACGAGGAAAATCCCTATATGCTAAGATAGTATGGAGTAGAAATATTTGTGACACGGGCAGTATTTCATATCTATATTGTCCAACCTCTCGTAAGTCACATATGGCTACTGAATGAGCATCTGAAGTGATGTTAGTTAAACCAAGGGACAGACTCTTAAATGTGATTAATTCCAATTCAACTTTAAATAGAAAAATAGAAATGTATGGGTAAGGGCTATCACTGCAGGCAGCACAATTCTAGAATTTGGAGTTTTAAAAAAGCAACACCTATTTATTCTGATGCTTCATGCTTTGTTTCAGTATTGGATAATTTATGATATAGAGTTAGACTTAAATTGTTTTTTTGGCATCTCTTCCCCACCATGGACTCACTTTTATTCTTGGAGATGCTGAAAGTCTGCTTTGGGGGGTATTTATAGATCTTTATACTTCCTTCTACTCTTCATACTTCCTAGAATAAAAATTAAGGTTCAGCATGGTGCCCAGGAAAACAGCTATTCCAGCCACAGATGGTTGAAAGTTTTCTAAAAGCAGTAGGCATAGATTTTTCTCTCTCTTTATAGCCTATCTATTACTCATATCATAATCTTCCCACCCTATTCTTTACCATTTTAATTTTCCATGGCTGAATCTTTGAGATTTAAGGAGACTAGATACAATCTGTATAGGTAGAGAGATAGTTTCAGTTAGAAAAGTACAAAATTTTAAGAAGAAACTAATGCTTGCTAGAGGAACATAAATTTCTTAAATAAATTATGTAAATTATGTGGCACAGTGATAGATAGAGAAATTGATTTATTAAGGTCCTGATATCATTAGAAATGGAAATATTTTCATATAAGAGTCTATTAGATATCAGGGTTAGAGAGATGGCTTAGCAGTTAAGGGCATTTGCCTGCAAAGCCTAAGAACACATGTTCGTATCTCCAGGTCCCATGTAGCCAGATGCACAGTGGTGCAAGCAAGCAATGTCGCACATGCACACAAGGGGGGGGGGGGAGTCTGGAGTTTGTTTGCAGCAGCTGAAGGCCCTGGCATATCCATTCTCTCTCTCTCTCTCAAAAACGTAATAAAAAAGAGCATATTAGATATTGGATACTTGCACCCACATCTTTGATTTTCTAGCCTGGGTTACCAGATGGGCATGTCATGACTTAGAGGGTGGCACGTGCACACGTGTGTATTCAAGCATATTTAATATTCGGACAAGTCTGGTTCTGTATGGCATGTGTTCATTTCTACATCTGATTTTATATTCCATATTGCTTTATGAATACTTAATTCTTTTTCAACAAGAAAACCACAAGGAGCCCCAGATTTTTTTTTAACTGTGATGCTGTTGTGAGAGCTGAATGTTTTATCTTCAACAATTCGTAGAGTGTACAAAAAATCAATTATTATATCTTGATTTGCAGGACCAAGTGTGGGGGACATCTTGCCACCCTTGGCTCCCTCTGGAAGGGCTTCTCTGTAACAAAAGAGGTTATGTTGGTCTGAGGGGCATAGCTCCCATTCACTGAGTCACAGTGACAGATCTGGGACACCACATGCCTTTACTCTCTCTGTTTCACTTTGAATGGATGTGAAGAATTGATTGGTAAAGTGACTGGACCAACCTCATAAGGATATTTGGTTAGAAAAATGCAGTAACAAATGGTCAAACACTTTAAGAAAACAACTCCTGGGCAAAGTGTTGTTATTTTATGCTTCCTGACACATGTGGCTCATGTACAGGCTCAATTATCTTCTTGTTTTTTGATACAGTTGGATGAGGAACAATTAATATGGGCCACTGTATTCCAAGTAATTACTGATTATCCCATGCCCTCTCAGAAACTTCGCTGCGTGGAAAACAAAATCAAACGGTGACCCATGGGTGGTTTCTGGTGTTTGCAGCTACAGATTGCTGCACTCCAGATCCCTCCCCAGACAGTGACGATGGAAGGTAGTACATGAGTTTAGAGAAGGAGGCCTTGAGGCCCTTCTGCATCACTAACGGACCCTGAACACCTCTAAGAGAGAACAATTAATTCATATGCCAGCTTAGCAGCAGAAGCTTCTAGAGCCAACTTTTGCATCCTAGAACAAACCACGCCATATCTATCCTTGTCTTCTCTTTGAAAGGCAAATCTATTGAGAGCTGGAGAGTGAGAAGGAAGTAGGGGAAAAGACTGAACTACCCCACCACTGAAATCTTGATGTTTTACTCTTTGGTAGACTTTCAGCCCTCACGATAAATGCGAAGAAGGTGGGTGAGTCTGCCTTCTTGGGAAGGAGTAACATGGCTGTCCTTCATCCCTGGCTCCCTTTTTACCTCCCTGCTTTCTTCCCTTCATCAATATTGATTGTGTCTCTCTGAGTGTTAATCGCCATTGTTTTTTTTTTTTTTTTTTTTTTTTTTTTTTTTTTTTTTTTTGGTTTTTCAAGGCAAGGTCTCACTCTAGCCCACCTGGAATTCACTGTGGAGTCTCAGGGTGGCCTCGAACTCACGGCGATCCTCCTACCTCTGCCTCCCGAGTGCTGGGATTAAAGGCGTGCGCCACCACGCCCGGCTCTGTTGTGGGTTTTGAAAGAGACAGAGTGTACCTCTCCTCTGGACAGGCTTGGCTTAGGGGTTAGAGCTCTGGACACTGAATGGTCACTAGAAACTCCTCAAGTCACTAGCTCTTGAGTTCTTGTCTTGCATTCCTCAACAAATGGTTAGTACAGACGCGGCAGAAGGGTGAATTAAGCAAGATTTTATTTTTAAAAAGTAAAGTGTAAAGTTCCCAAGTTGGGAGGGGACATGAGTGAATAACCAATTGGTGACTTGGAACAGAAACCCTTATACCCTGCAGGGATACACATTAGGCATTGTGGTAGTTTGAATGGCTGTCACCCAACACATTCAAGAGTTTATTAAAGCTTGTAACTTAGATCTCCAGCCACCTGGCTGGAGGAAGTGTCGCAGTAGGTGGATCCTAGGGTTCAGCCCTAAAGTGTATTTGGGGAATTCCAGTCTATAGGCATGCAAAGTGCTTACACTTTGCCTGGAGTTCTTGAAGTTTGTTTACTTGCTGGTGCTGACAGGTGGCTTTTCTGTCTGCTTGGACCTGTGAAAGGGGGCTAACTTCTTCTGCAATGATGGAACTTCCCCTGCATCTGTAAGCTTCAATAAATCCCTTCCTCCATAGCCGTGCCTGGTTTGGACGTTCATCCCAGAGGCCGGAAGCTGTGTGCTGCAGGCGTTGAGTCAGGGTGCACTGGGCTGGTTACTTCACATGTACACGGGAGCTGGTGGTAAGTGGACGAATTAGGCAAAGGGACATGGGTTCTCCCTAAAACCTTCCAAGGAGAAAGAAAGAACCAAGAAGTAAAACAAAGAACAGAAGCTGGTGGTCAGTCCACATCTTGGTGAGTCATCATGAGTCGGGGCTTGTTGGATTTCAGCCCACAGGCTCTGTTCTCTAGACTTATTACCAACATGCAATTTATTATAAATTATAATTATAATTAGCTCTGTCAAAGCATACAGATATGTTTGTTTCTTTGGGGCCTGTGACTCTGACTAGCTATATACAAAATGGAGGCTGTCTTACTCCTGACTCCCATCACCCTGTTGGATAGTGAGGATCACTGAGCAGATCCAGACTTTAAGAAGGTGTCCTGGAGCTCATGTTCTTGGCACATGGCTGCTACTACCTCAGCTCTCTCTATTGACACATATTCACTGAAAAGAGAGACGCTGATTTTAATATAAGAAAGGAGGTTTATTGGAACCACTGGGGGATTGAGGGAAAGAGAGAAAGAGAAGTCCAAGTGGAAGCAAAGCATTAATAGTTTTAAAGTAACACATTTAGAGGTTGGCTGCTATTGTGTTAAAACCATTAGACATGATTAACACTCGTGGCAGTTCAGTAAATAAGAGCTTTAGCTGCGCTGAAAGAATTCTGGGTGGTGGGTGGAAAGAGCAGAATAAGAAACATAATTAGAGGGTAGGTGGAGAGGCAGGAGGGCACTTTCCAAAGTGTTTACTTGGGGGCCTGTTTTCTTCAAAAGCAACCCAGCCAGTTCACCCTTCCTTTGTTACAAGTCCAATGATGCTTTATGCTTGTTCCGTGATTGAAGGAGATTATAGTTTAGGAGTAATATTTAAAAATGGATTATCTAAATGTATACTGCTTATTATGTTGGCTCAGTACACTATGTGTATAGGTTGTAAAGTATTTTCAGGATTAAGTTGTAATTAATTTTTCATCACTTTAATTTCTAATGTTTTCTCCCTGCGCTCTGTTGCCCACAGTATTTTTCAAGTGGAAAATTTTCTAAAGACACCTGAGTAATTTCACCGCATAACTAAGAATCTCTTGGTATCACTCATGTAGAAACAAGATCCAGCTATTGTGGGGAAAAGTGATAGTTTTCCTTGATTCAATTCCTTCCTTATATGCATTATAAGGGTACTGTAAGAGTATAAGATTACATGAATAAATTTTTCTGATTTTTTAAAAAGAATATTTTTTATTGGTTTCTTTACAAAGGAAGAGCAAGAGAGAGTGACACAGAGAGAGAATGGGCAATCTAGGGCTTCTTGCCATGGCAAACACACTCCAGATGCATGCCACGCTTTGTGTATCTGGCTTGTATCCGGGGATTTGAACCGGAATGAACCTGGGCTGGGAGGCTTGGCATAGTAGTGCCTTTAAGCACTAAGCCATCTTTTCAGCTCTGATATTTTTCTTTTATGAGACAGGGTCCTATGTGGAGAATGCTGGTCTCCAACTTTCCACATAGCAGAGCTGGCTGGCCTTGAACTGCTGATCCTCCTACCTGTACTTCTCAAGGGCAACGATTACAGAGATGAGCCACCATGCCCAGGTTGAACTAGCTTTTTGTACTTGTCTTTTTAAAGTTAAGACATTGGGGTTATGTGGTGGTGGAATTTATCTTCATAAAAATCTAAATAGCAAGCAGGATACACATAACAGATAATAATAGGTATTTAAATCAGTTGTGAGAGGTTTCTTCACCATGACCAAGACAATTTACACCACAGTATATTAAAATGAATGCTTTGTGGGATTCATGTCACAGCCTAATGGCTCTGTGTGTGTGTGTGTGTGTGTGCTCATGGGTGGCTTGCATGTGGAGGCCAGAAGTTGATGTTTGTGTTATCCTCAGTTGCATACCATCTTAATTTTATAGTTTTTTTTTTTTTGAGGCAGGATCTCAGAGAACCTTAGAGTTCACAGATTCAGCTAGACTAGCCAGCAAGCCCTAGAGATCCTCCTAGTGCTGTATCTAGTATCTGGATTAAAGCTGTGTGCCATAGTGCCCAGCTTTTATGTGGGTGTTGGGTATCTGAACTTAGGTCTTCACACAAGCACTTCACTCAGAGCCATTTCCGTAACCCCTCCCATGGTACTCTAGAAAGCTTCTGTGAATGAGAAACCAAACATCAATAACTCAAGAGCCACAATACCATATCCAAACACTAGAAGAGATAGCATTTGAACCAAATTTTTCTGAGATGATCTGATTTTAAGCAGAGCTCTATTACTGCTACAATTATTGTTAATATCGAACACTGCCTGAGTCATGAGCTTTCATGATCGAGTGAAGATTAAAAAAAAAAAAAAACAAATCCCTTCAACCTTTGTGTTTGCTTAAATGACATAGTTCAAAGAATCATCTGACTATATAACTTAGATAAAACCCACAGATGCCATCCTTGCTTATCTGTGGAAAGGCTAGGCACAGTCCCCAAGTTCCCTTTCTTTACCTCATCAGTGATTGCTGAACTCCCAAGGGGGACCAACTGCTTGTCAGCCAAACTTCAGTCATATTTTTTTTTGTCCTCAGATCACTTTTATCTACCCTCAGCCAGAGCCTGTACCTCCCTCCTCTGTGGCATCCACCCTCCAGAGTGGGCTGGATTCATAATAAAACTAATATCCACTCATGCCCACCTTTTCATCCTACTTCCACATACCTGCTCATTTTGGCTAATCATTTACCTGACTCTTGATACTCTTCCCCCTCCTCTTCCTACTTCTCTTCTCAGTGTTTTAGAATAAATTAAGATGATTAGACTTACCAAAACTCTAGTTTCCCATTAGTCAGTCTGCCTTCAGAAATTCCCAGTCTTCTTGATAGCTGGCTCAGAGTTCTATATTCTAGGCTGAAATTCTGTGTATTCATTTTATTCTTAAAAATAGGTTATAGAGGGGGCTGGAGAGATGGCTTAGTGGTTAAGCACTTGCCTGTGAAGCCTAAGGATCCCAGTTCGAGGCTCAAGGTGGCACATATATCTGGAGTTCGCTTGCAGTGGCTGGAGGACCTGGTGTGCCCATTCTCTCTCTCTCTCTCTCTCTGTCTGTCTGTTGCTCTCAATTAATTAAATAAAGAAATATAAACAAAAAATTAAAAATAGGTTATTGAGTTGGGGAAATGGTTTAGTTTGCTACCTAACTCTGAGTATCCAGGTTCAAATCCCCAGACCTCACATGAAAGCTGGGAGACATAGTGGGTTTCTGCAATCCCAGTGTACCTAGGACAGAAAGGGAGGTGGAGATAGCGGTGAGCAGCAATGAGAGACCCTGCCTCACATGAGGTGGAAGACCAGGACCACCCAAAAGTTTTCCTGTGACGTCTTCATCTGTAGGGTGACATGTGTACACACTCACAGCACACTAAATAAATAAATAATACTTTCAAATAGGTTATAGAATAGACCATAGACATCAAGGTTTTCTTTTTTTCCAACTTCTATTATTTGGGGTCAAATCCTGTAGTTTTATAGAATGAAATGACATGTAATTTTCTAAGTGACTTGAAGTTCCCCTTTTTTCAAAAAAAATTATTTATTTATTTCTTTATTTGAGAGAGAGAGACAGAGAGAGAAAGAGAGAGAGAGAGAGTGCACATGTGCACACCAGGGCCTCCTGCCACTGCAAACAAATTTCGGATGCATGCACCACTTTGTGCATCTAGCTATACATGGGTACTGGGGAATCAAACCCAGACCATCAGGCTTTTAAAACAGTCACCTTTAACCACTGAGCAATCTTTCCCATTCTGAAGTTGTCTTTCTGAGTCTGGGATAGATAGAAGTGAGAAATTTAGTAACCTGAAATTCACTGTGGCTGCTGTTTTCCAATAGCTAGGTAACACAGGAAGTAAGGTTTTCACTGTGCTCATGTGCTCCTTTGAAACACTGGTGTGCTGGGGTGGATGAGCGTCTATCCCATCCTCTCAGGTTCTGTTGATAGAGTCTGGAAGTTAAATGAAGAAAAGACAGACTCCGTGGGGAAAATGGCATTTTATCTTTAATGTTGTGTACACAGAGGTTCCACAGAAAATGAATGAAAGCCAAGGAAGTGTTGAGACTTAGGTGCTTATGTACCTGGTTTAACCAAGGGGAATAAATTTATGTAGGGACTAAACAAAAAGGAATTTAAGCTCTTACTGACAGCAAACTGTAGGAAGGTGATTAGAGAAAATGTGGACGATAGTTGTTTCCTCAGCAGATGACAATCACTCTTTCTTTGGTATGGAAAAGGGATGTGTACAAAGGGGAGCGCACATCCTGATGATAAGCAGAAAGAGGAAAGCAGAGATGTCCTGCTATCTCAATTACAAATGATTCTTGGGCTGGGGAGATGTCTCAGTGGTTAAAGAAGCTTGCTTGTGAAGCCTGATAGCCTGGGTTTGATTCCTTAGGACCCAAGTAAAGTCAGATGCACAAAGTGGTGCATGCATCTGGAGTTTGTTTGCAGTGGCTAGAGGTCTTGAAGCACCCATACACACGAACACACGCACACACACTCGCTCTCTCTCTCTCTCTCAAATAAATAAATATTTTTTATGCTTCTCATAAAATCTGGGGACATTTAAAAAGTCCCATTTCTCATGCTGCAAGAAAGTATTTTTGGGGTGGCTTTTCTGATCCCCTTTACTGTTAATTTCCTTATTCCATGGTTCTTCACATACATATATATGCAGCAGACACTCCCTGCAACCTATGAGCATAAACAATTACGCTGTGTAAGCAGAACAGCTTTGTGACTGCTCTCCAAGTCCATGGAGATGCAGAGCGGGAAAATGAGGACTTACTCGGCACAGCCTCTTCTTCATAACTTCCTTCCCAAGGTTAAAGCAGGGAGAGAGCGCCTGTTCTTTGCAGAGCATTCACGCAGCTGTCGCCTATCCCCTGTCCCGTTGGGCTTAATTCTGTTTGGAATAAGCTTCACACCTGTGTCCCTGGCTGGCTGCCCTCCACTCAGTGGAAGAGGCAAGGGAGGGTGAATTCCTTCCTCATGTGAGCCCTGGGGTTCTGAGTTGTGCCTGCCTGCACTTCCTTCAACTTCCCAAGGGTGGATGGTCTCAACTGCTTCCCGGTATGCACAGTGACCAGCACAGGGCTTTGTCAGGCAGATATTATAAAGACACTGAAATTTCTCAGGCAAGTACTGGCTTCCCACAGCCTAGCCAACTTCCAAATTGCACAGTGTACGCACTGAAGGAAACCATGCTTGGACTCTGTTTTGTTAACTTCTTGGTTAGGAAATTTATCGAAGCTCGACTCAAAGAAGATGATGGGGAATGCTGTGAAGGCTTGACTTTTGAGGGTTGGGGTGGGGTGATCTCAGAGGAACATAAACCTTCTCAGCTCATCACTCTAGGGAGGGCATTTTAATAAGTATCTGCACTAAGGAGAGATGGACAGTGGCAAGTCAGATCTCTATTTGATCATTATGTTATCGTGTCTCAAGAAAATGCCTGGATTCATTTTACCAAAAATTAGAGAGGACATATTTGGGATGAAGCATGTGTGGAAATTCAGAATTTAGATCAGGGAGTCATTAATGCACACTAAGAAGATAAATAATTCTTTAATGGGGAAGTTAAAACAGACAACATTAAAAGTCCCACGTTGTACTCTCTCTGTAGACACCTGCTAGATGTGTTGGAGTGTGGAAACAAAGAAAGAAAATGGTGCCTGCAGTCTGATCTTAAGATCCCAAGTCCCAACCCGCAGTTCTTACAATCTTTCTGGCCCTCTTCTGCAAAATTCCCTGAAAATATGTTGTTACTACCACCACTATTACTACTACTACTAATAACAACAAAAAAGATCCCAAGTCCTAGAAGGACACTGACTGTGGGTGCTGGTTTATGGCTGAGTTTCTTTTCACATGAGAAACCTTACATGGTGTCACCCAGGGTGAGGAGTGGCTAGGGCATAAAGTATATCAGTCCAGAAAACCCTGAAAATATGTCACTTTGGTATAAGACATATTTTGAGCTGAAGGCAGCTGGGCGTGGTGTCACACACCTTTAATCCCAGTACTTGGGAGGCAGAGGTAGGCGGATTACCTTGAGTTTGAGGTCACCCTGAGACTACATAGGGAATTTCAGGTCAGCCTGGGCTATAGCGAGACACTACCTTGAAAAACAAAACAAAAACAACAACAACAACAAAAAGGAGATTAGTTGAAGGTAATTAAGAAGAGCAAATATAGTAAGAGATGTTTGCTTGCCCGTGTGCCTAAAAGCAGGACATTAATTTTCCTTTGTTAAAGATGTTTCCCCTTCCCTCTCTCTGCTCTGAACTAGGAAGAGGACACTTATCCCAGGAAACAGAAGCTCAGCACCACGATGTGTCTGTACAAAGCAGCCTTTACAACATCATCTTGCTTTCTGATATTTCCCCTATATGTTTGCCTTTCTCTTACCACCACCGGAAGCCCAAACCTCTTTTCTTTGTCATGCCTCTTTCCACACATTTATCACCCTTTGTTAAAATGGGGTCCTTGAATTTCTTCTTTTACAAAAGCTTAACACATGTAACTATTAAGGTGTTAATGCGAAACTCAAATTGTGTGCCTCTTCTCTCATTAACCTGTCATTTGTCGATTTAGGATCTAATTTTCAGTCCCCAGTCCTAGGACACATGAGCTTAGAAAGTTTTTATTTCCCCTCCTTTACAAGTACTATACCAAACCCATCTCTCCTTCTTCTGTGGATTTGTAACTTGCCTGAGCCATTGGTAACCAGATTTTCATTTGATCGTTTTGATCCTATACTCTTACCTTTTTGAAAGAGAAACAGGAGAAAGATAGCATTTTTTTTAAAATAGGCAGTCAGCCAGGGAAAAAGGTCCAGGTAGAACATGAGTGCCTCCTTTCCTGCTCTGGCAGGACTAGAACCCGCATCTGATCCAGTCTCATCCAAGATGGCTGCAAGCAACACTCCCCAGGAGCAACCTCCTGCTTCTTCCTCAGTTTAGCTCAGCCGCGTGGGCTGGCCCCTCCCGAGTCTGCTCCTTTGCTTCTCACTTTGCTACAGGTATGATCACTCTTTAAGCTCTGAGCCCTTCACTGTATTATGTCTTAGTCATTTCTGAACCCTTATGGGAGTGTGAAGGGGAAGGGAATCTTCTTGCTTACGCTCTCATGTTTTGCCTTCCCTATGCGTGTGTGTGTGTGTGTGTGTGTGTGTGTGTGTGTGTGAGAGAGAGAGAGAGAGAGAGAGAGAGAGAGAGATGCTCTCTGGTGGCTTCTTTTCTGGATATTTCTCTATGTGAAAGTGATTCTCTCTACTCTCCCCTCTTTTAGCTGAGCAAGGAGTACTCCTTTCTGGCTTGAGTCATTCAGCTAACCTTCCCTTGGATCTTAATTCTCCATCAAATAAACCTCATAATTCATAATTTATCCTTCTCCAAGTCTGGCTTTTCAATTATTTACTAAACTGGTTAAGCATCCAAAAGTTGAGATCCACAGGTCTGGGATCTCCTGAATCTTTATGGAATCCCTCCCTGGACCCCAAACTCCCATGTTACTTTCATCAGTAAGTATACCTCTCAAATATGTACCTACTTATTTTTTCTTGTGGTGCTGCACTACTATTTCATATGCATGATAAAACATACACAAGAATAGGAATTTTAAGTTCAAGCTGCTAGTATGCTGATATTCCTTTCCTAGCTTCACATCGAGTCACGGAAACTTCATCCCACATTGGATGTGGGCTAAAGTGCTAAACTAACTTATCTCTCATGTATTTAAGGCTACCTAGGTGGCTCTCCTTTGCACTGAGAAGGAAATCTGCTCCGAGAGCCACCCTCTTTCTCCAGCCCTGCTCTGTTTGCCCTGTGCTGTTCTTTTTCCCCTTGACCCTTGCTTACTAAGTTCTAGCTACATGGGACTCCATTTGCCTTTTCTCATGCTGAAAGCATGGCCTGATCATGGAGCTTTCATGTGGTTTACTTGTAAGGAGGAGGAAAGGCATATAGGTTTACTCAGTATCTGTTTTACAAAGCACAGGAGTCCTTATAAAGAACTAAAGACCCAAAGAAATTATTAAACTGAGCCTTTTTGTGCTAGGTTTGATGAAATGTGCAGTTATGGAGAAATGTGAAAGAAAAACGGGTGTGAGCTAAGAGTAAGAAGATATTCACTCAAGTTCTGCTTAGCTTCTCTTGTCTTTGGAGATAAGCCTGTTGTTTTCCTCTGAGTATGAAGATGGCATGTCTCACATCATTGCCAAGATCTCACTTTGGATTTGCCTTGGCTTGATGGTCCTTGTCCTCGTCACCGAAAGAGTTTAGAGACACAGGCTAGTGTAGAAGATGAGCAGAGTTTATTGCAGAGTAGAGTGGAAGACTCTTCAGGGGTGAGTGTGAAAAGTAGTCAAAGACACCATTGTCATAAAACACGCTCTCAACAGGTAAGAATGGACAATGACCAAAGGGACCATTGTGAGAGTCTACTTTTTAGGTAGGCTTTATAGTGTTTCTAAAGTGTCTAGAGCTAGAAGCTTTTCCTGAGGGACATTTTCTTGTACCGACAAGTCCATCTGGATGGTCTCTTATGAAAGAGTACAATGGGATGTCTTGTTCTTTAGAAGAAAGTATGCAGCAAGATAGTTGTCTGATAAAGTTTAGATTTATTCATTAATGACCTTCCAAATAGCTCAAAATGTCTTATCTCCACCCACAAAAAATATGACTCAGATCTTACTGTATTCGATCAGAAATTCTGTTCTTTCTTTTTTTTTTTTTTGGTTTTAGAAATTGTTGATCATGAAGAGTGGGAGGGCGGAGTCTATCCCCAGTGTTATTGAAGCTTGCTACTAACTTAATTGGCTACCTAACAACATGATGGTCTTCTGACCTGCTTTAGGACAGGAGAGTCCTTTTGGTTCTCCCTCATATTTATTCACTGTAAAATATTCAGCATGCTAAAATACTATATTTTACAGTAATATGTCCTGAACCCCTTTAGTTTAAGAACTTTTATATCTAGTCCTCACTTGAGTAAACTGTGCTCATTTATTGAATCTCCTCTTTCAAGTTATTTCTTCAAAGAAAATTTCCCTGAAACCAGCTCTCTTACACCAACACAAATCAGTTTTTTCTCTATTAAGTCCTTATGTCATTTTAAAAGTTTTCCTTCATGGAACTTAAGGATAATTTAACAGTGCTAATTTTGTAACGGGGACCTAAGGCTTGCTTTTGCTAAAAGCACTGACTCCTCACTGGGGCCTATACCTATCTATCTCCTTTACTACCATAAACTTTAGGCCAGGTTCCCTCTTTCCTGCTCAGCTCTGCAATTAGACATGATAATCACCACAGAAGCATCGGTTTTCAAAGGTTGATCAGTCCTAAATTTAACTAAGCTCTCTCGACACCCCTCAAGGCTGAAGAACACCTACACAATAAGAGTAACGCAGATATTTTCAGGTTCCCAAAGCAACAAGTCTTGTAGGTCGAGCATCCCTTGAAGGGAACTGAGGTTTCCCAATATAATGTCCAGCAATCATCTCACGATGGGGACAATTTTGGCAATATAGGATTTTCCTGGATCCAGTAGTACCTCTTGTACCCAGACTAGAGATCACATTCTCCTGGACCACTAGATGACCAAGCCTGTTGGACTGGACATGTTTCTTGTCTCTCTCTTTGTCCTTCTATGTGGTACTGTCTTCCTTCACGGTACCAAGGCACTTTCTGGGTCCCTCACACACACTGGAGAGGTACCCCAGGGGACACACCTGATGACTCCACTCAGTTCAAAGAAGCCAGATTGGTCGTCATCCCAATTCCCTAATGGCAGTTACAGTTACTTCTTCAGAGGGAGGAAATGGGCAGTTTAGGGTTCACAGGGCCCCTAAAAGTGTCCAAAGACAAAAAAAAATGTCTTTCAGGGAGAATTTGTCCCCCCCACTCCTGTTACCTTTTTCTGCCTATAGTAGTTCCATCCCTAGATCTGGTCTCCTTAAACCTAAGTCCCTACTTACATTTCTTCTTCCTTTCCTGGAATAGTTTCCTTTCCTGGACAATTAATATTCCCAGAAAAAAAGATTTCCCCCTTTCCCAGACAACCTACCTAGCCCATAAAATACCCCGATCTGCATCTCTAAGTGAGCTTTTCCATTTTCTGAAAAACCCCTCTTGTCTCCTCTTTGGCAAAAGCTCTTCATTCCTTCCTTCTCTTAAGTTCTATCTATAATCTCTATGATGAAATCTTTATCACCCGAACCCTCTATGGTCTGTGTATGTCATTCTTCAAATTCATAAGATAAGAATCCAGAAGCCATTACCTCAGTGGGAGTTTTGTGTGACCATGAGTGCCCAGTGACCTTGCTCCTGAGTTATTGTCCACCCAAGAGACAAGAAAGGCTCCACTGCTTTCAAAAACACCCCTAAATTCCGTATCAGTACTGAAGTTCTTGTTGGTCTGAAGATGGGGCTTAACACTGGTCCTTCTGTTTCTATCTAAGGTGGCCATGGTGAACAAAAAGAAAGTCATTTTTGTTTCACAGTTGCTTCTCCCTGAGTTGGAAGGCAGAACCAATGAGCTATGTTTGGACTCTGGAATTAGCTCTCAGGCTTGGACTCTTGTAAGAGTTTTACATACATTTTTCTGGGAGCATGTACATGCATGTGAAGGTGTGTATATATGTGAGTGTGATATATGTTGTATTTTATGGTGTATGCACATGTGTATGCAGATGCCCATGCCCTATGTGTGTGCATGTGGAGGCCAGAGGAGAGCATCTAGTGTCTTTCTCTTATCACCCATCTGCATACTTCCTTGAGGTGGGGGTCTTTTCCTCAGCCTTGAGTGGCCATTTTGGTCAGCCAACTCTAGTCATTCTCTGATATTTGCCACCATGGGCTGGTCATGCATGGCTTTTCTGTGGTTTCTAGGGAGTCAGCAGGTAGTCTCAGGCCCTCCTAGGCCCTTATGATGAAGTGACAAGTGCTTTTAAATGCCGAATTCTTATATATATAATATATATAATTTATATATAATAGCTGTATACAATATACATATATAATTAGTATCTGTTTCTATTGACAATATGTTCTGGACTGTATCTTAAAGTTTTTTTTTTTTTTAACTGGGCTGGAGAGATAGCTCAGTCAGTAAAGTGCTTGCCTCAAAGGCATGAAGATCTAAACTCAATCCCCAGAGCCCACATAAAATGATACATGTGGTAGCATGTGCCTGTAATCTCAGAACTGGGGAGGCAGTGACAGAAGGATCCCTGGGGCTCACTGACCAGCCAGTCTTGTCTGATTGGTAAGTTTTAAGGACAGTGAGAGACCCTGCCTCAATGGTGGTGGATGGCATTGAGAATGAAGCCTGAGTTTGTCTTCTGGCTTCATGCATGCACCCCCACACATATATGTACCCATATGCACAGACATGCACTTGTATATACATTAAATATTTTTATTACTGATGTCTAGAATAATATTTAATACATAGTAGGTACTCAATGCACTTCTGAAAATTGAGAAAAACCTGGAGACCATATTTTCTAATCAGAACAACATAGTACATGGTATATATATATATATATATATATATATATATATATATATATATATAATGTGGAATGAGAGCACAGCCCATCTGGACCAGACTTCATCAAATTTAGCTTGCAGGACTGAACTCCTCTTCATCCTTACCAACTGTATGTCAAGTCATTATTTATAGCTATTGTGATATGAATATCAGAAGGAGATTACATCTGAAGGATGAACATGTTGCACCAGGCTGTAGGACAGTGGTTCTCCTAAGTGTGCTTATCATGTCTTTTATTTTAATGCTGCCATTTTTCTGTGGGGTGCTGCTGACGCCGCAAGTCCGGCTCTCACATCTGTCCACTTGCCTTGATCAGAGAACAGTCTGACATTTCCTGAATCGTTCACAAGTCTCAGACAGTGCTGAGTACTTGCAAACGTCAAGTATGGTAATTGTCACACAGGCAGGAAGGACTTGATTTGAATATGTGCATTTATATTAATAGGAATGCAGAAGTGGAAAAGTGACCCCACCCCTTCCTAAGTGCCCAGATAATTAAATGCAAATGGGTTCCCTGGGGCATCCCATGCCAGCTGCTCTGTGTGCCTCTCAAGCAGGCAGGAAAATGCTATTCACAATGCCATGTTAGGGCACAGGGTCTGACATTCATTGAAACCCCTATAGTGTTTCGTGCTAATCTGCATAAATAAATACCTATATTGGGAACATATTTTGAAGTAACGATTGTGTTTCTTCCTTTTTAAACTGTCCCCTGTAATCTTCAAATTGCCAGAGCTTTTTCCACAATCCAAACAACTATACATTGTGTTAAAGTGAGGACAGGGTCACTACATAATCCTCAGACAGGCCAAAAAAATCTTAAATATCCATTCATTCAATTTTTTTCAACAAACATTATTAAATCACACTAAGAGTTTTTCAGTTATATTTTGATCAAAACAAGCTAAATGAGGTCTGTACTTCATGGAGCTTACTTTGTACTTGGGTAGAGACATAATAAGCCATAGTTCATAAGCAATTGTGATGGCTAATCTCTGGTTTTCAACCTGAAAAGATTTAGAGTCATCATGGGGAAAAAAAAAAAAAAACCCTCTGGTCATATCTGAGAGGTATTTTCTAGATTAGATTAGTTGAGGTGGGAGGACACACCTAACTGTGGGCAGCACATTCTGTGGGCTGTGTTCCTGGACTGTACAAAAAGAAGAAAGCTCGCTGAGCATATAAAATTCATGTCTCTCTCTACTTCTTTCCTGCCAATGTGAATATGTGGTACAGCTTTCCTGTTTCTGCCGTGCTTTCTACTCCATGAGGCACTTCACCTTCTGGAACTGTAAACCAAAATAAACCTGCCCTACCTTAAGCTGCTTCTGGTCAGGTATTTCAATTTATCCCAGCAACAAGAAAGTAACTAATATAGCAATTAATATAAGTGCTCTAACATTAACAAAATAAAACTGAAAATAAATTGAAAGAAGGTGAGAATATGAATGTCATTTATATAGGATTACCATAACTAGCAAAATGAAAACCCACGGTACCCAGTCTGAATATTCATGGGACATACTTACATAAAAATTGTTTAAAATCTGAAATTCAAATCTACTCTGGACATCTTTCTTGAGAACTTGCACTTAAATCACATTTTGAGTAATGTGAAGAAGCTGGGAGGGGAAGTGGGGGAGCTCTGAGGATGAAGCTAAGAAGGCAGGGAATTAACATGTGGAAAAAGCCCTCAATCAGGAAAAAGGGGGAGTGAGTGTTTGGCTGAGGGGTTTGTCCAGACCATACCCACTGTGCAGGCCTTGTGTGCCATAGGGTAGATTCCGAGCTTTATTGTGAGTATGATTGAAAGCTGGAGAAGTGTTTGGGAAGAAGAATGTCACGAGCTGCTTATTGTTTTAAAATATCACTTTGGCTTCAGAGTTAAGAACATCCTCAGAGGCAGAAAAGCCAGTGGAGGCGGCTATCACAATGAGCCCTGGCTTGAAGGATGGTGGGCGTTATGGAGGCGATAAGAAACGCCTCAACTTATTATCTATTTAAAAAAAAATAAAGCCAATAAGAATTTTCAAAGGATTGTACATGGGGTGCTGGGAAGAGAAGAAACAGTGATTCCTAGGTATTTAGACTGAGCAGGCATTTTAAAGGTGCTAATGAAGATAGAAATGACATTTATTTCCTTCAATTTTCCAGAGTTTTCTAAACACTGAACTAGAGTCAGTATAAGATAGAGAAGAATTGGGGCAAGACAGGGAGGAATGCTAATTTGAAAGATGGAAACCCGAGGGATGCTTCAGCTAGCTCCAAGGACCTACGTGGAATGGAGTCATGCTTGTCTTCCTTGTGGCTTTCTGGTGAGCACTTCCATTAACAACAGACAACGGTGTTTACTATGCTCTGAGATTTCAGTCCCAAGACTAAGTTCTGCGTTCAACCTGCTGCATATGGAAAGCCATTGGCATCTCGTGGTTTGGGACAGTCAGAAGTACTTGTTCTCCTTCACCCTGGAACTCTAGAATACGGTAAGGACAGTGTGAAAACTAAACTTCCTCCTCTTTGTGGGAAGCAGAATTACAGTCCCCCTAACATGGTCACATCTGAAGATCCAGAACCTTTGAATGGGGCACCTTACACGGCAGAGAGGAATTAACATGCGGATTGATCTCTCTCCACATAAGGAAATGTTCCTGCATTATCCAGGCAGGTCATTCTCATCACACTAGGGCCTTGAGTGCAGAAGAGGCAGGGAGAAGGGTTAATACCAGAATGCTGTGATGTGAAAAAGATCTAACGGAATGGGGGCAAGGATGAGGGAAAAGAGGGTACCAGTACATGATGTATTCATACAAAATATGTTGCTAATAATAATAAAAAAAAGAAAAAAAAGATTCTACCTGCCATTGCCAACTTTTCGGAAGGAATTCAGATGGCTGGCAGAGGCCAGAAACATCAATAAGGTCGTGTCTGCCTAGAGGCTCCAGCAAGGAAAACAGCCCTGCAGATAACCTGATTCCAGTCGTGAGATCCACTTCAGCTCTCCATCTGTGACTGAAAGACACTGAATTTGTGTTATTTTTAAAATAATAAAAACGAGGGCTGGGGAGATGGCTTAGCGGTTAAGGCACTTACCTGCAGAGCCAAAGGACCCCAGTTTGACTCCTAGGATCCCCGTAAACCAGATGCACAAGGTGGCACGTGCGTCTGGAGTTCGTTTGCAATGGCTGGAGGCCCTTACACTCCCATTCTCTTTCTTTCTATCTGGCTGTTTCTCTCTCTCACTGTCTCCATAAAAATACTTTTATTTATTTATTTATTTAATTTGAGAGACAATGAGAGAGAGAGAGAGAAAGGGTAGCACATGCCTTTAATACCAGCACTCTGGAGGCCAAGGTAGGAGGATCACCATGAGTTCGAGGCCACCCTGATACTATGTAGTGAGTTCCAGGACAGCCTGGACTAGAATGAGACCCTACCTCGGAAAACCAAAAAAAAAAAAAAAAAAAGTTTTTAAAGTCTGGGTGTGGTGGTGCATGCCTTTAATAACAGCACAGGCAGAGGTAGGAAGATTGTCAAGAGTTTGAGAGAACCACCCTATCATACCTCAAAAGGGCCCTAGCTAAAACTAATAATAATTGGTGAAACAAGCAAGGGAGCTGTTTTCTTGGTGAACCAGGTACCAGCACAAGGGCAAAAGAGATCGACACAGAGAACAATCAACTCCTACCAAATCAGATATCCAGAGACACAGAGGCTCCCAATACCTCATCACTGAAGGAGACCCAAAATGAACCCATCATGGCTCAGGGAAATCTTGCGGAAGAGGGGATGGAAAGAATGTCAGACCCACACGTTGGGTCATGATAGGCAGAGACATTTCTCCTACCCATAACTGTGGGCTAACTCCACAATGTGTGACCCATATGCCTCAACAAGGAGGGTCCAGGGGGAGGGGGTAGGACGTGGATGAGCCTAACAATGGTACCAACTTGACTGTATTCACTGAGTACAAAACTAATTAATAAAAAATAAATAAAAATAAAAAAAAGGAGTTTGAGTTTGGGGCCATCGTGAGACTACATAGCGAATTCCAGGTCAGCCTGGTCTAGCGCGAAACCCTACCATGTTCTTCCGGGAGGCCTTCCCCGCTGGTACACGGGCCAGGGCATGGACGAGATGGAGCTAGAGCGACATGAATGACCTGGTCTCCGAGTATCAGCAGTACCACAGTATGCCACAGCAGAGAAAGAGGATTTCGGTGAAGAGGCCAAAGAGGAGGCCTAAGACAGATCCCTCCCTCACCTCAGGCTTCCTTCCCGGTTCCCTCCACTGCCCCTTTCCAATCCTTTCGATTTGTTTCTGCTGTCTCTGACCTGATTTTATCTTTTTTTCTTTGACTTTTTTTTTTTTAAGGAGGGTAAACCGTGCCTAACACTTGGGTAGGCACTCAGTAAATATTTGTTGAATGTCTCCTCTCTTACCTCTTTGGAAAATATAGATTTCTACCATTCTGGATTACCCTATATTTCTTTCTCTACCTACTTCTCAGAACTGTCCAATGAATATTTCTGCTTTCAAAAACAACTTTCCAGGAAACTTGAGTCTCCTCCAAATCACATTAGGAACCAGCCTGGTGCTGAAGAACCCAGGTAGAGTGGCCCCTATTAGAGGCTAAGGGGAGAGGTAGCAGGTAGGAGTCATTGAGGGAGGGCGAGGGGGTTGCAGTCAGATTTGGGGAGACAACCAACTGAGGCTTTAAAAGCCACACCTTCCAAGTCTTTCCTACTCCCCCTCCCAGCTTCAGGTGAGGTATTAATAGTGTTATCTCAGTTTGTAGTCTTTTTCCATCCCAGCTGTCTGAGCCCTTGATGGTCTGCCCCCTGTAACCTTCCCTAGCAGATTCCTTCCTTTCCCTTGACCAAAGACTTATTGGGTGGATAGGGGTGAAGTCTTGGTCTGAACCTCCCAAACCCTGGCCACTTTAAGCATACCCCTGATGCGTGGAAGGGTGTGCGCTGCCGCACAGATGTCTGGGTCACTCCCCAGAGGAGGGGTGAATGACGCCCTCCATCTCTGTAAGATCTTTTTGTTGTTGCCCTTTGCTGCCTACCCTTGGTTTTGTCTTGTCCTACACATCAGATTTCTATTTTGTGCTGAACTAGCTTTTTTACATATTGAAATCATGACATTGCCCCAAGAGCCAAAAATAAATGCAAGTTGACAAAAATAAAATAAAATAAAAATTATTAAAGTCATTGATAGTACTTTGACACAGTAGTAATGGAAAATTAATATATTGCCTAAGAAACCCACCTGGTGTCCACAGTTGAGAGAAACAGTCAAACACGTTCCGTCTTTTATACGCAAAGAGGAGTCTTGGTGTTTGTCTAGGCAGAGAGACTCGAAAATGAAGGAATTACCTAGATGACTGAGGGACACCTACACAATTCTATATTTCTTCCAATCTTTCAAGTTCTTTTCAAAGTTACCAGCTTCTTTCTCCAGAATGACTAAGAAGAGGTTGTTCTGCAAACGTTGACTTTTCTGTGACCTCCCCACCAGCCCATCCCTTTAAGCTCCTTTAAAGTGTACACTATATCTCATCAACAATCTTAGATGAACCATCCACGAACGACTCTTGAACAGATGAGTAAATGAGTCGGTGAATGAATGATTTTCTTTCTTTCGTGTTGGGCAAATAATTACGATAGGCCAGTGTGTGCATGTTGAACAATGGTGCATGTTGGAAAATCACAAATTAAGCTTGAATTTGTGAAAGTCACTTGACAAGACCTGCTTTGACAGATCCATTTGTTATGCAAGGTCATATTGTTGTAATTATTGTCCCTTAGCATAAACATGGCCAGGAAGCAAGCATTAAAATGCATCAAGTCTTTGCATCTAATCTCCGCCTTTGTTGCTTGACCTGGTATCTGACCACTAGAGATTCAGCCCTGTGCAGCCCCGCCAGGCTGCAGGAAGAATGACAGCTCTGGCTCTGAACTGGGAGCAGAAAAATGTGAGAAGTGATGTGATCAGTCCACAGGGAAGTTGGAACTCAGTTAACCTGGAGGACTTGGAACGGGGAGCAGAGCAGAATTAAAAGACAAAACAAACCAAGAAAACAGCACCCCCCCCCCCGCAAGAGACCCACCCAAAAAACAGAAGAGAACTGCAGAGCCCCGGGCCATCCCAGGTTAAAAGTACAATGTGGTAATTCAGTGACTTCTTGCACTGCAGGAGGCTTTATGCTGGGACACCATGCAAAACACCAAGAGAGAGGCACTGATATGTCACCAAAACTGAAGCTTACTTCCTGTTTGTTATGTGCCAGGCAGTGTGCTGAATGTATTACAAGAAGAATCTCATTTAATCCTCAAAACACTGTTGCGGGAACAGCAATTTTATACTCACTAAACTGATAAGGAAAATTAAGCTTAGTGACAGTATCTTGCCTAAGGGAACACAGTAAATGGCAGAAGTGAATATTCAAACTGAGGTCTGATTCAAAAGCCAATTCTCTTAACCAAGGCACAATTTTGGCCTGCTCTTTAATCACTGAGCCTAATAATCTAATTGCTTCATTTTTTTTTTTACTCCATTAGAGGAAATAAGATATATAAATTCTGAAGTTATAAGATGTAATGGTATAAATGCTATACAAAAGGGGTGAGATCAATGTTTTGAAACAGAGAACTTCTGGGGACGCATGCCAGACAGGACTGTAGCAGCAGGAGTTAGGTATATGACATTAGTACTTACAGAGTGTGTACTCTGAGTCAAGTGCTTTACTTCTAGCAGTACAACTACTCATAAAGCAGTCACCAAAAAAAAAACCCCAAAACAAACAAAAAGCAAACAGTCGCTGAGTCCCAGCTATTCATCCTGTACCTTTAGAAGCACTTAGGACCCATAAAAAGGAAACAGATAAATATATTTGCCCTCCTTAATCTTGCGTTTTAGAAGAGGCAGAGAACAGTCAAGAATAAACCACATACGCATAAGTATATTCATGTGTATATAAACACATATACATTTAAAAAATATTAAAGGGAATTAAACTCAGTGGTAGAAGAAAATGAAAACGAGTGAAAAAAGTAATTAAATGGAGGTAATCATGAGTTCGGGTGTGCTGAAGTTCCTCATGGAAGCCTCATAATAGTCTTCAAGTTGTTAGGTAGTGCATGTAATCGTTGTGCCCATTTTCATGTGGAAAAACTTAGACTAGGTAAACTAGTTTATTCCAGAAGGTGACAGGAGTCCTCTTCTTGCAGAGGCTCGTCCTGTGAGCTACAGTCTATGGCAGCTCAGCGACAGACATAACCAAGTTCAAGAAACACACCACAGGCAACCAGCTCCAAATATGGCATTAAGAAACTCCAATCGCAAAATACACATCTTTATTTATGTGTGTATTTGTGTGAGAGTGTGTGTTTATATGTGTGTGGTCACATGTGTATGTGGGGAAGCACATGTGCTCTGTGTACTCGTGCATGTGGAGGCCGGAGGTGGACGTCAGGTCTCTCCTTGTGTTAGTGCTCTCCACCTTATTTACTAAGATAGGGTCTCCCATGGAACCTAGAGCTCACAGCTTTGGCTAGTCTAGCTAGAAGGTGAGCCCTAGGGATCTAACTGCCTCTGCCTTCCCACAGCTGGGATTACAGGTACATGCCATGACAGCCGGCACTTAACATGGGTCCAAATGCAGGTCCTCATGTTTGCATGGCAAGCACTTTACCCACTGAGCAATCCTCTCAGCCTGATGAACTATGAGGAACATGCATTTTGCCAAGAAGCACAAGATAAACGTAACTATGAAGGCTCAAATCCAGACCCAGGCTCGGCTATAGCTCTAGGTCAGGGTCCCAAAAGCTCCCAGACTCCCATGAAGACTCTATGGTTAAACCCTCCGTCTGCCAACGTGAGGACATCTGGCCTGGTGTAACCATTGGGATGCCATATGCACTGGGCTGGGATCCTTCTATACTGTTTATACAACTAAACATGAAGCAGAATTTACAGGCAAGACAGAAGGTCACGAAGCAGGGATACCAGCTTGGATCCATAGGTTCCAGAGCCCGTGTCCCAATAATTAAGCTGCAGTTTGTCAGTTGTGTCTGTCAGGCCATGCTTGACATTCCCTATAACCTAGATCACATTTCGAGGCTGGTTTGGGATGTTGATCTTTAGCCTGAGGATTGAAAGGTTCTTTCTACCATGACTTTTATGATATAGCACATTCTATTAAGAACGAAAGCAGCCAAAAGAGAACTGATTGGCTAGCCTAATTAGCATCATGGTGCATTGTCCTGCACATCCCGGTATAAGAGGCGTCTGCCTGCTTTGATGTCTGAAGTCTCTAATAGTGTTGTGATGAATCTTTAGTGTGTGAATATTTTTGTTGGATCATATATGCCCATCAGAGCTACCTTGAGAAAGATTATCAAATAGTGGATATTTTCATTCATTAATGAAATGCAATATTTTATTATTCAATACTTAGTACCCAGTGAAATGATAAGTGCTATACTGGCACTCCTACTTCACAGATACAACTTGGGTACACATTGGTTAATTTGTTAAAGGCCACGCCACTAGGGAGTAGTGGGGCTGAGTTAGAAACTGAATCTTCTTATAACTCCTTTATAATTAATAGTTTCTTTAGATGCTGGGGACACACATGGATGAGGGATTGCTGACTTCAGAAAACTTAAAGCCTATTTGGGGAAGATAAAGAAATTAATTCTGAGTATCAATATGGAGCCATTTTGTAAACACTGGATAGTGCACAGGTTGGTACAGTTCTGGGAAAGGGTATCCAGGGAACCAGTAGAGCTTGCATTCTCCATGCTTACTCCATAGTTTAGGTCTGTCCAGTAATACCATATGCTTCTATGACTCACACTCTCTATAAAAGTGGTCTGGCTGTTCCCCATCTCTTTAAGATTCTTTTAGAGGACTGCCTAAAATATTTTCAAAGGGAGTTGATATAACACTGATAATCTATCATCCGATCTCTGTTTATTTATTATTACATCACAAATTAACACTTAATTTTTTAACAAATCTATTTTATGATCCCACAGTTTTGGCAGGAATGGCTGTGCTAACATTTTGCACCATGTGGCAAAAGTTAAGTCATTGGGTGGTAGAGAAATCAAGGCTGGATTAGCTGGAGGATCTAAAATGGTCTCACTTTACACGCCTGGTACTTAGTGGGACATCTGGAACGCTGAGCTCCTTTTCCATGTTAACCGAGAGGACTCCCTCTGGTTGCTTCAGCAGGCCATCAGAATTCCTACAAGGTGACTCAGCTACTAGGAGAAACCAAGGCTAAAGCTGTTGGCTCATTTGAAGGCTAAGCCTGTAATGTCCTAACATCACTTCCACCTTTTTCCTTTGGCTAAAGGAGTGTCAGACTGGCTCCATTCAAAGGAAAGAGGTTCAGGTCTATGACCATATGGGAAGATTGTCAAAGGATTTATGACCAGCATTCATCTAGCACTCTTTTTAGTTGGATTTTCATTGATTTTGCATGAAGGATTTGATATAGTTCTAATAAAAAGTTGCCCCTGTGTGAAGATAGAATGAAGTATTCAGTACATGCTAGTGTTCAAATAAGACAACTAAAGTTTCTTAGAGGAATAGCAATACAGTGATTGTATTTTAACATACACATCTAAATTGTGAGTTTATGTATTCTGACATTATGAAAGTAGTGGAGGATATCTAGATATTTGTTGCAGTTTTGGCAATGGGAGTGGGTGAGGGTTGAGATGGGAGGAGGCAGGTTGAGAACTATTATGAATCATTAAAGGAAAACTGTAGGAAAATAAAATGTGAGTTAAATTCATTCCAAGAGGAAAAGGTAAGAAAATTCCTGAGATAGGCAGAGTGAGCAAGGGTTGAGAAACAGGATGCCTATGAGCAGCATCAGGAGATAGCGACTTCTAGAACAGGTACAGGTACATTGAAGGTGTCAGTGCTCAGTGGGGAAATAATCACTGCAATGAATGTGGCTCATTCTTGGTTAGGGGCTTCACGGAGAATGGATTTTGGAATGGAGAATTTCTTAAACTACTGGGAGAGAATTAAGCAGACTTAGTTGGCTGAACAAGGACTCATACCCAGCAAGAGACCTGTGCTTTGAACAAAATAGTTTCCTTCTACTCCTTATTGTTTTATTTTTGATAGTTAAAAGCTTTGCTTTGGACTATGAGCAGAAATACTTTTACTTTTGTAGGTTAAAATACTGAGCCTACAAGCTCGATAAAGCTTTCTGTAATCGCAGACATAGTGTGCATAGGCACTATTCACAGCTGATGACCACATGTGAAGTTTTAGACCTTGAAATGTGCTAGTACAATTAAAAATTTTTTATTTTCATGAACTTAGACTCATACAGCTTATGGTTATTGTATTAGACAAAAGATTAATTTAATGTTTATTTGAAGCAGGGTCCATGATATAAGATGATACTTATTAACCATATATGTGTATATATATGTATATATATATATATATGGGGTGGCTGGGAATTCTCTCACGTTGTAGCAATGTTTAATAAGGGGAAAAGGTTTATTGTTAATAGGACACAAAGGTAGAAGCTTGAATACAAGCATATGAGATAAAGACTGAATGGGATAGTAATTTAGGGACCAGCTGTTAGCCCTGCACAAACGGGTCCCTGGAGCCTGCCAGCAAGCATGTAGTAAAACAGCGTAGCTGGGTTTCACAAAGAAGTGGAGAGTGCTTTCCGGCCTTGTTACAGGTAGCAAATTGAGTGAAGTGAGTATTATTTATATTCACCTGGCATAACTTGTTATTCTGCTTTTTTATTTTTTATTTTTTTTTTTGATGGCAGTAATGGAAGTGCAGCAGTTCAACTATGTCCTCCAGGTACTGGTACCCCTGCCAAGAGCGGAAAGCTTCCATCTTCCAAAGCCTCCATCAGCCAGCTTCTCATCCGCATCCCATAAATCATCAAGAAGGAGCAAGCTCATTATCCCAGCACCAGGGACAAAAGTCTTACACTACACTGAACTTCTGACTACCGAAAACATGGCAGCTTGCCATCCTGTCTTTAACAGGTGTGTTGGTCTCTTTAACAGCCTGGGTCAGAAGTTTGAGGCTAGGGCTGAAATTTTCAATTTTCTTATGTGCTCTGACTTTCCAGTGGGCCCATATCCAAAAGTAATTGGAGCCAGTGGTCTGTGGATTTACTTGAATGTTTTGTAGCTTTTAATAAGCTTGGGAAAGACAATTGGGAATTTCTGTCCCTGAGTCATTTCCCTTTGAAAGAATTAGAGAACGCCGCTACTTTACTTCAGGAATGTGTATCAGTGTTACTGCTCCAAACACCTGGATAGGAACCACCAGGAAGCACTACTAAAATTTCTGGTACTTAAAATATTTTTAATTGACATACAGTAATTGTTTAGATATTTATAGGCTACAGTGACATTACAACACATGTAAACAATGTGAAATGATCATACCAGGATACTGGGATGTCATCATACCACACATTCTCTAGTAGTTTTTGTCATAAGCATTCAGAATCCTCTGTACTAGCTATTTTTTTACATTAGTTATTTATTTGCACATGTGTGTGTACACACTGGACTCTTACCACTGCAAAGAAACACCAGATGCTTGTGCCACTTTTTGCATCCAGCTTTACATGGGGTGGTAAGAGACTTGAACCTGGGCCTAAGCAGGCTTTGCAAGTGAGTACCACTAGCCACTGAGCCATCATCCCAGCCCAGCCCTGACTACTGACTATTCTGAAAATCAATGAATTCTGTTAACCATAGAAATCCTACTGTGCTCTAGGACATTATAAGTTATTCCCACTGTCTTACTGTACCTCTTTACCTAATTGGCCATCTCGCCATCCTCTCCTTCATAGCCCCTGGTAACAACTATTTTAAATAAACAACAAACTCTTGAGACTAGCATTGGAAACAAAATGACATAATGAAAAGAAAACCATATTTTTGTGGGTGTCTACTTAAACTGAAGTTAAGTTTTTTTTTGTTGTTTATTCTTATTTATTTGAGTGTGACAGAGAGAGAAAGAGGCAGAGAGAGAGAGAGAGAGAGAGAGAGAGACAGAGAATGGGCGCGCCAGGGCCTCCAGCCACTGCAAACGAACTCCAGACGCGTGCACCCCCTTGTGCATCTGGCTAACGTGGGTCCTGGGGAATAGAGCCTCGAACTGGGGTCCTCAGGCTTCACAGGCAGGCACTTAACCGCTAAGCCATCTCTCCAGATTAGCCACTATGAAGAGGGTCTTTTAATAAAATGATGATGTGCAATGAAAGTGATTGTGATCTGGGGTAAAATTCCTATATCTTCATTGTGTAGTTTTCTCTGTATAAAGAAGGTTGGGGGCTGGAGAGATGGCTTAGCTGTTAAGCGCTTGCCTGTGAAGCCTAAGGACCCTGGTTCAAGGCTCGATTCCCCAGGACCCACATTAGCCAGATGCACAAGGGGGCACACATGTCTGGAGTTCGTTTGCAGTGGCTGGAGGCCCTGGCGTGCCCATTCTCTCTCCCTCTTTGTCTCTCTCTCTGCCTCTTTCTCTCTCTCTCTCTCTGTCGCTCTCAAATAAACAAATAAATAAAATTTATTTAAAAAAAAGATGGTTGGCTGGATTCTGGAACTTTCTAAATTACCTAATGTAAGATTACTGGATCATATAGAAGTTCCCATGATTCTGGGAGTATCACTCACAAAAATGGCCTCTGAACTTTTGCCTCCTTTTTTACAGATACAACTACTCTAAGTTTGGCATGGCAGGCAGCCCAAATATGGGCAGGTACATTTTACTGATCAAGAAATGATACTTGTAGGCTGGAATGGTGGTCCACACTAATTCCAGCACTTGGGAGGCAGAGGTAGGCGAATCACTGTGAGTTTGAAGCCACCTTGAGACTACATAGTGAATTCCATGTCAGCCTGGGCTAGAGTGAAACCCTACCTCAAAAAAAAAAAATAATTGATAAGAAATGATAATTTTGTGGGAATGAACAAGGGTATACTGTATAACAGTTATTGCAAAGTTTTTCTATAATGGACCAGATAATACATATTTTATGCTTTGGGACTATGTGTTCTCTGTTTTAAGTATTCAAAGTAGTAGTCAAAGGAAAGTAGTAGAAGTAAATGGACATGGCTATGGACCAATAAACTTTATGGGCATAGAAAAATTTGAATGTTATGTAATTTTCATTTATGATGAAATAATCTTTTTTATTTGATGTTTTCTTAGGTTTATTTATTTATTAGAGACAGAGAGAGAGAGAGAGAGAGAGAGAGAGAGAGAGAGAATGGGCATGCCAGGGCCTCCAGCCACTGCAAATGAACTCCAGACGCATGTGCCACCATGTCCATCTGGCTTATGTGCGACCTGGAGAATCAAGCCTGGGTCCTTAGGCTTCGCAGGCATGTACCCTAACTGCTAAAACATCTTTCCAGCCCAATTTGATGTTTTTTTAAAGTACTTTAAAAAAATGTTAAACCCATTGTAACCACCCAGGCTGTTAAAGACAAAAAAAAAAAAAAAAAAAAGAAAGAAAGAAAGAAAGAAAGAAAGAAAAAAAATCCCAAAGAATCAAGGTGATATAACAGAATTGGCCTATAGTTTGCAGATTTCTGACTCCTATTCTGAGCTACACACATGTTATTAGAATATAAATACTCCATACAGCTATGATAGCTATTACGAGGATCTAGATTTTAAAGTTATGGAAGACTTTATGTTCCTACCCTTACAAAGGACTAAACCCGTAATATAGTTCTTGGACCTCATTGTAAGTATGCATTTTTATAAAGAGGAAGCAATGCCAAGCACAGTTTTCATGAGGCAGTAGAAAGACCTCTGAACCAGGTGTCAGAGGAGTCCAAGATTTTCTGCTGAGCTCTGACTCTAAGCAAGGCCTTACTAGCTTAGATTTTCTCATCTCTAAAACGGCAATGATGTGGACTTTTTCACTCTCAAGGAACTGCTGTAAAAATCATGTATGTCAGATTTGGCTTTTCAAAATACTTGGAGAGATAAGTTGATACCTGTGTATAATTTTCCAGAAATGTCCTAAAAGTGTTGGATCTTGTATATTATATAATTTCTTTCACTAATTATGTGAGAAACATGCTTCATAAATGGATACCAGACATATTGCATGCACGAATCTTTAAAACAATACTGTTTTATTTAGAAGGTTATATCTTTCCTAACTTATCCCAAACCCAAAAGTGGCCAAAGAGGATGAAATATGTCTACATGCACTTTATATGTAGGAAGATATAAAACCATGTATTGAAGATAAGACTAGAGATGGACAATGGACCCATATATGTGGTTTTTCCTAACATTAAAGGTTACTAGTGGACTTACCCACTTAGGCACCCTCCAAGCTTGGGAGCTTTTCTGCTTTATTTTCCTAAAATAAATGTTTCATAACTCTCTCTCTCTCTCTCTCTCTCTCTTGTGTGTGTGTGTAAGAGGATGTATACAATGGAGCACAATGATGAAATAATCCCAAGAGTGAAACATTTTCATCTTAAAGCCATTCTGTTTGTTTCATTTTAGTTGCATCACTTTTCCTTTTTATTTTGACTTATAAGAAATAATTCAATGAAGACCAGCAAACTTTGTGAAAAGGGTAAATTTTTGCTTGTATTTCTTTTAGGACATGAAGTCATTTGCCCCCTAAATGGACAGTTTTAATTAAACTAAGTGAGAAACAAGGGAAGCAGTGGAGAAAGACATTTAAACACATTTTTCTTGTGTAAGATTTTTTTTTCATGTTTTTTCATAAAAAATTGAATTTCCCTTCTGGGCTTTGCAGTGTAGTTTGTATAATTATTTTGGAGAAATGAGAAATGTGAGAAGGAAAATGGTGTATTTTAGAACTGACCCCATATATGTGCGACATCTGGCTGATTTCAGTTAACTCTCCAAACACCACTCTAACAGTGTAGATGTCACGAATTATGATGATGTAAAGTTTTATATTTCCCACTTCTGACACTAACTTTCACAGTGTTGGCATTTAGGGTCATTTGTTTTTATTCATTCTACTGGAATATATAATATAGATAGATATGTGCTCACATGTATAGATACATATGTACTCACCTAGCCCTTTTCCCATTAGATTCTTCTATCTTTTATGTATTACTATACCTTTGAGCAAGGGTAATATACAACACAATACTATATAACTACTGTATAATATAATTCAAGATAAGGTTGATATAATAACTGCACAATATTCTATGACTGGGATTCATGACTTTTGAGCAGGCAGCATGATCAAGAACTGTGCCTTTGTGGAGACAGACCCTACTGCTTCTCTGTAATCCACATTCCAGTGAAAGAGTCCTTAGCCATGGGTCAATGCTGACAAATGTTTTTCTCATTTGATATAAGCTGCAGCGTTTGGGCATAGTCATTGCTAGCTTCAGCTTTAATGGAAGAAGACCATAACATGCACTAATATCAGATTCAGAATTTCATAGTGTAGAACTTGTAGAGACCATAAAACCTAATGATGCCAAATATGAGTGCAGAACCCTCCTTATGCCCTACTGTTGTGTTATAGTGAAGCTCGCTGCAGGAACCATTGAATAGCTCAAAGGGGGCATGTAACGTTCAATTCCAAATCCTTAGTCGTAGTTTGAAATTGGAAACATTTAAACTCAAAGATTTTCATGTATGACCTTAGAATTTTCCTTAGATACTAGGCTCAGAGTCTACTGAAGTCAATGTCAAAAGCCTGTACTATGAAGAGGCCCTATGAACAGATAGGTGCAAAATCAGCTCTCATCAGACTTGCTAGCTTGAATCTAGTTGAACTGCCTGCTGGCTGAGTGATCTTGGGCAAGCTAACTATTGTCCATATCCTCAACTTCTCCCTCTTTAAATTGTGATTGAAATGTCACATTTTGGGGAAAACCTTATAAACTAATGCAAAGATCATGCCTAGCACAATTAAAGTACTTAGTCTAATGCCTGGCCCATTATGAACATTCAGTAAATGCTATTAAGCCTGCCAAGAATAGTGTAATGCTTGTTTGGATAGTAAAAACATACAGTAAGATTTAGTCTTCTTTCAAGGAGTTGATGATCTTTCTGGAACTAGATGCTTTATTTTGAGGATAACTTTCAGAAATGTTTTCTTAGGTGCCCAAGAACAAATGCAGCCATCTTGAGATAGATTAAGAGCTCCAAGGAATATTTAGGAAGTGAAAGGCATGTGGAAGAGTTTTTGAAAATTATGGCTGAGTGGGGATTCACAGAACTTAGCAGACAGGGAGGTGACAGGGAGGGTACCAAGGATGGCAAAGTTGAAACCACATTGTTGTGATTGTGTGGTTTAACTGGCACAGTTCTGCACTTTATGCAGAGGTCACTGCTTTAGACCAACGTGGGTATATTGCATAGCTAGACAGTATGGCTTAAATGACAGAAATTGATTTTGCCACCATTTTGGAAGTTGTAGAAGACCAAGATCAAGGTGCTGGCACAATGGCTTTCTCCTGCAGTCTCTCTCCTTGGCTTCCTAGTCTGCCTATCCCTGGAACCCTCATATAGTCTTTTTGTCCGTGCTTCCATGGTGGTTTTTATAAGGACCTTTGTCCTTCTGGATCAGGGCTCTACACTTGTGACTGTAAGCCATAGTAATTTCTTTAAAGACCTAATCTCCTAATTAAGTCTCATTGTATATTAGGCTTGTATGGGTTAGGGTTCTTTAGAGAAACAGAATCAAAAGGTGACACAGATATAAAGACAAATGAGCTGGATTGCTTGGTGTATGTGTGTTCATACAAGTTCATCCATGGGTGTGTAGTGTTACACAGTGTGCATGTGGCGGTCAGAGAACAACTTCAAGTGTCAGTCCATGCCTTCCACCTACTTCATTTGAGGTAGGATTTCTCCTTGTTAGTCACCTCAGCATTTTCCAGATAAGGTGACCTATAAAGTTCTTGGAAATGCTCTTGTCATCTCTGCCTCACTTTTCACAATAGACACACTGTGATTGCAGATAGCAGCCACTCTGACCAGCTCTTACATGGGTTCTGGAGATCTGAACCCAGGTACTCACCTTGTGTCACAAGCATTTTATCTACTCAACCATCTCCCCAGCCCATAAAATGATGACTGATTCATGAAACTATGAGGGCTAAGAAATCTCATGATATGTGGTCTGCAGTCTGGCAATGAAGGGAAGGCAGTGGTGTATCTCAGTCCAAGTCCAAAGGCCTGAGAATCCTGTGGACTACTGGTGCAAGAAACTTCAGCTTGTGTTCAAGAAAGGAGAATATGGGTGTCCCCACTTTAGAAATAGTATTCATCATTCACTGCTTCTCCCTCAGCTGAGGGGATGGTGCCCATTCACACTAGGTAAGGGCAGATCTATTTTGAACTGCTGGGCCAAATACTAATCTCTTCTGAAAACACTTTCAGACATACTGAGAGAGAACATGCTTTTTCCAGAAATTTGAGTATCCTTTAAACAAACAGAAATATTACCTAAACTTTACCTTCATAGGAACTTAGCATGTGAATCTGGGGGAGGAACAATGTCGCTCATAAAAATAGTGAAAATCCATATACAGAAAAACAGGGCTATTTTGAAGTACGCTGCTTCTGGGACCCAAGTTTATGAGTCCTGGATTGTGACTGAAGTCTTGCTAAGGATTAGTTGTGGGATGTTGAGTCAGAAAGCCTCATGGATACTTACAGATTCCTATCTCTACAGTGGAGACAGTCAGTCTTTCATAGGAAGGATGTTTTTTTTGCATGTGTATGTGTATAACGTGTGGCATATGTGCATTTATGTTAACGTGTGTTGCGTGTGCGTGTGTGTAGGCCAGAAGTCAACATCAGGTGTCTTCCTCCATTGCTCTCCATTTTATTTACTGAGGTGGGTGTCTCTCATTTCAACCTACTGCTCACTAGGTTTAAGTTAATAAAGCTTGTCCTGAGGATCTAGCTGTTGCCACCTTTCAAGTGCTGGGATAATAGATGGGCTATCTTATACTGGTGCTGGAGATCTGAACCTAGGTCCTCAAGCTTGCTCAGCAAGTGCTTTACCAAGTGAGCCATCTCCCCAGCCACTCACAGGAAGTTTTAAAAATTTAAATATGGTGTTTTCAATGGAGAGGCCTTGCATGGCACTCTGTGAATTGTCTAATGAAAATTTTGAATCTTTTCACATTTTACTTCTCTGACCTCCTTTCTCTCATACCTCTATTTAGATATTGATTACTTGAGGAAATGTATGTGGGGCTTAGTTTATTATTCTTCAAAATTAGCAAAATTAGGGTTTGGTCTTTCAGAACACCTGCCAAGAAAACAGTCTTTTCTTCCTGGGTCCTTGTCTGTCCATGAGAAGAAAGGAACGAACAGATGGTGAAGGGTGAACAAGTGAGGTTTTCTCACGTGGAAATGCAGCAACTACTTCAACAGAAAACTCTGAACTCAGCTCCAGGTGGCAGCTGGTTTGCCAACTGAGCAGGCGCAAAATGTCCCTGTTCTCACACTTGATGACGGAGGATGTCTACGAAGAGGTCATGAAGGTGTTACTTCTCGGACTCTTTGGCAGGTTTTAGGCTTATCAGTCAAGAGGTGTTAAAGCTGAAACTGGGGCCAGCAGAATCCATGGGAACAAGAGCTGGGAGCTGTGGGAACACTGGAGCTGGGAACTGTGGGAACATTGGCTGATCTCCTCTGAAGCCGGAGCCAGAGGCTGCTGAAGGCAGTGGGTCCTGTTTGGACTCTCTACCAAGGTAGGAGTGAGTCCAAGCACTCAGAACTCACTCAGGTCTGGGTGCAGGTCCAATACTCTTACCATAGGCAGCTCCAGGGGCCTATGGGAATTTGAATATCCAGCAGCCTCAGGTCCAGCAGTCTGAAGGGCCCTATAGGTCTTCAGAGACAGAAACAAGTCTAACTTCCAGATCTGCCTGGTTCCTGAATCAAATTCCCTCTTCATTGAGTCTCTTCACTGTCTAGAGTCTGATAATGCACAAAAAGACTACAGGACCAAATTCAGGAGTATATATAGACACAGGCAGCTCCCAGTTGGTTAGGTAAATTAGGCACAAGCCACAGAGACCAATCAGAAGAGCCTATGAGCCCAACAAGTTCCCACCCAGAACTTCTCCCCATTTGTTATCATGGTAACTGCCAAATAGCAGCTGGGATTTTGAAAAGATGGTGGAGTATGGAGGGGTCACAGGAGGTCCATTCCAATGCTCTGGCCATTAGCAGGGAAAGGCCCTTCCGTCTCAGCAGTCAGTGACCGTCAAGCAGCACTCAGGTAGCCAGATAGCCACTCAAGTTTGATTTTTGCCCTAGGTTTATCTGTGCCCTGTTTGCCTGCTCCAATCTCCTTGTAATGGGAAGCCCCTTTCTAGCCTCATCAGCATGCGTATTTGATTTGACCCTTCTAACATTAAGGTGTGGACAGGAATTCCAAAAAAGAGATCCAACAGCGACCCACCAGGGTTAACTCTTGGAGCTGTCAGTAGACCTTCTTGCTCATGTCAGGTCCAAGAAGGTGTGACAGGTAACCTGTGGTGCATCTGCTGGGTGGAATTACATCACCAGAACCATACGTGTACAGTGGTTTTAGCCTTCATGGGCTCAAGGGCTTCAAAGATGAACACAAAACCATCATTTTCCTGGGAGGAATGTTTTATTCTACAAACATCTGTTTAAACTTCTATGGTAACACGAAATTCTATTTAGAAGGCTTTGCCAAACTTTAAGAAACTATATAGCCTAGAGAAGATCTGTCTGTATAGGAACAATGCCAACAGGTCTATAACTGGGCTCATCTTGTACTGTGCAAGCGGAGGTGGTAGTACATGGAGGAGAAAAGCAAAATGCTGACGTGAATGGGTGTTTTCACCATGGTGAAGACTGCAGGCACTTTGACATACAAAAGAGAGCAGCATAGAGCAGCTGGAATGCGGCGGCAGGCCTGGAACTGTCCTTGGAGATTCCCTTGTGCCTCCACAATGTTCAGTTCATCTTCGTGACAAATCATTTGTTCATGGAAGACAGCTCCAGAGCTAGCCTTCAGCGTTTACGATGGCAGTCCGCTCTCAGCAGGAGATCCGCGTAGAGGGCTGCTCCACAGTTACACGTATTGAAAAAGCAAGCGCTCTGCTCTGAGAGGGTCAGAAGCATTTTCTTCTTTTGCTGTGTGTCCACGAATTCATTAGCACCCTGGCCCCGTGCTTCTTGTTGCTTGAGGGGGACATGCAGAGTTGTTTACTTTATTACATTATTTACATTTTCAGATTGTTCTTGGGATTAATTGCTACTGCAGCCCAGATTTAATTAGCGCAAACTTTAGTAACAACTTAATATAAATTAAATTACAAGCCATTGCTCTTTGAGAAATATTAGGATTTATTAGCAGTTTCTGCAGGACTAATTAGTCTAACGGATACATTTCAGCATTAAGTGGTGTAAGAAGCTTTCTTTAGTATTGTTTGCAACTTATATCCGGCGCTTTCTTTCTGTTCCTTGCACCCTTTGTGTGTCTACTTGGGTGATTAGCCTGGGCTAGAGAAGCATTGCATCTTTGCCCAAGGCCTAATGAATGCCATAATGGTCACAGGGAGAGAAACGGCTTTACTAGAGAAAATGGAGAAGGCGGGAAGAGGGCTAGGAAGAAAGAAATGGTCAGATCACAGCTCATGATTAAGTTTTTTTTTTTTTAAGTTTAAGTATGAAACAACAGTCTCATAATTCTCTAATGGATAAAAGAAACTGTAGTTAAGCATTCCCACTTGTGTTGGGGGACAAGAAGAAGACAGTTCACAGTCTGTGTATTGCCAGATTAATCTTCCAGAAGAATTGCTTGGTCAGGTAATCCTTCTGCCCAGGAACAAACAGAAAAGAATGGACCTTGGAGTCAGAAAGTTTGTTTCAGTTCAATTTTACCATTTGTCTGTTTGGCCTTGGGCAACCTAATAAGCTTGGTTTCCTTTCTTTCGTATACAAAGGTGCAATGATAGAAACTACCTCATAGGGCTGCTGTGAAGAAATGATACAGGTGAGACGGCATGGGGCTTGTGGTAACAACCAGTGTCAGTCAGCCTTTGCCTTGGGATGACAAAACACCTCAGGTAAACAGCTTGTAGCAGGTAGGGAAGGGTTTGTTTTGGCTCACGGTTTGAGATGCTTCAACCCATAGCCTTAGCTTTGTTGGTTCTGGGTCTGTTCTGAAGCCGAACGTTGTGACCATAGAGAAAGGTGAGGTCGAGGGAACCCTTTTGTTGCTGTGGTAAAATGCTCACTTTCTTCTACTAGCCCCTCTTCTTAAAGTTTCCACCCCTTCATGAAATAATGCCACCAGCAGGGAACTAAGCTTTCCGCACATGAACTGTTGTGAGTGTGTGTGTGTGGTGGGTGGGTGGGGGGGGGAGATTTCATATTCAAATCATAAAATTCTGTCTCTGGCCCCCAAAGGCTCCTGGCTGTTTCATAATGTAATGTACACTTACATCATCTCCAGGAGTCCCCCAAATCCCAACAGCTTCAACATGGTTCAGAAGGCTCAGCTGAGAACACTTGTAAAATCAGTGTCACCAATATGAAACTCACTTAAAAGGTTAACAAAAGCAGTGGTATTTTCAGTACCCAAATATGCCATATTACAGAGAGAACACACTTCTTTTTCCCTGACATTTTTAAAATATTTCAACAGGATATTTGACACTGGACTGTCTTTAACTACACATCCTGTAAGAAAATCCAAACGAAGCAGATGGTTGGAAGATTAGATGCAGACACTCTCTAGGCACACATGTCTCTTTCATGTTAAGTGCCATTGTGTTTTCTTGAGAGATGTAGTAAAAGCTAACCCTTCTGGATGGTGACATATATATATATATATATATATATATATATATATATATATATATATATATATACACATATATAATGAAACTGCCCTTTGCTTGTGGAAAAAGTTCAGAGAGAATGTTGATAGCAGCCTAACAACCTCTTTTAAATAAAAGAGGAGTAATTACTTACAATGTTCTCCCTGCACACAGTTGCACCAGGCATTAGTTTCCAAATCTATGGCTGACCTCCTTTTCAGAGGTGTGCTGATGAATCAGGTGAGGAGAAAACTAGAGCAAACACCTCGTGTTTAAGTAAATCACCTATATTACTTAATGGGACATTGGATTCCTTAAAGAATTAAATTTAACCTCACGTGAATAAGTGAGAAATTTTCTTTCAACAGGTAATTTCCTCAATCCTAAATTCAGCCAGTGTTTGATGATGCAGATCAAATCCTGCTGATGAAAAAGAATTTGCATCTTAAAACTCTAGTTGCTCAGTCAGTCATTGAGTTCTTTAAAACAATATCTGAATGTATAAACTCATAAATAAGTGGTATGGTCATCACTTGTCAGGGTATCAAAATTAGCTCCCATGTTAATTGCTGAATTCTTTAAGTGTTGAGTGGCGCATTTTTGAAGAGGGAGTGTTGTCCCCAGCATCTTGAAGGCTTCACATAGAAAGTTCTATCCCTGCACGTGAGTTTGGGGGAGGAAGTCTATCTCCTCTACAAATTGCTTGCTGTATGGAAATTTAAAGAAAGCTAGTGAAGGGGACATCTGTGCACAGACTGATGAAGACACCCAGGGGCAGGTTTAAAGCCTAATCATCAAGTACTAGAGGTGACCCTGAGGAAGGATGATGTCCAGAGAAGTCACAGCAGGCTTTGAAAATGCCACGTGTGGACTGTAAAGAAACCTAATTTGATAAAGGACAACCAAATGCTTTAAATTTACAGGGCAGAAATAAAAGAGGCGATTGAAAGGAGATAGAAAGGGCAAATACAGCCTTGTGAGGGTTTATGGATACAGTTGATGTGGGACTTTGAATTTCTTTCCATGGACTTCAACTACTAGTGGCTCAAACAAGCCAGGCAGCGAGAGGCAGTTATTTGGTTGAACGAGCATCCACCTTGACCTTCAGTGGAGCAGTGACCTGGGGCCCCTTTGGACACCTATAATTTTAAAAGAACATTATCCTCCAAATCTACAAAGCTCTAGTGGACATTCCTATGATTAACATAATTTCCTATAAAATGGAAGTAATATGACAACCAACATTCCACGCTTGACATTACAGCTGCTGCCATCTTGCTTCGATTTCTTTTCGAATATTGGGAATAACACGTTTGGAACAATGCCAGACCAAGTTACTATGGTTGAAAAGAACAAAATCAATCATACCTCAAATGTGACATTGAAGATTAGAGCTTTTTATTATGTAGAAATTTTTTTACTTTTTCTAAAAAATCAATATTTTAAGTTTTGCTCATCATTTAAAAAACTACTTCATAGTTTATTTCATAGAAGGTGGATGTATCAGTATGTGAATGAACCTGTCCTTTCTAACATACTCTTTGATTTATTCTGAGTAGAACACACCCAGGCAGCCAGTAGCTTACCTTGTAAATTGGTGTATCAATATGACTAGGGTCTGGTCAATGTGGTAAGTGGAAGGATTATGTGTGGCTCTTGGAATATTCCTCAATAGGAACAGTGAAAGAGTTTTAGCAAACTGTACACTTCTGACAGAGCATTGTCTACACAAGTTTTTGTATATCTAATATGGATTTCATGTTTCAGGAATTTCCAAGTTTTAAAAATCCTCATTTTAAAAATCCTGTGTGTCTCTGTGTGTGTGTGTGTGTGTAAGTATGTAGCACGCCACAGCATGTGTGTAGTGGTCAGGGACAGCTTCAGGATGTCTGTGCTCCATTTTCTTAGAGACAGGGCTTCTTACTGCTGTAGTAAAAGTGCCAGACTGCAAAAGACCATCAGCTTAGCCGGCCCACAAGCTTCAGGTTCTCCTGGCTTGGTCTCCCCTTGTCACAGGTGCACTAAGATCTCAGATGCATGCGTTACTTTACATCTAGCTTTACATGGGTGCTTGGGAATTGAATCTAGTGCAGTAGGCTTTGCAAACAAGTGCCTTTCACTACCGAGCTGCCTCCCCTGTTTCCACCCTCAGTTTTTTATAATTCACCAGAAGGACTCTCAGAATGCGAGGAAACACTGTTGCACTCACATGTGTGCTCATCACAGGGAAACATGCAGATTCATGTTATCCCTGGTAAGAGAAGCATCAGGTAGAGTCCAGGAGAGCTCCCTGTGTACACCTTCTGGTTTGTTCTCGCCACATAAGCCGAGGACCACATCAACTCCTTCTGGCACTGATGATAACAAAACAGGAGAAATAGCGGCAATGGGGGAAGCTTACACGAGCTTTGCCGTCCGAAAGTTTTAATTGGGATCCCATCACCTATTTCCTGAAGGGCTGACTTGTGCTCTCCAGCCCTTCCTGATATACCCATATCCAGTTTCCTTGGAAATCAGTGCCGATTCCATATGGCCTCCGTCATGAATCATTTTGCTAGGTTGTGCAGTGGCCAAAGCTTATAGGCAGAGAGAGTCCTAACATGCAGAGGAGTTGAGACAAAAAGACCGCCTCGTGGTAGCCAAAGCGAGGCTCAGTAACCTCTTCCTGTCTTTCTCATCCTGCTGCCTAGAATGTCACTTTGGTGAGTGACGCTCTTGTGGTCATCATTATGAAAAATCCAGGCCCAAGAGTTGTTGGAATGGTGTATGCATAGGAACCTGGTTTACTGGTGATTTCGTATTGCTGAAGTCACCCACAAATGCAGACTATTTTTATGCATGTGAGAAATAGAAATCTATCTTGCTTAAGCTTATCTTGCTTGACTATTTGTTCCTCACAATCATTAAATGCCGTCCTAATTGAAACTACATGTTCTCGACTTTCCAAATTAGAGTGATCACGCCTATACCCTTGTTTTAAAAATGTCATTTTTTTTTTAAAAAAAAAAGTCTCACTACTTGTCAGAAATACATGATTTAAATTTTCAACCTCAAAAGACACATTTTTTTGAGAAGAATTTTAATTGCATTTGGAAAGATGTTTCCTTATGAAGGCAAAACTTTTATGTTTAGTTCTTGAGTGGGTCGAAGCTCTCATTAGAGCACTCAGGGTCCGTTTTCACTAAGGACATACTCGAGTGCTTTAGGAAGCCACAGGTGGAGGAGTTTATACTTTTATACCATGACCAACATTTCCCCTGGTCTTAAATGTTACATACTTGGATCACAGTGGCTGCTCCCTTTGTCAGTCTTGTGAGGGGAACCTTGGCGTGACAATCACTTTCTCCACAGTCACATTTTGGTGTGCTTGTGCACTCTGTCCCTATCCAACTGTGTCATTCTCCCATCACCACTCATAAAACAGAGTTATGATAGCTATAATTCTTTTGCTCTCAGTCAATTGCTGCAGTTAACAAGTGGTTTATTAGACTGTTAACCTCCATTAGCTGAGGAGCTAGGTCATTAGCTGCCGCTGATAACCATTTCCCAAGGTTTATGACTTAAATAATCATTTAAATAATGACTTTTATTCTTTTATCTGGATCAAACCAAATTTTCAGAACTTAAAATTATGGGACAAAAATGAGTAATATTCATTTAAAAATATCTGTAAACCACATTTTTTTTTTTTTCAGGGCTTTGGTGTTTGTTTTAGAACTTCCAAGCTAGGATGACAGTCAGACTTATGACCATTCATGTATCTGGGCAATATTTTCACTAACAACAAAGATTTATCTTTGGTGAATCATTGTCTACAGAGAAATCATTTTCCTTTTACCTTCTAATCTCTTTTCCTAGAAATGCCAACAGTTTTAAGTAAACTATGTCACCTCAATCTTTTCAGAAGTATTTGTTACTTAGCAATTGTTTGTTACCTGCATAGATACTCCTTGACTTGTGATGGGGTTACATTCTGTTAAATCCATAGTAAGTAGAAAATATTATGCGAAAGTGGCATGTAATAGCCCTGCCCTGCTGAAACAGCAGCTCAGCAGCAGAATGTACTCTTAGAATACATGGTTCCTTTCATAATATGTTGCAGGGAGCTGCAGCTGCACTGTCCTCTCTACATTGCAAGACAGCTTGGTACTGCATATTGTCCCAGAACACATTCAAAATCAAGATTACAAGTATGGCTTCCATGGAATGTAGATGGCTTTTGTATCATCATAAAGTAACAATAAATAATGACCTAAAGTAAAATCTTAAATGGAGTCATTGTAAATCTGAGACCATCTGTATTTAGTTTTTTTAAATTGAGCTTGATGGCACAGGCCCATATTTCCCTCTTCATTGGGGGTTGAGGCAGGAGGATCTCAAGTTCAAGGCCTGCCTGGAGTAGAGAGTGAGTTCAAGACCTGCCTGGGTAACTTAGTGAAACCTTGTTTCAAAACATAGAAAGGAAAAAGAGAACTTAGGAGATATCTGCATTTGCCTAAATGTGTACAAGATGTTAGGTGAAGAGTACAGTTTAAGCTCAACTCCATTCTGGATAAATCTTGAAGAGGAGATTACGATTCCTAGGTATGTTGTGCCACATCACCACTCACATACCTCATGGGTTCTCAGTTGACTTCAGAGTTAAGATTGTATGGGAAGAGAGGGAGGTAAACTGAGGCTGCTAGGTTGGGGGCTGTCCCATATTCTAAGATAAGATATCTTTGATTATGAAGTGAGATCGCTCCTATCAAGCACTTATAAATAAATGGCATTAGAGATCAGAATGTCTCTTCTATTTCTATACTTCTTATGTGCTTGGAAGTTAATGTTTGCAGACAGGAGAGAGGTATATTCTGTCTTTTTAAAAAATAATTTATTTATTTTTTTGTTAATTAGTTTTGTACTCTGTGAATACAGTCAATTTGGTACCATTGTTAGGCTCATCCATGTCCTACCCCCTCCCCCTGGCCCCTCCTTGTTGAGGTATATGGGTCATGCATTGTGGAGTTAGCCCACAGTTATGGGTAGGAGAAATGTCTCTGCGTATCATGACCCAATGTGTGGAAGCTTCCAACTATCTAAGCAATGTACAAATTTGCTACGGGACTATGAAATCTAGGTTCACTTTGAAGATAGGTGGAAATTAGGTTTGTTTTAATTGACTTATCTCTTGTGTAGAAAGGTTTATTCATCAAAGGAGGGCATGAACCACTTCTTGTCTATCTTGGTAGCTACTCCGCCTGGTCCTGTACCTATCACACATGAAGGTTTTGAATAATTATTTGTTAAATTCCTCAAATACACCTGGACTAAAAATTAATCTCTTTTGTGATCTCTTATGAGGATATCTTTATGAAGTAGGTTTATCTATTTATTTATTTATTTATTTAACATTATGTTGTATCAGTCTTTTTGATTTTTCCACTCAATCTGCTTATGTACAGGATTGCTAGAAGCATGGACGCAGCATGTTTATCCATTGCTTCATGTCTTACCTGTAGTGTTTCATCAAAAACCAACACAAGCGAATGTTGTATTAATTTCCTATTACTTCTGGGACATATTAACTCAAATTTAGTAGCTTGAAGCAAGAGAAACTTATTATCAAGGAAATCCTAGATTAATCTTCCTGTGCTAAATAAAGTCAAAGTGTCAGAATAGACTACTACAGAGGCTTTAGGGGTAAGTCTGTCCCTGAATTTTTTTCATCTTCCAAAGACTATCTTCATTCTTTGTCTTGTGGCTGGTTTCTCTACCATCAAAGCCAGGAATATAACATCTTTAAATCTTTGTTTACTTCATAACATTGTCTTCTCTTTGCTTTTGATCCTCATCCTTCCTTGAGGGATTATTATGATGACATTGGATCTAGCCAGTTAATCACAGATATTTCCCACCTTTCCTTATTTATACTTCCAAAGTATTTCATGCCAGTAAGGTAACATTTCAATAAACTCTGGACATCAGGATGTGGGAACTGTTGGGGTAGTATTATTCTGTCCATCATAGATATTTGTAAGTAATAAGAAAGGGAAAAAGACCAATTCCACAGTTAAATCCAGAAAACATTTGGTATAAGTGACATGAACATGTGACTTATAATGCAGATTTTTTTCCAACCTTTTTTTATGACCCATTATTAGAAGCATCTATTGTGATATATAGTTTTTAAATTTTATTTATTTATTTCCATGCACAGAGAACAAGATATAGAGAAGAGAGACAGACAGAGAAAGAATGGGCACTCCAGGGCCTGTAGCCACTGCAAACAAACTCCAGGTGCATGTGCCCCTTGTGCATCTGTCTTACGTGGATCCTGGGGAATTGAACCTGGGTCCTTTGGCATCACAGAAAAATGCCTTAACTGCTAAGCCATCTCTCCAGCCCTGTGATATTTTTTTTCATTAATTCATATAGAATATAACATTACTCAATCTTTTTGTAGTGGGATCATCCTCTCACCCCAAAGACTACTTAATGGACCAACCGTTATAAAGTCATGTGGTAGAATGGAATGGTCATCTGAGAAGTTTGATCCCTTTTCATTACTTAGAGATGGCACTTCAAAACCTAAAATCAATAATGCCATTTTTTAAAATGACCACGTCTTTAGACTTTGAGTACATATGATTAATTAGAGTTTAATACATCTTATGTTAGTTTCTACATCAAATTACTCTCATCAAAAAGTGTAATTCAGGGCTGGAGATGTGGCTTAGCGGTTAAGCGCTTGCCTGTGAAACCTAAGGACCCGGGTTTGAGGCTTGATTCCCCAGGACACACGTTAGCCAGATGCACAAGGGGGCACACGTGTCTGGAGTTCATTTGCAGTGGCTGGAAGCCCTGGCGCACCTTCTCTCTCTCTCTCTCTCTCTCTCTGCCTCTTTCTCTCTGTCTGTCACTCTCAAATAAATAAATACACAAACAAACAAACAAAAAAAGGGCTGGAGAGATGACTTCGCAGTTATGGTGCTTGCCTATAAAGTCTAAGCACCCAGGTTTGATTTCCTAGTATCCATGTAAACCAGATGCACAGGACGGCATATGTGCCTCAGGTTTGTTTGCAGTGGCTGGAGGCCCTGGCACCCCATTCTCTTTCACTGTGTATCTAACTCTTTCTCTTAAATAAATAAATAAATAAATATTTTTTAAAAGTATGATTCTGGGGTTGGAGAGATGGCTTAGCGGTTAAGTGTTTGCCTGTGAAGCCTAAGGACACTGGTTCGAGGCTTGACTCCCTAGGACCCACGTTAGCCAGATGCACATGGGGGCGCACGCGTCTGGAGTTCGTTTGCAGTGGCTGGAAGCCCTGGCGTGCCCATTCTCTCTCTCTCTCTCTCTGCCTCTTTCTGTCTGTCTGTTGCTCTCAAATAAATAAATAAAAATAAACAAAAAATTAAAAAAGTATGATTCTGTCTAGTTTTAGCTCTGACATACAAAAAGCTTATAAGTTGTCCCTCCTATCTTTACATGAAAAAGCTATAAAAATTCCAGTCACTTATTTTGCATGGGTCCACTAGGGAACTAAGTCTACAAGATTAAAATATTACCCTGAAATTCCAAGAGGCAAAATCTTCCAGGTAGATACAGCCTGATCTGGTCACGTGGAGCCTAGGCCACTGAAGCTGCAATTTGATAATGGTGTTAGATTTTCAGCCCTATGACCAAAATGCCTGAGAAAGTCAAGTGAAAGGGAGGCATCATGGCTCATGGTGTGAGAGGGTTTAGTTCACAGTCTTGGCTTTGGTGATTCTGAGCCTGTGGTGAAGCACAATGTCATGACAGTGTGGTCATATGGCAGCCACCACCTCATGGTAGATAGGAAGCAGAGAGCGAGAAAGGAACTAAGTCAGCATAAGCCTCAGAGGCTGCCTTCCAGTGAGCCCCCTCTCGCAGCTGCCTGCATCTTGAACTTCCCACTAACTTCCCAAAACAGCACCACCAACTGGGGGGGGGGGGGGGAGGGCTCACACATGCAACCCATGAGCCTGCCTGTGGGGACATTTGATACTCAAGCCACAATAGTAGGAGAGCTTAGGTGAACAGGCTGAGTGGAGGTTAGCTTGAGAATGGGCCAATGTGATGTGTGGGGATTTAATTTCTTGGGATTTTTTTCCTGTCAGATTCTGATAAAAAAGGATCTAGAAAAATTCTCTCATAACCATGGCAGGGAGAGGTATAAAGTAACTGTTGTAAAATATCCCCAGAGTCTTATTCATAGTATAAGCATATCCTGCATAAGGGGAGAGGACTTTATTACAACACAATTCTGAAACATTGTCCCAACAGGAGGAAGGAGCGGCTGCTCAAGTCCCTAGACATTTCTTTGCTCTCTTACTTAAATGAAAAGCAAAATATGTCAACAGAGTGATCGGGGTTTTAAAAAATTATTTTATTTTGTTTGAGTGAGAGAGAGACAGAGAGATGGGGAGAGCGAGAAGGAGAGAGAGAGGGAAAGAGGCAGATAGAGAAATAATGGGCACATCAGAGACTCTAGCTGCTGAAAACAAACTCCAGATGCATGCACCACCTTGTGCATCTGGCTTAAATGGGTCCTGGAGAATCAAACCTGGGTCCTTTGGCTTTGCAGGCAAACACCTTAACCTCTAAGCCATCTCTTCAGTCCATTGGTTTTGAGGTGATAGCTTATCAAGAGGCAGTCAGAGAGGGAAGTAGAAAACACTGAAACAATGGTTTCAAATGATTAAATATTCAAAGGAAGGGACAGAAACGCAAAGCCCTGTTGAAGGGTGGAGACATAATTGAAACATTCTTGGATTATTTCCCTTCTTCACACCTGAGTGGCATCTAAGAAAATAACAATGTGCTTTGTACTATCTTTCTGTGTTCATCGTAGGTTGCTTATTCTTGGAAGGCAAGTGTTCTTACCCACTGAGCCATCTTCCCAGCTCCTTCACATTTACATTACCTTGTTCTATTTAAATTTTATTTTCACCTTGTGCTGTGTATCTGCTAGGTAGATTGGTGATTAGATGAAATTTAATAGTTTAGACAAATATTTAGCAAATGGTGCTTGCTATAGATCACCCAATTTGGGTCAAGAAGTACCATAGCCTTAACTTTCTCCTGCTCCAGATTGAAAATAAAAATAAAAATAAAAATAAAAATAAAAGTGTTTGGAGAATATGATTAGAAGGTTTTCATTGAATTCTGTGATTGGGATAGAACAGAAAGAGATTTGTTGCTGAGGCTCGAGAATAGACAGGAAAACTATCCCTTAAAAGTAAAATGCGGATAAAGTGAAAGTGTATTGTCCTCCATTACAGTCTAAAGAAATAGGTGAAAATTAATTCCTAGTGATCAACAGTAAAGGGAATAAATTGTTTTTCTCCCACTTATGAGTTGTACAATAAAATTCAAAACTTCAAACTTCCAGTTGCCAAAATTAATAACAATAATTATAGGAAGCCAGATACATAATGGTCACTTTAATTACCATGTTTATGCTTCTGTGATACAATTAGTTTTATTTTTTTGGGGGAAAGACTTTCCCAGCTGGTTTTAGGCCTTGAATATTTTGAGGATAATTATATCTTCTAAGTAACAATGTCCAGAATCCAAGAAAAGGAGGAGGGTAGATGCTAAATTTCTTGTGCAAATGAGAATCCAATGACAAATTTGCAGGATCCAGTTCCAAAGGCCTTTGTACATTACTGAGCCAGTGGAGGAATAAATAAACTCTGTACTGTTTATTTTTTCCATTGGCGAGGATGACTTTTAGCACATGCTAAAAGCTGTGCCTTCTCTTGTGTGTGCTACATGTTTTCAACCCCAGCCCAGGTTAAATCCCAATATTGAGTGCAATGACACCCGAAGCAGTTATCAAACAGAAGGATGTGGAATCCTGCACCAAGCTCACCCATCCTTCACTGGTAGCTGGAGTTTATGGCTAGTCTCAATATTGTTCTAAACTATATGCATAAAGGGCCACCTCTGTCTCAGACAGATTATTGACAAAACCACAGAGAGGCACTGAAGGGCCTTGCTGTACCATAGCTCTGGTCATAAAGGAGCAGCGTTATTCCACTTTTATTAAGTAAGAAGCCAGATGCACAGCGTCCACTATGGGATGTCCAGACCAATCACAGTCCGTGAACAATTAGAATGGGCTGCGAACTATACAAGAGGTCACACTTGCTTCTTTTGCCATCAGCTATGACTATGTTCTACTATTTGTGAGATGCATATCGGGCTCTGAGATAATGCCCCATGGTAGCAATCTCTGCAAGCTAATTAAAGATGGCATAGAAAGTTATATCCCTGTATTTGCTTTGGATTTGCTGCCCATTAATCTGGAGCAGACCCTGTTTCTGATGTGGTGCAATAGTGCAATTAGAAGAAAGTTACGACTCTCTTCTGTACCTTTTATGGCTTCATGTTTTGGGCAGGATACAGCTTCCAGTTGTTAATGAGAAGCCCTCCTGAAACAAGGAACCCAGCAGTATGATAATATTTTCCATTTGTATGATGCCTCAGTGGCAGCAGGCCCAAGGCCCTCACTCAGACCCCTTATAATCTTCTCTATATACTTGGCATGTAAAGGACAGAGGTTCGTAGGTCTGGTTTATAAATCGTGACTGCCTAGCAAAGAAGACTCCTTGCCTGGTCACTGTGGTCAAACAAGTTCACTTAGAACCCAGACTCCTTGCCTAGCCATTGTGATCAGCAGAGACTTAGAACCCAGGTCTGCATAGCTTACTTGTATGCCTTCTCTTTTTTTCAAGACTTTACTCCTTCTTTACTTTCCTGCCCTGGTATATTCCTTTTTTTTTTTTCAAAGGAAAACATGAAAAATCAAGAAACAATAAAGGGAAGGCAGAGAGCAGCTATCTGTACGTATCTCCCTTATCTGAACCTGCAAGCATTTTTAGAAATTTCTAAGACTTTAGTCCAGAACACAGTCAGTTATAAGTGGCTGCAAAATTACTGATTGGCTTAAACCGATTAGGCTTAAATCCTCATCTTCCATCAGGATTCAGTTCAATGCTATCAGACAAAATTCAGGTTCTCTTCTCCTGGATGAGTGAGAGGAATTGCTGGTGGCTGGGCACCCATACTTAGTGGGTGCAGTTACTTTCTCACCGTGGTTTATTTGCAAAATCCCACAGCCTTTATTGTCCGGGTTTCCTGCCTAGGATGCTGGGACATTTTGTCTTTCAGGGTAGCTAAGGGCTTTTATCTCAGTTTCTCGCTGCTGGAGCCAGGGTGTGTTCCACACAAGAATAGAGTTGACAAGCAGGGCATGGTGGCTCACGCCTTTAATCTCAGCATTTGGGAGGCAGAGTTCAAAGCCACCCTGAAACTACATAGTGAATTCATGAATTCCAGGTCAGCCTGGTCTAGAGAGAGCCCTACCTTGAAAATCCAAAAAAAAAAAAGGAGTACTCATCTCTTTCAAAGCGCTTTGTTGTGCCCAGGCCCCTTAAGGCTCTGCATTCAAAGAGCTCCTTTCTCAATGCTCACAGTTCATTTCTCTGTGAATGTTGATCCAGGCCTTGAAGGTAGGCTTGAGAGTAGATGCATATGTCTTCTCCATCCTTTGTTTTTTTTGCAGATTATCCATTGATCCATTGATGAAAATCCCACTTTAAGTGAAATTGAATGTTGCACTACTTGGACCGTCAGTATTAACAAGCCATACTAAATTTGAGGCTAGGGTTTTTAAAAGTTTGAATGTTATTTAAGGTTACTAAGTCAGAAAAAAAAAATGTTTCTAGAATATTTGACTTGAAGAAAAGAAATTTAAGTTGTATACCTTTTTTTGTTTGTAATTAGAGAATAACCTTGGAATGTAATTAAAGCAGGCCTCACAAGAAACAGCTAGATGTGTGTTCTGTCCAGGTCTATCATGATGGGATACTATTATTATTTAAGACATGCTTCAGGCAGTAAGAGGAAAATTGAACACACACACACACACACACACAAATGCAGTAGTGAGAGTAGGCATTCAAAAGTAATCAGATACCAACCAACCAGCAGGCTGTGGAGATTCCCAGAGGCAGGCAGAAAGGAAGACAAGCTAACACACAGGGAGCAACAAACACAAGTGCAGTCACATGTGCCACATGTATGCTAATTGGCTGTGTGAATGTGTGGATTGATCACTTACTGTTAGATAACCTTGGTTACTGTAGCAGACAGGTTCAGGTTCACTGAGATGAACTTCCAGACCAGACACAGCTATGGAGGAAGGGATATTTATTGAAGCTTACAGATCCAGGGGAAGTTCTATAAAAGCAGAAGAAACTGGCCTGCTGTCACAGGCCCAAGCAGAGAGACAGAGAAGCACAAGCCTAAAATCCAAAGCCACAGCACAGCACACTTCAGGAACTCCTGCTAGGCACACTTTGCATATCTTTAGATTGAAATCTGAAACCCACCACCACACCTTAAGATCCACACAATGACACTGCCTCCAGCCAGGTGGCTAAAGATGCAAACTACAAACAAATAAACTACTGAATATATTGGGGGCCATCTATTCTATTCAAACCACCACAGTTACAATTAATAGCCTAGATTTTCCATATCCTCAATCCCATCTTCCCCAGTCATAGATTATCCCAGTGTCATGGACCACTCTGTCATAGCCATGTGTGGAGTGGGCATGAGGGTGGCGTGTGGTACTATATTTGTTTGGGAGAATGTTTGATTGTTCTCTACCTCACTCTATAGACTGTAGTTCCTTGATGTCATGGGTAATGGTTGGTTTTGTTCATTATAGCATTCTCTAGACTGATCACATGGCTTGAGTTTACAAAATATTTGAAGTGCATGTGTATTTCATAATAAAGGAATTAGTAAGTAGATTTAGGGGTCAATCTTTGGGAAGTAAGCATATGCATTGAAAAACAGGGGCCCAGCTGAAATCAATGCTTTTATTAAGAGATATATACAAAGAACCAAGTCAAAGAGACATTTGAATCTGAGAAACCCATTATCAGAGGGTTCTGTGTTGGGAAATGAAAGTCAGGTGTTCCCTCTTTAGTGGTGGAAATATGGATCCAAAGCATTTTCAGGCTATAGCTTCTGAAACATTGGGTCATGGCCCTTCACTGGGGTCACATAATTGTATGTGGGTGTGGTGGTTTGAAAGTAATGTCCCCCTAGTCTCATGTGTTTTTGATTCAGTGGAGCATTTGGGATGTGGAGCCCTGCTTGAGGAAGTCAGGCACCAGGCGCAGATGCTGGCATGGAGTCCAGCCCTAAGGTGTCTTCAGAACCTGCCTGAGTTCTGGCTGTTTTCTCTCTGCTATGGATGTACGATGACATGAGCCAGCTTCTTCTGCCATGATGACGCATCCTCTGGAATCTGTAAGCCTGAAATGAACTCTTTCCTCCCATAAGCTGCTTCTGGCCAAGGGCTTGTTGCAACAGTGAGAAGTTACATGCAACAGTGGGTGTTGTGAAAATCTTATAACAGTAAAAGATGTCTAAATGCTCAATGATGAAAAATTAATTCAAAATCAAGAAAGAAATGAATCTGAGGTATTTCTGGCAGAGCTTGTCCATGTTGCATTGCCTGCCTTCACTTCAGCCTTGTTTTGAACACACGGCATGCTCACTTCTTCACTGTGACTCCCGTCACATCAGGAAGCACCAATGAAGAGCTTCTGAAACCAGTCAGTTCAGATTTGAGACTAGTATAAGTTATTAATTGCAGTGTTTATTATGTTAATACCAAATTAGTATATCTTTGAGCTGTACTATGATAGAATGCTTGATTTTTTAAAAATTGCTTTGCGAGTTGCTGACATGAATAATGAGTTAAAATTGGGGAATGAATTTTGGCTTGGAATTGGAACAGAATTTACAGGTTTCCAAATCTACTTCTTTGTATTATATTTTTATGGGAAGCAATGTTCTCAGTATTCCCAATTATGAAATTCAAAATGTTTTTATCAAAAACTATTTTGTTTGAGAGACAGAGTGAAAGAGGGAGAGAGAGAGAGAGAGAGAGAGAGAGAGAGAGAGAAAGAGAGAGAATAGGCCCTCCAGCCACTATAAATGAACTCCAAACACATGCCACCACCTTGTGCATCTGGCTTATATAGGTATTGCGGAATCAAACCTAGGTCCTTAGGCTTCTCAGGCAAGTGCCTTAACCACTAAGTAATCTCTTTAGTCCCAAACTGAAAATACTGATCAACTCTTAGATTTTGCAGAATTTTCTTCACTTTCAAATATTTGTCAATATCCACAATGTTAGTCATGATCATTGCAAGAATTTCGGGTCTTCTTTTTTTTTCTCTCTCTTTTGATTTTTTGAGGTAGGGTCTCATTCTATCCCAGGCTCACCTGGAATTCACTATGTAGCCTCAGGGTGGCCTCAAAATCTCAGCGATCTTCCTACCTCTGCCTCCCAAGCGCTGGGATTAAAGGTGTGTGCCACCATGTCCAGCTGCTGGGGTCTTCTTTTAATAAGCTACAGTTGACAATCAAAATTAACCAACACATCATCCTTTATTCCAACCTTTTTCTTCCTGTCAGAAATGATGTTGCCAATTTTTCTGTGTCCATTTGTGAAAACTGTAGCAACCTAAGTGATTTCTTCATGGTCTGTTAGTGCTTTAGACAGCAATTATATGTTCAACAGCCAATATCACACCTCTCCTGAGTCCCAGAGGAAGAACACCTTTGCTGATCTTCCCAGAGCCTTCCCTGACGATACGGTGTTCCAGTACAGTCACCGTGGTGTTCAGCCTCTCTACATTTGTATTATTGCCAGCATCTCGAACAAGCTTAGTGCCAATAGTTTTTATATTTATCTTTTAAATCAATTGACCTTGCAATAGCCACATATTTTTTTATGTTCCTGAACTCTATTCAGTAATCATTGTTCTCTTTGGCCCTATTGTAATGACTACAGTATCAGCCAAAAGGTTTATACCTTGAAGCACTGAAGTGCATCGTCACCAAATTTTACGTCTTTGGCTTACGCTCAAGTGAGAGGAAGAGTCAGTGTTCTGGACGCTGGTCTCATCTGGCAAAGGACTGTGGGTAGTCAAAGAATTTGTATGGGATATTGTCAGGAAGTGCATGCAGCCAGGCAGGCCACAACAGTCAGTGACATATCTATTTTATATGCATCATATACCTGAGGCTGGGTAAAAATTTCTTGTGTAAAAGGGAGTATGAGTGGATGAAGCTTAAGAAACCGTAGTTTAAGTGAATTATTTGACAGTATTTTGATAGAGTAGGTTACCTTTCCTGCTTGATTGCTCAGTCTTTAGGGGGAACTCTGGTTGATACCTGCATTACCCCATGTTTCTTGCACAGGCAGACACACTGCAAGTGCTCAGTGACATAGCGAACTGATAAACAGTGACATATTTCCAGGTTAAAAACTACTAGTATACACTTTAGTATTTTTCACCATTACTGTTTTAAATATCTCTGGATTCAGACTAAGAGGTCTGGATAGCCAGGACTCACCTACTTTCCTCGGTGAAAGACTAAACTACCTCCCTTCTTGTTCACTAATGCTTGTTCTGTTGAGTTCTGTTACCTCAATCTGTCTTTGTTCATTCTGTTTCTGGACTCCCCATCATTCTTTTGGAAGACTCCAATGTTATTTTTGCCCTCTTATTTTTATTGTTCCTTACCACAATACCACACAGTGTAGGTATGCTGATTCTTAAAAGGAAAGAAAGAATAAACTTGGGATACACTCCTTCCTGGAAGAATTCACCCTGTTCATGCTCGATGAGAGAAGATGAATTAGTGGAGGCTGCAGATTGCTGTCTCAACCTAGGGTTGGGGCAAGGATTTAAAGTCACCTTCAGATTTCATGTCCCAGTGAACCGTTGTCTTATTTTCTGCACTTCAGCGTGGATCTCAGTTCTTACAGCACCATGCACACTGTATGTACCTTTTATGTAAGCCAAGAGTTAACACAGTAGGCTGATTTGTATTGCTTCATAGTGGCTCTTTGCAGCACTGGGTTGGGAAGAATCCTGACATGACAGCAGGTTCAGAGGAAGGAGTGTTGTGATTGGCTGGCACCACGTATCCTGGGTAGCAGAAATGACCTACTGCTTCCGTTTCCATTTGAAGTACACAATTGACATGAAGTGGGCCACTGACTGTTTCAATACTTTCTCCTTCTTTGTAAATCTTGATCTACTATTTTCTTCCCAAAGCTCAAGATGAAGTTTCCATCTGGATCAGAAAAGCAATGCTAAATGGTAGCTTGTGACCTAGACAGGCACCTCTAAATGCTGCTTGGTTTAAAGAGCAGAGCAAAGATTGTGTTGAGCATCAGCCTGCTGGAGCACCTCCACAGGCCATATATGCTCCTATAAGTCAGGAGTAGAAAATAAATGAGGGCTGAAGTGAGACTGACACCCTGAAGCAAAGTTCAAGAATATGAGCCAAAGAACTGCACTAAAGAGACAAACTGTGTGGCGGCTCTTAACTTTTGCTAGCAATTGTAATGTAAAGTCACATGCTGCTTCCGTTCAGATTTCAGCCCAACAGACAAAGTCTGGAGCTGCTCACAGACCTCTCGACATAGTGCACGAGAAGAGTACAACCTGCTTGCCACAGGGGCAGACTCAGGCGGTAGAGAATTAAAACCTCTGAAGAGGGCTGGGGACATGGCTCAGCACTTAAGGCACTTGCCCCCAGTACCTAGGAAAAGCCAGATGCTCAAAGTGGTGCGTACATCTGGAGTTCATTTACAGCAGCTGGAGGCACTGGCTTACCCATTCTCTCTGTCTATCTATCTATCTCTCTCTGCTTACAAATAAATAAGTAAGTAAAAATATTTTTAAAAACCCAAAGATAAGAACTTGGTCCTGGTGAACCTTTTTCAATCTGGTTCTGAAGCTCACACACTACTCTTGAATGTGAATCGAAACATCTTGCTTTGTCAGGTTTAGGTGGGTTTGGTAGTCAGCAACAGATGTTTCTGCCCACCTTGTGTGTGTGTGTGTGTGTGTGTGTGTGTGTGTATGCTGGGGTAGAATCTATAACCTCACACATGCTAAGCTTGTACTCAAATACTGAACCATACTCCCAGCCCTGGGTCTCTGTTTTGAATCTGTGATGTGTGAATTTGATTTTTGAGCTGGAAAATAAAGACACAACAAGGGGAAGAGACTGTCTTCGAGGTCTCATGGTATCTCCCCAAAATAACTGGAATCCATAAGGCCAAGTTCTGGATGTTTAGTTTTAAAGCCAATAAAGCATTGTTTTATTTTTCAATAAATAAAAAGGCCTATGATGTCTTTTGAACACTTGTTCAGATCTGAAAATTTCAATATTAGAGAAAGGAACCCAAATCTTTAGGTAAATTTGTACTTGTGTTCACCCTGCTGAGCTGTGGATGGGCAGTAAACACAAAACAAACTGGGAGAGTTCTGCACCCACAGCTGATGTCCTGTGAGATCTGCAAATTATTCTTGACAGAGGAAATTAAACTTGGCTAAGAGAAAGCTTTAGGCAGTTCTAAGAAATTGAATAAGCTCCCTTTTTCTTTCTCTCTCTCTTTAACATCTCAAGTTCATGAACTCATTTTCTTTGGCTCACATTTCATCATCTCCCTAACAGATGGGTTATTACCCACATCTTGGTCAGGATAAGAAGAATGTAAGTCTGCCATTTTCTTTGGGACAGTTCTTTCTTCCTGAAGGCTACATTCAACTGGCACACACCTGCTTCCTTGAAAAGACCATGTCTCAGTGCAGATACTAAAGTTCCTCTCCTTTCTCTCCATCGCTCTTTCCCTTCCTCCTTCCTGCTCTCCCTCTCTCCCTATCTGCTTCCCTCCCTCCCTCCCTTCCTCCCTCCCTCCCTCCCTCCCTCCCTTCCTCCCTCCCTCCCTTTTCTTACAGTGAAAAGTCACCTTCAAAGTCCTCATCCACTCCTACCTCCCTCTAGCAGGAAGGAGTTTTAACTTACCAGTGTCTTTCAGAGAGCTTATGGTATCAATAGTGGCCCTCTCTCCTGGGATAATAGAAAGAAGTTACTTTGAATTTTGCAAAGCAGATTTTTTTTCTTTAAACTTGATAAAACAGGTAAAATATGCTTGGATTCCTACAGAGGCAGTAGTTGGAGCTCAGAGTAGCAATCATGAAAAAAAAAAATCTTAAATGTGTTTGTATGAGGAATAGAATGTCAAATGGGGCTGCTCACAATTGTGCAGTGAATTCTTTTTTTAAAAAAACTTTTTGTTGTTGTTTGTTCTTATTTATTTGAGTGCGACAGAGAGAGAAAGAGGTAGAGAGAGAGAGAGAGAGAGAGGGGAGAGAGAGAAGGATGTGCCAGGGCCTCCAGCCACTGCAAACGAACTCCAGACGTGTGTGCCCCCTTGTGCATCTGGCTAACGTGGGTCCTGGGGAATGGAGCCTCGAACCAGGGTCCTTAGGCTTCATAGGCAAGCGCTTAACCACTAAGCCATCTCTCCAGCCCATGTGCAGTGAATTCTTGACAGGGTTAATTCAATACAAACCAAAGTCTTTCCTGGAACATTGTCCTGGACATAGCCATAGGTGCTTCTTTATAAAGAACTCTGAAGGCTTCTATGTTTTAAATTAGATGATGGTTAATTTGAATAAAGCCATAATATTCAGAAGTGTGGTACAGATGGCTAGTTTTGTGTGAAATATTTTAAACATGTATAATTTTTGAGTGATTCGCACAACCTCTGCACAAAGTGTCAAAAGCATCTGGAGCTTGTTTGCAGTGGCAAGAGGCTCTGCCATTCTCTCTCTCTCTCTCTCTCTCTCTCTCTCTGTTTCTATATCAAATAAATAAATAAAAACTTTAAAAACTGTAGAAATGTGACTGGCAATTATTTTTCTTCCTTGAACTTGAGTGATAGTGATTGATTTTTTTGTGTGTGGGGAGGGTAATGTTTCCCTATGTAACGCATGCTGACTTCAGATTTTCCATGTGGCCCAGGCTATCCTTGAATTTGCAATCTTCTTTCTCTGTCTCCTGAATGTTGGGATTACGGATTTGTGCTATTATGGCTAGTGATTCTTAATGTATTGCAGGGTATCTTATTTTCATAATTTCTGGTAACATCTCAAAAAATGTTCTAGCAGTCTTTCTTTCTCTAAATCTTCATTTGAGAAAAAATGGTGACCAAATGTGAGCTATGACTTTAAAGTTAGCATTCTAACATTTTCGGAAAAGAGACTGAATCTTATTAAATAAGTTATTTGAAAGTAATGTTACTTCCCAAGTAATAAAGAAAATAGATTTCAGAGAATTCCTTCTTGTCCATTCAGAATAATTTGTTAAAAATGTTAAATCTTATCCCACTTTCCACTTTGTTAGTTTCACTTATAATTTCAGAAAATAACAGTTGATATCTAAAAAACTGAATTTGAATTTTCACGTTTGAATATAGCTTCATGCAAGTAGAAAATAAATGATTTGGAGAAGTGGTATGTGGATAAGTATTGGTAAACTTGTGAGTTAAGTTGTGTATTCATGGCTCAATATGAAATATTTCTATATCCCTCTGTACTTGGGTGATGAATAATATCACCCATCCTAATCAACAATGCTTTATGCTTAACATAAAATAGTTTAAGACTTCATGGAGAATCTAGTTTACAATCAAAATGTCTGGGGCATTGCATCTCTCATTAAAGAGCAAAGTGAAACTCAAGTCTACCATTAAAATAGCTCTGTTCATTAGTACAAACACACACCATCTGGGGTTGCTTTGTGCCTCCCAATTTCTTATTAGCAGGGGAGAGATTGGGACTGACTTCCTTCCAAAACCAGTATGTCTTACATAATGCAAATACACACTTCTGATTGTACGCAGTCCTTAATTACTAACGGGAGCCTCTGACCAAGTGTGAATGCTGCCACGTCCTTCATCGGCCCTTTAAACATGACAAATCCCAAGTTCCTTCAGTGGTTCACTTTCCTATTTAATGATGTAGCACTTTGTGATTAGAAAACATAAAGTTTAATTATTAACATTTAAAAATAAATATTCATTTTTCCCAACTCTTAATGATAGTGCCAACTTACTGAGTACCAGCTTCATGTACCAGGGTGCATGCCAGCAAAATTTCTCTCATCTCTGCAGATCTGTTAGCTGAACATCTTCCTACCCTCTTTAGTGCATCTTTTCTTGCTTATGCATTATTCTCTGGTTCTTTATTCTCTAACCTGGTTTTCTTAGTTGTTATCAAGTATTGGTGTATGTGTGGACAGTTGTTTGAATTGCTGTTCCTATGTGCCCTGATAGCACCATACGGAGACAACACCAAAACAAGACCATAGTGGGTCCGAGGCAGATTTCGGTGATATGCAGCGGGCAACTGGTGTCAGGGCTATGCAGAGATAGCAACCAGACTTTAGCTGCACACTTTACTCCTGACGTTCAGGACACCTACAGCTTGGAGTTGGCAGCTAGTCACAGGGTTAAGGAAAGGAAGAGGTCAATGCAGAATGTAGAAGATGGAAGGAACAGGATGGATACACCTATTCAGATTTCTTTAAACTGTCCTTCATTGCCAAAGTGTTAAGGTTCTCTTAATTGATGTGCTAATTTATGTATAGAAGATATAAATTCCTGTCTGGTGTTAATGGATGCATTTTTTAATTTGTTATGAGAGAGAGAAAGTGAAAGAGAGTGAGACAGAGAGAGAGAGAGAGAGAGAGAGAGAGAGAGAATTGGAGCACCAGGACCTCCCCCAACTGCAATTGAACTACAGACATATGTGCCACCTTGTGTGCATGCCTGACCTTGTGTGAGTGTGCCACCTTGTGATTCTGGCTTATATGTTGTTCTGGGGAGTTGAATCGGGTCCTTAGGCTTCACAACCAAGTGCCTTAACCACTGAGCAATCTCTCCAGCCCATGAATGCAAGCCTGAAAAGCAAGATAGGTATTGTTTTATTTTTTTAACTGCTCATCGCATAAGAGACGAGTTTAGGAGGAATGAAGGGTGCAACATTTATTTGTGTGTTTTCATGTGTGTACATTTGTGTGTGTTCATGCATGTACATCTGCCAAGCACATGTGTGGAGGTCAGAAGACAGCACTGGCTGTAGTCCGGAGCTCACCTTCTTCCTTGTTTTGAGGCAGGGTCTCTTGTTACTATTTACCACTGCACCCTCCAGGCTAGTTGGCCTGAGAGTGCCTGGAGATTCTCTGGTCTCCACCTTCCTTCTCACCGTAGGCGTGCTGGGATTAGCGGTGCCCAGCACAGCACCTGGCTTTCATGTGGGCTTTAGGGGTCCAGATTCAGGTGCTTGAGTAGAGAGCGTTTGATCCACTAAGCGACCTCCACCTCCACAGCTCTCATCTCGCTTGAGCAGGTTCAGCTCCTGTACTTTATGTAGGAATAACTTCCCCTGATTCAGTGTTTTCCTCCTTATTTCTTCCTACGTGATTCCAAAACTCAGAAAGTAGATATAGAAAGTTCATAAAGAATCTTTTATTAAAAACAGAGAAAGAAAATAATATGATTCTGATCTTTGACTTTCTTTTTCATTTTAAAGAGCCTCGAAAATAAGATCAGGGCAGCTCATATTCCAGAGGCCATTTAGATAATCCAGGAACTTCCTCCCATATCTTGGTAATGCTCTAGTAACACGTTGGCCAGCAGAAGAGAGTCCTGGTGAGGAGGATGGGCAGTGAAGGCTGAGAGCCCAGGCTCCCACTTCTTCTCTGTACTGTCTACGCGTCACCCTCAGAAAAGCAGCATGCTTTTCATGCCTATTCTCCCATAATGATGTGATGCTGGAGGCACATATCTTTCTGAGTTATCAAAGCTGATTAAATCAGAGGCCCAGCACAATGTTAGCATGCAGCAGACTCACGGCCATTATTATAGACACTCACATCACTGTCTCTCTAGACATTTCTGGAACCAAGGACATAATAGCAAAGAGAATGTTAGGAATGAAAGTATAAGTTATTTGGAAGCATCTCACGTAATCACACGATTTCACGTGTGTGAAATGATGCTGGGGACTGAAAGGCAAAAGGCTGAAGGGATGTCACAGAAGACTGGTGGCATCTCATGTCTCATCCAGTTCTTGACTTACAAGGCCAGATTTATGGCAGTTCAGTAATTCTTTTTCTTACTATTGTTGCTTCAGACCATCAGGGCTCAGTGTTGAACAATAATTTCTTCTGTGCCTATTTTAAAATATTTTATTTCTTTATGAGGAAGAAAGAGAGAGAGGAGAGAGAGAGAGAAATGTATGTAGAGAGAGAATGGGCTGCTAGACACTGAAAATTAACTCCAGATACATGTGCCACACTATGCATCAGGCTGTATGTGAGTACTGGGAATGGAACTGGGGTCCTTAGGTTTTACAGGCAAGCACCTTAACCAATAAGCAATCTCTCCAGCCTTTTTATTTTTACTTTTATTTTATTTTTTACCTATTTTTAATCCAGAGCTCAGGATGAGCTGGTCCTGCAATATTGTTTTCCATAGGGATTGCATTCATGCTTTAGTTGAGAATATGGGGCCTTGTTTTTATATTGTGGTGTTAGCCAAACTGTAAATGAGCCTGCACTGTAGAATAAGTAACTACAGCTTATGTACTATTTGGATGTTTTATTTTTTTTATCTCTGAGCTTTGGGTAAATGAGAAGATGATGCTTGTACTGTTATTTGATGGTCAATGATTAAAGGTGCTTGTCTTGAAGCCTAAGGACCCAGATTCAATTCCCCAGGACCCACATAAGCATGAAGCACAAGGTGACACATGTATCTGGAGGTCCTTTGTAGTGGCTGGAGCCCATTCTCTCTCTCATAGCCTATCTCTCTCTCTCTCTCTCTCTCTCTCTCAATAAATAAATAAATAAATAAAATATTAAAAATGAATTTTTTTTAAAAAAATTAAAAAGCTTAAGTAGAAACAAAGAAATAGAAAAAAGCACATGTGTTGATTCAAGGTGGGGAGACTGCAACATTAAGTCACAGGGTTAAGGGCCAGGCTCTATAGTTATATACTATAATAACTTTACTCATTTGCCTAATTAGTGTTTTGTGGTTCCTGGCTGCTCTGAGACCACTGTGCATCAGCTTCCAAGAGGCCTGGAACTCTTAGCTGTGCCTGACAGCTCAGGCCTATTTTAGCCTCCTGTGGCTTGGGGCCCATAACTGTGCCCAACAGCTCCCCCTTTGCTTTTATAATGGGGCAGTATCATCACACTGAGTGAGGTCCTTGTAGCTTATCGCAGGTTCAGACAGTGCTAGGTGGTGCACGAGAACCTGATTGGTAGCAACATTAGAAATGTTAGCTATTTGTTGTCTGAGAAATTTGATAAGGCAGGGGGCCACAAGTAACAGGGTTCCTAAAGCCAGGAGGGGGACAAGGAAGGGGAGGAGCCTAGAGACTAAGGTGTTAGAGAGCCAGGTGGTGGGGTCTCGTCAGATTTATCTCGGCCGAGTAGCTCCTTGTGGAAATTTTTTGAGGGTTTTAACATTTTCTTCAACAACTTTTGATTCATTGACAAAAAAATAACATCCTTCTCCTAAGACCTTACATATCACCCCCATGTTCAGCAGTTGGAGTACCACATACACGAGAGAGTTTAATTGTCTCTGAAGAGACTTGAGGCTGTTGGTAGTCTATACCATGGCCTAGTCAAGCTTGTCTCGGAAGTCCCCTGAGAAGTGGTTGGTTTGGACAAGAGCTGCTCCTGCAGCCCTGGAGGCATCCAGGGACAGCATCATGCCGAGGCCCACCAGTAGGGGGATGAAAATCTCTCTTGGTTGATGCAGGAGGAGTTTGTAGGCCACTTCTTCCTCATAGAGATACAGCTGTGGAACAATCAGAACTGGGGAACAATAAGTGGGAGAGGAAACATTTATGCATGGGTGATTAGCCCTTCACACCATAGGAGAGTGGGTGTCTTGACACAAGTGGTCCTGGTTATGGAAATATTGAGGAGACATTCAGCTCTGGTCAGCTTAGAGTTGGACAGGCAGAGAGGCATACCTTCACCAGAATCAAAGAGGGGAATATCAGTAAGGCAGGGTTCATTGCAGATGTGGGGTATTCAAGGGTGGCATTAATAGGGACTGTGGTTAGCAGGGGGCGGGTGGTGGACACACAAAAGAAGCAGTTAGAAGCATTGGAGTGGTTAGTAAATGGGAGAAAGTTGGCCACATACTGGATGTACTGTGCCCAGATTATGGTGGCTTGTATCTTTTCCGTGACTTGTTTTTCCTGTGAAAGAATGTGGTGGTGAGTAAGAACTGGGTGTGGGGGAGGGGGAACGGGCAGGAACAAGCTGTCTAGAGATATGAAGGTCAGCAGAGGGGGATAGTGAGAGGCCAGGAGCGTAAAGTATTTCTGTCACTCGCCTTTCCAATGGCCTTCCTTTCTACAATTGAAACATTTTCCTTTAGTCCTCAAGGCTGCAGCAAAGGCCTGTGCTAACGAGACAACCTTATGTGAGGCAGTCCTGATATCCTGGGTAGCAACTATCCATTTATCATAATGTTTATCCTTGAGGCCTTGGCAGACCAGTCTACACTCTGAGGTCATGCCCTCCCAGATGATGCTTTTGAGAGGAGGTCCCCTGCTGTTGGGTCAGAAACTTTTCTCTCTAGGTCGGTTTTTGTTCTTCATATAAAATCAGAGAGGGTTTCGTCTGGTTATTGATGGAGAAACAGCAAGGAGGAGGTATTATCTTGGGAGCTAGAAGGTGGTGGGTGTGGGGTGGTGATGGTGGTGGAGGTATTTTGTCCCATGCCTGGAGAGCACAGAAGTGGATTTGGTCACAGTACCCTGGGGCTGTTGGGTCTGCTGGACTCCTGTGGAAAAATTAACCTGTCTGAATAGCTCATAAAAGCCCCAGGGGATGCTTTGTTGGTTTTGATTCCTTCTTATTTGTTGGAGGGGGCTAGGCAGTGGAGACTGGCAGATATGGCACCAGTTCTGGGGGGTGTTAAGGGAGCCCCATAGGCTCTGGAGGAGGGACCTAGTCCATGGCACATGGATCCCATCCTCCCTGACTGCCTATGTGAGTTCTTTAAGGTCATTGGCCTGTTATGGATACCATTGTAGGGGCCGAACCCAAGTTGGTTGGACATTAACAGGAAAAGCTGTGACTCCCTGATTGTATATATTTGTATTGTTGTCTCAGAGTTTGCATAGTTGTTGTGTGAGTGTCAGTGAGAGGGCGGATGGAGAAGGGTCCTGGTCAAGGGAATTTATCATGTTGGGATTCTTTTGGCCCATGTAATGTGAGTCTGGAGGGGTCAGCCTGGATTAGAAGGTGGGCAAGGTGGTAGGGGTGGATAAAGGGGAGTGGACATAGGGGAGTCTGGGGTAATTTTCTTTCTAATTTCTCCTATAACCTTTTCAAGGTAACTGAAGTCCACCACTGGCCAGTCCTTGGGCCCCTCATCAGAGTCATCATCCAATTTTGGCATGGTGGTGGTCTTAGAAGGATCAATACATTGTCTAATAGCCACTATAATTGGGAGGAAAGAGAGAGGGAGGGTTTCCTTCTTGAACTTCCTGGCTCCTGGCTAGATAAGCTATGCTGGTCCATATGGATCCTCAGAAATCATCCAGGGGTCGATCTGGAGGACTTCCTCCCAAAAGGAGATGTCTTCCTTCTGGGAAAGCTTAATGCCTCTAGCCTTGAGGAGTGCTCATAAACCTCCAATTTGTGATTCCTTTTGGTGGGAGGTGATATTACCCATGGCAACATTCTCAAGGGCTGGATAACACTAGGAGGGATTTCCCCAAAGGTGTTGATGTAAGTCTGTCCACAAGTTTAAGAGACTGGCGGATGACCTACAGGCTTTTAAGAGGTCATTGTATTACCAGTTTTTTGTGTTGGAGAGAAATAGATAGAGGGTTGTTGCCAACACCCGTGTAGGCTGTCAGGGTCCAAAAAGAGGGCTAGGGACCTTCAGTCCCTGCTGAAGAATGGCCTTAGCCAAGAGATGTCAGTTGCCCACGTGCAGTATTTGATTCCTCATGATGGCATGAACCAAAAATAAAGGAGGAAGGAGAGAACCCTGGCAGCCCTCAGTCGTGGAGGCAAGGCCACAGTGGGCTGATGTCCCTCATGGGGAGCACTCACCTATCCCGGCACGTCTCAGAGGGTCCCTGTTCAGGTACCAGCTGTGGTTCCTGGCCACCCTGGGACCTCTGCGCACCAGTCTCTCAGCAGCCTCCAGGCAACTGCAGAGCAGGGTCTTGAGTGGCTATGAGTGTGACAGGAAGAAACACCCAGGAGACTGTGTCAGAGGACAGCTCATTTATTTGTTGGGGGAATGAGCTTATAAGCATTTATGTAGCGGAGGGAGAAGGTACAGGGTGGGGGTCACAGGGGGATTCTCTGTGTGAAGGCTGCTGGCTGATACCTCATTAACATATAGGGACCTCTGGGTGAGAGGTAAAAGGTCACATGGCCATGGGGAAACTGAAAGCTAAGTCTTATCAGGAGGTCCAGGTGCCCCAGGCAAAGGGAGGGAGTGGGCCCCACTCCTGCTGGTCTCAAGGTGAGATTATGAGGGTCTAGGTCTGCTGCAACCTCCTGTGGTCTGGGGCCCTTAGCTATGCCTGACAGCTAAGGCTTACTTTAGCCTCCCATGGCCTGAGGTTCATAACCATGCCAGACAGTGTTTCCTGTGTTTCTTCTATGAGCCAGACTCTGAGCAAAGCACTGAAGATTATTCATTTCCCTAACATCATATTCCTTTCTTTTAAAAAAAATATTCTTTTGTGTCTGCAAGGGCACACCAAGTGATCTTGTCTACAAACAAATGCCAGACATTTATGCCACTCTTTAAAGAATATTTCTTTATTTATTAAAGATACAGATAGATAAATGAGAGATAGAAAGAGAGAGGGAGAGAGGAAGAGGGAGTCAGAGAGATAGAGTGAGAAATGAATGGGCATGCAAGTGCCCCTTGCCACTATAAATGCATTCCAGATACATGTGCCACTTTGTGCATCTGGCTTCACATGGGTACTGAGGAATTAAGGGAATTGAACTGGGCTATCAGGCTTTTCAAGCAAGGGCCTTTGGCTGCTGAGCCATCTCTCTAGCCCCACTTTTTGTACCTGGCTTTACATGGATGAGTGGGAATTGAACCAAGGCTGGCAGACTTTGCAAGCAAGTGCCTATAGAACACTGAGTCACTTCCCCAGTCTCTAGCCTCATATTCTTCATTTGCAAAAGAGACATTGCACTCTAAGATCTCTTCTAACTTTGTGAATCAAAAATTTAAATGTCTTCAGGATGATGCAGTAGTCAAAAATCATTATTAAACATTGATGTTAGTTTATGTTGGAATTACTACTTGCTTGGTAAACTCAGAGATTTTCTCTATACTTCTTTATTTATTCATTGTATCAGAAAAACAGCTTTCCATGCAAATAAATGCTCAATTAAATTTCATGGGTGATCTCAGTTTTATTGATGATGACTTCATCACAGTGTCAATGATTTCAAAACAAGTGTTTCTTAAAACAATTACCCTTATGAAATGCACATACAACTTAAATACTAGTTTCTAACATCCCTTCCTATGCTATGCAGCCCACCAGCTGTTTTAATTCAATCATGGAATATTTAAATGTTCCATATTAAAATCTCATGTAACGCAGCTCAAATATACTTTAAAATTACACCCATTTATAATTAATCTTACCATACTTATGCAATTATGTAACACATATTATAAACATCCATATTATATGAGATAGGACCTCAGAGAGACCATCAAGCTGTGGATGATTGCTTTTTGGTCTGAAAATAAAATTTATTCTGCTAAAAAGGCCTGGAAATGTGAGAATCACTGCAGTTCTCTCAGCAGACTCTTGCTTCAATTTTCAGAGTAGAAAGTTTCACATAGCCCTGTATGATAGTTAAGCAAACATGTGCTACTGAAGTTTCTAAAATATGCCATAATGGATGCTTGTAATTACCATTTAATGATTATTTAATGTTTTTAATGATAATTGGTGAATTTGTAGAACTAGAGTCTATTTAGGAGTAGAGAAGTTGGTACAACTTTGTATAGATCCTATTTACCCCCACCCCTTTTTTGCACCCTATGAATTTGTTGTCTAATATAACTGTGTTGAGCAGCTCAATATAGATGTCACACGGGTTATTGATTTACCATTCTGTGCTATACTAAACAAAGAGCTCCCCAGCATTCATGAGCTGTTAACAGACTCATTCTAGGTAACAGACTCATTCTAGATAATATTGTAAAACTGAAGTTTTTAACTTGACATATAATAACTGTTCACATTTATGGGGATAGTGATATAACCCCATGTGTGTATATATTATGGCTAAGAAGTAAAGTAGCATAATTAGCATTCCATATCCTTAAATGTCTATTATTTCTTTGTGCTGATAGATTGAGGAATTTTTAGTTTTCAATAGTTATTGTGAATTACAGTCTGTCTAATGTGATGTTTTCTTTACTCGTTTTGCATATGTGTCAGTATGTGGTGTGCATGTGTGTATGTACACATATTTGCATGTGTGGGGGCACACATGCACGTACAGGTGATCATGCACGCATACACCTATGTGTGTGGAAGCCAGAGATTGATGTCTGGTGTCTTCCTCAGTCACTCTGCACCGTAGTTTTTGAATCAAGATCTCTCAATGAATCTGGAAGTCATCTACTCAGTGAGACTAGCTGTCCAGCAAACCCTGGATGGCCGCTTGTCTCCACCTCCCACGTCTAGTATTACAAGCATTCACCACCACTCCTGGCATTTTTCCATGGGTTCTGGGGATAGAACTCAGATCCTCAAGCAGCGGTGAATTTGTCATAAATTAATGTATTTTTAAAGTATGTTTATTTATTTGAAAATAGAGAGAAATGGAGAGAGGGTGGGGGGGAGAGAGGGAGAGAGAGAGAAGAGGAGCATCAGGACCTCCAGCCACCACAAACTCCAGATGCATGGCGCCATGCTGCATGTGGCTTCATGTGGGTACTGGGGATGGGACACTGGTTGTTAGGCTTTGCAGGCAAGGGGCTTAACCCCTGAGTAAGTGCTCCAGTCCATTTGGCATATTTATACTCAACAATTAAAGAGTTATTTGGTGTGAGTAGACCAATGGTTTCAAGGCAGAATTTTGTTCATTTTTCTGCTTCATCTCCATGAACCCCTTCCCAAACGAACTCCTACCTGAAATTGTAATTCTAATATACAAATCAGGTGACTATGATACTCCTCAAGCTGGGTTAGGACTGAAGCATCAAAGACTAGGGTTCCATGGGGCACGACTTGAAAACCCATCAAAAATTAGTTTTGGGGGCTGGAGGTATGGCTTAGCAGTTAAAGCGTTTGCCTGCTGAGCCAAAGGACCCAGGTTTGATTCCCCAGGACCCATGTTAGCCAGATGCACAAGGGACTGCATGTGTCTGGAGTTTGTTTGCAGTGGCTGGATGCCCTGGCATGCCCATTCTCTCTCTCTCTCTTTCTCTGTCAAATAAATAAATAAATAAATAAAAATAAAATATCAAAAAAATTAACTTTTGGATGACACTATAGTTTAGATGTTGAGTGCTCCCTTCAGAGGCCCACGTATTAAAATCTTGATTCCCACAGTGGTGCTACTGGGAGGTATAGAACCTTGGGTCTAATGTCTTTAAAGTTAGATCTTTTTAAAGGTGACTTTTGAGAACTTAGGCCCTTCCGTGCTTGCTCTCTCTCTCTCATTCTTTTTCTCCCTTCCCATTTCTACTTCCTGGTCACAAAGTGAGCAATCTTGTCTCACCCTTTGCTTCCCTCATGATGTGCTGCCTCACCTTAGGTCCAAGGAAACAGGGCCAAATGATCATGAACTGAGCCAACACAAACCTTTCCTCCTCACAAAGCGATAATTTCAGATTTTTGTTACAGTGACAGAAAGCTACCAGAGATGAAGACTAGCTATCTCTGAGGCTCGTTTTCTGAAAATCTTTGAGTGGATCAAAACTTTGGGTGTGGTAGCTTTAAGACATCTTCTAAACATGAAGCTTGAATTTGAACATGGCCATGCAATGTTTAGTCTGTATTTTTCTCTTCTTCTTTCTTCCCAGTATCTTAAGGGAGTTGAGGGAGGCCACCAAAGAGATAATTGATTTTAATGATTTTATTTAACTTCATTCCTCTTTGCATTCTTTATCCCACTTTTTACCATTAGAAAAAACAAAGAACAAACAAGTGAAAAAGCATCCTGCTGGCTTATTTATTTATTATTGCTTTTGTTTTTTGAGGTAGGCTGTCACTCTAGTCCAGACTGACCTAGAAGTCACTATGTAGTCTCGGGGTGGCCTTGAACTCATGGTGATCCTCTTACCTCTGCCACCCAAGTGCTGTGATTAAAGGCATGCACCACCACACCTGGCTCCTGCTGGCTTTTATAGTTACTAGTCTGTGTGCTGGATTCTTCAGAATTTTATTCCATGTTCCTGAGTGTTCCCATTGCCTCAAATGCTATTCTGAAAGTGTCATTTTCCACTGTTTTTACCGTGGAATTTTCTGAATCCATTATGTTTTAAAAATTATAGCCAAATCAAGACTTTTTTTCAGTGTGGAGGTAACTGTCTTTTAAAGCTTATTTTATTTGAATGATAGTCCTAAGACTACTTACATTTCACTAAACCATCCTCCTAAAGGTCTTTATTTACTTCCAAGTGTCATCTATATATTATATATCTTCAAGGATTCTCATAAGCTACGTTCCCCAAAGTGACTTGGTACCTGTTGCATTGAACTATAAAGGAAAACAACAATAACAAAAATGAGACATGTTGGAACTGGAATTTTAATTTCAGCATGGGTTACAATAGAATTCCTTCTAGAACACTAGAAAAGGCAGAAGAGAAACTTCAGCACCCACAACAGCTTAAGTTATTTTGCCAGGACAGGTTTGATTCTCTACAGTGTGAAGAGCTTTCCGCTTTCCTCAAAAGTAAAGTCGGTCTTCAAGTCAGGTTTTTATATCCTATATGACCAGTTCATACCTAAGACTCCTTAAGAGGGTTGGATTGCATTTTGCCACAATGCATGTTGTTTTAAGAAGAGAAATGTCACTTCATATTTTAATTAGAAATATTTTTACATCAAAATAATAATATGATGATGTGCATTTATTGATAAACAAATACTTATTAAAGTGTTGAAATAGGGCTGGAGAGATGGCTCAGCAGTTAAGGCATTTTCCTGCAAAGCCTAGCAACCTGGGTTTGATTCCCCAGGACCCACATAAAGGCAGATGCACAAAGTAGCACATGCATCTGGAGTTCATTTGCAATAGTGGAAGGCCCTGGTGTACCCATTATCTCTCTCCTTGCAAATAAATAAATAAAAATATTTTTTAAAAAAGTGTTGAAATAATATCAGGAATTGGACTATCTTTCTTGCTCTAATAGAATTTTATTTCATTTGCAATTATTTTGTTAAAATTAAGAGTAAGCATTTCTGGTGTATATTGTTAGTGTTTTTATAAATACATTAGACCCTTTTCTGTCTGTTTCTCTCTGTTTGAGACAGAGTTCCACTATGAAACTCTGGTTAGCCTCAAACTTACCAATTGTCCCCATTTTTGGACAAACATAGATTCAAGTGTCATGAGAGTTTTCACAAAGTAATAGCAATCAGAACTAGAGTTAATTGCCCACAGTTCTAAGCAAGCCTCTTTAACCAGTGAGTCATCTCCCTAGCCAATTGTCAATTCCATAGCTCACTTTTTTGTCCTATATGGTCTGCTTTACTACCTTCTCACGCCTTTCAAAACAGTTAGGACCTCATACATTAGTGGATATAAGTGTTATTCACTTAGTTATTATGCCATTGGGAGACAAAATGCAGCTCTGTTGGATCAGAAATCAACCCAGGTTCAAAGTATCCCAGAATGTCCTTCATTACACAGAGATCTGCCTCTTCCCCACCAAAAGAAAAAAGATATCTACAGTTAGTTTTCCAGTGGTGATGAAAATAAAAATCAAGAACTTTATTCATCAGATGTTTTGGGGAGAATCTGCCTGATGTGATTTGCTAGAGTTTGTGCAGTCTGGAGGGAGATCCCGGAGTGTAAGAAATGGCATTCTCTTTCTTCAGATCAAGCAACAGGACTACTTCTAGACTGCCAATAGAAAAACTACTAGTCAAAAAAAAAAAAAAAAAAAAAAAAGAAGGAAAGAAAAACTACTAGTTGTGTCCAAGTAGTAAAACTGCTGTTGAGGGCTGAGGTTTCCTCTGTTGGAAGGAATAGCTCAAAATAAATTGGTTAGTACCTGTTGGTGAATTTTTGCCTTTTAAAATATTGGAAAATATCTCCATATTGACACAAGAATTCTTTTTCTCTGAATTGTGTACAATTTATCACCTTAATTCAGTACAATTAGTGTGAATTATCCCTTATGGATGGACCTCATGAATTATTTGGCTTGTAATGAGTTTACTTCAAATGACCACAAAGACTAATGTTGCCTCATGTGAGCCTGCATCTTCACCATTGATTCAGCAAATTGGCCCATCATTCACTAAAACATCATTCAACTTACATGTCACCAGGGGATGGGGGAAGAGGAAACACAAGGCTGGAGCATAAAAATACACCAAGGAGTAGAGTTTTCAGGGTTCTGATTTTGAAATTTAGATCAAACCAATCAATCTCCTCTCCTTCCATTCTCAAATTAGATGAGTTCATGAAATGTTTCTGCATGCATATCCATGTGTGGTATGTGCTATATGTGTGTGGTTGCATGTCGTGGGTGTGAGTGCACTTGTGTATGATACGTGTGGAGGCCAGAGGTTGACATCAAGTGTTTTCTGCAATTCCTCTTCACCTCATTCTTTTTTTTATTTTTATTTATTGATGTGAAAGAGACAGAGAGAAAGAGGCACATAAAGAGAGAGAATGGGCATGCCAGGGACTCCAGCCACTGCAAACAAACTCCAGATGCATGTGTCACCTTGTGCTCCTGGCTTATGTGGGTCCTGGGGAATCGAACCTGGGTCCTTTGGCTTTGCAGGCAAGTGCTTAATTGCTAAGCCATCCCTCCAGCCTTTATCTTATCTTTGAGACAGGATCACTCACTGAACCTAGATTTCATAGAATCTTTTAGGTTAGATAAGCTAGCCAGTGAGCCCCAGGGATTTCCTGGCTCTACCTGCCCTGCACACACCACAATTCCTGGCATTTAAATTAGGTGAATTTGCATCATAACTGAGACAAACAAATTAAAAAAGAAAGACTCATATTAAAGAAATCTCCACAAAGCCACTCCATCAAACATTTCAAGATACTAGTACTTTTTTTTTCTTGTGAATTAACTGGGTTTCCTCATGGATCATATTTATGCCTTGCTACACAATGGAAAACCACAGAGATGCTACACAGACTAAAATAAAGCATTTCTGCCTGAACAGGGATTTAATTAAAAAAAAAAAACACGACAAAATCATTGCCTTTGGACTAGTTCTGACTTTTGTATCAGGCTAGAGTTTGTTGTTAAGTGTTGTCATTTAATAGATACCATTTGTATAGCATAGACGAATTTTCTAGGCTTGGACTCAGCATGTTGTTTATTTATTAACTCTAGGTATGTGGTGGATGTTATTAAAATTAGCCAGGGCACAGACAGAAAAATTACCATGTAGTTGTGTTAAAGAATTTCCTTAAATCTTCCTGCTCCTCAAAGTTTTAGAACTGGGATTTCAACCCACTATTCAAATTTACCTATTTATGATTGCTTTTGATAGAAGATATAGTTGGGATATAGTGAGAAAAATGACAACTGAGATGTTGTTTATATATCACTATTGGCAGAAGCGGGTAATAGTCAAAATAAATTATCTCATGCGGGAAAAATATATCTCTACAACTTTTAAGTTCTCACACATTTTATTTCCAAATATTTGTCCAGACTTAATTTTTTAAAATATATTTATATATATTTACCCACTTTAAACAGATTCCAGGTACATGTACCACTTTGTGCACCTGGCTCAATGTGGGAATTAGAGAATCCAAAGCCAGGTCTTTAGGCTTTGCAGGCAAGTGCCTCAACTGCTAAGCCATCTCTCCAGTCTCAGAATTAGTATTTTTAATATTTTATTTTTATTTACTTGTAAGCAGAGACAGATAGAGAGAAGAGAAACTGAAAGAATTTCCATGCCTGAGCTTTCAGCTGTTGCAAAAGAACTCCAGATGCATGTGCCTCTTTGTACATCTGGCTTTTTGTGGGTACTGGGGAATTGAACCCAGGTCAGGCTTTGTAGTCAAGGATCTTAACCACTGAGAAATCTCTCCAGCTTCCCAGAATTAATTTTTAAGATATCCCCACATAGGGCTAAAGAGATGGATCAATGGGTAAGAAGAACCTGATATTGCCTGAAATTGATCCCCCAGAGCCCATATAAAAAAATCTTGGCATGGACTAGAGAGATTGCTGAGTGGTTAAAGGTGCTTGCTTTCAAAGTCTGATGGCCTGGGTTCAATTCCCCATACGCATGTGAAGCCAGACGCAAAGGGGCACACGCATCTGGAATTTGTTTGCAATAGCAGGAGGTCCTGGCATTCCATACTCTCTCTCTTATAAATAAATAAATAAATAAATAAATAAATAAATAAATAAATAAATAAATAAGCAGGGCATAGTCACACATGCCAGAAACACCAGTCCTGCAGGAGTGGAGACCAGAGAATTGCTGGGGCTGACAGAAAAACAGCAGCTCCAGGTTGAATGACAGACTTGATTCATGATGGAGGAGGACACTTAATGTCCACACAAGTTCATATGGAGCACATACAAGTGCATAGACCACATACACATCACAGCACACCGTAACACTCTATACACACACACACACACACACACACACACACACACACACTCGCACATGCACACACACTCGCGCTCACACACAGGCTGTCCCCATGTATACTTCTACTTTAATTGTAATGCAATGTTTATTAGCATGTCATTTATGTCACTCCTTGTGTCTATGAACATGGTGCCACTTAATGTAAATTCTTTCTACCTTTAAATGTTGATATGACACTTCCTCTTGGTGGCCTCCTTGACATTCAATTAAAATAAAATATTCTCTCACTTGGACACTTGCAGCCATGTCTGAGCACCACTGTGTCACTCTGTCATATTTGAGTTAGTGACATCCCTGGAAAATCCCTGAAGCCCAGTGAGCTGTCCATTCCAACTGTAGGTTTTCAAACACTATTATTCATTTTAAAGGAGACAGTAAGATCGGGGTGAAATGTGACTGGATGGAAGGGGAACCTGTGTTTCCCCAGTTAGTCTTTTGGGGGGAAAAAGAACTTTGTAAACGAGAACACAGCTAGCATGATTCCTCCATGTCCAACATCCTAGAAAAGAAAACTTTCCCCTTCTCCGTTTGCCTTGTGAAAATAGATGTTGAGAAGCTAACTCTTTGTGAATGAAATTTAATTATGTGCTAGTAATTTCTTGGAAGAGGCAAAAGTTTACTGGGTCTCCAGATACTGATTAGTATTGGGATCCCTGGTGTAATCGTGCTTAAGACCCATGTGAACACCATTGTGCTCCCAGATAATTGGACCAGTGTTCCGAGTTTGATATACTTGCCCAGAGAGGATTGTATTAAAGTGAAAGGCAATGTTTAAAATGGTTAAAGTAAAAGAAGTAAATTAGGAGGACAGGATTTTTTTTTTTCAGTTGCTAATTGAATCATTAAAAATGCCATTTTGAAACAGGGCAGGTAGTGTGTATTAATTGCAAGCATTAAAAAGAGCAATAAATGTTACAGCACCTCTTTTAGCTTTGAGTGTTGAGAGCTGCTAACGGAATCTCACAAATGCAAGAGCCTCACAAAGGCATTCGATGAGCGTTTGCATGCCTGTGTGCCGGGCACTGCCTGGGGTTGGAAGAAACCTTACCTAAGAAGGATGCCAGGGGAGATGGAGCATAAAAAATGGGAAGTTGCCTATGCCTAGACTTCTAGAAGCAAAGAAGAAGGAGCAAGCAATTCTCCCTTAGGAAATTGCTGGAGGCCTCTGTGTACTGGGGAGTTAGTAGCTAAGATGACTTTATATACATATATATATATATGTATATATATATATATATATATATATATATATATATACATACATACACACATATATATACATACACATATATATATACACACATATATATATACATACATATATATATATGTATAGTGCGTGTGTGTGTGTGTGTGCACATGCACACACACATGCATCTGTTCCTTGTGTGTGTGTGATTGTGGAGGCCCGAGGAGATCATCAAGTGTCCTCTTCTATTACTCTTCCCCTTGTTTCCTTGAGACAGAGTCTCTTACTGAACCTGGAGCTGACATTTTCAGTCAAACTGGCTAAGCAGTGAGCCCAGCAATTCTCTGGTCTCCATGCTCCACAGGACGGGGGTCATAGGTGTGCATGGCCATACACAGCATTTGATGTGGCTGCCTGGAATTATGCCCAGGTTGTCTCATGCCCTCATGCTTTCATGATAAGTACTTTTACCTGCTGGGCCCCCTTCCCAGATCCTTGGCTTTAGTTTGAAGAGTTTGGCCAAAATATAATGAAAGGAGCAGAGGGTCCAATCTATCAAGGCACAGACACAGTGTCCCAAATGGTACACGGGTGATCACAAATAGTGAATAAATATAGTGCCTCAAGCTGGAGTGTTGGTGGTATTTCCATGGTTGGAAATTCAGGTTATCAGTGAAACCTCTGATCTGAGTCTTGACCATCATTGCAGGCAAGAAAGGCTGCAAAACACAATGTAGTATAGGGGAGAGCTGTAATAGACCATTTGTCATAAAACCTTACAAAGATTTGTCATTATTACTTACCTAGGACTGAACTCACAAGCATAAACACTATAATCAAAATCAAGTTGAATTGTAAATGGGTTAAGGCTAAAGTCACCATTAACCAAGTAGCTAGCATGATTATCTTTTGAGAGTGACAATTTACCTAGTCCTTATGTGAGCCTGCCATTCTTGTCCGTGGGTTTGTCATTCTCATCCACTTTTCCTGTAAGAACTGATTGTGAGCTTTCAGGAAAATGATCTCTGCAATTAAAATGCTAAAGTCAGTTGGCGGTTAATTATTTAAACCTGAATAATTGCCTAATGACTAGTAATTGTAGACTTTGGGAAATTCTACTGAGTTAGAGGACTCTTAAAGGTCATGAAGAATCTCAGGAGTGTTTTCCCAATGCACAATTCTTTTTGGTTTTTACAACTGAGAGTCTCCAAGTGGGAGAAGAGCAATGAGCACATTTTGTAGGTAGAAAAGAATGAACTAACATATCTACGATGTAACCATGAAAACTGCAGCTCCTCGTTCTCCTGTTACTGTGGAGAAAGGACCACATCCCTCACCACAGTGGGCTGAGGACTGGGAATGCAGGGCTCCACTGCTCAGTTAGCAATCCTGCTTCTCCAAGGAGGTTAGTGACTTTTCAAAGATTCTTCTCCTACTGTCTTTTCTCCACCAACTTTTCAGCTAACTAGGTGGATATTAAGTTCACTTCCTGCAAGAACCTCCTCTCTCCTTGTGGCATCTTGGGCTCCTAACATCGGCTATTTGAGATGTTTTTTTTGGAAGAGCAGGATTCTTGCAGGAGTAAAAGTAGGCCCTTCAGACTTCCCCATTCAACTTCACTTAAAGGGTCATAGAGGCAGGTACAGATTTGAGTTAACGTAATTCAGACACAAAGACCCTAGCAGGTCTTTCCCTATATTCTTCTTCTTGTCCATAAAGGGGTGAAGTATAAAATTTGAACTTTGTACAGGCAAATCCTTTACATAATTGGTGCATAGATAAAACTTCATGAAAAAATTGATGATAAAAATGATAAAATTCTATCAATATGTTATGATTATAGGTTATTTAGAAGATTGAAAAAATAACAAACCTGCTACATGAGAAATTATTGGGAGAACCATTCACAAAAAGGCTTTATAAAGAATTCAAAGACATGGCTGGGGGCACAGGTGGCTCAGTGGATGAAGTGCTTTCTGCTCCAGCTGGAGTACCTGGGCTTGACGATCCAGAGACCCCATGGAAAATACGGAGAGCTGTGGCCGATTTCTGTAATCCCAGCACGCTGGCTGCTGAAGGCAGGATGCGAGGAGGAAGAATTTCCCAGGAGCTCCTGGAAAGCACAGCAGGGCGCATCATCACAGGGAGAGTCCAGAGCAAGAAGCCGCACCTCCAGTGAAACAGAAAGACATGGGCAGAGCCAAAAGTTGTCCTCTGACCTCCAAATACATGCCGAGGCACACACATATCTGCACTTACACATAAACACATGCATCCATGAACACGGACACACACTAATAAGTAATAATAATAATAATACTCCAAGGATGTACAAGAGAAGTAACTAGACCTAAATATATTTTCTTTCTTTTTAAAAATATTTTATTATTATTTATTTATTTGACAGAGAAAGAGGTAGAGAGGAGAGAGAGAGAGAGAGAGAGAGAGAAAATGGGTGCACTAGGGCCTCCAGCCACTGTAAACAAACTCCAGACCCATGTGCCCCCTTGTGCATCTGGCTAATGTGGGACCTGGGGAATCGAACCTGGGTCCTTTTGCCTTTGCAGGCAAATGCCTTGACCACTAAGTCATCCCTCCAGCCCACCAGATATATTTTACCCCTTGATACGGGCTGAGAATATGGAGGAAGAAGTGGTATGTGTGTGGGGAGGATGGGCCTGCATGTATGTGTATTCTTATTCATGCGGGCACAAGTGAGTGCAGGTGCTCATGCATATGCATTCGGAGGCCAGAAGTCAAGGTGGGGTACCTTCCTCCACTGCTTTCTGCTTTGGTTTTGGAGGTGAGATCCCTCGTTGAAACTGGAGCTCACTGATTTGGCTGCACTAGCTAACCAGCACCTCCCTGTCTTCACCTCCTCAGCACTGGATTACAGGCAGTGGCCATTGTGCCCTGTACTTTATGTGGCTGCTGGGAGCCTAAACTCAGGTCCTTCTGCATGTGTAGCCAGTTCTTTACTGACTAGTCCATGTTCCCAGACCCTGAATTTAAGCTTTTAAATACTTGATATCCCTCTTTTCTTTTCAAGAAGCCATAAGAACATTTCTACGTATTCTATAGGTTGAGTTAAAGTTATAGTTAAAGTGTACAAGCTGGTAAAGAGACAACGGCTGGGCTCTGGTGGTGCTTGCATTTCTTCTGTAGCCTGTGTTAGCTGTGTTGGAGGTGTCCTACTACAGTTATCTTTCTTTCCCTGCAATTCTAATGCACACCTGGTTAATAGTACTTAACCTGTTCTTTGTAAAATATTTTATTTATTTGACTCCGAGAGAGGCAGATAGACAGAAGGAGAGAGAGAGAACGGGCATGTTGGGGCTCCTGGCCACTGCAAATGAACTCCAGATGCAGACGCATATGCCACCTTGAGCATCTACCTTATGTGGGTACTGGAGAACAGAACTTGGATCCTTAGGCTTTGCAGGCAAGTGCCTTTACCACTAAGCAATCTCTCCAGCCCTTAACTTGTTCTTAGCTAATATCCTTGAATACTAATATTATTTCTTGTGGTGCTTATATTTTTAGCACATTCATAAAGTATCTTAAGTGATTATAATGGGGCTGATTTTAGTGACATAATTAAGTTTATAACCAACAAGCTAACTAATTCAGATTCAATAAACATTTAAAGTACATCTCTTCTATACCAGGACTTGGGTTAGTTCAATGAATAAGGAAAAGGCTCTGGCTGCAAGAAGTCAGTCTGGTAAGATAAAAATGATTAAAACTTGTCCAAAACAGCTACCTAGTTAATGCTATAGGTTTTTGGGGTATGTAGATCCCAAAAGGCACTTTTGGTTCCCTTTTGAGGCTGGCTATGGATGTTTTAGAGAAATAAACCTAGCCAGCATTATGCTGAGTGACAGCTATAAGCTAATGTTAATATCCAGTCCACAGCAGGCTTAAAGAAACCTATGAATTCCAAATACATAAATTGGGATTGTCCTATCCATGACAGGATAATTCCAGTTACACATGATGGTATAGGATAGGATTGTGGTAGGCAAAACCAGTTTTCTGTTGCTCTTTTGGACTGGGTTGGCAATTGAGTGTAGAGTCTTCTCGGTGCGGGGTTTGATTTTATTTTGAGATGCAAAGGGTGTGTTTGTCTGTGAAAACTGGTCTCTTTAGGCATAATCTGGATTTGCTATGAGTTGGAGAAGTGGTTCTCCACTAGAAGGAATGGGAATCATGTTCGAAATTAGTGAGCCCCAGAATAGGAGATAACGATGTGTTGATATGTAGGTGGAGGGGATGACCAGGAGACAGCTGAAGGATGCTGAGAAGGACAACATCTACTTTTGATGTCTATTATTAAGTTAATTTTTTTTTGTTTGCTAAGCTATCGTTATGACAAAGCACCGTAAATTCTCTATCCCAACCTTCTTAACCAACTGGCCTAAACCTTTGGTATTATCAATTATGTAAGGCTTTTGCTTACCTAATTGATCACTCAATATGCATGTTCTGAGACACTGAGAGTGCAGGGTAGTAGCTTAATTTCTAACATCTTCTAACTTTTGCAATACAAAAATGTAATATGGAATCTTTATGTAGTATACATATAAATTATGACACTTAAAAGTAAGTTTATTTTTGATTTTTAATTAAATACAGGAAGATTGTGGCTAGTCAATGGTTAGGTATCTTAAATGTTACAATCTAGTTTTCTCAGTAATATTTAGAGTGTGACTGGTTTGGAGTGTTTCCTCAACAGGTAACAAGGAATGTGAAGACAGAATACACCAGAAAGTAGATGAAAACTGAGTAGAAAAAGAAAACCCTTGGAACTTGAATGGCTGAGAGGAAACAGGTCCTTTAAGATTCACGAGGATTAATACTGGGTAGAAAAGAAAGCCAACTTCTAGCTTTTACCTTAAAGGACATTGACATCAGCAAGCTGAATGACTTAAGAAGATGCAGGGTTGAAGCCAGGTAAAATAGGCTACTGCTGGGTAATATATTCAGCCATGATGTGTGCCCCAGGTGGTCCTGCAATGGAAGGATGTGTTTGAACATGGGCTTCTGAAAATAATTTTCGAGGTCATTATTAATTTTTTCTTTATTATAGGCCTAAATTTTTTGGGAAAAGGTGAATTGGATGAAATGAGCATGGAATTGGAGTCCTACTAGGAGGCTATTGTAAGTTCTGTTTCAGATTACAGCAGTTTAGAAGTTCATGGAAAACATGCTATGCAAAACATAACAAAATACAGTAGATTAAGAGAAGACAAAGCTGGGCTGGAGATAGCTCATTGGTTAAGGTGCTTAACAACCCAGGTTTGATTCACCAGTACCCATGGGGGCACAAAGTGGCACATGCATCTGGTGTCTGTTTGTAGTGGCTGGAGGCCCTGGCACACCCTTCTCTCTTTCTCTCTCTCTCTCTCTTCTAGTTGCAAATAAAAATATTTCAAAAATAAGATAAAGTTCTCTATCCTTGATGTATGATGAATTTGATGAAGATAATAAAATTCTTCTAAAATGTGAAACACATATAAATCTTTAGGGGTAAGAAGACTCTAGAGAAAAATTTTTCCTTGGTGTTCTGTGCTTTCTACTATCCTTGGAGGCCCATGGCTCATGTTTTAATGGGGCCAAACGTGTTTAATGGAGTTGCCTATGTAGGTTGTGCACAAAGTTGAGAACCCCAAGGGATACTGATGTTGACCAAGCTAACAAAAACCTATTCTCCCTTCTTTATATTGTGGCTGATGGATACTCATCTATACTGACTTTGGACAAAAATAAAACAGAAAATATGAAACTTACCCCCAAGAATTTCTGAGAATAACACATTTGTGCAGGCGTTCACTCTCTGAATTATAATACCTAAGCATCTCTGAAATTCTGAATAGTAAAAATTTATGACTATGGATATTGCTGAGTAGTGAAAGGCACTTGCTTTCAAAGACTGATAGCCCACGATCAATTCATTCAGTACCCACATAAGCCCAGAAGCACAAAGTGGCAGCATCTGGAGTTCATTTGCAGCGGTAGGAAGCCCCAGTGTACACCATACTCTTCTCTCTTTCTCTATCTCCTATTTCTCTCTCTCTCTCATAAATTAATACAATGAAAACATAGTATTAATTGGAATTTCAAGGTCCTGATAAATATACAAAAGGTCTCAGAAGGAATAAAGTTCATAATTTCCCCTCAAAAATTCTACAATAGGGCTGGAGAGATGGCTTAGCGGTCAAGCACTTGCCTGTGAAGCCTATGGACCCCGGTTCGAGGCTCAATTCCCCAGGACCCACATTAGCTAGATGCACAAGGGGGCGTGCGCATCTGAAGTTCATTTACAGAGGCTGGAAGCTCTGGCGCGCCCATTCTCTCTCTCTCTCTCTGCCTCCTTCTCTCTGTCGCTCTCAAATAAATAAATAAATAAATAATTTAAAAAATCTACAATATTCTACTGTAAATTTATAAATCCTAAAGTTATTATAAATCTGCCCAAAACAAGAAACTATAGTCTGATTATAGAAACAACAGATACTGGAATGATGAAAGAGAGAATGTAAAATAAATCTGTTTAATAAATTCTTTAAGAAACACGAGGAAGAAACTATCAACACCGAGTGGTAGATTTGAAAAGACCGAGTTACATAAACTGAAGAAGGACACGTCAATCACATTGTAGCCAATGAGCAGTTTGGATAGGAGAGACACAACTGAGGGAAAGGTAGTGCTGTGGAGCTGGACAACCTGAGATTTTAAGGGAAGGACAGAATGAGAAGACACAATATGAATCAGACCAGCGTTCCCAGGAGATCATAGACAAAATGGGATGCTTCACAAGTTGAAAACTTGCGTGGGATTTGGTTGAGGAACTAGTTGAGAATTTTCTAGAAATGATGAAAGACTATACTTCTCTCCTAGAATGTCATTGAATGTCAAACTTTGGAAATTCAGAATAAGTCCATGTATAGTCACCTAGGGAACTGTGCAGAATCTCAAAGGCAAAACCTATAGGCTTCCAGGTGAGGTGGAATGTGGAGTAATCTGAGGCGATAAAGGATTAAGGCTAGATTTAAGTCATGTTTCTGGGCTTGAATTTGAACTGTGTGCTGATGGGGTAGTCTAAAGGACACCCAGATTGATTATCAAGGATGGCTAGCCAGGTGTGGTGGCGCACGCCTTCAATCCCAGCACTCGGGAGGAGAGGTAGGAGGATCGCTGTGAGTTCGAGGCCACCCTGAGACTACATAGTGAATTCCAGGTCAGCCTGAGCTAGAGTGAAACCCTATCTCGAAAAAACCAAAAAAAAAAAAAAAAAAAAAAAAAGGTGGCTGATATAGTTGGGTTAGTGAATGATGTTGTACTGATGTGTTTGGGGTCTTTTTCATGTGAGAGCTTAGCTTGTTACCACTTTTGGATTACATGGCAGGAAGGAAAAGAGCTGGCTATGCATACTGCCATTCCTCAGGCACAGGTGACTCACTTTTGATCACTGATCTTCCACGCCAGTGCAAGGACAGGATGCCCAGCCTTTAGAGGGCTACCGAGGAGCTGTGGGGACTAAAGAAGGAGAGTGGTTTGCTCTTGGGAAGTTCAGCCAATGTGACTTGGAGAGAGCCTGAAGCCAATAGCTTGAGTGACACTTCCACCTTGCTTCTTTTCTGACACAGCAGGTAATTTTAGTCAGATTCCCACCTGGCTTTTCCTGTCACTTTCTCTTCAGGCACCATCTTAATCTTGCATTGTTCAAGCCAGTCAGTCACTGTCATTCTCCTTGTTCCAGCAAGATTTTTTTTTTTTTCAGAGCTTTCTGCTTTTCCTCAAAACCTTCCCAAGGACAATGTGCTATTGTAAGCGTGGCAAAAGGAAGAAATGCTTGTTTCAGAGGCTCTGGTTTGTCTTTGGCTTCTGGATGTGAAATAGAGTTCTCTGGACATTTTGGTCACTCTCTTCATGATGCTATGATTAAAAAAAAAAACAGAACTAATCATTTTGCAATGCCCTGTAAGCGATGTTTTCTGTTTGCAAGTGACAGTGTCTTTCCATCTTCTTCATCCGGGAGTAAATCCTCTGTCCCTCTCAAAGGGCTTAAGAATTGCCTTCCACAAACACTTTAGTGTCCAGTCGCTACTTTTATTTCTTTACTTTTCATCATTATATTCAACCCTTTTGAGTTTGAACCTGATCTTTTCAAATTAACTGCAATTTCATAGTAGTGTTAGACTGACAGAAAAGTTGCAAAGATAATACAATTTCTGTAAATGTCCCACTTTTCCCTAATTGTTACATTTTTTAAGAAAAAAAATTTCATTTATTAAAGAGAGAGTGGGGGAGAGAAAGGATAGAGTGTATGGGTGCATCAGGGTCTCCTGCCACTGCAAATGAACTCCAGACATATGTGCTACTTTGTGGATCTGACATTATGTGGGTACTGGGGAGTTGAACCCAGGGTGGCAGGTTTTGTAAGCAAGTGCCTTTAACCACTGAGCAATCTTCCCAGCTCACATTTTGTAATCTTATAGCTTATTTAATGATAACAAAATTTAATTTTCTTTTCTTTTTTTTTTTTTTTTTTTTGGAGGTAGGGTTGGTCTCTCTCTAGCCCAGACTGACCTAGAATTCACTATGTAGTCTCAGGCTGGTCTTGAACTCACAACAATCCTCCTACCTCTACTCCCCTGAGTGCTGGGATTTATTAAAAGCATGCAACACCACACCTGGCTAAGCTAAAGTTCTTATTGGAGTTGGATTTCACTGAATTTTTTTCCCTGACAACTTAACCATTGCATCACTAAAGCTCCTCTTAGCTCTGACAATTTCTTACCCTCCAGTCCCCTTTCTCCTCTTTTTTATGACGTTAGCAATATTGATCATGTATTTTCTAGAATGTTCTTCAACTTGAAGTTTCTGATATCTTCTCATGATGAAGCAGGGATTGTAGGTTTTGGGGAAAGACAACCACAGAAGCAGAGTGCTAATGTTTCCCAGATCATATCAAGACCACATCCTATGGAGACGGAGGAGGAATTTATCACTGTTGCTGTTGAACTTGAGCACCTGACAGCCTTAATCACTGTGGTCTTGTTTCCCTCTTTTCACAGTCTGTTCTTTAGAAATGAGTCAGGAGGCACCTCTACATCTAAGTACTGGGAAGGGATGAAAATCAACCTCTTGGAGGGGAGATTAGCTACACAAATGATGTGGAATCCTCTGAAAGGAAGATTTTTTTCTTTCCTCATGCATTTATGTATTTACTCCATCATTTATTCATATCTGTGGGTCCAATTTTCCTCTCCATGCCCAGTTTCCCTTATTAGTTCTGGATATTTGTTCTGTCTGCATCTTGATGCTTAAGCCTATGTTCCTTTGGATAACCTGTCTATTGTCCACTCTTCACATACTTCCTTGTTGGGGAAAAGAAAGGCAATAATCAGAAGAGGTGGGACAAAAGAAAGGGAAGTGCCCCACTGTGGGGTGAAAAGGTGTAGAAGGACTTAAGACACGTGAGGCAATAGAAAGTGAAGCAGAGGTCAGGTCAACAGAGCAGGAGGTCACTGAGCACACTTGTCCCCTGAGAGTTTGCAAAACATGTGAGAACACTCTAGTTGTCACACACCAAGGTAAAATGTGGTTCTGGGAGGATTCTGTGGGCACCTGGGTAGCTGACGTCCCAGTTATCTTTAAAGATAAGGAAATAGGATCATTGAGGCCTTCAGGAGCAGCCCCTTAACTTCCTGAAGATGGGGAGTCTGTACACTCGAGATATGTTTGGATTGCCCCAGGTCAAAGTTGTTCCCAGCAGAGCCTGAATTAGAACCGAGGCCTCCTGATTCCCCCATCTAGTTCTTATTCCAGGATGCCGCAGCTGTTTCTTTGTAAACTGATTGGGATACTAATAGACTGGGGTTTTCCATCCCCTGGGGAAGTTGGAAGCTATAACTAGAAATAGCCTCAATGGGATAGAAACAAACGCAGAGAGGTCCAATTCCCTCCGTGGTGATTTAAATGTTAATATGCTGGCCCTTCTCCAGGCAAGTGGGAGATCAGAGGCAGCTGAGGAATTGCGTCTGTGCTAGGAAACCCCAGTCGCTGTTGTTGGTTAAGTGACTCTTTGCAGTCCTTGAAGACAGGATTAGAGGCTTATCAGAGATGGCTGATGAAACCCAACCAATCCTTTCATCTTGCGTAAATGGCCAAATTTCTCCTCTCCTCTCTAGACCAGTACAGGCATCCGGTTGGCTACTTGTGTTTTTATTAAAAATCTGTGCCTTTCTCTGGAAGCCATTAGCATTTCCACTGCAGCCTCAGCTCAGGCGTGAGCTCCTCAGACTTGTTTCCATGTGGCTCTGTCAGAGCTTCCTGCTGCGTTTTCTAGGAAACTGTGGCCCAGGTTGTTTCAATGCCTACCTCTTTTTTTAAAAAAATTTAAATATTTTTGTTAATTTTAAGTGTGTGTGTGTTCACCTATGCACACACACAGAAGGAGAAGGGGGCAGAGAGAGAGAGGAGAGAGAAAACACCCTAGGGCCTCTTGGCACTGCAAACCAACCCAGATGCCTGAGCCACTTTGTGCATCTGGCTTTATGTAGGTATTGGAAAATTGAACCTGGGCCTACAGAAGTTGCAAGCAAGCACCGTTAGCTACTGAACCATCTCACCAGTGCAACTCCTGCCTCTTTTTAGGTTCAACAGACCAAGTGGAAAAGAAAAGGAAGCAATTAAGTATTTGGTGATTTCCTTCATTCTCCATCTGGGGATTGAGGACATCTGAGTTGTTTGGTTTTTACTTTGTTTTCACATATAATTAAGTTCTACTTATTTCTAAGGGAGTGGACGTTGTCATGTCTAGATCCGGTTTTAGCTGCTTATCAACTACCAGGTGTGACAAGAATTTAGCAGCTAGTAAACTTTTGTAAAAGAAAATTTGGAAAGCATTTAAAAACTAAAATAAGAAAGCAAAAATTGCCCATCTTTCTACTACCAAATCTAGCCACTATTTTCAAATTTTAGTAATACTTTCATTTTATCTTTATTCTATATGTGATCTATAATCTTATAATTCTTTTTCTATGCAAGAGAGAGAGAAGAAGAGAGAGAATTGGCATGCTAGGGCCTCCAGCCACTGCAATTGAGCTCTAGACATGTGTACTCCCTTGTGCGCATGTGTGACCTTGCGTGCTTGTTTCACTGTGTGTCTGCCTTAGGTGTGACCTGGAGAATTGAACATGAGTCCTCAGGCTTCATAGGCAAGTGCCTTAACCGCTAAGCCATCTCTCCAGTCCCTTATAATTCTTTTTTTTTTTTTTTTTTGGTTTTTCGAGGTAGGGTCTCACTCTAGCCCAGGCTGATCTGGAATTCACTATGGGGTCTCAGGGTGGCCTTGAACTCATGGCAATCCTCCTACCTCTGCCTCCTGAGTGCTGGGATTAAAGGAGTGCGCCACCACGCCCAGCTCTCCTTATAATTCTTATAAACACATTGCATGTTTTATGCACATTTTATTTCCTTGTGCAATAAACCAATATTTCTTCAAGCTCATAAAATATAAAAATACTATCTTAAATATGTATTAATTATATGGCCACACTATAATTTATTTATTAGTTTTTTCTCCCAAGTTTTATTATTTTAATAGTTTCCTGTTTTGGGCTATATAGATAGCTTTTTGCCATAAGCTTTATCTCCCCCTTTATATGGAATTTTTTAGTTGGACAACTTATTTCATTGAAAGTCAAGGCTATTACTTCTTTAGAGGTTTGTGTTGACTAGGTCTTAAGTAAACTTAAATCTTACAGATTTTTCTCATGAGGAAAAAAGGTATATAGATGGCTCCTGACATAGGGTGCTTGACTTACTATTTTTTTTTTTTTTTGACTTTATGATGCTAGGAAAGCAATAGGTATTCATAGAAGCCATGTTTTGAATTTTGAGGTTTGATCTTTTCCTCAGTTAGCAATATATGGTTCAATATCTCTTGCAGAGTTTGCAGCTTCCAATCTGGCATTTGATCATGAGGGGAAGTAATTGATTCTCCACAGGGCACTGTGTTGCTAGCTGTGATGTGTGGTAGGCTAGGCATATTGAACGTGCTTTTGACTTGTGATATTTTCAATTTATGATGGGCTTACAGGGGCATAACATCAGAATGAGTTGAAAAGCAGCTGTACCTGGGTTATGATAGTGACTCTTAAAGTTTTTAATCACTAGGATTAAATAAAAACCCACGTATTTCTTCTTTTAAGTTACTTTTGTCTCCCTCAAAGTAATCCTGAAATAGGAGGCATCTATGTCCATGTGTTTACCACAAAACCATGGATAATGACATTTACCCTTATTCCCTGTGTTCTCACAAGTGATTAAGATGAGGCTATTGTCTCAGACAGTGTTTGCCCTTTATGTGGAACTGCATATTTTCTTGATGCTGTTAAATTGGAACAGGATCCAGATGAAATAAGAAGCGAGGGTAGTGAATGAAAAGTCATATTTTTTAGAGTGAAGACAAGTTTGTTATATTTCTCACCCATGTTGCTATATCCTATGGTCTGATTCAAAAACCACAGGCTAGTCATATGAGTAATGGAGAATGAATTCACAAGTAAATAAAGTCAAGTAAATAACAGTATGAAAAAAAAGTATTCCTTTTCTTTTCTCAGAGCAGTCAGGGCAACCTCATTTAAACAAATCATTTCTCTAAAAAGCAATATAATTTAACCAGCCTAGAAACAAAAACTAAGCATTAAAAAGGGTGGTGGTGGTTATGCTATCTGATCTGTGCCCTGAAACCAACCACCCCATGCCTCTTCTGTAAAGATCTAAAGATGCTCTCAAAAAGCCACCTTACTCAATGTGTATGCTAATGAGGATGGGAGTCTGAAATTTGATCTTTCTTGTTGAAATACATTTTATTGGAATGTTTGCTTTTAAAACCACAATGCTGAATAAGTTTTTTTTTAATCTGAATTAACAGAAAGAAAACAAATACATCTCATATCAAATTGTATTCAATATTTCCAGAATTCTAATACTTGGTAAATTTATTAATAGAGTTACTATACAGTTTATATCTTTGTAGCTCATGTGATAGCAACTTTATGCCAAGAATGGGAACAGATGGTTAAAAGGAAGATAGGAATATGTTGGAGTAAATTTATGCATTGCTTTTTGGTGAACCCAGGATATGAAGGCATATGCCATAAAGATGTATAATTATTAATCATTTCAAAAGGTAAAATAGTAACAGGAAGAATGAATATGGTTAAGATTCTAGGCTTGATTCTTGACAATATTTGTTTTGTATAAAATAAATGCAGCAGCAACTGTGGTTGCTTGAATTAGTTATTCCCCATAAACTCATGTGTTTTGAATATTTGATCTCCAAATCTGATGGAAATTTAGAAGGTAGACCCTTGCTAGAGGAGATGGGTTGTTGGTGCAGGTTTATGGGTGTTATAACTAGCTTTCTTGCTGCTATTTCCACTTACTGTGGCAGAGGGGATGTCCAGCCTCTACTCATGGCGTCTTTTCCCTGCCATCAGGAAGCTTCCTCTCCAGACGTTTTTGAGGGGGAATTAGTTAGGATAGGGTCCAAAAGAGGGAAGAAAAAAGATGTAACACCACCTGCCTCTAGAACCAGAATTCAGAATCTGATGCAGTCTCATCCAATCAGCTCTCTCTCTCTCTCTTTTCCCCCCACCCAGGTGTGCCTACCCCTTCCTGAGACCTAACCAACTCTCTCTCAGGCTTACCTGAGCCTGAGGGTAAAGCCCACCACAATGAGATTATAAATAGATCCTTACCAGGTGGGCAAGGCCACCTTTTGGATTTTTACCTTTCCTGAACATTCATGTCCCTGCTCTGGTAACCACCCTCATCTCAGTCCTACTCCCACCGGGCTCTCTACCCCCCTCCTGCCTTCTACATGACAGCAGCTCTCTGTATTTTATTTTTTCTTCTCACCCAATAAAGTCTCTTTAAGTCTTACCCTCTGGTCTATGGATTTAATTCTTTAAATTCATAAGACAAAAATCTAGGGTACCCTAAATTTATTGGTTCATTTGTGGATCCCCCAAACTCCTGTAATATTTTCTTAGTAAGAAAATGAATATAATGGTATAGATCTTGTCTATTTGAACCACTGAGAGAAAATGAAGTAATTGTGACAAAGAGTTTTGACTGCGTGGAAATACCTGAAAATTGTGAATTAGTCACAAGACCCCAAGACAGGGCAGGTTGGCAGAAATGATTCCTTATCAAGAGGAAAGGAAACAAACCACAGGACAATTTAATCACATGTTCTCCTGCAGGACAGCAGCACTTACATTCTTTTAACAAAGTCATTGATTAAAGGTGCTATATTTGCCATCTTGTCTTCTCTGAGCCATTGTTTCCATCCTGAGCATATCAGAGAAGACATGGAGTTAAATAGTTATCCAGCAAGAAAGCAATCAAAGTTTGCCACACATTTTAAAAAGTAGTGAGGAAAAATAAAACCTAGAGGTATAAAGAGAAAGTAGAAGATGGGAGAGAAATCTATTTTCTGTTAAATAGTGCAGATAATCTCTTTGCAATGTGTGTGTTTGGGAGGGTAGAGGGGAGGGAGACAAAGAAAGTAGACATAAGAGCACATTGGCTTTTGATTGCTAGGGATACGGTGGAGCTATTTAACCACCAGATTGCCCTCACACTGTGTACATCTATTGTGCCCTGCTTGAACTCTAAGAGGCAGTTCTGTTGTGCCTGTTAATTTCAGCACAGTGTGAATTTCCCCCTTCCTTAAAGGGAATAGTTAGTTCAATTGATGCACATTTCACTGAATCCACAAATCAATAAACCACTTGGAATGAAGCAAAGTGTGAATCTTCCTGCATGGTTTCCTGATAGGAGAGACAAAGAATGCAGTAAGATCTGAAATCCCCAGCCAGGAGGGAGGTAAGCCTGCTCCCACTGTCTGGCTTAGCAGATGACGTCAATTGGCAAGGACTTATGAATGTTATCTCTATAACCTCCTCTCTATGGGCCTCTTAGTCTTCCAGCTGGGCGTCTAAGGGCTAGCTTACAATTTCATGTCATGTCTTGAGGACTAGTAGAGCATGTTTTTTTACTTAGAGTGGAACTGGGCAGTGGGACAGGGACCGGTGGAACCGATCCAGCTGCAGGGTTTTGAAGTATGAGCAGTCTGCTGGCTCAGGCATCAGATCGTAGCACATGGCAGTGTTTGGGCAGAGTCCAATCCATGGACAAAAACCAGTCTGCATCTGGTTACAGACCACAGAGCTTCACAGGGGAGCAGGAGGCAGGCCTCTAGAAGTGGGATCCAAGGAAGTAGTCCCCTTTATCAGCCAGGGCTCTTGATTGAAAGCAGCAGAAACTTATGCCGGCTATTAGCAGTAAAACAGGATTTGTTATGAGGTGACTGGGGACTTGCAGGATTGTTTGGAGGCTGGAAAACCTGGCTTTAAAAAGGGAGGAACTCTCTCACACACAAAGAAAATTCTTTGTGGGATTGAAAAACTAAATGTGGAAAATAAAGCTATAAGATGGTGTAGCAGGGAAATTTCTTCATGAAGTTACAATTGTGAAGGAGTTCTTTTTATGATACACCAAAAAATTAGCCATAAAGGAAACAACTTAATTTTTTACTACATTCAAATTAGGAGCTGTACACATTCAAAGAAACCTAAAAAGAATGAAATAATAGAGGATTTGGAAATGTTATCTGGTGCACTTTGTAACCAAAGGCCTAGATCATATATATATATATATATATATATATATAAGTCAGACAGCACGAAGGAGAGGTGAGGCTATGTAATTAGAGGATCCTCATTTTATGCTGTGAAACATAGATTTGTATAGATACTAGGAAACCTCTTCGCCATCATCTTCTCAAAACTGAGCACAAACATATCCTATGATGCAGAAATTCCATCTCTCGACACTTATTAATTGAAGATGGATCCACAACAGTGGTTCCCACATCTGCCACTGCGGCACAAACATTGTTTCATGCAGATGGCACTTGGGTTTCTACAACTTACCCAGCAGCACGTAGAGAAGTCCAAAAGAACTGAACCACTATAAATCCCTTTGAACCAGAGAAGACGTGGCTCTGGTCACTGAAGGTGAGACTGTCTCCCATCCATTCACCACCTACCTTTCCTGAGTTATAATATATATGTATATATATATATATATGACATTATTATTATTATTAGATTACATATATACATATATTACAAATGTGAAATATGGAAGAGTTATATGCTTAGTAGAACATTATTTAAAGGAAAAAATAGGAGACTGTAATCTGTAATGGTTAACAAACACATGAACATGTTCAGTGCTGTTGTCATCAATGCAAAATAAAACTACACTGATTCGTTCATGTTCTCTCATAAGACTTTATATTAAAGTCAGACAGCACGAAGGAGAGGTGAGGCTATGTAATTAGAGGATCCTCATTTTATGCTGTGAAACATAGATTTGTATAGATACTAGGAAACCTCTTCGCCATCATCTTCTCAAAACTGAGCACAAACATATCCTATGATGCAGAAATTCCATCTCTCGACACTTATTAATTGAAGATGGATCCACAACAGTGGTTCCCACATCTGCCACTGCGGCACAAACATTGTTTCATGCAGATGGCACTTGGGTTTCTACAACTTACCCAGCAGCACGTAGAGAAGTCCAAAAGAACTGAACCACTATAAATCCCTTTGAACCAGAGAAGACGTGGCTCTGGTCACTGAAGGTGAGACTGTCTCCCATCCATTCACCACCTACCTTTCCTGAGAGGTGTTTGTCTCCTCATCAGTGCTTGTCCTGCTTTCTCCTATTAAGGTTGTATCTGCTTCAAATTCAAACTGCCTCTCTTAGTCACACACTGCTCTTCCTGGAGTAGCATGCCTTTGGGTAAACTCCTGCAGACAGGATCTATATGGCACCTGTACAGGTTCCTGGGCCACATGCACATATCTAACAAAGCCAGAAATCATCTTTGAAGCAGAGCTCCAGGTCCTTGGACACTGGGCTCCTTAACTGCAGCACATCATGACAGAACCTTGGCTTCAAGCCTTACATCATCAGCTTATTCTTGGTGCTGGGAAGTACCACCGTGGAAAACAATCTGCGCAGCTGGTCTCTAGGCCTGGCAGTGGTCATTGCTCTATTACATGGAATGTCAGTGATAGGCATTGCTAAATCAACCTTTATCCTTTCAGGAAAGAGTCAAAAGACTGTCATCCAAGTCTCTTAGTTAACCAAGATCAGTTGCCTGAAATGCCAGGCTATAACCCCTCTGAGTCATACATTTTTAGGATGCCAGGTAATAGAGGAATTTGTCTTGGGCAAGTTCAGCTCACACATCTAATTTTTTTTGCCAAATTTATGTAATTTTACATATTTTTATATTTGAAAATTTTCAGGATTCAAAAAAGAGGAAGAAATATATTGGCATCTGGAGGGCTCTAGAGGATGTGGTGACTGTAGCACAATCAATATGCCAACAGAAGTACCAAGTGACCCTCCAGCTGCTGAGACATGCTCTCATCACTCACTCCTGACTCAAAGCCCCAGAACAGAGGAAAATTAGCTTTAGACAAGGAAAACCTTCAAATATACTATGAGGGGGCTTGGAGGTCATAAAACCAAAAGGTTCACAGTCCAAACTAAGACGCTCAAATGACATGGTTTATCAAACCAAATAAAATTGTAATGAGAAGCAAGGGGGAAACAGATGGATAAGATATCTCACTTAGGACACATGCACGTGTCCTAGAAGGTCCACAAGCTCCACATCATAGAATATGCACCGCTTATACATCTTACCTCGCTCTGTCACTGTCTCCCCAAGGGGCCACTACTGAGGCCAAAGCTGAGGTTTGAACAAAGAAACCAACAGATGGCTGATATCTTAGGATAAAGGTGTCATTCTTATTCTGGAGGCTCACAGAAACAAATAAAGATGGAGCTGACCAATTAACATCCAGGGGTTTTACCTTGTTTGGGAAGATGACACCTGGAGCCAGAACAGGTGGCACTAATGAATAATGAGTCAACCCATCACAGTATTAAGCTGCTTTATACCTTCTTTCTCTCTCTTCTTTTTCTATCTCTTCTCTGTCTCTCTCTCTCTCATTCTCTGCATGTGAGTATGTGTTTGATAGGGTCTTGTGTAGCCCAGGCTGGCTTTGAACTCCTGAGCTTCCTGCCTATCCCCCAAGTGCAGGCATTATAGGAGTATGCCACCATACCTGCCTTCATTTGCTAGCTTCTTATTTCATGTCTACCATACCCTCTACATTTTGCTATTTATCAAACTTTTTGCTTATTAGCTACTGTACTTAAAATACCTTTCAAAGTTTTGCTTATAGTTTGTGTGGTATATATATTCATTTTGTAGAAGTGAATATTCTCAAAAGCATAAATATGTCTGCGTGATTGAGACTAAGTCATGTCCCACCTCATTAGAAATGCCAGGGCACGTAGGAACACATACAAGGGTTGAGTAAGCACTACTTTCCCTCAAGACTTTTCATGAATTTCTCTTTGAAGGTCAGAGCTCAAATAGAAAGAGGTGATTGTATCATAGATAGAACTGAATAAACAGATGCCCACCACATACCTACAAAAGGAATATAGGCAAACAATAGGGTTTTGGGAATAACATTAAAACATAGTTATTGGAAATGAGACAATGTGTCTGTATTGGCAGGGTCTGAGTCTGAACTAAGCAAGATTGGACAGGAATATTTTTTTTAAGTTCTAGTTAATTTTTAAAAAATTTATTTGAAGGACAGCCAGAGAGAGAGAGAGAGAGAGAGAGGGAGAATGGGCACACCAAGGCCTCCATCTACTGCAAATGAACTCCAGCCAGACACGTGTGCCCCCTGGCTTATATGGGTACTAGGTAATTGAACCTGGGTCCTTAGGTTTCATAGAGCAGCACGTTAGCTGCTAAGCCATCTCCCCAGCACTGGACTGTATATTTACAAAACAATTTCCTTAGGTCTGGATAGCTATATGACTTATTCTGAAGGCAGGGTGGTTTCCAGAAGATGGTGAATAGGTGTCTCCAAGTACGGACAGTAGAAGGAATTCAGAAGCCACGATAGGCCTGGGCTGACAATATTACAAATTTCCTGGAGTCCTAGCAAGCAATGGGATTCTGCATTTCCACTGGTAATTGTTATTGAAAGTCATTGTCATATGAAAAGTCATTTCCATTAATCATTTCTCTGGAGTGTTACTGAGCTGATAGAGTGGTACAGGGTCAATCTCTCTCTCTTTCTCTCTCACACAAGGATCCAAAGACCTTCCGACACATGCGCTCACTTATACTTACCTTCAGAGGGAAGCTAGCCTAGATGACATCTGAACAATACAGTACTTGACCAGTAACTCCAATGATGCCAAAGGCTCTTGACCATTTAAGCAGACCTGAGGAACTCTTGGTCCCTAACAGTCTAATTTCTTAGTATTTTAATTCTCTAAGAGCCACCTCAAAGTTTCTCAGAGCACTGTAATCAGACAGAATGCCACTCAAGATTGGAAAAATCTGTGAGGAAGCTGATCATAGTCCTTTCTGTTGGTGTTCATACATCTCCCTTTTTAAACACCATTTAGTACACAGAAACACTGTGTGTAGTGTCCCCTTATCCCCGGTTCTTACCCAATGACAAAAAACTAGATTCCGTCAGTAGGGCTGACACCGAAAGCAGTATCCAAACTATGTCATGTAAGACTCCACAAGCATCAGGTTTTCTTCTTCCAATACAACAAATTTAAGATCCTCAGAACATATCTAAAGGTGGCTGGTAAATATTACCAAAAAAGTAACTTTCGGCTGGCGTGGTGGTGCACGCCTTTAATCCCAGCACTCAGGAGGCAGAGGTAGGAGGATCACCATGAGTTTGAGGCCATGCTGAGACTACATAGAGAATTCCAGGTCAGCCTGAGCTAGAGTGAGACCCTACCTCGAAAAAACAAAACAAAACCAAAAGTAGTTTTCAGGAAAAGATAAAATAATGAAAATTGAACAGGTTAAAAAAATTAACATGTGAAACATTGTGTTTTACTCATCTGAAGTAATTTAAAAATATGGCACCCCCAAATGTGCTACTTGGACATACCGAATATTTTGAACTAGAGATAATTGAGAATCAGCAAGTGTAGGAAGAGTTCTTTGTTATCGCTTCGTCTCCTTAAAATCAGGGTCTGAATAGTGAGCATCAAGGTGAGATTGCATAAATGGGTTTTAATAAAAACCATTGTCATTCTCTTGGTCCTCCCTGTGCTTCTTAGTCCCTTTCTTGCCATCTCACATCCCTGGAGGTCCAAACCCTCTTTGCTTCATTAAAAGTTGAATACAAACCCTCAAGTCTAACCATTCTTTTGCCTCTTTTCTATGAGCATGTAAATATTAATAAAAACTGTTTGCAATTTCTCCTGCTAAACTGTACTTTGTTAGCTTGCTTTGCCAGCCCCTAGGAGGAAAATGAAGAGGAGGAAAAGATTTTCCTCCCTGTTAGAGGGAACCAAGCAATTGTTATGACTTCTTTGAAGGAAATGTCAAAAAAGTGCAAATTTATCTGGCAAAGAAGGGAATGTTGAAATGAATTGCCCAGGGAGACACACAACATTTTTTTTCCCCCTCTGGAGGGTAAAGGATTCAATTAAAGCTCTTCCAGACCCCACAGAGATTGCTGTCACCCATAACTTGAATGGGTTAAAAATAGCTCCAAACCAATAAGATGACAGAACCTAACAACATAGAAAGAGATGCTAAGAACATAGGAAGAGAATGCAGTTTTCTACAGGAACACACCATTTTTTTCTACAATTTCAAAAATAGCTAATACTGATTTTTGTTGACTTCTCAACTTCAACCATTTAACAAGCTCATTATACATCGTAGTTTTATTCCTAGAAATCCAATCCTTAATATTCTGAAGGTCAGTGTTGTAAAAGTTTGAGGATGTTTGGAAGGGCACTTTGAGAAGCCCTTAGGGCTGCTTGAGATTGGATTTTAGGTGTTAGTTTTTGAGAACTGGAAAATCAATTACTGTGCCAGCTTCCTGGATGTCAAGAATGGCCACTGTTTCACACAATGCCTGCCAGGTAACGAAGCAGTCAACATTTTCCCTATTCAACAATCCTTCATTCCAACTGTCCAATTTGACATTCTTCTTAAAGAAATCACCGTAGTTGATACCTATACCTGAGGTCTTGAGAATTAAGAAATGTTTATCTTACATAGTCTAGCAATGCCTATCTGCCTGTATTATTCCCAAGGTGTTATTTATTGTTTAAGTTGCTTCTAGGGAAAAAGCAATGCAATCTATCATTATTAATTTTTGAGTTTAATATTTGAAAATATGCTTATGTTTTATTCATTTTGTGTTGTTCTAACAAAATGTCACAGACTGGGTAATTTATAACTAAGGGAAATTTGCTTCTTGCAAATCTGTAGGTCAAAATGTTGGCAAATTGTGACCATTGAGGGAGCTCCAAGATGGACCCTTATTAATACATGCTCTGGAGGGGATAAATGCTCTGTTTTCTTACACAGGAGAAGAGCTGGAGAGACTGAATGTGCTACTTCAAGTACTATAATGGATGGAATAAGAACACTAATTTCACTGACATACTGCCTTAGTCAACTTCTGCAAGTCACAGTACTTAAATCTATGCACATATTAGTCATTAAATTCTAACCCATGAACTTTGAGGGACACATTCAGACAATATTCTCCTTCTGCTATCACACGTGTGTTCTTCTATGCAAAATGCACCCATTTTATTCCAGTATTCCCTAAACTCTTAACTTGTTCCAGCACCAACTCAAAAACATGAAGTCCAGAATCTCATGAATATCAGATGTGGGTGAGACTCAAGTACCTTCTTTCCATCTCGGGGCACATTTTCTCCAGTTGTGAACGTGTGGGGTCAAACAAGTTCCAAACATTAAAAATACAATGGTCACATAGATGGAGGATAGGCATTGTCATTCTAAAAGGGATCATACCACAGCACATGGGGGAAAATGAAGAAATAAATGTCCAAAGCAAGTCTAAAATCTAACAAGACAAGAAACCTTAAGTTTTCAGGCTTGAGAAAAACATCTGACCTCAGGCCCTGCCTTCTGGACATAGTAAAGCCCAAGGTTAGGACCCCAAGATTCTGGGATGGTGGGCTACTCCTATGACTTTGCTGGGGGCTGCTAACACAGCAGCTGTCAGGGGTTGGAACTAGGTGCCTAAAAGACTGGCCCTGCGTGCTAGAAGCTCCTCAGCACTAACGTTTTTGCCATACCTCCTATGGCTCCACTGGGTAGCACCATTGTAGACTCTCACTTCAGTTTCTCTGACTCGCTACTGTGGTTTGCATTGCCCCAGTGGAGACCCTCTGAAGTGGCTGCCATTCTAGCTGATTTTTCTCCTTTGTGTTGCTGAGGCTCTTTGAGCCATTCTTTTAAAATCTGGGTGAGCTTAGCAAGGTCCACATAGCTCTTGAACTATGTGCATCTGTAGGGTGAGCATCATGTGGTTGCCACTGAAGTTGGGCTGTTTGAGCCATGGTTGGGATGGTTAAGAAGCTCTGTGTTGGGATGCTGGGATCAGAGCTGGCAGGTCCCACACATGCTCAAAGTCATTTCCCTCCGCTCTCGAGGCCCTGGTACTCTCAGCCTGAAGAAAGTGACAGCACCAAAGGTCTTCAAAATCTGGGAGTGTTCTTCTGCTGTCTGCACGACTAGCACTCAGGTTTCTGTATCAGTCTTGTCGAACTTGCCCACATGAGGTATTTTCTCCCGTGGTGCTAATTCTTGTTAATGTAATGGAATTTAGAACCACGATGGCGACAAGGCTCTGGGTTCTTCTGCAAGGGAATTTCTAGATGAGGCAGTTGAGGTGGTGTTGTAGTAACCTTGGCGTTACTGGGATAAAGCACCTGACCGAAAGCAACTGAAGAAAGGAGACTATTTTGGTTTATAACCTTGAGGGGAAGCTTCTCGATGGCAGCGGGAAGCACAGAGGCTGGGCATCAACTCTGCTATGGTGGGTGGAAACACAGAAGCAGGAGAGAGTGAAACTAACGCTGACAAGCTAGGTGTTAATAAACCTCACGGTCCACCCCCAGTGACACACCTCCAGCCAGGCTTTGCCTCCCAGATTATTATCAGCTGGGCACCGAGCATTCAGAACCCATGAGTTTATGGGGGACATCTGACACAAACCATCATGGATGGGACGACCTATTCTATGCGCAGCACCATCCCATGGGCTGGGGTTCCCGGACTGTGAAGAGGAGAGGACAGGTGCAACAGCAGCATTCATATTTCTCTGCCTTCTTGCTTGGAATTTAATGTGACGAGCTGCTTGAAGTTCTTGTTGCCCTGCCTTTTCTGCTGGAATGGACTGGATCCTCAAACTGTGATCCAGAATAACCTTTCCTTTCTTTAAGTTGGTTTGTCAGGTATTTTATCACAGAAATGAGGAAAGTAAACATCTCCAAAATAGGGTTTTGTTTTTTTTTTTTAGGCCAATTTTGCTTACAAAGTATATATCTTTAATTATGTTATCTCCTTTTGCATTTCATTATAAGCAGTCAAGAGAAGTATGCACACCTTGTTTAGTTATTTCTACTGCCAAATTTCCTATCCAGTTCATCCCTCTTGAATTTCGTCTGCACAAGGTACTAGGACACAGATGCAGTAAAGCTAATTTCTTAGCTATTTTGTAACAACGTTTTCCCTCCAGTTTCTAATAAGATACCCTTCCTTTCCAGCTACTTTGCTGTCCATATCCTAACCTTTCCATCACAAGCACATAAGTGATCTCTGAGAGATCAGGGACCATCTGCAGCAATCCTCTCTCAGGCCCTCACCTGAATCTGTCTGAACATTCTGTACAAAGCAGCCTGGGATTTTTTTTTTCTAGCATATATCTCTCATTTGTTTAGCTTTTCTACATTTTATAGTTCCAAAAGGTCTTTCACATTCAGCAGCCCTGTGCCCACCCTATCCACAGTTTTGTTTGCTACTATTTCAATGACCCTTGCTCAACCATAACCCGGAAATATGAAATAGAAAATTTCATAAATAAATCACTCATAAATTTTAAATTGCATACTGTTCTCAATAGTGTGATGGAATTTCACACAACATCATTCTGTCCTGATTACATTTGAATTTTCCTTTTTCTCCAGAGTATCCACACTGGGTAGGCTACTTTTCTATCAGTCACTTTGCAGCCATCTTTGTTATCAAATCCACTATATAATAACATAATGCTTATGTTCAAGCAACCCTATTATAGTTAACAACAGCCCCCAAACACAAGCATAGCAATGCTGGCAATTTAAATATGCCAAGAGAAGCTGTGCCATGCTTTATTTTTAATAAAAAAGAAAGTCCTCAATTTTTATTAAAAAATTGTATGCTAGTCTGATAAGATCTATGGAAACAGCAATTTTTCTATCCAGTATGGAACCATGAATAAGGAAAAAGAAAATAGTGTTAGTTTTTCTGTCACAAGTCAAACTGCAACATTTTGAAGCCACAATGCATTATAAGAACTCAAACTTTGAAGAACACTGCTTGCTTAGTTCAGATAGAAGGGATTGGTATTTTATTTGTATGCATAGAAAACATATATATGAATGATTTGGTACCATTTCAAGCACCCAATGAGGGCACTAGGCCATATGCCCTATAGATAACAAAGGACTAATTTTTTTTTTTTTTTTTTTTTTTTTAGTTTTAGTTTTCGGTTTTTCAAGGTAGGGTCTCACTCTAGCCCAGGCTGACCTGGAATCTACTCTGTATTCTCAGGGTGGCCTTGAACTCACTGAGATCCTCCTACTTCTGCTTCCTGAGTGCTGGGATTAAAGGAGTGCGCCACCACACCCCGCAACAAAGGACTATTTTTAATTTTTAAATTAAGTTTTACAGCAGCTTCTGCATTACTCTTGGACCGTTGTTTCTGTATGTGGTTCTGGGATTCAAATCTAGGGCCTCATTCATGCTAGAGAAGCACTCAACCCACTGAGCTACATCCCAAGCCCTCATTGATCACTTCCTATCTTCATCTGTTTGCGTTCCCATGACATCATAACATATTCTGGGTGATTTATAAACAATAGAAACTTATTTCTCATATTTTGGGAGGAGAAGAAATCTGAGATCAAGGTACTGGCAGGTTCAGTGTCTGGGAAAGGGCACTGTGCTTCCAGGATTGCGCCTGGGTATGACATCCTGCATAGGGGATGAGAAAGAAGAACAGAGAGAGAACGGCCCTCTCTGGCCCTTACCTCTTCATATGTGGAATAAGGGCTCAGTCACACACATGAGGATCCTGCCTTCATGGCGTAATTCCCTTACATAAGCCCCACTTCTTCTTGCTATTGCATTGACTATTAAGTACCAACACATGGAATTTGGGTCACCCATTCAGATTATAGAACACTACTTACCAAACACTATTTATAGCTCAAAAATAAGTCCTTATTGTGTTTTCACAGTAATACTTAGACATATATATGGGGGCAAAAAATTTGAGGTCCTGGTACATATGTCCCCAGTGGAGGTTAAGTAAAGGGACATTTTGCTTCCTTGCTTGTCTAATACTATAACACGTGTCCTTCTCATGGTTTTAGTGCCATTTTCTTCAGTTTTGTACTTTCTGCTTGCGATTTTTTGGTTTGAAAGAGCTCCTGCATGAAGTACTGAAATGTTATCCAGTGTCCTAGCTGTGAGAAAGATGTGACGTGCCCTATGGAGAAAAATATGTTAGAGAAGCTTTGTTCAGCCATGACTTATAATACTGCTGGTCAGGAGCTTGGTGATAATGAATCAACAATATATATTAAGTTAAGTGTCCTGAAACAGAGCTATATATAAAAAGTGTTTGTATTGATCACCTGACAAAAAGTACTTGCAGGAGCCTGCTCCTCTACTTCCCCTAGGAGCAATAATTTAGAATTTTCTAATTTAGTCTGTGGGGACTTTACAGAACCCATGCACTCTGAATAATGACAAGCAACTATATGTATCTGAGTGTTGATGTGTATGAACAAATGCATTTTCCTTCTGGTAACCATGTGGCTCTTTTGCTAATTTTCTTCCTGTGGCTGGAATTTAATAATTTCATTTCTTTGGATATATTTGTGTCTTTGGGACTTGATTGAGGTAATAAGGGGGCAGTGTTCTTTGCTATATCTTTTATTGTCTCCTTTTGGAAGGATTGAGAATGCCCAAAGATTTTTTTTTTTTTTGAATTGTAAGTGAACTAATTGCCTGAAAACTTCATTTGTAGTAGTTGGTAGAGTTTCAAGTAGAATGACACTTATATTGTTTTTTGTTGCCCTTCGAAATTCTGATTAACTTGTTTATTGACATTTTGGCTCTTTTTCTTCTTTGTGGGTTTCTGGAATATTATTAATACATGAGAGCTGGGTAGTCTTTATTTAGTTTGTTATTCTGGTCAATTTTGTCTTTAAAGGGAAAACATGCCCCTGCAGCACACAAGCTAATTGGGGTCGTGTGGAATCCAGGAGCAAGAGCTAGAGGAAAGAGGACCTAATGACATTACAGGAGGAAGCTGCTCGGGGCCGCTTTGGTTCCAGCAGTTCTGTCGTCTTCAGCCAGGCTCTCAGAAGCTGACTGACACAGGCTGGTAAGAGGTTACTTTGTAACATCACATTTTACTCTCACTTTAACAACAAAATGTGAAGCAGATCAGAAGAGGTTAGGGAAAGCAAAGCATGGAGATGTGTTGAGGTAGATGTCTGACTGCCCTTAGGCAACCACTGTATTTTGTGCCATTTTCCCATTTTCCTCTAAACGTGTTTTTTTTTATTTTTTTTTTTATTTTTATTTTTTTTATCCTCTCTAGGTACAAATAAATGACTAGGCTTCTTGTTAGTCGGGGCACGGGATCTATCCCCAGTCGTAACTATGTTCACACAAACCTAACTACTTTTCTTTTCTTTGGCATGGTTCATTTTAAGACAGATCTTTCACAGCAAAATGAAGGAACGTCTCTTTCCTCAAGAAAGTCCAAGTATGTGTTTGTGTAAATGGAAGCAGGAAGCTCCATGGTTTATAGAAACTGAAATCATGTCACAGGAGAATTGATCAGAATTGGGACAAGTAAACCAGTGAACTGGGGAGGGATATAGCATGGGCTTAGAGAGTCCATTTTATTTTACTCACTATCATGGTTAATTTGTATAATTTTATACCACTTCAAAGTGATATGCTCATCTATTCAAGTTGCACACTTGCGTTGGAGAGATGGCTCAGTGGTTAAGGCACTTGTCTGTAGAGCCTAACAACCTCTGCTTGATTCCCCAGTACCTATGTAAAGCCAGATGAACAGAGTGGAGCATGCATCTGGAGTTCACTTGCAGCAGCTGGAGGCCCTGCCCATTCTTTCTTTTTTTTTTTTCTGTCTCTCTTCTAACTCTCTCTACTTTCAAATAAATAAATTAAATTAAGAAAATAAAAATAAGGGCTGGAGAAATGGCTTAGCGGTTAAGGCGTTTGCCTGCAAAGCCAAAGGACCCAGGTTTGATTTTCAGGACCCACATAAGCCAGATACACAGGGTGGCTCATGTGTCTGGAATTCGTTTGCAGTGGTTGGAAGACCTGGAGTGCCCATTCTCTCTCTCTCTCTCTCAAATAAATAAATAAAAATAAAATATTTTAAAAATAAATAGATAAGTATGCAACAGTCTCAGACAAGTGTGTAACAGTCTCAGTTGCAGCTCTGTTCCTGTGAGGCAAAAGAAGATGTAAACCATATACCAAGAACCAGACCAAAAGATATTATACACAGAGGAAAACTTTGTAGACAGAGGATAAATTTGGCAGGCCTGATTTGGACCACGGGGCTTTTATTTGCTAACCTTGATCTATAAAATTGGCATGACTGTAGTATACAACTGTCCAGTTGTTGGGAATATTATAATAAAGTTTAGTACATGATAAGCACTTTTGTTGCAAAGATAAAATTATGTATTTTATATGCTATGAAATGAACATATATTAAGCATTTTACTTAACTATTAAAGAAAGATACAATAGCTGGGTCATAAGAGTTGTTAAAAAAAACCTAAATATCAGAGGTTTATAGATCAGAAATAATAAAATTTATTTGTTGCTTAACACAAAGTTGACTTGTGGGAAAGAAGTTCTATCTCTATCAGACATGTTACATGTATGTTCATAGCCAAGTCCTTTGTATTGTAATGTAATTTTCTATGACTTGTAACTCAAAAGTGAAGAAAATGAAAATCAAATCCAGAATGGTGATAAAGAGATCAAGGAGTTCATTGTTATTGCACGTTTGTTTACACACTTAAATCTTAGCTACTAATTTTGCATAGATGTCAGCTAGAATTAATTTATCCCATGATGTTGGAAAACCATTGTGTGTTTATTATAGGGAACTCAGGGGTTAGCTAAAATTTTCTTCAAATTGAGAGGTTATTGATTCCTGTGAGTTCGCAGTATAGATTCTCTCATCAAAGTGGATGTCTAGTTTTTGGCCCTACATCATCCTTTTTGAGATATCTTTCCATTGTCTTCGTGACTCAGATGCCATCAATCTTTAGTTCTGTGAATGCATGAAGTAGATAGGACATTTATAACCCAATAACATGAACAATTTAAAAATATGACAGCTCTCCTTGGCTCCCTATCATTAGAAATTTCTTACTGGCTGCCTATCTTAATCTGTTTGGGCTTCTATGATATAAAAATGTACACTAGGAGACTTAGAAGCCATGGAAATTTATTTCTCACTGTTCTTGAAGCTGTAATTTTAGGATCCAGATGCCAGAAGGTTTGGTGTCTGATGAAAGCCTCTTCTCAGTTCACAGAGGACACATGTACATGGAGGCAGATCTCTTATATAAAAACATTCATCTCACACTTATTGACCCTCTCACAGAGGTCCAGATGATTGAGAATTAGGCTTTTAATATTTAAGTTTTGGAAGGAAAAATACCTTTATTAATAGCACTGATATCTCTGTAGAGTCAGGCACACTTGCCTTTTCTTTTGCCTCCATTACCCTGCAGTTAGCTTCTCCTTGCTGGAGGAAAACTCTCAACCAAGAGCAGCTTGTGGGAGGAAAGGATTTATTTTGGCTTGCAGACTCAAGGGGAAGCTCCATGGTGGCAGGGAAAGTGATGGCATAAGCAGAGGGTGGACATTACCTCCTGGCCAATGTCAGGTGGACCATAGCAGCAGGAGAGTGTGCCAAACATTGGCAAGGGCAATCTGGGTATAACACCCATAAGCCCAACCCCAACAATACACTGCCTTCAGGAGGCTCCAGTTCCCAAATTGCTCCCAGCTTGAGACCTAGCATTGAGAGCACATAAGATTATGGGGAGCACTTGAATCCAACAACACACCCTCCTTTTTCTTATGGTTTTAAATTCTTCTTCATTTATTTTGGTTGTTCATCAATTGCTTTTTTCTATTAACTCTTTTCAAATGACAAGTTGGTATTTTACCTTAATATACAAAATGAATTATTAAGTTTTTGATATAAAAGAAACCCCACAAAACCTAGTAGAGTAACTCAAAATTCCTATACAGAAAAGAATCTTCTGTGATTAATTATGAGCTGTGATTTTTAAATGGAAACCCTTCCTTTTGTTATCATCATTATCTATTATAGGGAAGAGGAAGTAAATCAACAGTATAAATGGAGATTTTTGAATAAGTAGTTGCTTCTGTTATCTACTATTTGGCTTTCCATGTCTTTTATTGAGTTATCGTTTTCCTATTTTTCCATTATTTATAATTTTCTTCATCACAAACAAATTAGATATATTTTAAAAGTTGATATATTTAAAAATTATGAAATAAAACCCTCTGTCTTTGTTAGGGAATTTCAAGGCCTAGAGAGGCAAGATCATGTCTTAGCAAGGGACTTTAAGTGTATCACGTCTATGATTGCTCAGGCATCTGGAAAGTTAATGGCCAAATATGCCTCATCAAGATGACATTTGAACACTTATGCAGTGAAAATAAGCTATAGATAGTGACATTTCTCTTTTCTATTAAGAAATTAATGGTAGATTTTTATAGTCTGAGGAGAGAGACATAGGTCTCTTAGATCTAGTGGCCTCAACTAGCAACTGGTATGTGGTAGTTTGAGTAGATGGCCCCCAATATATTCAGTGTTTTATAAGTTTGTATTTTGCATCTGCAGCCACCTGGCTGGAGGCAGTGTCACTGGGTGGATCTTAAGGTGTGGTGGTGGGTTTCAGGTTTCAATCTAAAGATATGCAAAGTGTGCCGAGCTATTGTTCCTGGAGTGTGCTGTGCTGTGTGGCTTTTGACTTTTAGACTTGTGCTTCTGTCTCTGTGTTTGGCCATAAGAAAGCAGGCCAGCTTCTTCTGCCATTATGGAACTTCCCCTGGATTTATAAGCTTCAGTAAATCCCTTCCTCCATAATTGTGCCTGGTCTGGAAGTTCATCTCAGTGAACCTGAAGCTATCTGCTACATGGTATTTGACTATTAGTTCAGGTTAGTACATGAAAAAAATTATGAGGAGTTTTGAATTTTAGTGTTGTAGTGTTGGTTGTCTTAAGTTAACTGGTATTCTGGTTTTGACTTGGATAATTTGCAATAAGTTCAACTGAGAAAATTTCAAATAGTGAAAATAAGTTCTGTTCATAGAAATGTAAGTTATGTTAGATGTTTGGTCAGATTGCATTATAAAGTAGAATAAGGTAAAAGAAAACATGTTGACACTTAAAGAGCTAAAGAATACTTAATCAAGACTATTACAATATTGGTATTAGAGTAGGATAAACAGATTAAACTTACAAGTGCAACGAAGACATCTGGGACTTTACAGCCATTCAGCAGAGTGAAGGGGTGATAAATAGAAAATTTCAAATCGGATGCCAACAGTCAGGAAATCTTTGATTCAATAAAGTTGTGGAATAAGTAACTTTATCAGGTATCTAAATGATCAAATATCACAAGTGACAGCGGGGGGGGGGGTGGGGTTCGTGGGGAGTGAGTCTAGCTAAACCTACTTAGCAGGATTCATGCAGTGCTAGGTTTAGGCAGGCCAAAGAATGAATTAAAGCCCCAACAAGGACTACTTGAGAAGAGAGACCAAGGGAATTTAACTAAACTTGGTTGAGGAAAGAGTCCTTGTGACTGGTCAGGGTAGATTTCCTGGGTAAGGTAAGGTTTGAGCAAAAGCTTGATGGAAAAAAGAGAGTAACCTTCACAGATAACAGAAGAACATTCTAAGGAGAGGGAAGCAAAGATACAAAGGCACAAATTTGCTTGACAAAGTGAAGGAATAGCAAGAAAACCACACGGAGGCCACTACAATATACTCATTTCACATTTTACAGTATGGTTGGTGCTCATGCCGTTTAGTGATGGACTTATATCTTTTATGTTGAACTCTATGATGATGCTATGGATCTACTCAGTTTCTATGGTCAGTCCATAAGCATATCATGCATTCAAATCTTGTTCTGTTGGAATATTCACTCTTGGAGCTGGTTACTATGCTGTTAGAAAGCCCAGGCCACATGAAACTGTCACATAATGTTCCATGTCTAGCCAACTTCCAGATGTGTGAGTGAGTGAGACTTCAGATGATTGTAGGCCCTTACTATCTTATCATTGCAGTCAATACTTCATCACTGTGAAGAAAAGAGGGTTGGAGGTAGTCTCTTGCCTGTTTCTAATAAGCACATTACTGTATGTACATGCTTATATCATCAAGAATTGGGGTGACTCATGTAACAATAGTGCCTGGGACATTTGACACAGCTAAAATTCAATGAGTAAGTGAGAGGGGGAAGTGGTGGTGAGTTCAGAGTGATATTTGCAAAGGGGCAGAATATATACGATATTGTAAGCCAAGATAAGGACTAGATTTTACTATGAGCAGAAAGAATAAATAAAGACATGCAAGCATAATTATCAAATTGTTTTTGAGCATGAACTCTAAGAAGAGAATTAGTGTAATGATAATTAAGGGAATATCCAGTGTAGAAAAGACACCATTAGTTTAAATCCAAATACTACCAATTATGATTTGGGTTATGGAAACAATTGTTTGGATGCTTTGAGAATTTTTTCATATGTGAAATTAGGCTGTGTTATGAGGATTAAATTTTACAATACTTATAGCAGACCCTTAGCATTTACTGGGTTTTTTCTCTGCTTCTACCTACTCTGAATATGTTTGGATGCTTTGCTACTAAAATGTGTTGAATTGATATACATCTTCATTCAAAAGAAGTAAGTCTCATGGGTTGAGGATGGGGCTCAGTGGGTAGATTGCCAATCATGCAGGTTGCCCTGAGTTTCATCTTCTGAACCATATAAAAAGGGGTATGGTGGATACAGGAGAACATGAAATTCAAGGTTATCATCAGCCATGTAGGGAGTTGAGGACATCATGGGCTACATGAAGTCTTGCCTCAAAACAAAAACAAATAAACAAACAAAAAAAGAGGACGAGGAAGAGGAAGGAGAAGAAGAAAAGAAAGATCTAGCAGATAGAAGAGACAAACTTCACCGGGCATGGTGGTGCACGCCTTTAATCCCAGCACTCAGGAGGCATAGGTAGGAGGATTGCCTTGTGTTCGAGGCCACCCTGAGACTCCATAGTGAATCCCAGGTCAGCCTGGGCTAGAGTGAAACCCTACCTCGAAAAACAACCCCCCTCAAAAAAAAGAAGAGACAAACTTGCTCTTTTTGGTTCTTTATAAGGGTAGATATATAGAATAATGTTGGATGGCAACAGACTTGTATGCCTTTCAAAATAGGTATGCTTTCCCCCTCCTATGTTTAGACATTACCTAGACACAATAGGTAATGCGTTTCAAAGCACAGAAGCTGAGATCAAATTCAGTTTCTTTGGAAAAGAAGTCTGTGAGGTGCGTTCTCATGGCTGCCTCGTGCCTGTTCTAGTCTCTTGCCTTTAGTGACTTAAAATATTTATTCCCATTTTATGAATTAGTTACTGAGGTCAAGGGAGCTTAATGGATTAAAATACTGGCACAAGATCCCAGAGCTATTACATTTGGAAACAGAGACCAGCCCCACTTATAATCTGCTGTCTCTAGTGATATACTCATGGCTTCCCTAATTGAAAATATTCTTAGTAGATATTAAATTATTTTTAATCTTTAATCTGCCAAGCACTTCTCCTTTCTGCTGGAAGCAGCACTTTCTTTTCTGAACCATGAAAAAAAGTATAGTGTCCTGTTGTCTGATCGCAATCGAGTTATCTAGGAAAAGGCATCTACTCAAACTGGGCCAATTATGTTCCTCCCTGGGATGTTCAAAGCTTGAAAACCCCATGAGTGCTTAGAGTACAGCGTAGGGGAAGTTGTTGGCAGTCATGCTCCTCACTACAGTGTAACTTCGTCTCAAAGAATGAAATAAAAATGCACGACGAAGCAGAGATGAGAAACCATGACAGTTTCAGTTGTCCTGGAGGCTCAGCTGCCTTCCTTTTTCTGTGTAGACACCTCAATCTTCTTCCAGGGATGCTCCTATTGTGCCTATACTTCATGTGGGCTTCTGTCATGTGCAATCAAGAGACCCCAGTTAATGCAGTTTCTCAGAATTGCAGACTTTGAAATCTGTTATTGTACTGCTAGCTAATATATGTAGCATTACTATTTTGACTATTTCTCATTTCCCTTCTTTAAAATGTCCTTGGCTCAGTGGCCAGCTAGTAGGAAGCAGAGGACTCAGCTAGCCTTGGAAAGGAAAGGACGTAAAGTATACCAGTGAACCATTAGAAACTCATTAGTCCTGTAATAAAGGGATTGATCCCGTTCTTAAAACTCCCACCTGGCTTCACAATTAACCAATGTGCAATTGTTGATAAAATTGAATGTTCACTGATAAATCAACACTATTTCTGAAGGGAATAAAAGGGATATCATGAATACTAAGTGAACTTAAGTTTAAAAACAACTATAAAACAAATTGATTGATGTAAGCATAAGACTGATATTTAGAATTGGTGTTATATTAATACATGCTCCAAAGAATTTGTCCCTTGAATAGCTAAAACCTAAAGAAAAATTCCTTTAGCTTTCCAAACTCAGGCACATGAATTACATTTTAGAGATGAGAATGGCCCTTTCCAGAAGGGCAAATTGATGTTCAGCTTGACCTTGAGCAGGGGCTATGTTCCTTCACTTGACATGTTTTTGGGTCTCAGTTTTTCTTATCTTTGACACATTGCTCATTTAATAATGATCTATAATATAATGATGAGCCTGTGGACCACCTGGCCAAGAGACCACTCCTCAGCTAAAGACATGCTAAGGAGCTGGGAGGAATATTTATCCCCTGGATGAGGCCCTACAATTTTATTATTCTCTTTTTTATAAAAGGTATATTTTAAGGAGGACAATGTTTCTTCCTGTTTTCTTTCTTTTTTTTTTTTTTTTTGGTTCAATATAATGAAAGAGAACCCTAGATTAGTAAATTCATTTGTGAAGAAGATGAACACCAGGATGGTAATTCAGATAGGTTTCCTTTTCTGCTCCATCTTCTTTGTGTTACTGAATATTGAACCCAGGGCTTCCCATATGCAAGGGAGGTGCTTTTTAAAATTTATTTTATATATTTGAGAAAGAGAAAGAAGGAGAGGGAGGGAGGGAAGGAGGGAGGGAGAGAGAGAAAGAGAGAGAGAGAGAGAGAGAGAGAGAATGAAGGCAAGTGCATTTGCGGCAGTTAGGCATATAGCAGGCTTGGAGTCATTGAATATGAAACCCTCCTTCTTCATCAGATTTGGACTCTACCTCCCCTTTCCTTGGTAAAGGGAGAAGAGTGCAATTATCAGAGCATTGCTGAGGGGAAGCTATTTCCTCCTAGCCCCAAAGTAGAATTTGAGGTTTACCCCTGCACCTGGGTGAAGACATGGCCTTTTAAGCTATTCAAAACCTAAAATTCTTGTCACCTCTCCTAAGAGTTAATTCAAATAAGCCTGTGGACCACCTGGCCAAGAGACCACTCCTCAGCTAAAGACATGCTAAGGAGGTGGGAGGAATATTTATCCCCTGGATGAGATTATTGCACTTAAACCAGTGGAAGCTCCTCCCTCAAGGTAGTTGCTTACAGACCTTCCCTGGTAAGCCCGCCAGCTTTCTTGAGGTCTAATGCAAGCATCATAAACTTCTCTTTTCTTCTTATCTCTTCCTCGGATCTTGGCTAAAATCCTAAGCTTGCTCTCTCAAACCTGAATTTTCTCACAGTATTTTCTGAAGACTCCATTATGTAGCCACTTGCTGACTTTCATTGCTGAGCTTTCCTCCTTTCTTAAAAGGCGCTGCTTTCCCCTGTGGGTTGCCCACCTCCTTCCTCCCAGCGATACATGGGTTTACAGCTTGCCTACCCTGTTGTTTGTTTATCAAACATGACTAAAATTATCCTTGAGCTTTATTATGAATCTGTTCCTAAATTCTTTTATTAAAGATACTAAAACCCCCACAAAATGTAACTTGAGTTCCGCAGTAACACTTTGGTTCTGAAGTACAGGCCCGCTCACCAGATGGGTTTTCCTCGTAGGAAACAATGGTGGCTGACATAGCTATTCTTTCTCCTGAGACTCCCTGTGAACTCTTATTCTTTTTTTTTTTTTAAATATTTTTCTTTATTTATTTGACAGACAGAAAGAGGGAGAGAAGGAGAGCAAGAGAGAGAATGGGAATGCCAGGGCCTCCAGCCACTGCAAATGAACTCCAGATGTGTGCACCCCCCGTGCATCTGGCTAACATGGGTCCTGGGGAATCGAACCTGGGTCCTTTGGCTTTGCAGGCAAACACCTTAACTGCTAAGCCATCCCTCCAGCCCCTGAACTCTTATTTCTGTCATAGGACTTGATTCAATGACATGGAAACAAATCTTCAGAATGATGATTGAAGCTAGTAATAATTCCACTGGAAGTAATAAAATAAATGACAACACTCCTGTATGTGTGGGTGCTTTATAATAAATACTTCAATGGAACATTTTAATTTTTAAAAGATTTTATGATGGATTCACGTAAATTTTACAAATTTTCTAATACTTACTATTTGTAATAGTTTTTTAAAAATATATATTCAAAAATTGCACAATCTGTACTGGTTGTTCAGAAACCAGAATGAATTCTTTGAAAGAGAATTGTTTGTCTTTTAAATACCTGTACAGACAAGAAGTATAGCTCTATAAAATAGTCTCAACCTCAGGATCTTTCCTATTTGGTACCAATTTAAAGGGGAAAAAAATGTTAACACTGGTCCAGACAGTAAAGTATAAATAATTTGGAAAATGACAGTTGGTTTAGGGAAAGGTTTAGGAACCTTAAAGAGGAGATTTGAGGACTCTAGAAGTAAAGTCTCCAATGCGGAAGAAGCTTTTGGACTAAAGGCATGTATGGCATGATGGTGAGGTCAAATTTCCTAGCCAGGCTTTGGTGATTTTGAGACATCGTAAGGTATGATTCAAAGTCATGTTTGGTCCAGCCCTGGGTTGTAATCTTCCCCTTACATCAAAATATTTAGTGAAACCTCCGCTGTCTGAAATATTCTTGTCTAAGTGTTATAAAGGAAGTCAAAGGGGTTTTGTCCTAGGAACTACTTGAGACACAGGAAGTGAGCTATAGGTGGGACAATCAAGAGTTCAGGAATGAAAAAAATTTGGAGAGATAGGGGAACGTGAAGTAGGGGTACCATCTGGGATGTTTCAGAAAATGGGGTGGGGTCGAGATGGGCCTTGAGCCACATCGTGTCCATAGTTAGCAGGATTGGACCAGAAGTCAACCCAAGAGGCGTGGAGTGATCATCTGGCTTCACTTCAGTTGGGAGATAATCATTGAGAATGACTAGGTTGTAGTAGTTGTCCTGAAGTCCAGTCTTGGCAGCGTTTTGCTGGGTGACAATAAAAGTGTTTGGTAAAAATCTTGAAGAAATTGCATAGCTTTTTTTTTTTTTACACTTTTGACCCGGTGGCAATTGCCACATTTCCTGTGGTATTCCTGCTGGTGGGGCTAGAACTAGGAAGTGAGCTGCTTGCTTCAACATCTTTGTCAGCATCTTGGGACACTTCTGTGTGTATTGTCTTTGTGGTTTTAATGAGACTCCTTACCTTCTGCAGAGTCTAGTACCTGTGTAGGAGAGAGATAGGATGTGATCTTGGAATTTCCAATACTACACCTGAAGCCTACCGTTTATTTGAGCACTGACACATACAATTTGAAGGAAGCCTCTTAAAGAAACAGGATCAAAATTTGTGAATGTATAGTTAAATACAAAAGTGAATACTTGGGAAAAGTAATAACTTTTATTATTATTATTATTATTATTATTTTTGGTAAAGGGTCTTGCTTTTTAGGCCAGGCTGGCCTGGAACTCATTATGTAACCCAGGTTGGTCTTGAAATCATAGTGATCCCTGCTTCAGTCTTTTAAGTGTGGAAATTCTAAGTACACATTTAAAATAGGCTGAAGACATAAAAAGAATACAGAAAAATAATAATATTTTTATATGGTTTAGCAGTGTGGTACCAACTTGACTATATTCACTGAGTACAAAACTAATTAGTAAAAAAAACTTTAAATATTATTTTTAATTGAGTGAATGTAAAAATAATTCAGTCTTTCCTCCAGAGGGTCAAATTCTTTATATACTTTTGATAGTAAAAATAGAGATGCTTTAAGGTTTGCAGCTATAGTTTGTGTTAAATTTATTTAATGTTATTTCCATTCTTTTTAAAAAAAATCTACAAGCAGAGATAGAGACAGAGAGAGAGAGAGAGAGAGAGAGAGAGAGAGAGAGAAAATGAGATCCCACTGGTTGAGTGATTCTTTTTTAAATTTTAATTTATTTGTTTATTTGACAGAGAAAGAGGGAGAGAGAGAGAGGAAGAGGGATACAGAATGGGCACACCAGGGCCTCTAGCCACTGCAAACAAACTTCAGAAGTATGCGCCCCCTTGTGCATGTGGCTGACGTGGGTCCTGGGGAATCGAACCTGGATCCTTTGGCTTTGCAGGCAAATGCCTTAACTGCTAAGCCATCCCTCCAGCACTTGAGTGAGTCTTTCCTGGGCTACTGGGGTATTATTCAGGAAGGATTTCCCCACTACTATATCAGAGAGTTCACCTTAATTTTTCTTCCAGTTGTTTAACAGTTACAGGTCTTAGGACTGGAGAGATGGCTTAGTGGTTAAGGTGCTAGCCTGTGAAGCCTAAGGACCTATGTTTGACTGCCCAGAATCCACATAAGCCAGATGTACATAGTGGTGCATGTGTCTGGAATTTGTTTGCAGTAGCTAAAGACCCTGGTGAGCACATGCTCTCCTTCTCTCTCTCATAAATAAATAAATAAATATTTTTAAAAAAGAGTTTCAGGTCTTATATTGAGGTCTTCAATTCATTTGGAATTGTTTTTTATGCATGATGAGATGAATGTGTTTAGTTTCATTTTTCTACCTGTGGTCATCCAATTTGTCCAGCACCATTTGTTGAAGATGCTGTCTTTTCTCCAGTGTACATTGTTGGCTTCTTTGTCATAGATCAAGTTGGTATAGTTACTTGATCTAAGGGATAGGTCTTCAGTTGGGTTCCATTGCCTATTTTTATGCCAGTGCCATGCTGTTTTTGTTACTATGGCTGTGTAGTATAACTTTAGATTGGGTGTGGTGATGACTCGTATTTTTGGATATTAGAGGCCTTTTGCTATTCCATATGTTTTGGTTATCATTCAGTTCAAGAGATTTTACAATTTTCTTTTTTATTTCTTCCACAATCCATTCATGATTTAACAGCGTGTTGTTCAGTCTCCAGGAGCTGGTGTAATTTCTATTGTTTTTCTTGTTAATTTCTAGCTTTAACACACTGGTGCAGTGCAAGATGGGGGCGGGTATCTGCCTGTGTGGCAACAGGTGATTCTGAATGTGGGCCCTTGTTCCCACAGACTGTGGAGTCATTCAGTAGGCTGGTCTCCCATCTGAGTGGAGGAGGTGTGGAGAAAGTTGTTGGAACCTAGTGTGGGGTCCCAAACACACCTGCAATCAGTGCTTCTTAGTTCACAGGCCCCAATCAAGCTGAATCTCACCGAGTCAGAGTGCAGAGGCTCCAAGCATGTCTGCACCTCCCCAAAGCCCGCAACCAGAACACAGGCCCCAAGCAAGCTGTAATGCGCAGGTCCCAAACACGCTTGCACTTCACCCTCCCTGAGTATAGAGGCCTCAAGCGCAGTACACACCTCACTGGGTCTGAGCCTCAGTCCCCAGATGCACTGGCTTCTCACCCTCCCGCTGCAAGGCCCCTCCCATTCCTTTTAAAAACATATCTCTCATTTATTACAGAGAAGTAGAGGGAGAGAATGAGAATAGGGTGCACCAGGGCCTCTCGTGGCTACAAACAAACTTCAGACATGGGCTACTTTATGGATCTGGCTTTAGGTGGGTTCTGGGGAATTGAACCCTGGGCCAGTAGGCTTTACAAGCAAATATCTTTAACTGCTGACCAAGTTTCCCAGTTCCACATTTCCTATTCCACGAGAAGACACATGTGTCTCTGTATCTCGCATGTTATTATCTATTCCTGGTAGGACTAGACTGTTTTTATTATGCATCTTGGGAAAGATAATCTTACAATTTTACTTGTGTGATATGTAAAGTTACTCACATTATGGCACATACCAGCTTCTGGCTCTAGACTTTAAAAGTCTTTCCCCTCTGTTTCCCTGCTCCTGGTCTTGGGAACCATGCTCATACCATGCTACCACTTTGCCCTATTAACGCTTTGTCTACTGTGTTCACACAGTGGGTGGCAGGAGTATTCCTGGGGCTTATGGCTTATAATGAAGAAGTGATTGAGAACCATATACAAATAAATCAAACACCAATGTCCCCTGAGTGAACTTCTGCCTAGCCAAATTATAAAATGCCCATAGCTGTACAGACTTTACATAACATAGTGGGCATCAATTGGTGGGAGTGGCAGAGTGCAGAGAAAGAACAGTCGTGACCAACTGTGATGACTATTTTCCTCTTGGCAAACTTTACAAATGGGCATTAATCACGTGGATACATGACAGGCTCCCCTGAAAGCTTTGGAAGGAGATTTTTGCAAGCTTCAGCGTCATTTGCTTGGAAAATCCAGCTGCGTTAACTGTTCAAGCAATTGCTTATCAGGTGAGTTTTACTTTGGGCCAAAGCCTTTTAGCAGTGAGAGCTCCCAAAAACCCATGATTGCTTACTTGGGCTTTTTTTTTTTTTTTTTTTTTTTTGCTTTGGCAAGAAATGGTGCATAATGAAGTCTTGGTTACTTTTCTCCCTGGTGAGACTGATATGATTAGTTGTGATAAACCAAATCCTAACTTTAATAAGAAAAAGCATTTGACTTATAATTTGCCCAAGCTATGTGCGTGGATTTTATTGGCTGTAAACTGTGTTTACTGATTCCTCAGGCTCACGAACAAAGAGAAACAGGGAACGTTTCCTGGCCAAGTGGTTTCTGGACAGATTGACTATGCTGCAGAGACTCTGAACAGGGTGTTCAGTGAAGTGCCAATGAGAGAGGCTTCCCTGGCAAAATGATGAGACCTGCTCCTTGCATCAAAGCTACTCTTGTTAATGATACTTGAGAATTTTATCCCTGAACTCCCCAACTTGCTTCAGTGAATCTCTACTGTTTTGACGAGCACTAGTGCAGAGGTTTAAAAGTAGACGAACGATCCAAGATCTTACAAGATGATGAGGTAATTGAGTGCAGTTCAAGAGACTTTTGGCATTGGCAAGGTTAAGGGAAACCAACATAGAAAGGTGATGTACCCCTGTTGTAATAACAAAGTAGCCCAGTTGAGAATTTGAAGTGTCAGGTGGACCAGGGGTACTGTCAGTATTTGGGGAGAAGGTGGCAATGGTAGGAGAGGAGCATGTGGCAAAATCAGAGACCAGAATGATGGAATGACCAACTTATAGCCTGACAGATCAAAGTAGGGAATATAAACTCTGACATTTCTGCTCTTTGAACTTTAGTAGGTGATTCTCATTGGATGAATTCAACAGCATATATGAAGGTAAGAAAAGTGCCCTTGATGTCATTTATGGAGGCCAGGGTGATGGTATTGGGGTTAGAGAGTAGATTTTGAGGAAGCAGAGTAAATATATAATATGGAGATTTATAAAAATGAAGCCCTAGCTTTATAAGATTGGCCCATGAGTGAAAGATCTGCATATTGCTAAATTAGAAATATGTGCACATCCCTTGCATTTCTATGTAGCACTTGGATTTCTCTTTTTTATGAGGATGAACTATGTAGCCGGAGGAAGCACTTCCTGTTGACAAGCCCTCAGTGCTCCTTCCAGTTTGTCCCAGCTGCCAAGAGTCATCTCCCCTCATGTCAAATCATACTTCCTAGGGTAAACTTAAGTTGAACAAAATTAAAAAGTTTACAACTCCTCTTTTTGCATGTCTATTAAAAAGAATACCCTATCATTTTCTTGTGCTTTTCTGTCACTGGTTAAACAGTGGGAAGCCTGACAACTGGCCAGATTTTTTACTGACAATGACATTATTAAATTTTATCTCTCTATGTTATCATCCTTATGATTGATTCCATGTGGTGGCAGAAGGGGGTGTCATTGTCCAACTTTATCTCCAACACGCAGATTCCCCAGAGACTAAATGTGTGAATCCATCATCTACTTATCGTTCTGCTCTGCACGGCAGGCCCATACTGCACACTGATTGACGTATGTTAATGCCAAGAAAAGAGTGAAGCACAGTGAAGACATCTTAAGACGCAGAAACTTAGTTTAGTCATTCATTAACATAATTCTTCAGGGCTCTCTCATGTTTATTCACCCTGGGGCTTTGGGAAAATGACAACCACAAGACAAAGATCTACAGGAAGTGCTTGTGAATGATCAACAAAAGTGCTGGACATGCAGATGATGCTAAGGTTCAAGTGCAGGCGTGCGCTCAGGTGCGAGAGCAGCCCCGGAATAGCATGGCACAGTCATCCCCGTAACCTGCTAATTGAAAGCCAGAGGAATTCAGACTGGCACGTGAAACTTGCAGCTTTTTGCCAGAGGGCCTTTCTCTTCAGAATTTTGCTTTTTTCAAGAACCACAGACATTTATTTTATTGTCACTTTATTCTGTGGCACAGTTTTTCCCTGGGCTAACAATGGAATTGCTAACATTGCTTGTTCCATATTCTGAAAATCACTGTCAGGTGTGAATTAAATGTTGTATTTGAAGGTTTCAGCTCTTCTTATTCATATCAAAGGAAATTTTTATGGAATAATATAGTTCTCGGCACTAATATAATTCTTTTCACCCAGACTCTCAAAGTGTTCCAAACAGTTCGCTCCCACTATCTACATTTCAATGACTCCTATTGCCTCCCCATCGAGGATCACAGAAACTGCCTATGAACTCTCTCAGCTCTTTTGGAGCCTTTTCAGTTGAGTATAAGGGCAAAACATTTGACTAATTAGTTCTGGATCCCTCGAGGGGGGAATAAGACAGCTTTGATGACCTTCAGGCGTCTTGTGAATTTAGAGGTGTTCATGGTAAAGTGTGTCCCCTTCAACTGACAGGTTGAAAACAAACAAGCAGCCCATCATTTCCTCTCTCCCCGATGACACACGTCTAAACTTGTCTTGATCTTACAGACATTACAAATTGGGGCTTTAATTTATTCTACATTCCTACTTGGGTGTTCAACTTATATTTTCTAATTATAAAAGTACTTACCGTCATAACATATTTGAGTTAGAAGGGATGGCAAACACCATTACTAGACATTAATAACCTGGCCAAGCCATTCTATAGATGAAGCTTCAAGGATCAGAGAGGTCTACTGATATATTCAAGGTCAGGTTCTGAGCTTATTAGTACAAAACAGGGTCTTTATATTTCATGTTGATCTGCAGTCCCACAGCCCAATAGAAACTTCTCTATTCTGCAACGTTCCTTTCTCTTCTTTCTTCTTAGTTCCATCTCTCCTCTCTTCTGCTCTCCTCTCCTCTCCTCTCCTCTCCTCTCCTCTCCTCTCCTCTCCTCCCCTCCCCTCCCCTCCCCTCTCTTCTCCTTCCCTCCCCTCTACTCTCCTCCCCTCCCCTCCCCCTTCCCCTCTACTCCCTTCCCCTCCTCTCCCCTTCCCTTCTACTCTCCTCCCCTCCCCTCCCCTTCCCCTCCCCTCCCCTCCCCTCCCTCTCCCCTCCCCTCTCTTCGCCTTCTTTAATGGAGCTAGATTTTAGTCACATGGATGGAAGCTGTTTTCAAGTATGAGGGGAAAGCATAATAATTACAATGGCACAAATAAGTAGAAGAAAACCATACCAGACCCCCTTCCTTATCACTGTATTGTATCTTGTTATAAAACCTTAGTAGAAGTAAAATAACCACAGAGGTCATGTTCTTCAGTGAACAGCCATCCTTGCCCTTTATTCACCAGCAGTTTTTAACCTCCTGAACTTCAAGTTAGATTTAGAATTTGGGTCATTTAAAACCGTTTTAATTTGATTTATTTTTAAAATACCATGGAAGAAGCAGTAAAATGTGTTGACAACTAAAAGTGCAAAAAGTCAAGGGAAAAAAATCTGTTGGCTAATGTGGTGGTTTGAATAGAATAGATGGCCCCCAATATATCCAGTTGTTTGTTTGTAGTTTGCATCTGCAGCCACCCGGCTGGAGTCAGTCAGTGCCATTGTGTGGATCTTAAGGTGTGGTGGTGGGTTTGAGATTTCAATCTAAAGATATGCAAAGTGTGCCTAGCTGGAGTTCCTGAAGTGTGCTGTACTGTGTGGCTTTTGGTTTTTTTTTTTTTTTGGGCCTGTGCTTCTCTCTGTCTGCTTGGGCCTGTGAAGGCAGGCCAGCTTCTTCTGCCATTATGGAACTTCCCCTGGATCTGCAAGCTTCAATAAATATCCCTTCCTCCATACCTGTGCCTGGTCCGAAAGTTCATCTCAGCGAACCTGAAGCTGTCTACTACAGCTAACATTTTGAAGGGACCTGAGATGTGTGTTTCTAATTGCCTTTCTTAGTGGTCTAGTGTCCCTCTCACTCTTGGGTGATTTACATAACCCTCAGTTACCGGGCAGCAGCTGTGCAACAGAATCGTGCAGTATTAGTGCCAAAGTGGCACTAAGAGAAGCAAAACCCTCCATCTCATTGATGAGATTCAGAAGGATGCAAAGGCACATCCAAGGTCACCTGCTCATTCTTCTCTTCAATGCAGGATATAAAGTTAACATTCTTTATTTAGTGGAAAAATAGGATTTTACCATGAGAAAGATTTTTTTAAAAAAATATTTGTGGTGTGTATATTTGTGTGTGTGTGTGTGTGTGTGTGTGTGTGTACAGAGAAGAGAGAGAGAAAGAGAGTAAGTTTACAGGCATGTCAGAGTCTTTTGCCACTGCAAATAAATGCCAGTGTTGGAGCCACTTTTAATGAATTTTATTTTATTTTTACTTATGAGAGAGAGAATGAGAGAGAGAGAGAACTGGCATGACAGGGCCTTAGCAGCTGCAGGCAAGCTTCAGACGCATGTGCCACCTTGTGTGTGTAAATGTGCAACCTGTGTCATGCGTCACTTTGTGCATTTGGCTTACGTGGCCTCTGAACCTGGGTTCGTAGGTTTCGCAGGCAAGTGCCTTAACCTCTGAGCCATCTCTCCAGCCCCATTTGACTTTGTAGTGATGGCTGTGTAACACTGCTTAAAGGTACATGCAAATATTTGTAGAAGTTTGACAGTTCATTGGAGTTTAAAATATCTTTAAAAGTCAATTTGAATATAAAGAAAAATGTTATTATATCTCATAAAAAAGTTTAAATACAAGTTTTTTTTTTTTTGAGGTAGGGTCTTGCTCTAGCCCAGGCTGACCTGGAATTCACTACATAGTCTCAGGGTAGCCTCGAACTCACAGCAACCCTCCTACCTCCTGAGTGCTGGGACTAAAGGTATGTGCCACCATGCCTGGCGAAATACCGTTTTGACTCCCACTCTTTTCCAAGAGTCATTAAATCATATGAGTTCCTTTAGTGATCACTTCTTCCCACCCCCCTCAATTTGCACGAATGGAAAAGTGAGTGTGGAGGTGGCAGGTGTTATAATCAAGGTCAAGAACGGGGAAAACATCAATCTAGCATAACATGCTAGCCCTTGAAAAATGAAATCAAATCGTTGAAGAATGACTAAATTCAAGATTATAAATGTTCATTTATTTCAGTTTCACTATGACTATTTGCTCGTTGGGTGTCTCATCTTAGACCCTATCTCCTCGGCTTTCAAGGGACCCCACGAAAATCACCTGTGCCTGGCCTGCATTTGTGCCGGTGCGCTAGAGTCCTCATCACAAGGCAGTGCCGGGTCTGCTTTCCTAACGTGGCTTGAACAGGCACTTCAGTCACTGTGCTAATTTGGGATTGCTGAGAGCTCAACTCCCTAGCTCCTTGTTTCTTTTACATGGACATTTTTAATCAAGTGCCTAATTTGGTCCTGGGGGACTTCACTCTGCTTTAATAATACATGTGACAAAGTTTACCTCTTTGCTTTGAAAGTGGTTAATTATGGAGTGCATTTCAAATGAGCTATCATGGCCAAGAAAACATCCCTTTTGGATGTTTATATATTTTAATATGGGAAGAAGTAATAAGCAGTGATGGGTTATGAAACACCTCTCCATATGGACAGTTATGCTTTGGGGCACCAAACAAGGTAATCATGAGGACTTTGCAGGGGTGGGGGGGATGTCTATCAAGTTGTTTTCAGGTTCTGCATAACCCAGAGGGCTTACCCTGCTTTAAAAACAGATAGAAGAGAAGGGAGACCTTTAGATAGATGAGTGGGTCAAATCATTGATCTCCTTAAGGAGGTAGAGTCAGTTGTTTCTCGGGACGAGAGGTTTATTTTTAATGCTTTACACAGTGAGAGTGACCAATTGTAGTTTGCTCTAGGCAACTGGTGAATTTTCTGGTGTGTTCTCAGACTCATGTGAGTTGTGAATTCTTATGTCCACTAAAGTTATTACTTCTTACTCAATAAATTAGCAGTATGTTTCCAAGAGATTTGTAATAGGGCCTCTGATCTTCAGATATACAAATGCACTTTAAATACTGATGCCGTTAAAAAGATTTAAACAAGCTTCTAAATTACTATGCTTTAAAAGCGGTAGATCCCAGCCAACCCATTTGCATGTCAGCCTCAAAAAAAAAAAAAAAAAAAAAAAAAAAAAAAAAAAAAGACTTTTAGTGGCTTAGTTCCAGAGCTTCCTCCATTATTTTCTCATTTTCAAAATGATTTTTGGGCTCTGCAGAAGATTGCGAGTGCCATGCAAAATAGTTACTTTAACCCTCTGTGGGACAATATCTTAGAAAATATGATTGCTCAGGAGTTGAAATGTGGAATAAATCTTCATGAGTGAGCATTTTCTGTCATCTCCTCACAGGCATGCTTACTGTTGAACCAGGAATAAGACAGAAGACACCCAAGAAAGCTTTATAGAAAAAGTCATGCATTTAAACAAAAATTAAGTAAACTCATACTGAAGCCAGATTTACTTGACCTCCATAAGTCTGAGAAACAGTGTGAGTGGACTACGGCAGCATGGCCTCCTAGGCATTACAGAACAGTAAGTTAAATTTTGGAACACCTTACTGGTGTTACTGGCCAGTTACTAGATTGAAGAGTGTCATCTCTAAGGTGGCCTTGAGCTCAGCAATTAGGTTAGACTGGCTGGCCAGTGAGCTTAAGGCTTCTTGTGTCTCTATCTCCCCAGTGCTGGGATTACAGGTGTGTGACATCATGCCTCACATTTTTATGTGGGTACTGGGGGTCACAGTCAAATCTTCATGCTTGTGAGGTAAGAACTTTACTGACTGAATTATCTGCCCAACTCCTCCAGCACTTTATCTCGGGAATCCCAGCAGCTTCTTATGAGGCTGATTTATTAGAAATATCAAGATTTTCATCATTGAGAATTACATTTATTGTCAACGGCAGATAATGGTATATTGAAGGCCTACATTTTAATTTAAATATCTAAAAACCATGTAGAGATTTAAATGTAATGTTGAAAAATAAAGTATCAATGTGCTTTGTGGAATGTAGGTATGAGTCTTATTGTAAAAATTATAATACTTTATCAGGCAGAGAGTGAAACTTGTACTTAGGGAAATGTTGGGATTTCCTCAGATAAAATGAGTTTAACAGATTTTCACACAATTTCAGAGAAGCCTATAGTAGAATGAAACTAATCATTAAAACTCCTATTTTATTTCCTAGACTTTTTTTCAGCAAAAAGACAAAAGATACTGAATCTGATCTTGAAGAGATCAGTAGTACAAGAGGCAAATAGACACCTAGTAATTATAAAATAATTTAGCAGGCAATGCAACAGAGATAGAACAGTGAGAGAGTCAAGTCCATCTCAGCCTGGAAGGGGGAAAAGCTGGGATAATTTCTAGGCAGACACTGTCTGGAGATGTTGGGTGATTTCCCAAGGTGACAGCACTAATTAATTCCATAGTCAGTCTCTCTCCCAAGTGCCTAAGTTCTTATTCCACTTTAAAGAATCAAAATGAAGGAACCTTAGCTAAATCCAATATTGTTGCCTCTATGCTATGTAGACTCTCTAAATATACTTCACATTTATACTGTAGGTAGTAAGAAAAATATGAATATTTCCAAAAGGGCAGTAATTATCCTTTTCTCTCATTACCAAAACTTCTTTTTAAAAGTATTTATATTAGTTTTATTTATTTATTTATTTATTTATTTAAGAGAGATAGAAAGAGAGAAAAAGAGAGAAAGACGGAGAGAGAGAATAGGCATGCTAGGGTCTCTAGCCACTGGAAACAAACGTCAGACACATGCGTCACCATGTACATCTGGCTTACGTGGGTTCTGGGGGTTCAAGCCTGGGTCCTTAGTTTTCACAGGCAAGGGCCTTAACTGCTAAGCCCCCTTTCAAGCCCTCATGTCAAAAATTTCTGTTATTTTAAATACTCACTGTCATGGTTTGGATATAAAATGTCCTCAAAGGTGTGTTGAAGGCTTGGTCCCAGGCTCTAGCAGTGGAGAGGTAATTGGATCATTAGGGTACTAAGTTCATCGACGTATTAATGCGATATCGAGTTCATAGCAGAATGGGCTATTAGGAAATGAGGTCTTGGTTGGAGGAAATAGATCACTGGCAGCATGTTGTTGAGGGGTGTATTGTATCACTGACTCCTTCCTTTGTTTCTTTGTTTGCTTCCTGGCTGCCAAGAGATGAATAGCCTTACCTTATTTTCTTTGTTCCAGAATAGTTCTGTCTTGCCATGGGCCTAAGAACAATGGGGTTATCCAGTCCCAGGTTGGAAACTCAGAAACGTTAAGCCATGATATATCCTTACTCCCTAAAGTTGTTCTCTTGAGTGTTTTTCACAGTGATGGGATGATGACTAACATAGTCATTCATGTTTATTGATTTGGTGGTGCTTAGGAACCTGCATTAAGGTTTTCTAAGCCAAAAGTGAGAGTAGCATGAATCAAAGGGTAAACTCATACATTTAAAGGGCATTTTTTGATGGGCGTAACACCTCCGTTTAGTCAAAGAACAGCGGAAACTTCCCTATAGGATCTATGGCCTTCTCAGCCATAGGCTTTTGACTTGGTTCTCAGAAGCAGGCGTGAATTCCCTCCCACTGAGTGTGCGTCACATCCAATCACAGAGCAGCTGATGACCCCCATAACATATGTGCCACTATGTGCCGCTATTGCACCGTGGTACATCTTGGGTGGCTGGTCGATTTTTGTAGCTTGCAGGATACACTGTTCCTACTGCTGGTGACTGAGATCCCCCCAGAGGCAGTAGCTTGCATAGAGCTCTCTCACACCGACGGCTAGCCAGCAGGGAGATTGCTTCCATTTAACCTCTGCTTGCTTTCGCATTGTACTGTGGGGTACCACCTTCCCGACTGGCACATTCCTGACCTCACAGTGATCAGTGATGCTTCCACAGACCTGCACTGTTCTGAGCCCATAAACGTTGACATAGAGGACAGAGGAAGGCCATAAGAATAAGACAGCAGAACAGAGGAAGGACTACCTTGAAAGAGGGGGTCCTCGGTGGAATAAGGGAAGGGGAGAGGGGAAAAAGGAGAATAATGTGATGGCAACATGACCAAATTACAGTATGTGGCTATATCAAAGTTCCCCACACAAATAAAAAGGAGACCATTGGTACGTCTCCTTCTCAAGAGTATTTCAGAGTGTCTGGCTCAGGGAATGTATCATTGTCCTTTGCTCTCTCACACTTAATGTATCTGGTATGAAGGAATGGGCTATAGAAATGTGTGTAATTGTAATTATATACTACTAACAATAGTAGTCTTTTATAGAAAATTAGTTCATGAAGAACCATATGTAGTAACGTAAATTTATGTGTCTTCACAGTGGCCTCGAACTCTCGGCAATCCTTTTACCTCTGCCTTCCTGAGTGCTGGGATTAAAGGCGTGTGCCACCACACCCAGCAAGAATAACTTTTTTATTAACTGTATAGTCTGAACCACCCTTATTTTTTATTTTGTTTTAATTTATTTATTTGAGATTGAGAAAGAGAGAATGAATGGGCTCACCAGGGCCTCTGGCCATTGCAAATGAATTCCATACTCATGTACCACCGTGTGGATCTGGCTTATGTGAGTCCTGGGTTATCAAACCTAGGTCCTTTGGTTTTGCAGGCAAGTACGTTATCTACTAAGCCATTTCTCCAGCCCTAGGCCAATCTTCTTAATCTCTCAGCATTGATAATCCACCATTTCAAACTGAGATGCGTGTGCCACATAAAGCATCTGGCTTTATGTGGGTACTAGGGAATTGAACCCAGGCCATCAGGATTTGCAAGAAGCATCTTCAACTACTGAGCCATCTCTCCAGCCACCGAATATTTTTTTTTTTTTGCCATAACTGATTTCTGAACACAGAATCCAAAAAAACACATGTATGAACATTATGTTCATTACTTCATTGGAACCTAAATATGATCAAATTTCTCTTGACTTCTACTTCTATTTTGTTATAATAGATAGTGTTATTTTTTTCCAGTTTTTCCCATGTTTGAGAATTCTGCTGCTGCATTTCTGACATGGCTTCATGATGTATGGAGTGTTCTTTTTATTCTTCATGAACTTAGACTGGGTCATATGACTTCCTTTCACCAATGGGGTCTTTGTAGAGTTGGCCTAACTGCAGGCATGAAATGTGTCTGCATGGTTTAAATTGACCTTGTCTCATATTGAGTTATGTATCGCCAAATGTCAGTTATCTTTTTCTCCATTCCTGTGTATTAGCTATGCCTGTTATTCTAATTATGGAATTACTTAATGCTCTGTAAGCTAACAAACAAGCTGTCTGTATAAAACTCAAATGAAAGCTTCTGCAAAGAGTTGAGAAAAGTAAGTTGCTAAAAATAAAGTCAAGTTAGATATTCATGAGAATTTTTTAAAAGACTGGAGGAAAATAAATATCTAGAAGGATCTTTCATTTGGGATGGCTCTATAAGTTTAAAGGCTATTTTTTTAAACAAATTAAAACTGGAAATCTTGTGTGATGTAATACATGTGGTTCTGTAGCAGGAATGTTAGCCAAGTCAGAATAGTGACACATTCCTATAAATCCCAGAATTTAAGAGACTGAGGCAGGAAGACTGTAAATTTGAGATGCCGAGATTTCATAGAAAGATCCTATCTCAGGAATGGGGACATGGCCCAGCAAATAAAGGCTCTTTCACACTTGCAAGCCCAGGTTTGATTTCCTAGTTCCCTCATAAAGCCAGGCACAAAGCAATGCAGACTTTAATCACAGCATTTCTACAGCCATGGGAGGCAGAGCCAGGAGAATCTGGAAGCTCATGGGCCAGCTAGACAGGCACAAATGAAGTGGCAAAAATGAAACCATAAGGCAGATTTTGTCTCAAGCAAAATTGGAGGGAAAAGACAAATACCCCAAGGTTGTGAGACCTCCTCAGGTGAGCCATGGCACAGTCATGCACAAATGCACACACAACACATCATATACATCTAAACACATAATTAAAAAACAAACAAACAAGAAAATCCCTGTATCTAAAAATTAAAAAAGAACACTACTCTCAACAAAAGATGACTCAGAAATGTTTATGTATTCATTTAGGGTCAATTAAATGCTGAACTTCTGTATCAATTTTTGTAATTCTCTTCTTTAACCAACTTTTTTGGTAATTAACTGAAAAAAAATCATCTTTTATTAAGAATGCTATAATTTAATAACATGCTAAAATCCTTTCCATGTAAATATTACATGCTAATGTAATATAATCTATACTAATAACATTAGTATAAACTGTGAGTATAAATTAGTATGACCGTTGGAACAACCTTTCCTTGATGAGTATGTAAGGAATGAGCTTGTCTTTTCAGCTGCTGCCCCTTGTTTGGCTCTTAGGTGCTATTCTGGTTCATAATTTTTCAGTTTTGTTAATAATCTTCATTTTAAAGGCAGACACCACTTGGTTCAAATCAATCCCCATTTGCTTCCTACACTACTTCAAATCGGTTGACTAAATCTCATTAATACTGGATGCTTTTGGTAATTCGACTTTTTTTTATTCTCACAAGATCATACCTCAGAATCATCTAGATTCTAAAAAATAATCTCTGAATGAGAAAGGGAAACTAGCCAGAACTCCTTTGTTTCCGCCTGACCTTCTGGTTGCCACCAAAAAAAAAAAAAAAAACCTACTATGTACATTATTTTCCTGAAACCTGAGCTTTACAAAGTATGTCTGAAGCAGAACCAGTTATGGATTAAAAAAACATCACTAACAGTTTCCATGCATCTTGACTTGGCTTTGAGTGTGGGAGGAGTTGGATTTGTTTCAGGTTCAGGAGAAAGTCCTGCAGGTATTGATTGATGAAGCATGCTGCCGGCAGTTGGGTTTGGAGATGTTGACGGCCACCGCCTTGGAACCATTCTGAAACAAATGCTTTGTGGCATTGTAGGATCAGAAATCAATCTGTAGGTGATGACATTTAATCACCACTGACTAAAGTTGCAGTATAGGAGAGACCGCCAATTGAAAAAGCAAGCTTCTCACCACACTGCCCATAAGTCAACTGCCTGGAGCACAGGGATGAACCACAGAAGGCAATCTAAGACGTGCTCTGCACCCGCTCATCAGCAGTGTGGAACACATGTGAGTCATTTGAAAAGAGAAGGCGCTTGGGCCGTTCCAGTCTCAGAAGTGTCAGTTCTTGCCTGGACACAAAAGGTAGGCCAGGAGAGTGTGGCTTTAATAAAGTGTGCAGACTCCAGACAGTTTTTAATACAATAAGATTAGTTTAGGACCGTAAAGCCACAGATGCAAGCCAGAGGGCTCAGGTTAAACACAATTTCTTCCACTTTGGAGTGCTTTTTTTTTTTTCCATTAGAGTTTATTCATTCAAAGAATGAGGGAATTCAACTAATTTGTTGCTAGAAATGTAAAGAAATTCTTGGTTTGTGTGTTAATGAACTTGCAACTGTTTTTCTACATTCATCTAACAACCAAATCCTCAGATTGTGTAGCTCTTATTCAGTGGGAAAACTATTGGAGTTGGAATTAAAAGAACCAGAATTTGAGTCCAGGTTATCTACTTCATTATCTACAAGTTCCAAAGACTTGTGAGAACATGTCTAGAGCACCACGTTATCTGAAACCTATCAATATAACCAACCTCCTCAGAGTTGATGAGTGTTATAATATATATGAAAGAAATCTATAATACCACTTTCCAATTGAATAGCACTTCACAACCAATGGGATAATATAAATATTGAGTCATGCAGTACTTAGGAATCCCAGGTCTCCTGCTGTCTTACGAAATTATTTGCTTTTCACATCCTGGGTGGTTGATGTCCGATAGATAACGTTGGCAAGTATGTGAAGACGCATTGGTGAACTCTGGCCAACTGGTTGACACCGTGCAGGGTTAAGTGGCCTTCAACCTCTGCTGCTGATAAGCATTTCTGAGAGGAAAGGGTTGTATTAAGCTCTCTGATGACAGGCTTCCCTTTATGATCTAAGCAGATGGCTGTGACTGGTCTCTTTGCCTCTTCCCTCCTAAGAGCCCAACTGCCTGTATGACTAGAGAAATCAAAGGGAATAATATATAGCTATTGGTAATAGATAAACACAAACTCCAGCATTTTTTCTGTCTTAATTGGACCCTCAAGCAGGGAAACAGGAAGAGAGTGGCATCCGTGGCATTCAGCCTCAGACACATCATGGTTTGTCTTCTGCAAATGGAAACAAAGAGTCCTTTATTCTGTTCTCAGCATGGTTATTTTTTTTTCACACAGAAAAGGAATAAGGAAAGATGATAGATTTCATCCTTGTCTAATGTTATTTCTTTACATCTCCATCATTTCTTTCATTCATATTCATTCACTTTTCAGTGTTTGTGCCTTAGAAACGAGTTGGTGATGTTTTTATTGGTATGCACTCTTAAATAGACAATATCCAAACCTGATGGATAACAAAATGATTTAGAATTGGATCTAGTCAGTTTTCTCTCTACATTTTGGTACATGCTATGTAACATCGGAGCATGTTGACAGGTGTCTCAACTGAAACATGGAGGAGATGATGGTCCCCCTTTCCCAGGGAAAGGCAATAATTGCTCTGCCATGGTTATTCTGTTCTAGTATGCGCAAGTGCTCAGAAAAAGTGTTATTAAAATATTTCAGGGCTGGAGAGATGGCTTAGCTGTTAAGCACTTGCCTGTGAAGCCTAAGGACCCCAGTTTGAGGCTCGATTCCCCAGGATCCACGTTAGCCAGATGCACAAGGGGGCGCACGCATCTGGAGTTCATTTGCAGTGGCTGGAGGCCCTGGCACGCCCATTCTCTCTCTCTCTCTCTCTCTCTTTCTCTCTCTCTCTCTCTCACTCTGCCTCTTTGTCTCTCTGTCACTCCCAACTAAATTAAAAAAATATTTCAATTTATTACCACTGAATCACTTAAAATGTCCCAACTTTAGGGAGAAGTAAGGCTTCAGGAATTTACTATTGAAGACTTTGATATTCACACCCATCTATTTCATCAAAGTTGGTGACTCCAAGTCCAAAATTTGGACTGCAAGTCCAAAAGAATGAGAAGCAGTTTCTTTCCCTCCCTACTTCTCTCCCACCTCCTTCCCCTCCCCTCCCTCTCCCTGACTCCAGTCTCTCCTTCCTTCCCTCCTTCTGTTCCCTTCCTTCCTTCCTTCCTTCCTTCCTTCCTTCCTTCCTTCCTTCCTTCCTTCCTTCCTTTCTTCCTTCCTTCCATTTTCCTCCCTCTCTCCCTCCTTGCATCCCTCCCTCATCCCTTCTTTCTTCCTTCTTTCTCTACTTTCCTTTTCAGAGGAGACAAAGCTTTTATAGTATACATATATATGAGGAAATGACTGACAGTATAAGAAGATTTTTTAAGGCAATCTTAAGCAAAAAGAGAACCAGCAAACATTTTAGCTCTTCATTAATTCCAAAGCATGAGAAAGTTATATTAATATGGGATAGATGATAGTAATATTTTTGGATTATCTATCTGCTAAACATTCTTTTGTGATCCAGTACACGTCTTACCTAGTGGGTTATCTGAATAATTGATAAAAGAACCAGTAGTCTTGTAGTTCTGTTTGAAGCAAAATATATTTCTTTAGCAAATTTCAGCATAAAGACTTTTGTTCCCTAAAAATAAAGTTAGATTGAAGCAGAGATGAGATAGGGCAATACAAAAACAAAAGCAAGGGCTGGAGAGATGGCTTAGAAGTTAAGGTGGTTGCCTGCAAAGGCTAAGGATCCAGATTCAATTCCCCAGTACCCATGTAAGCCAGATGCACAAGGTGGCACATGCATCTGGAGTTTGTTTGCAGTAGCAAGAGGCACTGGTGTGCCCATTTCTCTGTCTTTATTTCTGCCTCTCTCTCTTCCTCTCTCAAATAAATAAATAAAATATTGAAAAATAAGAAAACAAAAGCAAAAACAATCATTCATATTTCCTAGTGCTTACTTTCCATTCTCTGTTATAAATGCAAATTTCTCACTTGAAGGTAGTTTCTGTTTGCCTTGCATTCCCCACTTCCTTTATGATTCGTGAATTACTTCTCTTGGGAAAGAGAATGGACTTTATCCATGTCTGTGTTGCCTAGCATCTCATGTCTGATAACCCAAATTAGCTTCTAAATCTGGTGGGCCTCACTGTCCATGACATGGGATGGATACATAACTGGTTTACCTTTGTTAAGCTCAAAGGCCTTTTGAAATTGGTACATTTCACTATTTTCATAAGCCCCATTGATGCCACTAGGGATAAGGAGGAATGTGAAGTATTTACCTGTTGCAGCAAAGTGAAGCACCATAGGTTCTTTCCCTCCTGCCTTGAGCTGAACTTTCTATGTGATTGTAGGACAGAGTTACCCTCTCTAAGGTTTTTTGCCTAGCTGTATTTCAGTAAACTAATAATAATAATAATAATAATAATGATAATAAAATAACTGTTCATTTAAACAATTGCATTAGTTGAGAGTATGAAAGCTGTAATTTGAAAACTATGTAGGTGGCAATGAAGAGGGAAAAGATAATTATGGAAAGAAAACCCAGCCACACATACGATGAGACGCCAATTACATAAGATGGTTAATTTAAGAAGGAAAGCTGATTTAGAGCCATATCATAATTATGACTCATGTCTTAAAGCAAAAACTACCTGACCTCATACTCTAGGAAGAAGTTTTGGAAGAGTGAGAGCAGCACTACTAGCAATAGCTAATGTTTCAGCACTTGCTATTTTCCAGGCACTCTGTCTTTTGTTTTACTCTATTTATTCCTTAAATAACCTTATTGTTGACCTTATAATGGAATTCTCCCTATTTGTCAGGTAAGAAAATGGGGTCCTGGAGTGGTCACTGTAAGAGTGAAAACTGAATCTAGGTCCTTCTGAATGCAAACCTCTTTTATTTGCCAAGTTCATCTGCCCTAAAACATTCCTAAAATATGCAGATGAGAAAGCTTCTCCAGGTAGTCAGAGTGCAAATCGAGAGGATTGACATTAAGGAAACCAGGAAGCTAAAAGAATCTGTTTTTCCATTCTGTAGAGCATCTTTAAACTTTGTTCTTCCTACCCTGGAGCTTGTTCTCCCTATTATCCAACATGATAACATCAAAAGGCATTGCTTGAATAATTACTTAGCAATGAGGATGTTCTTCTTAAGCAAATATTTAATGTACTATAATTTATGGCTAGACTAAATTCAAATTAACTCTATCTTTGAGACATATACAGATTTGTCCAAATGAGTAATTTGGAAGAAATTTATGAGAGAGAGAAAGAGAGAGAGAGAAATTATTAACATTTTGTCTCTCTTTTGGATGCTCACCTTATTTCCATTCTTGTCTACTTATCTTCCCCCACCTCTAAAGAAATTAAAATTATAGAGTGAAATGCACACCCCCATCTCTGCATCTACAGCATATTTTCCCAGGCGGAAACTGGCCCCACTTCCTCTCTATAGGATTCTGTCAGAGTACTTGATGACCCACCAAAGTTAATGGTAAGATCGTACTTGTCGAAGATACCATATGCTGTTGGATGGAACATGGAGCAACCTGGCTGGAAACTGGAAGAGAGTCAATCCCCCGGACAGTCAGCTTGTCTAGTGCCAGAAGGTGTTACATGAGCAGCGACGGGGGAAATGACCAACATCGGTGTAAGCAACTCCTGGTCTAAGCTACTCAACAGCAATCAACCTGATGTGATACTCACCGAAGTGCAAGAGTGGTGCACAGCCATGGTGGGTTACCAACTGCTCTTGATTTGGCTAAGGGATCAGCTCAGTGGAACAGAACCCATACCTTGGATGGGGAAACAAGTCAGAACCAAATCCAAAAATGAGCCTGCTCTCTCCAATACCAAGCACCTACCAATAATACAAGAGGGCCTACACCTATTAACTTCTTTCAAAAATAATAATGGGTATCCATGTATCTTGCACTGACCTCACTCTCCACTGGAGAATTTGCTTCTCTTTTTCAGATGGACGCAGAACCTGAGGAGAGAATCAGCCCATTGCACTCCACCTGGGTACCAGCTTAAGCCATAGAGTTAGCGAGGTAAGGAGCAAGAGGTGCTTTCTCGGTAAACCTGTTACCAGCACAAGGGTGAAGGAGACAGACACAGAAAACACTCAACTCCTACCAAGTCAGATATCCAGACACACAGAGACTCCCAACATCTCCTGTTACTGAAATAGACCTAAAATGAAGCCAACATGGCTCAGAGAAATTCGCAGAAGAGGGGGCAGAAAGATTGTTAGAGCCATAAGTTGGGACATTACGCACAGACATTGCCTCTACCCCATAACTGAAGGCCACCCCGACAATGCAATACCCAAAATCCACGGGGGGGGGGCAGGGATGACAGGGAGAAGGCTAATGATGGTAACATCATGGCTATATATACACTATATACATAACTAATAAAAAAATGTATTCACGGTTTTTAGCACAATGACTTCAATTTTTTTAGCATCTCAAATATTTTAACCAATTGGTCAGAAGAAAATGTCAGTAATAGGCAGAGATAAAGTATTATTTATGCAGAGAAGAAGTATTATTTATGCAGAGATGAATCATTAATTATGCAGAGATGTAGTATTGTCCTATGCAGAGATGAAGTATTATTTATGCAGAGATGAAGCTTTGTTTATGCTGAGACAGAGTATTATTTATGCTGAGATGAAGTATTATTTATGGTGAGATGATGCATTGTTATGCAGAGATGAAGCATCGTTTATGCAGAGATGAACTTTTATTTATGAACAGATGAAGTATTGTTTATGCTGAGACAAAGTATTATTTATGCTGAGATGAAGTATTGTTTATGCTGAGATGTATTGTTTATGCTGAGATGAAACATTATTTATTATTAGTTTTACTTGTTGGCTGATTTCTTGAAACATGAAGCTTGGGAAAGTAAAACATTACATGAATCATTGTTTGGTTGGCCCTTTGCTTTGACCTCATTAGTTCACACAGAAGAGACTTTCTGAGGCAACCCCCCTCCTCTAAAACATCTGCCACCATCTCACCTTTGAGATGTTCAGCCCAGGAGAGACATTTGCCAATCATTATTTGAAAGGAATAAGCCATAAATAAATGAATTTATTTATAGAATCCACTTTATATAAATCATAGCATGTTTCAGCACTATAGAATTCACATGTAGATTCCAATGTAATTACCTACTTGGGGATGGGAAAAGGAGAATGAGGAATACCAGATGGAAAGGACTGGGACAGCTGAGGAAATTTCAAAGGTGGGGAAGAGTGGAAAATTATCTATATTTAGCCCTCATTACAACTCTATTACTATGAAAAATTCTTAAAAAATATTTATGTATTTAGCAAATATTTGTCAAATATCTCCTACATGCTCCCTGATTTTTGGCTCAAGATTTGATGATTATTTCATCTGCACAAACAATTGAAATCATGTTTGTGTTGAGTTTTGTTTTATTAAGATGTTTAGTCTGGGGATTCCTTTATTCATGTTTTGCATGGGACTATGGTCATTGACTCAATCTATTGATTTTGGAATTTGTTGTCAGTGAGCTATAGTTAATACTGTGATAGATATTTACCACACTGCACTGGTATATATAGTTTGCTATGTTAGTTTCTTATTGATCATTTTTCTTTAGTATAAAATTCCAAAGGAGAACTGATAACCCCAAACATCCACTCAGAGCACTGGGTTAAATAATTATGAATTTCCCCTTGTCTCGTACTTGCTTCATAACAGTGATAGAGTTCACAGGGGACCTGGAGTAGTTGTAGCTTTTTATATATCTAGGCTTGATGAGGTTGTGGGTTCAGTTAAACTTATTTTAAAGAAGTTATTCACCCATTTAGTCCATTAGGTTGACATGGCATAAAAAGAGCAGAATTATTTCCCTCTATTTGTTTTTTTATTATTCAATCATTTTACCAGTTTGATTTGGGACTTATGTATATAGTATTAGTTATTTAGTTATTATGGTATTAATTTTTTTAAAGGAAAACTAGGTTCTTCTACTCAATGGGCAAGGTAGTGATGGCCAAGACAAACTAATTTTGAAAAAAAAAAATCTGACTGGTATACAAAGAAATGCCAGCCCTGTAGATCAAAGGCAGTGAAGAATTAATTCATGATGCTTCATTTCAATCAAAGGAAGCTGAATCTAGTAAATGAAGTAAAAATGGAATTTATTTGGAGTTTGTGGAGTAGCTCACAGAGTCTCTGAGTGGGCAGAAAAAGATTGCCTGGTATAAACTTCCTGAACAATTCTTACATTATACCTATGTTCACATTTACTGAGTGTGGTAGTTTGAATAGATGGCTCCCATTATCTTCAGTGCTTTATTAGTTTGTAGTTTGCATCTGCAGCCACCTGGCTAGAGGCCATGTCACTGGGCCGATCTTAAGGTGTGGTGATGGGTTTGAGATTTCAATCTAAAGATATGCAAAGTGTGCCTAGCTGGAGTTCCTGAAGTGTGCTGTGCTGTGTGGCTTTGAGGCTTGTGCTTCTCTCTCTCTCTGTGTTTGGTCCTGTGAAGGCAGGCCAGCTTCTTCTGTCCTTATGGAACTTCCCCTGGATCTGTGAACTCCAACAAACCCCTTCCTCCATAACTGTGCCTGGTCTGGAAGTTCATCTCAGCGAACCTGAAGCTGTCTGCTACGCTGAGTACACTCCTGGCCCTGCTGTCAAACACCAGGTTCTGGAGTTATATGGCTATAAATCCTGGTCTGCAATAAGACCTGCTGTCCTGAGTACAGAAACCACCTTATCCTTTCCCTTTTGGGTCTCCAGCTTCAAGCTCATAGTCAAGCTGATTTGACTGGAACGGCATTGATCTCCTATTCTTAGCAGAAGAGGGTTCTAGAAATTAGTCTTTCAATTTCTAAAATGTGTCATTTTTGTCCACTGGAAACTAATAGTGGAGACTGAGCAGCCCAAACTTATGACTTATAAGAATGCAAATATTTCCTTCTTGGCTTCTTGATGTGGCATGTGAGATATGATCGATGGAGTATAGTGTTCACATTTTTTCCACATTCTTTGCAAGATTTTATTTATCTAGCCAGCTGGACAATTTCTATCCTGTGACACCTTTTGGTATATTTAATTATTTAAATTACTTAAATTATTTAAATTATTTAAATTAAACTCCAATCCTATATACCATAAGATGTCATAGGATAGAATTATTTAAAATTCAATTTTCCTTATGGACAATAGAAAGAAATAGACAGAAGTATTTTCACCAGGAAAATGATCTTTTGAAGAATTTTGTATTTAGTGTGGAAAATATTTTAGCATATGACAAAAAAAATCTAAAAACTCAATATATCCTGATCAAAATGGTAGTTAAAATATTTGAATTTATTGAATTTTATAAAAAATGAAGAGTACTTAGAAAAATCTTAGTGAAGCATTGCCAATATTAAATGGTGTAATTGAGCGCAGAGTTATGAAAAATTATTGTTCCCAATATAAACAGAAATATAACTTACAATTTGTTCTGTAACTTCCATGGATTCCCTATATTGAACAAACTATAAAAATGAACATATTGAGTTTGGATTTATTGTTCACAGGCATTAAAATGATTTTTGATCATTAGGAGCTTAAGGAATATGATAGATGTACCACCGCATTTACTATTTTACTGCTGTATCCAAAGAGTTATTTTATGAGTGGTAAAGCATGAGTAACTTTTTTTGTCAAATGCTAAGGTAATTTTAGGAGACGTATTTCTTTGGATGTACTGGTCCAAAGCAATATCCATGCCACTGGGTTAACTTCAAAGCCACAGTTTTTAGAGCATATCACCACCACCCACCTCCATTACAACAATGACCTCAGTGCATGTAGAAAGAAAAAAGGGATTGGGTCTGTCCTCCTAAGACATATATTATTGGTTAGCGTTCAGACAGAATTTACAACCACATAGTCTAAGGTCTAAGGACCATTGAATACCCCGACTTGTCCAGTGTGTCCCAATAACCACAACGCCTGAACTGGGTGGATTTATTTCATTACGACATTTGTCGTGTTCAACAACCTTCTGTGGGACTCATTCCCTACTGGTAGTTTGAGGATTTACAGATGAACAGCGAGTGAGTAACCAAGCGAAGCCTGACAGGTGGACAACCAGGCATAACCGTGTCCTCAGTGCTTGCAAATTCTGTCTGCATTTATTCTTTTCATCACCTGTGGCTGAGACCCAGTTCCCGACAAGGTGAGGGGCCCAGTGGGGTATGAACCAAGCTTACATTCTTTCTCCACCCAGTGTTTCTGGCTCCATTGGCTCAGTCAAACCTATCCCGAAGAAAGTTTGTGATGGGAAAACAAAAACAGCAAAAATCAGTGATTTTCGCAGTGTTTCTCACACTTGGGATCCCCCTGGTCATCAATGGTACAACTGCTTTTATAAAGAATTCTAATTTAAGGCAATAAAAGAAAACCTTTGGAAATAACCAGCATAAAGAAACATTTCTAAAGGGATGTCTCCTCCTCCTCACCCTCCTCCGCCTCTGAAAATCTTTTTATTCCAAATGTTCTTTACTTCCACAGTAACACCTGACTCATGATGCCTACTACGGATCACTTTTCTCAGTGACTTGCATGTATCAGTCTCTTTTAATCTTTTAAACAATTTCATAGTTGGGCACTGTTTCTAGCCCCTCCTTAGGAGGTAATGTGACACAGAATTCAAGGGTTTTGAGGGTGGCATGTCCGCTCCACAGAAGACCTGGCATTTGAACTCCAGCATCCTGCTTTCAGCAGCTGCCCTTGCATCTCCCTCGCCATATGTCCTCCCTGCAATATGCCATGCTGTGCTACATGCCCCCTATGTGTGTACATGCGAGTTTGTGGGTGTGTACATGTTTGTGGAGGTCAGAGGTGAACCATGAGTGTTGCTTTTCAGGTGGTATCCACCTTTGTGTTTAGACAAGGACTTTCATAGCCCTGGAGGTCACCAATGAGGCTAGATTTTCTTGCCAGTGAGGCCCAGGAGTCTACCTGTGTTCACTGTCTTAGAGCTGGGATTACAGGTGTGCATCACCATGCCTGGCTTTACAAAAAACAAACAAACAACAACAACAACAAAACACCCAAACAGCTTGTTTCTGAGGCTTGCAGTCAGGTTCTTGTGCTTGTGATGCAAGCATGTTACTGACTGAGCTGTCTCCCCCGTCTCTTCGTCTTCTTCTTACAGTGTATTTTTGAGCAATGCTGTGGCCTGTGATTGAAATGAAATTCTTAAGAGGTAGTGGCTGGCTATGTGTTTTAGAATTAAATTCTGTGAGCATTCAACTGAGCCATCTTCACAGTTGATACTTTTATCTACAAACTCCTGGAAGCATATTAAGATGCATTTAGAGTGCGCTGCTGGAGGAAGACTTGTGAGGGTGGTATGGTTGTTTCCACAAACCGTTTATAAAAGTGATAACTGGATGTCTTCCGTAAAGCAAGTGTTCTAAATCCTCACATATATACAAATACCACCGTGTTGAAACTCACTAGAAGGTTGTCTTTTTTTCTATTTCCAGTACCTTCTCCCTTCCAAAGAACACAACCTTAAATTTTCCATGGATCTGTATATGTGCCTGAATAAAAAAAAAAATGCTGCTTAAGAACAATTATGGGAGAGCAACTGAAATAATCCGAGTACAGTTGTTGGAAATCTCCACACACAGTCATTCATTCAAATGTCTCAGGGATTCATGTCCCATCGTTCAGACCACTGTGATAATCGCACTGCAATGAGTCTGTTTTACTATTCTGGATAAATCAATGTAGAAGTGTTCTAATCTGTGTACCTGTCTCTCTCCCTTGGCATGGCCATTCTTCCTTCATGTCAGGGCCTTCCCGGAGGAAGAAAACATAGATTTCTAATTTATCAGGGAGGCTGATGTCCTGGTGTAATCATGCTGTGTAGTTTCACCCTCATCACTGCATATCTGGAATTATTAGACATGCTCTCTTGGAGAGACTTAAGCAGAGGTGGTATTAAAATGAGGTAAAAGCTGGGTCTTATCTTACATTTTTTAAGAAACTTTGTGCATATACTACATTGAATTCTCAGGCCAGAACATTAATGAGTGAACATTGGATAAATGTATACAAATAATGGATGTTACAAAGCAGGAATTGTGGGTATATGTTTATTTCTTTTCTCCCTCCCTCCCTCCCTCCCTCCCTCCCTCCCTTCCTTCCTTCCTCTCTCTCTTTCTCTCTCTCTCTTCTTCCTTCTTCTTCTTTTGCTTCTTCTTCTCCTCTTCTTCTTCCTCCTTTTCCTCCTCTTCCTCCTCCTCTCTTCTTTGACAGAAACAGGTTCAACAACTTGCCTAAAATTGCAGGCAGCAGGAACTGCTAAGAGTTTGTTCTAACAACAAATACTATTTGAGCCATAAAACTAGAGTGATATTCCTCCTCTATTTTAAGCTTCAAGAGAATGGCATATGAATATAGTTGTATTTAGACATATTGTGGCTAAAGAAATGAGGGGACTGTGGTATCTTTTCTCATTGGTAGAAACTCTCAACTGAAAGCAAAGATTGCTATCACGTATTCTCTAACACAGGATACATATGTGGTTTCGTGACTGCCCATGGAAATTCCTCTCCACACTGGATTTTCTTTCCCAAAAGAGAAAATTCTCCCATCCCCCAACTTGAAATTCTGTTTTCATTTTAAAAGTGCAGAAGTGTGTATTTCTCTTACGTACCAGTAGATGGCAGGAAAGGCCCAGCCTAGGCCCGTGGAAGTGCACCGCTGAGCTCCAGTAGTTGCAGAGCCCAAGGCAGCTTTTAAAAAAATACAATCACCCACCTCCTTACCTGACACGTCGGAGGGGCTGGTTTTCCAGGTCACACATGTCTTATTACTTTCGAAAATAATCATGTAGAAAGGCTTTTCATTGTGTTTATTGCTACATTTCTGCACAGTGGTGACTGTCAAGCCAAAATCAAACTAATAGCAGGAAAAAAATGGCGACCCAGGAGAAGTGCAAATAATTTCCATTAAGAATGTTCCTCATGGGTTTTCAAAGAAGTTTCATCACCACATCTGATCAGTGAAGCAGTCATGTTCATAAATTATTTATCATTCTCTCCTCTCTATCTTATCTTTCCCTCCATTGAAATAAACAAAATTCAACTCTGAGTGAATTCTCTTTTAAAATTATTTGGATAGAAACATTTACCCTGACATGTTAGCATCAGAAACAAAGATCAAGTGTAAGACAAATACAACAAATGTTTTTACTTTTAATTAGAATTTTCATTTTGTTACACTTGACATTGAGCATTTTGTATTAACACTTGATTTTTCAGCATATTTATGGCTCATTTAACTGGGCCATTGTGCTTTGGATTTTATGTAACATTGGTCTAATTTTAAAATAAATTGGTTCTGTGTCCTGGAGGAGAGGGGTCTTCATTATGACTTCAGTGTTGAGAAACAAGTTGCCTGTCCATGTCTTGGTGTTATTGTGTTAAGGGGCTGGAAGTATTTGACATAGTTGTTATGGAGATTATATCTCATTAAATGAGTCCATCAGTAAAACCTCTTAGTGCTTGCTAAAAGGTCACTGTGGCCTGTCCTGAGGTAAGACTAGTGTCGCCTAAGATTCCTTCCAGTTTTGCGGGCCTGTGAGTCTATTAGTCTTATCCCATCCAACTGTAGAGTTAGAGATATCCTTCCCAAGAAGGGAGATTCTTGAAAGACGCTGAGATGGGACATTATGCACAGAGACATTGCCTCTTACCCATAATTGATGGCTAACCCCATAATGCACGACCTACATTCCCCAATGAGGAGAGTCCCTGTGGAGGGGGGAGGACAGGATGGTGCCAACAAGGCTGTATACACACTGTGTGCATAATTAATGAAAAAAGAAAAAGAAAATTGTATAAAGGATGTGAGATGCGTTCACCTAGAAGTGCTTTTCTCTTTATGACTAACGGGCGCAAATACTTTGTGAAGAGTTCATTATCCATGAGTGAGATCTAATAGAAAGAAGACGAAGGCTAGTGAGAGGAGAAAAAGAAAGCAAAGCTTCTGAAAGGATAGGAAGGGCATTACCATCCTGATCTGAGCTCGCTCCATGGAAAGTTGTCTAGGATTGCGCCAGCCTGGTGGCAGAGGACTGTAATCTCAGCTAAGGAAGGAGGGTTACAAAGCCAAAGCCAGTTTGGGAAATGTAGTAAAACCCCTTCTGTTTCAAAATTAAAAGTAGAATGAGTGCTGGGGAAATAGCTTCCTGGTAGAGTGCTTGCCTAGCGTATGTGAAGCCCTAGGTGCAGTCTCTGGTAACATACACAAGCCCATGTGCATGCACACACATAGAGTTATCTAGGATCTAAAAAATAAAAAAGAAGTGATGATTAAATGCTTTGAGCCAGATAAATTTATACATAATATAGTCTCATATTTTTAAAATTTTATCATTTATTTTAAAATTCATTATTACATTAAAAAATACCATTCCCTTACCAATGATAGTATGACAACTTTTCTCAACTGATTTGGTACTTTTTTTCTAGCATTTTTGGCAAATCCATATTTTTGAAGTTGTAGAATTCCATGAATAGTACCTTGCTTCTGGTTCTCAGCACTCAAGTAAGTGAGTGTTTCAAGTCCCGTTTTGCTAAGGGGCAAACAGATTTAGAGAAATTTATTTGCTAAGGATAGCTGACTCTGGGTCAGGAGGATAGATGGTCAGAGATCTATGAGTTTTCTCTTATTGTCACTGCTGCACCTTGCTCCAAAACAAATAAGAAATAGTGGCCAAGCATGCATCTCTGAAGGAGGATGGCTGCTCTGTCCCACCCTCCCTTCCATTCCACACTGTTGGAGTATATTCCCATTATCCCAGAGAGGTTGGAAATGTTCTCACCCTGGTCATGGGTAGGTTGGGAGTTTTCTATTTAGAGGTGGTTGCAGTTAATATTTATTATCTACCAATGAGTCTTTATTTAAAAAGTACAATATTGCACAGACGTGTACATTTTGTCAGGATGATTGCTTGCATATAGCAGGGTTCTCTGCTTGCTCACAGCATTGTTGGCTATCTTCCCCCAGCACCTCATGTCCTGGTTTTAAGCATTACATCGTCTAATCACCTGGGAGCTGACTTCCTTCCAAATTCAGCCAGATCCCGTGATGTTTTGTGATGTTCTGCATTGGCAGCATGGGTTATCTTCAGCAGTAGGGTTTTTCTTACCTTTTCCCCTCAGTGGCTTTCTGATTGGCTGAGTGCTGGCCTCTAAAGGCCCAGGTGTGAGGCCTAGTGGAACTTCCTGAGCCTAGCTAAAGTTTGGTGATCTGCCTCTGGCCAGACGTGACTCAGCAAGACGCCTAATGGCTTCTTACCTGCTACCTCCACATGGGAGTTAGAATTATCATTTCAATAGTCACAGTTTACTATTGGCCCTTACCTTTCCCCACCATCCTACAATCCCCGCCTTCACCCCCAACATTATATAGGCAACTGTTCATAGCAATAAATCGAGTTCCTGCTTCGACAAGACTCCCGACTCAGTGTGGTTTTTCTCCGGTGGCCAGGAGAGGTCTGAGTCGTCGGACGCTCATCTCCTCCTCAGCCCCTCGGGAGGAACCAGCGGGCCTGGTCCTTCCCTCGGCACTACCTGCCCCCGCCGGCGGAGCCCGGCATCTGGCGCCTAACGTGCGGCTCTTGGAATCCGGCAGACTAGTGCCCCCTGAGAGACATTCGTTGAGGAGGTCAATCGGTGTACATATGCGGGTGAGCGTACCCCTATAAGTAGTCTTTATATTTAATGTGCTAAACTTTGCTTCTATAACCTGTACTTGTTGATCAACGTCTCTTTGTTCTCTTTCTCTTTCCTTTCACTTTTAGTTTGCAGACAAGCTACATCTGCGGCTTTTGTACAGCATGTTTACATATCTTTTGGATCCTTGTGGTTGTATTGTACTCATGTGTATGTGGGTTGCTATTGCCCTAATTTTATGGACATTTTTCTCTCAACTTTATAATGTGGGACAGTCTAACTGTAAATCCAATCCTGCCTTAGAATCTCTCAGGGCACTCCTAAAGAGTAGAGGGCTTAATTTGACTGATAATCAGGCTCAACAGACCTGGGATTGCCTTCTCAAACTGGCGCCATGGCTGCCGGAAGGAAATCTCTTTGATTGGGACACGTGGGATAGGGTAGAGGCCCTTGTTTGTCGGGCACATGTGGAGAAGGGTCAAATACCCCCCTCAGGGGTCCTCCCTATGATCTCAGCCCTCAAGGCCTGCTTCCCTCCAAGGCCAACCAAACATAAACAAAAGACAGAAGAAAAAGATAATATACAGCCTAATCCAGCTACTCCTCCTGGAGATACAGCTTTAAAAAAACCCCAAAAGGATACATCTTTATGCTCCTCACTCGATCCCTTTGAGAGTGCTCCCTGGCCTTCCGGGGGACCTCCTCCACCTCCTCCATCAACTAACCCTTTCTGGACCCCCTCGGCCCCTCCTTCATATTCGGCCGCCGAGACCCCCTCAGCCCCTCCATATTCGGCAGCCAAGCCGTCAGAAAATAAAGCTACTTTTTTATTTCCCGTCAATCTAAATCCTGGGGGCAATCGCCCTGCTGCCTGGTATCCGTGGGAAGCTCAGGACCTTAAGGAGCCTAAAAAAGCGGTCTCGGAGGATGGACCCAACTCTCCTTGGGCTGAGACCCTGTTACAGGGCCTTGCCCATCAACCTTGTACAACCCAAGATTGGAAAAATCTAGTCAGGGCTGTCTTGTCAGGTCCCCTATACATTAAGTGGTGTGCCTTTTTTAGAGATGAATGCCATGCACAGGCAGAACGAAACCAAAATCAACAGCCCCCTGTGCCGATAACTTTTGGGATGCTCTCTGGTATCTCTGATCAATATGCTACAGGCACTCAACAGGCGGCTATACCTGACCCGTATAGGGACCAGGTCAGGGCACTGGGCTTGGCGGCATGGAAAAAGCTTGATGAGGGACCCTCTAAAACTCCCCTTATGAGTATTACTCAAAAACCATCTGAGGATTTGGCTACATTTATAGATAGGGTGGAAAAAAGTCTCCAAAGAAAATTTCCCCCAGGGGCATTACGGGATCAGTTTACTAAAATGTTGGTCTGGGATGGGATGACGGCCGATCACCGCCTCGCCTGTGCGGGTCTCAAGGACAACTCCATGAGTAGATAGATTGTAGCCACCAAGGACGTTGGCACTATCTCCCATCAGGCTAGGGCCATGGCTGCCGCCCTTCAGGAAAATAAACAGAGAGATTTGGCCAATACGATCTGTACATTACAGTTAAATTCTAAAAACTTGACATGTTTTGGATGCGGGGACGAGGGCCACTTTAAAAAGGAGTGCCCCAACAGGACAAAGCCTCCTCCGCGCTCTGGGGGGACGACCAACGCCCCTCACACCCTTTGCCCTAAATGCAATAAAGGGTTTCATTGGGCTAAGGAATGTAAATGGAAGTTTAACATACAGGGAAAGCCTTTAAACTCCTCCAGGGGCTTCCCCCAGCCCCGTTAAATAAGGGGAAAGAGACCATCAAAGCCTATTGGACCGTCCCCCTGGTCCCCGGCCTTAGACCCAAAATTATTTTGAATATTGGCAATAAAAAATTCAAACTTCTCATTGACACTGGAGCGGACCGAACGGTCCTGAGAAAGGAGGAAGTGCCCCCCTCCTGGCAGCTTGTGCCCGGCCCTCCCCTACTGGGAATTGGCGGGCAATCCACCTCCTGGGAGACTGCCACGTGGCTCCCTTGGACTGACCCAGGTGGGGACAGGGGAAAAGTCCGCCCTCTCGTGGTGACTGGGCTCACTGCTAACTTACTGGGGCAAGACATCCTTGGAGATGCCGAGGCTTTCATCACTACTGACCATAAGGCCTTTTATAATGATTTGTTAGATAAAAAAGAATATCAACAACAGTCTGAGGAAGGGAGGGAATATCATCCCAATTATAGAGATGACCCTTACTTTGAGCAACTCAGACAAAAGTACTCCAATAAACACCCCCAATTCTAAGGGCCACTGCCCAGCCCCCCCCATTTAAAATCCAGTGGAGACCGGGGGATCCTGTATGGGTTGAGCAGTGGCCTCTCCCTTCTTCTAAGTTACACCAACTCCACATACTTATTGATCAACAGTTGGAGGCCGGACATATTCGTCCCTCCACTAGTCCCTGGAACTCTCCTGTCTTTGTCATAAAAAAGCCTAATGGGTCCTGGAGATTTTTACATGATTTAAGAAAGATCAATGAACGCATGATCCCCTTCGGAACTCCCCAGAGGGGACTCCCATGGATCCCAGCTATTCCCAATATATACCATATTACTATCATTGACATTAAAGATTGCTTCTTCTCTATCCCTCTCCATCCAGGAGACATGGAAAAATTTGCATTCTCTGTACCTGCTGTTAATTTTTGTGGCCCAGATAGGAGATTTGAATGGACTGTCTTACCTCAGGGCATGGCAAATAGCCCACCCATTTGTCAATATTACCTGTCATCCATTTTCTCTTCTCTTATCAATCTCCCTGATACTCTGTTTTATATTTACATGGATGATATTATTCTTGGGTGCCTAGATTCCTCCACACTCCAGGACCTTACCCACCAATGTCTAACTATCCTGCATACTCACGGCTTTAAAGTAGCTCCGGAAAAAGTTCAAACTGTGCCTCCCTTTAAGATCTTGGGCTCGATCCTTACCCTAGATACAGTTTCACCTGTTAAACCACAACTTTATATTCAGGATTCTTACACCTTGCCTCAACTCCAGAAGCTTTTGGGAGAAATTAATTGGATGAGGCCTTGGATACCCATAACTACTGAAGAGCTGTCCCCTTTATTTGACCTCCTAAAGGACCTTAACTTCTCCTCTCAGGTAATTTTGTCCCCTTGTCATCAACAAATTTTTCATAAGGTACAACAGGCTATAAATACTGTGACCCTAAAGAGGTTCAATCCTGATTTGCCCATCTCCCTCTACATTTTCTCTGGGGAAACATTATGCACTGCACTGTTGGCCCAGGAAGGTGAACCCATCCAATGGGTCCACCTCTCAATCGGTGGGGTCCCCAGAGTTTATTCTATAACCAACCAGGTTGCTGATTGCATTATCAAGGGCAGAGACACCTCTGTCCGGTTGTTTGGCACAGAACCTCACCTTATTGTCACCCCCTTTAAGATAACAGATTTCACCTGGCTTCAGAGAAATAATAATAGAGTTGCTATGGCTCTCGAGGGGTTTCTAGGTAAAATTGATTGCCATTATGGCCCCCACAAATGGATGAGTTCTTTCTCCAGATTAGAATGGAAGCCCCCCAGGCTTTTTCTGTCTCAACCTAACCCTGACTTTCTTACCGTGTTTACTGATGGAGGGCACCTGGGGGCTTCCCTAGTCGTTTACCCTCCCTTAAAACAGGAAAAAGAGCCTATGCCCATAAAGTCAGTCTCTCATGAGGTTGAGGGGTCAGCACAATTCAAAGAACTATTTGCTGTCGTTCTAGCTTTGGACACTATTCAAGAGCCATTTAACTTATTTTCTGACAGCCTTTATGTTGTTAATTTATTACCCAACCTGGTTGAGGCCCATATTAGACTGGACTCCAACCCTATATCTCCTCTGATGATTCAAGCTCGTTCCCTACTCAAACAAAGAATTAACCCCATTTTTCTTCAACATCTCAGGGGTCATCAAAACTTACCGGGATTTCTTTCTCGAGGAAACAATTTGGCTGATAAAATGGCTTCTATGCCTCAGTGTAATACTATTACAGAAGCTACACGCTTCCACTTATTGACCCATGTCAACTGGAGAGGTCTCAAGCACAGGTTTCCACAGGTACCAGTCAAGGACCTTAAAAAAATTGTCCGGACTTGTAAGTCCTGTCAGCCCTTCCTCCAAGTACCCCCCCTTCAAACTACAGGAAGCAATCCTAGAGGGCTACGCCCTAATCATCTGTGGCAAATTGATGTCACACACTATTCTCCATTTGGGAAACTTAAATATATTTTTCTTTCAGTTGATACCTTTTCCCGTGCCTGCTGGGCATCAGCACATGCCGGGGAAAAATCTAAACATGCCATTAGTCATATGCTTCAATGTTTTGCCACTCTTGGGCTGCCTGATCAAATTAAAACAGATAATGGCCCCTGCTTCGTAAGCAAGGCCTTTGTAGATTTTCTCCAGAACTGGAAAATCTCACATTCTACAGGCATCCCATACAACCCCCGGGGCCAAGCTATCGTTGAAAGATATAATCAGACTCTCAAGTCTCAATTACAAAAACAAAAGGGGGAATCCTTACCCCCACACGACCAACTAAAAAAGGCATTATTTACCCTAAATATTTTAAACTTTTCTAAAGAAGATAAACAACTCTCCCCTTTTCAAAAACATTGGTCTTCATCCATTACCTACAGTTCTATCTGGGTAAGATGGAGGGACCCATTGACTGGGGCCTGGAGAGGGCCTGATCCGCTCCTCACAGCAGGGAGAGGGTTTGGATGTGTCTTCCCTCAAGATGAAAAAAGACCCATTTGGGTACCAGCGAGAGACCTAAAATATTTGTCCCAACAAGAGGACACTGACAGTCACTTCTCTAGGGAGTGTCCCACCCCTGAGGACTGTTCCTAAAATGGTCCTTCACCCTACTAAACTAAACAATTCCCTCCCTTGTGGAGGATTGCTGGCTTTGCCTCCAATCTGGGCCTCTCTGGCTGCTTGCAGTACAGTTGCCTGTACGACCTTAAAACATTACTCAGCCACCTTCCCCATCCCCGTCCAGCTTTTCCCAATGTTTCCCCTGGAACTTGCATTTGGGCCCCACCTTCCCCTAATAATTCCAGTATAGATGTGGGATACATTCATCCTTCCTTCTGTACTTTTAACACAGCTGATCCCAATGCTCAATGCTGCCCACCTTCTGGAATGGTTTATGTTTGTGGAGGCGGGATGGCCTATGACTTTCTGCCCACCAATTGGACGGGCCTTTGTGCCCCAGCCACCTTAATCCCAGATGTAAATATCATCCCTGGAAATGAGGCCCTCCCTGTATCAGAGGGAGACCTATCTTCAACAACAGCTAGATTCCCTGGCTGAGGTAGTCCCACAAAACAGGAGAGGACTAAACCTACTAACGGCCGAAAAAGGAGGCGTATGTTTGTTTTTACAGGAAAAATGCTGCTTTTACGCCAATAAATCAGGAATCATCCAGGACAAGATTAAGAGGCTCCAGGAAGACTTGGAGAGGTGGCAGCAGGATCTCCAGGACAACCTGCTGTGGACGGGCTTATATGAATTCTTACCCTACCTTCTCCCTCTACTTGGGCCCCTCCCCCTCCTTCTTCTCCTTTTCCTTCTCCTCACTGTCGGGCCTTGTACAATTAATAAGATTACACAATTTATTCACCAACGGCTAGAGCCAGTAAAACCTCATCAGGTCAAAATACAGGCTGGCAACTCAGGAATTAAGTTCCGCAGATGACCCACTGCCACCTCCTCTGCCCTCCATGTGACCAATGACGGGTAAGATCCCCAGAGGGGGACAACCTAAGACAGGCCATGGGGTGGGTTCTCACCGAGCTAAACACATGGTACCCAGTGACGGGTAAGATCCCCAGAGGGGGACAACCTAAGACAGGGGCCATGATGAATGCTCTGAGCTAAACACCTGGTACCCAATGACGGTTAAGACCCCCAGAGGGGGACAACCTAAAACAGGGGCCATGGTGACTAATGCTCTTACAAAAACAAAAGGGGGAGATGCTGGCCTCTAAAGGCCCAGGTGTGAGGCCTAGTGGAACTTCCTGAGCCTAGCTAAAGTTTGGTGATCTGCCTCTGGCCAGACGTGACTCAGCAAGACGCCTAATGGCTTCTTACCTGCTACCTCCACATGGGAGTTAGAATTATCATTTCAATAGTCACAGTTTACTATTGGCCCTTACCTTTCCCCACCATCCTACAATCCCCGCCTTCACCCCCAACATTATATAGGCAACTGTTCATAGCAATAAATCGAGTTCCTGCTTCGACAAGACTCCCGACTCAGTGTGGTTTTTCTCCGGTGGCCAGGAGAGGTCTGAGTCGTCGGACGCTCATCTCCTCCTCAGCCCCTCGGGAGGAACCAGCGGGCCTGGTCCTTCCCTCGGCACTACCTGCCCCCGCCGGCGGAGCCCGGCAGCTGAGAGATCTGCTCTGTGGAAAGGAACCCATAGGCAGAACTGGGAACCAAGTCAGAGCCTTATGGAGACCAAGATTATGGACTCCAATGAGAATCTTCCACTAGTCTTTGGCCCAAAGTGAGGCTATACCTATCCAAATCTCTCTAAATTAGCAATGTTTATACTGTGTGTGTGTGTATGTGTGTGTGTGTGTGTGTGTGTGTGTGTGTGTCTGTTATTGCTTTTACCAGTTATTGGTCATGAATTGGATTTTTTGCCTTCAGAGGTGGTCTTAATAGGGAAACAAAATAATTGTGATGGTAGGGGCTCTGATCTATTTTCTGAAATGAATGTTCTATTTAATCCTAAAAAAACTACAACATTATTAATTTTGGTATTAATTTCTGATAAACTATGAAAAATTTTGAATCAGTATATCTTTATCTGAAAATTTTGTGGGCTGAACTGGTTCTAAGCACATTTTTTTGAGTGTCTATTGTGTTTCAGACCTTGTGGTAAGCATATTGCATATATATCCATACTTAATTGACAGAAAGCTTGTATAGTACACATTATTTCAGCTTCGTAGAGGTATAAATGGAGACATAACATGGAATAAACATGTCAAGATCCTGTGGTCTCCATGTGACAAGCCTATAGGTTTTCTGACTCCAAAGCTTGTGTTTACGGCAACTGCACGAATCTGGCATCATGATGAAGGCCTCTTCCATCTCTAACATCTTGAGACTGCATTTCAAGTACTCCTTACTGTAGTAGGTAGAAGTGTTTTGACATATGCCTTCAGCTTGAGGGGGAACAAGACAATTTAAGGAAAATAAACACAGTGTATCACGTATAAATTTATACATTACCACTCAGGGGCACAGAAATGTAACGTTTTAGTTTTCTATACCTCAATTCCATTTTGTTCTCAAGTTCCCTCAAGCTACCTACAGCTGACAGTGTATTTTTATGATGTTCTGGTATACTTAGCCCAAACTAGATCAATTAAATAGTGTTACTTTATCAGCTGTATTAGTTTGAAGCATCTCCACTCTTGAGGAGAAGGATTCTACACACACCTGCTTACTTTCCCTTTGTGCATTGTTTCTTAGAAAAGCTGTAACTGAGACATGGAGGAGAGAGACATCTCTGACCAGCGTGCTACCTTCTGGGTCCTTGTTGGGCATTATTGGTAATGGAACTTGACTTATGGGCTAATCTCATATCTTCTATAGACAAGCAACATTCATGAACTGCACCTTTTTGTTCTTCCCACCCATGTAATTCAGTGAGGTTTGGTTTTCTCTGTTCCTCTCTGTGTCATTTTGGAACTACTGGATGTACCACAGACCACTATGACCTGGCAAGTAAAAGATTAAGAGAACCCTTCAGTTCCTGTCTCCGTTTTTAAATTTATTTTTGTTTCTTTTTATTTATTTGAAAGTGACAGACACAGAGAGAGAAAGAGACAGATAGAAAGAGAGAGAATGGGTGATGGGCGCACCAGGGCCTCCAGCCACTGCAAATGAACTCCAGATGCATGCGCACCCTTGTGCATCTGGCTAACATGGGTTCTGGGGAATCAAGCCTCAAACTGGGGTCCTTAGGCTTCACAGGCAAGCGCTTAACCGCTAAGCCATCTGTCCATCCGTCCTTCTTGCCATCCTTAAATTTCCTCAGCTTCTTGAGGAATGGGTCAGGTGGGCCTACTTCCTGGCTTGAGGCCAAAATTTTGGGGCCTCAGAGTCATCTGAAGACTCTTGACTTGTTCTTTCTAAACATCTCTGTTCCTCCAGTCTACTAAGGCTGGGAAGATGTTTTATTTTATTCATGGGGAAGAACTTTCTTTGCTTCATATCCTATCTGCTTCAGACTCTGCAACTGCTCCATCTCCCTGTCAAGATGCTTTTCTTTTATCAGGCAAAAATCCAGCCTTATGAGTTTTCAGGAAACCATTTTCTATGTTATTAAACCTTGCTTTCAGGAGTATTGTTTAATTATGGGTCTGTGGAAGTCTACTTTGATGAAACAAAAACTTAGTAATGGCTCCCTTATTCTTGGCATGTTTATCCAGCACTGGAAACAATTACAAATGGCTTGACTGTAATTTGATGAATGGCAGCAAGTCTTTGGGCAATTGGAAACAATTAAGACTGCTAGAAATGCCAGTGAATGCTATCTCCACTAAGATTTTTGCCCACCTTCAACAGTGCAGAGCTTTCACTGGAAAGTGGGTGCTCAAGGCACCCTAATATTTCCAAGTACCCTTGTATGGAAATGTGTCTCGCTGATTGGTGCTAAGTAGGAAAATATGAGAGAAATCATATGTCAATTTCAGGTGTACATGGTTAGTATATGAATGGTTTTCCTGTGTTTACAAGCTGAGATCAGCATCGCTGGCAACCTTGTGACCCTGCTAATACTGACTGATCCTTCATCAACTTGGGTTTCGGTGCAACTATATGGAGTAGACAATCCCTGAACATCTTTCTGCTGGGTAAAATAGAAATCTGTCCATATGTAGCAACCTGAGATTTGAGGGCCCATTTGCTGTATCAGCTGGTGTTACTCCAACTAAAAAGCAAGATCAAAGAGGCATTGATGTCACACTGTCTCACAACATTCCTGGGGAGATGTAAAAGAAATGCTGATTCGCCCCAAACAGGGAGATAACAAGAGAGCAAAGAAAGATCCCACCAAGTCCATCTCAATAGACAAATAACTTTATGTGGGTTACTTACAGGAGTGTGGGCGACCTAAGAGCAGCTGTACTTCAAGAAAGTCCCATTTCCGCTCAGATTGTTACATCATGTACACCATATGCAGTTGGGCAGGAGGACGTGGCTATTGGACTCTCCAGGGAGCATCTTCTGAGGGCCTTTTAAACTACCACTTCCAAGGGAATTTATAACAACTCCATTACTGTTACAAAGGCCTATCTATCTTCTGTACAATTCTGTTTATTTTGTTGCCATGGCTGCTGACCAAGGTCTTCTATAGGTAATCACAGCTTCTCTGCTTCAAGATGGTGATGGTCAAGTTAAGCCTGGAGGAAAGAGCTATACTAAAAATATATTTTAAAAAAATTACCTCCGCTTCAATAGCCAAGAAATTTTTCTAAAAGAATCAAAGTGTCATCAAAAAGAAAAAGAAGAAAGTATCATTGCCCCTGTCCTTTTTCCCCCCACCATACATACATACACACACATTATACTTTGATGTCGGGTGGTTCAGTTATAGCCCATTTTTATATGGATTTTGGGATAATTTTTTTTTTAATTTTAAAACATGTATATAAAACAAACCAAAGCAAGAAATTATAGGCTGCAGAGATCATCTATTGCCTGGAAGTTTAAATTATTTACTTTCTGACTTTAAAGAAAAATGTCCATCCTTTGGACTAAATGGCAAAGACGTCAATAAACTAGGCTGCACTGTTCTGGTTGGACTCTGAGGTTGTGCTTTAGGCTTTGGAAATGGATGGCGTTGTATGGATATTGTATTCTTGATCTACCACTAGAGGAAAAGAACGTTCTGCTCAGTCTTCATTTCTTACATCTATTAGGCCTTAAAAGAAGCTTGACGCGTTCATATCCTTGACTGATTATTTTTGAAGCTGATAGCAAATTTAGTACTATTCAGACACAGCCAGAAAGGAAAAAGTGTTCAGTTCTGTTTGTTTTGGATTGGTGACTCACCAAACCAAGGCCAATGGACCCCTGGATTTATGGGGTGGATGAAACATTTTCAACACTTCAGTACAGAAAAGAAATTCTCCTGAGATTTAGATAACTAAAACATAGTAATGTTCTTTTCTCCTATAGCCTCAGAAAAACCAAAAACATTTGTCCAAAATAATCTATATTACCACCGGGCTTTAAATTTATTATAGACATGTGATTTTTGGTCGGTTTACAGCTAAACATGCCCACTGAATCCCGCTGGGTCGTTGGTCATAATGAAGAGGCCATACTTGTGGCTTCCTATGGGGACTAGAGTCAGGACGGCATCATGATGAAGTGGCTGCTTCTGATATGTGCCACTGAGCAAGGTTTGTTTAAGTTGGCAGATTTTAATGCTTGTGCAAAATATTTTTTTATTTTCCTGCCTCTAATTATGTTATGATTAAGTTACATCCACTGGAGTGTAATTATCTATTGCATAATACTCCTTATATGTGGGTCCCTAGAAATTTGTCACTTCAATAATGCTGACTGAAGGCCTGCTGCGCCTTCTTAATGATAAAATTTTCTTTGACATCGTTCAGTTTATCTTCTTTTCCCTGGGAACTCCTTAATAATCACTTTCAAAGAATAAAATCCTAACAAGGGCTGTTTATGTTGCATTTTTTTCTTAACCTGGCCCTTAGGAAATCTGGGGCAACATGATTGTAGTGAGACCCAAGTGGGAATGAGGCCTGTGTAACCACAGAGTGGGGAATGTCACTAAGAGATGGTACTGAGAACTCATTTTCATTTCAATTTCCATAGCTGTGAGTTTTTCCAGGGCCATAAGTAAATGGAACTCTGATATATATTTCATAATTGAGACTTCCTATTTGATTCACTCATATTTTATTTCCTTCTATACTTTAGATAGTTATGCAATTTCCTTTGCCTCTGAGACTGTGAGGTTTTCTATTAGTTCACTGAGTCAAGTGGGTGATATTTTATGCCAGCCATCCCAATTTTAACTCCTCCTCTCCCTTTTGCTCACATTGCATCTTAATTCCATGAGAGTGAAGGTCATACCTGTCTTTCCCATCATTTCATCCCTAAGAATCTAGTTACCAGGCACTTGACAGATATCTGCTGAATAAATTAATGACAGATACCTCTGACCTGCAGTATCTTCTTATTTTACCACTTTGGAGTTTATTTGGTATTTTTGGAAACTAAGTAGTTAGATTAGGTCAACTTAATTATTTACTGCTTTATGATCATGAAAATTTAAATTTATCTCAGGATTGATTTTATTTAATTATCTAGTCATTGAGCAAATATTTATTATGATTCTTATATGAACCACATTATTGTGCAAAGAGAGTTGAAAAGGTCCATAATCTCATAGAACTTTCAATTGTTTTGAATTTAGTTTTACTTATATTCATCCAACATTAAAAATGAAATATCATTTTAATCAATTTCTTCCATAGAAGCTTAATGACAACAGACTGTGTGCATCATACATTTTCATCTATACTTTGACTATTAGATTATTTTTAGCCCCCACTATAGAACTTTCTTTTTATCGTAAGAGGGGAAAAAAAACACAAATCACAGAAGTCCAAGTGGCAAATGTGCTGAAGAAAATAAGGGTGGCTGGATGGAGTGCCTTCTGTTTAAGGTTTGGAGAAGTCCTTTCTAAGGAACTGTGTCAGACCCAGCTCTTCCTAAGGCATTTTCCTAGGCCTTCAGCACTTTAAAATGTTACTGAGAATGTTAATTTTGTGTTGAGTTTATTAAATCTTTTTCTGTAAGCATCCTTTGATATTTTTCCGTAAATAAATGGTGTCAGGAGAGGGCCACTCAATAGGCCCTTCACTTATGCCTGGCAGAAAGTGTTCAGAAAGAGATGCCCTTGCATTGCAAGAGATGTGTACACCCTTACTGTGAAATGCTGGAGTTTTGCTTTAGGGAGCCTTGTTTCAGTCATACCATATGCCCATTCCATTCAAGAAAACCCTGTAAAGCTACCTGATCCTATTTGCAGAGAGCCTCACCTCTAGCCGCTTCAAACCTTATAGAGTTTGTCTGAAATCAGACCTGAAGGAGGAAGAATATTCCCCTTATGAATCAGTGCAAAGTTCATGATTGACAGCTAGGAAAGTTGTGCCTAACCCTAGCTTAAGTTTGTCTTGGTAAAACTGAAAGTTGTGCTGTGATTGGTAGAGTTAAAAATCACTATGTTTGTATGCCACATGAATACATCATCGTTCCACTATATACATGGGCGATTCATGCTGTTCAGGTTCAAGGCACCCTTCTATGACATACCCCCAGTTTTCCAACATTAGGCCAGAATAAGTCTCGTCTTGATGGGGCTTTTAAAACTGCTCCTGGTTGTTTTAGTATAAGTAGAGTAGGCTGAGTTGTGGCGTGAAGAGGAGAGGCAGCGGAACTAAGGCAGCAGTAGTGGTGAGAAGATGGCTGGAATAGTCCCAAAGGGTGACTAGTCACAGAAATGGCTATGGAGCCATTGATGGATTGTGGAAGTATACAGAAAGAGAGAGCCAAGAGCTCAGATGACGGATGGCTGTGAAGAGCCAAGTGTGAGAAACTATGAGCCCTGGTCACTGGAAGTGTTCTTTGGACCCTTCAAGCCTTAAAGGTAAAGGATTCCAACACCCAAGACTTAACTGGTGCTGAATGCTGCCAACTGCTGCTGTTGCTAGATGAGGATTTCACAGCTGCTGAGTGACAAGCTACTGTTAGTGAGCCTGCAATCTCAGCACCTGCAGCTGTTGGTGTCCAGCTTCTATGACTTGGAGCCTACAGCTCTAGGTCTCAGGGCTTGGAGATAGAAGCCTCTAGATCTTTCAGCTTAGCCTATAAGCCTGTGGCACTCAAGGGCTCAGGACTACTAAACTAGACAAAGTTACTCCTCACCTACTCCTGATTTCCATCTAAGGATAGCAAGAGGACCCGAGGCAGCTCACTGGAAACAGAAACAGCATGCACCTGTTGTGTAGGGATTAAATAGAAGAGCAAAGACAGATCTCCTGGCTGAGGTAGCAGCAACGGCATATTCATGAAGGCCCATGGAGTTGGAGCATATAGAATAAATGGAAAGTGGGAGATTCAAACAGTATATGGAGCCAAGTGATTGAGTATCAAGGTTGGATAAGGAGAGCCTAAAGATAACATTGCAATTCATTATGTGGACATTAATAAGAATGGTTTTTGGAAAGCATTCTTAGGATACAGGATCAAAGGTCAAAAAATAATTCTTAATCTTAGTCCATCTTCTACATTAACATCCACGAAGATGGGACAAGCATTGTTCCTAAGTCTAGGTCATTGCACATAATATCTTTCAGGAAGGTCCAGGGCATGAAAAAGAAAGTATTCTATAGCATTTAATCCAAAATAGATTCACAGGGGAAGGCTTTTCTGCTTGAAAGCAATTATACTGTACAACGTGTTCTTTTCCCTGGGTTTCAGCTTCCCATGATGCCTGACTTCATTAAAGCAGACAGGAAACAGCATTTTCTGTGGTGTGCTGGGAGAATTATATCTTCTGAGCTGCAACTAATTGTTTTGATAAAAATAAAGAAAAGGTACAGTATAACACTATATGAAAAGATCAACAGCTTATGTGCTGGCCAAACTTAGAAAGCAAGAAAACAAAGAGCAAAATAACAAAAGCACAACACATTGCTTTATGTCACATTTTGTTGATAAAAAAATAAAACCTAAGAGAAACCAGTTTAGCTTAATGACAGATCAGAACAACATTTAAGAAAACCTCACTGTAGCTTATCCATGTCATTCTCTCTCTTCCTCTACCTCTCTCTGTGCAATCAATGAGTGTTCTTCAAGTGACATTTATTTATTTGATTACTGTTAGTGTCCTCTGTTTTAAAATTACTTCATTGCAAATGTGAGGAGAGTTGGGTTCCTGTCATGGCTATGTCTACGAGTGAGTCTTTGGGTCTGTCCCCTTTTTTTTTTCTGTGACTTCCAAGGAGGATGGTTATGATGAGTAGATAAACAGAGAAGCCTTTCCTGCCCTGTGGTTCTGTGTCTCTACATATTTCTCATATATTTTAATAATACAACCACAGGGACCATGGTTTCCCTCTAAGACAGTTGATAATATTGCAGTTAATTTCTTGCTGCTGGGACAAACACCTGACCAGAGCAACTCATGGGAGGAAAGGGTTGATTTCAGGCATACAGATGCCGGGGAAAGCTTCAGCATGGCAGAAGAGGCTGTCTCACTGCATCATAATTCCTCAGCAGAGCGAGAGCAAGAGAGTATCCAGAGCTCAAGCTGGCTCTCTTAGAGCTGGAATCAAGATCTGCCACAGTGACACGCCTCCCCCAGCAGGGCTTCATCTGCTGAAGACTATGTAGGAAGGTTAATTAAAAATACTTGAGACTATTGGGCCATTTATATTCAAACAACCATAGGGAACATAACCAAAAGAAAACAGGAAGGGCTATGATGCAAAAGCTCCTCTATTAGAAGGATGTTTTCAAAAAGTCCTTATATTTACCAAATCACTTCTTCTTCTTTTCACCATACAAGGAAACAGATTCATCATTAGAGTTAGAGGGATGATAGTCTTTTGAACTGTTTGCTTTCCAAGTGTTGTCCATAGAAGAACACCATCTACCCCCTATTAGAGGTGTTGAATATCAGGCCCTGTCCTGGCTCTGCTAAATCAGTGTCTTCTATGTTACAAGAGTCCTTTATGAACCAGTTTTTAATAAGTTTAAGAAGACCGGGGCTTGGAAGACAGCTCATTTAGCTAAGTACTACCCTTGCAAACATGAGAGCCCGAGTTGGATCCCCAGTACCCACATAAAATTCCAGGCATGTATGACACATGCCTGTAATCCCAGCACAATGAAAGTGGAGACAGGAGGATCCCTGGGGCTCACTGACCACCTAGCCTAGCCTAATTGGTTAACCCTGGGCAAATGAGAGACACTGTGTCAGAGAACGAGGGCAGCATTCCTGATGACACCTGAGCTTGTCTTCTAGCCTTTGCATATACACACATGCGTGTGCACCTCTACACCTGTGAACCCACCTTCTTCCCCACTAAAACAAGCATTGAAAAATTAGACTGAGATGGGTGTGGTGGCACACACCTTTAATCCCATTACTCAGAAGGCTGAAGCAGGATGATCACTGTGTGTTTGAGACCAGCCTGGGCCACATAAGGAGCTCCACGACAGCCTGGGCTAGACTGAGATCCTTCAGAAAACAGACACACAAAAAGCAAACGAGAGGTCAGTGGGCAATAAGAGGTGGGTTATTAGTTATTTTGACTAACTCCAGAGTAAACCTGCTACTATTACATGCAGCCCCAACAGTTGCTGTGGTGCATACTTTTTTGTTTGTTTGTTTTATCGAGGTAGGGTCTCACTCTAGCCCAGGCTGACCTGGAATTCACTATGGAGTCTCAGGATGGCCTCAAACTCACAGTGATCCCCCTACCTCTGCCTCCCAAGTGCAGGGATTAAAGGCGTGCACCACCATGCCTGGCTTGTGGTACATACTTTTAAATCTGAACTCAAACCACTTGTATAACAATACACCATCTATAAGCCAGAGACTTTTTTTTTCTGCTTTCCCACTGATCCACTGACCCCTTAATTAGACTATGAGTTACCCCACAGTCTTTCAAATTTTAACTCATGCTTATTCTTGCTGAGATGAGTATGTATTTAATAAAATCCCACAATGGAAAAATGGTCACTTTAATTCATCACCCAAAGAGTATAGAAGTAAAAATCAATCTATCTAGTTAATTTTAAAGAAAAATTGAAAATATTTTTCTTCTGTGGTGCATGTAATAGATACAGGTGTGTGTGTGTGTGTGTGTGTGTGTGTGTGTGTGTGTATGTGTGTGTGTATAGGTTAGAAGGCAGATGCATATTGGCTTCTACCTGGAAATATACTTATTTTTGGTCTCTGCTTGGGATCACAGAGCAGTGGGCTCTGCAATGATTGCCTGCGATAGATATTTCTTTTCCAATTATCAGGGCCTGATATTGGATAGGAAATTTTTGTGCCATAGAAGTGGTAACTTCACTGTATAAGGTAACCGGGAGCCACCTAGGAAGCTGTTCCGTTGCCCATTGCAGCTGAGGCCTGCTCTGTGGCTCTGGGAGATGAGATCTACTTGGTCTGCTCTGTGGCTCTGGGAGATGAGATCTACTTGTTCTGCTCTGTGGCTCTGGGAGATGAGATCTACTTGTTCTGCTCTGTGGCTCTGGGAGATGAGATCTACTTGTTCTGCTCTGTGGCTCTGGGAGATGAGATCTACTTGTTCTGCTCTATGGCTCTGGGAGATGAGACGTACTTGCAGTGTGAAACTTGGTTGCTTCTGTCTTAGAGAAATCACGGCCATCCAATCTCAAAAGAATGCGTGCAAGACATTACCTTGCCTTAAACAGGAGCAGACCATAGACCACACAGTGCAGGAAAATGTTTGACTGGCAAAACGTGGAAAATCTTCTTGAAGCCAGTAAGAAAGTATTTGAATTGGATGATAGTTCAAGTCAACAGCCCTCAGAACACAGCTAGAGAGCTGAGTGTGTCTTAATTGTATACATTGTGAACCTAGGGACCTCATATACAACACCATAAGTCATTCTGGTAAGGCCATAAAAGAAAGGGCTTTTCAAGAAAAAAAAAAAAAACTTGCTAAATCTTTTGTGTTCCAAAGTATATATCATTATGCCCTGAACAGACAATACTTTAGAGAAGAAATGAGAAGGGAATAATGATCCAGAATGGTTTGTTACTTAGATTAATACAGTCTCAGGCTTGACCCATGGCTGTATCTTTGATACATGTCAGATTTCCTCAAAGAAACTAGGGATATGCTGGTTAATCCACTTATATTCCAGATTATTGCAGTAAGTCTCAATGAAGGTGAATGACATGCCAAGTTCATAGAGTTGATAGTAGATTTGGAACCAGAACTTTGGTTTCTTGAATTTTTGACCACTGATATTTGGATTTCAGAGAAAATATAACAGACAGTTATAGCTGGGTATAAGATACAAGAGATGGTTAAGCTAGTAAGTTAAAGTAGACCACCAAATTACAAGAGCCTGATCCAACTGTCCAGATTGTAAATTTCTGTTCAGCTATCAATCAACATGAGGGCATGCTGGCTCTGAGGTGCTCCAGGCTATGGATGTATGTAATGTAGAAATAGCTTAAGTTTCAAAGGAACATCAACAGACCTCTTTACAACATGCTGGTGTGAGGGAAACCTGCCAAAGATTCAAGGGTGTGCTGAATGTTTCCATAGCCAGTGTGTTATTTGTTAAACAAATGTTTATTTTTCTTTGTAATTTAGAAATGGGACCTCACCATATAGCTCAGGTTAGCCTCAAACTTACTATGCAGTCCAGGTGGTCATTTCACTTGCAATCCTCTTGCCTCAGCCTCCTGAGTGCTGGGATTACTGGTATGTGTCACTGTGTTCTACTCAGCAAATGAATCGTGACTATGAGATAGCATTTGATTTTAATAGTAAAACAAACATAAAGCATAAAGATACCCCGTTATAAAATTCATAATTCAGAAAAAATAAGTAAATGTCAATGTATTTCCTGTATTTCTTTCTTTTTTTTTTTTGCAGTCTATGTCAGACACTGTGCTTGCTGTGGGGATATAGTAAAGAACCCAGCACCTCTACTCACAAGCAAACAGATATTTTGGAAAGAGTACTATGACAAAGGTGACATCTGCATTTGAAGAGCTCAGGGTAGGGGCATCTGATACAAATAAAGAGGGGTCAGACAAAATCTTGATCCTTGATGAAAAGCTGTGATGGACTAAGCTGGAGTTGCTGAGCTCATGAATAAGTAGATTTGTTGGAGTCCCTTTCAGAAACTGCGGGGAATACGCCCTGATGCAGACAGACTTACTTCCTGAGCTTGAAACCATTCCTTCTCACTTGGGTCCTAGGAGTTGAATGAGGCAATCACTTCTTTTGATTTCTTTGGCTGGGAAGAGAAGACTTTTGGCCCTTTCCCCAGAAGGCTGTTTTCCACATTCATCACAGTGTGTGACAGGTTGGCCATGTGATTAGCAGGTATTGACCTAAGCAGGAAATACCCTGCTGGATGTAACTGGACCACAGGGCTTATTGCTTTGGGCTTTTGCCATTGGGATAATGGAGACCTGAGATGTTTTGTTTTTGTTCTCTCTCCCAAAATGCTCCTGTCTGCAGCTTTGAGAATCTGAGTCAGACTCTCAAGAATGATCAAGCTTTCTGTAAAGCCTGTGGATGCTAAATAGAGAACTTTAGAAGATTGTTTACAGATGAAAGAACTCAAGCCCAGAGAGGAGAGGAGGAACTTCCCAAGGTGAGATGATGAGTTAATGCGTCAGCTTGCTGGACTCAACTCCCATCTTTGAATCCAGTCCAGACGCTCTGTATCCAAATTCACAGCCATTTCCCAAGCAGATTTAGATGACACATGCTTCTGCTTAGGGCTGCTTAAGACAATTGTCTTAAAGTGACAAAGGGACTCGGTAATTTTTTTTTTTTATCTTGGGGTCATCTATTTCTAATATGACACATAGCAAGGTTTTAATTTGTATATTGCAATTAACCAGTACAGATATGCTATCAGTCAGTGCTCTGAAATCTTGTCTGGCCAATGCCATTTTCTAGCTGCGTGATTTTTAGGTTTACTAACCATTTATTCCCTTTGCAGTAGAATTGCAGCGTTCACTCAGTCAGTCATTCACTCAAAACATGTCTATAGTTCCCTTACTATAATTTAGGCAGTATTGTAAGCCTGGAATGGTGATGGAAGAGGCAGTTCCTGCTTCTGTGGGTTGGTTATCTACCAGAGACAGTTAAAAATCTTATGGTGACCAACACATGACTTGTTCATACAGTAAAGTCCATAATTAATATGAAAAAAAGTATAGTAGCAGAAATTTACTGAAATCAATTAGTTGTGTACAATCCAAAAATTGGATACAATTACCTTCTTGACTTGTAAAGAAGAGTCAAAAGGAGAAATTATAAAATTTACCTTAAACATATTATTTTATAATTATCATTATTTTATTTCCTTTTCTTCTGGGTGTTTTTGAACTAAGGGTCGCTCCATAGCCTTGGCTGACCTAGAACTCACTGCTCTGTGTAGCCCAGACTGGCCTAAAACTCATAGCAATTCCATGCCTTAACTTCCAAGTGCTAGAATTATAGGTGTGCATCACCATACCTGGCTTATTATTTATTTTTTTTTAAGTGTGGCAAACATACATAATATATAAATTGACCATTGTAACTATTTTCTGAGATGAGGTTCCATGTAGCTCAGGCTGGCCTCAAACTTACTATGCAGCTGAAGATGACCCTGAACTTTCGGTGCTTTTGCCTCCACCTCACAACTGTTTGGATTATAGGAATGTATCACGACACCTTACTTATGTGGGACTGAGGGGCAAATGTCGGGATTCGCGTGTGTTAGGCAAGCACTCTACCAACTGAGTTATACCCAAGCCCTATTTTAATCAGCACAGTTCAGTGGTCTTAAGCACAAACCACATTGTTATACAACCATTATCGTCTTTTTTCATCTTCTCACACCAAAGCTGTGTACTATTGAACATTAGCTGCATTCTTTCTTTTCCTCAGCCCCCCAAAGCGCTATTGTACATCATGTCTCTATGACTTTGACTACTCTAAACAGCTCATAGATTTGTACAATGAAGCATAGTAATAATGTAGAATTGAAAGAAACAAATTTTCTTAGAAAACTCATCATTCAGAAAATTAAACACTTAAAAATTAATCTTAGCCCGGTGTGGTGGTGCATGCCTTTAATCCCAGCACTCGGGAGGCAGAGGTAGGAGGATCACCATGAGTTCGAGGCCACCCTGAGACTACATAGTGAATTCCAGGTCAGCCTGGGCTAGAGTGAAACCCTACCTCGGAAAACAACAGCAACAACAACAAAATTAAATTTAAGGTTAATCTGTGTAGTAAGGTGGCAGATTTCCTTCCTTCTTATGAACAGTATTTATTTATACAAACACACCACAATTTAATTGATGGCCACCTGGTTTTCCTCTGATATATTTTGATGCAAGCACTTTATAAGGGCTACTAGTGACGGTTTTTAGTCATAATTCTTCCAGAAACCACACCCATAATACCTTATGTAATTTCTGGCTAGGGTCTCTCTCATGTGGAATGAGAATCTGTGTATTTGTGAAGCGATTAGGAGTACACAATCCTAGAATTTTAATTTTTTCCACCCTTTACATTAGTCTTGATTATACTAAATGATAGACTCATTTTTAGCAACTTGTATCTATTGTTTTCAAAGTCTTTCGATTTTTATAGATGTAATTATTTTGTATACTGAACTTCATTAGGTATATACAATCTAATTAAATCTTATCATAGTAATAATAACTACACCTGACATAAACAGGTGAATATATTTGGTTTTTGGTGAATATAGATTTTAGACAATAGGATCCAAAGGCTGCAGACCTTTAAGAAGGTAGCAAATATGTAATTATCCAAATGATTCACAAATATTAGCTTTTAGTATGTTTTTTTTTCTTTTTTTTTGTTTTTCTTTTTAGTCAAAGGGTCAGATGTTGAAAAGAACTTTGTGGTTCTTTCTTTTGGGGGCTTAGGTACCTCTGTTAGTATAACTCTTTTCCATAATTTTTCTATAAATTTCATAACTTCATTTTTGTACAGCTGAATAAAACTCATTGTGTACATATACCACGTTTTAATTATCCAGTCGTCAAGTAATGAACATTTAGGTTGATTCCATTTCCTAGAAACTAAGAATAGAGCAGCAATAAACATGGATGTGCAAGTATCTCCATGGTAGGCTACAGAGTCCATATGCCCAGCAGAACTAGAGCTGGGTCATATGGAGAGTTCTATTTTTAGCTTTTTAAGAAACTCCCACACTGATTTCCATAGTGGTCATACCAGTTTACACTCCCCAACAGAGAATAAGAGTTCTTCCTTCCCTCCAACATCACCAGCATTTTTATTTTTAATTTTCTTGGTGATAGCCATTTTGACTAGGGAATAAGAGGTGACAAGAAGTTGGAGAGTGGCGAAAAAGAAAAAATGAACTAAGGTAGAGGGAAAGGGCACAAGTGGGAGAGGGAGGGAGAGGAAAAGGAAGAAGGGAAAATTGTTTGAAAAGACCGTAATAAAACCAAATTCTTTGTATGCTAACACAGCCTTTTGCTATTAACCAAAAGTGTGACTATGACTCAAGGGTTAGTCACAGATTTTGAGGCACAGCTCTTTTCAGCCTCATTTCTGATGAAGAAACCCTTCTGGAAAAGATGTTCAGATTCATCTTAAGAGGTGGGGACAAATTAGCTAGAGAAAGCCAGGGGAAGGTGTTTTAGGTTGAGGTAACGGTAATGATGGCATGGGACAGAAGAAAGATCCAAGCCATTGAACTGTTTTGTCTTGATGGTAGTAAAGGTTACATCTCTTAGCTTAAAAAGAGTTATGGTATGTTAGACAGCTGTGGTGGCAGGGGTACAGGCTGAATACATTAGACATAGACGCTCTCTTCATGGAATTTACCATCTAGAGAGGAAGGTAGGTCCTTCCCAAACACACACATGCATGTGATACTGTGACATGTGCTGGAATAGATCGATAGAGACTATAAAACAGCCTGTAATGGAGAGGCAATCAGCAAGGATGTGGGGGTGAGGAGCCAAAGTACTGAAAAGACTGGAGGTGAGTATTTCAGAGAGGAAAAACTTCAAATGCAGAGGCGATGGTGTAGAAACCACATTACAAGAGGCTGAGACTGGAAAGGTGGGGAGACTCAAGCTTCTGGCGTCACACTAAGTTAGATAAGAGTTAGGCAAGAGGGTTTCTAAGCACTGTCTTCACCTCTAACTCTCTCTCTCTCTTTTTTTTTTTTTTTTTTTTTTTTTTTTTTGGGTTTTTCGAGGTAGGGTTTCACTCTGGTCCGGGCTGACCTGGAATTAACTCTGTCATCTCAGGGTGGCCTTGAACTCATGGCGATCCTCCTACCTCTGCCTCCCGAGTGCTGGGATTAAAGGCATGCGCCACCACGCCCGGCTACCTCTAACTCTCATTCTCCAAATGCCATATCTGCCAATCAGCATATTCCTGCCTGCCTGCCTGTCTGACTCTGCCATTGTACTTCTCTCAGTCTTCTAGGGAACCAAGGCAGGCACCTCAGTGGTACACTGATTTCTATGTTCTGTGGGATACTAGTGGCTTGTCACAGACAGCGAATCTCTGTTGATTTAAATGAAAAATGAGCTCTTTTAAAAATTCTTTTCCCTGGCTGGAGAGATGGCTTAGTGGTTAAGGTCCTTGCCTGTGAAGCCAAAGGAGCTAGGTTCGATTCTCCATTACCCATGTAAGCCAGATGCACAAGGGGACCCATGCATCAGGAGTTCCTTTGCAGTGGTTAGAGTCCCTGGTACTCCCATTCTCTCTCTGTCTCCTTCCCTGTTTCTCTGCTTGCAGATAAATAAATAAAAATAAAAAAGTTCTCTACAGCTTTTCCTTGCGTAGCATCAAGTACAAGAAGGCACTGACTCCAGTTTTGTGAGGCCTGCTGAGACCATTTGCATTATCTCCTAAGCACTGCCAAATCTTAATTAGTTATGTGACTTCAATGCCAGTCATCCATTGCTGAAAGTCATTGGATCTACACTCCCTTCATTCCTCTTGTGTGTTGCTAGTATATTACCCTTGGAGATGGAAGCTGAGATGGAGGCCTAACCTCCATCTTATGATTTAGTTTTTCTAGTAGAATAGTTACTCTTCACTTGCAAAAGTTCTTTAATTGAATATCTTCTTTGTGTCTGAAAGTTTACCCTTGTTATAAAAACAAAGACTCAATAGAAACATTCCAGTGGTCACATGAGATGGTCAAACATTACACTGGGTTTTGTTTCTTTGTAAAGGCAAAATGAATATTGATTCTAAACATACTCAAGTTTACTGTGTGTATTTCACTTGGGCCAACAGGGTGGGCACAACTGGTAACATAAATCATCAATATTAATTACACTGTTTGACACTGTGGTTATAGAACTACTGTGCTGATAGTACAAGCAAAGAAATCATATTTGGTTCACTTCCAAGAACGTATTATTCTTAACTTTTCAATGTGAAATGCATTTTGAAACCCACGATCCTTCCTAAGGGTTTACTGCTTATTTCATGGACGAATTGTGACATGGCACTTGTAAATCATATGTAAAATGGGCATGATCTCTCATTTAAACTTCTAATTGCATCTGAGAACCTTACATGTGATTGTAAAACAAGGGTACTCTGAGGCTGGGCTCACAATGTACCCTTAGCATTCCCATGCCTTGTGAACAAACTTATGTCACCAAATATGTCAGGATTCTTTCATGCTTCTGGTTTTGAGTCTGTTCTTTCCCTATAATGCTTTTGTCCTCTCTTGTCACTTATATACTCATTCATATTTTAAGACTCATGATATCTCCACTGCAGACCTTATACTCCCATAGGTCTTGATGCTTGTTCGTTTCCCCTGTTCTCATAAAATCACACATACTGTTTGTCATTATGCCTATTGGAGTTATCAATGTTATACTTTACTTGCTGCTAGGAACATAGGAAAGCTAGAGAACTGTCTCAACAATTTTATTCTCAGGGTTATGAACTCCACCAGGTAAGAAGAGCTCTTTATTGACACCGAGTAGGCTACTCAGTAAATTTTTGTTTAAATATAATCAACAATAAAAATGCAGTGACCCTGTATTAAACCATTGTTTTGCTTAGGACAACCTTACTTTTACCAAGGTTTTTAATGTTTAAAACTATCCTTTCCTGTGTGTGTCATTGCAACCATTTTACCTTTAGAATATCTATGACACACCAAGGTTAATTAGTTTGCCCAAGGTCTTTTGGATACCAAGAGGGAAAGCTAAGATTTGACCCCTAGTTCTGTGTTATTCCAAAGGCCATATAAGCTGCCTCCCACTGTCAAGATTTATGTTGAAATCACAGAAGCAGCTGGATAGAAAAAATTAGAATGATGACTAATGATAGCTTATATCTCAGTAGCAGTTTACCATTGGTACAGCATTTTACCATGTATTATATCCTTCATGAGCAGTTCTAACTTTATTAAACACATAATAATTGTCCCATGTAGAAAAATTACAAATTAAAATACCAGTAAACAGGAAACGAGCTGTAATCTTTAATATCTAAAAGTAACATTTATCTATTTTTTATCAACATTTTGGAATGTGCTGTCTCTCTCTCAAGCTTTGTGTGTGTGTATGTATGATGCTGTACACAATGTTTCTTTAGTAATATATCAATAGCTATAAATGACCCGTGTTCACAGTTATATTTCATGACATTCTATTTTCGAGATGTGTCATAAATTACTTTGTTGGTATTTCCGTGATTTTTGCTGTAATGTCACACCGAGTTCTGGTGTTGCTCCCAAAAGGATGATGTTGGATCACTTAGTGCCTCGTATCTCATTACTTTTTGCTCGTTTGCATGTGCCTTTCATCAGTATAATTTTTAGAACATGGTAGTCTAGACCAGGCAACAGATCCATCTTCACTGCATCTCTGCTTTACATGGCTTCCTGACTCAGTTTCTCTTGGCAGCCAGAGTGTAAACATGCCATAGTTCCTTCTTTTTGGCTTTTGAACTAGGTTCTTGTTGCTTGTACATATTCCTTGGGCCTTAGTGATGTAATAGACTTTATATTTTACTTAAATTCAGTACATTTTATTACCTATGAAATGAATTGGATGAATAAAAATTTAAAAATTGGCTTTTTTTTGCAAATACACCTTATGATGCCATTGTCTATCAATGTACTTTATTTTTATGTGCTATACCATTGAGTATGGTTAGAATTATGCACAAATGTCTTATTTATACTTCCTTGAAAATTTACAACCAGTCTATATTTGAAAGCATTGCATTCTCAAAAAGTATCTTTGTATGTCTGACTTCTTGACATTACATGCATTAGAGAAAAACCTAAGAAATAAGTCAAGCCACTGTTTAATATTATCCAAAATGTTACCTTTACCTCTAATGATGTCTCAAATGTCTTGGAAAAGACACAGTTACCATTTCAAATTATTTTGGATTTTCATTTTGTGTCTCATTAGAATACATGATTAATGGTGTTTTCTTTGCTACAACAAGTCACAATAATCCTAGTATGTTAAAATGACATGCTCTTAATTATATCAGTTTTTAAAACATTTTTTGATTATTTTTTATTATTTATTTGAGAGCAACAGAGAGAGAGAGAGAGAGACAGACAGACAGACAGAGACAGAGACAGAGACAGAGACAGAGAATGAGGCAGATAGATAGAGAATGGGCCCACCAGGGCCTCCAGCCACTGTAAATGAACTCCAGAAGCATGTGCCACCTTGTGCACCTAGCTTACATGGGTCCTGGAGAATTGAGCCTCAAACTGGGGTCCTTAGGGTTTACAGGCAAGTGCTTAACCACTAAGCCATCTCCCCAGCCCAGTTACATCAGTTTATGTACCAGGAACCCATAACTGACATGGCTGAATCTTGTATATGGCTACATACAAGGATTCTCACCCAGAGACATGAATTTCAGAGCACTGATTTCTCAGCTTCCTGCGAGTTCTTGGGTATATGCTATTTCCTTGATGAGGCAGTATTCATATACCATGTGTCCTCACATCCAGGGATGCATTGAAGTGAAGCACTGAAATTAGCCTGCTGGAATGATGATCTTACATAATATCATAATTACTGGGGTCTCATTCACTTCAGTTATACATTATGAGCAAGTCTCTACCCAGAATCAAGGTCAAGAGGTTACACTAGGGCATGAATACCAAAATGTGGGGATTATGCTTGAAAACTTGTTCAAAATCTGCTCACTAGAGTCTGAATTCTAGCCTCCAGTGAGACTTATTCCCACATGCAGCATGCCTTTATCCCCTCCTAACACTTTTAAGAGTCTTATTTTACTATTAATTCAGAGTAAAAATATTACAAAGTCATATTAATCAAGTCCAAGTATAGATGAGACTCCCATGTGTGATCTGTTCTTTGAAGCTACTCAGACAAAAATTACTTCATATCTATAGTTCTGCAATATTTCAGACAAGTTTTCTGTCCCCATTTGCCCAGTCTATATAGGTGAGACAGATTAGGACAAGAAACACAAATAAATTTGGTTGAAAGGAGGTAAAGGGAAGGTGTGTGTGAATAGTGATACATGAAAATTCTGAAATCCAGATGAGGAAATATTGGAATTTCATGGCTTTTGCAGTCCAGTTTTCATTGTTGGCAGAAATTACCTGCTGTCTTTTTTCCAGCCTATATTGTTAGGGCCTTTGTCAAATATCAAGTAGCTATAGTTGCTTGACCCAAAGTCCGGGTCCACAAGTCTATTCCACTGGCCTATACTCCTGTTTTTATGCCAGTACCATGCTGTTTTTATTACTATGGCTTTGTAGTATAGCTTTAGATCAGGTACAGTGATGCCTCCAGAGGTATTTCTTTTGCTGAGGATATGTTTGGATATGTGAGGCCTTCTGCCTTTCCATATGAAATGTGAGAACATTTTTTTCTATCTCTGTGAAGAACACTGTTTGGATTTTAATTGGAATTGCATTAAATCTGTATAACGTCTTTGGTAGGATTGCCATCTTCACGATGTTAATTCTGCCTATCCAGGAGCATGGGAGTTCATTCCATTTTCTCAAGTCCTCCTCAATTTCTTTTTTGAGTATTTTTATGTTTTCATTTTATAGATCATTCACTTCCTTGTTTAATGTTATTGCAAGGTATTTTTTTTTGTTGTTGTTGCTATTGAAAATGGGACCATGTCCCTTATTTCTTTCTCTAGCTCTTTGTCATTTGCATATAGAAAGGCTACTGATTTTTGTGCATTGATTTTGTATCCTGCTACTTTGCTGTAGGAGTTAATCACCTTCAGGAATTTTGGGATGGAGTCTCTCAGGTCTCATACATATACAATCATGTCATCAGTGAATAGGGCTAACTTAACTTCTTCCTTTCCAAATTGTATCCCTTTTATTTCTTTCTCCTGTCTTATTGCTTGAGCTAGGACTTCCAGTACTATATTGAAGAGCAGAGGTGAGAGTGGACAACCCTGTCTTGTTCCTGATCTCAATGGGAATTCCTCCAGTCTCTCTCCATTAAGTATTATTTGGGCCTTAGGAGCTTTGTAAATTGCCTTTATTATCTTAAGATATGAACCAACCATGCCAATTCTCTCCAATGTTTTGATCATGAAGTGATGCTATATCTTGTCAAAGGCCTTTTCTGCATCTATCAAAATGATGATGTGGTTTTTGTGTTTAAGCTTGTTTATATGGTGTATTACATTGACAGATTTCTGTATGTTGAACCACCCCTGTGTTCCTGGGATGAATCCCACTTGATCAAGGTGGATAATGCTTTTGATGTGTTGTTGGATTCGGTTTGTGAGGATTTTGTTCAGGATCTTTGCATCTAAGTTCATCAGGGAAATAGGTGGGTAATTTTCTTTTTTTGTGGCATCTCTGCCTGGTTTTGGAATTAGGGTGATACTAGCTTCATAAAAGGAGTTGGGTAGCTTTCCCTGTTCTCCAATTGTGTGGCACAGTTTGAGGAAGATTGATTTGAATTCTTCCATGAAGGTTTGATAGAATTCAGCTGAGAAGCCATCTGGTCCTAGACTCTTCTTTTTGGGGAGGTTTTTTATTACTTTTTCAATCTCCATGAGTGTGATAGGTTCACTGAGGAGATTAATCTGCTCTGAGTTTAGCTTTGATAGATGGTATTGCTCCAGGAATTTATCTATCTCCTCCACATTATCCAGTTTTGTGGAGTAGAAGTTTTTGAAATAAGTCCTGATGATTCTCCCAATTTCACTTATGTCTGTTGTGATCTCTCCTTTTTCATTTTGAATTTTGTTAATTTGAAGCATTTCTTTTTTCTGCTTGATCAAATTGGCCAGGGGTTTGTCAATCTTGTTTATTTTTTTCAAAGTACCAGCTCTTTGTTTTGTCAATTGTCTTAATTGTTTTCTTAGTTTCCAATTCATTAATTTCTGCTCTGATTTTAATTATTTCTTTCCTTCTGGAGCTTTTTGGGTTGGATTTTTCTTGCTTTTCCAGTGCCTTCAGGTGGATGGTTAGGTTATTGATTTGGGATCTCTCTGTCTTTGTTATGAAGGCATTGAGTGCTATGAATTTTCTCCTGAGGACCGCCTTCATTGTGTCCCATAAGTCTTGGTACGATGTGTTCTCATCGTCATTCATTTCTAAAAGTTTTGCAATTTTATCCACTACCCATTTATTGTTTAAAAGTATACTGTTCAGTTTCCAGGTGCTGTTGGGATTCTTGGCGGGTCTTTTGTTGTTAATTTCTAGCAATATAGCATTGTGATCTGATATCATGAAGGGAATTATGTCAATCTTCCTAAATATGTGGAAGCAGGCTTTGTGACCCAGTATATGATCTTTTTTCAGCTGCTAATTCAAAAAGAAACTTAAATTTGCAAGTAATTAAGGAGAGGAAAAGGTATTCTCAATACTGTCCGCAAATTCATGTCATCAGATCTCAAGTTCTTCTTGCTTATGTGGCCTGGAAGTTTGTGAGTGAGGTGCAGAAATTTCATGGGATTTAAAGTAGTAGAGGACAAAAGGGAGAGGGAATATAACGCCTTGAATGCTAGTGATAACTGTCCATTAGCATTTTTTTTTTATTTTTTAGAGAGAGATAGAGGCAACAGAGAATGGGCACACCAGGGTCTTTAAGCCACTGTTAATGAACTTTCAGAGGTGTGCTCCCCTTTATATGCATGTGTGACATTGCATGCTTGCATCATTGTGTGTCTGGCTACATAGGGCCTGGTGATTTGATCATGTGTTCTTAAGCGTCACATGCTAGCACCTTAACCACTAAGCCATGTCTCCAGCCCTATTTGCAACGTTTTTATGACTTCTTCTGAAATTGAAATTAGCATCCTATTTACTCCTTGCCATTACAATATTACACTAAGTATCTGTTTCATATTCTCATGTCCACAAAGAACTAGAAAAACTTTATCCACAAAGGCTTTTATAACCATTGAGAACATCCTCTCCGTAGATCTGGACATCAAAGTCAGCACTTTGGTTAACTGGAGGTGGGGTGGGGGATTGTAGGTAGCCGTTGTGTTGGGATCTACTACTTTCTGGTCATAGCACTTCAGTTACATGGTCAACACAGTGTGGTGGCCATAGCCAAGCTCATTGGAAACTGCTCATATGTAGGTAGCCATTTCTTCTAGATGTAGTACGTGAAATCATACTTACACACTTAGTTAACTTATACTTTGCTTTGTGCAGTGGCTGGAGTTGGAAGCCAAACACCGATGGTGCATGTTCTATTTTGGTACCCTCAAGGAGGTGGCAGGGTTTGCTCTTTTGGGCTTCTGTTGCAGAAAGTACACCTTTTGCTAAGAGAGTGTCAATATCAACTTCTGTGAGGCAGAGGCAGGCTGAGGGCGACGACAGCTGAAGAAGCAGACTGTGCATTTCTCTCCATCTGTTTTCCAAAGCCAAGGCCTTTATTTATCCAAATAAGATAGCTAGAGCTGGAAGGGAAAGGACTATTTTTATATCCCTGAGCCCAATCTCTGGTGTCCAAAATGAATATAATGAGTCAATACAGAGAGGTATATTGTATCCAATGGCCCAGAATTCTCTGTATCTTTGTGTCTCTGTCTTTCTCTTCCTTTTTCTCTCTCTGCCTATCTTCTCCAGGATTTTATTTCTTCTTTAAAATCAATGAGACATTTTATGTTGAAGAATACTGAAGCTGGATATTGTAGACAAATTGACTAGCCCCAAACAATTAAAATTAATTAGTCCCTCTTCTCAGTCATTTCCTTCTTCTCTGCATACAGAGGAAATAGGCCCAGGGTGCCATTAGTCCCATTATTCCTCAACTCTTTGTTAAAACCCAGATAAAGACTTCTGTCAGAGAGTTCCATTCTTGAGTTGTTTATACTATGGATGAGTTCCATATAATGGATTAGCTATCATATCTTCACTGGAGCTTGAATTTCATTATTCTCATTAAGATGTCATTTCTGGAGCCTTGCTGTTTATTTATATTTTTCAAAATATCACATAATGAATCCTAGACTTTTCTAATTAATCACTGAAATATCTTTCAAAATTATATTGAATATAATAGCACTCATGGTTAAAATTTTTCAAAATATGTACTCTATTCAAAAAAACCTAATTAAGAATAGATACTTTTGACATAGTAAAAGCTAATCACTGTCAAACTTAAATGGCTATTCCATACTAAATGTTACATATTTCAAAACAGTTATTTGATTATTAGGAAGGAGAGAATTAGCAGTAGGTTTACAATACATTTCTTCCCTTTACTGGGTAGTACTCCAGGAAAGAAAGAATAATTAAGGGGCCTGAGAGCTTTGTTAACATCCTAAGAACAGACCTCCTAGCTTTTATCCATAGTAATTGTTACCTGTACGATATTGCCTGTGATGACCAGTAGAAGTATGTACCTAACATTCCGAGGTTAGACTATGATAAACAAACTTGGAGTCTATTAATTCATGAAAAGTGACAGAGGAGATTACTATCAGTTGTCTGAACCCAACTGTCATCAGGAGTATTCCCTAGAAGAAAGACAGAGGGTTTCAGTTGACAGAATAGGTATGCACAAGATGATAACAGAGACTGAAGTGATGTAGCCATGAGCCAAGCAGTGCTGGCGCCACTGGAAGCTAGAAGGAATGATGTCACCCCTTGAGCCTACAGAAGGAGAAAAGACATAGATGGGCCTTAATTTTGGCTTAAGGAAACAGATTTCTGGCCTCCAGAACTACAGGTTAATACATTTCTTATGTGAAGCCACCATGTTTGCGGTAATTTGTTGCTGTAGCTGTAGGAAGCAAATACAGGAGCAAGTGACTACAGGGGCCCAGACCATGTAATGCTCTGAGGAACTGGAACTGTATTCTTTATGGGCTGGGAAATAATTGGAAATTGCCAGAATGTTATGAGCAGAGTGATGGGAAGTAAAAACACTTTAAAGCCCTCAGTCCCACAAGGTCATGTGATTCAGACCAGCATTCCTTTGGTGTCACATAATTTTCTACTTAGTTGACATGGACAGAGTGCCTCACCTCCCTGCAAGTCCCTGGGGTGAAGAAGATAGAGAGATACACTCCTTAGTCCTACTCTAGCATAATTTTCAAGCAAACACAGGTTTCTTCTTACTAGGTGACACTCTTCCTTTACTAAAAAGACCTCTTTCTTTTACCTTAACTTATATACACTTTTATCCTAACACAGTCTCTACCATTTTGTTCTTTTTTTTCATAGCTTGTCTTTTATTATCTTTGTCAAGGTGCAGAGATGATATGTGCTCAAAGCCTGCCTCAGACAGATGGGAGAATGATGCTGGGGATGAGAGAATAGGATAAAAGTAACAATTATAATTTAAAAATATCCTTGGATGCACCTCTTTTTTAACCCTTGATAAGAGAGCTCCAGTAAGAGACCATGTGTCTCTTTCTAAACATGTCTATTATTAATTTAAATTACTTATCAAATCAAGGACCATGCCTCTCTGTGTTGCATTCCTCTTTGAACCCAATGTATTGCCTTATACAGATTGAGTGGTCAATGCATCATTGTTGGATGATTTACATTTGGTCAGAGTATGACGGCTAGAGAGAGAAAAAGGGCTTGAGTTATGAAGTAGAAAAAATAAAACTTACATTTCTCATCTTACTCTGCATAAAGTAAGGGTGTAGGCATTGAATGTGTCTTGAACAGCCTCCCTTGCCTCCTCCATGTGTGTTCTCAGAAGGGAATTATGTGGGTGTTCTTCTGCTTTCCAGTGGCAGCTGTTGGGGTGGCACTTCCAGTTTGAGTAACAGAGCTAATTCATCTGAACTGGAAAAATCTTAGAATTTTATTAGTTTTACCTCTTCCTTTCCACCCATTCCCTCCTACCCAATGCCCTTATGGATAAGAACATTTAGTTCTATATTTATTTCAAATATATGCTTTTTATGTTGTGAATGCTAACACCAGTATCTCATTGGCCAGACATGTTCAATTCATTTGTCTATTTTTTGCTTTAATTCACAAGGCTTTGATGCAGGCATATCTGTATGTATTTACAAAATATATAGGAAAAGATAAGGAAAATACAAATGATAGGTTTGTGAGGTACAGATTAGATTATAATGAGATCTTAAAAAATTGGATAATAACAATATAATGAACATATCAAGAAAACCTATTATGACATTCTTTTGCTTTTAGGTTAATAGAATAATCAGAAGGCTCACCCTTAACTAATATTCTAACTTTTCATTATGTTTGTTTCCAAATACACAGAGGAAAAGAAATGGTGTTCTAAGAGATGGCTGCAGTGCATCTTGCTTTGGTAAGAAGCCTGTATATTCTGTGGACTACAACTGCAACACTTTAGGATATTATTATAGAAGTAGAGAATGACCTTTGTGGGGTCAATCATAATTATTCATAAGGAAAATAAAAATCAAGGAAATGGAAGAAATTTCAGGCAAAAAGCCAACTTTCTCAAGACTCATACCGTGAAAATAAGTGACGGTGTCCAAGCCAGTGTGAAGCTGCTTTTCATTTTGACGTGTTAGAATAGGGACAGGTATTAGAGGTCATTGGATTCAACATCTTCATTTTCAGATGTCAGAGACGGGCTCAGAGAGGCTAAGTGATTTGCTCCTGGTCACACAATCAGCATGATATGAAGCCGTAACTACATTTTAGGATGTCTGCGTCCCACTCTGGGCTCTCTATTCTACTTCTCATTGCTATCATTGCTACTTCCAGCTAACATTACTCAGAGAAGGAGATATGTAAGAAGAAATCTGCCAGGAGGAGAACAGGCACAGTCCGTACAGGAACATTGCAGTTGCGAGGAGCATAGACAAAAACTGTATATATACTGTATCTGACTGGCACAAAGCATTACCAGATTTTGGGACAGTGAGGAGACCATCAAAAGAACCATGGGACTAGGCATATTAAATGATAGATTCTAAGGTTTGAGATCATACTTTTTTTTAAAATGAACTAGTTGGTAGCTATGAGTTGGGGTAACAAGATCCACACCCAGAGGAAGACTCTGTGCAGACTAGGTTGCCTATCAGAATCTCAGCAGTCTAAGGTCAACACTAACCCCATGATGGAGCTCAGATAACTAGTATGGAAAACATCCGAGTGACAGTTTATTTGGCAGAGAAAGATGCAGATTTGAAAGAAAGATAGGTAAGCAAGAATTACCCCTGTTCAAATCTTCATATACAAATCAGTGAGGTTGGGTAAGCCAGGTACTATTTCTTCCTCTCCTCAGGAATGGTTGTAAGGGGAGGGAGTGAGCATGCAGATTGAAGCTCTCACATATTTAGCTGACAGAGACTGGAAGGTAAATGCTGACATCTGAGCATATGATAGTGCATCAGCTGGAATGCACCTGGCAGTAGGTAACAGACCACCTGTTCAAAAGCACCTCAAGCCCTATGGATGTTTCTAGAAGTCTGGAGGCAGACAGTCTTAGGGTAGTTCTGGTGATTCAAGATGTCTTGTCATCTACTGTTCCAAGTACCTCGATGATACCTTTCTTAGTGGCAACATGGTGGCTACAGATCAAACATGTGATTGCATAAAAAATAAAGTAAGTGGAGGCAGAAAAGGTGGCACAAGTCTGAAGTTCCAGCACTGAGGAGGCTTGCAGGCTGAGTCAGGAGGACTGTGAGATTCAAGCCAGCCAGCTTGGGCCATATAATGAGATTTTGGCTTGATAGATAGACAGACAGACAAACAAGCAAACAAACACAGAAATGCAAAAGAAAAAGTACCTTCCTCGGAAGGCTGCTCTTATTACTAAAGGGACATAATTCTCAGTTTTCTTTGCATTTCCTTTTCTAGACCTGGGTCATATGACAGATATAGCAGATATAGACTTATTATCAGCTAATTTCAACAGGTTTTCCAGGACTGACTTAAACTATCTATAACCATGTATGTATGTATGTATGTATGTATATATGTATGTATACACACACACACACACACACACACACACACACACACACATATATATATATATATATATATATACATATATATATTTTCATGCATCAAAATTTTTATCTCTTAGTATGGCATATTGGAAGAAACCTAACAGTTAGGCACATTTAGTTAGTGGATTGAATATTTTTTTTAATGATTTTGAGTCAGACTTGCCTAGTAGGTAGTATCAATATAGCAAATTTTCATAGAGTTTCAACTAATGTCATCCTGACACAAGAAATTAAACCTTTAAGGCTAGTTTTCTAGATGTTTCTTATTAACTTCAGAGATCTTCTCTTTGAATTTATCATGACTTAATGGGGAATACAATAGAAACATCAAAATTTTCCATGTTTCACAGAGGGATTGGGGGGGGGGTGAGCAAGAGTGCTGTTTCTGATAATCAGCACCAGGGCATAGGAGACAGACCCTGAGGATACTCAACATATACCAAAGCAGAAATCCAGAGGCTCGTAAGAGCCCATCACTAAAATAGACTTAATACATACCCAATATGACTTAGGGAATTTTGCAGAAGAGGGCCCATAAAGATTGTTAAAGGCAAAAGTTGTTGAGACCTATTTCCTGAGGCACTGCCTCTCCCCAATAACTGACTGCTGCTCCCACAATGCATAACCCACAATCCCCATGGGGATAACCTGCGACCCTAAAAAGGAGGGTCCTCTTCAGAAAGGGGGCAGAGATAAGGGAAGATGGTACCAACATATGATGGTGCCATACTAAGTATGTCCATAATCAGTAAAAAAAAATAAAAATAAAAAACATGATTCTTCTTTCTCTAACCCAATTTGAATAGTCAAAGTTGGATAACTGAGCCACATGCAACTGGCAGGGATATAACCTCACCTGTGCTAGAGACTTTAAGTAAGCAAACAGTAGCTGTGTGACCTGGGGGGAATGTGATCAGTCTCTCTTGTCTTCTTTCTAGCAACTGTTACAATAGGATTATAGGGTATATTAAAGGTATTGACAAATCAAAAGCAAAGGGTTTTCTAGTATTTCTTCATGTCTTAATTAAAGAAGCATCTGCCAGTATTGATGGGCCTTTGTGTGTTTTGTACACTCATTTTCAAGGTAGAACACACACACACATAAATAAAATTCACATGGCACAGTCACTATGGCTAGCAATTGCACAGGTCCACACAAAGTTAAGTGCAGAATTAATATTTGACATATCACCTCTACTCCTACATATGCACACAGAAGAATTGAAAACAAACTTAAACAAGTATTTTCATGAACTCAAAGAAATATTGTCACAATAATGTTCATTGCAGCATTAGAATTATTCACAGTAGCTGAAAGGTGGGAGTCACCCAACTATCCATTTCTCCTGAGGGTTGTGAAGAAGGGGAACTTTGAGTGTTTCACACAATGGCTGATGCTGCAACATATTTTCTTTAAAAAATATCCTTACCTCAGATGCTATGTACCAACAGTAATAATTATGATTTACAATCTTCAAAGAAGTTCATGTTCTTTTATCTTTTTCTCAGTGTATGGTCAACATGTGTGATGTCTGCCTAAGCCTCTAAGTGGGTAATCTGGAATAGGTTTCCACCCCCCACACCCCTTCTCTACACCTTATGTTTAGAACAAGTTGAGTGACAGGCTGATGAGGAATTTTCTTTTATGAGACTGATTGGAAAACTGAATAGTCAGAAAAAAAATATCTTTTTATTTAGCTTCCCCATATGATGGAGCCCCACCATTAACCACATTTTCTTACATTGTTCTATGTATTAGGAAAAACTCCTCGAGACAGATGTGAGAATGGCCAAATGGGTCTCAGAAAGCTTTGTGTTCTTACATTAATTGGGAACAACATTTGCATAGCATTAGCATTTGACTCAGTTACAAAACCATGTGGAGAACAATGGAATGTTTGTTTATGTATTTCTTATATTTGGTGAAGCAATGAAATGTGTTTTGTTTATGTTAACTGACTGGCAGGGGAAAACTAGTGGGATTGCTCCCTCTCAAAGGCAAATACTAAGATATAAATGTTCTGTGGAACAGTCTACTAAATCTGAAAGTTTATTTTTAACTTTCTACATTGGCTAAGTGATGATCCCATCAGGATGAAGGTGCTCCTTTCTTCCCTACCCTACTAGAATTTGTATATATGATTAAAGATTAGACTTTTCCCATTCCTAAGAAGCATTGGGCCCCACTTATGAAAGACAGGGCATATGTTTCCAAATTGCCATTATCAAAGAATTTTATAGAAACACCATGGTGAATTACCCTGGCCAATCTTAGATACCTTTGATTTTTTTTTGTTGTTGTTGCTTTGAGTAAAAATAGCCTTTTAATGCCCAAGTTCTTTCAACACTGCATCTCTCTTACCCCGGCTGTTAAGCCTCAAAGCTTGCAAGACGTGGAGAATGAAAGAAGGTGGCCTACTGAGAGTTACATGTGCATGCCAGCTGGGCTGTTTCTCCTCAGAAACACTGGAATCCCTAGCAAAGGTGAGATCACTTCTGATTATGATGATAATGACAATATCTTCAACGTTCTGGGTGCTGTGGTGTAGGAAGAATCTTACAGAGCTATGTACTTTAAACCTCAAAGACAACCCTGGTAGGTGAAACATTGAGGGAAAATACAGACTGTTCTATATGAATATATTTGGGAGAGAAACTAAAGTTTTTTGGAGGAAGAGACATTTAATCAAAACTCTAAATTTCTAATGGAAGACTAGAGGAAAGGTTGTCTTTGGTAAGCAGGTAGATATACAAAAGCCCTGAGGGAGGGAATGGTTCAGTCTATGCAATGAGAGGGCAGATTAAGGAGCTGGAGAGTCGTGAAGAAGGAGAAACATGACCACATATAAGCTGTCAAGGGCTAGATCATGTGAGGTCTCTATCCCTGATCCATTTGTGAGAATTAGTTGCATAGATTGATCACTACATACATATCATCTGGGCTTTTACTATTTAACATGTTCAATCATGTAGGATACTATATCACATTTCTTAATTGACACAACAAAATTAGAATTCACACAATAATTTTGTGTATTGTAGTAAACACTTTTAGAAATGTGTTTACTGACACAATTCTAGAGTACACATCCAAACAAATTAACCATAGACTATTAGACCCCACCTTCTTATAAATATCTCACAATATCATCTATAAACAGCCTCTTAAAAATTCGACTTTCTCTTCTTATGACTTCTTTTCTCCCCATTCTCTCAATGTTTCCTTTCTCTCTCTTCTAATTAGTAGTCATTTTCTATGGAAATCAAATTAGCAACTTGTTTGCTCATTGATCTTCACAGAACATCTCCTTTCACTTCCTGTTATCTTACTACAAAAATTACTAGGTAAAACAAAGAGAGGCGTCTTCACATTGTACATGTGATTATATGTGATTGGGCAATTACTTTTTATCCTCATATCAATAAATCCTGAAATTTTACTTTTCTAACTCATATACATAAAGAAGCATAGCAAACTCTATATAGGTTTCTTGCATGTATCTGTTGATCATTGTATCATCAAACACAAGTTTTTTTTTTTAAGATAATAAGCTAGAAGTATTTTTGTTGAGATGTTAAAATGCTTTTGGAATATTCTACTGAACATGGCCCATTATAGGGAATACAAAGAGGCACACAGTCTGTTTATGAGCATCACCCATTGTGACATCTTACCACCTAATTATGGTGGTCTTGGTGTTTGAAGTTTTCCTCTTGTTGTTGAAGTCAAGATTTTGGTTGCAAACAACAGAATCCTCTTTGGTTTAAGCAGTAGAGGATATAAGGTAAAGGAATTGAGGTGCCTTCTAGATGTAAGTATGTAGAATAAGGAGACAAATACCTCTTTAGATGCATGAAACCATGAAGCCAATGTGATTTGAAGATTACTTAGATATGGAGATAAGAGAGGGGAGGCAATAAATATGAATCATGGATTTCTACTTAAAGAGCCACTCATTTGACAATCCCATTTTCTGAGAGCATTGGGGCCATGTGCTACATGTGACTGTCAACAACTTTCGAGTTTCCTTCTAGTGTTTGGAGAATTTTCACATTATGAATACTGTCACATCAAAGTGGAGTTAGAATTTCTTTTTACACCTCTCTTTATTGCTGAGTTACATTATCAGAGACATTTTAATTTCCACCCAAATGAGTAAAATGATGAAATCCTATGTCCAGGATCAATCTTTATGTGAGTAAAGTGAAAGACATACTGACTTCTTCATGAGAAGATAGCCACCAGCATTTGTTTCCTGTATGAAGTGTCTTTGAGAGGCAATGTTGTTGCCCAGGAGCAGAAGCCCTGGTGTTTTTGCTAGAACAGCTCTAACGGGATATAATTAAGTCTGATTCTTGGCTACATAACTTCCAGTTTTACTGCTATTTCCTCCAATTTCTCTTCAACTAATCTTGCTCTGCTGCCAGCCTATATTTTTCAGTGGAGTCAGAGTCATCCTTTAAAACTGAAAATCTGATAGTACTGCTTCCCTAATCAAATCTCACCATGGCATTTTTCTGGCTCTATTCAAAACTCCTAAGGAATGAGTCTCCTAAGGCTGCCATAATAGATTTACACAAGCCTGCATGGCTTGAAACAAAAGAAATGTGTTATCTCCAAGTTCTGAATGATAGAAATAAGAGTGGAAGGTGTGAGCAGGGTCATTTTCTTTCCAAAGTCTGTCAGGGAAGGTTCTTCCTCAACGGGTCCCTAGTTTGCAGCAGTTGACAAGAATCTCTAGTGTTCCTTGGGCCGTGGCGGTGTGACTACAGTCACTGTGCCTTCTTCTTCACAAGACGACCTCCCATCGGTGTGGGTTACCATGGCTTCACAGGGTGCTATGCTCTTATATGGCATCCAACCATATTGGATTAGGGCTCACCCAGTGCAGAATGACCTCAGTTAAATGGGTTATAGCTTCAAGACCCTGTTTCCAAATAAAGTCACATTCGTAAGTATTAGAACTTAGAGTTTCAAAATATATCCTAGAGGAACAAATTTAAATTCGTAACAGTGGCCAACAATGCCATTTTCCACCCCTCCCTTCACACCATTGTCCAGCTACTCTTGTTTTCTGTTCATTTTCTGTTCATTTCTTGTGATTTACAGGCTATCTGATGTCCTCAGAAGTAGGTTCCCTCCCTCTGGAATACTTTCTCTGCACCAAGCTGCTGCCCTCATGGTTTACTAAGTTTTATGTATCCTTTTACACATTGGAATGGACGTACTATACCAGCTTAAGCATCCCTTACTCTAAACTCCAAGCTCGTCATGCCGCTCTTTATCATAATGATTTGCTCAATGCCGTAGTAACAAGAAGGTCAGGGGTAATCCATTTTCTCAACACTATATTCCTAGTAATGATTGTGAATTTTCAAAAAGGATAATATTACCAAGTCTATATTAGTTTGAATACATAGTAATCTAGATCCAGGATGGTGGTGGTTTGATTCAGGTGTCCCCCATAAGCTTAGGTGTTCTGGATGCTAGTCTCCCCAGCTGATGGTGGCTTGGGAATTAATGCCTCCTGGAGGTAGTGTATTGTTGGGGGTGGGCTTATGAGAATAATAGCCAGCTTTCCCTTGCCAGTGTTTGGCACACTCTCCTGTTGCTATTGTCCACCTTATGTGGGCCAGACATGATGTTCAGCCTCTGCTCATGCCATCATTTTCCCCTGCCATCGTGGAGTTTCCCCTCGAGCCTGTAAGCAAAAGTAAGCCTCTTTATACCACAAGTTGCTCTTGGTTGGGTGATTTCTACCAGCAATGTAAAACTGACTGCAGCAGCAAAGTGGTTCCGAGAAGTGGGATTACTGCTCATATACATATATTTAATACTTAGATTTAGGCATTATTTCTGTTTCCATTGTTGAATATGAATAGCTTTGTTTTGAAAAAATACATATGAGAGGCTGGAAAGATAGCTTAGTGGTTAACGTACTTGCCTGAAAAGCCTAAGGACCCAGGTTCAACTTCTCAGTACCCATATAAGCCAGATGCAGAAGGTGGTGCATGTGTCTGGAGTTTGTTTGCAGTGGCTAAAGACCCTGGCATGCCCATTCTCTCACTATTTGCCTCTCTCTCAAGTAAACCAACCAACAAACATGCAAAATTTACGAACTTAACATTACTATTATCCTGTGGTCAGCCTTGCATTTTCTATTACCTGTCTGGTGTTTAAGAAAAATAAATGTATTTAATTAACCCCACTTACTGACTATAGGTTGCAGAAAGAATTAAAAGGGCTGGAGAAATAAAAATTCTTTGGAGATCATTCCTTATCGGTTTTCTGAAAATGAACTCAGGGTGTGCTGTGTACTGGGATCATATGAAATTGCACACACAGTAATGAGCAGATGCTCCTCACTGGCATAATTTGTCATGAAATCGCTAAGTGTTGAAATCTTACAAAGCACTCGTCACAAGAATGCTGTACTTGACGTTCACTGCTACTGATAAATCCATCCATTTCCATGTCTCCTCAGCATGTACACAGATACACAGATACACACATACACGACACAAGTGAAATCACGTAAGTGCAAAAAAAAAATCTCTGTGTTTATTCAGTGGGTTAGTGAAACAACATAGGGATGTTGGCATGAATTTTAAGAAGGGGAGCTGTTCTTCAAGTAGATTTTTGCATCTTTTGATCCCAGTATAAAGGCTTCAGGGATCTGGAGAGAGAGAGAGAAAGAGAGTGAGAGAGAGAGAGAGAGAGAGAAAGAATGTGTGTGTGTGTCAAATAATTTAGAGAGGGGAATTAATAATGGTAAACATTATGTGCTGGATAAAAAATATGGAATATAAATGTAGCAGAATATTATTCATCCTTTAAGAGGGAAGATATACTTCTATTTGCCAGCACATGGATTAACTCACAGCACATCATATTAGATGAAACAAACTCATCCCCAAAGGACACATATCAAATGACTCTATCTTCATGAGATATCTAAAACAGTAAACTAATAGAATCACAGAATCACATGATAGAATGGAGTAGTGGCAGTTAAGGCCTGACAGAGGGGAAATGGGAATTTATGTCTCTTGTTATTTATGTAAGATGAGGAAGTTCTAGCGATTGGTGGCATACCATCACACTTAGAGTTAAAAACACAATATTATGCTCCTTAAAATATGTGGTAAATAGAGCTCATGTTGCATTCAAGGCAATATAAAAACATGTGCACATACACACAAAAACACAATATTTAGAGGTGAAAAAATATCTTGGTACTCTGGCAATAATATTATAGACATATACTTACATACACATTATGATAGTGTTGTATGGCAAATTTCCTCTGCATTGAAAAGTATAAACCATGATTTCCAGCTTTATCAAAAACAGCTTGGTCAACTAACAAGAGAAGGTGTGGGGAGAGTCACCAGGTGCCCACCCAAGTTTTAGACACCCCCTGTGCCAGCTATATATAATAACATACAAGATCTAGTGACCTCAGAGGGGAGATAGAGTACCTATAGAGTAAAAGATCTAGGAACAATGAGCTCCATCTAAGCAGTTTCTTTGGAATCTCCATGCTCTGTAAGTAAACTTTCACCCCAAGGCTGAGGTAGGAGCATTTTTTTTAGGGTAATCCCAGTATAGCAAATCCCACTGAAGTGCTGCTTTTGGGGGAGGGTCTCATGCTCTGTATGTAAACCCTCATCCCAAGGCTGAGGGAGGAGCATCCAGGGGAATAATCCAATATAGTGAGCCCCACTGAAGTGCTGCTCTGTGGTCTCATACTCATGGACAGGGACAAGGTGCTTCTGGAAGTGGCCATAGGGAAGTCCTCATTATGCGTGGAAGGAGACTTCTCCATGGTGCGGCTGCTCAGGGGTCCTAATACTCTGTAAGGAAGCCTTCATTCTGAGGCTGAGGGAGGAGCACCTGAGGAATAATTTGACACAGAATTCCTATCCATGCTCTGTAAGTGATCTCCAATAATTTTTTTTTTGGTGTAACCATAATTTGGTCTGCCATTTTTGCCCTATTTGGGGTGAAGACATGTGTTTGCATCTCCCCAAGGTAAAAGTTACCTCCAGCAGATATAAACGAAATGTATGCAATTTTTTAAATCAATTTTACCTTAATGAAACTTAAAAAATATATAACTTCTATCATTACTGGTATAATACCTGAAACAGTTTTGAAATTATTTATTCCAGAGTGATCTTTGATGCATTTATAAAACACACGTACTGGATTACAAAGTAGTTTCTTAAAAACATATTATGCAGATGTTGATTAGTGGTCAAGGTGCTTGCCTGAAAAGTCCATCACCCTGGGTTCCATTCTCTAGTACCCAAATAAAGCTAGATGCACAAGTGGCACATGCATCTGGAGTTCATTTGCAGTGGCTAGAGGCTCTGTCTTGCCCACTCTGTCTCTCTCTGCATGAAAATAAATAAAATTTAAAAAGTCATGTATTTTTCTTTGTAATCATTTGAATTTTATGCATTAATATATGTATTCTGCCACCAGAATGATAAAGGGATCCATGGAACAAAATGCTTCAAAATTTCTGTTCTCAATAGTATAAGCTATAGCTTTTGATCCTTTCATCTTAAGATGTATGTTTTCCTGGTTCTTTGACAGAGCTTCATAATATAAGCCATGTACTTCTGTGGAGCCTGGGATAAAATCAATCATATGCACCTTCACCCACAGGATCATCCCATCTTCCAAACAAGCCCTCTAGATATCTGCATTGTTCTAACATCTTTTACTCTCACTTATTGCACAATGGTTTGCCTTGTAGACACTATGAAGTCCTGGTTCTTTGACTCACTAGTATTGCACTAATAAGTTACTTAGCCAGTCTCTGCCTCATTTACTTGAATAGCATGATTATCTGTAAATCCCTACATGGGAACCACATAAAAAATGAAATGCTTTGTAAATGTTTGCTGTTAGCTGACTTTGAGTTTCATAACTGTGTAACAGAAAGCCATGATTTTGAAATTCAAGCTGTTTAAAAAATAAGTTTGCATAGCATAGTACCTGAGATCATCTCTGGTTTGCCCTGTCTTATTCCAGCTGCTTCTCAGGCAACCCATGATGTAGGGGTTCTCACTGACATGTGTGGACCAAGCTGACAGCACTTTGTCTCATGCACATGCTGCATTGGGACTTTTCTGTAGGTGTAGAGGTTTGCAGACCTATACGGCTGTGAGACCAATCAAGAAGCATGGGGTAGCTAATTTTCTAATGGTTTGTGGATAAGAAATATTTTCCACATTTCTTGAACTTGGTAGACTTTTCTTCCTTTCTAAGCTTGAACTTCTGTATTTAAGTTTTTCTTCACCCTTCCCACCTTCTCTACTAGTCCTGTCTTCAGAAGGCTTACAGAATAAGTCATAGATCAAGAAATCTATTGGATTGGTCCAGAAATAAAAGGTATATTAGTTGCTGTCTATCCTATCATCCAGAATTGGCTGGTCACTATAATAAACTGATTGTTAGAGATTTTGCCATAATGTAAAGTCAACAATATCATTCTGCTCTTTTGGAGCACCAGTCTCCAAACTGTAGTGCACAAGCCAATTCCCCCCCCCCTCAAAGATAATACTGTGTCCTCAGTAGCTAGATTATAGGGACGTAGCAAGTGAAGGATAGAAACAGAATTGGACCATTTCGCTGTAACACTAAGGGAAGCAAATTAGCTTGGAAACTTATATTTTACCACACGACTTAAGTTCTATTTTAAGACAGTTCCCAGCTCCCAGAATGAAATTCTTCCATTAGGAGATACAACAGCCATGGTCTGATGAACTTGAGGCTGGGGTAAGCACTTATTTTCTCTAGGCTAGTCATGTTAACGAAGTGACTAAGAAAGAGAAAGACTGCTGAGACTTGATCAACCTTTGTTGCTAGCAGCAAGCAGGGTTGCTGTTACACCATCAGGTGAGGGAGATACATGTCTCCAAATGAGGCTGGATTTGGATTTGCTTTGGCGTTTTCACAGACAGTCATGAAAGCAAACAGGTAATCACAGCTACTAAAAGCTCTACTCTCTAAGAATCCTATTATTCCAAAGTGATTCAACATTAAGAAGAAGAAAAAGGAGGAGAAGGAGACGGAGCAGAAGGAGAAGGAGGAGGAGAAGGAGAAAAGCAGGAGGAGGAGGACAAGGAGGAGAAGGAGGAGGAGAAGAAGAAGGAGAAGGAGGAGGAGAAGAAGAAGGAGAAGGAGGAGAAGGAGGAGCACGAACAGCGTCGAGTCCAGGGAAAGAGAAAACAATGTCAGGAGGATTGGCACATGTACAAGGACGCAGTTTCCTTGCAACCACTTGATTCTGGTGTTGAATTGAGTGGCGCATCATTTAGTCAGCACACATTGTTGCCATTTTTGCAGGTTGAATGTAGATTTCCTGTCAGGAGAGACTTGGTATGCCACTGCTGGTGTTTTGTATTTTCTAAAATGATTGGTGTGGAGGTAAGCCCAGACATTTTTCATTAATACCTAGTTATTCTTACAGTAGCTATTTTATTTCCATCCATACCAAGTGGGACAGAAGTCTGAAAGAAAAAAAAACAACACTTGAGTAATTGCCCACAACATGAATTCATGGTAAGAATCACTGACATCATTCACAACAGACTTACCTAGGAGTCGTAGGGACACCTGTGTATGCAGGTGTGTTGGCACATGTGTGCACATGCATGTGGAAGGCAGACACCAATGCTGGATATTTTCCTCAATCCCTTTCCACCTTATTTATTGAGATAGGTTCTCTCCTTGGACCACAAGCTCACCAATTAGGCTAGTCTGCCTAGCCAACTTGCTCCAGGTATGCTCTTGTCTTTGTCTCCTCAACACCTCTATTACAAGCCAGCTCCCATGCCACACTGGGCATTTGAATGGATTGTGAGGATCTGGATTCAGAACTTCATGCATGTGCAGCAAGTATTTTACTCACTGAGCCATTTTCCCAGCCCCAAGTCTATGATTTTCGTTCATCACAGAAATTACTGGAGTTCAACCGTTCATTGATATCAGGCTACTTTTATGGGTTTTATTCATATTTAAACAGGAAATGGTTCTAATAAGGGGGAAAATATCAAACACTGAAATATCTATGTCCCTGGGCAAGTTATATCAGTCATTGTGCTTTGCTCTTTTCACCATTGAAATGTGGATGGCAGTGCCTCCTTTGTATAGTTATAATAATGGTCAAATCAGTGAGTGAATATAGGCTAAGCACATAGGCCATGTGTGCTTGTATAAAGTGGTCTCTATGAACCAAGTACTGTGCCAGCTACTTTGTTTATATTATCTTATACATTTTCCCCAAACTCTTGGCCCTATTATTGTCTCCCTATTTTACACATGAAGAACGGGAATCCTAAGGGTATTAAGTCATATGGTTAAAGTGATAGAGGCAGTAAGTGGTGAAATCAGGTTTTCAACTCAGACATTCTGGCTCTATTCCATCATATGGTCTTCTTAACTAGCACTTGTCAAATCTCTTGCAAATATCCAAGAAACTCAGAAGTTAATCAACGTGAGAGTATTTGGTGTTTTATAAACTGCTACACAATATCGAGATATTAAAAAGCATACATAAAATGGAAAATAGCACAGTTATTTAATACTTCCTATTTACAAAATCTCTTGTTAGCACTTTCAGGGACAATTCAATGTTTTAGGAAATTGGCATCACATAGTTTTTGAAACCTAGTTATTTCCTCACTCAAAATATTTGCCTAATTTTATCCTTTCTGTCATTTTGTTCCTTTTGTAATTCTATGAGTGTTTGTCCCTCAGTGGAACACATTTGCATATTGGGTAAGAGTCTCATGTTAGTGAGGAATATTGTGACAGGCAGAGAAGCAGAAACAGTTTACTGTAACGCAGTAATCTTTTGAACATATTTAGGGTTGTGTGGTAGTTTGAGTGTAAAATGTCTCCCATAACCTCATGTTTTTGTGGTTAAGCTTCATACTCAGTCCCCAGCTGCTGGAACTTTTGGGAGGTAGAGCCTTGCTGAAGAAGGTGTGTCACTTCTTGGGCAGACCTTGAGGTCTATTAGTCCAGCCCTACTTGGTGTCTGCTAGCTAGCTCACTCTTCTACTCATCTGATGTGACAAGATGTGATACCCATTCTCTACTCTGCTATGCATATATTGAAGCTTCCCCTTGAGAATCTAAGGCAAGAAAGAAACTTTCTTTTTGTCCATAGCCTGTTCCTGGGCAGATTGTACATTTATTTATTTGAGAGAGATGTGTGTGGTAGAGGGGGATTGGTACGCTAGGGCCTCTATCCACTGCAAATGAACTCCAGATCTCCAGATGCATGCAATACCTTGTGCATTGGCTTAGGTGGGTACTGGAGAATTGAACCTGGATCCTTAGGCTTCACAGGCAAGTGCCTTAACTGGTAAGCCATCTCTCCAGCCAGGTAACTGTAATAAGGGCTTCTGTTGATATGTGAAGATCACATATGAAAATAACAAAGAAGAAACCATTTCCAATGATGGGCAGTCGGATTTAGTTGGTTCATGGGGTGATATATATGAGGGGAATTCTCAGCTCACAGAATTTGTGAAATATTTCTGTGTGTTGAAGGTACTGCTGTCTGAATTTCTAGTTGGTGAGATGGCTTAGCAGTTAAGGCGCTTGTCTGCAAAGCCAAACTACCTAGGTTTGATTCCCCAGGACCCACATAAGCCAGATGCACAAGGTGGCACATAAATCTGGAGTTTGTTAGAATAAAAACATGGGGAAAATGCTTACCTGTGTTTTCTTAGGGCATACAAATGAAAATGAGGCTGTCGTTCCAAGTTCGAGGTAACGGGGCAGTGCTGGTGGAGCCCACCTTACAGGGTTGCTGCAGAGTGAGCATGTATAAGAAACAATGACAGTATCACGTGCACATTCACTACTTAATCAACCATCAGAATCATCAACACCGTTTCAGTGTGGAGTCCACTCGCCCGTGAAATTGCCCCATTATTTAGAGAAGCCCCCAGGGCTTCTCTCCTGTGTTTAGAGGGAAATCTCCTCAGTATAACATCATGTCTTCCACTCTCTCTTTTTTTCTGGTTTGGAACTTGCTTGTGAATTTCAGAGCCCAATGGACTGTGGACCCTCCTCCCCACTGCTTCTCAAAATGTGGTTCCCAGCATTGTTCCGTAATGCACCTCCATCCCATGACCCCATGGTAGTTCTGTAAGTATTTCATGTGCTTATAACACAGCACCTCCTTCCTCTTTGGTTACACTTGACCCAGGCAGTATGTTGACTGCCTCATCTCTCAGCATCTTCCATGTAGACATAGATCTTTCATGTTAACTAGGTCACAACCTTCTCTCTTTAGGGATGGGAGGATCAGCCTATGGGAGGGCAGCTCCATACAAAAAAAAGAAAAACATTGGGTGAAAGATAACATTCTGCCCTCAAGTTTTATTTAATGTTCAGTGAACTATGATGTAAATAAGTTGATGATAAAGACTTTTGATTTTCAGAAATTTCATTTTTTATCATTTTTAAAGTTTTTAAAGCTTATGCAGCAAATGATAAAAGAAATATCTGTTTCATAAAGCATGAGAAAGTCAGCTGAATTTGTTTATTGAGCTATGCATTTTTTATATTAGCATTTCTCTCAGAATAAGCCATATATAAAACTATAGTAATATACTTTTTCTGGATAAGGACAGGTTTAAAATCTTATACACTTAAGTCTTTTAAACCCAAGATAGTTGAATTTATACTCAAAACCTCAAGCTTCATATTCTGGTAAGTAGTGAATCTTCTGTTGCAAAGATTTAGGGCTACCTCCCATACGTAGGAGACCAGTGCAGAAACCTTTCTAGCATTATTTTTTATTATATGAAATAGTCTTTCTAACCCTGAGCCTTCATTGAATTAGTTATTGCCTATCCAGCCTTCTATTTCCAGCTCACCTAATGCTTTGTGCAGAGGATTCTGACCCACTAATTTATGTGAGGTGTACTAATCTCTAGCACTGATTTCTTTTTACACCATCTTTGTTGTCAAATATATCATTTGTATATGTACATTCTATGTTTGTATCTTGCTTCCTGGATCTCTTTTCAGAACAGTCCTCCCACAAGTAACCCCGTTGACTCCAGATCAGATACAAGGATATAATGAGGTAGAAATGCTGGAGAACAGGGGAAAGGGCAGGTAGGTCCTAGGAGGATGATCCAAATTTGCAGGAAGAGAGATCAGAGCAACACGAGTTTCTTATCTTCATGGTGTTCATCCTGAGGCAGGCTAAAGTGAGTAATACACACAGTGGTCAAAACAACAGAATGCCTGGTGTCTTTCTGGTTTGATGAACAAACTGGGAACCAGTGAGGGGATTAACCACGAAAAAGAAGATGGAACTTCTGGAATGAAGAGAAGAAAAATTGCGAACTGAATACCATGTTTAAAAATACTTTTTCATTCTGTGACTGTCCCCTGGCCATGCAAGCACACAGACGACCCACAGCTAGTGGCAAAGCCTGCATGTGACAAAGACGCACCTGAAATAACAGCCATCCAAAAGACAGAATCTACATATTGGGGTCAGCAAGCCAACTTTTCATCTAAAAATCTATCTTCGGGGCTGGAGAAATGGCTCAACAGTTGAGGTGCTTGCCTACAAAGCCCAACAACCTGGATTCAATTCTATTGTACCCACATAAAGCCAGATGCACTGTAGAGCATGCATCTGGGGTTTGTTTGCAGTGGCTAGAGGCCCCGATGCACCTATTCTCTCTCTCTCTCTCTCTTTCTCTGTATGTGTGTGGGTGTCTTTCTGTCTCTCTATCTCTCTCTGCTTGCAGATAAATAAAATATTTTTTAAAAATCTATCTTTTGAGGAATGTGACAATGCCTAGACTCTCTGACACATGGTCTTTGCAGGGTCTGGGATGCAGAGGAATTCACTCTATGGAGAACCAGTCTCAAAATAAAAAGAATTCAGTTGCATTATGTCAGCTACAGGATGGCATAGATTTTAAAAATCTATTACAGATATACTCAATAAATTCAAGGAAAATAGGGCAATAATACACAGAAATAGTAAGTCTCAAAAAGTAAGTGAAAATAAATGGACACTCTAAAATAAAGTAACCAACACTGGAATCCTGTGACTAGGCTTAATAGCAGAATGCAAAAGACACCATGTCCTCAGTGCATTTGAAGATGAATAGTAATATAAATAATAATAATAGGAATAAATCAAAATTTACAAAATAAAGACAGCCTTAGGGATTTGTGGGGCTGTGAAAAATAACAACATGAAAGCATCACATAAGTAGACTGCTAAGTGAGCAGTGTAAAGAAGAAATCTTGAAGCTGCCAGAGAGTACTTACCTTTATCATGCAGGGGAAAACAAAGTTGATTGACAAAATTGATCTAAGACGAAAGAAATAAGAACAGCAAAAGTTAATCTATGGTGTGAGACATGAGGGAGAGGGCCAGAAAGAGCCTGGAAGTGGGGAAGGATAAGTTCTTAGGATTAATATCACAATGCAAGTATGAATTGCATAGTTGTGTAACTTGCAAACAGAGTAGATATACATGTCAAAGTATATTTCAGGTTGAGGAGAGGATTCTGGATTGAGCACTCACTGCTCAAGCATCAGTGCAGGAGTTCAGAATGGATTCCTAAAACACACACAAATCCAGTTGGTGTGGTGTCTGTTATCCCAGTAAGCCTACTGGGAAAAGGAGGCAGAGATAATAGAATCCACTAGAAGCTCTCAGACTAAGTAGTCTGGCAAATAAAATGGTGACTAATGATCGACTCTGCCTCCAGCAAGGTGGAAAGGGATGGCTGATAGCCCAGATTGTCCTCTGACCTTCACCCGTGTGTACCATTGCACACGCATGCTCACACTCCCACATATGGTCACACACACACATACATGCCATAGACAAATGCACATATTCACATGAAATATAGTATATTTACTTATTTATAAATCTAAATTTCATACCAAAAGAGAAAAATAAGACCCTAGTACTGGAGGCACCTCATTCTTACCCTTGTATTCCTTGTGGTGGTGACAGTTCATGACATCAGGTCAATCTTCTATAAAGTTTTATTGCATTATACTCTACACATTACCTTTTTTAAAAAATTTCTATTGACCTATCATAGATGAGTAAATAATGGCCAAAGTCCTAGAAAATGAATAGAAGAATAAATTAAGGAATATTCTAATAAGCATGAACATTATAGGATAAGATTTTAAATCATGTATAATGTTGGTTATGTAATAGCATGTCAGAATTTGAGAGTTTTGAAGCTTATGTTGTCCTATATCAAGTGTATAGTACATCTCAGGAGGCTAAGACACATTGTCCCAAAGAATGTGTAGAATACCTTACTTACAAGAATATTTAAGGTAAATATTATTTTTCTCACCCCTTTTCTTTGTAATTAACCAAACAGAAACTGAAGACATGCAGAGGATCATGATCACATGGCTGAGTCAGCCATGATACTGGTAAGAAACAGTTCTTCAAGTGCAATGACCTCAATGAACATCTGCACATAGAAATCTGGGTAGGGCAAAGAGAATGAAAATGAATAAAAAAGTGTTGGGAGAAGTCCCAGGAACCATTATAACTCCTTAGGTCTGATGGGACCAGTGGAAGAAATAGTATAATTAGCACCTGTGGGATCTTGAAGTCTAGAAGAAGGGTGGAGTGGTAGAGACCCAGCAGCGGAGGCTGCAGTCTTTGCTATTGGTATGAAGAAAGGGAAATACTATTCAGTCTCTTTCAATTCTTTGTATTCTTAGTCCCAGATTTCCCCATTAGATGTTCCTACTAGGTGCCACAATTCAGATTGAAGGGTTACAGTGCAAGTGACAGAAACATAGAATGGAGTGGGGTGGGAAATAAATGTAAATTACTCACAGCCACACCATGCCACGGTGACTTCTAGGCCCATGTTCTTTTTTTTATGCATCACACTGGCTCTCTTTTTGGACACAGTAATTTTACATGAAACCACCAGATTTTTTTTTTTTATGGTTAGTGACTTGTTGATGTAGGCACTTTCAATTTCTTTTCCAGTAGTCAAGGTCATCACATGGCCTCTGACTTAAGGAGTCAAGATGGGAATGAAACACCACCGCTTAGCTTAGTTCTTGGATCATTAGCTCAGACACCCAAAACCATATTTCAAATTCCACACAGATTGTCCTCAGGTTAGTGAACTCTTTTAGGACTTTCATATGAATGTAACTGAGTTACTAATTAAATACCATAAGGCTTACTGATGTATGGCTCCTGTTTAATGCGACATTTAAGGGCACAGAAGAAACAGGGACTAAGATAATTGTTCTCTAGCTAGTTAAATGTAATGCAGCTAAGAAAAGGACCAGGGTACAGGGTCTGACTTCAATTATTTCCAGCCCAGCAGGTCTTTTAGAAATGTCTTTTAGCTGCCAACCCTATCCAATTGTCTAGGCAGGATTAGAAACCGTATTTTTTTTTCCTCATGAAATGTGGTTGAAGACACAGAACAAATGGAATATCCCTTTATAAGCGTTACTTTAAGAGCTTAATGAGTCTCACTGAGTCTCTATCTGTTGAATGGAAAATAGGGATAATGGTAGTGTGTGCCTCCAACGATTGTTGTGGAATTTAATGGGGTAAGAAACATATGGCACTTACAACAATGCCTGTAAAATAATAAGCATTTAGTAAGTGTTAGCTGTTGCCATGATCATTGTGAGTTTTCTTTGGCCTTATTTTGGTGTTGCTGTTGGTATTTTTTATAACCTTACTTAAGGGCTGAATCAGCAACAAAAACCTCGAGGACCAGAAACCTTCAACAATTGCTCAAAAGATGGTATGCTAGTTTCCACTGGCTGCCATGCACTACACGCCATCAGGACCTGAGTGGATTAAAGAAATAGGACTTCATTCTTACAGTTCTAGAAGCCAGAAATACCACATCAAGGTTTTAGCAGGAAGATTTTTTTTTTCCCTCTGAGGGAGAATCTGTTTTATGCCTTTCTCCCATCCTCTGATAATTTCTGAAAACCTCCGGCTTTCCTTATCTTAGACACAGGGGTGCTGGCCTCCTGTTACCATCTCCTTCTCCTCTGTGTCTTCTGGTTATGTGTATCTCATAAGGACATAAGTCATTGAAGTTGAGACCTACCTGGTTAGTCCAAAATTATATCATCAAGAATACTATAACTTAATTACAGCTACAAAGACCCTTTTCCAAGTAAGATCTCTCTCATAGTTTCTGAGTGAATATTCCCTTGTAGGGACTCAAGCCATTAAAGGTAGGCACATGAGCCAAACAAGAACACTTTATGGTCACCAAGCACATCCTTCTTAAAGGAAGTTAATTTGCTTTTGAGACAAGGTTTTTGTGTGTAGCATGGTGCTGCTTCAAACTTACAATCCTTCTACTTCAGCTTTCCAAGTAGTAGGATTCGTGATCTCCATCATCAACCCCAGCAAGATGTTTCCTTTGCCATGCTGGAGATTAAACCCAGGGCTTGGTATCTATTATGTAAGTATGCTCTATCATTGATTTGTACCCCAACCCTTATCAAGCACATGTTATAGAAAAGCCCTGTATTGAACACCATAGAATAAAGAAAGACTAAATTATGAAATAATCAGGCAGCAGGGGGGAAGAGAGAGAGAGAGAGAAGAGAAAGAATATCTCAAGGCTGTACTGATCCAATTGAAGTCCAAGTCAATTCTACCTGTTGGTTTCTCATTTCCAAGAGGAATGAGCCAACTAAAATGTATTTGGGATGTGTATTTGCATATGTATTTTGTCTATGCTTGTTTTAGATGAATCTTCATCATTCATAGCTGAAAGAATCCTGAATATTACAACTAGTAAGACTATTGGGTTGTACTTCCTTCCTATGTCTGACCTTGATAGAAAGAGGAGGAAGGACTTCTAGGAAGGGCTGTCTGGTGAGTGATCGCTTTAGCTGAACTTGAACTTGAAGGCAGTACTGGCCTCCTCATGCTGTGTTTTCTGTTTACCTGCCTGTCTCCCTTCTGGACATATTAGATTTCTGTGAGATATTGAATAGTGTTTTGCCTATTTTTAAAATGCTGGACAAAGTCTTTGAATTTACATACTTCTGGTAATCCTAAAACATGTCTATGAGATAGACAATATTACCCCCATTCATAGAAGAAAGTGAAGGTCAAATTACTATCAAACATCTTACAATTAGGAAGTGGTTATGCTAGACAGTGACTCTGGATTTTTTTTTCCTGTTACATTTCATGGAGTTATGCAAGGCTTTGCATGCAGAACAATAGCTCTCAAACTACTTTTGTCAACATCAGCATTGTCAGGGTCCCATTAGAAGCATAAATTCTCAAGCTCTACTGAGTATATGCTGAGTCAGAGACCCTAAAAGCAGGACCCTGCTCTCCAGAGCATTCTGGTTCACTTATATGTGAGGATCACCGGGTGGAAATTCACAGAGTGAAAAAAATAAACAATGAAAATGTTGAACACAGATCTTGAAATCTTAGATAATGTAAAAAAAAAAAAAAAAGGAAAAAATTTCAAGAAGTCTACACTTTCCAAGGAAATAATGCAATTTCTAACATTATAGAAGCAGAGAAGGCCCATGGGCACTGTAAATCCACTCTTCTTTTTGTGATCTCAGTTGACTGCTAAATTGTTTAGGGGTATAGTGTTTAGGACCCACCTGCAGTACACTTGACACCTCATCCCCAGGGATGAAGAAAGCCATGACTTTCTGTTGTCCAGGGAACAGAGTACTTCTATCTTCTTGTGCCCATGGTCCCAAACTTTGTTCTTGGTACCTTTCAGCCTTTCCTCAAAGCACAACTTGCCAGGAAAAAAAAAATCATCTTTTCATGCCATTTAGCCCATTGCTTACCTAATGGGACATATAATAAGATGAAATTGCCACCTGGTGGTTGAGATATGGGACAGTTCCCAAGAGTATAATTACACAGGCTGTTATTTAATATTTTAACTCTACCTACTCCAAAGGCATGGTTGCAGAACTAGTTAATGTTATGACAAGCTATCGATTGGAACTGAGATTTTTGACACTTAAAATGGCAGAAAAATGAGTTACCAGGATTAGGGGAAACTAAAGGCCAGGCACTTTATTTTAGAGAACTATTTCTTTTTAGATGCAGGCATGCAATAGGAAGAGTAAAATATTATTGAAGGACATGATAAAATAAGAAGCAAATACTTCAGAATTTAAAAATTTGGTAGACATTTAAAAACAATGTTTGACTTTATGAACATAATATATATAGAGGTAAAGGTAGATAGAAAGTTAAATGTATCTTCAATAATATTTTTAAAATATTTATTTCTATAAAAATCTCAGGATGGTTTATGCATTTTACATACTTTAGTCCTTCTCTGTAGAGTATTTAAGTATTATATTCATTAAGATAAAATATTGACACCAAAAGTTAGTCAGCAATGACTTAATGCCAAGAGCAACAGGGATTAATTTCTGCTTCACTCTGAAGGTCTAACAGCTTGTTGGGAAAACCATACCTATTCAAAACTCATGCTATTGGGAAACCCTAGCATTTGAATGAGTTTAGTGTCACCCATGCAAAGGGAGAGAACACACATTGACTCTCTGCTTACTGGCCTGATGTGATACTTATCACTTTCCACTTGGTGCCTAAACTTATCAGTTGCTTCAGTGAAATGTGAAAAATTTAGAAATATGGACCATGCCCATTGAATTTTGGTGATTAGGTAATACCTACTCGGTCTAATAATCTACCTTTTAAGCCATCCCCATAGCTCAAATATATGGACTGGGTAGCCTATTAAAGCTTTGGGTCCAAATCTCAAACTCTAAGTAAACTGTGACCATTGTCCCCATTTCTGTGGATAATAACCACAACTCTGCTATCCACTTTCCAGAGCTGATATCCAGTTTTCACCAAAATACTAAGATAAAAGTTTTCAGGGACTTACAAAGGCTTGTCTTTCCAACAATCTCTTCAGGACTAAGTCACTTTTTAGAATCAAATTATACCACCAGCTATAAAGAAAGTAAGCATTCTTGAACTTTGCTAACTCCACAAATACATCTTTAGTGAGCTAAGTATTAATATATCACCTTCAAGGTTTTTCAATAATTGACATAAGAATATATTCAAAGCTACCACTATCCTTTTTAAAAAATATTTTATTATTTATTTGACAGAGAAAGAGAGAGAGAGAGAGAAAGAGAAAGAATGGGTGCGCCGGGCCTCCAGCCACTGCAAATGAACTCCAGATGCGTGTGTCCCCTTGTGCATCTGGCTAACGTAGGTCCTGGGGAATCGAACCTGGGTCCTTTGGCTTTGCAGGCAAATGCCGTAACTGTTAAGCCATTCCTCCCGCCAAGATAACACTATTCTTAAACATGCTTCACCTAAAGACCCCATGAGATACTCTCTCATAAGGAATCAAAGTGCAACAGGTGTAGGTTTTGGAGCCAGTTAGGTTATATTTGAATCCAGAGCCTGGCAATCTTTGTTTTGATAACCTTTGTTTTGTCATTTTGTTTGCTTAGTATCACACTACAGGGGGCTAAGTTGAAACTTTATGGAGGGTTCCTACATGAGGAAGAGCTTGAATCTGTGATCTGGGCTTGGGTTTGGATCCCACCCAGTTCTAGCACTTACTAACTTTGAGTAGATCACTTAGTCTTCTATGTTTTGATTTACTCATGTATAAAATGGAAACGTTCTATTGATTTTTTAAATTTTTATGTGCAAAGTCCTTAAAATAGTGCCCAACGCAGAGTAAGTGTAGTATTAATTAGTGCTACCTGTTGTAAGGATTAAGTTAGGTAATGTTTGAGGAGAATTTTCTATACAGCCAGTGCTCTGTTTATAGGCAATGCAAAAATGTAGTAATTTGTGAAGATATTAGTTCCTTTGTTAAGAAATAGTAATAACATAAATCTTTGCTGTCTTACCCTTTCCTTCCTTCCTCATTCATTCCTTATTCTTTCCCTCCATTCCTCTCTCACACCTTTGCCTCCCTCTCCTTTCTCTTTCTATTTCTCATTGGATAATTAAGAAATCTCAGAATTAGTGTTAAATTCATCATATGACCTGCACATCTTTACATTATCCTATTTATTTTCTTTTTTTACTTGTGAGAAGAGAGAGAGAGGAGGAGGAGAGGAGAGGAGAGCGTATAGGTGTTGCACAGCATCTTGATGCTGCAAACAAACTTTTCTGACTTGTTAAAAGGGAATATACATAATTTTATAGAACTACACCAAATCTAAAAAAACTATTTTTTAAATTATGCAATGATTTTTTCCCTATATTTAAAGCATGTTGGACTATACAGCTTTCTTTACTCTGTAATCCATGAAATATTCTTTTAGAATTTTCTGTTACCTGTAGGAATGAGATTTTTTTTTATAGAAGGAAGTAGTTAGCAGAAATAATACTTCGAATAAATACCATTTGGGTAATTGAAGGCCTCCATAAATTTCTTTCATACTGTTGTCTAGCTTTACTCATTCTAACCCTTTTCCTCTTCCCTTGCTTCCTGCTATTTACTACTGGCAAGTAGCCATGCATTCTAAACCCTGCTCCATGGGGAGCATTTGGTATTAAACCCCCAGATAGAGGTAGAACATGGGGCTGGCATCATTTGGACCAGTTTGTTTCCTTTACCTTGTGGGGAGGCACATTCTAGAAAGACACAAGCCTCTTGGAAAGAGTTCAGAAATATGAAAGGAAATATGGTCTGTGACAGGGTGGATGTATTGAGTTCTTTGGCACTGTCAGAGGCCAAAGATATAATAAAGTCCAGTAAATGACAAGATGATGGGGAAGAATAACTGCCCAGAGGTTTTGTGGTGGGTATGGACACCTAGGAAAAGGCAGACGTGAAAGAGAAGATTTTAGACAGCATGGCTGGGAGCAATTGAGAAGAAAGGAAGCTCTCACTCTCTGCTGAGCTTAAGTGCTTATTGCTGACACTGTCTTTTTAGAATTAGTCATTTTTATTACCCGGGATATTTCCTATAGGGTTTTCTTTTTGCTCAACTGTTTTGCCTGTATTGGTTGTTGCAGTCATGTTCACATTGCTGGCAGAAATCACCCAACCAAGAGCAGCTTTTGGGGAAAAAGGGGTTTATTTTGGCTTACAGACATGAGGGGAAGCTCCATGATGGCAGGGTATATGATGGCATGAGCAGAGGGTGGATATTACCCCAGGCCAACATCAGGTGGATGTCAGGAATAGAAGAGTGTGCCAAACACTGGAATGGGGAAACTGACTATAATACCTATAAGCCTGCCCCCAACAATACACTGCCTCCAGGAGGCCTTAATTTCCAAATCTCTATCAGTTGGGAACCTAGCATTCAGAACACCTAAATTTGTGGGGGACATCTGAATCAAACCTGTGCATTCCATGCTCAGCCCCCATAAACTGTTAACCATCCATGATGTAAAATGCAATGCATTCAGTTCAACTGTAAAAGTCTCCATATTTTTTATCAATCCTAATGATGTTCAAACATCTCCATAATCCAAGGTCTTTTAACTGAGCCACAATACCAAAAAAAAAAAAAAAAATCATCCCCCTAAAATCCATAATGGCACAGAATAAACACTTATACTGCAAAAGTTGGCACTGGGCATAGTAAAGAAATATTCAAGATTTAAACAGGGCAAACATCAAACTCTAGCCAGTGACAAGTCTCCAAGTCTGATAATCCTAACCAGCAACAAGTCTCTGGAGTTCCAATTCTGCCCTTCCAGGTAGGCGACTCACAGTCCTGGAAAACTTCTTCTGGGGCCAGCAGCTCTCCTTGGTAGCCATCTTGTGGTCCTCGCATCTCCACTGGGTCTCCACTGCAATGTATGGTTCACCCTCATAGCTCCATCAGGTCTCCATGCAGGCAGTCCAGCAAACCTGCTTCCCATGGCTGTTTCCCAAACACAAGACCGTGTTGCAAATTCAATGACACTCGCTTTCTTGTATTTCTATACTCCATAATACCAGGTGGGGTGCCAATTTGTTAATCCAGGGCTGGTGAATAAAGCAGACTTTGAAGAACAGGACACTCCTTCAATATCAGGCCCCTTCAAAAGACTACATTCTTTCTATTGTCTGAATACAGGTCAGCTGGCCCAATCTCAATGGTTGTAATCTCTCATACAATTTCAGCTGAACAGGTAGCAGTTTTGGCCCAAAGATTTCTTTCTGTGCCATATCCCTCTGCACACACCAGTCTGTTTCTAAACACTGAAACCCTGCACAAGGTCTCAGCACATGGGCATAACAGCAAGCCTCTCACACAAACTTCTTTTAGCCCAGTCCAACCAAAGCTCTTTCTTACTCTCATAAGCCAAACCTCATAGTCCATAGTTCTTACTACATTCAGGTCTTTCAACTCTGTCCAGAATAGACCTTCAAGCTATACTTACAGCATTGCAAGACATCTCTTAGGCCAAAATTTCAAATCCTCCCACATTCTTCTTGAAAATCAGCTCCAAAAGGCCAAAGCCACACAATCAGATGTCTAGCAACAAATGACACCACTCCTCGGTACCACTTTTCTGTTGCAATCAGGTTTGCATTGCTGGCAGAAATCACCCAACCAAGAGGAGCTTTTGGGGAAAAAAAGGATTATTTTGGCTTACATCCTTGAGGGGAAACTCCATGATGGCAGGGAAAATGATGGCATGAGCAGAGGGTGGACATAACCCTCTGGCCAACATCAGGTGGACAACAGGAACATGGGGCATGGGGAAACTTCCTATAACACCCATAAGCCTGCCCCTAACAATACACCACCTCCAAGCAGCTTTAATTTCCAAATCTCCATTAGCTGGGAACCTAGCATTCAGAACGCCTACAATTATGAGGGACACCTGAATCAAACCACCACATTTGTCCTCCACAATAAAACTGGTACAGTGTAAATTACTTAAAGGCATGGGGCAGAGCTATCCTTCCATGTCTCCCTGTCAAAGAACATGTGATATGGCTCTTACTTTATCTTGACTATGCTAGGAAATGATAATTAACTTCCTTAAATTGTAATTTCCCTGGCAAAATGGGATTAATGGTAGCCACACTGGTAAGTTTCAGGGAGGTTCAATGATATATAAAATGTTTATACATATTAAGCAAGATGCAGATGCCATGGGCTAGGGAGACAGCTCAGTGGCCAAGTATCTTGTTACACAAGCTTGACAACACGAGCTCAGACCCTCAGAATCTACCTAAAGCCAGACTCATAATATGGCTGTCTGTTATCCCAGAGAAACTTGTGGGCCAGCTACCCTGGTATCTGAAGCAGCCAACGACAAGAGAGACACTGCCTTTCAAAAAGGTGAAATGCAACGACCAACACTTGAGGCTGTTCTCTGACCTTCATGTGTGCAATGTGGCATGTATGTGCTTCCATTCACACACGTGAAAACACACATGCACACATAATAAAAATATGCAAATGCCAGTTATTACCTTTTCTAATTACAGTGATTGATCTGTGTACATGGTACAGTAAGTATAATGTCACACTAACAACACAGATCAGTGTTATATGTAGTATATATAGATATGCTCCAAATGTATAGTATACACACATATTCTACAATATGTAAATCAAGTAAAATTATATGAAATGTTTATGTATTACAAGATTTTTATATAGAGCTTGCCACAAATTCTGAAAATCTATCATATATTCTATCTTTCTATCTTACCTATCTTCTATCTATCTACCTGTCTATCTATCTATCTATCTATCTATCTATCTATCTATCTATCTATCTATCTATCATTATTATCATCTGTCATTATCCGTCACGTGTTTAACATACACATTGAGTCTCAGTCAATGGGAGCAGTCTGAACATTTCTCAGCTGGAGACGGTCCTGATAAGTTCATCACACTTGTGTTGCAATTTCTTGGTCCAAGATTTGGGTCTGTCCTGTGTGAGAGGAAAATGCCAGGATTATCCAAAGCTGGATGAGGTCAAATTGAGCCAAAAGGTCAGGGGAAATGAGCTTTCTTTCATGAGAAAGGCTACAGGGAGCTTGGATGATGTGACCTGAAGTGGAGTTTTCATTTCCACTTGCTGCCTCTATGAGATCTGTCCTAATTGATTGCCAAATCCAAACCAGAGAGAACAATCAGTTGTCAGTCATTCATTTTAAGCTCTCTGCAGAGCTGAGCACCACTTTCTCTGAGTGCTTCTCTTTTCTGTGAGGGGGTTGAAGCAGCAGAGAAGGAGGCAGGTAGCTGGTTTGCATGCAGTGTGGGCAGGTGGATCAATCAGGCCAGTGAGTATCTTAATCAGAGGCCTGTGGTTCACGGCGGTGGTGGCTGAGTGCTACCTCCTTGCAAATGGCATCTTCTGTTTAGAGACACTATTGATTGCATCTCTCCCCTTCCCTTCAGGGAGGCTTTCTGGCTGTCAGGTGATGTCAGGAGAAGGGCAAGGAGAAGAGTGTTTTGTGAGCAGTGCATGGGATTTGGAGCAAGGCTTTAATTTCCTGAGCAGCAGATGTGATGCCACTCAGCACAGACTCTTTAAAACTGTGATGAGTGGGGATATATGAGGTGGGAGTGCCCAGCCAAAGATGCTAGTGGAAGGGTAGGAGAGAGTGACTCAGTGAGTGGATCAGAAGTGGATTCCGTTTAGATGAGAAAACAGCAGGCAAGAGCTCTAAAGGAGGTCATTCTGAGTGCATTAATTCTGCCTGGAATAAAACAACAACAAAAAAACCCAATATATATATATATATATATATATATATATATATATATATATATATATATATATATAATTTTTCCTGGAGAAATGTAAAATTTGGAAGTAAGGCAAGGATGAAGATGATAGTGGATCTATGTGTACACCCTGCCTGTAAATCAATATACCTATGTGAACATAGGTAAATAAGACTATCCCTAGATGATGAAACTCATCACAGAAGAAATCTAAGCTATTTTGAATACATAGAATTTGGGTGAAAAATGTAAGACCTAATTATTTCTCATTCAATTTTTTATGAGGATGAATAATTGAATACAATCAAGGCTGCTTTTCTTCAAGCCAGAGAAGAAATAGTGGGGACAGGACACAGGGGCAGGGAGACAAGCCCATCTAAGATTATTAGTGAGGAGTAACATAATTTTGTATATTGAATAGGCATAAAAAATCAGGGGTGATTCTTTACTGCTTCATTGTGGTTAAATAGTTCAGAGGCAGATATATAAGGTGAGGCAAATTTAAACTCCATATTCTATAAAGCAGAAAGTTGCCTGAGAAGTGAAAAGATTTTCAACACAAACATGGATTCAGAATTACAGGTCAACTAGCTATCATGTTACTTGATAAAAATTCACTTGAAGTTTTTATTCTTTCTGAAGTTCATATTTTTATAGATAGTATAGGGATAATATATGTACTAGCTATTCTCCCTTCCTCTTCCTGAATCTTCATTCACTTTCCTCTTTCTCTGTCCTGTTCTATGTGGGAATGGCTGGGTGCTTTGTCAGGCATACAGAGAGGTCCCACATCTTCCTCCCACTGTCTCTGGCTGCAGCTTTGTCCTATCATTATAGAGGTTCTGTTGGAAGAACCCTTCTCCATGGTTCCTGCCGGTGTTTGGCAACTTGCTTTCTTTCCCTGTCCATCAACTAGGAACAATATAAAGCCTTCTCACACTGAGTGTCTTGAATCAGTTATGTGTTCCCTTCATCTCTTCAGTCAATAGATTCCTTTGAGCCATCTGAAATGAGTCCCATTTTCTCTTGAAACTCTGACACCTAATGCTTACAGAACTTCACAAGAAATGTCAAAGGTTCTACCCAGCAAGTGCAGACAGGCCTATGCACTCACTCCTTTGAAAGGCCGACAGGTCTTGTTCTGAGTGCTTTTGGACTCGGAATGATCGGCTGCCTTGTGCTGTTATTCTGGAACCTGTGACTGTTACAGGACAAAAGAGGGATGATGTGATGGACCTTGATGTTATGGATCTTGAGGCTGAAAGATTTTTTTGTAGTATCTAGGTGAAATTTAGATGCCATGCCATGTGCCCTTCCACAAAGCAGGCAGAAAGGGATTTGATATAGATGAATCCATGATCCATGTGACCACTGACTGTATGCTGGACTGTCACCCATAGGCTCATATTTAAGTGCTTTGTTCCCATTTTGTAGCATATATTGATTATATAGTGCTTTGAGGAGATGGGGGTCTGACTGGTAGAAGTGGCCCTTGAAGGTTATACTGGCCTCCTATTCTTGCCTCTGCTTCCTGGCTCCCTGGGCATCTCTCTCTCTCTCTCTCTCTCTCTCTCTCTCTCTGTGTGTGTGTGTTTCGAGGTAGGGTCTTGCTCTAGCCCAGGCTGACCTGGGATTCACTTGTCAGTCTCAGGGTGGCCTTGAACTCATTGTGATCCTTCTACTTCTGCCTCCTAAGTGCTGGAATTAAAGGCATACACCACCATGACAGGCTCTGGGCATCTTATCTCTGCCAGGAATGACTTCTTGCTGTCCTGCAGTGATGAACTAAGATCTTAAACCATGAACTAAAATAAAGCTTTCCACCCTTAAGTTGCTCTGTCAGGTGTTTTGTTATGGCAATGGGAAAAGCAATCATTATGGTCATATACTGGCTTCAAAGATGAAGAAGAGGGATCAAGGAATTTAGCTATAGAAAGTGAGGAAACAGGGCTGGGCACATGCCTTTAATCCCAGCGCTAGGGAGGCAGAGGTAGGAGGATTGTTCGAACCACCCTAAGATTACACAGAGAACTTCAGGTCAGCCTGGGCTAGAGTAAGACCCTACCTTGAAAAACAAACAACCGAGAGAGAGAGAGAAAGAGAGAGAGAGAGAGAGAGAGAGAGAGAAAACAGAAGAAATGGACTCTTCCCTAGAGCCTCAGGAAGGAGTATTCCCCTGAAGGAAACTTTATTTTACCCTGTGACCCTGCTTTGGATTTGTGACTTCTGGAATTATGAGAGAATGGCTATATGGGTAAATGGGTTGCTTCATCCCACCTGGTTCCTGGGATTTTTTTATAGAATCCATGGGAAACTCTGGGCAAGTATACCATGGTTCAGGGCTTGGCTTTGAGGTCACTGAATCAGAGTGCAGTTCTCAGTCACCACATCCCTTTAGGGAATGTACAAGTGTGAGCTAAGATTTGAAAGTGAAGCATAAAATCACAATGATTTATTAATTTTTCATGGAGATATAATTCTCCTGTTGACTGGAAGACTTGTCAAACTGACTAATCCATTTTCTCCCAGGAGGTAGACAGACATGGGCAACCAGTCCATCATCAGGATGGCAGTATAATGATTTATAATGTAAAAAAAAATTAAGCTCTGATACATAGGTGAGAATCTTCAACATTTCCACCAGCAGCCTCTTTTCTTCCTGCTGGCAGGCGAATCTGGAAAGACAAATCATAAGTGAAGGTTGTTTGTGGAACATTGATTCAGAACAAGGACAGTTAGATTAATTGCCTGCCTGGTGGCAAGAGGATAGGACATGCTGAGACATGCCCTTGGGATGGAACACTTTATGAGTTCCCATGGTTGGAATCCCATTGTCCATCTCTCCTTCAGGGAAGGCTTTGCCAGTGGGATTAACATAGCTGTGTCTTACTTGTACAGATCCCTCTCCCTTTTCGATACCTGGATGGTCACTACAAAACCAACCTCTAGATTTCTTATTTCTCATGTGTGGTCATTCTTATACCTTTTGTTGAACTGTGTATGCTTTTATCCTAACAGAGTCAAATCTTGTTTAAATCAAATAGTGAAGGAGAAATAGGAGAAAACTAGTTTCTTTTAGGCAGTTTCAATTAGAAACCGTGATCCAGAGAGAAATGATGCCACCTTGCCCTGGTCTGAATGGAACTCTTGTTTGACTGGGACTCATACACAAAAGCTACAGTGTCTCCTTCTTCCTGTGGTGTGACATGCTGCCTACGTGCGCTGCCCTCTGGAGTCTGCCCTTCAAATCTACAAACTAATCGGGTCTTCCTCTTGCAGACCTGAATCTGTCATCCATTTTCAATGGACTATAAAGGCCTGTCCATGCTGTTTCCTCTCTCTCTCTCTCTCTCTCTCTCTCTCTCTCCCTCCCTCCCTCCCTCCCTTTCTCTTTCTCTCTCTCTCTCTCTCTCTCTCTCTGCCTCTCCTCACTTGCTTTGGTCACAAGCATACAGATGAATCTGGCTGGGTGGCTGGGTGGGGTTGGGGGGAATCAAAATACTGCTTCTTGTTCTGGGCAGCTCTTCTGCTTGTCTCCATTTTATACATGTATGATTCGCCTCTGTTCTCTGACTCTACCATGTGTGTATTTCCCTCATACTCTAGATCTACCACATGTGCTATTCTCGCTGCAGAATTCACAGAAGGTGTAGTGTTCCTTCAAGGCTACCAAAACAGAAAGGAGGAGAAGGATGGTGAGTGCCCTGAGTATAAACATCAACAGGCTGGGACACATAGTTTCATTCCTTGTGGTGGTGTCCTTAATTTTTGTCATCTGTAAATCTCCTCTCCCTCCAGTAAATCTCCTCTCCCTCCAGTGGTCCAGATGGTATTCCCATATCCTGGGGCCACTATTTCCTGTGGAGAGAGGAGGTTGTCAGCATTTTGTTGCGTAATCTTATGAGGGTGTTGGGGTTTGTTTCATCTCTGGTACATATACACTCCCTTTACCATATACCTCTTCTAAGGGGCTATGGTTGTTTTGCCTGTAATGGGAATTTAATTCATAGAAGGAAATCTCTAGAGCCTTTTAAAAGTAGTCATTATTAGAGAGTTCAGTTTATTCTTTAATAACCCATTAAATCTCTCCAAATACCCTGCTGCCATGGGTTTATATGGTAGATGAAAATACCACGGCATAGCCATTGTTTTTGCCCAATATTGCATCATTGTTCCCATAAAGTGCTATCCCTGGTCTGACATGATCACTGCTGGTGTATCATGTTGGGCAATCCATGTCCGTAAAGTATATATGGCTGTGACCTGATTAGGTCTATGGAACGGCTTGGCTGTACCTCACCAAGTGCTAACGCCAATGATGGCACAACAATAGTGGTTATTAAACCTTACCAAGGGTCCTATGAAATCCATTTGCATGGAATGGTTAAACCTATCTGGGCTGTGTGCATGACTATGGGAATTCCTCCTAAGCCTAGTGATTAGTCCTGGACATTTAGGAAATTACTGCCTTGCAGCGCTGCCAAGAAACAGGCAAGTCACATAAAGTTAAGAACATGGTGTAAGTGCCTAAATGTCCTAAGAACTTTTGTAATGCCAGTAGCTCATCATCTGTGATTAGTGCTATGCTCGTGTATGCTGGTGTAATCTGACATTCCTTATGCCTTAATAATTTAATTTTAGTATTCTTTTGTTCAGGTACTTGCCATGGTAGGTCATTCCTGACTGTCATGACCATAATCTGTGCAAGTTTGTCAGCCTTGTCATTGTATTGACTTGCAACATCTGTTTGTGAGGCGTGTGCATTGACATGACTCACTAAAATCTTAATATTTTGTGCTTATTCACTGATTTCATTCCAACCCTCCTTAGACCATATGTCCTTCCCATAAATAACCCAATTTGTTTGCCTTCATTTGGTGGACCAGATGCCAATTCCAGTGCAAAGACACCCTGAATCCAAGTGTATACATATTTGCCTATGACCTTCCTCTACTAATTTTCTTATAGCTAATAAAGCTGCGTACATATCTGCATGTGGTGCTGATTTTGTTGACTCTTCATCAGTGATGATTTGCCCATCTGATGGTTTCCAGGCTGCTGATTTCCAGTGCAGGTTGGCCCCGATATTGGCTATCTTTGTGGAGTGGCAGGTAGAAGAACATATCACTCAAATAAACTCATGCGAAGAAACTGGCATTAAATTTCCTAATGCTGTTAAGTATCTCCTCTACTTCTGGTGGATTTCCTGGCATTGTGGGGGTTTTGGCATTGATGTTCCAATAATGTACTTTAAAGCAGTATTGACCATTGGGTTTACGAACAGGCCGTACTGGGCTGCTGAATGGGAATGATTTAGTTTGCACAATAATACCTTCTTTTTAACAGCTTTTCTGTATTTTGAGAAATTTCCTTGTGTCCTCCCTTCAACAGATACTGTTTAGTAAATGATGGAGCCCAGGTAGGCAGTTGTATGGGTGGCAGTTTCATGGTACTTAACGTAGTTTGGCTCATTGCCTTTTTTTACAGAATATCCGCTCAGGAAGTATCTTTGGAGTCATATCCATCTCTAACATATCAGTGGGGACAGCCATAAATATGGCTTTACATTTTATTTTTATTTTTTTAACCAATATCCTAGGGTTTATTTCCTCAGTGGGAGCCTTGGAGGTGGATTGGTGGACTCCCTCTACTATCATTTCCTTATCTGTTGGTCTGGCAGGCACATGAGATATTATGGTTATCTGACTTCCAATGTCTATCAGGGATGAAAGACAATAGTGCTGGTTCCTTATTTCACAGCACAGTGAATATAGATACCTGGATATATGGCCTCGGGTCCTTCTTGAATATGCCATCATCAGTCTTTGAGGGTGTTCCAAGACATCCGTCTGGTGGGTCTTCTGCCTCCCATTATAGGATGGCTCTCTACCATGGCCCTTTAATTCCTTCTGTCAAGTTCCCTACTTTATCGGTTTCTAACTCCTGAGTCTGTTTAAAGAAGTCGATTGCTGTACCAATGCAAAGGCAGCCAGCTAGGGCAGTTGTAAGGTTCATCCGCATGTGCTGCAGAGCATGCTTAATAATAATTTTTCACATTCTGTGCACCAGGCTTCGGGTGCATTTATGCCCATATTATAAATTTTATATAACATCAACAAACTTCCAACAAAGATGGATGGCCTCCTGCATGGTCCTCCATTGCCCCTGTGCCTCAAATGCAGCAAGATCCAAGGCAGGAAAGGCATGTACCCAGGTGTGGTCATTTGAATAGACGGCCCCCAATATATTCAGTTCTTTATTGTTTGTAGTTTGCATCTGATCTGCAGCCACCTGGCTGGAGGCAGTGTCACTGGGTGGATCTTAAGGTGTGGTGGTGGGTTTCAGATTTCAATCTAAAGATATGCAAAGTGTGCCTAGCAGGAGTTCCTGAAGTGTGCTGTGCTGTGTGGATTTTAGGCTTGTGCTTCTCTCTCTCTCTCTCTCTGCTTGGACCTGTGAAAGCAGGCCAGCTTCTTCTGCGATTTATGGAACTTCCCCTGGATCTGTAAGCTTCAATAAATCCCTTCCTCCATAACTGTGCCTGGTCTGAAAGTTCTTCTCAGTGAACCTGAAGCTGTCTGCTACACCATGCAAAGGCAATCCAAGCAAATAACCAATGCAGATCCCCAGTGTGCGCCTCCAGGATCGTGCTAAGACTTTTGTACACATGTGGTTTTTCCACTAAGCTGGCTAGACATGCATTTCATCAGCTGACAGCATTAATGTATCACTGCCTTTCTCCCAGATCCTAGACACATATATGATGTCCTTCTTGGATCTCTGTGCAAAAATCTTGTCTATAATTCTGAATTTCAGCACAAGTCAGCAACCTCGTTTCTGTTACATGTTCTAGATTATCACAGCCCATGGACGTTTTGTATGGAGTCCTTATGGTTTTCTGCATTGACACCATCACATTGGATTTGGTTGTGGTATCTTCACTTTCTGATTCCCTAATGGTGTCTTCCAAAAACAGATTTGTTTTGTATCTCTCAATTGCCTGTCCAGCTAATCTCTTACCCTTCATTCTATCCTCTTCTATGCCATTGATTATTTTGCACAAAATGGTGGGTATTTCCTTCTTCTCTGCTGGAGCTATAATTGGTTCAATGGCCTCTGATTTATGTAAAGGAGTTTCTATATTGGTTCCCTTGTGGTTCCTAGGTAATTTTTTTCTAGTATTATCTGTCCTGTTCCTCTCCATCCTTCCTTTCCTTTCTCACCTTCCTCCATCCTCTAATCTTATATATCTCATCACCACTGTGAAGAGCTTCTTTGCATACCTCTTCCTTACATACCACTTAATTGAGTTTGTTCTGGCTATATCCTTATACTGAGGTCCAGTTCTCATTCTAATAGGAAAAGCCTCTTGGACAGCTGAGATCCCATGTGGTGCAAACATTCCCTGTCTTAGGGCTCCAATGGCCCGAGCCGTGTTGGGAGTTCTTTGATCCCCACCTTCGGGAGCTCTGACCAACACAGGCCATTTCCACTACCCGGCCTTAGGGGTGATTGCCTTGTGCCTTCATGGAAGTTGCTTATGCTATGCAACACTTTAGATGCCATGAACCCAGGCTGCGAAGGACCCTGGTTCCCACTGGGGTTGACTTTCCTTGGACTTTATTACCTTAATTAGGATATGTCTGGCCAAATCACTTATTTTGCACCACGGAGCCTGATTTAATTTAGTTAAAGCCACATTTTCCAAGTTCATATAATTGTTATCTTGATGACTATATCAGTTATCGTGAGCAATCAGGAGCGAGTCCGTAATAATGCTATAATTATTTATTCACACTCTTAACACTTAGCATTTGCATAACCAATCATGTCCTTTACCTATTCTCCTTCTACTCCTGTCTTGACTCTAAGGCAGCTCACCTGTGACCTGGTTGGTCTGCGAGCAAAGTTTTGGTGTGTGTCTGTTGGGTGGGGGGGGTGGTCCTCGCAGGCTGCTCAGGATTCCTGTGGCGGAAATGAACGCTGTGACAGTCAAGATGTTCGCTATGTCCAGTGACAGTCAACATCTGGAACTTCTGCTGTTATGTGGTGTCGTGTGGCCTAAAGACCTGAGGTGTGGCTGATAAGCACCTTAGGGTTGGCTGCCTCGCTTTGCTTTCACTATGATCCTAACAGCCCTGCTCAGGCCATTTCTTTTAAATGAATCTCACCAACCATGGTGGGTTTTCCACACCAATACATGTTTCCTACTCATGCTTATGACTCTGTTCTAACCTTCTTCCTAGATCCCAATTTCCCTTAAACAAACCATACAAGTTGTGATTCCTCCCTAAATAAACTTAATAATTCATAATTTACCTTTCTTGAGTCTGTCTTTGTCAATTCTTTATTAAATGTTGAACAGGACTTAAATTGGAGAACTCCTCCTGAACCTCACAATCCTGCATCAATAGGACATTTGTTTTTATTTAATTATAACAAATGCATTTCTTGTTATGTATTGGTATAATAAATGGACAGAGCTGGTGCAGTGGCATGGTCCTATAACCTCAGTGCATTGGGGAGGCTGAGGCAAGAGGCTCACTACAGTTCATAAGTTCAAAATGAACCTGGAAAACATAACAAACACTCATCTCAAAAAGAAAAAAAAAAGTAAAAGCTAATCATGTTTTTTTCTTCTTTTCAAGTTGTGGTCGTGGGATGCGCTTTAATATTATTCTATAAAATGATAACAGATTTTGTGCCAGATGCATATAAAGGGTTCATCTCTGTCAGAGGTTAAAGTTCAGAATCAGAACCTCAAACTGACAATGTCAACTATTTCTGGGAATCAGAAAATCGAGTATTTAGAGCTCTTTGTTTTTGTTCTTGTTACGAAACACATAGCTTCCATGAAGGCAATCTGCTTTTCCTGCTATTTCACTCTGATCCAGCTGCAGAGACACTTTAAGACAGAGGAAATATTTCATTATTCCAGAGACCTACCGAATTCTCAGTAGGTGAGCATATCTTTAAAACACAATGTCTTCATTTTACATGTTGATGTGTTGTGGACAATGAAAATTTAATGACAAATACATTTCATTTACATTTGTAATTATATTATTGTAGAAAAGCTATTCCATTTCATGTATAATTTCTGAAACTAAAAACTCCTACTGAATCCTTTGAGAATACCACTCATTCTCAAGAATGTAATAAGCAAGAGCAAGCATTTTAACAAATACTAACAATTTTACAATAAAATATTCCCAAAATGTCTTATATGTTGTTACACTTAGGCACTGTATAGCACAAAGAAGTAAGCTCAGATTTCACAGAAAATAAATTTATAATTAAATTATATTTCAGCATAGTAGTCTTCTATAAAATGGAGCTGGTAAATGAAATCATGTATGTAAATAGTCTGGTTCATAAGTAGGCATTTGTTATTAACATGAATAAAAGTTATCTTATTAATAGTGATACAGATAAGCCCTGTAATGTATATACAAGAATTGACAGCCGGGCGTGGTGGCGCACGCCTTTAATCCCAGCACTCGGGAGGCAGAGGTAGGAGGATTGCCGTGAGTTCGAGGCCACCCTGAGACTCCATAGTGAATTCCAGGTCAGCCTGGGCTAGAGTGAGACCCTACCTCGAAAAACCAAAAAAAAAAAAAAAAAAAAAAAAAAAAAAAAAAAAAAAAAAAAAAAAGAATTGACAATAGTCTATGGTAAAAGAAAAGTGAAACTCTGTTATAGAAAAACATAACTACTTTAAAAAAAGTTACCACCTTTGAATAACTTTATTCCCTGTACCTATCTCATTCTCTAACCTGCTTTTACTAGACATTTTTAGTAGGATAGTGAATTTTTCTATACTAGAAATACTGTGCTGTACACTGTAACAATAAAGAGGCTATATTCTTTCTTATTTTTGTGTAATGGCAGTCAGACAAGGAAAATGCATTTTAACATCATCGTAAACCTCAGGCATGATTATAGGTGCTTATACTAAAGCACTAGACAGTGAGCTAAACAGTACTTGATGTCACTAAGATTTAAAACAAAATTGGTGGTGATGATAACTGTGGTAGTTTGATTCAGGTGTCCCTCATAAAATTAGGTGTTCTGAATGCTAGGTTCCCAGTTGATGGAGATTTGGGAATTAACACCTCCTGGAGGCGGTGTATTGTTGGGGGACGGCTTATGGGTTTTATAGCTAGCTTCCCCTTTCCAGTGCTTGGCATATTCTCCTGTTGCTATTGTCCACCTTATGTTGGCCAGGGGGTGATGTCCACCCTCTGCTCATGCCATCATTTTCCTGCCATTGTCGAGTGAGTTTCCCCTCAAACCTGTAAGCCAAAATAAATCCTCTTTTTCCCATGAGCTGGTCCTGGTTGGGTGATTTCTACCAGCAGTGTGAACCTGACTGTAACAATAATGAAAACAAACAAACAATCAGTAGTTTTTGTCACCTGTTTTATGGGAATTTTTGGGAAGGTATCAATGAAAACCTTTCACTGAACAGTGAAGTATCCTTTTCTCTCTCTCTCTCTTTCTTTTTTTTTTCTCTCTCTCTGTATGTGTGGGGGAGGCACATATGTGTGCAGGTGCTTGTGCACATACAATGCGTGTGGAATTAAGAGGTCAAACTCGTGTTATTTTCCGATGACATCCACCTTTTATTGAGATACAGAGCTTTTTCACTGGCATGGAGTTTTCCCATTTTTCAACAAACTGATAACAGATTCCAAATAAGTTAGAGTGGCAAGCTAGTGAGCTGCATGGATCCTCCTGTCTCCAACTCCTTACTGCTGAGATTTACATGCATGGGCTGCCAATCCCAGCTTTATTTTATATGGGAACTGAGGATCAAACCCAGAACTTCGCTGACTGAGTTATCTCCCTTCCCCTCCCCAACTCAAGTTTCTTTATCTCAATAAGACAGTTAACATTTTCATTTTACCTTCCTATGTTATTTAATGTGATTTTTCACAAACAGAGTAAATCCAGTGGGACAGATGTCATTATTCTACTACTCTTTCAAATTGTTATACTTTTGTTTAATAGTGAAGAAAACAGCAACTGAGTAGGTTAGATTAATATTCTACATTAACATTTTGGGATTCGCATATTTCTAAGCAGGTAAAATAGACGGAGCAAGAAAGTGGGTGACAAGTGGAAGCATCAGACTGAAGCTTCTAGAACATAAATTGATAGGATAACAATGACGAGCATTTAACTTTCTTTTCATACCTAGAAACAGGTTATTGATGCAACAATAAACATCAGCACTGCACAAGATAATCCAGGACACCAAATGATATTACCACGTGCTTCTTGAGTTAAGATAGCTGTGAACAAGAGGTACTTTTCCTCCTTGCTTCACTGTTACAGAGTAGAAACTTTGCAGAGCCTGTGACTTTACTAAAACTTGTTGTCGTGCTTTTTACCAATGGCAATTATAACTGAGGAAGCTTGTGGAAAGGTGATTCAAAATTGGATTGAAGCTACAGTGTACCTACCATATTGTGTAGAGAATGTGCACAAAAACTATAGCATGTTTCCTGTTCCATATAGTATGTCTTAAATATTTGCATCAGTTACTTTACTCATTATTGTGACCAAATAGCTGACAAAAAGCTGCTTAGGGAAGGAAAGGTTTATTACCGTTCACCATGGCATGGGTGTAAGAGCAGGAGGCTAATTGGTCACGTTGCACCCACAGTCAGGAAGCAAAGCCAGGACAGGAAGCTGGGCCAGGTCATAAAACCTCAAGGCCCACTCACAGTAACACACTTCTTGTAGCTAGTCTCTATCTTCTAAAGGTTCTACTACCTTCCTACATAGCACCACCAGCTGAGGACCGAGTGTTCAAACACTTTACTGTAAGTTGACAATCTGGCTCTCATTCAAAGACTGTCTGCTTATTTGTTTATGAACACAATTTGCTCCGTTGATTAGGCTGGCCTCAAACCCTCAACACCCCCTGCCTCTGCCTCCTCAATGTTGAGATTACAGGTATGTACCTCTGTGCCCCATTTGGCCCATCACATGATCCAAAATTGCGTCTACTACCTCTTCTTTCAATATTTCCAGAACTCTTCTAGCATGAAAACTCAAGGGGGTGATATGAATAGAGATGCCATAGAAGTCATGAGCTCAACTCTGGACAGAGGCTTGATTCTATTTTAATCTGGCTATTTGTGAGCTGAGTAACTTTGACAAGTTACTGAAATACTATATACTCATCTATGAAATGGGCACAGAATTCACCTGAAGAGGTAGTGGTCACTCTTCACTACTGAGTGTAAAAATCTAAGTATCATACCTGACTTGTAGGAAATACTCGACAAAAGAAAGATAGGTCTGCCATTTCTCTGTGCCATTGCTAGTGGAAGTCTGCTTTCATTAGTGTATGCCTTTTAGGTTTAAATGCTTTTACAATCACGTTATTTTATCTACCCAACCCATCACTTAAACATTCGACAGATATTTTTGATTATCTATTGATTCCTTCAGATGGTCTCATAAGATATCAAATGACCAAATACAAAGGAATCGTCAGAAGGAGAACGATATTGGCCAGGATAAACTTGCTAATGTTCTTATAATCTCTTCCTAGTTTTCTTTGAAAAAAAAATTATTGATAAAACTTATAATCCACTTGCAGGAAAAGCAGAGGACAAAGTCAGGGCCATTACTAACACATCCATTACTTTAATGGGAGTCAAAAAAGACGCCTCCTCTGTGTAGATGTAGATGGGTCGACAGTGCATGGAGCCACCCGCCTGCTTGCACAGATGCCTCTGGACAGGACCCGCCTGTTCAGCTGTTCATGCCAGTCCAGAATAAATGCTAGAGATATATGACTATGGAAAGGATGATATATTTCAGAGCAGGTAGTGGTATAAAAAGAGCAAATGATATTGGGAAAATATAAGTGACAAGGCATAGGAGATATCAGGTAAACTCATGGGTAAGAATCATTCTGTTACTCTTAGACACACATATTTGGGAATTATAAATTTCTTACTAACTAGAGGACAGAATTTAGAAATGTTGATTTTCTTTTGGTCTCAGGTCAGGAAACTAGAGCTCCAAAAAATACTGTAGATTTTCAGCATTATAGGTTACTTTTTCTTCATACTGTAGTCCATTCTTGAAGACATATTTAAGAAAGTTTTGAATGGGTGAGGGCATTGCTGAGGAGATGGTTTAGCAGGCAAAAGCACATGTTGTTCAAGTGTAAGGGCTGGGGCTCAATCTTCAGCACCCACATAAAATGCAGAGCCTACCTATACATGCCTTTACCCCAGTGCTGGGTGAGACAGACATGGGCCAATTTCTGGGGCTCTTCGTTCAGCCATTCTAACAAAAATGGGGAGCTCCAGGTTCAATGAGAGACTCTGATTCAGGGAAATATGGCTTCAGAGCAATAGAGGAAGACACTAATGTCTTTCTCTGGTCTCCACACTGTGTACACAGGGCACATACATGTACCCACACATTTGCTTTGGTACACACACACACATATGCACATACACATACACATACACACACCATATACTATACACCCACAGTAACAGAATTTAAATATTCCTTTCAGAAAAAAATATTAATACATACAGAAAACTCATGTGCAATTAGTTTTAGTGGTTATATGTGCATTGTTGGGCTCTTTGGAGTGTCCCTAACCTCGCTTATCATCACAATTATTACAAGTCCTTTGAAACATATAGATGCCCGACTTCTACCCAAGCAACATCTAACGGATAAGATAGATAGCCAGGATAATACACTTGAATCATTTTTTGCATATAAGATGAGCTCAAAGGAAGAAACATCAACAGATGTCTTAAGAAAAGAAGTTAAAAGCTCCTTTCATACAGTCAGTTATAAAATAAAGAATGTGTACAAATAAATCAATTGACTATTTGAAAAGCATATGTCTGGAGTTTTTTTTTCATAAAAAATATTCTCTCATTTTTCTCCGTATCTGTCATTAAAAAATACAGTACTCAATGGAAAGCTCTTGGCAGAGTGCCATGAGGACAGGAGGGGTTACAGAATGTGGCACAGAGGGGAAGAACCTCATTCCATAGGTGAGAGCACTGGGCTACTGTGTGGCAAGGTAAATAGATCAGCTAGAGACACAAAACTCCCTTTGCCAGTGTGATGAGTGAAATATCCAACTCATCTTTAATGTGAAAGTAATTAATGACTCATGGAAGGCTATCACTAATAATGAGATCATAAGTAGTGTACATGAATGAAATGAAATACAAACAAAATTGTCAAAAAATATTTTAATAATTTTAAATGAGATTTTTTTTTGAATATTTTGAAAGTTTCCTTCATGGATTTTCAATGACCAAACAAATGATCCCATTTACAAGAATTGTTTCTTTGATGTCTTGCACAGAGGAAATCAGTAGAGTACTGCATATTTGGCTTAATATTAGACATAAGGTCCTTTCAGGTCAAAATCTCTATTATCAAGTGTGAATTACTTTCTTCTTTTTCACTTCAGTACTAATTAAAAAATACCAACTCTGCTTGCAGTTTCTAATATCAATTTATAATATATATGCTGCAAAATTCTACACATTGATGAAAAGATCAAAGAAGATTAATTTTAAGCATTAGTAGAACATTATTTTCTACAACTTGTTTCTCTTAAATGTTACTTTTTGCAAAAAAGATTAGAGATGTTTTATGGCAGAACTATGATAAGGAAATTCATTGAACTCATTTATATGTATGCAGGTATAGGTGCAGAGTGTTATGGAGAATACTAATATGAAGAGTCTTGATACCTGAATTCTTGTTCTTTCCACCTGAGGCATTTTACTTTTCTTCTCAGAACCCCCATTCTAATATTTGCACATGATGAGAGGCTTGTATGTGGTGAAGAAGGATGCTATACTCTTGATTATCAGACATTTGTTTAATGGACATTGAGTGCCTACTGTATTAAAATTTGATGATAGTTTTAAGAATTATTTTATTTGTGTATGATAGAAAGAAAGGGGGAGAGAGAATAGGTATACCAGGGCCTCTAGTCACTACAAAGGAACTCCAGATGCATATGCCACCTTGTGCATCTGGCTTTACGTGGGTACTAGGGAATCAAGCCTGAGTCCTGTGGCTTTGGAGAGAAGCACCTTAACTGCTAAACTGTCTCCAGCCCCCTGATGATAGATTTTGAGAATACATATGTGATTGTTAGTCAGTCTTCATCAAATGTCTGGACTCTACATGCTTCAGTTGCAGAACACTGAGAAATCAAGCTGGAACTGAGCTGGAGGCATCCTCTCTGTTGGGAAGCTATCATAGTGCTTGAAAGTGCTATGCAGGCTGCTGAGGAAGGAAAACACAACTGCAGTCTTACTCAGCAGTGGGCTCTTCGAGTTATACAACCAATGACCAGGCAAGGTGTGCCCACAGATGCAATAGTGGTAACTGTGGTGGTTTGAATCAGCGGTCCCCCATAATCTCATGTGTTCCAAATGCTTGGTCTCCAGCTGGTGGCAATTTGGGAAGTGGATCCTTGATGGATGAAGTGTTTTGTTGGGGGTAGGCTTAGAGATTTTACATACAGCTCCTTCCTGCTAGAGTTTGGCTCACTCTCGTTTTGCTGTTTTCCACCTGCTGTGCCAAGGAGGTGATGTCCAACCTCTGCTCATGCCATGATTTCCCCTCCTATCATGAAGCTTCCCCTTGAGACTATAAGCCAAAAATAAAACTTTTCTCTCATGAGCTGCTTTTGGCTAGGTGCTTTATCCTTGTGATGATAAGGTAACTACAATAGTAATCAACTTCTCTCTGGTTAGATTTAAGGTGTATTCCACAGCAGGGAATTCATGCCTGGTATTGAAAACCTAGACAAAAGCCTATGGCTTGGAAGGTTATACACCCTAAGGGGGAAGCTACTGTGGTAGTTTGGGTAAATGGATATGTTGTGCCCATAAAATTTCTCTTTAAATATTTATGTATATGAGTATAGATTAGTGATCTTCTCATCTTTGATCAAAGAAGCTTTTTTTTTTTTTTGCAGTTGGTCATGACTACTAGAGAAACTCAAAACTCACCACAGTGCTGAGAACAAGTGACTGTCACGTGCTTAGTACTAAATAATATTTCCCCTTCCAAGGCTTAGGGAAAATTGTAGAAGACAGATAGAAAGAATGCAGGCTGGAGAGATGGCTTAGCGGTTAAGTGCTTGCCTGTGAAGCCTAAGGAGCCGGGTTCGAGGCTTGATTCTCCCGGACCCATGTTAGCCAGATGCACAAGGGGGCGCACACGTCTGGAGTTCGTTTGCAGTGGCTGGAGGCCCTGGCGCACCCATTCTCTCTCTCTCTCTCTCTTTCTCTCTCTCTCTCGGCCTCATTCTCTCTCTGTCTGTCACTCTCAAATAAATAAATCAAAAGAACAGAAAAATTAAAAAAAAAAAAGAAAGAATGCAAAATCCAGAGGATTGGGAGGAGTGTGTTGGAATGCTACCTTCTAGGTACGAAGTGGCCATTGCATTCATGACTTCCCAGTGACTGTTGTCACCTGAAAAATACCTGAACAATTTCAGGCCCATCAATATGCCCTCACGGATGCTGGAGGAGGAAAAGTAGACATAAAAGTATATAAGGGACTAGTTGGAAAGAAGACGGGGTTTAGTGAGAGAGGGGGCAAGAGAAGGTAATGGGAGGGTATTATTATCAAACTACATTGTCTACATGTGTGAAAGTTGTCAGTAAAAAGTATAAATGTGTCAAGAGTTAAGTGGGAGAGAGTGATCATAATTTAAGACATTTTCAGACAGTGGGATAATAATGAAAATAAATCATAAACAAATGACATGAAGATGATTCCCCAAGAAGGAGTGCATTGGTACTATATTATTTCTAAGGTTGCTTCAATTACAATTTTTGCCATAACTTATTTTGTGTTGCTATAATAGAATATAACAGACTGGGTAATTTATAAAGAAAATAAATTATTTTCTCACAGTTCTGGTGGGTTGGTAGCCCAAGATGCTCCTGGAGCTATTATTTGATGAGAACATTATTGACACATCATCCCACAAAGGAAGGATGGTCAGGAAAGGCTTATAAAGCAAGAGAAGTCTGAATGATTCCTTTCATGAGCCCTCTCCCACCATGATAACACTGATCAATTTAAGAAGGCAGAATAGGGTGGGTAGGGTGGCAGGTTGGGAGTGGGAGACACAAAACTGGACCCGAATGGCAATGGTACCATAAAATTCTACATCCTAAAAGACAGACTAAATGGTTGAACATTCATTAGGCTCTTAGAGGGAACACCTGAATCACAAGGCCCTGGAGAATGAATGATAAAGACTGACCTTTATCTTCTCCTGTTTCTCTCTCTCTCTCTCTCTCTCTCTCTCTCTCTCTCTCTCTCCCTCTCTCCCTCTTCTCTCTATCTCCTCCATATTACCTATCTTTTTCTTCTTTTCTTTGGTGCTGTCCTGTAACTCCCGGTACCAGCATGTGGCTAACATCCACAATAAGCTGTTGGTCAGAGAGAACTACAAGGTTTCCCAAAAGAAGACAGATTTCTGTCAGAGTACTTGATGAACTACCATAGGCTAGTGGTAAGACCCTACTGCTGAAAACACCATATGCTGATGGTACAGAGCATGGAGTGACTTGGCTGGAATCTAGAAGAGAGCCAGTCCCCAGACAGTTAGCTCATCTAGTGTATGTGGCTTATGTGGGTACTGAGGAATTGAACTTTGGTCCTTCAGGCTCACAGGTAAGGGCCTTAACCACTAGGCCATCTCTCCAACCCCAATTTCTCCTTCTCTAAATTACTTTGCTTTGGTTTTTTTTTTTTGTTGTTGTTGTTGTTTTTTTGTCATAATGATGGAAAACTAACCACAAACACAAAAGGAAATCTTAGATATTCTTACAGGCTATCTTTTACATTGATAATCTACTTTTAGTGGCATAATATGAATGCATGTTAATACAAGTGTGTGTGTGTGTGTGTGTGTGTGTGTGAGAGAGAGAGAGAGAGAGAGAGAGAGAGAGTATTCACAGAATTCACTTTATTCCAGCATGTGAGGATCCTACAGAGGCAGTGGCTGCATGAATTGAACTAGATTGCTTGAGAATGTGCCTCCAGTATCTCTGCTATGCAACCTTTCACTTTCTCCAATTCTTTAATTGCAGGATTCTCACACCCAACCCCCACCTCTCTTTCTTTGTACTGGATATGGAACTTTGAGCCTTGTGTATGTTAGGCAAACATTTACCACAGACTTGTATCTCCAGGTCTCCACATCTCCAGCCTTGTATTTTAAATTTTTTTTTTTTTTTTTTTTTTTTTACAAACTCTATTCCATTTGCTGGCCTAACCCTGCATTCGCTCTGTAGCCCAGACAGTCATTGAATTTGGAATCGTCATGCCTCAGGTAACTGGGATTATAAGCTTGCACCACTGGTCTGGTGTGTGTGTGTGTTTGTAAATTACCTTGTGATAATTGTTTCAAAGAGTATAAGAATATAAATAGAAAATGCAGACCCACCTTGATATGTGCAAGCATATCAAACTTATCTTGAAACACGGGCTTCAGGTTGGTATTTTGCTTACATTGCATAGGTGCATTCACATTTGTGATGTGATTAAAACAAGACAGAATATTTAATCTGTGTATTTGCCAATTGGCCATTTCTCAAACTCTAGCTCAAGAATTTCCTTTATAGTAATCATTGGTAGAGGCATATGCCTTTTATAGGCTTGCTTTCTGGCTGAGCATACAAAATGGCCAAAGCTTGTTACCTAACAATGAGTTGGCACCCCTTATGCAGATGAGATCATTGCATGGTGTGTGCCTGTATGTGCACTCCTTATTAGCACCCTGTTTCTGAAATAAAGTGCTGCACCTGGCTTGGCATTGCAACTGGGGTCTGTGAATGTCTTCTCCTAGCTCACTCCTTCCATGAGTTCCCCTGGAGCTGCCCACTGCTGATATCATCGGAGGTTTCAAAATTAACTATACAGATTCTTAAGCTTCTCCTAACACCTCCTTGATCAAAACCTCCGGGTCTTGTGTCTAAAGTCTACCATTTTAAACAAATTTCCTTTGTGGACACACAAGTTTGAAATCATAACAGGTTTTGTGGGAGGGCTTTAATTATAAATTACATCAAAATTATTGAGTCTATGTTTGGTCATTGGACAAGAAAGTTGGACTTTTTGTAAAAGACAGGGACTGTATGGTTTGATTTGTGGTGAATAACTAAATTAGGTCTTTGTATATATTGAACTCTGTACTTCTGGTAACAGACTTGGTCCTTGAGCAAAAATAAGTTTCCTACTATAGGAGCTGAGTGAAAAACACAATCACTGATTGATGGCAAGCCCCCTGCAGTGTTTTGAACCTTTAAAGAAGTACAGACTAGTGGCTGATTTGTGTTTGAAAGGGGCTAAATGTTCTCTCCTGGAGTTCAGGAAACCAGCTGCTTCCAGGAGCTGGTAAAGAAGAAAAAACCTTGAGGCAGAGGTGCACCAATTTGCATGAGATGTACTGAGCAGTCCTCCCATTAACTGACTATTGCCTCTCTTGATGACGACCTGAGGGAGGAGGTGAGGGTTGTGAACTTTGAAGTGCATTATTAATTATTCATGCCGCCTTCCCCTGCATGGAGGTTACTTGCATCTCAGGAGCCAGGCCCAGAATTCATTATCTTCCTGTGGATGTTTGCAGCAAAAATAACACTGAGTATTAATTCTTTCACCTTCATTCTTAACTCCCTCATCCCCTCCTTCATGCTCAAGGGAGGTGACTTGAAGCCCTGCTTCTCCCTTAATTCTCCTTAGCCCTACACCATTTCCTGTTTATATAACTGTTTGGAAGTCGGTTAAACCTGGAAGTAAGTTCAAGGGCTAGCTTCTGACATGAACGCTCCCCACAGTGCAATATTTCTCTACTCAGGTTTTGATTTTTTTTTTTTACATGTTTGTGATAATCAGATCATAGTTATTGACTTGTCACTGGTACCTATTTTTCTCTACTTGAGAAAAATTGAATTTTATATTATTCTGTTTTTTTTTTTTTGTTAGAGTTCTCTTCAGACTTTGCTGTCAGGTTTAGTTAGGGTTTTATAGGACAAATAATAATCTTTTTGTCAAGTGTGCATGCAAATTGTGCATGTGACTGAGTGTGGGCATGTATTTGTGTGTAAATGATTCTCATGTATGTAAATTATTCTATGTAAGAGTTCACATTCTTCCTTGTGTAGTTCCATGGATTTTGACTAATGTCAAGATAATTTCACTGCCTATGAGCTTCTCCTCAACTTGCTCTCAGAACTACGAGAGACCATTGATCTTAATTACAGTCTCTACAGTTTTGCCTTTTCCATGATGCCATACAATTGGGATCATGTATTATGTAGCAATTTCAAAATAGCTTCTTTCACTTAACAATATGAGATTGTAGTTCCTCAGTATCTTCTTGTGACAAGCTAACTCATTTCATTTATCACTATAAAATATGCAGTTAATTGCATTGGTTTACCACAATTTATCCATTGAAGGTTATCACAGTTGCCACTGAGTTTTAGTTTTGAAAAAAAGCTTCTACAAGCATCCACATTCATGATTTTTTTTTCAGGCATGATTTTTCAAATTAATTTGCCTAAATACTTAGCTGGGTTTATGCTAAGTCTGCCAAGCTGTTGCAGAGTTGCTATAGCATCTTGGACTTTCACCTACCTTGATTGACAGCTCTATTGAGCCACAAACATTTTTGTATTTCGTGTCATCAGTGTTTTGAACATTAGTCATTTTCATATACATGCATGTCATTTTAATGTGCAGTTCCTTGATGGCGGGATTGTGTCAGTCTTGTCATTTGATTCTTGCCACCTGTAATCTTTTGTGAAGTGTCTGTTATATTTTAATTTGTTTCAAGTTCGAGTTTTGAGTTTTGTGAGTTATTTGAATTATTTTATGAATATGCTTGTCTGTTCTCTAACTTTTCTTATTCTTTTAACAATCTTTTAGAAAACGTAAGTTCTTTTTATTACAGAAAATATTTTTTAAAATTTTGACAATTTTCTTAAGTGTAGATAATTCAATTTAATCACAATCCCCTCCAAATACCAATTTTTGTCCCTTGCCTTGGCCATTCCAGTCAATGAACTCTTTCCCAAGACCCTCTTCTATTTTAATGACTTTTTTCCACATCATTTCATCAGCCATGTCAAAATGTTGATAAGCTCATGAAGGTTGAGTGCACAGTGCTAATTGAGACATTTATGACATCCTCTGCAAGACTCAGAGTCAGAGGAATTAGGAGGATAACTCAGGAACACTATCTTCTAGACCTGAAGTCACCTTTACTTTAGGACCTTTAATGGCTATTGATACCTCCAGAAGACAAATTCTTAAATTTATGAGTTTTCCTTTCATAAATCATGCTTCATTGTTATATTTTCTTTTCTCACAACACTAAGTTCTGAATGAGTCATGTCTTTGTTAATTTTTTGCTGATATGATACTGGAAAAATCTTATTTTCTACTCTAAATGTTAGTTTTCAGGTTGCTTTTTCATAAAAATGAAATAATGATGTTTACCTCCCTGAGTAAGACAAAAAAAAATATGGCATGGTTGTGTAAAATTATTGTTGTGTACTGAATGCTTGATTTCTTCCAAATCCCTAAGGTTGAGCTCTTTATCCCCCATAGCAGTGGTATCAGGAAGGGAGCATTGGTAAGTGCCTAGGTTGTGAGGGCAGAATCCTCATGAGTGGGATCAGTGTCCCATGGAAAAGGAACTTGGAAGTTCATTTCTTCAGTACGTGAGAGGACAATAAGAGGTTGGCAGTTTTCTTACTACAGCTGTGATGGCTAATGTTCTTTGTCACCTAGGAGACACATCTCTGTACATAAATCAATTAAATTGAGAGAATGAATAATTTACTTTTCCCCTTGCTCCTGATTTTTGGCACATCATCCTGGTGAGCCTGGATGAATACTTTTATAATAGGAGCCCAAGGTCATGCTTTGGCTGAGAGATGAATTACAATCTAGAGCTTCATCTCCAAAGCTATTCTAAATATTGGTTGAAGAACAATAAGTGTCTGGAAGTAGTATATTTTAAACTGTGTTACATAGAGCTGACTTGTATTCAAAATAAATGTATTCTGTATTTTGAATAGGGAGACATCATTGGTAAAGATCCTCCCCCCACTACCACCACCACCAATCCCTAGTGGCTCTGTCAGAACAACTGATAATTATGTTCCATCGATAATTATGTTTAAGTAATGCTTTAGTTCTCTTTGATGTGGCTAATATACTAAAAAGAATAACTTAAAGGATAAAATATTTATTTTGCTCATGGTTTCATAGGGTTCAGTCCATGGTCACTTGGCCCCATGTGCTTTGGAAGAATGTCACAGTGGTGGGTTCATGTGATAGAGAAGCTTCTCCACCTCATGACAGAAAGCATCAGGGCAAGATAAAGTCCCCAGGGCGAGGCTTCAGTGGCCTGTTTCCTCTGACTAGGCCTCTCCTTTGACCTTTTCATATGTCTCTATACTGTCATCGTATTCTGTATCTCCCAAAGGATTAATGTATTTATTATGCCTGAGTTCTCAGAGTGGGTGCTCTCCAGAAACATCATCACAGACACATGTAAATTCCTACTTTATTAACCTTCTAGGAAGTTCCCAAGCCAATCCAGTTGACAAGATTGACCATTACAAGGAGTATGTTTGTAAAATGTTTATCACCACTAAATTTTTAAACTGGAGTTCAAGATTCTAAATGAGTTCACAGGTATTCTGTCTTCAAAGCTGGACTGTTCACTTTAAGCTAATTTCAGGGAAGAATTATGTAAACTACATTAGCTATTTTATATGTGTATAGAAGGTCATGAGTCTGTTACCTTAACTATGGTTGTTGGACAGGGATATAACTGCCTATGACAGAGATGCTATATCTTATCACTGAGTTAACTCAAGTTGAAAATCATTTGTGCCCTCACTCTATTTTTTTCTCAACCATTTGATTTATAAACTTTGCCTTTATATTTTAGATACAGAGATATTATATAGACTTGAAACATAAATGATGATGTTGCTTATTACTCTCTTTCAAGACAGACAGATCAAGGAAGCATTAGAAGCAAGAACTGCATGAACAGCCATATAAAAGAAGACCTGATGGAAATGCATTCAAAACTTCAGATATTTATTCCATTAATTTCTAGACAATTGGCCATTTCTTTGCATACCTCTCTGAAATTATTATCTGATATATTTATTTTGATTAAGGTAATGTCTTTTTACTGGTTGTATTATATTTCTGAGTATATTATTGAAAAACAAGAACTGCATTACACTAAAGCAACCAACCATTGGTAATGATAATAGTAGCAATCCTTATAAATATTTTAGCTTAACAATGTGCAAAGCCCTTTCTTTCCATGTCTGTGAAATCACAAAGTCACTTCAAGCTACCCATTATTCCTCAGTTGGATATATGAGAAAATAAAGTCTGCTTCAGAAGAAAAGTAGCCTGTCTGGGACACCACAGATAATATTTGGTAGAAAAGAAATAAAACCCAATTTTGCCTGAGAAAAATAAAGAAAAGAGGGATGGGGTAAGGGAGAGTCCTTGTTGAGTATCCATTTTAGCACTCAGGACTGCTCTACCAAAAAATGAAACCTTAGGCTTTAAAATTCAGCCTTATGGAGAAAACATAAGTCATGTTAAGGTGACATCTCCCAATATCTTGAAGATTGAATTCTCATAACATAAGTAAGGAACAGATGTTGTTGTCAAATTGTAAATACTTGCTGGTTTCAGGCATGCATTGACATGGAATTTTTCGGGGTGAAGTAATTATTGTAAAGCTCTGTGAGTAGATGGGGAAGGACAGGATGATCCTTGGAGCAGTCCTTGTCCTTGTCTTCTATACTTAAGTCCAAACTAGAATGGTGAAGATTATCTCTGCTAAGGGATAGGGAGATTAGAAGTAAAAGTTTTTCTGTGGAGTAAGTAGCACAATTCTTGTAGATCCCTTCTACATTTCTCTGCAAATGAAGGCTTGTGGAGGGGACAGATCACTAACCCTTAGTCACTGACAAGATTTTCTAAGCAAAGCTGCTTGATCTATGTGGTAGTTTGAATAGATGCCCCCCATAGATTCAGAAGTTTATTAAAACTTCTTGGATTTCCAGATACTTGGCTGGAGGAGGTGCCACTGGGCGCATCTAAGGGTCCACCCATAAGGTGTGGTGGTGGATTTGGAATTCCATTCTAAAGATATGCAAAGTGCCTGAGTTCCACCTACAGTTGCTGAAATGTGCCCTGTACTGTGGCTTTTGGAATTTTTGGATTGTGGTTTCTTTCTCTCAGCTCAGTCCTGTGAAAATGAGCCACCTTCTTCTGCCATTATGGAACTTCCCCTCTATCTTCAATAAGTCCCTTCCTCCATAACTATGCCTGGTCTAGAAGTTCATCTCAGAGACTCAAAGCTGTCTACTACAGAAATTGGTACTGAGGAGTGGGATAGAGTGCTGAGATGAATATGACCATGTGGATTTTGGTTTCTAGGAACTTTTTTTGCTAGATGAATTAGAAATTTGGTGCTTGAAACTGAAGATACCTTCTGGATTGGCAAGCCAAGTATTATGGACTATTATGATGAGAGTTTGAGGATGCTAAGTGAAGAGAGAATTGAATTTGGAGGCTTGGCTTATGAACTTTCTAAGGGGAAGGGAAGACTGCAGAGGCCTTTGTTGGAACTGGGCTACTGGCACAAGGGCTGATTACATTCTGCTTCCAGGCCCACATAATTTGATCAAGGTTCAATTTATAATGGACTAATGTGTGTGGCTAAAGATATTGGACTGAGAGATTTAAGATTTCCAGTTGGAAAACCTCAAGCAAGTTAAAATTGCAGGCACTGAGACTGGTATTATGTTACTGAAGCTGTAATTGTCAAACACATTAGCAATTTTAAGGAAGATGGCCCAACTGCTTTATACTAATACATTGGAAAGGATGCCTGAGGAAAGACTATGATGGACATGCAAACTCTTTAGGAAAGAGTTGACTGGAGAAGGAACCTGCTTTTCAAGGTCATGATTTATTTCATCCCTTAATTAAGAATATGGCTGTGGCCTATACACCTGGTATTGATTTCAGAAGTATGAAAAATGTGTGGAGTGGTCATGAAATGCACACAGTTTCAGAAGCCGCTGCTGAGATGTGGCCTATAGGCATGGCATGATGACCCTCATGAATAGACTGGAAGATCCTTTGGAAGATGGACCAGGGTTTGGAGACACAAAGATGTTTTGGATATACCAGGAATGTGCAAGGCGTGCCATGGAGGCTGTTGGCTATACCTGTATATAACTGGGCATGAACAGTAGAGAAAACATCATATAACCCAATTCTGCCAATCAAACCATAAGACTACCCAAACTTCATGCCCAGAGACTGATCCATCCTTCCCTAAAAATCTTCTAAAGAGAAGCCACAGAAAGCGTCCTGGTGTCCTTCAGTGCTCTCCACTAGAGTGACCCGCTGCTCCTCTGGCAGTGTATTCAAACCTTTACTGTCCCTTTGCTCTTAATAAAGAGTCTTTCTGTTTCACTACTTCTGTGCACCCTTCAATGAATATTTATAATCTTTGAGTAAGATGCAAAGAACCTAGAAACACTCAGAGACCACTGGTAACAATTCTAATGTTTTAATTTCCACCCTATTCTTTTCAATGCATTTTTCTTATTTTGAACATTAAAGCAATTTAGAAGAGAGTAGTAAGGGTTTAATTATCTAATTCAGTAAGTATCAGTTGAGCACCTACTGGTGGTGGGAGAATTTTATTACTTTCAATAAACTATAGTATATTTTTCTTTAGTAGGAGTAATCAACAAATTGGGAAGTATATGTGAAATATATGTATATTGAACTTACACTTTGAAAGCATTAAAATATCAAGAAAATAAGCCGGGCGTGGTGGCGCACGCCTTTAATCCCAGCACTCGGGAGGCAGAGGTAAGAAAATAAAGTTCTGCATTTTTTTCCAAAAATTTTTTGTTTAGAAGTTTTCAAGTGAATTATTTTGGCAAGTTTTTATTCACATGAATTGAACACTTACATTCATTAATGAGATTTATTTGTTTATTTATTTTAATTTAAGTTTTTTCAAGGTAGCATCTCTCTCTAGCTCAGGCTGACCTGGAATTCACTATGTAGTCTCAGGGTGGCCTCAAACTCAAGGTGATCCTCCTACCTCTGTCTCCTTAGTGCTGTGATTAAAGTCATGCACCACCATGCCTGGTTTAATGATATTTATTTCTTTTTTTTTAAGATTGTTTTTTTTCATTTTTATTTATTTATTTGAGAGTTACAGACAGAGAAAGAGGCAGAGAAAGAGAATGGGTGTGCCAGGGCCTCCAGCCACTGCAAACGAACTCCAGACGCATGGTCCCGCTTGTGCATCTGGCTAACGTGGGTCCTGGGGAATCGAGCCTCTAACTGGGGTCCTTAGGCTTCACAGGCAAGCACTTAAACGCTAAGCCATCTCTCCAGCCCCCATGATATTTATTTCTAATAAGGCATTATGTTTTCTTTTTCTTTTATTAGTTTATATTACGGTATAGTGCATTCACTTAGATTCTGAAGTATAAGGCATCCTGTTTTTTTTTTTTTTTAAAGTTATCTTATGGTATAGTGCATTCACTTAGATTTTGAAGTATCTCTGCATTAATAAAATTTATATAAGAATAGATATCTCTTTAATTGACCAAATAATTTGCTTTAGTGAAAAATTAAATCCATAGGCAAAGACTGTTTAAAAGAAAATAAATATTTATCAAATGTAATAAAATCAGTTCTTATAAGCTTTAATTTACTGATTCAATATTTATTATTAAGTTCAGTAATTGGGTTAAGTGAGTATTCAGGAAAATATTTCAACAGAGTCCTTGTTGTAGAAAAGTATTTTAATAGGCTTCATTATATGATTCAATTTATTCTCATTTCATACTTCACCAATATTTCAATGATTATACATAAGAAAGGTACCAAGAAGGAAAAACAAAAACCAAAAAACAAAAGAACATGTTTTCAAAACAACGAGGTCTTGCATGCTTAGTTTTATTGCTAATGTCCTGGGTTGTAGAATCCAGTCATTTAATCAAATACTAATCTCAGTATTTTAATGAAGTGTCTTGTAGATGGTGATTAATGTTCATAATTGGTTGATTTTAAGGGAAGGATCTTACTCTGGTGAATGTGGGTGGACCTGAGCCAATTAAATGAAAGGCCTTGATAAGGAAACTGAGTTTTCTCTGTGAACCTGGGTCTGTTGGCAAGTTTCAGCTTGGCTTCCTGGTGGCCGCTCTAATGCATAACTCCACACAACCTTGGGCTTCTGGACTGCCTCACTACCCCTCACAGGCACTGTCACAATTACTTGAAATAAATCAATTTTCACTTCCTAGAGAGTGAAGGAAACATTAGCACCTGACATCTTCTGCAAAAACCAGAGAATACACCCCAACCACCTCCTCCATCAGGGTGCTGCACAGTGTGGACGTCACTATTCCTCTACTATGGTCACTCCAGAATCAGTGTCTCCGTCCATTTGATGGTGCCATAACAATCCCTGCAAAGAATATAAATGGGCTCTCACTGCTTTGGAGGCTCAGGGCTCATAGATAAGAAGTTAGTTGTTCTTTGTCCGATAAGGGATGCTCTACCTTCCATTGCAGTGCCTTTCTATGGTATCCCCCAGAGGACAATACTGTCCTCACGTGAGGCAAGGTAAAAAGATAAACCAGGTGCCATCCCTCCTGTAAACTCTTTTTATTGCGGAACCTGATCCCATGCACAAGAGCTTCACCTAACTACCATTGAAAGTACATCCCTCCTAAGACTATCTCATTGGAAACCCCCTAACAGTGGACAGACACCTTGTAACCATAGCAGCGAGGAACTTAACAAGTAGGAACTGCAGCCCTGTGCAATTAAAGATAGCTAAACCCAATTTCCTTCCACAGAAAACACAGTCAATGCTCTTGTTCATATTTTCCCAAGCCCCCTCTCACTCCTTCAGAAGACTAATACTATTCTCAAACCCCGCAATACTGTGATATGCCCTTTTCTCTTGGGATCTGTAAGTATAACTATATATTTTTTTTCCCCAGAACAGTCTTCCCCTGATCTGTTGTTCTTGCCTAAGTAATAACCTACATTTTGAAACCATTGGGAGATACTCTATTTAAAGATATAGTATAGTAATGTTTTATAAAATTTTAGTGCCTAGATTTTTTTTTCCCCAAGGTATGATCTTGCTGCAGCCCAGGCTGACCTGGAATTCGCTATGTAGTCTCTGGCTGGCCTCAAACTCATGGTGATCCTCCTACCTCTGCCTCCTGATTGTTAGGATTAAAGGTGTGTGTCGCCTGGCCAGATTTTGATTTTTTTTTTAATGCAATTGATTTTGATACCTTTCCAGGTTATTTTTGAACACCTATTGTTAAATTTACAATTCATAATAATAGAGAAAACCTTGAACACATTTTCTTAGTCCTTCTTTTAGAAGAAGTTTCACTCCATAGAATTCCATAGCCCTGGCTGGCCTAGAACTCCTCCTACCTCAGCTTCCTCCTACCTCAGCTTTCTGAGTGCTGAGATTACAGGTATGAGCAAAAATGCTGAGCTTCTCATGGTTTGTAATTAGTCATTAGCCAATTTTATAATTGGCTTATAATATAACACTCCTGTATTGCCAAATATAGCAATGTGAAAAACAGTCTCCAAAATATTTTCTTTTAATAGGAGTGTGTAGGCAATCTTTACTGTAAGTAAGCTTTTTAGTTTTCATAATCACACATATTTATACACACGTTTCTCAAATGCACATTCCCATACATTAGTTGTATTTTTGTTAGTGTTTTGATTAGCACACTGAAATTTGAATTTCTATTTCCTCATCTGCTAAGTGTTTATACTCAGTCTAAATATCTAATATGAAAAGAAGATGTTATCTGTGTATATGCTATCAACCCAAATATCAGAAAAGTGATATCCTTATATTTTATTTTCAGTCTTATTTGATCATTTATTTGTTTATATATGATGATGTTAGCTTGATTGACTTATTTCACTTATTTCCTTGGGAGTTTGGCCACATGTAGAGATGGCTATAGAAAACCTTCAAGAGACACAGATTCACAGGTGCAAAAGAAGTGAGTAGATATATAAGAAATAATTTTTTATATTATGTTGTGCCCACAGGGGATATCTTGTTTTAAAATACTTTTCCCTATCCTTTAAAATGTCTCATAGTCATGCATCTGTTTAGAATACTGTAAGGTTCAGGAGTGAACAAGACCACAGAGACCACTCTGTGGCAATGATGGAAGCTTTTATTTGGGAAAAACACGAGCTGCTAGGAGGACTGACTCTCAGGAGTGGAGCAGTCAATTTGAGGTTACAGATAGAGAGCTATCTAGAGCTATTCAGTTCGGGGAAGTTGAGGGAGGGAAGGAACTCCTTTGTTCTTTACATTAACCATAGGGTGAGACCAGAAGTGAACAGGTGGGAGAGAAGGGCACAGGAAACCTAGACCTGGGGCATTGTTAGGCAAGGAAAAGATAATGGCTGAGTGGTTCCTTAAGGAATGTGGATGACCCACTTCCTTATGTCTCTGTTGACCTCCAGTTATAACTCCATTTTGTCCTGACCTAACAAATACATGTCACTCTCTAGATTTGGGATGTTGGTTAACTGTTTGGTACAAGCGATATCAGTATCTTTGTATAACAGTATTTGCACAATTATTTGATCATTTAATATAATACAGTAATGTAGTACATTCTGAAAAGAGTAGAAATTTGGAAGGCCTATAAAGGTGGAACTATTAAGCATATTAAAAGTGAAACTTTAATAGATTTGAATATTCATTAAATTTAACTTAATTATGAAAGAAAATAAAATGGTGAATTATATGATGTCCTACAAATCTATAGTTGAATACAGTTTTGAAAGGTGATGTTTACTGATAAGTTTCGAAGAGAAGCTATTAAGTTGTGGCTGTGTAACAATTAATAGTGATAAGTTAAAATTTTGTATGATTCTTTGTCCAAGCACAGCGCTTAAGCATTATGAATGCATGCATAATTTGATCCCACAGTAGCAATATCAAATATATATCAGGAACTGTGATGTGTCTGAGATTTTCCTTTTACTTTGGAGCTCATACTTTATCAGGACACAGATTCATAGATGCAAGGGAAGATGTATGGCTTGTGGTGAGATGAATACAACCATTTTTCTACAGAAGTAGCAGAAGCCAAAGTGTTAGCATTTGAACTAGCTTCCCAGGTACACATTGTCATAGGGCCATGCAATGAGTTCCAGTAGAATTTAGGCTTGTTTTACAGGGAAGAACTCCATGTTTCTGAAGCTCTGATCTTTTAAAGCAGTTACAAGAAAACTTGTCAAATTTTCGCCTTGGAGGGAGACATCACTGGTATTATTCTGACAGTAACCGATGGTGGTGCATATAGTCTAGGACTACCTCTGACTTCCAAGGCTTGTTGTGATACCCTAGTCTTAGGAAAATAATATGGAACCAAATGTTGTCAGAGACTTGAGTCACAAGGCATGCAGAACTGTGAATATCTCAAGTGAAGTACTCTTGCAAGCCTGTATGTTTTGATATTCTTAAAGACATTAAAACAGGCTTCAAGATTTCTGGTGACTTGATCAATCAAGTTTCTACACATTTATATCAAAATATCACCCTAAGAATCTAAATGCAAAGGGAAGTTATCCTTAGTTGTAGATAAAATCAAAGCTCACTAGAGAATCCTTTGCTTTGAGAACATTCCTAGCCATAGACCTATGATTATATTTTATTACCTGTGAATCTGTATACACACACACACACACACACACACATACACATGAGCCTCACAATTTCATTCTCAATCCATGTTCAACCAATTGTATTTTTTTCAGTTACATATTTTCCTCTCAATATTAAAACCAATTTCTTCATTACCCTCAATGTCACTCCCATTAAGCTAAAAATGGCTTTCTGAATACTTAAAATTACCCTGCATAGTATAGACCAGATGGCACTTCATGTTGTTAACTGGTTAAACAATTGGAGATATGGGGTAAGCTAAAGAAAAGCAATAGCAATCATATTAATAAGGCTGAGAAGGTCTACTTGTGCTTCCAGGTTGCCCTCAAACTCGCAATCCTCACACCTCAGCCTCGCAAGGGCTGAGATTTTAAGTAGGTGCCATCATGTTCAATAATGAAATCTTTTTTAAAGTATTTCTTAAAATATTTATTTGAGCTGGGCACGTTGGCTCATGCCTTTAATCCCAGCACTCGGGAGGCAGAGGTAGGGGGGTTGCCATGAGTTCAAGGCCACCCTGAGACTACATAGTGAATTCCAGGTCAGCCTGAGCTAGAGTGAGACCCTACCTCAAAAAACCTCTCATATATATATATATATATATATATATATATATATATATATATGTTTGTTTGTTTGAGAAAGAGAAGATGAAATAGAGCAACTTTGTTCACCTGGCTTTATGTGGGTATTGGGGAACCAAACCCAGACTCTCAGACTTTGTAAGTAAGTGCCTTTCATCACTGAATTATCTCTTCAGCCTCTAAAGGCAAAATTTTCATGACAGCAAGTTTGTTGCTTTTTCTTTTTGATATGAAGCTATCATGTACATTAAGGCACTGAATGTGCAACTGTTGGATGCGCTCAGGCTAGCTTCAGTGTTGAACGTATGCGAGAAGACATGCAGGGCCTCATTTCTCTTTAGCTGGGAAATCCACCGACAGTGGATGTGTCACTTTGTGCCTGGCCTGTGATAAACCCCTGAAGAGATGACCCTCAGTGCTGGAATGAGAGAATCCACAGACCCTGATAGGAACCACTCCAGTGAACTGATGTGCGAGCTTTATAAATAGAGGATAAGATGGAAGCTCTTTCTCTATTCTTGTTCATTTGTGTGGTTTCTATAGCTTGTATTTGGAATTGAAATTGTGCTTTAAGATACATGTTAACTATAGTACTGTGATATAAGCTCAGCATACAATGCAATGTTATACAAGTTGGTTGTATTTAACTGCTACTTTGAATTATTGTAAATGAGCTCCTTGGTATTATAATCTGTGCTTGTAGAACTGGTTTCTTTATGTCTTTCTTGTTAAATGGTACATGCTTTCCCTTCAAGATACTATTCTCATTCAATAAGATGACTGAAAGTTTTGTAACATAGCCTTGTAAAAAGGTACTAGAGTAACTTCCAATGTGTGGATATGACTATTTACAGGAATTTTATACCCACACTAATCAAGCAATGTACACATATGAAGAGAAAGTACATTATTATTTTCACTCAAATGCAAAGAGACCCACCCAACAACCATAATCTATTAATTCCTCATGAACCTAAATACCACATGCCTTATGCTCTGTAGGGTGTTTAACATTTAATTGAAGCAAGAGGTTTTAGTGATTTATTGAACAAAATAAACCAGTTGTATCTTTAGTATTTCCAATGCCTTTTTAAAACTAAAGACTAATATATCAGCTAATGATTCAGTCATCTGACACATTGTCCAGAAATGAAGAAAGATCTGTAATAAACCAGTCTTAATTATTCAAATCCTGTTCATTTTGTACCAGTTTTAGAAGATGAATGAAATAATCTCTACCTTTGATAATGTAGTTCAGAGTAGTGTTTCTATATTCAGGCAATGTAAAAGACAAAAAGAAAACTGAGATACAGTAAACTATACCAGTTGTATTTTTTAATGATAATATATCAGATATAATCCCAATTTATTAGTATATAATTATATATCATATATATTTTATTTACTTCTTGAATGTTTAAAGGAATTAAGATTATGAGTTTTTTTCAAAAAATTTATATATAAAAAAATCTGTGGTACATTTACACGATGGAATTCTTAGCAATAAGAAAAAAAATACAATGATATCTGTAGGAAAGTGAATGGGCTTTGAACAGATCATACACAATCACAAAAAGACAACAAATGCCACATGTTCTCACTCATCCGTGGTTCCTAACCTGGATCAGCTTGACTTGCTGGCATAACTGATAGGCAACTTGAGGCCCAGACAATATGGATGGAAGGGTGTGGGGGAAAAGAAGAGGATGGTGGGAAACAAACATAAAACTAAACCCAAAATGAACTGGTACCACATTATTCCATGAAGATCGACTAAAAGATTTAGTCTTCCATAGGAGTATAGGCAGAGGGTCTAGAAAGAAGTGTCCTGGTGAGGGTGGGATTTTTTCAGATGGATGAAGATCCTGAGGAGACTATCAGCCCATTGCACCTCACCTGGGCCCCAGCTGAAACCATAGGGTAATTGGGGAAATGAGCAAGAATGCTGCTTTCTTGGTGAACCTGGTACCAGGACAAAGATGAAGGAGATAGACACAGAGAACACTCAACTCCTACCAAACCAGATATCCAGAGACACAGAGGCTCCCAAGACCTCATCATTGAAGTTGACCTACACCCAACGTGGCTCAGGGGAATTCATGGAGGAGGCAGAGGAAAGATTGTTAGAGTCACAGGTTGGGACATTATGCACAGAGACATTGCTTCTTACCCATAAATGATGGCTAACCCCACAATGCATGACCCACATTCCCTAACGTGGAAGGTCCCTGTGGAGGGGGGAGGACAGGGAGGAGGCTAACGATGGCACCAACATGGTTGTATACACACTGTGTACATAACTGATAGAGAAAAAAATGGCTCTGCTCGGTAACTCCCGGTGCCAGATATTGGTGCTATCCATATTGAGCTATTTATCAGAGAGACCTATGAGGTCCCTAGAACAAGACAGATTTCTGCCAAGGCACCATGGTACCTGCCTGATGTAAAAAGTAAGCCCCTATTCTGAAGACACCATATGCTGCTCACACAAAACACTGAGATATCTGGCTGGAGTCTGGAAGACAGCCAATACCCAGATGATTAGCCTGTCTAGTGCTGGAAAGCATTAAATGAGCTATCCTAGGGGACAGCATCCAGAAATGGTGTGAACATGCAGGGGTCTCAGCTACTCAGAAGCAACCAGCCCGACAAGAAGTACACACCAGTGCAATGGTGGCACACAGTCTTGGTTGGTAACCAATGGCTTTCTGATTGGTTAAGAGATATGCTCAGTGGGAAGGAGCCCATATCTGGAACTGGGAACCAGGTCTGAATCCTAGGAAGACAAAGATGATGCTCTCCAGTGTAAAGCTCCCACTCGTCTTTGGCTAAAATTGGGGCTACAGACATCAAAATCTCCCTAAATTAATGTTTATCCAATTTAATGCTGACTTCACTGTCCACTGGCGAATATGTTTGTCTTTTTCAGAAGGTAGTGAGAGCAGAGGAGATAACCCCGCCCCCCTCGCACTTCAGCCAAGATCCATGTGAAACCACAGAGGTATTGAGGAGACAAGCAAGAGTGCTGCTTCCATGGCGAGCCTGACAATCAGCAACAGGGTAAAGGAGACAGACCTTGAGGATACTCAATGCCCACCAGAGCAGAAATCCATGAGCTCCTATCAGCTTATCACTGAAGCAGACTTAAAACACACCCACCATGGCTCAGGGAATTTTGTGGAAGAGGGAGTGGAAAGATTGTAAGAGCCACAGGTTGGGATGTCATACTCAGAGGCACTGCCTCCCCCGCAATAACTGACTGTTGCTCCCAAAATGCATAACCTACAACCCCATGGGGAATACCAGGAACAGCACTGAGGGGGACTCCCAGTGGGATGGGGGCAGGGAGGAGGGAAAAGATGGTACCAACACATTATGTACCCAACCAAAGTATGTTCTTAATAAAAAATGTAAAAAAAAAAAACCAAAAAACAAAGAAGACATCAATATTAGATTGATTTCACACTGAGAATCAGTGATCGTTAGTATTGTTTTCTTCATTTCCAAAGCTAAAGGAGATTATCTTAAAGAGTGTTAGCTGTGAAGAAATTGCCGTGTGGGGCCTGGAAATGATGTTGAGGAGGATGCAGCATCTAATACTGTGGAGACACTGAGGTAAACAGTCAGGAGGATGGAAGTCAAATCATTAGAACTGTTGAGTGAAGCAGTGTGGGATCCCGACATGCACAGATACAGTAAGATGAGTGAATGGTAGTCTCTAAGATCACTGAAGTGGACAGGGATGCTGACTCCAACACTTGGCAGAGGAGAGCTAAGAAAACTCAGGCACTTGTTCTGAAAAATATGTATACATATGCTAAATAGTAATGAAAGGAGCCCCTTCTGTGGTTCACCCCAGCTGTGGCGGTTTGTCGTTTTCAATAAAAACTTAATGCCTCTCCCTGAGAATGAACGCGTGCTCTGGTTTATAAAGGGATAATACACTGGCCTTATTTCCAGTGCCTGACAGATCAGCAAATACACGTAGGCACAACTGCCTATTTGCTATTTACTACTTCGGTAAATGGCAAGCCATAAAATGCGATCTGTTTAAATTGCATTTTGCAAACAATCCCTACTTCATACCATACACTATGTGAAACATTATTATTATTATTTATGAGGCACAGTTCAGGGTGCCTGGTGCTGAGAGAATTGTAGATTTCTTTTACATTTAATTTTGCAGAAGGAAGAGACCCAGAGTTATCTTGTTGGGGGATTTCATTTTATGGTAGAGCAAACTGAAAAGTTGTAATAACTTGGCCATGATTATACAGATAGCTGGAAATGGAGGCCAACCACGAGTGCAAGCATCTTTAATTTTAAGTGTGACTAGAATACCTATGTTTTTTTTTTTTATATGTGAAGCAGTTGTTAGGAAAAGAAAATATTCCTAAGGAGTAAGATTCATTGCAGCCATAAATTAACATTTTGAATATGTCATTCAGGAAGGAAAACATATATATGTGTGTGTTCAGTTCTGACCCATATAAAGAATTTGAAAGAAATTTATGCATGAAACATAAATGTATCATGTATAATAAATTGTATCCCTATAATCTGTGTATTTATCATGCTTATTTATCTGTCGTCATGGTATTCCCTCCATCACCTATGTATCTCTGTATCTCTACCATGTATGGATGTATTTATTATCCATATTTATCATCTATCTGTCTATATCTGTATATCTATCTATCTATAATCAACCTACTTATCTACTTATCATCTCTTTTTTTTAACTGGTAAATGCTGTTAATGCATTTAAACTTGGAGAACCTCATCATTTAAGAAGTTCATCTTGAAAAATGATCGTGGAGATGTAACAAAGTAAAAGAAAGCTTTGTTTGTATGACTTGAAATGAAATACACACAGAATGGTACATACATCATGACTACACACCTAGATTACTGTTCACCAAAGTGAACACACACAAATGTGCCAAAATCCTTTCTCCATAAATATTATTTTTATGCACATTACTTCAAAGTCAATAAATATAGCTTGCACATTTTCTATTTAGAGTTATGAACAAGGCACATTCTTCCTGGGTTTAGTTCAATCTAAGCAATGGAAAAGAAAAGTATGAGCTGAACATGCTCAGTTTATTCTTTAAAATGATTTTTATTAATTAAGTCATTTGTTCTGGAAATCAGTGATGGAGTTATGTAAAGAGGGCCATCTTAATGTATTCCTATGTATCAGAAATAGAAAAGATGTTTGTCCATCAAAAATAATTCATTTTATGTTTATTTTTGTGTGTGTTTGTATATGTTGTGTGCTAATATATGTGTGTCCACATATGATTCTCTGTGTGGTTGTGCATGCACATGTGTGTGGTTTTTGTCAAATACGTTCTTCAAACATTCTCTGCTTTTTTTGAGACAGAGTTTCTCATTTGAACCCATAACTTGATGATTTGGTGAGTATAGTAAGCCACCTTGCCCTGGGGATTCCCATCTCAGCCTCCCAAATGCTAGGCTTCCAGGTGGGCCACCTTGCCACTTAGGCATTTATGTGGGTTCTGGAGATCTGAACTCAGGTCCTTATGTTTGGGGGCAAGCTCTGTACTAAAAGAACTACTGCTCCAGTTTCCTCTAACACCCACTTAAAAAGAAAACGATATTTTTATTTATTTATTTTCCAGCTGAGAGAGAAAGAAGAGAGGTGAGAGAGAGATAATGGGAATACCAGGGCCTCCAGCCACTGTTCAGTGGAAGGGTGCTTCCTTGCAAAGCCTAACGACCCTGCTTTGATTTCCCAGTACCCACGTAAAGCCAGATGCTCACTATTATTTTTAAAGACAGGATATTGCTATGTAGCACAGGCTGGACTGAAACTTGTTCTCCTGCTTCAGTTTCCCAAGTGTTGGGATTACAAAAGTGAACTACCACACCCAATTTTTGTTACTATTTTATTATTTCAGTGGAAAAAAAATATAAAGGAATCTGAGGCATGCATTGCTTTAATATTGATTTCATCTCAGTGAATAAAGTTTTGTATTTGGAAACTCACCAACTCAGTGAGTTCCTCCTTGTTACTTATGTTTTCTATAAATACCTGGCACAGCCAAGTCTGAGATCTTCCTTTGCACTATTGTCTGTCAGCTTAAAAAGCCTCTCCCGTATCACGAAGCCCTCATCTCATGCAAATCCTGTTTGGACTAAACCCTCAAATTTGTGATAAAAAAATAGTTCCTCATTTCTAATACTTTCACCTTATTTTTATATTATTTTATTTGAATTTCAGTATAATGGGGTAGAGATATATAGATATTTACAGTCAAATAATATCTGATGTAAGATTTCCCTTTCTCATTTCTAAAATGTTAATCACATACATTCTAAAATGATAAGTGAAATAACCATGACTAGAATTCTCAGATAAAAAGTAATGATTTTTTTTTCCCTCTGGATGAAAGACTCATTTGAGATGAAAGTAGGGCTTTCTTTCGATATTTTCTGTAAGTAGTTTTTATTCTAATTTAAAGTCTTTAACCCATAAATCTGCCTCTGACATAGTCTAAGTCATGTGTGATGTTCTTGGATTTTTATATCTTAGAGTGAATGCTAACTCATGATTATCACTGAGATCCCTTGCTTTTCACTAAATCCTACAATCATCCAGCTGGCCCATGAGATTCACAGGCATGGGAGCTTATCAGAGGTATTACTGAGGAGTCAATATTTTCCAGGCTGCCATTTATTTCCCTCATTCACTAAACTATTAAACTCTGTCATGCTTAACTGTTTCTCTTCTCAGAGAAATCCAAAATAAGAAAATGTATATTTAACTCTCATCAGACTTTGCTTTTCCCCATATATATATATATAAAAAGTTGAGGAAACGTTAAGAAAAATACAAACTTTTAGTTTTAAAGCCTGGAAATTCATGAAGAAAAGTAGTAACACAAAATTGAGGTCATTGTACTATTTCATTTGAGACTAGATGAAGTGCTATTCTAATATGTGAACTTCATAATGTGTCTCCATGTGCAGATTTGAAATTTCACTGTCATTTATGAACTTTTTCAGGATAGTTATGGCTACTACAGTTAGTTACTTAAATCTGAATTTGGAAGTCTCAGATACAATTACTCACATACATACATCATAGTCATGGAAAATAATCCTTCCCACTCAAATTGTATAATGCTCACAATTCTGAAAGTAACTTAAGCAGTTATCAATGCTGCCTCATTCTGGCTTTCTCTTTAACATGTGACCTCTGAACCTACTTATATTTAAAATAAAGAGGATAAAGAGAAATTAAAATTATGGTTTGTTGTTCTGTTTTCTCAGATCCAAAACAATGAATCCAGTGAGGATGAGGAAATGAAAACCCTTGAGCCATTGTTATTATTTACTCCAAACAATCTGCTTTATATTCTCAGTGAGGAGTTATGATTAGAAGTTGATACAGTGATTTTATTGAAGGCTCTATATTTGCCATTACTGAAATAACCAATTTATCTTTGTTTGACGTAGGGTCTTACTCTAGTCCAGGCTGACCTGGAATTCACTATGTAGTTTAAGGGTGGCCTTGAACTCATGGTGATCCTCCTACTTCTGCTTCCCAAGTTCTGGGATTAAAGGTGTGCACCACCATGCCTGGCTCTGACATAACCATATTTTAAATTGTGTTTATTTACTTATGAGGGTGGGGGAGGAGAGAATGGGCATGCCAGGGCCTCTAGCTGCCGCCAATCTTTTGTAGCTGCCATAGTACGAGAACCATACAAAATTTTTAGACATGTTGATAAATTATTTCAAGAGATGGAGTGATTACTTTAACTTTGTCATAAAGCAATTATTTACACAGACTAGCCCTTGTATGTCAGGTAGAAATCATCAACTGGATATTGCATAAGATATACATGATTTAAAACATCAAATGATAGCAAAAACACACAACAAAACAGCAAAAACTGAAACAAAATCTTATAGTCACTCTGGAAATGATATGATAAAGGAGTAGGTAATGAGCATGCAAGGCAATCGAGTCTTTGGAAGAAAGTAGATGGGGTAATTATGAATTAGTATTTTCTACTAGGAGAAAAATTTTTATTTTATCATCCTTTGAATGTTGTAACAAAGGAAGGCATATAGGAGATACATATTAAATGCCATTTTAAGGTACAGAAGATAGAAAATAGTAGATGCATATTTACTAGAACAGTTAAGTCATGTGATTAGAAATACAACATTTTCAAATTACAATTCAATGGTAATGATTATTAAATAGTTAATATACAGAATGAAGACTTTACTTTAAGGGGCTTTGACATTTTTGTCTACTTTTATGTTTATATGCCCATTGGTTGGTACTATAGGGTCTTCCTGAGTATTTCAGTTACATTTGAGCTATTGAAGTGAAGTCTAACTTAGTAAGGAAATTCACTACTAATCGAAAGTTAGGCTGGTTTAGAGTTCATTCCTTCAGCAGAGTTAAGGAAAAACAAACTTACTAATATCCCAGAAAGTACAAGATACTGACTTAGGTGATCTGTGTTATAGGATCATCTAGTACATTTTGCACGTTAGCTACTTTTTATGGTTGAGGAAATAGAAATCCAAAATTTAAGTACATTGCCTTTTTAAAATATAGCGAACAACTTGCTGAGAAGCAGAACCAAAGGCCTATTAGAGGATGCAAACTCAGTAACACTGCCTATCAAATTCTCTCCATGTGAGGCTTACTGAGGGCATGAGTGGTAATGTGAATACTGTAGTGTACTCAGGGTTTTGAGGCAATGAAGCAACAAGAATAAAAGATGTAGACATTCCTGTGAGCATTAGGACAATGAGTGGACTAACTGACCAAAATTAAGTAGCAAGGACCGTGAATTTGGAAACCATTCCATAGACATTGGAAAGGCAAGGAGAAAACAAGAGATAATGAGATGAGGAATAGAATATGTACAATATAGTGGGTAATAGAGTCAGTAGGAAGAAGAAAGACATGATCATAGTATGAAAAGTCATGTTTTATATCTTGGAAATATGGAAAAATCATGTAATGATTAGACTTAAGACTTCTTGACTCCTTGGCTTCCTGACATATACTTTTTTCCCTTTCCTTTCCTTTCCTTTCCTTTCCTTTCCTTTCCTTTCCTTTCCTTTCCTTTCCTTTCCTTTCCTTTCCTTTCCTTTCCTTTCCTTTCCTTTCCTTTCCTTTCCTTTCCTTTCCTTCCCTTCCCTTCCCTTCCCTTCCCTTCCCTTCCCTTCCCTTCCCTTCCCTTCCCCTCCCTTCCCCTCCCTTCCCCTCCCTTCCCCTCCCTTCCCCTCCCTTCCCCTCCCTTCCCCTCCCTTCCCCTCCCTTCCCCTCCTTTCCCCTCCCTTCCCCTCCCTTCCCCTCCCCTCCCCTCCCCCTCCCTCCCCTCTCCTCCCCTCCTTTCCCCTCCCTTCCCCTTTCTATTTCTTCCCTCCCCTTAACCCTTCTTTCTTTCTTTCCTTCCTTCGTTCCTTTCTTCCTTCTTCCCTCCCTCTCCCCCACTCTCTTTCTTTCTTCTTTCTACTTTTTTCTTCCTTTTTTCACATAAGACCAACCAAGAGAAATGAACAGTTTGGATGTTTTGGAGGTCAGGAACTTAAGAATCTTTGAGTTTTGCACTGTAATAATCATGAACATGGTTATGAAATTACTAGTTTTAGTCATAGAGGAATTGACCAAAAGCTTATGCATATGTGGTTAAGTTAAAAGCATTTAAAATATGACAATGAGACTGAAGAGATTGAAGAGGGCTTAAAAACAGCATGACAACTCGCCATATGTTTCTCTTGAGTAGTTCAAAATCTTATTGCTGTACTAGGCTAGGACTCAGGTTTGGGGTCCAGATGTTTTAGCTGGGTTTTTGTCCTATGGAAGAATAATGTGTCATATCACAGAACCTTCATAATGAAGCACATTGAGTCAGTCCATCATGAGATGATAAGAACTCCAAGTGGGAGTAGTCTTTAAGAAGTAGCAAAACATCAATCAACAGCCACTTTTTTTGTGTGTAAATGTAGTACTACAACCTAGAAATTCTTACACTAGCAATATCAGGTCATGATATTGTATCCTTGTATAGTAGCAGTTACCTTCGTGTTGCTGAGAAAAAGAAGTGACCTGAGCAGCAGATGTAAGGAGAGGGTTCAGTTTGGCTTACATTTTGCGGGGAAGTTTCATCAGGGCAGGGAAAGCATGATAAAAGCAGAAATCCAGTGGGCATCGCATCTCCACAGTGGCTTGCAGGAAGGAATGTGAGTGAATTCACTTGTGAGCATTCACTGTGGCTGGACTAATAAACCCCAAGGCCTGCCCCAAATAACTCACTTCCTCTCGCAAGGCTTCACCTCTCCAAAGTGTCCACTAGATTGGGATCAAGTATAAATCTTAATTACAAACAAATGAGGCTATGAGATATTTCACAAATCATCATGCTTAACAATCCCATATATATATATATATATATTTTTTTTGTGAATGTAGCATCACACCCTAGAAATTCTAGGACTATGACTACCAACAAAAATAACAGGGATAATTAAATAAATTGCTATTCTCTTTACCCTCAGTAACTCAGTGGAAGAAATGTTTTTTTTTTAACTTTTTAAAAAATATTTCTTTTCTTTATTAGTTAGTTTTGTATTCAGCAAATACAGTCAGTTTGGTACCATTATTATGCTCATCCGTGACCTACCCCCTCCCCTTGGCGCCTCCTTGTTGAGGTATATGCGTCATGCATTGTGGAGTTAGCCCACAGTTATGGGTAAGATAAATGTCTCTGCATATAATGACCCAACATGTGGCTCTGACATTCTTTCCGCCCCCTCTTCCGCAAAATTTCCCTGAGCCATGTTGGGTTCATTTTTGGTCTGCTTCAGTGAGGAGGTGTTGGGTGCCTCTGAGGCTCTGGCTCTCTGATTTGGTAGGAGTTGATTTTTCTCTGTGTTGATCTCCTTCACCCTTGTGCTGGTATCCAGTTCATCAGGAGAACAGCACCCTTGCTTGTTTCACCAGTTGTTCTTAGTTTCAGACGGGGCCCTTTAGAGGTATGATGGGGAGGCTCTCTCCTTAGGATCTACATCTATCTGAAAAAGAGAAGCAGATTCTCCAACGGAGAGTAAGTTAGCATCAGGACAAAAAAGATAACCCTTCCTTTTTTTATAGAGAATTTAATAGGTGTAGGCCCTCTTGTAGCCCATGATTGATGGTAGCTTGATATTGGTGAGTGGGCTTATGTTTGGATATCGTTCTGACTTGTTTCCCAGATCCAGCTATGGGTCCCGTACCACTGAGCAGATCATTTGTTAATACCATTAGGTTGTAAGAAAGAGTCTATCTCATGTCTCTCACTACATGTGAAAACCAGTTTTCGCTAGGCAGAGGAGGCTAAATCAGAAACTGAAAATCACATTGACAATGGCTAGCTAAAGAGATGATGTGGAAAAGGTTGTAAGAGTGGGCTGGAGTTTCTAGGAATCAAATTCCAGTGAGAAATAATAGTAGGGTTGAAATTTGACCTAGTAAGGCTCATTTTCATCAAACCATTAACTTAAGAGAGTAGAAGAAAGACAACATCAAGGGATGGGATGGGTAGGAAAAACTGTAGCTCTTTGAAGTGACCAGTTCTACAGATTCAAATAGAAAAAAAAATTATTGAATATCCGTATATTTTATTTCCCTAACGCTTTCTATATTCCTGGTGAAACAGTTGGATTCATGGAACAGAGAAGAGAGGTAGTGGCATCCCAAGCTGGTATACTTCTGTCCCAAGGTGACCATGATGTTGAAATTCTGGGATACGTATGTTATATTTGCCTAGATTTTTAATATATCCAGTCCGTTTTACTTACAGCCTCCAGAAGTGAAATATCAATGCTTATTTTCTTGATATTCATTTTGGGTCATGTACATGTCAGATGTGCAATTAGCTTTGTTTCTGTTGACCTCACAGGAACTCTAGGTATGGTTCTCTGAATTTCCAATGTGTAACAGTGCCTCATATAGAATAGATTTTGAATGCTTTTTGGCTGAAAGAATGAGCTAGTTGAGTCAGGATTCAGTCTTTAAGAATTGGGCTGCCTCTTACCTCCAAATCCCTTTTTTAAAAAAATTATTGATTTTTTTTGATATAAACATTGCAACACGGCTAAGGAGATTTTGTGGAAGAGGGCGTGGAAAGATTGTTAGAGCCACAAGTTGGGACATCATGCCCAGAGGCACTGCCTCTCCCCAGTAACTGACTGCTGCTCCCATAATGTATAACCCACAACCCCCACAGGGAAAACCTGCATCCCCAATGAGGTGGGTCCCCTTCATAAAGGGGGCAGGGATGAGGGAAAAGATGTACCAACATGTGATGTGTGCACTAAGTATGTCTGTAATTAATAAAAATAAATAAATTAGAATGAATGCATTAATGAATAAACAACAACAAATCAGAAAAGCAAAAAAACATTGCAGACATAGATCTCTCCTCTCACCCACCCCAATTCTGCTGAGGGTCTTTTGTGGGGCTATTGGTATTCATTGTGGGGATCAAGAGGCCTCAGTCAGTCTCTGCAGCGATGGGGGAAACATGGTGTTTCAGGCTATTCCCACCCACTCTGAGGCTCTTATAATCTTCCTACCTTCTCTTTTGTGATGCTCAGTGAGCCTTGGTGGGCAAGGAAGAGATTTGATTTAGTGTTGCTTTCTCTGTAGACTCTGGATCTCTGTTTCTATGAGGTTTGAGTGACCACAGTGTCTGTCACCACTTCCCTGGACCTGATCTTCAGGCGAGCTGTGAGAGCAGTGTATGTGTTACAGGTTCCCCTGTAGTGACTTCTGTGCCTGGGTAGATGAGGAGGAGGTGACCCATCTCCTGGTAGACAGTCGGCTCTCCCTTCTTTACTGATGTATCCTTACCCTCCCTACTATTCTCCTCCACCTGTGAAGTAGAACTGATTCTCCAACCAAAAGTGAGAAGAGTTTAAATAACAGGAGATAAATCTAGTCATTAGAAAGATATATTGATATGAATATCCATTCTTTTTAGTTAGAGAGCAGTGGAGTTTCTCTCTGGAGCATACTGGATTCCTGTTCTAGGGAATCTGGTTTGGTTCCTAGCTCCAGATATGCATTTACTCACACTGAATGGGTCTCAAGTCCAATCTGTGAGCAGTTGGTTACCTATGTCAGTTATGTGCCATTATTGCATAAGCGCATACTTCTTGCTTGGCTACTAGATTTTATATCTGGCAGAATCTTCTGCATAATCAATCAGTTGGTGACTGTTATTCACCAGCTGCTCTCACAGTGCTTGAGGGGTAGCCAGGAGGAAACTGGGTTTCCTCTCAGTTCCAGCATGATCACTTGATTTTCTGTGGCTACAGACTGTGGGATCTTTAGCAATAGGGACTTACCTTTCAGCTGTAGTAGGTAACCAAGTGTTTTGGCAAAGGCTGGTATTGTTTTGGGACCTCATGTCTCCCTGACCAATAGCTCACTGTGGGGAGTAACCCAACTCTGGCCCTGGGAATTAACAGCCAGCACCCATGACTTTAGGGAAATGCTTTCTCCAGCTTTTGTGGAGTTCTTCTGTTTGGGTCCCCCTCCCCCTTACTGAGGATAATGACTTGTAGAGTAGTATCCTGGAAGAAGGTTTCTGTGGGATTGATTCATGTTGCCATTAGTTTTGAATGTCCCTGCATAACTCCCCCTCCTCTTCCCCGTAGGCCTTTCCATGACTTTCTCTCTTTTTGCTGATCATTGACTTGTTGTCTAGTAGCTCTTCCTCCCTTCCCTCAATATTTCCCCCCCTTTTCTTGCTACCTTCATTTTAATGCCATGTCATATTGTAGATATTTATTACTACTTACAAATTAGTTGAGGCTGGGCCAGGTTAGATACTGCATATGAGAGAGAGGTCATGTAGTTTTCATCTTTCTGGGCCTGTGTGATTTCACTCTTCATTTTTTTCCAAGTCCTTCATTTTCCTGAAAAGTTGGTTGTTTCATTTTTCCTTATCACTGAGTAGAATTCCACTGTGTCTATGTACCACATCTTCATTAACCATTCATTTGTGGATAGGTACCTGGGCTGCTTTCAGTTCCCAGCTGTTCTGAATATAGCAGTGATAAAAATGGTTGAGCAAGTGTCTCTTTGGTATGTAGTACAGTCTTTAGGGCATATGCCCAAAAGAAAACCGCTGGACAGAATGGTAGCTCTATTTTCAGCCTATGTTATAGCTTTGTAATTAAACTTTGTGTGCATGTGTGGGGGTTGTATGCATTTGTATGTGCCCATGTAGCATCCCGTGTGCTCATCGGTGGTGGGATGCAGTCATCTGGGGTGGTTGGAACACTGAGTGTCCTCCACACAGCCTTTTTTTTTCTTAATTTATGAGACATAAAGAGAGAGAGAGAGAGAGAGAGAGAGAGGGAGTACATCAAGGCCTGTAACCACTGCAAATGAACTCCAGATGTATGTGCCACCATGTGCATCTGGCTTATGTGGGCTCTGTGGAGTTAAACCTAAGTTCTTAGGCTTTGCAGGCAAGTGCCTTAACTGATGAGCCATCTCTGCAGCCCTTCCACCATTCTTATTCGAATGTTAATTTCTTACTGATTTTGGAGGTAGATTTTTTTTGAGCTCCAGTATTCTCATGTCTCAGTTCTCCTGGTGTGTGATGTTACAGATGCATGTGTCCAAACCTATCTGTTTGGAGTGCATCTTCGGGGTTGCACTCAAGAAGTCTCTCAGACCTCTTCAGGTTCCCATGCCTGCCCAGGAAGTGCTCGTAACAGTTGAGCCTTGTCTTCAGCCCTTGAAATTTGGAAGTAGGACATGAATACCATCTTGTGACCATTAAGACGATGTATACACAAATTCCATCCTATTACGTTGTTTTAACTGAACTCAGGTAATTGGACATGGTCTTCTTGATTAATTGATTGACAGGCAATCTGCAGATTGTGGCTAGATTGGTTTGTCCACACAGAGCTGGGCTGACATTCCATCTATCTCATTCCTTCCACAGACTATGAAGATAATGAGCCTCTCAGAGTTTAATTTACTCCACAACAGAATGCTAGAAAGGGGGAAACTAAAATTAACACAATATATAAAAAAATACTAAAAATTTTAATGCCACTGATAGCAGACTCATTTAGACAATCATGTGCAATAGCCAATTTCTAGATTCTTTAGTAGGAAAAACGAGCTGACTTTCTCATGAGCTACGCATTCCTTCTCTCACTTTAAAAAATAGTGAGCAGATGCCAAGTCATTGCATGAGTAACCCATGATGAGGATTTAGCCTGCATGTTTATATTTCATTGTTTTAATCTATTCTAATATAATACACAGTAAAGCCCCTCATAAGCATATTTAATGACATGCAAACCATGAGTGTGCTGCATAATAATTAGGCATTAGTGATAAGCAGTTCCCGTAAATTGCTGTAATTAGTATTCATTCATACCACCATGGCATTTTTTTTAGGTTTTCCCTTTTAATTTTGTTAATTCTTTAGTATTTATCAACAACACAAATGCTAGCAGTTCTGTTAATGTTGTGTGTGACTTAATTATTATTATTTTTTGCCTAGAGTAAAATCTCAATCAATGTTTGTTGGATTAAGAAGCACAAAATCACCACATAGGAGCTAACATTGTCTCTGCTCCAAGTTGGGTTTTCTCTTTAGATTTGAGGTTGTCTATATAAGGACCAGGGCAAATGCTATCTACTTTATACTGTATGACATTAATCTTACTCCTTCCATGACTTTTAGGCCTTAATGAACCACTAATCCAGCAATGGTTACCTAGAACATACGGTGCTAGTTCACTCCTTGCTCTGCAAGGTCATAGGAAACTGGATGAAAGATAGAACCATACATGAAAAGAATCAAAACAATGTTTATATATATATATATATATCTCAAGTAGCTTGCCATGCTGAGAAATGAGCTCCCAAAACAATTTAGGTCACCAAACTATTGACTTGGGATCAACAGAGACATGGAGAGAAAAAGTCAATTATTTAAGTACCCTAAATCATCTGAAAGACCATTAGATTCTGTGGTTATAGGATAGGGCCAAGTTTTCTGCTTGGGTAATCTTGTCTTTAAAAGACTATGAAGTCGAAAGAGTGCCTTTAATTTCAAAATACTTCCTCTTCCACAGATAATGGGAAATAGTTTTTTCTGTGTGAAAAGTAACAAATATTTAAATACTTTATAAAAAACAAATGCATAAGTAAGCTTCAAAATAGAATTGAATGTTTGCCTGGATAGTTTAAGAGAAGAGACTAAAAGGAGATGTGTAGAGTTGGTAGAAGCATGGACTGTACAAATGCTGATGCCTGCCTACTCCTACGTAGCCTGGCTTGCTGCTGGCTTAGCCTCTTCCAAATAGCCTTATATAATGATGATACTTGATTGTGTTTTCTGGTGAAAAAAGTCATAAGACATGAAAGCACTTGCAAATTGTGTCTGTTTCTTATTGCGGCTCTAATAAATTATTAGCTTAAAACAACAAGAAATTATTTTCTTAAAGTTCCATAATATGGAATTATAACACATCTCTCTTGAAGTAGAAAAAGACAAGGACGAGGTTGCATTGTTTCTGCAGTTGTAGAGATGGATTATCATTTTCAGGCATTTTTGGATGGTGTCTACTGTTGTGTTCATCCTTCCTCCATCTCCAAGGCCAATTGCAAAGCATCTTTGCATAACTCTACTTCATTCTTTCACTTGTAAGAAACGTGATTACAGCCGGGCGTGGTGGCGCACGCCTTTAATCCCAGCACTCGGGAGGCAGAGGTAGGAGGATCGCTGAGAGTTCGAGGCCACCCTGAGACTACAGAGTGAATTCCAGGTCAGCCTGAGCTAGAGTGAGACCCTACCTCGAAAAACCAAAAAAAAAAAAAAAAAAAAAAAAAAAGAAACGTGATTACATTTGGACTACATAAACTCTTCATCTCAAAATCTTAGCTTCTTCCTACATGTGAACTTCCTTTAGGAATATAGGGAAACACATTTGTCCTGAGGACTAGGACATTTGTGGAGGGTGGTCATTTTGTCCATGAGTAATGAACTCCTTACAAGTTCATACAAGTTTCTCCCTTTCTCTGGAACATGTTTCTGCTTCTGTAGTCTTATGAGATTTTTATTATATATATATATATATATATATATATATATATATATATATATATATATATAATTTTGACAGCTTCTATACTTACAGAGAACAAACCATGGTATTTACCTCCCTTACCCCTTCATATGGGAGTATTTTACATATGATTATTCAGATTCACTTTCTTTTTTTCAGTTTTTATTTTATTTATTTATTTGAGAGAGATGAAGGGCATAGATAGAGAAAGAAGCAGAGAGAAAGAGAGAGAGGGAGAGACAGAGAGAGAGAGAATGGGCATACCAGGGCCTCCAGCCATTGCAATCAAACTCCAGACGCATGCACCATCTTGTATATATATAGTTTGCATGGGTCCTGGGGAATTGATCAGAGGTCTTTTGGCTTTGCAGTTAAGTGCCTTAACCACTAAGTCATCTCTCCAGCCCCCTATTCAGATTCACTTTCTAATGGAAACTATTTCCTTGTTTCTGTACAATGTCGGAATAGGTTCTTGGCCACTGAGTTCCTAAGAGCAAGGCTCCTTGACAAGTTCAAATCCAATAGATTTTTTTTTAAATCTTAAAAGAAATTATCAGAGGGAAAGAGAGAGAAAGAGAGGGAGAGAGAGAGAATTGGCATGCCAGGGTCTCTATCCACTGCAGTAGAACTCCCAATGCATGCAACATTTTATGCATGTGTGCAACCTTGTGTGCTTGAGTCACCTTGTGCGTCTGGGACCTGGAGAGTTAAACATGAGACCTTAGGCTTTGTAGACAAGCCCCTTAACCATTAAGCCATCTCTCCAGCCTTCTAGTAGATTTTATATCCTTCCCAATTCTTCTCTCATAGGCAGTTCACTCTAATGAGGCATGAAATTAATGAGAGTGTATAAATGACTATGGTTTAGGAACTATCTAAAATGCATTGTACTTATTAACTCAGTTAACCTTCACAATATTCGATTGAGATAAGTCCTATTATTATCCACTTTGCAGATGGGAAAATTGAGGCTCCAAAATGTTTGACTTTTTTCATGGAAAGTCTTTCTTTCATCATCTATTATCAGGAATACTTTTGGTGGGTAAAGTACCTTGGTTTGGAAGGCATAGTTTTTCAGACTTTGAAGTGTTTCATTCCAGGCTCTTCTGGATTTCAGAGTTTCCATTCATAAATCTGATGTTATTCTAATGGGATTGCCTTTGTACATTGTGAATTGCTTCACTCTTGCTGCTTTTAACACTCTCTTTGTTTCCATTGTTAAGAGTTTTAACTATGATATGTCTTGAAGAGTTTCTTCTTTGGTCCTGCCTGGTTTTTGTTCTATGGGCTCCTCGTATCTGGATGGGTCTGTTTTTGCAAGATTCGGAAAATTGTCTTCAATAATTTTGTTGATTATGTTCTCTATGCATCTGGTCTGGATTTCCTCTCCCTCTGGCATGATCCAGGTATTTGGTCGTTTTAGGGTGTCCCACAGTTCCCTCATATTCTGTTCACTTGATTTTTTTTGAACTTAGCAGTTTTTGGCCTCCTAATCAATTTCTTCTGTCTTATCTTCCAGATCCGAGGTTCTGTCTTCTACATGAGTAACTCTGTTGGTGAGTGGTTCTAGAGAGGTTTTTATAATTTCTATTTAATTTTTGTTTTTTTTGTTGTGTTATTTTGTACTGTTTCCACCTCTTATTTTGGAGTACAATTTTAGTTCGAGTTCTGATTTTCTTGATGCTTTGTGTAGTTCATTATTGCATTTGATCACATCTTCATTAAGCTTAATCAACCAGTTGTTGAGGTCTTCCCTTTCTTTCTTTCTTTTTCTTATGAACTAGATTTGTACTCAATGAATTCAGTCAAGATGCTACTATTGCTAGCCTCCTCCTTGTCCCCCCGAGGTATATATATCATGCATTGTGGAGTTAGCCCTCAGTTATAGGTACGAGGAAATGTCCCTGAGTATCATGACCCAATGTGTGGCTCTGACATTCTTTCTGTCCCCCCTCTTCTGAAAAATTTCCCTGAGCCATGTTGGGTTTGTTTTGGGTCTGCTTCAGTGATGAGCTGTTGGGAGCCTCTGTGTCTCTGGATATCTGATTTGGTAGGAGTTCATTGTTCTCTGTGTTGATCTCCTTCACCCTTGTGCTGGTACCAGGTTCACCAAGAAAACAACACCCTTGCTTGTTTTGCCAATTATTCTTAGTTCTTGATTACCTTCAATTTATTCATATCTTTTTGGAGGGTTCTAACATTTTCTTCAATCAAGTTAAGCCTGCTGTCAAAGCCTGGATGCTCTAGGAGACTATTCTGTTCATTTTCATTAATATGATTGTTGGTTCTTTGAAAGTTTGCTTCATGTTCAGTAATTTTTTTTTTTGATCACGGTCTGATTGGTTATTGTATTTTCATTTTGGGAATGAATTTCTATTGATTTCTCTATGATTTCATTGGAGGCTTCCTTAGTAGGACTAGGCATCCTTGGTGGAGATCTCTCAGTTTTCTCTTTGTTGGCTTTTTTTGCATTATTGTCTACCCATGTTAGGAAGACTTTTTATTTTATCAAGGAGGAAGCAAGTTTTTGTCCTTTGGCCCATTCACCCTCTGACTCAGGTAAACAGGAATGTTGGTGCCTAGTGGCCAGTCAGGATACCAGAGCAAAAGGCCTGATTTCACAGCTCACACAGGGGGCCAGGCCTCCTTGAACAAGGCATAATGTGACCTACCAGGACCAGTGGTATAGGACGAGGAAGGGAACAGGGATTTGGCCTACTTTGTGCTATGCCCTCCAGGACACCAGCCAATGCAGGCAACCCAGACTGGGTAGGTGGGAGGAGCCCAGAAATGGGTCCGGCCTTCTCACTCCAGACCACCGCATCTGCCCACACTGACTGTGCAAGGAACACAGACCTGGGAGGTGGGAGGAGTTCAGAAATGGGTCCCGCCTACTGTGCCCTACTGTTCCCATACCCGTCCACACACTGTCCATGCAAGGAACTCCTTTTTCTCATAATATGTGCATATATTTAAATAGTTTTATGCTGATACTATTTACAGCATAATTTAATACTCTGAGAATAATACTGTCCTTAAATTTCCTCTCATTTTCTATTTCTCTCTAAGCAGATTAATTTATAGCACACATATCAAATTGCAGGTAAAGTATTTAGAGATCAGCTGTATCATGGATAAAGCTGCTACATAAACTATTTTAACATTTGAAAATGTTTGGATGTTTGTTTCTTTGTGAAGCTTTCTCCTGGTGGCCCTCCTTCATTCAGTGGCAGATTGACAAGCAAAGGTGTATACAGTAATTTGAATTACTTGCTTTTAATCATTTTTCTTATGGAGGGAGAGTTTTGAAGACATGTAATAAAATGGTTACTGTTCCCTGAATAAGGCAAAGATTTGGAAGAGAGGTGAGCAAGGCTACTTGGGAGGTTTTGCTAACAATAATGGCAAACATTTATATGGCCCTTATGAAGTATTAGGATTTATGCTAAATACTTTGCATACATTTGCTATTTTATTTAATTCCTTATCATGACTCAATGAGGCTGCTGTTTTATTCATTAATTATTTTGCAAGTAAATAAGCTGAGAGATTTCCTTAAAGTCAGAAGGTACCATTTAGATTCAAATATTGAGATGAGGAAAGCCAATGTGCATTCTTAAAATGAACTTTTTTAAAACCATAATTTTTGACTGATTTCAAATATTCCAGGAGGTAAGTTTGTAGTATTGTGCAAAGGTTCCATCTATCCTAGCAGTGACCGTGTGTAAAGATGATGTGAACAACTTTTTTTGACTAAAGATATAACACACACACACACACACACACACACATACACACATATACATATATGTATGTATTCTCCAAAGATTCATATGTAAGCTATGTTCATTGAGGTCAAGGCCTCAAAAGATGTGGTAGGACCTCATTCATCCTTCCCTTCTGGTTCCTGAGCTATGATATGAGAGGTAAGTTCCATCATACTAGAGACTCAGATCATTCATTCACATGGTCTGATACTGGGCATGAGCATCACAAATAATGCGCCAAAACAAACCTCTGTACTTCACAAAGAAGCCCATGCCATATATCTTATAGGGATAGAATGGTGACTATATAATTACATATTAAAAGATTCAAAAATATCCTTTATATAATCAGGACTGTTAGCTTTGCACTAGGATTCTCAGGACATGTTTGAAGGATAAGAATACTGTATTGATTGTTACAAGATCTGGTGCCCACAGAGCTCCTGCATTTTCACTTAGAGGTTGTTGGAATTTTAAGAATCATTTTGTTTTTAGGTAGTTTAGAGCATGAAGTTCAACACTTTAAATGACCTATGTAAGCCTAATGTTTTGTGATTTTGTTTTGTCTTATTGAAATATAAATAGGTCTACAATGAGAGTTGCTATCCTTCTTCAAAACTACTTTTAAAAGCTGTGGTATCTATAGGAGGAATTTATACCCTTGCTCAGGTATTAGATTTATCAACTACTTAAATAGAAGATGTTACATCTATATAAGGTTCATCATTGATTTATAATAATAAGATAGCAGCAATATAATAATCAATGAATATGAATCATGAAGTATTAATTTTTAGTCACTCATTTAGTAGTTAAAAATTTTAACAACATCATATTTGTTGTGTATTAAGGCTGATCTTTCACATTATAACCACTTCTGAGAATGCTTGATGGGGGAAATAATTTCACTTCTGTTGAAGCTATTGGAATGAATTACAATTGGATTTCACATAAAAAATTCAATGATAGATATTTCACATACGTTTCTAGGCAATAGTCCATCCAATAAAGCTATTAATTTTTTTCCTGAGAAATTTATGTATGAATGAGATTTACTTCCACTTAGATCAGATGTTCTTACTTTTCTTTATCTTTTCTGTTTCCATTTGCAATTTATATTGTTATAGACATGATAAAATGCCCATAGACATTTCTTCAGGTATTTTGTAAAAGCAACAGAGTCTTCCACTAAAAAATCCAATTTGGATGTTCAAACTCACAATGCCACATCACACCAAGAGAATGAAGCAGCTGATTACTAGCATAGCATTTTTGGAGTGGGCAGGGCAGGCCACTAGGTTACCCCAAGTGGGCTGGGAGAGTTGACTCAGGAATTTGTGATAAGTAGAGGAATAAGGCTAGAATGAAACTCCTTCAACTGGATTAAACTCCTTAGTAGATCATAAGAGGAGGCACCAATAGTTTGTCATCAATTTGACTTGATTTGAGGCAGAGGAGGAAGGAACACGAGGAAGCTGAAGAGCCACCAACTGTGAAACACCAAAAAGAAGTAGGGTGTTTTTCATAACCATCCATGTTAGAGCCTTTGTTTATAGTAAACTTACTATCTATTATTAAGAAAATAAAGTACAGCTGGGCATGGTGGCACACGTTTAATCCCAGTATTTGGGAGGCAGAGGTAGGAGGGTCGCTGTGAGTTCAAGGCTACCCTGAGATTACATAGTGAATTCTAGGTCAGCCTGGACCAGAGAGAGACCCTCCCTTAAAAAAACAAAACAAAAAGAAAAGAAAAGAAAAGAAAAGAAAAGAAAAGAAAAGAAAAGAAAGCACACATTGAATCTGCTCTTGTTTTTGGTTCATAAATGAAAACTATATATATACACACACACACACACACATATATATATTAATATCTATACACACATACATGTTAGTATAGTGAGCAAGCAAGATTTTTGAAGTCAAATAGACCTAGAATAGAACTTGAAATCTGCAGATTCCTTGTTACATCTGTCCATAGTCATTGGAGAGAAAAGTCTACCATAAGTTTTTGCAACAAGAGGGAATTTAACATACAGCCATAGAATAACTCAGTCTGTTGGGGTTGAAGAAATAGGTTCCATGCTATACTCCTTGGAGTGACTGTGAATATACACAGCTGTTCCCTGAGGAAAACACTGTTTGTGGCCACCAAAACTATGCTGGAAGCAAGCATCCCTCCATTACTATAGCAACTGCTTCCCAGCTATCAAGGCATTGTACAGTGACCCTGGGCTGCTTCTCCAGGATAGCCTCACACTGTCAAGGTCTTGCAGGCCAAAAATAGCAGAACCAAGAGCCAGAAGAAGATAGCCAGCCCTGCTTTCACTTTCATTGCCAGAATCTGCATACATTTTGTATGGAATTTGTAAAATCTAATTTATTTCACCTTGAAGGGGACTTTAACAATGTAAATTTGAGAATGACACGATCAAGTAAGGTTTACCTGAAAAAAAAAAACACATAGAATCTCTTACATACTCTCTGTGTGAATTAAGACAAATGTTTAATTTTTTCTGTTCTACAAAATGGTTATACCAATGTGAGGGCGATGTGGCTGTGAGAATCTGTCACCCTGTTGATCGCCAGGGCTGATTTTTTAACATCATCATAGCTTCATTCAAACCACAGTTATATAAAAAAATTAACTTCAAATTTTTTGAGGAGAGATTCTTCGGGAACATAACACACTATATGCATTCATCATATGGAGAACAATAAAACATGATCCCACAATTCTAGAGACTGTAAGTCCTACCCTTATTTATTTTCATGAAAATACCACTCCACAAAGCTATATAACTCTTAAAAGTTATCTAGATGTTCCAAGTGTTGTTTTTAAACCAATGAACTCTTAAGTTTGGTTGCACAATAAATTATTGATGCAAATGGTAAATACATAGATTTCTTTTTAAAGGTAAGCATGTTTTTCAGTCTAACATAGTGTGTGATGAGAATTCTTAGGGACTAGTAGCAGATGTTCCAAATGTTAAAATTAGGAGAAAAATGTGAGATGTTTGTAGACTCCAGTCCAGCTACTAGATTTTTCACAAGTGCTTTATTTCAGCCACTTTGGCAACTGTTTCAGTTTCTCTAAAATTACATCATGATAGTTTTTGTTTTAAAACACTTGGTCATACATTTTAAACTTAAAATAGCAACACGCAGTACTGTACTGAGTAATTTAACTGTGTTTTAATTAAAAAAACAATATACAAAGGCATTTAACGTCCTCTTACATAGAAGCATGTAACAAATATTTTGTGAGATTTGAAGGTAAACAGCTTAATGAATGGGGATCAAGAATATTTTGAGGTTATAGTCTTCCCTACTTGTTATATCTTTAAGGAGCAGTCCTCCATGGTAATAAATACTGCGAGGTGTCTGAGCACAATGTCCCCCATAATTAATACCCAGAGAAGGGAAGCAACTATGCAAGGTTGAATGTTCTGTGTAAAAGTATCAGCTCTAATAATTCAGTGGTGGTAAAGAGTAAGCCTCTACATTCACCTATGCAATTAAGATAAAGCGCATCACAGATAATCAAGCCAGCATTTTGGTTTGGGGGTACCAATCCGAATGCATGGAAATCAGTGTAAAATTTTATAAGAGACACCTTCCACTGATGTCTGCTAACATTAAGGACATTAAGAGTTCTTACACTTGAATTCCAAAGAGATTCTACTACCTTCCCCAGCTCAAGTCAGACCATCTCATAGAAGGCAGGTAACACCCTGTGAATGCCTACATGGATGCCAGCCATGGTGTCAGATGCTTTACCTAGACAATGTTCCATTTACCCCTCCTACAAGCACACAAGGTAGGAAAGGGCATAAGGTATAGGAAAGAAAAGTGACTTGGTTAAAATTGCCAAAAAATTCAGCACAGCGACAGAATTTGTGTCTGGACCTGTTTGTAAAACCTAAGTCACAGTCTGAGGGCAGTCAGCGAAAGCACATTACTATACTGTATAGAAGGCGAGTCTGGAAGTGATTTCAATTTGGAAACTTCCTTGTGACTTACTTGCAAAAGAATCAACACTTCAGCTTTGAAGCAGGCTTTCAATTTCATCTGGGAAATTTTTAATTTCCTATTCTCCTCTGGGGTATCAGTCAGCTGCTTTCCCAGAAGAGAGTTTTGTCTTTCACCCCAGGATCTATTGGTTTCCCTGTTGTGATGGGATAAACAATGTCATTAATTCATGACTACAAAGCACTTCAAAACGCATTCTTACTTTTGGTTAGATTGAAAACAGCTCAAAATTTTGTGCAGAGAATTTGAAATGCTATACATTATACTTAAACAATGAATATTTATTATTATTTTGTTCACAAAGAAAGAAAAAGAGAAAGTGCCAGAAAGTATTAGAAGAGAGAAAACACAGTGAAAGAAAAAAAAATGGAGCATCTATTATTCCTTCTTCTGAAGGCTACTATAATTTGTAGAAAGTTAATCAAGAAACATGAGTCGGTCAACAAAGTCTCACATAGGGTCATATTTCCAATAAAAGAATGATTAAAAACATGAACTTTCTGTAGTTTAACCATGGGTTGGGAATATATTTAGCATTTCCCTGAAGACATTTACTTCAGTGTTTCAAACACAGATGAAAATCAAGAAGGGAGACCCTATCCAAGACTTTTCAAGAGGCTCCCTCTGGTGTCACAAATCAAAGATTTCTGCAGTGTCCTTTCAGGAGGACAAGGAAGCTAAACACAGCATGGCTGAATAGCCTTATTTGTCATGGCTGAAGGATGGACTGTTTCTGTCCAAATGTAAATGCCAATTACAGAGTAGATTTCATAAAAGACTGGACAGATCTATGTCAACTTAAAGACATATTATGAATTATCATATGAAATATGTATGGATGTATATAAATGGTGAACATAAAATTCATTATTAAGTTATTTTGAACTGTTTTGCTAAGTTTTAGGAGAAATTATCTTCCTTGTCCATGTTAAGTAGAAAAATAGATTCTGGGCACTTTTGGACTATAATTGACTTAGCTCATGCAAATTATATAATGTTTGAAAAATAAATAAAAATATAGCAAACAAAATGTAAATAAATGGCTAAAGGGACAGTGTCCTTATTCAGCAATTTGGGTGTCAACAAACCTGGAAATTTGCTATGCAATTGTGACAAATCTGGGAATATATAGATTCATTAGATAGAAAAAATACAGAACTGAGAAGGTAGAAACTACAAGGGAAGAATATGATTTTTTAAAGTAAGGATAAAAATACTGAATTCTGATACTGGGAAATTAATTGCAAGGAAAAAAAAAACTTACCTATGAGCATCCATTCATTTGTGTTTATAGTGGACCATTGGTACAAAACTGCTGTTTCGTTTCTCATATTTTATGTAAAAAAGTTACAAAATGGTGCTAGTGTTTAATATATCTGTATGTTAATTGCTTCGTCAGTAATATGTTTTCATCTCAAATGTATACCAACAAGATAATAGTGTTTCACTCTATTAAAATCAGGGTTTACAAAGAACAAGCGAATGCTTTAAATTAGCCGAACAATGTATGAGATCTCAAGCTTCCTTGCTTAGTGCCTATACTCTTTTTGAAAAGTGTGGATAAAATATGCGCCAATTTTCTTATCCAAACTGGAAACTCTGATTATAAATTCAATGTACAAATAAAAAGAATATGCATGAGTATTGTAGTCTTTAAGTCCTGCAGCCTGTGAGTACTTTTTTTTTTTGAAAAATAATGACTCTGTAAATGTAAATAAATTAAGGATTTAGAGATGAAGAAATAACTCCTAGTGGGATTTAAATGAAATTCAAATTTTCTACATGAAAGGAAAGCAGGGGAGGACTTGACATAGACAGAAAAGTAGTCCGTGGTATGAAAGAGGAAGAGATGTGAGTGATACACTACAAGACAAGAAGGGCCCACAGCCATCAGGATTCAGCAGAGGTAAGGAATAACATTGCCAAAAGTCTTTGGAGTGATAGAGCCCAGCTAGCAACTTGATTTATGCCCTAAGAGGCTGAATTTTAGAATGCTAGCTTGCAGAGGTATGAGATATTAAATTTCTGTTTTGTTTTTGCCAAGCCACAAAATTGATGATAATTTGCTTTAGTAACTATACTAATAGAATATAATAAATTTAGAAACAATGAAGTTTTATTTTTACTCAAGAAAGTCTTCCAGGATTGGGTAATTTTTACCTACCAAATTCTTCTTAATCCTAAATGAATGTTAATTCATCATATTTTCCACCATCTTGCTTATTAGGCATTTCCAAGATGTCCAGCAAAGTAACTGCCGCACAGTAGGGGCTCAATAAATAATTGTCCAATGATTAAATGGAATTCAAGTCTAAGCAAATAAAATAATGAAAACTAATAAAATAATGAAAGTGAGATTATGACATGCGTAAATCCTCATTGGTAATACCATCTGGGGAATCTTAGATGTTGGAAACAGGATATCGCCATTAAGACTATCTCAAATGAACCTGAGACATGTAGAAACAAAATGTGAATTGTTAATTCATTTTGAAAGGAAAAAATATCTGCTAATAAAATGACAAAGAAAGGCTCCCGAGGTGGGTCAGTGGTCAAGGTGCTTGCCCTCAAAGCCTGATGAGCCAGGATCAATTCCCAGCACCCACATAAAGCCATATGCACAGTGGCACATGCATCTGGAGTTTATTTGCAATACCTGAAGACCCTGGTATGCCCATTTCTTTCTGTCTATATTTCTCTCTGATTGCAAATGAATAAATAAAAATATTAAAAAATGATAAATTATACCTTGACAGAGCAGACCTTTCATTGGAAATTATCTGTATACTATATACATGACAATACTGGTCATGGTATAAAAACTTTGAAAAAATAAATAATTTAATTAGGGAAATAATTTATGCTATCATGGAATACTATCCAGAGAATACTATGCAACCATTAAAAATAAAATAGAGATATAGAAATTGATTTTGAGGAATATCCATGAGGTATGGTTAACTAAGAATGAGGTAAGGAAAAGTGTTTATGTGAATTTGTTTCTGTAAATCTCTCTATCTAGATAATATATTATGGAGCTACAGAGATGGCTTAGTAGTTAGGGTGCTTGTGTATGAAACCTAAAAACCCAGGTTTAATTCCCCAGTATGCACATATGCCAGATGCACAAGGTGGCACATGCATCTGGAGTTTGTTTGCAGTGGCTGGAGGCCCTGGTATGCCCATTCTCTCTCTGCCTCTTTCTCTCTCTCTCAAATAAATAAAGAAATAAACAAATAAATAAATAAGCAAAATAGTATATGGAGTATAATCATGTAATATATACATATATATTATATACATAGATATATACATACATATTATATACATACATATTACATGATTATACTCCATATATACACATATTTAATATATACATATAAATATTGCATGATTATGTTCCATATATATATATTTGTATATATTACATGGCTATGTCACCATCGGACTATGAACATAGAGAATGATATACTTTCAAGCATAATGCACCTGAATTACTAATAAGAGCATGTTATGTTGCAGTGATATACTTGGAAGTGTAAAAATGGAACTTAATGAAAGCAAAAGAAAATAAGAGCATGCAAAACAAATAATATGCTATACATCATGAATATGTTTATTAAATGTAATTATGTTGATATATTTATAGTATCATAAAAAGATTAATATAAAATGTTTAGAAGCAAACACTATATAAAGAATGATTTCCAAGCTGAGTAGGGACAATTGATGATTTTATTTTATGGGACATTTGAGAAAGCTAAATTTGTGTTACAGTCCCACTATGCTGGTGTTATGTAATACATTAGCTACAGTAGGGAAAGCAAGGACCAGATGTGCGGTGCACCCAGGCATCAGTCACATTACTAGGCATTAATTTGTTTAAACAGGGAGGTGGACACTAAATGGGACAAATTAGAGAAACAGGAAATGTGCATACTGTCTCTAACCAGGTGACCCTGAGCTGTAGCTGCCAGCTCTTAAGCCATCCCTAGCCAATAGTGAGGAGACTCCATGTGCATTCACCTCAGCACAGACAGCCTGATCTTCTGAACCTTTATAATGAACTCAATAGACTAAAAATGACCTAGACTGTTTTCTCTTATTATATCCTCTGGTGAATATATGTCAACAGCCCACAAACTACCTCTTTTCCACTGCAAAATACATAAGGTAGTGTTTATTACTTTTTATTATCATTTTGAGCCCATTTGAAAGTCTGGTGAAAGCTATGAACTATCTTCCCAGAGTGTACTCACATATGGAATTTCATGCGGCCCTCAAGTCCATTTATGTAGGAATTTATCATTTTCAAGGGATACTAATTCCCCTCTTAAACTACAGATATTAACTTTTGTTGAGGACTTAGTATTTGTCAGACATTTCACTGTTTCACATGTAACGTTTCATGTCATGCTGAAAGTTATAGTATGCTAAGATTTTTTAATAGGCAAGAATCAATTTAAGAGAGATCAAGTTACATATCCAGGCTCACAGAGGTAATGAGCAGCAGCATCTGATCTTAAGCAGAAGTCCTTTATTATCTAGCCTGTGATTGCACTGCCAACCACAAAAAACAAAACAAAACAAAAAAACCAAAAAAAAAACCCCCATATTTATTCTGTAGTTCCATGTTCTTGCTCATGGTGAGTGATGGAAATATCCAGTGAGGGAAATTCACCTCCCCTAGTAAAAGCCTGAAATAATATTAGCTGACAAGCTCCTGACTTGGTATGAGCAAGCTTTCCTTGATCAAACCAGGCAACCCGTTCCCCCAGCAGCACTCTTAATGCTTGAGAGTTTACATTTCCGCTGCACTTGCTTAGCAATTGGCAGAGCTGTGACTCCAAACTCTCTCATGCATGTTTTAAGCTACTTAAATTGTCATTGTAGAATTTTACCTATTAGCAGAATACCATCCCCTGAATGCTGATCATGTGAAATATCATAAATGTCTGGTGATAGGAAAGCAATCACTTCTTGAATACAGACTAACAGAGTGACGGCTTTTATAGTGATGTGTAAGGTAGCTGAATATGGAATATTCTTTATGTAGTTGGAGTCAGGGTACATTTTGCCACATGTTGATGGAAAATACACAAATAATTTAAAAGATGCTGAGTTGCACATCTATGTGCTTCTATGGATGATAAAGAGAGTCATCCTTCATTGCTTTACACTCTCCTCTACATCTTTCGTGGTAACGTTTCAGTCACTGAGCTAACCCATCAAGACTGAATGTGGTCATGATATGAAGCTTGGCTCTTAGCTGGCTAGCCCCAAGGGAAAAAGCATTCTGCTTCAACTGGTGCTATTAGCATGCTAGTGATTGATCAACTGAGTTACTCACTTTTAAGCTTCATCATATTCACATTTAAAGTAATTTCGGTCAGTAAGAGCAAATTATACTCATTATATCCAAAGGCAAATACATGTTTTGAAAGCATGTGGTTTAGAAAACAAATGGGATAGAAACCCAATGCTAATGTCTCATTAGGGACGTTTGCACACCCCTAGTGGCTATTTTTATTTCCTATCTCTGTATAATCATTTGCAAAAACCTGATAGATGCATTAACAAGGATTGCATATCCTTCACTATCCTCCCTATTGATGTTGGGTGCACTCTAATTTGCTTCCTTTGAATCTGGACTCAGCTAGTGACAAAACTTAATCACTTCCGAGGAAGTGTCATCCAGAGCCTTCCAAGGCAAGGTTATAAGAAGTATTGCAGCTTCTTCCCAGGTCTCTTAGGATCTCTTTCTGTGATCCATGTAAGAATTCTAACTATTCTGAAAGGAGGTGCAGATATTCTACATGAAATCTCTAAAAAGGTGGCCTTTTACCTAACCTTTCTAAGCCTAGAAAGGTAGCCTTTTACCCATCCTTTCTAAGCATTAGTGTTTTAGGTTTAACTATAGTTTTAAAATCTGTGCTCAGGGGTAGGAGGTCTGACAGATCAGAAGACAACTGATTGTTCTCAACAGAATAAGGAATGCCACCTCATACAAAGCCCCATGGGGGGTGGGGCACTCTGGAGTTGACATAGAGGCGAAAAGGAATGAGGAGATGAGAAAAGGCCTTTGTTTTGGCTTCTGTGGGGTTTAGGATTGGCTAATTTGCACAATTTCAGCAAGTTCTGGAGACTGGAGTGAAAGTTAGGTTGTCAGAGATGTGACCCTAGAATGATTACAATGGGGGATTACTGGCCTGAAGTTTGAGAGCTCTGTGAGGATCTGTTAAAGCAGGGTGTTTGTGGTGCTTAGGCCTTTATTGGCTGGTTTAACAGAACATTACTCTCACAGCTGCATAGTTTGCTCACTCTAGGATTGTGCTTACTTTGGGAGAAGTAGTTTCTCCTTAGTTAGAAAGACTACAGATGACTGAGGACTCAGAATACAGAAACAAAATATAGTTAATACCATAACGTAAATGAAGCTATAACCCCCCCAGGACTAGTCTATCTGCCAGCCGAATGATATTGAGGGAAACTAGCATTGCCATGTGGAATTGAAGGTCACGTAACAGCCCTGCCAAAATTTATGACCCATAGTTAATAGTTTAATTTAATAGTATAATAAGCTAGTTGTTTTTAGCCATTGCATGTATTAGGAGTTACGTTAGCTCTCCTTTGCTTTTTGTTCCCCAACACCAGAACCCCATTTCAATGACTACTCCTTCTTGACAATTTTTAAGCATTCAGCAAAATTTTAACTAAAAGTGATGCTTGGTATCTTTTGGAATCATCAAATAATGATATTTCTTTTAATTATTCTGATAAGTACAAAAACAACATGCAGTATACAAAGTAATGTAAGTGAAGCCTATGGAGGCATCTCAGTATGTAAGGTCACTTGCCGCCCAAGCATAAAGACATGAGTCTGGGTGCCCCAAACCAACATAAAAAGCCTGGTGTGACAGTGTGTGCCTAAAACCCCAGTGATGGGGAGGTTGGGCCTCTACATGTATGCCACATATATGGGCACACAATAAACATGCACCACATAATGTGCACACACACGCAGTGCACATAAACATGCAAAAGTAATGCAAGCGATGGATAGAAGTGACTCCTAGATTTCCATGTTATACAATCACAATGCTTTCAAGGTTGAGAGAGCAGTGAAGCTCATGTATCCTTTACAGGCTCACCAAACATTTGAGGCATTGGAGAGGCCTCCAGATAATATTAACAAGCATGGGCCATGTTGGGTATGGTAAAAATGTGATGAAAATGGTGTTATGTTATGCATCTACCCATGAGGATTAACGTCAGAGGATCTTAAGGCTCTCGTTGCCATGCTAACTTCAGTGTCTACATTTCCCCATCCCATGTTTGCCTCCATCTGGTGTTTAATATACACTCATCTCTTCTCTATTCCGGGGGGGGGAGTTACATAATGAAAATCTCCATATTAGTTATCAGCTGTCAACACTGGCAAATTTCAATTACCATCCTTCAGCAGCGGTTCACACTGGAGGAGGAAATCAGGATGCCATGCTGGGATAGCACACTTGTGACAGATCTATTTTAATTGCCTTTCTTATCCACGTTTAACCTCTATCATTTTGACAGGAGAAAGCTCACAGAAGAGGTAACGTTTCCTGCCAGCAATCAAGGGTTTGGGGCAGGGTGGGAAGTAGTCTGCTAGGAAGAGACTGGGCAACATCCATCAATATATAGACTGGCATTGATTGCTGTGGCTGCTTTCCTTCCCTTAGGAGGCCTGCTGCCATAACTTTCTGCTAGCAAAATACTTTGCATTTAATCAGCTACCTGGATAGATGCTCCTGCTGATCACACGTAAGTTATGCATTCATCAATTAAAAAGACTTAGCACAATCTTTTTTTTTTTCTGATTCATTTTCTGAGTGATGAATTTTTAAAGGGCCTGTAGCAGGGGTGACCCTCAGTGGGCTCTTCTTCCTTCTAACAATACTGCCCACTTAACCTTTAAAAAAAATTAATCATCTTTTTCATGTTGGGCTTTTTGTTATAACTCAAATTTAAATCAAAGTTTCTTTCTACAACAATAATTAACTGACAGTTTATGCTCCTATTTAAATATGTTCTAAGCTGAGGCATTAACAATATGACATGCTTACTTATTTTGATCTTAGAGGCCTCTGTGTGGTAGCTGCTGTTATTCCCCTTGTTGTACAGATGAGTGAGTGCTGGGATATATGAAGTAACTCACCGAAGGCTGTGTGGCTGGAAAGTCATGCTTGGGTTTTGTTCTCAGGGAGTTCATCTCCAGAATTTGCCTTCCCATTCTGACTTCCTTTGGAAAACACTTTCATCATCCTTACTGCCCTGCTACAGAAGTACTTTTTGGAGATCCTAGAAATCAGTGCTGCCCTGTGAAAACTAGGGCAAAAGGAAGGTGCTGTTTTACCCATTTCAGGAAAAGATCTAAAGGTGTAAGCTATTTTTTCCCCAAAGAAATGAGATCCAAAATGCATAGAGTAGCTGGACTAGGATAGTTTGCTAAAAGAATTGACCAAAATAATTCTAATTTTAGGAAAAGTGCAAAATCAGAAACCAAAAGTAGAAATGGATGGCTCCAAAACACTGGCACCTATGACTTACTGTAATCTATTCTAGATAAGGATAATAGTAGCTTGGATACTTTTTCCTTTGTATTCTCGTTCAACCCTATTTAGTTCATGTTCAGGATGGATCTAGCATAATAAGTGAAACACTACACATTAATTTAATCCTTTAACTAATGGGACACAATTTGTCAGTCAACAGTAATCACTGACTACCTACATGCACAACTATATATGTTGAAAACATAAAAATTTGTGTACCCCCTTTGAATCTTCAGGATGTCCAGTAGATGTACTTTGTGCCTGGTGGAAAAACTTTGAGATGAAAGAGGAAGGTGTTAAAAAATTCTGAATATTGAGAAGGCAATTAGTACAGGAGAAAGAGCACAGAGACCTGTGGGCACCAAGCCCTGCTTGGTCCAGAAGGAAGCAAATTACAATCAGTTATTAATCATAGTTGAATTGAGGGAAGCTAAGAAGATAATTAAAACCTTTCTTTTGAGTAGAGTTTGCAAGCACAAAGCTGCAAGAATAGTCTTGGTAGAAAATTTAATAGAAATCTTCCCAACTGATGAAGGAAAACACTCCAGCATCTGATAGACTGTTTCTTTTTAAATGCAAGAAATCAAAGCCACCCAGGGGTATGTGAATTAACTGTGCTCATTTACACACTGGGAAATGCTTAAAAGAAATAGAAGACAAAACTATGGATGTATTTAGAATTCTGAGAGCCAATATACTTTATACTTCTTTAGGAAGTATTCCAGATGAGAACTAATGTAATATGAAATACCAGGTGTCCCTTAATGCTGCTTGATAAAACTGAGAAGTCAGAAGTGCCACTAGCATGATGAATATGGAAGTCTAGAATTGAGTTACAAGTATCATAGCTGTCTGTGCACCTGGGAGTATGATACATTTGTCATTTAGCTCTCTAGCATCTGGCGAGTAGGGCTTAGGAAGGGGCTTATACTTATCGGGTACATATGTATTATAAAATGTTTGTGATCTGTTAATTTTATTGAATCCTTAAATAGATTCTCTGAGTAAGACACCATTGGTAAGATCACTCAGATGAAGAAACTGGCTCTGCAAACTGAAGCAAAACGAACAAAGAGCTTAAGGCTGGGACTGTGGAACCTGAGTTCAAACCTGGGGTAACGAGCCGTTGAAGAAGACGTGTTCCACCATAGCATTATGCTGCGTCAAGCTCTGAAGAATCAACCCATCCTTATCCAATGGAGTAAAACCTTAGTTCCCAAGAAGAAGTAAATTGAAATAAAGCACAATTAAGAGCAAAGTGGAGTCTGGAGATGTGGCTTGGTGGTGAACACTTGCTGTAAAAATGTGAGGACCTAAGTTCAGACACTCCGAACCAACGGAAAACTAGACACAATAGTGCACATGTGCAAACCCAGGGCTCCCGTGGTGTGGTGGGAAGCAGAGCCAGGAGAAGCATTGCATGCACAGCAGTGAACCAGAGCCCTTGCCTCAGACAAGGTGGAGACAAGGACTGATGCCAGCGGTTGTCCTGTGACCTCCACAAGCACCCTGTGGTACATCCACACCATGGCACATGCATGTCTGTATCCACACACGAGCATGCCTACACACAACATACACATATGAACACCAAGGGAAAAGGGGAAAACACCCACAAGCTGGAAATATTAATAAAATGGTAGATATAAATATGTAAGTACTAATATTTATAGAAACTTAGTGAAAATACCACTGAAGCACAGAATTCAAGAAATCCCCCCCCCTCCAAACACAAAGAATTCAAGGAACACTTCTCAAAGGTGAAGAGAAAATTCCTAGAAAACCCCTTTTAGAGCTTTACAATACGGACTCAAAAATGTTTTATATTCTATGGTACTTTTACTGCAACATTGAAATGCAATTTGCTTTCTGTATGAAGGCAAGTTGAGCACATTTGTAGGTGATTTTTTTATTTTCCCTGATAGACTCTGCAGGCAGCCAGAAGGTTCCTCCAGTGAAAACATTCTCTGGGGAAATGTTCTTATCTAGGTCTCAAGAAATTTTCAGGACTGACAACATGCTCTCAAGAATAAATATCTCATTCAAGCAAGGAGTGCACGACCTTGAGAAGCAGCTGGGGACACTGAACATGGAGCCATGTGACTTCCCAAAAGTCACACTTCATCTGCTACTGACTGCACCGTTGACTCTGTGGCATTCCGAGTCTAGTGCGAAGAGGCAGAAGTAGCTTTGACTCGGCTGATCCAGTTAGAAGGGCCCCTGCAGACCAGTTGGATGACAGGGATGTAAACCCACAGCCTTCCTGTTCTGTGTGATTTAATTAAGGCACTTCAGTTGGCATCTACATAATTTAAAATGAATTGCATCAAATTGCATGGATGCCTGCTACATTTAAATCCTGCTTTTTTCTCTCTTCAGTAAAATATAAAAAAATATGGATTTATTCCAGATTATTTCTCAGATGTTTCTACTTATTATTAGTATCTGTAAGGTTTCATGTATTCTTTTTTGTGTGTGTGTCTTTATGTGTGTGTGGGTTGTATATGCACACATACATGTATGCAGGTGTGTGTGTGTGTGTGTGTGTGTGTGTATGAATGTGAATGGCAAAGATACATATTGGATGTCTTCCTCAATTATTCTGAACCTTATTATTTGAGTCAGGTTTTCTCACTGAACACTGAGCTCATTGATTTCAACTAGACTAGGCAGCCACCAAGCTCCAGGGATTCTCCTATTTCGACATCCTTAGCAACGGTATGATAGTCATGTACTGCTATACACAGCTTTTATGTGAGTTCTGAAAATCTGAGCTCAGACATGTCTTAACACCTGCATGGCAAGCGTTTTACTGACTGTGCTATCTCTCCAGCACCTTGTGTGCTTTTCATGAGTATAGCTTTTCAAATGGTTAAAACCAAGCCCAGAGCATCTGGAAATCTAATATTTGGTTATTATATACCATACAAGTACCAAAACTTTGTATATATGATTCAGTTGATTCTGTAACAATCTTATGAATTATTAACTCTGTAATTCATATTTTATAGATGAGACAAAATGAGTTCTAGAATTTTCAGAGAAAAATTGGAGGTTACAGATAAAATAAAAAGGTACATTCTAAATTTATACTCATAATTATTCAAATTCATGATTATATTAAAATGATTATTTTTAAATTTTATTTATTTGCAAGGGGAGAGAGAGAAGAGACACAGACATAGAGAGAATGGGTACGCTAAGGTCTCTAGCTACTGCAAACGAACTCAAGATGCATGTGCCCCTTGTGCATCTGGCTTATGTGGGTCCTGGGAAATCGAATCTGTGTCCTTTGGATTCGCAGGCAAATGCCTTAACCACTAAGCCATATCTCCAGCCCCCAAGTTCATGACACCTTAATACAACATATTATTACCCTTTAGCCAGCTTGAGAAAACTATAATCTGAGATGAGTTGTCTCGTATGCTGTGTTTCATCAATCTTTGATGCTTTATGTTGTTTGGTTTTATACTTCACAGATAACAGAATTTGGACTATGGTGATATTTGAACAATACTGGGATTAAAAACAACAACAACAATTATGGGGACTTTTAAAGTTGGACTGAATGCATTGCATTTTACATCATCAAAGTTGTGATTTTATGGGGATCAAGAATGCAATGTGGTAGTTTGAATTAGATGTCACAAACTCATGTGTTCTGAATGCTTTTTTTCCCAGCTGATGGCAATTTGGTAGGGGGAGCCTTGATAGAGTAGGTGTGTTTTGGGAGTGGGCTTAGGAGTGTTATAGACAGTTCCTCTTTGCTAGAGTTTGCCTCACTCCTCTTTTTTCCACCTGTTGTGGCAGAGGTGATGTCCAGCCTCTATTCATACCGACCTTTCCCCTGACATCATGAGATCTCCCCTTGAGACTTTAAGCCAACTTGTCCCAGCAATGAGAATACAACTACAATAATCCTGTACTCAACATCTGTTTATTTTTTTTCTAGCTAATATTTGGTGTCTTCTAGGTCCTCAGATTTGTTTGTGAAAGTTGGAGTAGTGTGAAGTATCAATTCTGATCATCAGCATCTATGAGCTCAGCTTTGACTACCCCATTTATTGAATCAGGCCAATCAATTCCTTCTCATGTGCTCGTAAACACTTGGTCCAAATAATGGATATTTGTATTCTTGTCCTGTGAATCATTGTGCATCAGGCTATCTTGCTTTCCTCTGTGACTTCTTCCAGTTCATTTTTTTTTTTGCTTGTCTATTCTTTGGACAGAAATTAAAAAAAAATACTTCTATTACCCCATAAAGAAATGCTTTAGTCAGAGTGGTTTCACCTCTTTCATTTATCCCTCATTGCAGATCGACAAGAATAACAAAAAATAATTAATATTTCATATCATGTCCTTTAAGTTCCAGTGAAACTTTTCATATTTCAGAGAGATTTCTTGATTGATATCATCTTGCTTCAACAGCAAGAAAACTACATCTTTTTTAGATGCTGCATTTCTTCTTTATTACAGGAGTTTTACAATGCCCTGCATAGTAGCTAGAGTTCTATGTCTCTATTATGTCACCATGCCTTAAATATTTTATAGGCAAGAACACTGTTTAATTCATCATGGCCCTCACACCACCTATTCATAACACAGAGTTAATGAATAGACATTCAATAAAGATTATTGGCCCATATATATTTTTAGTTAACGTGTGCTTTTACCTACAAATTGAAGATGCGCTGGCAAACTAAATCAGATAAGGTTCCTGGCCACATAGAATTTATAAACTTCAAGCTTTGTTGGTATGGGTATATATAAGTAAGAGTAAAAGTAACTAACAATACAAGAGTAACACAGTGTATGAGATTGAGATTAGCCATTTGATGTTTACTGGTACATGTAATCTTGTACTTGTACTTGGTAACAAAGTAAAGGAAATTAAACTTTTCTTAATGTCATGTTCCTTGGTACTTTGAAAATAAACCCAAACTATCAGCCTTTCTGGGGAATGATTATGTGGTTGTTGCTATTTCTGGAAGTTGCTTTCCTTGAACAAAGCTGAGAACTGGATTGTTTTTGCTATGGCACTTGAGCCTTCTGTGCATGTATGAGCATGTCACTTTGTTTCCTGTTCTCATCCTCCACACACTCACTGGTCATAACTGATGCATAGTTTATTTTTGGGTAATGTTCTGTTTTTGATAAGGTCATAACCAGTATCTAAAAGTCTGGATATATTTTTCTTCTCTAAATTCCAATGCAGATACAAGGTAGGAGAATACAATAGGCCTTGTATTGTGTAATGGCTAATATTGATGGTCAACTTGATTAGAGTGAGGAATTCCTAGGAAATTAGTCATGCATACTTCTGGGTGTGAAAAAGGCACTTCCAAAGTTGATTAAGAGGGGAAGATCTACCCTGGGTGTGCAGCACTGTCCCGTAAGCTGAGGACCAGAAAGAATAGAACAGGAAAAAGAAGATATTCCACTAGAATAGGCATCCTCTGTCTGTTTCGTGGCTGCTGTGATGTGAGATGCTCTGGTTCTCCACATCCTGTCCTCTATCATGAGCAGAAATCTCTGAGCCATGAACCAAAAGAATCAACAGTTCCTTTAGTTAAGTTGTTTATTTTTGGTGCTTGTTAGATGGATAAAATGAACACATACAGATGTCAAAAGTCACAGTTTGGGGGGCTGGAGAGATGGCTTAGTGGTTAATGTGTTTGCCTGAAAAGTCAAAGGACCCAGGGTTGATTCTCCAGGGCCAACATAAGCCAGATGCAGAAGGGGGTGCATGCATCTGGAGTTTGTTTGCAGTGGCTGGAGGCCCTGGCACACTGATTCTCTCTCTCTCTCTCTCTCTCAAATGAATGAATAAATAAATAAGCACTTTAAAAAATCCACAGTTTGATTTGTGTTGCTAAGACAACTTTCTTGTAACTTAAAGATCACTTCTATTATCTTTTGTTGATAAAATGTGTATTTTAAAGACAGGGTTACTGAAGACTGATTTGGGAAGAAGTCTACTTACAGAAAGCCAAAACTTTCATTTCCCAGTTGAAGGCATAAGTGTAAATTATGCCTCCAAAATATGAGACAAAACTAACTTTAAAGAAGCAGGTGACAGTACCAGCATGTAGTTAACATCCACAATGAGCTGTTGATCAGAAAGCCCTACAAGGTTTCTCAAAAGAAGACAGATTTCTGTCAGAGTACGTGACGACTCACCAAAGGTTAATGGTAAGACCCTACTTCCAAAGATACCATATGTTGTTGGTATGGAACATGGAGTGACCTGGTTGGAATCTGGAAGAGGGTCAGTTCCCCAGATAGTTAACTCATGTAGTGCCAGAAGGTGCTACATGAGCAACTGGGGGAAATGACCAACATCTGTTCAAGCAACTTGTGGTCTAAGGTACTCAGCAGCAAACAGCCCGACGTGATGCTCACACAAGTATAACAGTTTCACACAGCCATGGTGGGTAATCAGCTGTCTTGATTTGGCTAACAGATCTGCTCAGTGGAATGGAACCCATAGCTAGAGCTGGGAAACAAGTCAGAACCATATAGAAAAAGTTACCCTGCTCTCCAATGTCAAGCTTCCACCAATCATGGGCTACAAAAGGGCCTACACCTATTAAATTCTCTCTAAAATAATAATGGTTATCCCATTTATCTGGTGCTGACTTCACTCTTCACTGGAAAATTTGCTTCTCTTTTTCAGATGGATACAGAACCTGAGGAGAGAATCAGCCCATCACACCTTACCAGGGCCCCAGCTGAAACCATAGAGTAATTGAGAAAATGGGCAAGAGTGCTGCTTTCTTGGTGAACCTGGTACCAGCACAAGTGTGAAGGAGATAGACAAAGAACACTCAACTCCTACCAAACCAGATATCCAGAGACACAGAGGCTCCCAAGACCTCATCACTGAAGTAGACGTAAAATGTACCCAACATGGCTCAGGGAAATTCATGGAAGAGGGGGTGGAAAGATTGTTAGGGACACAAGTTGGGACTTTATGCACAGAGACATTGCCTCTTCTCCATAACTGATAGCTACCCCCACAAAGCACGACCCACATTCCCAAACAAGGAGGGTCCCTTCAGATGGGGAAGGACAGGGAGGAGACTAATGATGGTACCAGCATGGCTGTATACACACTGTGTATATAACAAAAAAGGGGGGGTGAGTGGCTCAGGTAAACTCAATTGGAAGCAGTATGATTAGATTTGAACATTGAGGACTTTCAAACTAGGCCTTATAGAAAGTATGATGCCAAATTTTAACAAAGGCCTTTAAGCAATTAAAGAGACATGAATAGTAGGGGCTATTTAATAAGAGATATTTGGAAAGAGAGATTGACATGGAGTCTTTGGCCTTTGATCATATAATCTCAATAAGCCAGCTATTGATTTGTTTATAAGCAATCACAGTAGCCCAATCTGTGCTTAAGAAGAGATAAGTAAGATACCTGTTTGGCTCAAAAAGGAAGGTCAAAGACTATATGCATAGTAGAGGCATTGAAATTTAAACTACTAAGCATCATTACAAGAGAATCAATGAACACTGATTATGAAGCCAGTCAGTCCAGCTTCCTCACTGGTGGTTGTTAACATGTGCTATGAAATGAACACATTAGAATATAGGTTACTATTCTATGAGTTCCAACCCTTTGAGACTCTGATAGCATTAAATGCTCAAAACCTGTACTTCAACTTTTTAAAAATGAGTAGATATTTTAAAGGTTTCTATACTTGTTTTAATGTGTAAAAAATATGATTAACTGCCTTCTAGTTTTAATGATTTTTCCAGTGTGACTAAAGAATGACTTCCAAGGGTCTCCTAAAAAACACACCAGCTGTCACAAATAACTTAGTTTTTCATAATGAAAACAAACATCTCCTGAATGATACCTTTAATAAGTTCAGAATGTTAGCATGTGGATTCCAAAGAGGGAATTACTTACAATTTTAAAATGGCAAACTTTGAGGAAAAAAATAACACACAGCTTAGAAATAAAAGATACACTTATGTGTCATAGCAGAGAAATATAAGAAGAGATATTGAAAGGGCAAATGATATGGTTTCACATAATTTTATGTTGACAATAAGAGTAGGACCCTGGAATATCAATATGACATCCAAAGACCTCTGTGGGATATGGTAACAGTTGGTATCAGTACTTCTTGATATCCTTTTTTTTTTGAGGGGCGTTAAGGCTGTGGGGTGTTGTTATCAATAATATACTCAGAACTGCAAGAGTTAGAGTTGTTTTGATCATAGGACCATTTAAAATGCCCATGAAACTTATAAATTGTACTACTGTGACATGCGCATATGCACCATTTTACCCAAATTATGTTCTACCGTGTCAGATTACTCTCCATCCTCCAGAATCAGACATGGAAATGGAAGATATTGTTTAGAGAAAGAGTGTGGGAGCAGCGCTAGTGAAGGAAAAGGAGAAAGGAGAAAGTTCAGGTAAAAAAGTATAGAATGAAAAGCTTGGTGGGATCAACTTACACGATGGTGCATTTTCAAGAGGGCTAAGCACAGTCCCATCTGTTCGAAATAGGCATGCCTTAGCATCTCTGCTATGCTCCGTCCTTGGTTGGGAGAAGTTGACCAAATTAGGGTACACAGGGGGTGTATTTCTTTCAAAACAGACATCTGCAGGTTAAATAAGTCATCAGGTTACAGTGGTGCAGTGGAGAGTCCATTGGCATTGAACAAAAATCTTTGTCCTGCCAAATTCATTTGGTGTTTTGTGCCATAAAGAGTTCTGGGCACCTACTGTGCAATGGACATCTGGCATTCAAAGACAAAAATCACAGTTGTCGACTTCAAAGATCTCACAATAATCTTAGCACATACTGAAGTTTATTTCTCTCCTTCTCAAACCCTTGCACTTTCTGCCTTGGTGTGCCCTGTCCTCCACACCAGAATGATTAACCCACACTCTGCTACCTTTGGTTAGCCAAATGGAGAAACAGATGCTTGGGAAGTGGGAGGAGAGGTCAGGTCTACTCTGCCCTCCTCTCTCCTGTGCTGGGCTTTTTCCAGTGATGGCCATCCCCTGTGTAGTGACAGTTCTTGCAATTCTTTTTCCATTGTTCCAGTTTTCAATGCTATAGTGACAACCTTTATTTCCTTTGCTGTTTCTTGCCTTTGAGTACTACTACTCTCTGAGTCCTGAACAACCCTTGCTTGGTTCATTAACCTTTCACATAGCTTTGTAGACATAGATTTAGTTCTCTTGAGCCATTTGAGTGTCATTCTGTGTCTATTGAGACTTTGCCTATTATAAGAAAAGTCATACATAATATCAAAACAGAAGAAGGAGTACCATAAGAGAGATATTTTGCAATGACCTTTTTTAGAAAGACTTTTTTTTTGTAAGACAGCAATGGGGGGTGAAGCTATTGAGAAAGGTTATTTGACGTAGGGTATTAATAATTTAACACAAGAATAAGCAAGTGTTAGATGAAGACTTAATAGAGGTTAGCCTGACATGTTATATTCATTCTGATTTTTACTATTGTGTCTTTTCATTTTGCACCTTGGCTGAGCTATCTTTTAATTCAACAAAATGTTACACTTTAGTAATACCTATGAGTTCATATTCTATTATATATTACTGGAGAATAACTTGTGTTAAAGGCATGATGCGCTTGAGGGCTGAACACAAAAGTTATGCCTTGGGGAATATTTTATTTTTAATATAATGCTCACTTTCTAGGAGCATAATACTCTCAAGATCCATGCTTACTTCATTAAAGGCAGAAAAATGCAGACTTGTGTTAATGTGTATGGCTGATAGTTTTCTGTATGTCATTCTATTTTGTGGGTTTTTTTTTTTTTTGGCTGCTATGACCTTTTCACCTTGATGTATTTGACAATTTTGTGCTAATTTAGCATGAAACAATAGCAAACAAGAGAAGATATCTTCTTACACACTGGTGGAAGACATGGACATGTTGAAGGAAGCTAAACAATTGTGAATCTTTGACCTTCTCCTTAAGTAGGGCTTCAGTCCAGCAAGCTCATTACAGGAAAAGCTGTTAGGATCCCTCGCATGTTGGCACACAGCTGCTGCTGAACACAAGCTGCCAGCCAAGAGGGAAGCCTCATTGGTGCATGACCAGTCGTCACTGCTTCAATTACATAAGCCTACTCAGTGCACTTAGAGCAAAACTCTTGAACCCCATTCTCATTATTTTTGTTCCCTTTTATTTTTTATTTTTATTTTTTAACTTGTGTGCTGAGATTGTCTTGCCATCCTATCCAATGCACTCATACTGTGGGCAGGTAATGAATATAAGTGCTGTTTGTGTTAATTATTCTATCTGGAAAAAGCCACATTTGTAAGAAATGCCAGCATTTAGATGCAAGGAAACTTTCCATAAACAATGCCACTTAGATCCTGTAAAATTCAAGGTGGACATTAAAGCACAAAGAAATGAGATATATGGTACCCATTCTCACTCATCTAACAGGAAAGAAAATGAACATCAAGACAAGATTCCCCCACTTTTTCTTGTTTTGAAGACTTAAAATCTCTTGTATTTTTCTTTTTTTCTTTCAGGGTTTCTAGGCTAAGACAACTTATCTTAAGGTTGGTGCAGTCATTTTCCACCTCTAAGTCAAATATTGGTTCTTTTGTGGCCAGCCCTCTCTATGGCTGTGACTATTTTAGTGGACAAATCATAATAAGCATTGATGATAAGCTACAGTCTGTGCTCCACTGCATTTGTACTGAGCCTGAAATTATCTGGCTTTTCCAGTTTGGGCTCAAAGAGACAAAGTGAAAAGAACACTGGGTTAGATTCCCAACACCACTGGTAATTGCTACTTGAACTTGGGACATATGCTTCACCTCCTTTAAGAGATGAACTAGACCACATGGCTTCTAAATTATAACATTCTGACGTCGATGTTAAGATAAGCCACCTAAAAATGAGATTCTTCTTGATGATAAGTAAATGAGCACTGTTAATGATGAAACTTGCTGATGACTCTTATAATATTGTTCAAGTATGATGTTAGCTAGTTTGTAGAGAATTGTTTCAAATCAGTTTGTTTATGTAATTGTGCTGGAAGAAGGACAGTATAAATTTGTACATGATCTGAGAGATATATTATTTTAAAAGAAATGAAATTGCTTTTAGTACATTAGCCATAAAAATATAGACTAGGCTTAAAACATGTGGCCCAAATATTTTAGCAAATTAACCATGTTGACATGATTTTTACTTCAATATATCGAGCTAGTATGGGTAGTATATAATTCTTGCTTCAATAACTTGTGTGCAAATCAATCTTGAATATTTGTAGCTTTTCTTTATTTTCACAGTAATATTCTCTGAATTATCTAAAATACAGGCCTCAGGATTATAGACCTATTCATAGCAATGCTGTATGTGAAATCTGCTGGAAGTGTTATCCAGTGCTTTAAAATGAGTTACTAATCTACTCTTCTTGTGAACTATTGCACTTACCTGGTAAGTGTAATTTGCATTACATTTAGTGTGTCACTATGAGATAAAATTTGCATATTGACTTGTGTAGGATATGTGTAAATTGAGCTATATATGCCATCTTTCCCGAGGTTTTCTATATGAAATTTCATTGACTCATATGTTTAGAAAAGTACTGGTCCACAATTCACAGATATAGTTTTCACTATTGCTTAACTTTTATACGATTCATGTCAAGTAGAGCTATAAATACTATTATATAGGAGCTAAAATAATATTAACCAAATTTTTAGGTAAGTAAAACTAGTTAGCTAAAAACCAAGAGGTAAATTTTCTTTTACAAAAAAAAATATCCATGAAAATGTTAAGGAAGTAAGGAGTGTCTTCATTAGGAGCTGAAGCCTGTCAAAATAGCTTGAAGAAAATCTGAATAAGCACACTTGTGAAGCTCTTTTGCTTTAGAGGATGTAGTGAATTGGCTCCAGAAAATTAATATTAAACTGGATGAGCTACCCAAGCATAAAAGTTGAAGGAAATCCAGATGCAATTTATTCAAAGTAGATTAGGTATTACGTGGATTTATAAGGGGCCTTATGTCTCAGTTCTTAACCATACTATCTGACAAGAAATATCATGCATCATTAGCATATCTAATTTTTAATCTCCCATGCACACTCCACCCATGTACACTTTTTTAATCTCCCATGTACACTTGGAATGTGTGTTGAATGTAGCAAATTTTCCATCAGCTCATATCATCAGAGGATAATATGGAGTAAATGGTCCTAAATATGACCCTAAATACTTGCTTACTTGTGCTATATTTTTACCCAAACAATATGAATGTATGGACAATTGACACTATTTCAAAAGAAGTTAACTGTTCATAATTAACAAAAGTTTAAAAATTATAAATCTTTTTGTATGATTTCTTTTTTGTTCATTTTTTATTTATCTGTTTGAGAGTGACAGACACAGAGAGAAAGGGAGAGAGAGAGAGAGAATGGGAGTGCCAGGGTCTCCAGCCACTGCAAAAGAATTCCAGATTTGTGTGCCTCCTTGTGCATCTGGCTTATGTGGGTCCTGGCGAGTAGAACCTGGGTTCTTTGGCTTTGCATGCAAGCGCCTTAACTGCTAAGCCATCTCTCCAGCCCTGGGCATAAATACTTCTGAGAATCTTTTTACAGTTTTGGAAACTTCCATCTTAAAAAAAAATGCTCTGACATTAGCACATAATTCCTGAACCTTATGCAGTGAACTCATGAAAATTAAAGGTGTCCAATCTAAATAATACTAAAATACAAGCCTGGAATAAATGGTCACTGAAAGTCATATGAGAAGGACAACTGCTATAAAATATTTCAAGCTAAGCACTGGAGATTTTTGTGACTTTTGAAGGATGTAGGTTTGGGGTATTTGGGGTACCTATATCTCAAAGGCTGGTCACCTGGTCCACTGGTGTTCAGGACTCAGCATCTAGAGTTACAAGAGAATAGGACTGTAATCTATTACAAAAGAAGGTAATAGATTGTGAATTAGTTTTATGCAACATAGCCCTTTAGGTTACAAGTATGACATACTTGTACAAGTGAAGTAGACTCATGAGTGCAGACAAAAGGCATCAGGGGATACTGGAATTCCATAGGAACAGCAGCAAGTCTTGTGATGAGATATTCATAATCAGTTCTGATTTCAAGGTAGGTAAGAGACAGATTACTGTGTCCCTCTCTAGAAATAAAATATGTACTTTTGTATGTATATAACATAATCTATCCTGAGGCTTCTTATTTTGTCTGCATTCATGTTTGGCTCAGTTTCAATCTATTTTTTTCTTTCTACTAACATAATGCTTTGCCTACCATGATGCAAATGAGAATTTCATTCATTTTGTTACTTCACTCTGGACATTCATTCTGTCATAGCAGACAATCATGTAGACCATTGTATTATTTAAGTTGGCTATACTTAAGTACTGCTACTCTGATGGTACAAATATTTGATGTTATAGAGGAAAGAAGGAAATGTAAGGCAAATAGAATTTGTCATCCACTGCTAAACAACATCTTTAGGAGACTTCTATAAATTTATGAATGGGCAAGCTTCCTAAAGAATAGAAGATAACATGGCTGAGGTTGAGATTTTAATTATTTAGTTCAGCCATTTATGGGTTAGTAAACCAGATCTCAAGGATAAAACAAGTTTCTCTTTTGGAATGGTTGCTAATTTCTATGGTGCAAATAATGTCATATTGGCCAACCTCAGCTCCCTATAATTGACAAAAAATGGCTTATAATACATACCGACATCAGAATTGACTCTTGAGGGCAAGAACTTTCAGTATCTATGGTGGTTTAGATGTAAAATATCGCCCATTGACTCATGCCCTTGAATACTTGATCCCCAGTTGGTGATGCTGTTTGGGAAGCCTATGGAGCATTTAGGAGGTGGGTCCTTGCAGGAAGAAGTGTGTTAGTGGGGGCTGTCCTTGAGGTGATATAATCTGACCCATCGTGTTGCTCTTTAGCCTTTTATGCTCTCTCCCTGCTGATGTGATGATGTGACACAGGCTGTCTACTCCTGCTGTACTTTCCCTGCCATGATGGTGTAAACTGAAATAAACATTTTCTTTTCATAAGCTTCTTTTGGCTGAGAATTTTGTCCCAGTAATGAGAATATAACTGTTACAGCATTAATACCAGAAAATCTATAGTAACTTAATAAAATTATTACTAAAGTGCCTATCACTCATACAAATGTTGGAATTAGTAAAATTGTCTAAACATTTAAGACTCTTCATGCATGCATTTATGGAGTATATTTATATACACACATACATGCATATGTGTGTTGACTCAGATCAGGTAAGATGAAGTAGAAAATGTACAAAAATGCAAAAATGACTAATTGCCTTATTTATCCAATGATAGTACCTTTAAAGAAATTTGTATGATTTTCCATAGCTCTTTCAAATTTGGTTCCTACTATGTGCCCATCTCTTTTTATAAGTATGATTTTGTGCTTTTATTGTTCTGTCACAATAAATTCAAATTATTTCACATTTTCAATTTGTTTGATTAACATTTTATACTGTGAAAATTGAGGTTCATTATTTTGGTGTTTCATCTTTCCTTACTTCTCCAATATCAAAGCTAATATTTATCTAGCAATGTGACTATATTGATCCAACTCTTGGTACTGCAGGTAGCAACCTATGAAAGGCAAAATCATCCTTATGTAATCATAGCAAAATCAGTCTGGCAGTATTTTCTGTTTGCTTTACTCAAGAACAAACAATTAATTTTGAAGTCAACTTGACTGGATTTGTATTCTGTCATTTTTCATACTTTCTGAGGTTAATGTTTGAAAAAAATCATAAAAGTAGCATTAGGAAAACAATTCCATGTTAAGCTGACACTATCTGCTTTAAAAACGGATACTCCTTTCTTAGAAGCAGCTCATACCGGAGCTCAGGTAAAGGAAAACTTAAGAAAATGATGAGCTTTTCATTTTTGTTCATTTTCTCCACTAAAGCCAAGCTTAAAAATTTGACATTGATATCGAATATTTCTCTCGAATGTTTCCAGTGGCAATCCAATGTGCTCCTTTTTGGATCTCTTACACATAACGACTCATTGTTACCACTTGAATCTGGCAGCTGATGAGGTACATAGTCAGGAATGTGCACTCTGAGGTTTAAGGCAATGAGGAAAATAAGAAAATTGAATAAAATTGTGGCTCAAAAACGGAATCACTTCTGGAGCTACCATTTCAGTCTTGGATGATCCCAAAGTTCCATACTCTTGGTACCCAGGCGATGTGACCTGGAGATGTTATGACCTTTAATAGACGTTTTGGTGGGAAGTCATTAGATCATTTGGGACTGCGGGGGAGGGGTTGCTAGCCTTTTTCTCTCATTCTTTCCCATTTTCTGCCCCTGAGGGGAGTATGTTTCCCATTCCGTATGCTCCTTCTGGCCATCATGTATGTCCTCACCACAGGCCAGAAGTGATGGAACCAACTCTCATGGACTGGAATCTCTGAAGCAGAGAGATAAAATAAAACTATAATGTGGTTATCTCAGATGTTTCGTTATAGTGACAGAAAGCTGACAAAAATATAGTATTTATACAAATCCAGGGAAGAGTAATATTTTATTTATTTATTTATTTATTTTTATTTATTTATTTGAGAAGGACAGACAGAGAGAAAGAGGCAGAGAGAGAGAGAGAGAGAAAGAGAGAATGGGCACTCCAGGGCCTCCAGCCACTGCAAACGAACTCCAGATGTGAGCGCCCCCTGTGCATCTGGCTAACATGGGTCCTGGGGAATCGAGCCTTGAACCGGGGTCCTTAGGCTTTTCAGGCAAGCCCTTAAACTCTAAGCCATCTCTCCAGCCCAAGAGTAATATTTTAAAATCTGACATCCAGTGTCTTCAAAACCTCATGTTTGGTAAAGGAAAAAAAACAAAGCTTTAATTACATATATTTTCTAACTATCTGTTTTGTCTCTCCCTTATCTTATTCTAAGTGGGGATGAAACTAAGCTAATATTGGGAATATATATATATAGCTTTGAGACATTTTAAAATTCACTACAAAGAGGGTTTTAAAGTTTCTGGGCATCCACCTGTTCATTAACATGTGAATTACTATCTTAGAATGCCATCTAATGAAATATTTTTTCAGTGTATATGTCTAATATAATTGAAATTATCAATTAGATTTGTGTTGCTATTTCCCATTGCCTGATTGCCTGGACAAAGCCTTTTAAAAGCTATCCCCTTTCAATAGTGTGCAAGCAAAAAGAGAAAAAGGACTGAGAGATAAGATCAAATGTTCTTAGTGCTTAGCCTGTAAAAACTAACAAGGACTATTGATGCCTTTGTCTGTGGCATTGCAAACTGGATTGAACTGAACACTGTTTTCCTGCTTGACAGGGAGAGTAATGACCACACATGAAAGGGAAATTTTGTGTTGTCAATTCCACAGCTTAGAACCTAGCCTGCGATCTGACACTCACTTTCAAACTGCTTATAATTCCTGTCATTCATGTACATTAGTCCCTGGGAATTTATGCTGCCATCTTGCTTCTCGGACCCTACAACTTTTCTTTTTCTATTTTCGAGGTAGCATCTTGCTCTAGCCAAGCCTGACCTGGAATTCACTATGTGGTCTCAAGGTGGCCTTGAACTCATGGAAATTCTCTTAATTCTGCCTGTGAAGTGCTGGGATTAATGACATGCGTCACCATGCCCAGCTGTGCTACAACCTCACTCTGACTTGGCCATATCATTCAGGGAAAAATTACCCTCAAACAGTAGGAATATATAAATTTCTTTCTCATGTGTAACACAGTTAGGCATGACCAAGCACTCCCAGACTCTGAACTTGGGTGACCTACTTTCACTTCATGCAACCTTCATTACTACCTCACAATGTAGCTTTAGACTGTACAGATGAGGAAAATTAGCCCTGGGATGTTTGGTGGAAAGTCAAGGGGATGTGACCTAGTTGAAATTCAGACTGAGAAATCACTGAATTCCCAGAACAATGTGTTAACCACCACTCCTGACTGCTACCAATATTGCCATAGTACTGGGGAAGGACTTGTTCCTATCTATATAAAAATGAAAAAGCTTAATTTAAATAGTCTACTCTTGATTTTTTCAGTCTTACTCAAGTTACACATGTTCTACTTATACATCTAACTCATTTTATCACATTTCTCTGTATGGTGAATTGACTCCTTACTTTCCTTACAACTTCCTAGACTTCAAAGCCCTAACTTTTTGTTCAGAAACTCTCTGCAAAATATTTTACTCCAGATACTACAACCCCTGTAGATCATCTGTTTTCTCAAGGCTTACTTGTTTGACATCACCTTCCTTTGCTTCTTATCCTTGGGCTATTTTACACCTAGAGACTAAAGATCAAAGTTAGAAACTATTCCTTGATCTTTCTCTGTTGGGTTTCTGTTTCAGTCTGTACTTGATTATTGGAGAAAGAAAACTAGGCAGTTAGCTTAATGATTTTTAAGGAAAGTGAATAAAAGAGGGCTAAAAGAATCTTGAGACACCATAGTACTAAATTTAATGACTAATTATCCATCACAAAATTTAAATATGAAAGAGGTGACAAAAACTTATTTTACTACCCTTACTTTCTGTGTGATAAATGCATCATCCGGAGAGCTTATGTAACTTGCCTGTGCTGTTTGGACTAGTTAATGAACAATTTACTACTAGTCTCATACATGAGAATATTCTTCCTTTTATAATGCACAATTTAGTTTTAGTATTTCCATTTATCTATTATCCATCTACCTACCTACTTACTTACCTATTTGACTGTCTAATTGGTGACTGTGAGTCAGGTCATGTTTATCAAGGACATACTATGTTATGTGTATTAGACCTTGTAGGAGACACAGATATAAATATAACATGTTCTTGTTATTGATGTTATTAGGGTATGTGATCCAAGATATGCAATACTAATATATTTCCAATGTTATCAAGTAAATTCACTGTGATTGATAGTAAAATCTTCATTGAGGTGAGAGGAGGATCAATTTTTTTTTTTTTTTTTGGTTTTTTAAGGTAGGGTCTCACTCTAGCCCAGGCTGACCTGGAATTCACTTTGGAGTCTCAGGGTGGCCTCGAACTCACGGCGATCCTCCTACCTCTGGATCAATTGTTTTATAAAGCATAACTTTAAAAATTATATATATATATATTTTTTTGTTTGTTTACACATGTGTGTATGGGCATACCAAGGTCTCTTGACACTTTAAGCTAACACCGGATACTTGCATGGTTGTATCTCCTTTTGCATCCATCTTACATCAGTGGATTGGGAGATGAAACCTGGGCCAGCAGGCTTTGCAAGCAAGCACATTTAATCACTGAACCATCCCACTAGCCCCTACCATAATTTTTTTGATTAGTTATTTATCCAACTCATGAAGGCCAGGGAAAGGGATAGATAGAGGAGAAGTAACTGGTTCTTGTTCAGGAGGCATACAATAGAGGTCCTTGAACACAGTGTCTGAGAGAACACTTAGAGAAGGTTCTGGCTGCAGCATAAACATCAAGAACTTGTTGCCAGCTTGAATCAGAAGAGTGTGGCAGAGATAGAAAGGCTTGAGAGTAGAGCTTGGGTTTTACTCAAAATTCAGTGTCAACTTGGATGTATGTGAGTGTGTACTTGAACTAGTTGCCTAGGAGATAGAAGAGACAGAAATTAGTGTTCTGGTTGTTATTCGTATATGTTGTCTTGGGGACTTACTAAAGATAGAAATATAAAAAAAGAAATTGTCTCATATTACTTAACTCATTTATTCATTGAAATATTCAATGTAAAGGAGTAGCCTCCACATTATGATGGCTCAAGAATTTTTAGTTCATCTGCTCTTGAGTTTATTGTGGCAAATTTATTATTTATGTATCTTCAGAACATGGAATAATGACTGTGGATGTACTGAATTCGTTTAGTGACGTAAGTAATAGCCTATCAGTGCCTGTCTGTGAGTGAAAAATGATAGAGGTGAAAATGAGGGGGCTAGTTTTGGCCTAAGCATTTATGTAGATGTGAGTGGGTGGGTATGAATCTTTTAACAGCAATGTAGTATATAATATTATAATTTACTGTCAGGATGGTATGAACTAGCCAAATAGTGTAACAAAATGAGTGATTTAAGGATGCTTTTCATAAGAGTCTGTATCTTTTCCTCTCACTAATTTAAATGAGGTCAAAACATTAGTTAAAAGTTAAAAAATAGGTTGTCAATCATTCAGATGTCATGTCTACATTAAACTGAATTTTTCAGATGTGATGAAATGTTTGGTTAGTTTAATCAAACTGTTTTATGTATATAGATAGTTCATGAGTATACCATGTAATTTCAGCTTTACCACTTAATCCCACACATATTAAGATTTATATGATCTTGCTTCATAGAAATTCTAGGTTTCACCAAACTTAGAAGTTCTCACAGGGCTGGTGAGATGGCTTAGTGGTTAAGGCACTTGCCTACATAGCCAAAGGATCCAGGTTTGATTCCTCAGGACCCATGTAAATCAGATGCACAAGGTGGAACATATATCTGGAGTTCCTTTGTGGTGGCTGGAGGACCTGGCATAAGCAATCCATTCTCTCTCTCTCTATCACTCTCTGTCTCTTTCTCTCTCAAATAAATAAAAATAAAATAAAAGAAGAAGTTCTTAACAAATATGGTTCTTGAAACTTAAAAATCTGATAAAATCTCCAGTGTGAAAATAAAACCCCATATAAACCACAGGCTTATATCTCAAAACCCCTGCAATGTTACTTGATTCTTGTTTAAGAATTTGTAGTGCTTAGGCTGTAGCTCAGGAGTGAATGCTTCCTTAGTGTGCACAAGACCCTAAGTTCAACAACAACAACAAAAACTTCTGATAAAGTTTATCAAGGGATTAAATTACCATTATTTGTTGCACGAGGGAAGGAGAAAAACATGCTGGCCTGGTTTATACTGCCATTTAAGTGCTCAACATGACAAATAGGAAGGAATTAGTGATGTTTTAATTAAAAGCTAATTAAACAATGTATATTTAATTATTTCATACATACACATTTGTATTAATAAGGATAATCTATTTTGAAGCAGAGATAATAAGTTTCAAATTTTGTGATCTGACAGGGCAGGCAGGGACTTACTTCTCATTTTAAGATACGGAGACTGAAAAGACGGTAATGTCTGAGGGGGTAGAGTCTCCACTGTCTCAGGGCTACACCCACCTGAACATAGCTTCCTGAGTCAGCCTGGGATGCAAGAGAGAAAGGAGGATTTCATACAATTTAACTGACTGAGTTATGATAGGCCTAACACATGCTACTTCCTGTGAGCAACCCCATGACAGGGAAGTGTGACCCTACACAGTCCCTTGAAGGAGAACATTGATGACAGCTGGGCACATATTAAATCCCAAGTGTTGCTATGGGAAGGAAACAGAAGCAGTATTCCTAGTGTCAAGATAACTATCCATGGGGAGAATGTGAGTACACATCAAAGGATGCTATCATTATAATGCATACAATGAAGAAATAGAAAGAGTGTGTTCTGGAGATGCTGCAAAAATAAATTTATTTAAAACATGTCTGGGATGGACAAGCCAAGTCAATGTTTGGGTTGAAGAGAAAAACTGAATCTGATATCCTCTGAGATCTCAATTTGCAAGACTTTTATGATGCCATCTTTGAAAATTATGGCATTGAAATTCAAGTAACACTGTTGTTGAACTTGGCTTGATTTTATGAGAGTCAGGAATTGTAGTGCTGGGAGTGAGGATATAGCTTAATGACAGAGTATTTGCCAAGCCTGAGATTTTTGTTTTTAATCTATTTCTAGTATTGTGACTCCATTAAAACAATATTCTGACATAATACATTATGTTTGAGAGAAGGATCACTATATTAGATAGGCAATGTGTAGTGAACTTGAATTTTTCTTGATTGCAAATGCCTTTGCATCAGACTTCTTAATGAGTTCAATGAATAACAAATAAGTGTCAAGAAAGAATAATGTCTACTATTTAAGGAATAATCCACTCTATTTATTCTCCATTCCTCATCCTTGCAGGGAGAAAGCTTTCCAAAGCACACATACCCATGAACTCTCTCAGGGATCAATAGGTACAATTACTTTCCATTTACCTGGGAATTAAATGTCCAGTAGTTCAGCCTTCTTGGCCATATATATGAAGTGTGCAGAAATGAGCTCCAAGTAGTGAGAAAATTAGCCATTCTAAGACTCTCAATCTATTTCATGGGCATATTCCAGAGTAACTCTCACGCTTTCTCCTATAATCCTAAAAGTTTAGTATACAAACATAATTTTCACATTTGGTTAGACTCCTCCCCTGATTTCCATTTTATAATAGCAAGTACTAAACCAAAGTTAGGTGATTCTAGACTAAGTTACAGGCATGCCAGAGAAAGAAATAATAGTAAATTTTCAGAAAAGCTCCATCAGTAACTTCTCAAGTAAGCACCAGGAATATATATCAAAGAGTATGAAACAATTCATCCAGACCGGTGGTAAAATGGCATTTGGCATGGATCAGACTGGGAATTTAGTTGATGAGTATTATATTATACACTCTTTTGGCTCCTACTCGTCACCTGCATTGACTGATTTCACCTAGACTTCAGAGAAGATCTCAGGAAATGAGTTTCATGGGCATAGAGGAGGCAGAAAGCAATGCATAGTAAAATTCATAGCCTAAATAAAAGTTATCTAGTGCAATGACCTTCCTTTCTTTCATGCCTGAAAAGAACAGTCCAGAAATCACAGCATTTAGTTTGGATTAAAATATCTTCTTCAGCATCATACAACATATATAGTTTGGCTCAATAATTAGCTCACATATCACGACTGGTGATGGCCAGTCTTCATTGTCAACTTGGCTGGAGTTTGGAATCTCTACGAGACAAACCTCTGGACATGTACCTAATAATATTATCAGAGAGGTCTCATGGAAGACAGAAAGACCCACACTGCATATGGCTGGCACCATCCCATGAACTGGAGTCACAAACTGATTAAAATGTGGAAAGGAAGATGGATGAGCATTCGTATTGATTTTCTCTGCTTCCGTATTGCAGACACAAGGTGTCTAACCACTTCATGTTATTCCAATATGCCTTCTCTACTATGATGGAGTACACCTAAATCCTCCCTTCCTTAAATTCCTTTTGTCAGTAAGAAGAGTAACTAATAAAAGAATAGGTACAAGAAAGTGTGGTGCATATATACCATGGACATTTTTTAGCTATAAGGAAAAATAAAATAGCGGCGTTTGATGGAAAATGGATGCAACTGCCAAGTGCTTCTTCTAATCACATAGTTTACCTAAAAGAAGTTCTGACACATAAAACTGCTACTACAGTTCCAGTATGTGTTGAAGCCTCCTTTAGTTTTATGGAATTAAACATTGTTTCAACATTGATGCCAGGTTTCAAGGTGATCAACCAGGATCTGTATCAAGATCAAATTTCCACATGCTACGAGATAGGTGGTCTGTTACCAACTGACTCTGCCTCCTCAGCTATCCTCTAATGTCTCCTAAGCAAGAAACTATTTATTTAAAACATGTCTGGGATGGACAAGCCAAGTCAACTAGCCACCTCCCATATGCTTGTGAGCAGCATGCTGCAAGTGAGAGACTCTTCTGAAAGAAGGCCTAATAGAAACATGCAGAAGGTAGGTATAAAGTACAATCCAGGCAAGCCTATGTAAACTACCCACTCCACTACTATATATAGACAGGGAACTTACCACAGATTTTTAAGGTTTGCAGAAGTTTTTGGGTATACTGTTCAGAACCACCTGCTAATGTTATGGGATGAAGTCATATAAAAATATACTTTTTTAAAATTGTAGTTCTTCCAAACAGCTTCAAAAGACTCTCATTCCCTGAGAAAAATCCCTCTTATGTATTATACTAGACATTTCACACGTCTATACTCTAAAAGGCTATACAATTGCTTCTAAAGGCAGAAGTTTGGCAGAATGATGGCTGAATAATTTATATACAGGATCCCATCTCTCATTGGTTAAACGCTTTTAAGTAGTTCACTGTGTCTCAAAAAACAGTTCCTGCACAAGCATGTAAACTCCAAATCTGTGGGGAACAAACTAGAGCATTGCTGGGGTTCATGAATTTGGCAAGTGTCAGAATCAATGAGAGACTCCGTCTGGAGGAAACACCTAGATGAGCAGTAGGAGGTATCTGACATTGTCCTTTGGCCTCCATGCTGGGTGTGTGGATCTGCACACACTGACTTACTGAATCCTCCTCTCAACACACACATACTATACATACACAAATGCCAAGAAAAAGTAACTGAAAACCTCAAGAGCCTGTGTGAGGTATGTACAGTGTGGGTATGACAGGAAGCCTTTACAGGACACCCTGTGTGTTTTTGTACAATTTGCAGACAAATGTAAAATGTGACATAAGTAACTGATGATTCCAGAAACATGTGTCTCAGAGAGGCTCTGAAGTGAAGCATGGAAGTTTCTTAATATGACATTCAGTCCTGGATTTGATTATTGGTTTATATCATAGGCATAGCTAAAGTGATATAATAAGATATTACTAATGTGGTGTTTTATGAAAAAGAGAAGGTTGTTTCAGCTCTTGAAGCTGATCAGGATGAATAATGGTCATCTAAAGGTCTTCCTCTGGCTTGCAGACAAACTAGTACTTGGCTCTCACTTGGCTCAAAGGGAGCAGCCTCCTCTCCACAGCCCATTGGTGAGGGCCCACCTCTCATGACGGCATGGTTTCTCAAAGCCACCCGTCCATATGCTATTGCATTTGGGATACAGGTTTCAACATGTGAGTTTTATGGGGCTCTAACATCAAGTTCATAATATTCACAGTCCAGTTTTTCACTTCCTCTTAGGAGATCTTCAATTTCCCTAACCTTATAATAATAATAATAATAATAAAATTGATGATAATGTGTGGGCTCATTCTTACTGAGTGAAAGTATACAGTGTAGTTTGCATGGTGCCTTGAGCATAGTAAATGCTGAATGGATTGTCCCTGTTGTGGTAACACTTGCTAGGTGGCTTTGCAGGAAACCCAGCCTCAAATAGGTGGAAGAATAGGAAACTCCACAGGACTAGGGAGTCTTTCCTATGTAACTAACTGTAATTAGAATGTTACCTTCTAGCTCTGTCAGAACCTTGAATAATCCCTGAATATTAAATTTTTTCCTCTCTTCCTTTTCAAATGATAACTTTATAAAGGATGTAATTACTGGAAATTGATTCTCCCACTTTTAAAGCTAATGTGGAATGGATGAACCCATATTCCACATCTTTAAAAATCATGAGTTTTCTGCACTAAGTCAATTTTGACATAAAGATAACTGGGAAAAAATACCAAAAGCCCAGATGCTATGGACACAGTCTCATGATGTTGAATGCACATCTTTTAATTCTAAAAGCCTACAAAAATGAAAAAGGGTATATATGGGAAAACAAGATGAGCAGCAAGCACATTGGTGAAAGATATATGGTAATGCATAATAAGATATTAAAACTGACAGTAGAATACATTTTAATAATCCATTACTCGATCTCATCTGTAAAATTAAATTCAAGACTTGGTAATGCTTACACTGCCCATAGTTTAGTTTACACTGGTCATTAACTGCAGATATCTCACACTAGAGGTTTGGCACATTAAAGTAAATTGAAAATCACACTAATCAATTAACTTTGTTATATATCTCCTCAATGTGCTAAGCTATAGTGAAAAACTATAAATTTAAAAGAAATCTATTCACTGAATAATAGAAGATTTGGATTGGTATAAAGAAAAACAGTTATATATAGTCAAGATTTATGATTTCTTGGGGGTTTCACATTGGTTTTAGCTCCTCAAAGACAAATCCAGTCATATTTTTTCCCTATGTTTGGAAGAAGACATTGTCCATTGTTTTCTCCTTTATAAACATCATATATACGAAGGTTAGTACTCTGCAATGTGTGTGTGTGTGTGTGTGTGTGTGTGTACATATATAAAGGTAGTCTTCAAAGTTTGTGAGTCTCTGCTTATATGACTACCCATCATTTTTTGAACACCAGAATTTCAAAACTGAAAATCTCCTTCTGCTAAATTTTTTTTATCACATTTCCCTTTCAGAGAATGTTGGTTTTAGTTAAATCTCTTGGCACATAAAGGCTACCACTGTGTATTTCTGTGGAACCTCTGATATATCAGAAAAATTGGGACTGTTTTAGAGTAATACTGGAAATAATTCTCTCTCCTAAAGCTTAATTTGCCTGTGCATCTGATTGTGTTTGTTAACAATTTATTCCTGTCTACTTAGTTATGTTCTGCACTGCACTCTGGCTGACACAGCTCCTACTCAGGGTACCGCACAGTTTCAGAGAAAAATCACTAAATTAGTCATTCAATGTCACAAAGAAAAATACAGTTGTTGATTGCTTGTGGTCTCATTTCCAGCTGTTTCTTTTGAAGTCATATATTAATATTCACTTACGATATGTCATCTAGTTAGGTCTCCAGCTTCCTTGATTTTGGGGAATTATAGCCAGACAGGAAATTCAGGGGAATGATATAAGATCTTCATTTTAACCATTTAAAATCAGTTGCAGCTTATTGTTCCAATTAATTTCCATATTCAGAAACAGAAGACAATCTCACTATATTTCATCCATTAAAAATTCAGATTCAAGCCAAATGTGGTGGTGCACATCTTTAATCCCAGCACTTGGGAGGCAGGGGTAGGAGGATCGCTTTGAGTTTGAGGCCACCCTGAGAATACTTAGTGAATTCCAGGTAAGCCTGGGCTAGAGTGAATCGCTACCTCTAAAAACAAACAAACAAACAAACAAATCAAACAAAAAATTCAGATTCTGAAGAAAGTTTAATGTGAAATAGAGGATTTAAATAAATTTTACATTCCTCATGTCACTTCTACTTGAATGGGAAGGTAAGTTGACAGTTAACTCTAGAATAGTCTTTTTGAGTTAAGGATATTAAATTCCTCTTTTACTACTGGACACATATTTAGGTGATAAAAGACAGCTGGTGCAACACCTAAATTTCTTCCTGCTTGATAAAATAATATCTTTTCTGTTTATTTTTCCATCTTTTGCCTTCATTTCTGCTGCGTCTAAGACCATGTCCCATGAAAGTTGGAAAATGCATATACACAGCTCATTACCAGGTATTCAAGATCAAAATTCCTCATTATTAACTTATTTTGAACATGAGGCATTGTCTTCTTGCTTCTCTTCTATTCTAAGTACTTTCAGACTTTGAGTGTGCTTCTAGTAACTCAGTATTTTTAAAATTTCCATGCTCTTCTTTCATCCCCCTTTTTTGTCCTTTCTTTGAATCATGGTTTTTATTTCTGGTAACTACATGTTCCAAAACTGGAAAACAATCTTTGTTGCTTTCCATTTTAGAATGACACAGTGTCACCTTACAAAGCCGTATGCTGAAATACTTTGACTTTTAGACTATTGAAAATGGATAATATGTACATTTGACAGCTACTTATAAGTGTACCATTATTTTCTGCAGCAATTTTGTGGGTTTCCCAGGAATACTTGTTATAATTTGCTAGAAATATTTCAAATACATTCCCTTTGATGAAGTTGAATGCATCTTTTCTGGCCTACAATGTATTGTTTCCACAGCAAGACATTTTACTGGGTGAGGGCTCTTCTCCATGCAAGCATGTTCTCTTGTATGGAATTCAAGTGACCCTTTTCCCAGTACTCTCCTGCCTTCTCTCTACTACCAGAGGAGCAACACAGCAGTGGTCCCTCCCCCTTTGTGCTTTCCCAGCCTGTCATCAATCTGCTACTTGCTCTGATCTGCACAGACAGAAGAAAATGCCTCTGTAAGGAATTACAGTGAATTGTTCCCCTGGCATCAAGAAGAAGTTCGATCCTTCTCAGCCTTGCTCTCAAGCATTTGGAGAGAACTCATAGCACCCTGTCAGTTTCTCCTCACTTTCTTCTTTAAGTCTATTTCCTCTAGTCTTTCCAGCATGTTGAATATATAGTTGTGATTTTTTTTTTTCAGAGGGTTGAGAAAAACCAGTTCTGTACTGCCACTTTTGCTTCAAAGTTCAATCTTCAGAATTTGGCAGCACTTGCTATCTATTATTCTGGTCTCTTTTGAAACTGCTTCTGATTAAGTCCATTTTTATGAGGCAGGGTCTCAAGTTGCCCAGGTAGGCCATGAAATTGCTCTGTATATGGGGATGACCTTCAACTCTTGATCCTTCTGGCTCCTTCTCTCGAGAACTAGAAATACAGGCACTGTACCCAGCATAAAGTAAGACTATTCAGTAGGACCTAGAAGATAAATTAGAAGCCGTTAGATGAGAAAACACTATAGTTGGTCCTCTTAGGAAAAGTCTGATAAAACATTTTATTGGATTTCTCCATGAGAGAATGAGAACTATGTACTATTTCCTTTATTTGTACTTTTATCACTCTTCATTATTTATTCTTTTTAATAGTAATGTTTAAATTAACAGTATTATTGGCTATATAGTCTTTTGATTTTATTTGAAGGCAATCATTCTCATTCACTACTGTTATCTTTTATAGAAATCTTCCAAGTAAAGCAACTGAATTTGATAGACAGTTATGTAGACAGGGTTTAAGCTTCTGTGGAGTAGGGATTAATACTGGACATTTCTTGTCGCACTTACATCTTTTTGATGTTAATTTTACTCCATCAATAATTGTTGCATGGAATTCCACGCAGTTATCATCTGACAGTACCTTGTCTTTCTTTTTATGCAAATGCATTGCTTTTGGCCTGTGACTTCCCATTGGAATGCCTGTACAGATCTGTTCACACATTATGATATATAGAGAAGAAATCCAATTTTTTATGTGGCAATGCTTAGCCACTGGGGTTGAAAATTGTTCCTTCCTGTCCCAGGTGGCTCCTTCTGAGGTGCTGTCCCTGACTCCTCAGAAGGTTCCCTTGTTTCCTGATCTATCATGAGTACAGTGATACAAGCTTAGATGTACTTTCCTCAATTTCTACATCTTGTTCTTACAGTATTTATTTTTTGGCTCCAGACTCTTGATTTATTTCCACAACCAATATTTCTTTGTATATCTAAATTCTTATTGTAGACTATTATTTGCAGAAACCTATGCTAAGATTTTAATTTTTCCTCCTTTGTTCACTAAAGAATTTCAATTTTTTAGAACAGTGCTTAGAATCTAGTGATCACTCATGAGGGTGTGGTGAGTAAATCAGTCTCAGATGTATTGTGTCCAGAGGATGGTGAAGATAAGTGGCCTTCCTTGCAGAAAGCAGTCTTAAGAAATTCTGTTCCTCCAAACATTGTCTATAGCCTATGATTGATCATTAATAATGGGCACAGTCCACATCTTTCTGATGTATTGTTTAAAACGTGCCTCATGACTCTTCTCAAAGAGAGGGAGTTGCCTCTTCATGCTGGCATCAAGCTCCCCAGGAAAACGATGTCTTACTAGGTGAGTTACAGTAGTGTAACATGGAGTCTGATATGATGTATTGTTCTTTGCTCATAAATAATGTAAAGATGATGCCAAGGAAAGATAAAAGACAGTGATTTATTCCACACAACCTTTATGTAAACCTCATAAATTGTACACATGGGTGTTTGCAAATGTGACAGTGGTGGTGGCACTGGATTGAGGTGACTGTGACAAACATTTTATGCATTGAGAGCAAAAGCTGAAGAGGACATCCCTTCATGTTTCACTTGGGGTCTCTCCCCAGAAAGAAAAAATGTTAAAATTTTCAGAGTTAAGTAAGACTCAAGAATAAAACCATATATATATATATCCAAATTACATTATATAAAGCATTATAACAGGTGTATATATAGTTATATATAATGCCAAGTCATATTATATAAAATATTGTAACAAGTAAATTGATTTGCACAAAGTTTTATAATTTCCAAGAAACATACAGACATACACACATACACTCATACATATAAAATACATATACTTTTATATTTCATCATTTATAAACTTATATAAATTATACAGAATTGTGCATATACATTTATGTATTTGCACAGTATCCTAATGTAATAGGAAATCATACAGCCCTCAGCGTGTGAAGCCTTAGTTTTGAAATTTCAAAGGTTATAATTTTAAATCCTTTAGCATTTGTTTTCTATTACATACTATTAAAATTGGTAAAGAAAACACAATGGCTACAAATTTTAGAGAGAGAATTAATTATAACAGCTCAGTCTTCACACTGCTTTAAATGTGCTATGGGAAGTTACAGTGTGTAATGAAGATGAGCCTGAGAAGAGTCATAAACAAGTTACGTTTTGAGGAGTTGAAACTTTGAAGATGATGAATTGCTTAATAGTTGAGTGAGAAAACTAGGGATGAAGCATAGAACATGAGCAAGTAATTCTAAAATGGGGAGAGTCAGAAAAAATAATAACAACACCGCCCTCACCACCCAACAGCAGATCAATATAGTAGAGTTTATTACATTCTAAAAGTACAGAAATGTCATGATCCATAAAGTAATACATCATACTGAAATTTACAGAACTTATTCTACAAGTGTTTTCCAACCTTTTACCTCAGATTTGTCATGTGACTTCCTTTGGTAGAACCTGCACTTTCTTTTCAGAGGTTCTGAAATCCTTAAGCGAATTAAAGGATATCACCAAGATGCAACATAAGCTTAATTAAATTGACAGAGATAATAGTGTTAATTATTTCATTTCTACAGACATTTGGAAAAGGGTAACTTTTTAAAAAACTTAAATAAGAAATGCCATTTGTCTCTAAATGAACGTGGTGACTAGTAAGGAAAACGGCACCACGCGTTTCAGTTTCGTCTGCTACCTTGACCCACAGGGACAGATTGTCTGCACAGTGCACATGGAGTGCTTTGTGTCTCCCTTTGACTGGTGTTTGGAATCACACTGTGCTTTTCTTATAAAAAACATTAATTTTCTAATTAATTAAAAGGAAACATGACTGTAACAATAAGAATGGGAAGCATTGCCAGGCATGGTCTCACATGCCTTTAATCCCAGCTCTTGGGAGGCAGGGGTAGGAGGATCATCATGAGTTCCAGGCCACCCTGAGACTACATAGAGTTTCAAGTTAGTCTGGGCTACAGTGAAACCGTACCTCTAAAAACAACCCCACCAAAAAAGAATGGGAAGCATTAATATTAGAAATTCGATTACTAGCTATTACTAGCTATGTTGCTGTGTAATTACCAAACAGCCTCACAGTTCACCCTTGATGTAAACACATGGAAGAGCTTCCAGCTGAGAAAAAGAGAGACTTTGAAACACATGTGTCTCACAGGTTGACATTTTGGAGCTATGTGCCACATGTGCTTAGAAACTGTTCCTTATAAGAATAAAATCACTTGCATAGAAATTACTTGTTTGGAAAGTTCATTATTGGGCAAGGTTTAATACTGTTAAAATGTCTATAACATAGCGGCAGGAGAGATGCTCAGTGGTTAAAGGCACTTGTTTGCAAAACCTGATGGCCCAGGTTCAGTTCCTCAGGACCCATGTAAAGGCCGAACCACATAGTAGCACAAGCATATGGGTTTCCTTGGCAGTGGCAGATGGCCCGCTTGTGCTTACTCACTCTGTCTTTTCCTCCTTATAAACAAATTAAAACAAATAAAATTATGCCAAGCAAAGGGATTTACAGAGTCAATGCAATCTTCATCAAAACACCAATGATATTCTTCATCAAAACACTAATTATATTTTTCATAGAGCTAGAGTTGAGAGAGAGACAGAGAGAGGGAGAGAGACAGAAGGAGAAGAAAGTGAGAGAGAGGAAAAATATTGCAATTATTATTTTCTGGGGATTTGGACAATGTAGTACTACCAATTTAAAATTTCCTATATGCATTCCTGAATTAGCTTTATATATAGAACCAATATCAACTAGATTCAATTTTCCCAATTATCAAATTGGCAAGAGTATTTATTATGTCCCAGTTATGCACTTAGCCTAGTGATAAGGTGGTAGAAAAAAGTTAAGTACTCTAATATGTGGTCTGCATTCAAACAGAACAAAAAATCTAGTTATTTAATTGAGAAACATATGAAATAATAAATAGTACTTTAGAATTACCTCTCATTTGTCACTTTTTTTCTAGTTCATTATTTAATCAGTTTTCAAACCACATTGACATTTGGTGTCCTTTAAAAACATTTTTTTGAAATATTTTACTTACTTCCCATTGCAAATGGGTAAAATGATAAACCTTGTAGCACATGGTAAGTAACTATAGTGAGAAAAAAGGCCATAGCCTTGTGTTAGGAAACAACTCTTGCTGGGTCCCATTTTCCTGCTCGTGCATTGAGGAAATGACCTTTTTTTCCAGACTCTCATTTCAGTGAACAGTCTTGCAGGATATGGATAATGTCTTTCTTCAGAGCTAATAGCTGTTTTTTTTTCTTCTATTTTTCACTATGAATAAAGAGAATGGCTTATTTCAGTTCAAAAGACAGGCATGTGTGCTATGTAGTTAAAAACATTTCATTTTAATAAACTGAGCTTTTATCCCTGCAATACAACTGGCAAAAAAAAAAAGAAATAAAATTAAAAAAAAAAAAACAACTCATGTTCTATAGTCCTCATTGCTTTCCCTGCTGGAATTTGCATTTGGCGCAATGGAAATCTGTTGTTCCAGCAACTACTGTGAGGACTAAGGACCCTGCTCAGGGGCTTATGTCTGCCAGGTCTTATGTCTTTGTGAGCATCCAAGAGGAGACTGGCTCAGATATTTCACAGATATTTGCATTTTGTCCTCAAACTTGTGTTTTGATCAGTGTTGTGGTCTGAAATTGCCCCCAGACCTTACTTAGATTCTTGTGATTAAGCCCCGTGGTTTCTCCCCAGCTGGTGGAGCCTTTGGGAGGTGGAGCCTTGTGGGAAATGTGACTTCCTGGCTCTCCCTTTTAACCACACTTTTCTTTCTTTCTTTTTTTTTTAAATTTTTATTTATTTATTTTTTGTTTATTTATTTATTTGAGAGTGACAGAGAGGAGGGAGGGAGGGAGGGAGGGAGGGAGGGAGGGAGGGAGGAGAGAGAGAGAGAGAGAGAGAGAGAGAGAGAGAGAGAGAGAGAGAGAGAATGGGCGCGCCAGAGCTTCCAGCCTCTGTAAACGAACTCCAGATGCATGCGCCCCCTTGTGCATCTGGCTAACGTGGATCCTGGGGAATTGAGCCTTGAACCGGGGTCCTTAGGCCTCACAGGCAAGCGCTTAACCGCTTAAGCCATCTCTCCAGCCCTAACCACACTTTTCTTACCGTGATGGAACTTTCCCTCAAAACTGTAAGCCCAACTACACCCTTTGCTTCCATAGGCTGCCTCAGGCCAGGCATTTTGTTTCAGCAATAAGAAGGTGACTGCTACAGTTTGTTTTGTTCAGAAGTTCTGCTTGACCATCTACATATCTGAAGGGCAACATGGCTGGACATTGAAAAGCATCAGAGGAAGAGAAGAACAAGAGAAATATGATGCATATAATCAGAGTATAATGTACACATGTATAAAAATGTCATAAGGAAACCCATTATTTGGTATAATTAATACGGGATAATAAAAGAAGTGACAGAGGACTGCTTAGCACTGCAATATCTCAATCACACCTTCCATGGCTCAAGGTCCATTGCAGAAGAGGTGGTGGAAAGAATGTAAGAGCCAAAGGAAGGGTAGTACTCCTTACAACATGCTCCTCCAGACACAAAATGGCCTGGATATCCATGACCTCACAGTGCCTGACACTACCTACACAAGACCATCATAATAGGAGGAAAAGATAATGACATAAAAATAAGAGAGACCGATTGAGAGAGGGAGGGGATATGATGGAGAGTAGATTTTCAAAAGGGAAAGTGGGGGAAGGGAGGGAATTATTATGGGGTATTGTTTACAATCATGGAAGTTGTCAATAAAAGCATTGGGCAAAGCAAAAAAAAGGAAAAGGAAAAGAAAAATAGCTAAGTAGTTTATAAGACAGATAACCGAAGTACCAAAGAACTTTACCTCTTTGAAGCTGCTGTATATAACAGAGAGGAGTAAAGGAACTAGAGATCTCATGGCTGGGGTGTGTTGGGGAATGGGAAACTATTATTTGATAGGTATTTTATAAAATCTGCATTTGGAGCATTTTTCAATTAGAGCCATCTTTCCTGGTGGTTTGATTCTCATTAATATCCATATACAGATCTTATTGTCATTTGAAGATGTGAAATCATGATTATTTTCAAACTGATTTGTGTGACTATGTCACATTTTTCTCTATTCACAAATATAACTGCATTAATATTTCATAACTCATTTTCTCTTCCTCATATTTGCTAAACCACTTCCACTATCTCCCCCATTCCCCCATGCCACCTCTGGGTATGCCAGAGAATGTGATCACATATATATTCTTTGTTCATAGAAATTATATTTATTCTTGACTGGTTCAGTGATTCCAAGAATCTTTTTTGGACAACTCAAAAACTTCATGGAAGTATGGTTATTTTTTTTTGTTGTTGTTGTTGTATTTAGTTTAGAAAGGTTTTGTAATACCCTTGCTGTGGTGAAGAATGAATTAAATTTACAAATTGGTGGTGTTAATTTACTTCCCTGTGGTTTTTGCTGTTCCCTGATATTAAATGGTCTGGTCTTTTCCAAACATCAGAAAGTAGAACTTTTTTTTGTGGGAGCTGTGATGGCACCAAATACATAAGTCTATGTCTCAACGACTAGCTGAAAACTGCCATGTCATTATATAGAAGAAGTTTTATGGACCATCACAGCATCAGTGGTGCCTGAATGGCCATCCTTAGAACACCAGGTGCCACTAGCTCATATACTTGTTTTTGTCCCATAGATCTTATCCTATACCCTGACTAGGGGCAGGTTCTCAGCCTCTCCTATGCCAGACTCAAGAAATTGTATACCTATGATCATTTTGGGGCTGTGAAAACTCATGAGACATTTTGATTTCTTTTTCTACCCCATGGGATAAATAATTTGCAGAACTCAACCCAGAAGAGAAAATGCAATTATGAAATGTTCAAGAAAATTCATACAACTGGGAAACATTATATTAAGCAAGGTGATCTAGACCTAGAAAGCCCATGTATTCTCTCATATACAGTTCCTAGCTTCTAAATATTAAATATGTGTATCTAGTTGGGAGCAAATGTGAGAGTTAGGAAATGGGAAAGGTGCCCACGAGACTGGAAAAAAAATAAGAAGAAGCTTTAATGGAGGAGAGAGAGAAGGGAGGCAATAGAATATATGAAATAATGAAGTGCAATGGGGAATTCTTGGAGCCAAAGGATGTACCAGGGAGAGGGGCAGGAGATAGGGGGGCAGGGAGTACAAATCAAAGAAAGTATGCATGAAAATACCATAAGAAAACTTGTTACTTTGTAAGTCAATTTAAAAGTAAATTAATTAATTAAAAGAGAAAGGTTGGGGCTGGAGAGATGGCTTAGCGGTTAAGCGCTTGCCTGTGAAGCCTAAGGACCCCGGTTCGAGGCTGGATTCCCCAGGACCCATGTTAGCCAGATGCACAAGGGGGCGCACGTGTCTGGAGTTCGTTTGCAGTGGCTGGAGGCCCTGGCGTGCCCATTCTCTCTCTATCTGCCTATTTCTCTCTCTGTCTGTCACTCTCAAATAAATAAATAAAAATAAACGACAAAAAATTTAAAAAAAAAAAAAGAGAAAGGTTATAGAAAAATGAGAGGTATAGGAGAAAAGACCCAACCAAACCAAACTCTATGACAAGCATGTCCCATGTATATAAAACTGTGAGTGGAACTTAAAAATTCCTTATCTCCACAATATGTGGCTTTGTTTTATAATTTCTATATTGGTACAAAATTTGAACACCTCTTTGCATTTCTGCCCTGAAAGTTTTAATTTCCATGTTTCCCTACCTTCATTGCCACTTGAGGTAGAAAGGTGCCCTCAAATGACTAAAGACAGTCTTGTTCATCAAAATGGAAAGTGGACAATAATACATTGCAATTAAGTGTTGTTTTATTACATCAGGTTTCAATTTACAAGACTCCTAATTGCAATCCTTGCTGCTTTCCTCCTGTGCTTTGTGTCAAGCCTGTGATGTCTCCGCATGGTTTCCTTTATGTCTCCAATGTCTAAGCATGTTTTAGAAACCTGAATTCAAGCTCATTGCTTCTATGAAAACTTTTCTTACCACTCTAGACTGCACTTATTTTATTCATTAAATGTACAATCTCCAGTGCATTGTGGTTTTAAAATCATTTTATTTAGAATACTAAATTTATAGGGATGTGCTTCAGGTATCAAGAGAGAAGATATCGGGCTTCCTATTGCCACTTCAAACCAGAGAATCTCTAAATTGATCTGTTTGACATGCAGTTGATGGAGTATTTAATTTTTAGTATCTAGGTATTTATAAGGTTATATAAGTTTAAAATATTTTAAATGTTCCAGTTTGTTTATGATTATAATTAGCTTTAGGGTGCATTTATTTGGGAACTTTTAGGACTTTCATGTCCACTTTGGCTACTTTTCCCTGGGTCATTCACTAATTTATTACTATTCTTTGAAGACTGGCTAGATTTTAACATTTTTGTGCTTCCTCTGCACCACTGAACTTATACATAAGGTGGATATTTGTGATTTTGTGTGGCTTTGTTAACATAAAATTCCACCATGACTTAGGAAATGAAAACATAGCACTAGTCATGCAGAGTCGTATTGATTAGATGGGGCTCCATGCAGGTCTTCAAGGATGCATAAAGTTTGAAAATATAACTATGGAGAGGAGAAAAATTTATGAAGCATGGCAGCCTTACAAAAGCTTTGAAACTCAAAAAAAAATCAATTATGTCCACTTTTGTATTTTATAGCCAGTGTCTAGTTAAGATTCACCCTATAATCTTTATCATGGGGGATGTCTATTGAGAATAACAAGAGTGATGTTATTATAGATTGAACCTTCCATACATGCTGGTTACTGTGTGTTTTCAACTTCATTAGACCAGGATCGAAGGATTCACAAGTTGAAATCGTATATATTTCAGGGACATAATTTGATGTGTTGCTATATGCACATGTTTGTACATTGTAAAATTATCATCAAAATCAAGACATTATTTCTATCATTTCACATGGGTGTCATTGCCCTTCATATTGGTGGTGAGAGCTCTTAATACCTGTCTTTGGCGCAAGTTGCAAGTATGTAATATGATGTTCTTGATTATAGTCTCCATGTTGTATAATGGACCTCTAATACCTATTCATCATGCATAAATGAAACATATGACTTGCCTGAGATCTCTTCATTTTTCTCATCTTCCAGCCTCTGGTAGTGACTACTCTATTTGTGTGTTTCCTTGAGTTCTATTATATTAATTTCTGTGCATATATGAATCATGCAACTTTGTTTTTCTGCATCTGTAGTATTTCATTTAACAGTTTTACCTCTGGTTTACTAATTTTGTTGCAAATGCAGAATCTTATAGTTTATTTACTTTTATTGGAGGATGAATAATATTTAATATTACATAAAATAAGTTATTATTTATGAGATTCATCAGCAGTTTTAATTTGCATTTCTGTGATGGCTAAGGATGTTGAACATTTTTTACAATATATGTTAGCCATTTGTATTTCTTCTCTTGAGAACTATTTGTTTAGTTAAATAACCTGCTTACTAACTACAGGAATTTTTTGGTTTATAAGTTTTGTAGTTCTTTATATATTTTTGATATCAATCCCTTGTTTTAGGTGGAGCTGGCCAGTATTTTCTTCCGTTCTATAGGCTTTCTGTTACTCTGCTGGGAGTTGTTTTTTTGTTTTTTGCTTTTTTTCTATGCAGAAGCATTTTAATTTCCTGTACTCCCATTGTTTCCCTGGGACTATTTCCTGCCCTATTAGAGTCCTTTTCAGAAAGGTTTAACTCAGATCTATAACTACAAGTTAATTCTCTGTTTTCCTTTAGCAGTTTCAGTGTTTCTGGTTTTAAATTAAGGTATTTGATCCATTTTGAATTTATTTTTTCACAGAGTGAAACACGTGGCTTCAAATTCATTCTTCTGCAGGTGGGTATCTAGTTTCTCCAGCGCCATTTGTTGAATAGGTGGTCATTTTTCCAGTGTATGTTTTTGATGCCTTTGTCAAAACTTAGGTGACTGTAGGTTGCTGTGTGGCTTTACTCCTGAGTCTTCTATTCTACTCCATTGGTCTGTGTCCGTTTCTGTTCCAGTACTGTGCTCTTTGTCACTGTGTCTCTATAGTATAATTTTAGGTCAGGGATAGTGATAACTTCTGCCATCTTCTTTCTATTTAGGAGTGCTTTGGCTATAAGTGGTCTTTTTGTGTCCATAAGATTTGTTAGAATATTTTTTCTAGTTCTGAGACCAGTAGCATTGGGACCTTGATGGGGATTACATTTGGATGCCAACTTCTTTCTCTAGGTTTGGAAAATTTTTCTGTTATGATTTCATTAAATAATTTGTCTATTACTTTAAAAAGCATTTGTTACTATTATTACCATTATTATCATTTGTGTATATGCACCCTCACAGGTGCCGTAATGCTCATGTGGAGGTCAGAGGAAAACTTCTGGGTTATTTCTCATCTGTGTACCTCACTTGAGGCAGGATCTCTCACACCAGATTCTGGCTTTGCCATTCTTTGCTAACTGTGGCATGAGCTTCTGGGATCTTCTCCTCTCTCCCTCTCCCATCTTGCTATCAGTGCCAGCATGTCAGTGTGCTGGAAATACAGAACCCCACCACAGTTTCCACCTTTTACAGGGTGTGTCAGGATTGAACTTTTGTACCTCAGCTTGAGTGGTGTTGCAGTTAGGTTCGCATTGCTGGCAGAAATCACCTGACCAAGAGTAGCTTGTGGGAAGAAAGGGTTTATTTTAATTTACAAACTTGAGGGGAAGCTCCATGATGGCAGGGGAAAATGATGGCATGAGCAGAGGGTGGAAATCACCTCCTCACTAACCTCAGGTGGACAACAGAAACAGGAGAGTTCCTTTGCAGTGGCAGAAGACCCTGGCATGTTCTATATTCTCTCTCTCTCTCTTTTTCTTTCTCAATAAATAAATACATAAACAAGTAAATAAAATGTTACAATAAAATGACTGAAAAACACCCAACAAAACCATGATATAATACAGAAGAAACTGATAAAAAAGTATAATGTAAACATTCACAACTATATTTAAGCTGATAAAATATTAAATGAACCAATAATACAGAAGAAAGAAAGAAAGAAAGAAAGAAAGAAAGAAAGAAAGAAAGAAAGAAAGAAAGAAAGAGTTAAAGAAAAGCAAAAACAGTATCCTGGTCTGATCCATAAACTGTTCTGGGAGCCACCTCTGGGGGAGTTCATCTGAAGAGCTGTGATTCTGAGTCCTCTTTGGGAGTGGAGCCAAGAAAGCCCTAAACCCATGGTTGGACCATCTCGTGAAGTAGCACTGGTGTCCTCTCTCCTCAGACAGGTTGGTCAGTACAGGCAGGGTGTGGGGGTCTGGACCCTTGCCCTGCACTGGGCCCTCGCCCTCTGGCCAGGGGTCACTTGGTGTGCGCAGGGTGGCTGTGCCTAGACCAGTGCTATGTATGCTGATTTTCTCTTGTGACTCCCATTAGCCCATTTATTGATGAAGTTGTTCAATTTCTGGTTGTTTAGTTTTTGATTTCTTTGCATATTCTAGATATTAATCCTCAATCAGGTATATCTCTTGCAAAACTTTTATGCCATTTTGTAGGGTGACTCTTTGTTCTGTTTACTTTGTGCTTTGTTATACAGAAACTTTTTTAATTTCATGAGATCCAATTTGTCAGTTGTTGGCCTTATTTCCTGAGTGATAAGGTCTTATTTGAAAAATCTTTGCCTACATCCATATCTTTAAGTGTTTCCCCTAATTTTTCCTCTAACAATTTCAGGATGTCATATCATCTGATAAGTCCTTTGCTCCATTCAGAGTTAGTTTTTGTAGAGGGTGAGAGACAGGGATACAGTTTCATTCCTCAACATGTGGATACCCAGTTTTTTCAGCATCATTTGTTAAAGAGCATGTAATGTCATCATTGTGTGCTTTTGATATCTTTGTCAAAAATAATGTAGTTGCAGTTGTGTGGGGTTTTTATCTTTTTTTTTTTTTAAAGGTTCTATTGATGTACATTGTGATTGGAACTGGGGTTGGTGATCCTTTTACTGGAAGAATGGTAGAGTATATTTACCATTTGATCTTTGGGTGGTCAGTGCTGCCCCCAAACCAAAGTATGGAGTCCTACTTCATTGTCTATGGTTGGAACTAAGTTTAGTGGGCTGGACTCCAGTGTTTTGGATGGGCATATCTCCCTCTGTGTTTCTGAGGCTGTAGCAATGATCCTATACTGCAGTAGAGAAGATATGAAACCTGTCAACAGCAGCAGGCTAAGGATCCAAGCTAGGTCAAGAGTTGCTAAACTTGTAAGTATAGGTAGATGTAACTTTTCAGTTCTCTGGTAGATGGAGATTCTGGCAGGATTCCATCCAAGGAGCAATGGAGCAAAGTCCACAGAGGAGAAGGGTTGTTTCAAACTTCCACCTAGACTGTTCAGGCTGATGAAGTTCTCACCTTTGTATTTACTTGCTTTCAAAGTGTTTCCCTCTCAGTCTTGGGTTTCACCAGAGTTTTGCAATCTCCTACTGCATCCCAAAACATATAAAAGCATTTCTGTCCATGAATGGTCAAGAAATTGTCTCGAAGGAAGATGGTTGGCAACTGAACTACACACCTCCTAGTCTATTATTAAGCTAACAAGATTTCTATTTGTGGGACTGGAGAGATGGCTCAGCAGTAAAAGGCTCCAACTTTAAAAGACTGATGGCTCAGGTTTGATTCCCTATCATTTGCAGTGACAAAAGAATCTGGTGTACCTATTCTTTCTCTTTCTCTCTCTCTCTGTCTGCTTGCAAATAAATAAAAATATTAAAAAGATTTTTATTTTCCACCAGGTGTGGTGGCACACGCCTTTAATCCCAGCATTTGAGAGGCAGAGGTGGGAGGATTGCTGAGAGTTCGAGGCCACTCTGAGACTGCACAGTGAATTCCAGGTCAGCTTGAGCTAGAGTGATATCCTATTATGAGGGTCTTGTGTACGTATTGATAAGCACTGTGAGGTCTTGGATATTGAGGCCAATTTCTGTCTGGACATTTCTATGTAAGGAGTTATACCCTTCCTTTTGTCTTACATTCTTTCCGCCACCTCTTCCACAATGAACCCTGAACCTTGGAGGGTGTGAGGTGTTTCAGTGTTGGACACTCCTCCAGCCCTTCTTCCCCTCGGCACTATGTTGCCTTTTGGGTCATCCCAGTGGTCATCACCATCTGAAAAGAGAAGTTTCTCTAACCAGAAGTGATATTAGCATTAATATATGAATATGAACATTAAGTATAGTGCTTCCAGGGCAATTTGGTGAGAGTAATATATGCATTTATCCAGACAAGAGCAAGCTTTATACCCCTAAGGCTCATGACTTCCCCTGCCATAGGCTTTTGATTAGGTTTTCAGTACCAGGCATATATTCCCTCCCACAGAGTGGGTATTAAGTCCAATTTGAGAACAGCTGGTTTCCCCCAGAGCAGACATACCACTATTGCACTAAGTCATTTGATGTGTCTGGCCAAACTTGAGGCTTCCAGTGTCTACTGTTTTCACTGCTGATGACTTCTGTCTCCCCTAAGGCTGCATACAGTGCAGCTTTTCCCAGCTTTCAGTGGCTGGGCTACAGGGAGAAGGTTTTCTGCTCAGCACCAGTTTGATTTCTCAGTGAATTTGCTGCTCAGACATGTGAAGTCTTCAGCAACAGAGTCCTACCACCTCTTTCTCTGGAAAACCAAGGGCCTTAGCAATAGTGTATAATATTTTGGAGGTAACAGGGATCTCCCTGGCCAACAACTCAATGGAAGGTATCCCATCCTTGCCAGTGAAAAATTTCCAGAAACAATCTATGGCTTCTGGATGTGCCATCATTCAAAAAAATAGATTTTCATATGTCTTATTCAGAATATCTTGAATTTTGATTGACCCTCCCCTACCACCATCACTCTGGGCCTTGTTGTCAGGCTAGCAATAAGAGCAGTATGACATCACTTCCTCTGCAATTTCTCCTGGGTCCTGAGGTATAAGACAGGTAGAAGTGGCAAATATCATTGTGGACAATTGACTATCTTCTTCTCTTATTGATGGATCTCTCCTCTGTTTTCTCTGCTCTCTGTAAAATAAAACAGAATCTATAAACAAGTGTGGGAGCATTTTGGGTTGAAGGGGGTGTGCAAAACTGCTGAGGAGATTTTTGGCGTGCCAGCCCTCTATATCCTGACCGTGGGATTCTGACTTGGTTTCTAGTACCAGATATGAGTTCCCTCCTACTGAGCAGGTCTCATGTCCAACCAGAGCATAGTTGGTTACCTGTAGAAGCTGCATGCCACTATCATATAAGTGTGCAGTTCTTGTCCTGATGGTTGGCTTTGTAGTCGGCAGGGTTCCCCTGCTTGTTTGTGCTATTGGTGGTCACTGTCCTCTGGCAGCTCCAATAAGGCTCAAGCACTTTTGAGGGCTAGCCAGGAGGGAATAAGCTTCCCTTTCAATTTCAGCATGGTATTCTTGTGTGCTGTGGCCACAGCCTGTGGTACCTTCAGCAAAAGTTCCCTATCTTTTAGCAATGGAAGGAAATCAAGTGTTTTGGCAAGCCTACACTGAATTGAGGACCTCATGCATCTCCCTGGCAAACAGCTCACTGTGGGGGTAACCCAATTCTGAGTCTTGATTTTGCCAGCCAGAGTCTGGATCAAATATATTTTTACTAGTTCCCAGAATCCTGATAAACAAGTTGAAAGAACACAAGTACTTCAAAACAGAAAATAACCTTCTAAACTGTAGTTACACCCGATTTAAATAAAAGGTGGAATCTCAGGCCCAGAAAGGGCAAGCTAATTCTACGAGAAAATAGTATGCATTTCCAACTCATGTGAATATGTGTTTATGGTAGGTAGAACTGTGGCCCCCTGTGTAGAAGATGACATCCTATTCCCATAAGCTGTGAACATACTGGTACCTGACAGAAGAAAGTTGAGCTCCAGCAGAATGAAGGCTGCTAAGTAGAGCAGGGAGTCTTTTGACTCTCCCAACCTATGTACTCCCTCTAAAGCAAAACTCTCTTTCCAACTGAGGTGAAATATGGAACATAATGAGTGGGTTAGGCATTTGGAAACACATAATACTCTAAACACACTAGGACAACGCTGCTGTCCTCAGGAAATTAGAAGGTAATTTAGAAAAATGAAATGGGTTGCAAGAGCTGTCAGTGAAACAATGACTGTGGATAAGCCAGTAAATCAGTAACCACTGCTTGTTCCTGAACATTCCAACCCCTCTGGGTGGGAGGTAAACCACTAAGTAAATTTGAAAAGATTTCTACTGAACGTTTCTTGTGTAATTCTGAAGACATTTATATTATACTCTCTGCACCTTTAATTTCCTGTGCAAAAGGCATTCACTGTTCTCATGTCTTACGAGGGTGATTTTTTCATCATACTTAAAAAAAATAACATAAAGTATAAATAACACAAAGTATTTTAGCACATAGAGTTAGTAATTTTCCTTTGCAGAATTCAGACTCAGATATGCTTCTAATGAACTCTAAAATTTCCTTGTTCTGTCTCATTTTTATTGATGACTGACTGACATTGCTCCTTCCTCCCAGGATTCCAAGGAAGAAAATTAGCCAACAAGATATAAGGGCTGAGTTTTAACCTGTGCTTCATATGCAATTTTAATGACAGTTTTACATATATTACTCAGCCCACAGTACACTCAGAGGTCAAATCAGCATTTAAACAGACATTCTAAATGGAAATGTGAGTTTGGTCATTTATTCATGATCAGTTTGATAGAATAGCAATTCTCCAAATCATCTTAAGGTAGCAGGAGCCCAGAAAATCAACAGAAGCCATTGATTTCTTCGCCCACTTGATTTTAGCAATTGGACTTCAATTGCAAGAAAACTCAGGAAAGAAAAATCTTTTGTGCTATTTTAGTCAGTCTTGTCGGCATTGATCAACATGAATTGTGAATTGGTCTATGAATATTATTTTGACATTGGCTGACGACATTTCCAATTAAACTTTGGGTTCCTAAAAAGGTTGGTTTAAATGTTCACCGAGCCTAGTTAAGGGCTATGAACCTTGAATTCAAAAGTAGCAAATCTTGAAATTCAAACAGCTGACGGAGGGTGATGACAAAATTGCTTTCAACTCTGTCCTCTCTGGTTTCCATAGCCATTTAGTGTATTATCTAAATAAATGTACATTTTAATATTAACCACTACCATACTGTGATCTTATCTCATGAGGATGAATCAGCATGCCAGCTACCAGGTGTATATAGTAGGTAGAACTGTGGCCCTCTGTAAAGAGGATGACATCTTGTTCCCCATAAGCTGTGAGCATACTGTTGCATGGCAGAAGAAAGTTGAGCTTCAGCTGGATGATGGCTGCTAGTCAGATATGTTAAGAGGCAGGGAGTGTCTGTGTGTTGAAGTGGGACCAGAGCAGGTTACAAATGTCCTTCAAAGATGAAGGATGGTGAGAGGTGTCAGAGGACTGTGACTTAGTAAAGATGTGACCAGAAAGGACTCACTTTAAAGAAGTAAGAGACCCTCAGTCCAGTAGTGTGGGTGGCCTAGAAGGTGGAAAAGGTACATGAACTGAAACTCCCCTACAGCCTCCATTAGGAATGCGGTCTTATCAACACCTATTGCATACCGATGAGACCTTGATCAGGTGTCTGATAATCAGAACTGTAAGGTAATAAATGTTGGTTGTTGTAAGTTTCTACATTTGTCGTTATAGATAAATAAACTAATTGAAAACAAATAAAGGATATCTGGACTCTACTTACCTTGATAGAGCTAATTGTGTATATACTTATATCAACTATCTATATCTATCTATCTATCACTGTCATCTATCTATCTATCTATCCATCATCTATCAACTAATATACTCAAGTATCTGTTTATATGTGCATGCGTCCTATGTGATTTATTTCTTTCATTTTAACAATAAGTAATACTCCTTCCTTTTCTCTCTTTTGCACTGTTAAGTATCAAATCCAAGGTCTCATTAATGCTAGACAAGTGTTCTAATACTGAACTATACTGCCAGTTCTGAATATTACTGCATAAGTATACTAGGAGATTATTTGCTTCCCCTTTTGTTTATAGAGTCTTCATTGCTTCCAAAACTTTTTGCTATTAGGACTATACTGAAAAAACTTCCTACATGCTTCCTTGTGTTTTCCCACAAATATTTCCCTTAGTCATCATTAAGACAGAATTAAGGGGACACATGAGATGCCTCCATTCACATACATACTGAAAAATTGCAATCCAAGTATTGGGATTAATTTACACTTCAAGCAGCATTATAGTGGTTTCAATTTCTTTATATTCTTGCATGAACTAGTTATTTACTTTTACTTGAGCTCATAGTATGCATTTTATGAATTACTATATGTTTATTAATTATATTAAAATTTCTACCACCTTCTGACACCCTATTCTTAGGAATATTTCTCTTAGAATTCTACAGTGCATTCTTACTATTACCAGAATGAGATCTATAATTCCTAACATTCTATAGATAGTTTCTTGCTTGTCCATCCATATCTCTCCCCATATTGTCTTGTCATTTGTGGTCTAGTTACACTAAGTGGCTTGCACTATTGGGTACATGTAGTATTGATTGTTTATTTTAATGTTGCCTCCATCCCTGTCTCCTGCTTGGAGTGCCAAGGCATGTCTTTTGGCTCATCCCTTCTCTTAGTGTAAAACCTATACAAGGACATATTCAGCAAGTAAAAAACAGCCAAACAAACCAACAATAATAACAACAGCTAAAACATCAAAACCACAACTACCAAATAAAGGTCATTATCACAATGTTTCATTATGCAAAAATATTTTTTCATTACAGAATAAACACTCATATAACTCAAATATACTAAGCTTTAAAAGGTTTAATTGGGGGATTCTGCTCCCATCACTGCCTCTCATCTGCTTTCCCTATGGAAATAGTAAGCAGTAAGTTCTGATTTAGTCTTCCAAAATTTTATGTTCATGTACATACATTATACATACATATGTATATTATGTGTGCATATTCATATGTACAGTATATGTGTGCATATGCATTTATGCATGCATGCATGTATCCATGTGTCTCTTATCTATATATCTATCCATCCAACTATCAATCTGTCAATATCAATCTTACCTATCTATTGTCCATCTCATATATATATATATATATATATATATATATATATATATATATATATATTCTACCTATCACCTATAATTTTCTATTCACCAATTTCTTTTTCTGGAAAAACCTCTGTGAATGAAACCTCTGGGCAAGTTCCTAGAGAATTTGAGGTCTGGTTATGGGAAGGTTCTGGGAAAGCAAATAAATCATCCACTTCATAGGTATATTTTTGATTTCAAAATTTTGTTGTATGTGTTTTTTTTTTTGTATCTGTCAATTCTTTTTATTCATAGCACAAAGTAACAACCTGACTGGAATGTGGGCTGACTACCCAAATAGGAATTTTTAAAAAAATTTTATTAATTCTTTTTTTTTTTTTTTTTTTTACTAATTTGTTTTGTGCTCAGTGAATACAGTCAAGTTGGTACCACTGTTAGGTTCATCCATGTACTAACCCCTCCCCCTGGCCCCTCCTTGTTGAGGTATGTGGGTCATGCATTGTGGAGTTAGCCCACACTTATGGGTAGAAGAAATGTCTCTGCATATCATGACCCAACATGTGGCTCTGACATTCTTTCTGCCCTCTCTTCAGCAAAATTTCCCTGAGCCATGTTGGGTTCATTTTTGGTCTGCTTCAGTATTGAGGTGTTGGGGACCTCTGGGTCTCTGGATATCTGATGTGGTAGAAGTTGATTGTTCTCTGTGTCGATCTCCTTCACCCTTGTGCTGGTACCCATTTCACCAAGAGAATAGCACCCTTGCTTGTTTCGCCCATTGTTCTTAGTTTCATCTGGGGCCCTTTTGAGATATGATGGGCTGGTTCTCTCCTTAGGATCTGCCTCTATCTGAAAAAGAAAAGCAGATTCTCCAATGGAGAGTAAAGTTAGCACCACACAAATGGCATAATCCTTATTTTTTATAGAGAATTTAATAGATGTAGGCCCGCTTACAGCCCACGATTGGTGGTAGCTTGATATTGGAGAGCGGGCTCATGTTTGGATATGGTTCTGACTTGTTTGCCAGATCCAGCTATAGGTCCCATACCACTGAAGGGATAAGTTAGACAAATCAAGAGCAGTTGGTTTCCCACCATGGCTGTGCGCCACTATTGCACTTGTGTGAGCATCACAACAGGTTATTTGCTGCTAAGTAGGTTAGACCATGAGTTTCTTGGACAGATATTGGTCATATTCCCCCAGTCGCCCATGTAGCACCTTCCTTCATCATCCCTAATCATTAGGGAAATGCAAATTAAAACAACTATGAGATTCCACCTTACCCCAGTAAGGATAGCAAACATCAAAAAATCAGATGAGGGCTGGAGAGATGGCTTAGCAGTTAAGCACTTGCCTGTGAAGCCTAAGGACCCTGGTTCAAGGCTTGATTCCCCAGGACCCATGTTAGCCAGATGCACAAGGGGGCACACACGTCTGGAGTTCATTTTCAGTGGCTGGAGGCCCTGGTGCACCCATTCTCTCTCTCTCTCTCTATCTGCCTTTCTGTCTCTGTCTGTTGGTCTCAAATAAACAAATAAAAATGAAAAAAATATTTAAAAAATAAATGAAAATAAATGCTGGCAAGGATGTGGAGAATTAGGAACACTCATCCACTGTTGGTGTGAATGTAAGATGGTACAACCTCTTTGGAAAGCAATATGGAGACTCCTGAAAAAGCTAACTATAGAATTAGCAACAGACCCAGTTATTCCCTTACTGGGCATGTACCCTAAAACCTTTAAACCACAGTCCAGAAAGATTTGCTCAACCATGTTTATAGTGGCTCAATTCGTAATAGCTATGAGCTGGAATCAACCTAGATGTCCATCACTGGAAAAATGGATAATTAAAATGTGGTTTATTTACACAATGGAATTCTACACAGCAGTAAGAAAGAATGACACAATGAAATTTGAGGAAAAATGGTTTAACCTGGAACAGATCATTCTCAGTGAACTTACCCAATCACAGAAAAAAAAAAGCCACATAGTCTCACTCATCTACAGCACATAACCTGAATCTACCCAAGATGCTGACATATCTAGCAAACATCTTGAGGACTAGACAATAGGGTGGGTGGGGAGGGAGAGGAGGGCAAGGGAGAGGGTGGGAGACACAAATCTAGACCCAAACAGCAATGGTATCATAAAATTCTACATCCTAAAAGGCAGACCAATTGGTTTAACCTTCACCAGGCCCGTAGAGAGAACACCTGAGCCACAAGACACTGGAGAGGGTATGATGAAGACTGACCATAATCTTCTACAGCTTGTCTCCCTCTCTTTTTCAGTTTCTCTTCTCTCTAACTGTTTTATATGAATTATCTTTTTCTTCCTTTCTTAGTGGGCACTGACCTGTAACTCCCAGTACCAGCATGTGGCTTTCATCCACAATGAGCTTTTGATCAGGGAGACCTACAAGGTTTCCTAAAAGAAAGACAGATTTCTGTCAGAGTACTTGATGACCCACCAAAGGCTAGTGGTAAGACCCTACTGCTGAAGACACCATATGCGGCTGACACATAAAATGGAATGGCATGGTGGGAAGCTGGAAGAGAGTCAGTCCCCAGACAGTCAGTGCATCTAGTGCCAGAAGGTGCTACATGGGCAACTGGGGGAAAATGACCAATGTCTGTGCAAGCAACTCATGGTTTAACCTACTTATTGTATATGTTTTATTGTACATAACATTGTCTTCATTTTCTGTGTTTTTGTATATATAGTTCTGATATTAGAAAGGGTAACAATCCATTGAAACAATAAATGTGTGTAATTATTGACATTTTTCTTAAGAATATATCACTGTTCTATAAGAAATATTACAGTTAACATATTTCCCCTTCATTTTACTTCTCCTTTCTTTCAATTTCAGACAATTTAAGTCTTTTCTGATTATCACTGTGGAGTTAACCGCTTTTATAGTTCTCTTATTTGATCTGTTAGTTGAAAATGATATTCCTTGACTTCCAGCTAGTAAACCTTCAATACCCTCTGCCTATACTGTTGGTATGGTTCGCCCATATTCCTACTTGGGGATGGAACTTGTTCTATAGAAAATTTCCCAGAAACACAGAAGGTATTTTTTTTACTCTGTTTTTCATGTATTCAATATTACTTATCTGTATTCTTTACAGCTGAAGAACAACTTGACATTCTACAATTTCCTTGGCTTACTTTCTAATTTTAGAAGTTGGCCAACAACCTAAAATATGTGAGTCTTTTCTATCATTCATATTTTACACAATCTTCCTACTTATAAATTCTAAACTTTGAAGTCCATACATCTTAGTATAAGTGTATTTTCAAGTCAGTTTTATTTCAGGAAAATATGTTGGTAGTAATATATCAACTGATGACTGTATTTTTCCAGCCAATTTCTTTCTTACTTTGCACATTCTTTAGCATTTCACCTCATTCATTTATAGTCATTCTCCTACTATAGATTTGCCACATTTCTTCCTGTTCTTAGGAGGATCATGTCATTTTTCACTTAAATTATTTCTGTTTTCTCTTTGTCATGTGCGTGTGTTATATGTTTGTGACATGTGTGCATTCTTTTGTATTATTTGTATAGTATAAAAATTTGTGTGCGTGTGTGCATGTGATTATTAGATGGTGGTCTCTAGAATGTATTTCTTTCCTCTTTTCTTTCTATCTTTACATTTGCCTGTTTCTTGGGAAAATGGTATGGTGGGATAGCAGTTCCAGATGAGTTGCTGAGTTCTGGAAGACATGACAGGTTCTCTGGATTGTTGTGACCCAGGAGGATGGCTTCTTCAGAGGCCCTAAGACACAGAGATGTCTTTGTTCATTCTGTTTCTTCACCTTCTTCAGCAGCTCCCATTCCTCACCTTTATTGTACATCTGCTAAGAACACTGGGGAAAACCTCCTTTCACATTCACAGTTGAATCCCTTTACACAGGAACGTCTGCCTAACTATAAATGAGTGTTGGGTTCTCTCAATCTCTACCTCTATGACTTTGAATAACTTACTCGACCACCTGAACATTTGTTTTTTGTTTGTTTCTTTTTAAATTTTATTTTATTTATTGATTATTTTAATACATGCATATAAAGTATTTTGATTATGTTCCTTTCCCATGAACCTTTCTTTCCCCCTCCACTACTGCTGGACCTCTTATTATTCCCAATTTGACCTACTTCTACTTTTGATTTGATGTCTTTTGATTTGTGTGTGTATGTATATGTATGTGCTTGTGTGAGTGTATGCAAATGAATGCATATATATATATATATATATATATATATATATATATATATATATTTGTGTTTGTGTGTGTGCGTGTGTGTGTGTGTCCAACTGAATGTTATTAGAGTCATTTGCATGAACATGTGCTGTTTACCCAATCACAGGCAACTTAGCAGTGGTTACACTACTGATGAAAATGTCTCTCCACATCTTTGCAACTTTGTATTTCCAATAACTCTCCAGGAGGTGTGAGAGCCTCATGATTTCCCCCACTATTTATGAAAGAACCTTGATGGGCCCTTGAAAGAAAGGGAGGAAAGAATGTAAGGACAGGAGTTTGGGAAATCCTGAGGTATGCTGTCTTCTGGAAAAGAAGGACTCTTGCATCCATTAGCTCACAGCAGCTTTTATAACTTGCATAAGATCCTTGTCTTTTTCAAACATACATTTTACCACAGTGATTTTGAATATTGTTAAGCCAACAACCCCAATTTTAAATTGATATAAATGTTTTCATTATAAAGAACTACCATGTGCTGTACATGTAACTATTACTGTGTCTCCCAGCCACTACCATGTAGTTCTTTATACCAGATAGCAGCACAAAATATGTGAATAATAACCTTAGCTTCTAGGTATTTATAGGTAAATGCCTATAATTCTTTCCCACATTTACTATTTCTTGATAAACACTGTCCCCTCCTTGCTTGGGAGAGCTCCCCAACAAAGAAAGTTGAAAGAATAAGATATAATTTTAAAGTGTAAATATTTATCTTAGTACTATCATTTATTTTGTATTTGTGTGTGTGTGTGTGTGTGTGTGTGTGTGTGCACGTGCGTGCACACATGCTCATTTTTATGGGTATGGATGCATGCATGGCACATGTATGGGGGTCAGAGGATAACTTTCAGATAGGTCCTTCCTTCCACCTTGTTTGAACCAAGGTATCTCATTGTTCCTGGCTTGTTTTTACAGGTTATTTGGTCTGTAAGCTCCTGGGAAATTCTCCTGCCTCCACCAGCCATCTCCACATAGGCGCACTGGGATCACAGAAGACTGCCACAGCTTCTGACTTTTATGTGCAGTCTGGAGATTTGCACATAAATGATTTTATCCACTGAGACATCTCCCCATCCACTAGTACTATCATTGTTACTGTCTTTTTATATACGGAGTTTGGGTTGGAGTTTTAAGCAAACTATTTCATTGGTAAGAGCCATTCAAAACTCTCTTAAATAAGGATATTGGCTAATTACTGAAGAAAACTGCCTATTTTTAATTAAAAAAATTCAAGGGCCACATACTTATCCAGCTAGTACATTCTAACACACACAGCTAGTTCCTCATACAATAGTACACACATATTAGCCATCGAAAAGATTGGGAAACTGTAAAAGTAAATAAGGTAAGGAGTGATTTAAAGCTTCCAAGTGTAAACGAAGCACTGTTGCAGCACACCAGAGGCTGCTTATTGATATGTTTCTAGGTATAACTTGTTTAGACTTAAGACTAAAGCTCCTGATTCTATGCTCAAGGTATAATCCTCTTTTGTTACAAGAACCATTAGTATGTTTTACTCTTATACTTTGGAAAAAGTTCATGTCTCAGAGACTTGTTCTAATTTCTTTCTAGCTAACAGCAGAAGAACATAAAACAGAAGCAATGACTATACCTGGGGACAGCACTTCCCCTCTAGACTACTCTCTGAATATCTGGTACTCCATCTTGGTCCACATTATTTCATGCCAGGTCCCAGGATTTGTGCAGGTGTGCTTCACGTGTCCTTTTACTTGAAGGTACATTTCATACTTTCTTGACCAAAGAACTAGCAATGAGATCCTTCAAAAGATAGTGAGTTGGGGTGGGGGACTCCTTACCATGAAGACTTAAGTTGGGGCATGTAGGGAATGGACATGGCTCTCCCTGCACCACCATGTCAGACAATCAGGGCATGTCATTTCTAAGAACAGAATAGAAAATTCAAACCCAGCCTTCCCAGCTGTAAGATGCTATATTTACCTGTCAGAAGATAGAACATGATTTATTTAACAATTAGGAAGCTTGATTTGTCACTTTTAAAACTTAGATATAAAGTACATGGAACCTCATTTGAACTCTTGACTTGGATCTCATAAGTTAGGGACAAGACTGTATTCAAGTGCTTTTGTCATCACGTACCTCGTTTTCACCTTGCAGCACCGTAATGAGCTAAAGGGTCAGGTTTAAACGTGGGACTGGACTCCTCAAAGTCTATTGGAGTCAGCAGCTCCTGATGGGAAGTGCTTACAGCTCCTCTTTCACATTACACCTTGAATTAGGGCTGTTTGAGAGAACTAACCCAGTCCCGGAGAGTTCTGATCCAGGAGACTTCCAGGACAATATCTATCTCTTTGTTCACTTTTTTGTTAGTTGCAGTTTACTCCTATATGAAAAGACAAAATCTTCATTAAAAACTAAAAAAAATAATAATAACAGGGGCTAGGGAGATGGCTCAGCAGTTAAAATGCTTGCTTTAAGTTTCCAGCTTTATGACTCAAGTTCACTTTAGAAAACAGCAGGATAGTTAGAAGGAAGCTAGGTCCAATAACAAGCACCCCCCCCCCTGCCCACCTTCACTCACTGAGCTAGGTTATGAGGCCTTAACTAAAATCTCATAGGAAGAATGAGGTTTTCATGGAGGAATCGAGTGGCAGAGGACTCATAAATGAGCTGCACAAAAGGGCAGAGGTACTTAGAAAGTACCTGACACTCAAGGGTGATACTAGCCTACCCCAATCCCACTCCAGGAAAGTTCTACTCATGAATCTTGTCTCACTCAGGACATGAGTAGGATGAAGGGTTAAGATAGTTTACTTTCAGTCAAAAGGATTTAGGAAGATGAGAAAAGGGCAAGTAACATTTTCCATGTCTTCTGTGAATTTACTCAATGTTGTTTATTATGATTTTATTGAGCATTTATTTTTTGACAACAAAGCACAGAAGCATTATGAAGGACCATATTAAGTAAGATAAAATGAGTGCAGATTTCCAGACAACCAATAGCAACAAACACTGGTAACTTTTATAAATTATCATGGAGTAGAAAATGCTGGGATAGCAGGACATGACAATGAAAGTAAAGGGAGAGGGCTGGAGAGATGGCTTAGTGGTTAAGTGCTTGCCTATGAAGCCTAAGGACCCTGGTTCGAGGCTCGATTCCCCAGGACCCACGTTAGCCAGATGCACAAGGTGGCGCATGTGTCTGGAGTTCGTTTGCAGTGGCTGGAGGCCCTGGCGTGCCCATTCTCTCTCTCTCTTTCTCATCTGCCTCTTTCTCTCTCTGTTTCTCTCAAATAAATAAAAATGAACAAAAAAAATTTAAAAAAAAAGAAAGTAAAGGGAGGGAGGGATTAACCAGTGCTAGAGAAGGGATTGCTACCACTTTGTTAAATTTCATTGGTGCAGTTATGATATATTTTCTCTTTAGAAATCATGTACTGAACTATCTAGGAGGAAAGTACTAATTAAGTTACACATCCTGTTTTTCTGAGTCAGAGAAATGATCAATTAGATCTTCAGTTTTTCTTGGATGAGTCAAACTAGCATTCCCGCTTAAGAGCTGCAGAGCCAATTTTTTGTTCTGGTTTCTTTCCCTTTATTTTTTGACAGGTAATTTTAACCATGAGTTGATGGTTTTCTAGCCTAAGGAATCATTCCTTAACATTAAAAACCTAATTATGAATCCTATTAACCTTTGTAATTAGGTTTTCTAATTCCAGGATAAGACAGAAGGACTTGAGGACAATAGAATGTCTGGATAATTACTGCATTTGCATAGTTATGCTTTTCTGATCTGAGAAAAAAACTTTAAGGTAAATTAACCAAAATGTAATGTGACACATAGAAAATTGTATGCTATTTCTCCCCATGGAACATCAACTTCCTGAAGTTTCTGCAGTAAGCTGATTAAAAAGCAGTTTATTAAGAAATGATATGGTGACTGTCATTTGCAAGCACCATACATCTATCAGATATAGTGATTAAACCTGCATCCATCATTCAGCATAATGAATCAGTATGACACAACAGCCCATGCTCGAGTATTGATTAATCTGTAGCTCAGATACATGCATTTCAGGCTTCAAGTTCATATGAGGGATGCATCCATCATGTTGCCACATGCCTTGGCATGCCCCACTGCAATTATAGAGTGGGCAGGTGTTCTTTAAAGGGGGCTATAAAGGCCTCTTCCCAACAAACACTAAGAACACACAGAGTTCTTTGAGGGCTTCTAAGCAGAAAACAAAAATGTAGGAAGATAGATTTCTTACTTAGTATGTTTTATTTCCTTAAAGGATGGCAAGTGATTCTTCACTTAATAAGAAATATCTGAGGTTAAAAGACACAGATTCACTTAATATTTTAACACATGCTTCTGAACACCTACTGGGTTTTTAGTAGTGTAGCAATTATTCAATAAGTATTTGCCCAAGAAATAGACATCCCAGTGTTAGGAAGGGCAGCATGTCACTTTGGACTATATTAGCATGCAGTTTGTCATTTATAAGTAGATAAGTGTCTTTATATTGTTTAAGACAATGTCTTAATGGTTTAGACACCTGAAATAACTTTAAATTTTCCAGCAAAATGTTTAAATTTGCTTGTATAAACCGAAGCATGCTTTTGTTTGTTTGTTTGTTTTGTTGTTTTGTTTTCGAGGTAGTGTTTCACTCTAGTCCAGGCTGACCTGGAATTCACAATATAGTCTCAGGGTGGCGTTGGTGGTCCTCCTAGCTCTGCCTCCCAAGTGCTGGGATTAAAGGTGTGCACCACCACGTCCAGCCCAAGAATGTTTTGATAGCAGAAGAGATCAGAATGATCACTTTGTTCAGTTCAGTCATTTCACAAATGAGTGAAGCTCAGAGGCAGAGGCACCTTCCCATTTTCTACATAGATTACTGTTGATATCCAGATGAAAATTTATGGTCCAAGTACTCAGCATATGGTTCTCACTCGACCATGTTACCTACCTTTAAGCAGTTTAAAAGAAGTAGTTACTGAGATGATTTGATATGGCGTTTGTTACCAGTTTTAAGAAAAGAGTGATTTCCATATATTTGTTGTGTTTGGTAACAGTGCAAATAACACAAGATTATGATTATGATTACGTTTCATGTTATTTCTACATTTTTATTGAAACATAAATATATAGATATACAGCACAGCATGTTTTTCAATATTAGTGATATAGTTGACCAGAATATCATATATCCGATCATGGTTATGATTAATGATATTATATTATATAGTTTAAACTTGCTAAAGAATAGACACAACATACACATCATTGTAGTAACTATGCGAGTAAACTGACATGTTAACTAAACTGTCAAGACTTTTTAATAAGCCCCTCCCTTCTTCTCTCCCTCCTTTCTTTCCTTCCTTTTCTTTCCCTTCCCTTTTCCTTCCTTCCTTCCATAGGATATTGAACAAAGGCCTTCCATGTGTTAGTCAAACACTTTACCCTGAGCATTTGCATTCACCTTTCTTTTTTACCCAGTATTTAGCTAAATTCACAAGGGAATCCTGGGACTCATTCTGTAGATCAGATACTCCTGGAATTTATAAACCTCCTGCCTCAGCCTTCTGAGTAGTTGGCATTTCAGGAGTTCACCACTACACTTGCCTGAGATTTTCTTTCAGCAACTTAGAATAAATGCCTATCTAATATTAAACATTTTAAAGACCTTTTAGACAATGTGTACCTGTGGCAGAAAATCCTCAGAAGGCTTATACTGGCATTGAGAAATGTACAAGTAATGATGATTGAACTTAGAAATGAGAAATAACTGATTAAAACTCCTAGGCAGGTACTGAAAATGTTTTATCTACTCAATCAAAATTTTACAGTTCTATATTCTATAAATGGCAACAAGGTAAGATGAAGAAAAATTTGAGATTCTGAATAACAGTAGAAACTGATTATGTGATTAGAGGTACTTCTTTCTTATTTAAAACAAATTTGTAATTTATTTTAATAATATTTAATAATGGGCAATAATGCAGGGCAGTGCATGACATTGCAACCAATGTATACAGAATGTACTGATTAAACTAGGGTAATTGGCTTTCTATCTCCTCATCGTTTCATTATTTTGGAGGAAATCAAAGTTCCTTTTGTAGTTATTCATTAAATGTGTGGTATGCCATTGTAAACCCCACTGTTCTGTGGAACAATAGAACCATTTCTGTGTTTTGATACACACTGTTGCAGTCAGATTCACATTGCCAGCAGAAATCAGCCAACCAAGAGCAGCTTGTGGGGAAAAAAGGTTTGCTTTGGCCTATAGACTCAAGGGAAAGCTCCATGATGGCAGAGGAAAATGATGGCATGAGCAAAATGTGGGTATTACCGCTTGGCCAACATGAGGTGGGCAATAGCAACAGGAGAGTGTGCCAAACACTGGCATGGGGAAATAGCTATAATACCAATAAGGCTGTCCTCAACAATATACTCCCTCCAGGAGGCATTAATTCCCAAATCTCCATCAGCTGAGAACCTAGCATTCAGAACATCTAAGTTTATAGGGGAAACCTGAATCAAACCACCACATTCTGCCCATGGCCCCCATAAACTGATTTTTATTAACGAGTTCCATGATTATAAAAAATATCCTATGGTAATATCCTCCTCCCCCCTACTTTCCCCTTTGAAACTCCATTCTCCATCATATCCCCTCCCCATCTCAATCAGTCTCTCTTTTATTTTGATGTCATGATCTTTTCCTCCTCTTTGATGGTCTTGTGTAGGTAGTGTCAGGCACTATGAGGTCATGGATATCCAGGCCATTTTGTGTCTGGAGGGAGCACATTGTAAGGAGTCCTACCCTTCCTTTGGCTCTTACATTCTTTCTGCCACCTCTTTTGCATTAGACCCTTGAACCTTGGAAGGTGTGATAGAGATATTACAGTACTGAGCACTCTGGTCACTTCTTTACAGCACCATGATACCTTCTGAGTCGTCCCAAGGTCACTGCCATCTGAAAAGAGAAGATTCACTACCAAAAGTGAGGGTAGCATTAATGTAAGGGTATGAACATTAAGAGATATGCTTACTGGGCAGTTTGATAAGCATAGTATATACATTTAGCCAGACATCAGCAGATGTTACACCCCTAGGGCTCATGACTACCCCTGTTTTAAGTTTTCAGTATCAGGGATGTATTCCCTCCCATGGAGCAGGCCTCCAGTCCAATTAGAGGGCAGTTGGTTTCCACCCTTTGGCTTATTTGGCCTGGCTGGCCAAATATAAGGCTTTCAGCGTCCACTACTGAGTATCTTCACCGGTGATTTCTCTTTCTCCCATTGAACTGCATGCAGAATGGCTTCTTCCAGATTTCTGTCAGCTGGTCTACATGGAGGAGGTTATAAGCTCAGTTCCAGCAGGATTTCTCAGTGGCCTTATAGCCCGAGTATGTGGAGTCTTTAGCAATAGGGTTTTACCATCTATTCCAATATTTCCTGGTGGGAAACCAAGGGCAATGGCCTATAATGTGTTGGGGGTATCAGGGACCTCCCTGGCCAACAACTCACTGGAAGGTATCCCATCCCTGGCACTGAAAATGTTCTAGCAACAATCTATGGCTCCTGAGTGTTCTATTGTATAAAAAAAGTAGGATTTCATATGATTTATTTATATTCTGTTAGATTTTGATTAGCCCTCCCTCCACCTTTCCTTTATTCAATCTCTTCCCCTGACCTTACTTTGGGCCTTTTCACCCCCATTCATCTATTCTTCTACTCATCCAACTTTAAAATTCCTATATACTTTTTTTTATCAATCCTAATGATGTTCATACATCACACCAGCCCAAGATCTTTTAGCTGAGCCATAATACCAAAAAAATAAAATCCTCAAAAAACTCATAATGGCACAGAAATAAGAGTCATGCTGCAAAAGATCGCATTGGGCATAGCAAAGAAATACTTAAGCAATACATGATTTAAACAGGGCAAACATTATACTATGTAGCTTCAAGTGCAACAACTCTAGCCAGTGACAAGTCTAGAAGTCTGATAATTCTAACCAGCAAGTCTCTGGAATTTTGATTCCACACCTCCAGCTAGGCTACTCACAGTCCTGGAACACTTCATCTGGGGCCATCAGGTTTTCTTAGTAGCAATCTTGTGGTCCTGGCATCTCCACTAGGTCTCCGCTGCAACCCATGGTTCATCACCATGGCTCCATTGAGTCCCCATGCAGGCAATCCAGTAAACCTGCTAAACACTCCCCATGACTGTGTCCAAAACACAAGACTGTGTTGCAAATTCAACGACCCTCTCTTTCCTGCATTTCATATACTCCATAATACCAGGTAGAGTGACAATTTGTTAATCCATGGGGCAATAAAACAGACTTTGAAGAACAGGACACTCCATGAGCATTCAGGCCCCTTAAAAAGAGTCTACAATCTTCCTGTTGCCCCAGTGCAGGTCAGCTGGCCAATCTCAAAGGTTGTAATCTCTTAAATAATTGCAGCTAAATGGGAAGAAGCTTCAATCCAGAGGTTTCTTTCTGTGCCATTTCCTTCTGCACACAGCAGTCCATCTCTATGCAATGTAACCCTGCACAACTTCTCAGGACATGGGCATAACAGCAAGTCTCTCACACAAACTGCTTCTAGCTCAGTCCAGGCAAAACTCTTTCTCATCTTCACAAGACAAACCACACAGTTCATAGTTCTTACTGCATTTTGGCTTTTAAATCCTGACCAGAATAGTACATCGAGCTGTACTTACAGCACTGTCAGACACAGGTAGGGCTCTGGGTTAAAGGAAGCCTAAGGTGTCTGACATGAAGGCCCCAGGCTATGGAGAGGTCCCAGCAGCCTGAACCACTGGTAATATCTTGGGGATCAGCAGGGGAGCTCCACCCTCCATTATGGTAGTTGCAGTGAGCCAGGCTCCTCCCTCCATTCTCGGGGGTTGTGTTGCCATCATATTGAGTGAAATCTCTATACAGCACTGTAAGCTATCTCTTAGGCCAAGGTTTCAAATCCTTCCACATTCCTCCAAAGGGCCCAATCCATACAGTCAGGTGTCTAGCAGCAATCCTACTCCTCTGGTACTAACATTATTGTTGCAGTCAGGTATCTAGCAGCAAATGACCCCACTATTGGTACCACTTTACTGTTGTAGTCAGGTTCGCATTGCTGGCAGAAATCACTCGACCAAGAGCAGCTTGCGGGAAAAAAGGTTTATTTTGGCTTACAGACTTCAGGGGAAGCTCCATAATGGCAGGGTAAGCAGCGGATGGACATCACCCTTGGCCAACATAAGGTGGACAATAGCAACAGGAGAGTGTGCCAAACACTGGCAAGGGGAAACTGGCTTTAATACCTATAAGGCTGCCCTCAACAATACACTGCCTCCAGGAGGTGTTAATTCCCAAATCTCCATTAGCTGGGAGCCTAGCATTCATAACACCTATGTTTATGGGGGACACCTGAATCAAACCACCACATATATTGTCCAAGTCAACTGTCCTTCTTTTTCTTTCTTCTTCTCACTTTGTAGTAATCACTCTGTCACATTCATATGCACTTTTTGCCACTTCCACATGTGACAAAGATATTTTTCTTTCTGGGTCTGACTTATTTCACTTATGATAATGTCCTCTAGTTTTATTTATTTTGCTACAAATAAAAATATTTCATTATACATCTTTGTTTAAATAATATTCATTTTCTTTATTTGTTCATTCATTGACAACAATCTAGCCTGACTGAACATCTTGGGTATTATGTGGAAGCTATAGTCAATCTGGGAGCAAGCATCTCTATGGTATTCTGGCCTAATTTTCCTTGACTGTATATTCGGAAGTGGGATAACTAGATCATATGATGTGAGTCTATTTTCAGTTTTGTTTTTTGAGGACACTGCATACTATTCTCCATAATTGATGCACTAAATTACATCACCACAGTATATAGAACATTTTCATTTTCTTTATATCTATGGTAGTCTTTGTTGCTTTATTTTTGTGTGCACACACACTGTGTGTGTGCAATGTGGTATATGAATGTCTATGTGCCCTGTGCACTCCACTGTGGTTGGCTGTTCTCATTTACATTTGTTGGAAGTTTTCATCAGCTGGCTCTTCTATCACTCTTTTGACTATTTTTAGTTGATCTGGAGGCTCTTACTGATAGTGTAGCTTGTTATTTTGCCATTTTTTTTTTCATGAGCCCCAGTGATCCTTTGGCCTCTGCTCCTCATAGGATTGGTGTTTACAGACATATATGCAATGCTAAAATGTTTATGGAAGTTCTGGGATGGAACTTGACTAATCTCTCAGGCCCTCTCAAGATCACCTGCTTGCACAGGAGTTTTTTTTTTTTTTTTTTTTTTTTTAATCACAGCCATTTCTCCAGCCACATTTGTTACATTTTAAGTAATCACCACTTTTACTAGGATACAATGATAGTTTGTATACTTTAGTTGTTTTTTTCCCTGATGTCTAATTTGTTTGTTAGGGCTCTCTCTCTCTCTCTCTCTCTCTCTCTCTCTCTCTGTGTGTGTGTGTGTGTGTAGGTAGGTAGGTACACATGTGCTACAAACATGTGTTGAGGCCAAAGGACAACCTTGAGGTGCTGGTCTTCTCCTTCCATCTTCTTTCTTATGAGGTCTTTTTTTTTCTTTATTAGTTAGTTTTGTATTCAGCAAATACAGTCAGTTTGGTACCATTATTAGGCTCATCCGTGACCTACCCCCTCCCCTTGGCCCCTCCTTGCTGAGGTATATGGGTCATGCATTGTGGAGTTAGCCCACAGTTATGGGTAAGATAAATGTCTCTGCATATCATGACCCAACATGTGGCTCTGACATTCTTTCTGCCCCCTCTTCTGCAAAATTTCCCTGAGCCATGTTGGGTTCATTTTTGGTCTGTTTCAGTGATGAGGTGTTGGGGGCCTCTGAGGCTCTGGCTCTCTGATTTGGTAGGAGTTGATTTTTCTCTGTGCTGATCTCCTTTTTTAATGCCACTGGGAAGGGCAGAATAGCTAATCACAAGCTTCTGAATTCTCCTGTCTGCCCTTTCCATTGCCATATTCATATTGGGATTACAGATGTGGATGCCACTGTAGGTCTGGCTTTACCTGGGTGCTGGAGATTAGAACTCTGGTTGGCTGGTTTATGCAGTAAGCACCTTTAGCCACTGAACCATTTCCCCAGTCCTATATTATACATTTTAAATATATTTTCTGCTATTTGTACCTTTTCTTTTGAGGACATTCTATTCATATCACTTGCCCATTTCTGGTATTTGACTAGTTGTTTTTTGTTGAGGATTTTTTTGAGTTCTTAAATACAGTCTAATTAATCTTTCATCAAATGAGCGTTTTATAGATATGCCATTACATTTTGTAGAATGTCCCTTTCTCTGTTGATTGGTTCTTTGACAGTTGTTTGTAAGAAAATTGTCAACCACCATATGATGGTTCATATCGACTGATAATTTCACAGCACTGAGAATCATCTAGAAAATGATCCTCTCTCTGGACATGCCTGAGAGGGAGTATCTAGATTATATTAGCCTTTGATCATGATTGTGGGGGATTATCTTGATTAGGTTAATTGGTGTGAGAAAACAGACTTTGACTATGGACAGCACCATGGGTGAAGCCTAGGATGATAGGTTATATACAGGCACTGGAAGCATATGCTACAAAATCAGAAGTTAAGAGGTTATTTGGGTAAACCCTTCCCAAGGGTGACTGCTCCCTGAGCCCTGGATCAGCATAATATCATCTCTAAATCCATGCTCATGCTGACTAGAACTTTAATATTGCAGTTGAAGAGAAGTTTGGTATTCTCCATGCTATCAGTTGAAGAATATTTGTGGGTGGGCATAGAGATGTTATAGCTAGTCCCCCCCTTGCTAGAGTTCGGCTCACTCTGTTATTGCTGTTGCTACCCGCTGTGGCAGGGATGATGTCCAGCCTCTGCTCATCTCATGCTTTTCCCTGCCATCATGAAGGTTCCCCTCAAGACTGTAAGCCAATTAAAAAAAAAAACAAGACAAAACTTTCCTCCCATTGGCTTCTTTGTCAGGTGCTTTCTCCCAGCAACAAGAAGGTAACTCTAACAGAAGCATTGGTACTAGAGGAGTAGGGTCATTGTTGCTGTGAACTAGACTAGTGGCTTTTGATCATTTGGTACTGCTTTGTGGGAGGAATGTAGAAGGATTTGAAATCTTGGGCTAAGAGATGCCTTGCAGAGCTATATGCAGAGTTCAGTAGAACATTCTGGTCAGAGTTGAAGTACTTATATACATAAAAACTATGAACTTGGGAGGCTTGATTTATGAGGTGAAGAAAGAGCTTTGTTGAGACTGTGCTAAAGGCAGTTTGTGTGAGAGGCAGACTTCATACTTCTCTTATCCACATCCCCTTTGATATAGTTCAACTCATTCTCTTGCTACTGTTTTCCCACTGCTGTGGCAGAGGTAATGTCCAGCTTCTGCTCATACCATGATCTCCCCTGCCATAATGAAGCTTCCTCTGGAGACTATAAACCCAAATGGAAACAAAACAAACAAGCTACAACAGCAACAACAAAAATCAACTTTCCTCCAATAAGCTGCTTTTGGTTTGGTGCTTTATCAGAGTGATGAAAAGGTAACTACAACAATGTATGGAAAATAAAAGAGAACATTATGAAACCCATTGCTTTGTATGCTAATTACTAAAAGTATTTACTACAAATGTAATTAAAATATGATGTAAATATAACGGATGTATCTTGAATTACATTTCCCCTAACTATAATTATTTCTCTATCCATCTAGCTTTGCTGTGGCTAGTGTTTACTGCTTGTTAGGACTAAGCATTGCCTCATAATTGTTCTTTGTAGAGCAAGGTACAGGTTTCCTTGGAAAGATCTTCTTGGTCATATAATGAGCATGTGTCCCTTTTGGTCATTTATAGGTAGAGTGACTAAACCTTCATTTGCCCTAGGAAATGAGTTAATAGGACTTTTACAGTCTCATTCTCATCTTTGTTCAATTACTTGCCTTTTTTATTGAACCAATTAGTGGTAACATGCCACCAAGCTCCTCAGACCATGGTAATCAAACACTGACTGACTGACGAAGCTATTATATGAAATCATGGCCACATGCTATTGGTCTTTGTTATTGAAAGATCAATTCAAAACTTAACACTTGCATTTTAAATCATTACTTTTTAAGAAAAATTCAACATATGGAAGACCATATTCTTATTTAATATAATTTTATGTTGATCTGGAAGGCAGAATTTTATAGAAAACCTCAATATCCCAACACATTTCACAGGTTTCCCTCCCACTTTGAATGTGAGTAGAACTTGTAGCAGTGATGTCATTTATCATGATTGTGTTATATCTATAAAATGGAAAAAGGCAGATGGTGGTAATATATTCCCCCTAAAATGTTACATGTATATATATATATATATATATATATATATATATATATATATGTTGTTTTTTTCTTTTCTCTTGGATATCTAGTAGAAAGGGAGACTTAGAGAATCAATCATAAGATGGATTTGAGGCACCACAGCCAACTTGTGGAGAGAAAAGACCTTACAATGAGAAATGCAAGTAGCATGTAGGTGCTGAACATAATCCCCTGCCTACCAACTGGACGATGACTTGTCACTTCTACAAACACAAGAAATGAAATCCCACCACTACTCCAAATGAACTTACAAGTAGATTTCTCCTCAATCCCTGAATATAAGAGTTCAGATTTATTGAATCTTGATTTTGGCCCATGAGGGCATAGCAAAGAAACCAGTCAACTTTACTTGTACTTCTGATCTATGGACCATATAAAAAATAAATGGATATGAAGTAGATAACTTCGTGGGTTTTTTTTCTGTTCCACAGCTATAGATATCTGACATAGTCTACTCTATATTCTGTGTGAGGTTCAGAAGCACATAATGTGAATAGAAGACTGTCACGTTCTTTTCAGATGTTTAGAGGAAAAATGAATGCATAAATACAAATTTAAAAATACTGTCTTAAATGTAATAGATAGAAATGGTTTATAAAATGTTATGGGATTCAGATATGTGACAATGAGTTCTGCCTGGGGAAATCAAAAGGGGCCATTCTCAGGCTATGATTGTTGACTCTATAATGACTCTTTTGCCCCATAATATTTTTTGTCCCTATTTCACATTATTTTTTCATTATAGAGTCTCTCTGATCAAAAGCTCATTGTGGATGATGGCCACATGCTGGTACTGGGAGTTACAGGTCAGTGCCCACTAAGAAAAGGAGGAAAGAGATAACTAATATACAAGAGTTAGAGAGAAGAGAGAGAGAGATAGGGAGGGAGAGGGAGGAAGGGAAGCTGTAGAAGATTAAGGTTAGCCTTCATCATACCCTCTCCAGTGTCTTGTATATTAGTACCAGTACCAGCATGTGGCCATCATCCACAATGAGCTTTTGATCAGAGAGACATACAAGGTTTCCTAAAAGAAAGACAGATTTCTGTCAGAGTACTTGATGACCCACCAAAGATTAGTGGTAAGACGCTACTGCTGAAGACACCTTATGTGGTTGACATGTAAAATGGAATGGCATGGCTGGAAGTTGGAAGAGAGTCTGTCCCCAGACAGCGCATCTAGTGCCAGAAGGTGCTACATGGGCAACTGGGGGAAAATGACCAATATCTGTCCAAGAAACTCATGGTCTAACCTACTTAGCAGCAAATAACCTGCTGTGATGCCCACAAAAGTGCAATAGTGGCACACAGCCATGGTGGGGAACCAACTGCTCTTGATTTGGCTAACTGATCCCCTCAGTGTTACGGGACTCACAGCTGGAGCTGGGAAACAAGTCAGAACCATATGCAAACATAAGCCCACTCTCCATTATCAAGCTACCATCAATCGTGGGCTGCAAGAGGGCCTACATCTATTAAATTCTCTATTAAAAAAGTAAGGGTTATCTCATTTGCCCTAGTGGTAACTTCCTCTCCATTGGAGAATCTGCTTCTCTTTTTCAGATAGATGTAGATCCTAAGGAGAGAGCCACCCCATCATACCTCAAAAGGGCCCCGGCTAAAACTAAGAAAAATTGGAGAAACAAGCAAGGGTGCTGTTTTCCTGATGAACCGGATACCAGCACAAGGGGGAAGGAGAACAATACAGAGAAAAATCAACTCCTACCAAATCAGAGAGCCAGATCCTCAGAGGCCCCCAACACCTCATCACTGAAGCAGACCAAAAATGAACCCAACATGGCTCAGGGAAATTTTGCAGAAGAGGGGGCAGAAAGAATGTCAGAGCCGCATGTTGGGTCATGATATGCAGAGACATTTATTTTACCCATAACTGTGGGCTAACTCCACAATGCATGACCCATATACCTCAACAAGGAGGGGCCAAGGGGAGGGGGTATGTGATGGATGTGCATAATAATGGTACCAAACTGACTGCATTTGCTGAATACAAAACTAATTAATAAAAAAATAAATTAAAAAATACAAATCCTTAATCTATGGATATTTATAATTTTGACACTGATTGAAGGAACAAAGAAGGCCAGATTCAATTCTATAAATGTGACTGTGCATTAGTCTTTGTAGGAATAGTTCTGCCTCAGAGTATCTATTTTATCATGTTGCACAGGGATTACTTCCCAGAATGTTTTGCTATGTAGGGGCTGACCATCAATGAGTAACTTAATTGAATTTGTACAATAAATTTAACAACCTCAGTAGCTCAGCAAAGCCAGTGGTAAGCCTTGAGAGTTTCAGTATCAGATAAGATTAGATTCATCTGTAACTTCAGATTGTGAGAACAATGGCTTTAATAAGACAGGAATGCATTTCTCTCCCATAAAGTTTGCTGGAGGTTGGTGCTTGGATGAAAGTGCTTATAGTGACTTGGGATATTAGGAATCTGACCACCTGTGACTTTGATGCTTATCTTGTTTATACTTCCATGTTATCTTATGATCTTATAGTCAGAAATTTGGGATTTACATCTCTAATCCTTACACTGGAAGGAGTAAGAATTGTTATAATAATGCTACATTCACATACCAGAGAAGCAATTATTCAGAAGTTGTATTCACCATCTTTTCTTACATGTAATGTAAGTCAGCAATCCTTATTCACGCAGTCACATACAATTGTAACAAAGGATGGAAAATGTAACACTGTTTAATATTTTCTGTGCAGTACTAAAAGATATAGATTCTATTACTGTACATTGTGAAAGTCATATGTCTTATATATGAAGTCATATGTCTGTCTTCTAAGATGTTTTCCCAATGTGTTTGTGTTAAGTGTTAAACTTAAGTTTACTTTAGAAAAGCTGTGTTTTTATAAACACCATAGTTGTATTTAAAATACATTATTAAAATATCATTTCCTCAAGTTTTTAACTTGAGGTGGTAAGAGGTCATTTGAAAATGAATTGAAAGAAAGTATAGGCATGCAAAGAATTTCATTTATATGTAGATTAAATTATGGCTATTTTTTAGAGGTGAATAGCTACTTCAATGCATACTGCATACATTTTCTCTAAAAAAATAAGATTGAAGTCAAAGGCCTTAGTAGATTTTGAAATAGCAGTCTTAGAAACACAACAGGTGTGAAATGAGCAGCTTAGCAATTGCTGGAGGGAGAATGCAAGTATGGGGCTTCTCAGCTCTATCACTAGAGAGCTGTTATTGTATGACATATTTGTCAGTTTCCTAGCCATGTGTTTATTTGAGGAATCTATGTTTATTTGACCTAAGAGCTCATTTAATGATAAAAACCCTATTCCTGGGAGTATTTGTCAATATCAACTAGTGGCACATAAGTAACATGGCTGCCTCCTGAAGTGGCTGTCACAAACAAGCAGGTTGATCATATACATTAAAGGAAAAATCTGTAGTCTAAGCTGAGATGTCCATAGCAGTCTCTAACAAAGCTCTGGTGTATCTTTAATGACATCAACAATGTCAGACTTACTCAGGAGTACATGTAAGATCTTTAAAGGCATTAATGTCTTACTCTAGCTGATGTGGAAAGTCTTTTGAGTAGCACATGGTATCAAGTCAGACTTAAGCTGATGGAGAATTGAAAGAATGCCTCAACCCACAACACAGCAAAGTGTCTAAGACTTGCTGGTTCAGTTTGTTATAACAAACATTATCTCTTTTTACTCACTAGCTAGGCACAGACTTCAATGGCTTCATACCTCTGTGAATGGAAACTTTTCACCATTCTTAGAAAAGTCACCAAGCAAGTATCATCAATACAACATAGTCACAACAAATGCTGGGATGGGTGAGGATCTGATGTGCAGAGTTTTCTTTGTATAGTCATCTTTCTGTACCCATGCCATGTCCATGGGTTCTCTATCCATAGATTTAACCAACTGTAGATTGAGAATACTTGGGGAAAATTGCATTTGTAATAAACATGCTCAGATATCATTTGTTGTCATCTCTCCTAAACAATGCAGTATTTACACAGCATCATATCATATTAGGCTTTATAAGTAATTAGAATCGTTTTAAAATATATGACCAAATATGCACTGATTACTTTTAAATATTACACCATTTTATATAATACATTCATATCTATAGATTTTTGGTATCTATGGGGATCATGGAGCTAATCTTCTACTCATAGCAAGTGACAACTGTTTCTGGTATTTAAAATATCCAGCTGTCAACAAAAATGGGACATGCAAACAATAGGAATGTAGTCGACATACACAGCAAAAACTTCTAGCAACTCCCCAACTCAACATGTCATCAAGACACTTGCTTATCAATGTCTGGTCTAGCACTAGTTAAGTAAGCAAACCACCAACATATCCACCAATATAGGAACAGATAACGAATATGTGGTGTGCATACACAATGAATGTTATAAGCCAAAAAGATGATGAAAATTAGGTTGTTTAGATGCAATTAAACATAATTGTATTAAATTAATTAGGTCAGCATGAATGAGGCAAATATCATATAGCTTCTTTCATTTGTGGTTCCTAGGTTTTCATAGATACATTAAATCAAATATATACGTATGTATATAATTGAAGTAGAGATAAAACTGTGTAAGAAAACAAAGGACACTGACAGGAGAGGGGATGGTAAAAAAAGGGGAGGCAAGAGATGATGAAGAGAGATACTAAAATGTGCTGTATACTTATATGAAAATGTTCATATGTAACACAGTATATACACACTGAAAAGGAAAAACAAGGTAAAAAAATTACAAGTCACATATAAAAGAAATTGCCTCTAAGTAAGCCTAATTTGGGGTCCACTAGAAAATCCCATTAAATCAGTTACTTTAAATATATTCAGAGATTTAAATAGGCCAATACATTAAAACAAAATTAAAGTGTTGCATAATGTCTCATAAAACATGAGACATTTACAAAGAGAAATTATTTTTAACAGACCAAATACCAATTCTAAACTTGAGAAGTACAGTAATTTAAATTTAGAAAGACTGTTAGTCTCAGCAGCACATTGATACAGGAGCCACAGAATTTGAAAACATGCTGATATAGCTCATCCAGTGGGAAAAGAAAAACATGAAAACAAAACAAAACAGAGCAAAAAGTTAGAGGAGCCTCAAGGACCTATGTATTACTACCAAGTATACCAAATTATTCATAATCAAGTTGATGTAGTAGAGGGAGAGAGGAGAACTAGAAGAATATTGGAATCAGTAATGTCTGAAAATAACTTGAGTTTCAAGGGAAACCTTGTCTACATATTGAAAATGGTCAACAAATCAGCTAACCACAAAAATTGCCCTGCTGTAGTGATTATGTTTATTTGTGAACTTGATTAGGACATATGGTGACCAGTTAGTTGGACAGAAATTACTCCAATGATTTCTGTAAGAGTATATTTGGATAAGGGTAACATGTTAAGAAGTAGACTGAGTAAAATAGATTGCCTTCCCCAGTGAACATGGGCTTAATCAAGTTGCTTAAGGGTCTGAGTAGAACAAAAGGTTTTACCCTCTCCCAAAGAGGAGAGAATTTTTGCTTGACAGCATTCAAAAAGGATATTTACTTTTTCCCTGATTTCAGACTCGTATGGGAGGTTTGGCTTTTCATGAGCCTTGAGACTAGAGGGAAGCTACTAACTTGTAAATATGAACTACACCTCGGGTCTCCTGTGTCTTAAAAACAACAAACATTCGTTCATGGTTCTCTTGAGAACACAAATACTTTTAGCTAAACAAATCATTGTCAAGCATGAAAACAAAGACAAAGAATCTTTCAAACAGAAAAACAAAATCTCATCAATAAGTCTGAAGACTGAAGTCCTGTCATGGAGTACAGAGACTAGAAAGAAAGCAGGGTGGTGGGTGTATGAAAACTCATGACAAAAAGATTCAAGAATAAAATATATTCTTCAAAAATAGCCATCAAGAAAGCAAAAACAAAGAACAGAATTAGGCATTTAAAGACAAATAAAAATAGATTTAGAGAATTCAATGTCAGAAATACTAATCGTAGAAATGGAAGAGTGACAGGTGAAAGTCCATATGAAGAAATAGGTGGTACTACCAGAAACAACTTCAGGGGAAAGCACAAAATGTTTTGTTTTTGTTTTTGTTTTTTTTTTTTTCCTGATGAGTCTCGTCCATTATTTGACCCACAAGAAAACCATATACAGCAATACATATAACCTGTGATTAAATATTATATAAAGATGTTATGTTCTATAACTGATAAAGATGTGACAAGAAAATGCAATGTAGAGGGCGGAAACAGAGTTGTTATGGAGCGATGGCTTTGTAGACTGTTGAAATTTAATTAGTATTATTCCTAACTAGAATGTTTTAAAATTCAAATTATAATTCTCAGCCAAACTGTTAAGATGATAATTCAAAAATAGGGTCTAAAAATCACAGAAAATATAATTTAAAAATGTACTCTATAAGATATCTCTCCAACACCAGTGGAAGCTGTAATGGAAAAACAAAGGTCAAAACCATAATGGGTAACTAAAAAATAGAATTACAGGTGTAGGCCCTTTGAAATATCTAATGATATGAATATAAATTGATTAAATACTTAGAACTAAGAACATAAACCAACAATATATTCTCTATAAAAGATATATTTTAGATTCGTTCATAAAAAGAAATTGAAATAAGAAGGCAGGAGAATATTTCTTATGCAAATAGTAAATAAAAAGTAACAGAAGTTACTAACATTAAAGAAAACTTTATTCATTTATTTATTTGTTTATGAGCAACAGCAGACAGACAGATAGAGAATGAGGCAGATAGAGAGAGAATTGGCATGCCACAGCTTCCAACCATTGCAAACAAACTCCAGATGCATGCGCCACCTTGTGCATCTGGCTTACGTGGGTCCTGGGGAATCGAGCCTCAAACTGGGGTCCTTAGGCTTCACAGGCAAGTGTTTAACCACTAAGACATCTCTTCAGCCCAAAGAAAACTTTTAAGAGAACTTACTTTTGGAGAAAAAGAATTATATTCACCATAGTAAAAGCTTCAGTTCACTAGGAACCTATAAAGTTGTAGACACATATAGACCTAACAACACACTTCCAAGCTACATGGTCATCCTTTTAAATTTATTCTGTGTTGTATTGTGGCATTCATATAATATAACCTAAAGACTGTATTGTGGGATGCAGAATGGGCCTTTCTGTAGATATCTTTCAGATTTAGTTTGGGGTATAATAGCATGTACATCTTTTATTTGTTTTTCGTTGATCTCATATTTTTTCATTCATTTTTGGAAGTGAGTTACTGATCCAATGAAATAGAAATAAACATTTAAGCAATACCTGTCACAAAACTCAACACCTTGCTTCAACAACCACATGGAACATTTTGCAAGATAGATTAACTGTAATGATCTATGAAAAGCCAAAATGAATCTCAAAGGAGAGAAAGGATACAAAATTCTGTTCTCTTACCACAATGAAGTAAAACTAGAAATCAAAATCTAAATAAATTCAGAAAATCAATAACAATGTATAAGTTAAAATATATATCCCTAAAATACTAACAGGTCAAGAGAAAAATGGAAAAAATTAAAAGAATAATACTTTAAACTGAAAGGATATGGTAAAGTAGAATACAATAGTATGGTAGCAGATGCTGCAATGCTAGTACTGAGGTGGTAGACATGATTTGATCTAAAGGAAATCCTAAAACACAAAAATATTAGAATTACTTAACAATTTGTCAAAGCTTCAAGATACAAGATCAGTGTGTCAATATGCTTCAACCACTATAACAAATATCTGAAATAATTAACTTCTAAAGAAAGAAGGTTTATTTTTGTTCACAGTGTTAGAGATTAGATTCTTCTGGCTCTGTTGTCTGTGCTGAGGTAGCCCTCCATGGTAGAAACCAGTCACCTTAAGGCCAGGATGAAACAAAGTGGTTGGGCTCCCGTGATTCCTTCTGGGGACATTCTTTCAATAGACTGAAGAAATACTAGCAGGACTCACCTTTTAAAGTTTTCCTCACCTCCAAGTTGTACCCACTTGGGGACCAAATCTTTAACATGTGTGCCTTTGGAAGACATTTCTGATCAACAAGAGCAATCATCATATAATAATCTATTACACACACACACACACACACACACACACATTTTGAAAACAACTTACAATAACTATGTGGTTTAAAGGTATGGAATGAAATCTTAAAAGATGGAAACAAGAGCAAAGAAATTCTGTGCTCATACATTAGAAGATATCTTAGTGACAGCATAGCTTCTAACATTGATTTCCAGATTAAATACAGTCTATGGCCCTCCCACACCTTTCATGGCTCGTTTTTTATTTTCTTTTCAAGAATTTCAAATTTCAAATTTATTTGCCAATATAAGGGATGCAAATTGTCTCAAAGAGTGACAGAACAATGTTTTGTAAAAAATAATAAATCATTTTTTAGTGACATTATTTTCACTCTGACCCTTCTGCAGTTTTGGGAGTCTTTGATATTTGAAATTGCTACTAATTTGGGGAAGAATAACTATAAAATGGTCACATTTTTCTCCCTTCTCTATCAATATAAACTATTTCTATGGCTCAGGAACAAAAAAAAATACCTGTTATTAAAGAGAACAGAGGTGTTTTAAATCAGGAAATGGGGACCACTGGAGAATGTTTACTAAAGTTCTGCCCCATGAGGTCTCCCTCAGATGAATTGACATACTCTTCTCAACATGAGAGAATTGAGCTTAGTATTTTGATTTTTTAAAATGCCTTCCCATGCCCCGCAGTTCTTCTCAGTACCTCACTGAGAGAAATGCCTCAGAATTTAACCACCAGAAAGAAATAATGCTCTCGCAGGGAAACCACCTGCATTTTGTTACATGCCATGTTCTGTGCAGCCTCTCTAAATGGGTTTGCTAGCCAGCATGCAGTGCTGTGGTGTACAAGGTTAGTTGCCAGAGGAAAACCTACAGTTAGCCACGTGGTGCCCACCAGAGAGGAGAGATGTGAAGATCCAGAATCCTGGGATCACTAGAGCTGTAACATTCACTGAGTCGGTACTGCTTGATGCAGTCCAGATTCTGGTGGAGACTGCCATCTTCCGGGACTCCAGGCAGGCCTGATTCAGGTGAGAAGACAGAAGTCACTATGATTGACAGAGTAAACTTAGAGTGAGATAATCCTATGGTTAGGTTCGAACTCTGGAACTTTAAAAGGTAAAAAAGTAACTTAGCCAGATTCTCATGGCTACCAACTAGGAATTATCTTTGTCAACTGTGAGATGCCTATAACAATTTTTCCTAGGTTTGTTAGAAGGATTAAGTTATCTAAAGTATGTGTGGTGATTTAAATTGTTCCCCCATAAACACATGTGTTTTGAATACTTGGTCCAGAACTTCCAGAACTGGTGATTATTTTGGAAGTCAAGTCTGGCTAGAAAAGATTTTATGTCAGTGATGGGCTTCGGGCTGGTATAACCAGCTTCCTTTTGCCAGAGCTCAGCTCACTCACTTGTGGCAGGGAATGTTGTCCAGAATCTGCGCTAGCATCCTTTCTCAGCCATAATGAAGTTGTCCCTTGAAAGGCAAAATAAATTCTTCCTCCCATTGGATGTTTTTGTCCCAGTGAAATGAAGATAACTACAGTAGTATGTAAAGTATATTTTGCCAGAAGTGACATTTCTTAGTATTTGTCTTTTTAAAAATGTTATCAGAATTCTAACCAGCTTCTAGTGAGCACAGAACTCTTTAGCTTAATTCTTTTCATATGATAAAAAATAGATTTTCAGAACTATGAAAACGTACCCCAGAAATTAGCCAAAATATGCAACATGAGTAGCACTCCAAGCCCATTCCTTTTGTGAAATATGGATGATAATAAGTCTTATAGGAGGAAAGAACATGAGATTATTCTGGGTGATAAACTATAGGAGTACACAACCCTTTAGGTAGGAAGGAAACAGACAATCACGCTTGGAAATACTGTGGCATGTGTAGGTTGAAAAGAAGTCAAATAACTGTATGTATGTGTGTCTACAAAACTAAATTATACATCTTCTATATGTCTTATATGTGTTTGCATGCATGTGCATGTGTGTTAGCACATGTCTAAATGTGTGCACGTGTAGATGCATGCGGATGTACATGTGTGTGTGTGTGTGTGTGTGTGTGTGTGTGTGTGTGTGTCTGTGTGTGTGTATTGGGGTGACATTACACTACCACATGTTTTGGTAGTGATTATTTTCTACATTCCTTTGTTTATAGATAAAATAATTAAGGACAAGTTAAGATACTCTCTAAATTAATAGTTTTTAATAGCCTACCTTGAATCCAGGTCTATTGATTCTCAAGTTGTTGATCTTTTCTTGAGGCTGTATAGGAACAAGAGAAGAAGGCTTGAGCACTCTGAGAGCTCCCAAGAAAATGGCACCTTAAATCTCATGGCAATAAAAGAGGAAGGCCACGGGAATCTCCAATTTTACCTACCCTACAAAGGAAAGAGCTTTCTTTCTTTTATCTTATTGTCTGCTAACATGCATGTAGTATAGCTGGACAAAGTCATCCTGCAGAAAAATTCTCTCAACATTGTTCCAAAGGAAAAATATAAATTTATCCATTGCAGAAATGAAGCTATGAGACTGTACCTACTATATCTGTAGTTAACCTTGATGCTGAGTCAAATCTGAGAGATGGCGAATAACCAAGGGTAAAAGGAAGGAGGGGGACAGGGCAGTAGTTTGGAATGACCAGCTGGCCAGCAGGAGACAGAAATGGAGCTAAATTATACATATTATTTGGTACATTTTTTAAAAGATCATTTCTAGGCAAACATCCTAAAACAAATGTGACTATCAGTTAAGCACCCCACTGTCCTGAACAGATTTAGTGCATAACAATTTTCTCATAACGGCTTTGTGGTGTTTGCTGAGTTTCATCTCTTCATAGCACTTTATGAATTGTCATGTCATGGGGAATTTAACTAGGCTGAATTTGCCCTTCACTTTTGGCTGTTCAGCAAAGTCACAAATAGATAAATGGAAGAATGGCACAATAATTATAAAACATGTTTGTTCCAATGATATTCTATTGTTTCTGGTTGGCATTTATCAAAATATTAAATCACCACTCTGCTCTAATGCTCATTAATTGTGAGTTTTTGAACATATCTTTTGACTGTGGTCTGAGTTTTAGATTTTGTGTGCACAGGGTTGCATAAATAAATTTCTGATAAAAGCAAGTGTAGTTTTAGGAAGTGAAGAAAATCATGTCAAAGAGGACTGACCAAAGTTTCAAACAGTGTGAGGCCTAAGGAGGGTGGCGGCATTCTGTTTATACATTGAGCAAGATGTTTTCAAGGAAGAAATGATGATGGTGGTCTTCTTGGTGCAGGAATAGAGGGAGGGAGGGCACTAGATAAGAGATAAATAAGCTTGGCAGCTGGGAAAATGAAAGGTCATCTTAATTGGAACATGAAGGTATGGTGGTGGGAACTGACATGGTAGAGTAAAGATTGGCCAAAAGAAACCAGAGAGTGAGCTGCTTTGTACTATATCCTGGGGGGTAGAGGTTTTCATTAGCTCAAGTTCTTTAGCAAATATGAGAGAATTTATGAATAGTATTAAGATAGCAGCACTGTAGCTGGAATGAGAAAATGGGACAGAACAGAAAAATCACTGAAGTAGTTGATAACATATTGGAGGTGAGGAGCGGGTGAGAAAAATGTGGAAACAGATTGGATCTCAAATCTCTAGCTTGAGTGGTTGGGTAACATGGGTAATTTTAAAAGGGTTGTGAACCTCATTATTGGCTATTCCAAACTCAGGAAGGAGACTGTACTGTTTAAATGTATCAGCAAAAATAATGCACTGTAAGTAGAACAAACACTAACCAATGGTACTTAACAAGAGATATGATTGCAGACTTAATATATAATTGTGATGGCTTATATTTATGGTTGTCTTGACAATAGGTAGAATCACCAAGGAAATGAGTTTCTTGGCATCCCTGTGAGAGATTAGCTAACTAGGTTAATTGAGGTGGGAGGGCCACATTAGCTGCAAGCAACATCATTCCATGGGCTGAGTGTTCTGCACTGCATAAGAAGGAACGCAAGCTGAACGCTAGCGTTTGTAACCCGGTATTCCCAACTGTGGTTAAAAACTGAATGGCTACTTCATGATTCTGTTGCCATGCCTTCCCTGCCACGATGGGTGGTAACTTGAACGGTAAGCTGAAATAAACCCTTCCAACCTTCAACCGCTTTTTTTTTTCAGGTATTTTTTTTGCCCAAATAACAAGAAAGACACCTAATCCAACAGTCTCTTCTAAACCTAAGGAAGCAAATTTCTTACTTTTAGGAAAGAAGCATACAGTATATATTTCTTTAAAAAATTTAAGTGCTGTAATGGGGGTATCTATGAAATATTTTTCCTTTGAGCTTCTTTTATAAACACTATCAATTGTGAAAACAGAGCTCTATGTGTGTGCTGAAATAGAGCTGTCCCCTGGCACCCATTGTGGGTTCTTTCCAGGACTTCCTCACAGAAGGAAGAAATCCCAGGATGTTCAAATCCCTTGTTTAAAGTGACATAGAATTTGCATATTGCCTACTTACATCTTCCTGTATAATTACAATCACGACTAGATTACTTAGGCTATCTAGTAAAATAGTAAATGATGAAAATCGTTGTCATCACAAGTAAAAGTTCTCTGTGTTCAGTAGGATATAACTAACCAATATTAATGAGTCTGTATTAATGAGTCCACTTTCTGTTGCCATTATAAAATGCCTGGGGGTGAAAATGCAGACAGAAAAGACAGTTTCATTTAGCTTGCAGTTTTTTAGGCATGAAGTTCAAAATCATATATCCCCAATGGAAGTTCACCCCTTGAAAAGGGCATCATGGGGAATGGTGACATGGAAGGAATGCATGAGAGAAAGATCACATTATGGTGACATAGGGAAGCAAAGGAATTCAGGGATCAATCTTGCTCTTTGGTAACAACTTTCTGTCATGAGAACTGACCAAGATCCCAAGATAACTATATTCCTTCCTTCTGTGGGTGGTAACCTTAATGACTGAACCAGTGTTCATGAGCACCCCTCTCACTTCTTCAATTTCCCACCATTTTTCAACATTGTCACACTGAATACCAAGTTTCCACACCATGAGAATTTAGAGGTTACACTCCAACCACATATAAACCATGGCATAGGCCCAAGTAAAGAATAAATGGATGATATATAAAGAAAACAGAGTTCAAACAACATGTGATGAAGAGACTAGGGTATCTGCCTGATGAAGAGAAACTTTACTAGAGTGTCACACATACCACTTCACCTAAATGGATATAGCATAGAGGTCAGTAAATGGAAAATTCAAGCTTTGCTTATTAGAAAGTTTTGCAATTGTTTGCAAATATTATTGACCCATGTTTAGCTGTACTGGTAGCTGTGCAGATGGAACATTAACACTGTTCCTCTTTTGTTTTTTCTAATGCATGTGCATGCTATGCCTCTTAAACTATATTTCACTAGAAGGCACATAGCACGATTTGAAAAGCACTTAAAAATACAACATTTGAAAACATGGAACAGAGAAAGGATTTGCTCAATTTCCTAGCCACAATTAAACAGATGGCTTGAAATCAGTAACACTTTAGTTTCTTGTGTCAATTTTTTTTTTTGTTTGTGTGTATATGTAATGGGGTTTCTTTCTGTATGGTGTGTGTATGTGTGCGTGTGTGTGCTGTGGCATGGTATGTGTGATGTGTGTAAGTGGTGTCATGTATGCAAGTGTATGTGCCCATGTGTTTCCTCATGTGCTTGCCTACATGGCTGGACCTCATGTCCATTGCTCTTCTGCCCATTCTGTTTTGAATTGGAGTCTTTCCAGCAATGATTAGGGCCTTGCTTTCATGTGGGACTGGGGCTCCAGACATGAGCAGCCATGCCCAGATGTTTATATGGGCCCATGGAGGTGAATGCTGGGTGCTTTTCTTTCAGACATTCTCAGGCTCTCATGCTTGAAGAGGAAGTGCTCTTAACCATTGAGCAATCTACCCAGTACTCTAGTGTCATTTTTATCAGAGTTTCAGAAATCCTTTGGGGCTGAAGTCCCACAGTTTATTTTCATGCTTTTCTAGGTAGTATTTCATTATAACCATCAGTCTATATCTATGTATATCTATATCTAATCTATATCTATCTATATCTATCTATCTATTATGTATGTATGTATGTATGTATGTATGTATGTATGTATGTATGTATCTATCTATCTATCTATCTATCTATCTATCTATCTATCTATCTATCTATCTATCACATACAGATAGGCTTGGTTGCCTTTTGAAAACTTTGGTATTCTTCAATGTTCTTTAGCATGACACTCGTTTATGAACATCATAAGCATGACTTGTCAGCCAATGTCTCCACCCTTTTTAAATTTCAAGACATTTCCCTATTCTCCGCTGGATTTTAGTTGAATTGTAATCTTTCCAAACCTGAAAAATTATGAAATCTCAGCACTAGAGCTAAAGCTTTTGTATTATCTGAAGACATGTTTAATCAGAAGTAAAAGAAAACATCAGGAGATGAGCTTAATATACTCTTCTTTCAAAGAGACCAACAACTGTTCTTTACCATCATCTACACATGAACCACTACTCTCATCTGAAAGTCTGCTTCTGTCTAAAAGTTAACCTTAAGTTGGGTTTTGCCCTTCCTTTAAGAGAAATACAAAATATTACATTTTTGTTTGTTTTTTTCAAGGTAGCATTTCACTCTACCCCAGGCTGACGTGGGACAAATATTACTTTTATTCATAATTAAAATGGATGATTCTTTATAGACTTGAAAATATAAGTTACTGAAAATTTGAAGTAAGACTGAACACTGGGTAAGTTAATTTTGTGTTCCTTATTAATGCTTTATCACATTCCATTTTGACAATGGTTCTTGTAACTTATGATGTATAAAACCATTTTTAGTTTTGTAGCTTTCATAGGACTCGGCAGAAGGAAAAGTGGTAGATTACATTGATTATATAAATGCCAGGCTTGATGATGGGTGCTTTTCATCTAAGCATTTCAGACGACAATCTGGTCTACCTAGTGTGTTACAGCCAGTGGCTACATAGTGAAACCCTATCTCAAAATATGAATGTGAAGAATGGAGAGATGGCTTAGAAGTTAATGGACTTGCCTGCAAAGCCTAAGGACCCAGGTTTGATTCCCCAGTACCTACGTAAGTCAGATATATCAGGTGGTGCAAATGTCTGGAGATCATTTGCAGTGGCTAGAGGTCTTGGCATGCCCATTATTCTCTCTCTATCTCTCTCTGTCTAATAAATAGATAAATAAAATATTTTTTAAAAAAGTGAATGTGAGCTGCATATCCTATTTTGTCTCCTCCTTGTACATGTGCTGCTTTAACCTTTTTCCAAAGCCTCTTACAATAGTGAGGTTCTTATATTCTCCTGGGACTTGGAAATCACATATGGTAATATGATAGTAGCCAGTGGGCAAATAAAACCTTCTACATCCACATCTTGTAGGAAGTGTTAGAAGGGAAGATGCGCTACAGTAATGCATTTTACCTAGGGGAGTCATGATGTCGAGCCAAGCCAGCAGTACGTGACTACTGTATGGGTCATCTCTGTAGAAGATGTTTCAATATGGTGAAATCAGTAGCCAAGAGACCAATTGAACTTTTCAGACAGCGCACAATATTTATCTGGGACTCATATCCCAGGTTCTTATTTTGTGATCTCTCTATGTTTAAAGGGCAGGCCTAGTATTTTATTTCCAAGAGTGGATTGAAATTTACATGAAAATAACATTTTTGGGGGTTGTGTGAGAAAATGAGTAGTGAGAAGAAGTGAAATCATAGCTCTTTAGTGTGTCCCGTTAACACTCTGAAGATTCAGGAGGATCATCCATCCATATTGAACTTATATCTGGATTTATGGTTTGGTTACTAATAAATATAGATCTAACAGAAACACCTTTCAGCATAAAGCAGAAAGAATATGTATGAGGAAAATGGGACATGATTAAGGTTTGTAGCATTTTGTCTCTGCTATTTCTTGGGTGTGTCTTCCTAGCCAAATCACGTGGTTGAAGTGATACTATGTGGTGGGGATAAAATGAGGAAAGCAGCTTCGTGGAGTTTGAAAATGGCATTTAGAAATGATGCATTGCAATTGAAGTTTAATGTCATGAATTAGAGATTAGGATATGGTATACCATATTTCCCACATCATGCCTATTGTCATAACATCATTAAGAAACCCTGAATCTCTAATAAATCAAACACACTGAACTCCTATCTTCCAACATAAACCAGTCCAGATATGTCTTGTTTTCATGTTCCTAGATGATGACTTGTTATGAATATTCCAACAGAGATTTGAACTGTTCAAATGCTTTGTGATATGCTTTAGAGAGAGAGAGGGTTTAGTCCCTGGCTAATTATCAGCAGATTATGATTCCTAACTTGTGTTTGGAACAAATTAACTCTGAGTGCTCTCTTCCATGATACAACCCTTTCCAAGGAGTTTCAATGCTTACACATATGTTATCTGAATTAAATTTCTTCCTTAAGACTTCTACCAGCATAGTCACTTTAATTAATATGTGCAAATAGAAAATTACTGGGCATGCAACTCTTATGTACGGATTGGGGAGCATAGTTGAATCAGGATGAAAGTGCTAAGCCATTTCTGCTTACCTGGTTGAATTCCACTCAGTCATGGGAAGGACGAGGTTGAAGATAGTTGATTCTTTGGATCTAGAAAACATCTGGCTAAATGTAAAATGCATGGATTGTGTAATAAAGAAATAATTACAAACATATCAAAGAATATATTGAGAAATGCTGAGTTTGCACAGCAAAATATAAAACTGGCACTCTGGGGGACAGTGAATATCCTTGGACTTGGCCATCATTTTTATAGCATTTCCTCTACTTCTTGGTGATTTACTATGGCAATCCCCTAGTTCACATATACATATTTTTTTACTCTTTCAAACTGCACATCTCACACATTCCAACTTGCACCTCCATGGGCTACAGTACACCCTCACCTTCTGGTCAAAGTCAGCCTAGAGATAACTCCCGTGAATTGTCTTGGGAGACTCCTGGTGTGTTGTAAATGACATGTGATTTCTATTAAGGAGTCTTAGGAGATTGTGGTTTGGTATGCACATAATCTTACACTAATCCTCTCACTGAATGATTGTAGTGACTCTTGTTTCCCCCTGGTTAAGAAAGTAAGGCAGGATGTACACAGCATTCCAGGACCAGCGAGGGAGAAGGCTTCAGAGCGCGGTTTCTGGTTTACACATGGTACAGCTCTACCCCCAGAGACTTATCTAGGATTTAACAGCTATTATGGCTTTAGTCCTTAATTTACAGCATCATAAAGAGTGGTTTCTCAATCCTTTATATGTCTGTTTTCATTTCCTGTGGACAGAATTATTTCTTTTACCTTCTCTCAGTGAATATATCTCTGGAGTACTGGTTTGTCAGGCAGTCAAGGTTTTGTCTGAAAACAGATGTATGGAGCTCAAATTGAGATATTGAAGAGTTGACTAGAGGGTCCAGTAATAAAGGTGTGGACAGAGCAACAGGGGTCACATTAGTAATGTCTAGAGGGGTCATCACTTGAGGGGAGTGGGGGAGCAACATCATTCCAAGTCTTTGGAGAGATCTGACTGAAGGTGTGTGGAGTAGAGCTGAGGGAGCAAAATGGAGATACTCTTCACATATGCACAGTGAGTTTTCATATCTGCGAACACTGACAACAGGTATGTTAGCACTTCACAATGTCTCCATTACTTAAGTGAGGAGATCTCTAATTAGAAGCTCACTATACACCCAAAGTAGCTGCGGACATGGATAGCATGGGTGAGCTATTCTCGAGAGTCAAATGGGTTTCATTTAAAAGTGTCCTTGTTTTCCTTTTTTTTTTTTTTTTTTTAAACATCCTATCAATGTCTCTCTCTTTGATTGTAGGGTCATTTGGAGATTATATCTGATTTGATTTGAATATGTTTCTGTCCCTTTTGGCATTCACATTTTACCCTCATTATGAAACATCAGAAGTGAAACCAGCTGAGGACTTTAAGAGATGATTTGGGGTCTTCTCTCATGGAAAAATAATTCCATTATGTAATTAATGAAACAGTGGTTTATTGAATAGTTTTAATAATGGGATTTCTATAAAAGTTTCTTTTTCTATCACTCTATTAAAACTCTTTTCACTAATATTATAAGTGACTGATTAATTGACAAACCAATGATAAATACTACTTGGCTTCTTTGGTCCTCTCCCTGACCTGATTTTTTTTTTTTAATTTCATGAGGGATCTTTTATGTTCATAGCTTTTTATTTCACTTGTCTGTCCCACAGGTACACCATACAAATTAATATGTCCAATTCTTTTATGACTCACAATTCAACATTATATCACTGTCCACAATTTCCTCCTCAGCTCCACGGTCACATGAATGTCTTTGCTTACTGTGTTTTTTTTATGATGACTTTGCATGTTCAGTACCTATTTGGAAGAACAACATAGAAGCTATGTACGTTCCCTCACCTCAAACATAATTTTCTGTTTATTCTAAGAGCCCCATAGATATTTTGATTTTTACTCTTAATTTACACAATAAGTTATAGCCACAGCAGTTGTCACATAATGACTTTCAAATATGACATCCTTACTGCTATTGCTTCTTTTACTTTATTTTTTTTTCAGATTTCTGTTTGGTTCCTACCAACACCCACCATCCTACAATGATAATTTTCTCCTAATACATAAATACCATCTTGTTTCCAAAACCACTATCAATTCCCTGTGGTTTTTAAATTTATGTTTCTATTCCTTGCATGGGATATAAAGTCTTTGATAGGTTGTTTTAGCTGTAGTATACTTATATATTTTTATTGTAAGACAATGTTCAATTATTCTTCAATAGATAGCTTAATTTGAAAATTAAATTTGTTGAAAGCTATATAGATTACCTTGGGAAGGACTATTTTTATCTTTTCTCATAAATTTCTTTTAGTTACATCACTTAAAAATTTCCCAGATCATAATTTGTTATATTTTTTCACAGGTTAAAATTGCCTAGTTCTTTGACCCTAGAACTATACCTGCCATATTAAAGGGGCTTGGTAGGGGGGGGGGGTTCTGCTGGATAATGAGTGGATGTGGGAATGAAGTGTAGTGAAACATAGAGTCTGGCAGTTATATCTTGCTGTGCCCATGCCTGTTTTATGGGATAATAGACTTGGCATGTAACATCTCTAGCTTCAGTATCCCTTGACAAAAAATGTTGGAAATGAGGATTTATATGGAAACACAACTCTTGTTTGCAATGTCAAGAAATGGAGAAAGTGATAGTATTTATCAGAGTGTCAGCACGGTATAGTAAATTTATGTGACAGGGTGGTGTGAGCCCAGCCAAGTCGTCACAATGGCTTTGTCAGTGACCTCAGAACAAAGGGTCAGTTTTCTGTGAAACTGTCAGTTCCCTCTGACCAGGGGACTACTCCTCATCTGCATGGTGATTCTGATTCAGGTGAAAGGTCAAAAACATTAATTTAAGTACTCAAATAATCACTTCACTGTGCCTTCTACTTATGATAACACAGCCAGTTGATCTGAACTATAAATTGTGATCTCTTGATTGTTTTCTGATTTGTTTTCCAAAGAAAGTATATTACTAAAGAGAAAAGTAATGCTACATGAAGGCAGATTTTCTAGCCTCACTAGGCTTTTGTTGATAAAAGAAAAATGGTTGCAAACAAAGGCAGTTTCCTCCGTTGTAACCTTGATCCATGAAGGTCAAGAAATACATTGTTAACGTAAATGAAGTTCATTTGGCTCCCCTATTAATTATGATTTGAAGTTTTATATCCAAAAGAGATTTTCAGGGACATGCTGTTCCTGGAACAGTGAACACGCTAATGCACACAGATACTACAACTGTGGAACAAACTTTAAGCAGCACAGATAACAGCCGAGTGAGGCAGGAGGGATGGCTTAGCGGTCAAGGCACTTGCCTACAAAGCCAAAGGACCCAGATTCAATTCCCCAGGACGCACGTTAGCCAGATGCAAAAGGGGGCACATGTGTATGGAGTTTGTTTGCAGTGACTGGAGGCCCTGGAGCACCCATTCTCTCCTTTCTGTGTCAAATAAATAAATAAATAAAAATAAAGACATTAAAAAAAAACCCAGCAAAGTGATAGGTAGCAGGGGAGAAAGGGGGAGGAAGGGAAAAGAAGAGGAGAGGAGAAAGGAGGGGTGGGGAGAAGTGAAGAAAAGAAAGTGATTCCATTCTAATTATTTACCTCATTTGTTTTTAGTTTTATATGTATATTTTATGGTGGTGGGCATTTAACCCCCATCCTTACACATAAGAAGCAAGTGCTTTACCACTGAGCTATATCCCCTATTCTGAATAATTTTTAACAATAGCACTAGGATATTAGCCCTTGTGGTACATTGCATTATTTTTAAAATTTGGCCAAGTATTGACTCTACTCCCTGTCAAGAACTGGAAAGAGTCTGAGATATTGAGATGTTTACTTAATTTATAACCTAACAATTTAGCTTTTTTCTTGGATGCTAGGAGAAGACACAAGATTCAGGTTAGATAGTGGACTCAGTTACTCAGCCAGTCAGCAGTGTGAGCATCATGACTCCATCACTTCTGCTTTTTCCTCTCTCAGTACCACACAGGCAACATGGAAGACAACCCAAGTCAATGCTGTACATGCAGAGGTTTCATGTCTTGACTGAAGAGCCCTACACTTAGTGAACCCTCTATCCTACAAGAATCTGCTGGCAGACCAACTCACACTTTCCTCTTTTATCTAGATTATCCTCAGTAAACCTGTCCTTTATTGGGGGGTATTCTACATTCAAAGTCCTTTTTGCTATACAAATATCCTTAAAAATGATAATATTTAGCTATACTAGAGTTTCCATAAGTTTTTAAAAGTAATTTACTATTATTTATTTATTTGAAAGAGAGAAAGAGACACGGAGAAAGGACATGCTAGGGCCTCCAGCCATTGCAAACAAACTCCAGATACATGCAACCCCTTGTGCATCTGGCTTATGTGGGTCCTGGAGAATTGAACTGGGATCCTTTGGCTTTGCAGGCAAACATCTTAATCGTTAAGCCATCTCTCCAGCCCTCCATAGGTTTTTAAAGCTTTAAAATTACAAAATGTGGCTCAAGGCTTGAAGGTTTTTTTAAAAAAATTGTTTTATATTTATTTATTTGAGAAAGACAGAGTCAGCAGAGGGAAAAAGAAAGAGAGAGAGAGAGAGAGAGAGAGAGAGAGAGAGAATGGGCAGGGCATGCCAGAGCATCGAGCCACTGCAAATGAACTCCAGATGCATGAGCCATCTTGTGCATCTGGCTTACTTAGGTCCTGGGGAATGGAACCTAGGTCCTTTGGCTTTGCAGGCAAATGCCTTAACCTCTAAGCCATCTCTCCAGCCCATAGTTTTAACACATACTGATTAATGATGATAATAATGTATGGTGTGTGATTCCTCTTAGTTTGCATGACACTGTTCTACATATCATTGTGTTTGACCATGTGTAAGGGCAATGATAGCAAAGCTAAACTCTTCCCATGTTTATAGGTAATGGATCATATACATAGGGAGAGGGTCTGCAGTTATTATGACAAACATATACATTGACATTGTACAATTGGAGATGGGGGTTGTGAGAGCTTGAGTAAGGTGTATGTATATGTGTGTGTGTGTGGGGGGTGTTGTTTGTGCTACTTACCTGGTCATAGTAGAACAAATGTTATGAATTATCCTCCTGTATGCACTATTGGCTTTCAGGAATATCCCTTACTCAGCAATATTAAAATTTGCAGCACAGCAAATTAACATTAAAATTAAAAGCATAGGTACTCCCTTTAGAAATAATATTCACCAAGATGCAAAGGATAAAATAAAACTACTAAAATCCCAGTGAAAACTTCTTGGTCGGAGGCAATTTCATACAGAAACTTGGTAGCAGCTCTGTTGTCCTTGAAAGTTTCCTTACTTCTACTTGTAGTAGAATAAAAATAAGCCACAAATCAAAGACAAGCAGAGTATTAGCATTAGAAGTCCCCCCCCCCCACTGAATCGTACAGTGCAGTGAATCTCAAACATTTGCATGTGCTCATGGGAATCCAGTGAGTACCATTGGAATAAGAATAAAAAGAAGTTGTTGATTTTTTTTGGTACAGTAATTTTTTTTAAAAAAGTATTTATTTGAGAAGAGAGAGAGAGAGAGAGACAGAGAGAGAGAGAGAGAGAGAGAGAGAGAGAGAGAGGCAGATAGAGAGAATGGGTACGCTAGGGCCTCTAATCACCACAAACTCCAAATGCATGCCCCACCTTGTACATCTGTTTTTACAGATGGGAATCAAGCTCTAGTACTTAGGCTTTGCAGGCGAGTTCCTTAACCACTGGCACTCCAGCCAGCCCTGTTACAACAATTTAATTCTGATGCAAGTTAGTCCATAGAATTTCATAGATGACGAGTGCTTGCACTTTTAAAGGTTCTGGTTACCATTTGTTCCTATCCATTTTGATTATCATCACTACAGTCCAAAACCTTTCTACTCCAGAATCTAGACAAGTGCAGACCAGTATAGGATGGGTTTTCTTGTTAATAACTGTTTCGATTTGTTTTCAGATCACTTTGAATTCTGATAGCTATTCTACTTCTTACCAAGCTTGAGGGTCAGGGTTCAATACACCAGAACCTACATATAGCTGGGTGCGTAGAGTGGCTCATGCATATGAAATTCCTTTGCAGTTGCAGGAAGCCGTGGCATGCCCATTCTCTCACACTCTCTCTCTCCTTCTTCACTCCCAAGTAAATAACTACAATATTACAAAAAAATAAAATAAAATAAAAAGAAGAGCAATATTAACAGATTAAGGCACACAGCTAATCATTTACCCATTTAGCAGTTGATAAAACTGAGCAAAGGGAGTAGAGTGATATCCAGTTACTTCTTAGAACATATTTAAAGAGATAGTTGTCTCAATATGTAGCATAATTATTAGGACATGATATGCAAGTATTTGTGTAATTTAGATTTCACATTATTGCATGATATGAATAAGACAGGAAATAAATAAATATGGAAGAAATAAATAATACTCGTTAAACACATGGAGGTTGGTGGTAGACTCCTGAGTCCAAACCCATTTCTGCTGCAGGTAACTTCTATTCGCTTCTTAATTTTTCAAAATTAAAGTTGCCTTATCCTTAGAATGATAATTATGTGATTATCAGGACAATAAGATTAAGTTTAACAGCTTATTTGATCATCTGGCAGATAATAAAGTCAATAAAATTTTACCTGCTGTTAATTATATCATTATCATCTTCACAATCATTGCCATGAGAATATATAAGCAGATCAGGATTTACCAAGCTCATGATCAAGGTATGTCACCATGTATAAATTGTACCAGGCAGCATTATAAGTGGTTACAAGTTAACCCAAAATGAGGAAGAATAGTAGTATTAACTATATAAGAACATAAGAACTAGTTCAAGTAACCTAATGACATCTGATGATTTATCTTTGTTAAGGTAGACTGTGTAACATGCTTACATTTAACTATATTGCCTTGGAGTATCTTAAGGGTATCATGAACTTCCTGGCAGCAGTTCCTAAATCCATGCATTTCAATATGTATCTAATTTTAAATGTACATAGTATGATCATTTATGTTGACAGGCTCTAAGATTCATTGAGTTGAAAATCGTAAATGAGAGTACATATCTTTTTCCTATGAGCAAAATTGCATGTGATATAGTATACAATTTAAACAAATGTTCTATTTATAACATCCATATTAGTTTAACCTTGTGGCAATATAAATCTCTCCTTATGCCCTTCCCTGCCATTATGAGTCATTCCACTGACATAAATTCATAAATTAAGAGACATCTGAGGACTTGCAAACTGGTTCACTGGGGCTGTAGATAGGCATTCTTTTAACATATGAACTTCACTGGAATCAAAAATATCTCACATGATGTATCCACACAAATTTTCTACTTAATACAAAAAAAGGCATCTCACCACTTGTGTGTTGTATCATGTGGCTGCCCAGGTAAGGTCTTTGTGTGGTCAGACGCTGTCAGAGAGATTCAGGGCTCAGACAACAATACACCTTTTCTGTCATATGACTGTAGTTTTCTGTCATCCTCTATAGTGACTATTGTAAAGGAATTCAAATTTATTTTGGCCACTTATTAACAATAATTTAAGTATGGAAAGCATGTATTTCATAGCTATAGTAGTGATCTGTTTGAATCTAACAATAGCTAGAGAATAATTTTCAGTAGGTTTACTATATAATGTATACTGTGGTAGGTTCTTTCTAGGAATCCTCCACCTAATCCTTATGACAATACATGAGGTAAATTGTGCTAGTATGTCAGTTTTATAAATATGGAAATTGACTGATAGGGAAGATCAGAAACTTTCCCAAGATCATACACTTAGAAAGAAATGAAGTACTAATTTGTCCTAAGGCAATTTGTTCTTAGAGCCCGATTCTATAAATATTAACACCATAGAGTATTTTTGTTAATATTAATTGCATGCTACTGACATGACATCAATAGTTTTGACATAACTCTTTCATTTTATCTATGAGACTAAGACTATTTCTTTAATTGGTGTGTGTGTGTGTGTGTGTGTGTGTGTGTGTAAAACATGGTGCATGTGTGGAGGTTAGAGGATATCTTCTGGCTCAGTTCTCAGTGCCTACTTTGCTTGACACAGAGTCACTCACCATTCATTGCTCTACTTGTCAGGCTACATCCATGACCCTCTGGGAAATACTCCCGCCTCTGCTTCCCTTCTCTGTCAATGTCTTGAAATTACAGAGGACCACCACTGTTTCTGGCTTTTACATGGGGTCAGTGAAGTAGAACTTAAATATTCAGAATTATGTAGCAGTTACCCACTGAACTATCTCTCCAAATAACAGTGTGCCAGTCATGGTAAGCTAAGCTATGATGTAACAATAAATAAATTTTCTAGTACATTGTGGCTTAACAGGAAAATTTATTTACCATTTATAGGTCAGGTAGCCCTCATTAGCTGATATCTTCAAACTGTGGTCTAGGGTTTAGGCTTCTGTTCTATAACCCCACCATGAAAGATGCCTTTGCTTACAGTTTTATGAGTCAAAAAGAATGCCGTGATAAGCACACCACAGTTTTTAACTGCTTTCTTGGTCACATACTAGCTGTTGAAATTTCAGTCACATGCTACCGTGGTAATTTTGTGGAGACTGGAAAGTGCACACTCCCTGGATGAGCAGAAGCCCTGTGGACACACTGGTGCTTCTCGCAGCTCTTTACCTTTTAGTTCCTTGGTTCAAGCCTAACTTGTTGCATTGAAAATAAAATAATCAGAAGAATGTGAGATTTATGAAACTAACATTTAGTGACATTTTAAACCCAGTAATTTCTTGAATTTTGCTCATCCAGTAAATAGAAATAACAGTTTTTTTGCATAAATATTAAAATTACAAGACATCCTAATGACACCTCTTATATTAACACCTGTGTGTATTTTAGATATGGAGATGGAAAATGACCTCATTCACTAAAGACTTTGTTAGCAAAAATTACTAGGTTCTTTTTAACTTACTAGTTTTCTGTAGTAGCTTAGTAATTACTTTATTTGCTTTCTGCTTTGAGTGTATTTGGGGAATACCCTCACCTCACCCATGCAATTAATTTAGAGTCAGCAAGTATATTTTACTTTTATTTATTTAAAACATTTATATAAAACTTTTGTAAAGGTATGTTGTGGTTTAATTATCACATTGCTGGGACAAAACTCCAGACCAAAACCAACTGATGGTAAAAGGTTTATTTTGGGTTACAGACATGGAGGAAACTTCTATTATGACAGGGGCAGGATGGTAGGATAGAGGCTGGTTATCACAGTCTTGCCATAGCAGGTGAAGATAGCAGCACAACAGCTGAAACAGCACAAGGTCTTCCCCCAATGACACATCTCCAGCAAGGCCCTCCTCTCAAATTGCCACCAGCTGGAGAACCAAGCATCCAAAACACATGAGTTAATGTGAAACATCTGATTCAAACTACCACAAGGTAGGAATGGCTTTTTAGAGTTTAGGAAGATAGAGCATAAGCCTGGTATAAAGAAAATATTTAATAGCAATTACCCTTCCTCCCAACCAGCACTCTAATCCTTGTATCTCCTCTGTATGCTGCGCATTTGTTCATTAGAATGCTTATCAACATGTTATTGCATTTCTCCTCGGGGTGTGTGTTATTACTAGAGGATAAACACCTTCAGCACTTAACTCGGCAAGCACTTTTTTCCACATCTAGCACTCCAGTGTGTAGTCATAACATTGCACCTCTTATATAATGAGCAATCAATGATTAGTTTTTGTAGGAAGGAAGTATGGCTTCATTGAGCCCGGAAGGAAGAGCTTCATGTTCAATTATATGGTAGGTGATTGTATACTTAAAATACAGTGGCTGGATTGCTACAGTTCAAGTCATTAGGTGACCAGGGATGAAGTCATTGTGTGAATGAAAGCAGTCAAAGGACGTGAATGGACGTGAATGGATGATGCAGCTCAGGATAGAGAGACAGACCCAACCTAGATTCTGCTAGAAATGAGGCAGTCACAATAAAGACACTGATATATATATAAAAGTGACAAATTAAAGGAAGAATAATGTATGAATATAACGCAGAACTAGAAAATTCAAGGCAGCTGTTTAAATCAAAAAGATCTATATCTGCATGGAAGAAGAGCAGTCTTAGGAAATTAGCAAGATTGTGTTTTTCACTCACAGTAAAACTGAACTCCTGAGACAGATTTTATGAATGCTATCTTCTCTGGAAATTTGTCTTCCTTTAAAAAAGTAACAATTTAGAGAGTCTTTCCTTGCTTGACATTCATCTTGTGGCTTTTAGTTATAACTTTTTTTTTTTTTGCTTCTTCTGTGCTCTGCCAGGAATGTAGACACTTGGATGTATCGCCCCTGCCTGCTAGAGCTAATTTTTCAATTTACATAAATAAATAACCTGCCAAAACTAATTACTTCTCTTCAAAATCTAAATACATTATTTCTCCTATTTCTCTAGTCTGTCTTGGTTTAATTATTTTCACATCAGTTGTCATTTTATGAGCTGGTTTAGACTAAAAAGGGATAATCGGATGTGTCTTACTGTTTTAATTTGGCTAATTAAGATTGCTGCTTTGGTCTGGTTGGTTGGAGGTATCTATTTATAGATGTTCATAGTTTGTGGTTGTGGGAGGGAGAACAATCAGTAAAAATTTAAAAGAAGCCCATGAAATTACTTACACACATACCTGATAAGCCACTGTAGTTTCAATTTTCCTTGTCTTCCCAAACTTGTCTTCTATTACCTTCAAGAGCATCAAGTAAGTCAAAGAAGGCAGGTAAAACTGAAGGAGGATAGGAGAAAGCTAGCTTTTTCTAGGCAGTCTCAGTTAGGGATTGAGGCTCAAGGAGAAACATGAGATACCAGCTTGCTCTCCCTGGCACCAGAAGTTCTTGGCCAAAAGGTCTAATTGAAACTAATCCACAGCGCCCCCTACTGTCCACGGTCTACTGCATTACCTGGGTGGGCTGACCCAACTAAGTCAACCCTTAGGTTCATCATCCAAATTTACCAACCAGTTAGGTCTTCGCCTTACATACCTGAATCTGATGCTACAAGGGATCTGATGCAGCCTTCAAGCCCCTCCCTTTCTCTGGACGTGACCTTCAGTGTGCGTTTGTGGTTCGCGCTCTCTCTCTCTCTCTCTCTCTCTCTCTTTTTCTCTCTCTCTCTCTCTCATGGTTCTTATTCTGTGTGGCCTGAGTACACGGTGAGTCTGGATTCTATCCCCACCCAGCTTGGCTGGTGGGCATTGCATTGTTTATTTAATTTTTATTTTATTTATGAGAGAGAGAGAGAGAAAGAAGAGAAGAGGAGAGGAGAGGAGAGGAGAGGAGAGGAGAGGAGAGGAGAGGAGAGGAGAGGAGAGGAGAGGAGAGGAGAGGAGAGGAGAGGAGAGGAGAGAATGGGCCTGCCAGGGCCTCCAGTCACACTGCACATGAACTCCAGATGCACGTGTCACCTTGTGCATTTGTCTTATGTGAGTTTTGGGGAATCTAACCTGGTCCTTAAGCTTTGCAGGCAAGAGTCTTAACCACTAAGCTGTCTCTCCTAGCCCTCTTTGTTTCTTGACATAAAGTTTTCTGCTTGCCTCTGCTTGACAGTTTGGGGTCATTTTAATTACATGCATGATCTTTCTCTGATCTCTAAATCTACCATGTAGGTGCTCTTACCAACTCTAAACTTGCTACGTGTGTACTTACTCTCAACTCAGGGCAGCCATGAGTGTAACCCTCTTCATCACTCGTTTCTCCTCTGAATCTCTCAGTCTCTTCTTTGATATCTCATTTTTTTCCATTAAGCTTTGCTGTTTGTCCTCTTAACTCCCCTAAAATTCATGGCACGTGCCATGTGGGTTTCTCCCTACATGTGGGTGTCCCTACATAAGTTTCTAGATTCTGCTTTTGAGATGTTCACAGCTTTACCCTAATTTGTTTCTAAAAGCCTCAGTTTCTCTCAAGTTCACAAACTTACAGCTTTATGCAAATTCTCTTTACAGCATGTTTCTTTTTTTTTTTTTTTTTTTTTTTTTTTTGGTTTTTCGAGGTAGGGTCTCACTCTAGCTCAGGCTGACCTGGAGTTCACTCTGTAGTCTCAGGGGGGCCTCGAACTCTCGGAGATCCTCCTACCTCTGCCTCCCGAGTGCTGGGATTAAAGGCGTGCGCCACCACGCCCGGCTTTACAGCATGTTTCTTAAACCTGACAATTTGTGATTTCCTCCTAAATAAACTTAACAATTCATTTTTTAACCTTCGTGAGTTCATCAGTATTAAATTCTTTATTAAAGTTAGGACAGAACCCAAAACTTGGAGTTCATAAATTCTGGAGGACTCCTGTACCCAAAAATCCTGCACCAAAGCTCTTCAATCTATATCTTACTTATTTTAAAAATGAAGAATCAGACTGGAGAGATTGCTCAGTGGTTAAAGGTGTTTGCTTGCAAAGCCTGATAGCCCAGGTTCAAATACCCAGCATACCTATGTAATGCCAGATGCACGAAGTGGCACATGCATCTAGAGTTTATTTACTATCTCTCTTCTTACAAATAGATAATAAAATATATTTAAAATAATGAAGTATTGCAGCTTAAGTTTTTTCATCCACTGGATAGTATGAATTAAAAATAATGTGACTACAGAAGATGATTACTCAAAGAGAGTAGATGGTTAGCTGAATAGCCCCACAGTTCATGGCATGTAAGTGCCTGGTTGTGAGAAAGATGACACAGCCGCACCCAAGATATACACAGGAGGAAAGAGCAAGTGGGAAAACAAAGTCAACTTCACATCTACAATCTAGTGATGGCGTCTGAAGTACTGGAATGTATGTTCTTTCAGAGAGCTTTTTTGCATTTGTAAAGCATATTGTCTTCCGAATTGATATTAAATGTTTCAGACTTGGTTCATTTATATTTAGGATCTACTTGCACAAAATGAATTGACCATCTAGAGTTCTTATTACCAGTGGGAAAGTAAAATAAAGTAGCTTCATTACTGATCCCCTATCATGTAGTTAATTAGGCTTTGTATCCCATCTGTGACACTAACTTATTTATAATTAATGTTTTTTTTTTCAAATAATCCAATAAGGTGGCTATCCTGTTTCTAAAGATGACAGTATGAGTACACACACACACACACACACACACCTACATATTCTATCGAAGTGTAATGGGCATTAAGTGCTCAATGTGTTACTACCATATGACAAGCTCTATACTTTGGATTTTCTAGGAATATTCTCAGCGAAATTCTCAGATCAATATGATATGGGCACTATACAATCTATATTATAAAAACACGTGCAATTATATTCTGTAGGAAAAAATCTGCATGTTTAACTTGGAAGCAGCTTGGCACGTGCATGCGCACAAACACACACACACACACACACACACACACACACACACAGAGCCTTGTCTGCCTGTTTTGAGTTAATCTTTAGTTTAGATCTCATCCAAAGAGAGGCTAAGGAGAACAGCAAGAACTGGTAGTCGAGGAGTACACAAACCCCTTGCTGCTCCAGAGTGGAGACTTAAGGTGGTACAGAAAATTATTTTGAAGTCTCCAAGCCACCTGGCCAAAAGGATAAGACTGAATTCTGAACAGATTTATTGTCTCCATTGACTTTCCCCCAAAAAATGCTAATGAGAAAAGGATCACACAAGGGAGATCTTTGGGATGCTCTCCCACTGTCTTCTCAGGTAGCTAGGTCTCTGAATAAAGCACATTTAAGGATCAATCCCTGGTGCTTACAGGCAGCATTGACATACACAAATCTGAAAAGCAGTATTATTGTTACTGTCATAGATCAGTACATTAGCATTGGGAAACTCGGAGAAGGTACGTGTCTTGGTCAGTTTCAAAGAGTTAGTACATTGTAGAGGCAGCATCTAAATTCACATGAGCTCACAGCATCTGAAGCTGAAAGTCCCGCCTCCGTCAACAGCTTTCCTATCACATGCTGCACAGATCCTGAGGTGGGAACAGTGTCTGTCACAGTAGCTTAACAGGACTTGACAAACCAAATGTAGTTCTCCTCTCCCAAAAGCTAAAGATGCAGTGAGATTTCTGTCACCTAGCATTTGTTTTTCATCCAGTCAGGGGAGCTAAATACTTTGTCATTTCTTGTTTTAATAATTTAATTATTGCATGTCAAGGAAAATGAAAAGAAAAAATGTAAATAGAGACAGGCTCAGGTAGTTTATTTTCAGTGTTTTAATGTCGCAAAATTGTCATTTAAACTTCTTTATTTGACAGCAGCTTGAGCCATTATCACTTTCATGAACTTATATATTAGATATAAATTTTTAAAAAGATTATTTATTTATGAGAGACAGAGAGAATGGGCACACCAGGGTCTCCATTAAATAAACTCCAGATGCATGCCACACTTTGTGCATGTGGCTTACATGGGTCCTGGGGAATCAAAACAGGGTACTTTGGCTTTTCAGGCAAACGCCTTAACTGCTAAGTCACCCCTCCAGCCCTACATATAAACTTTTAAGGAGGCTTTCTTTCATTTTTCACATACATTGAGAAGTGCAATACGTTTTCAATAAAGATACCCTTTGCTTTATATTGTATGACTCCAAGTTATTCCAAGTTAGTATCAGTCTGACTATGAAGCCTGGATGCTAAAGAGTAGATTAAAAAAAAAAAAAAACCCACAAAGCTAAAACTTAAAGTCTTGTGTAAGTGTAAAACACACACACACATATTAAAGATCTTAGTCAATTTATCACGAGAAAGGGAGCTAGGAAGATAGAGTCAGTTCAAAAAAGTTAAATAACTAAAGAAAGGTTAAAAGAAATTTACATGAAAACATAAGAAATGCAAGAAAGCTGTCTTTTCCACAGTGGATAGGGTGGAGAACAAGTCAGCTGGACTTCCAATACTTTGCACTATTATTAGTTACCCATAGTTTATATGGTTGCGAAATAAGCTCACATCATATATCTAGGAAACAAGTGCACTCTACAAATGACGCACAGCATTTTCATTCTGAGTTAACCTGAAAAGAGATGCCCAGAGCTGTGTACCTACAATGTACAAGGTGAGATTATTCATGCAAAAATCACCCAATAGAGACATCTACCAAGGTAACTGTTTTGTATAGTTTGCTTTAAATATGATTTAACTGTATGGCAAGATTCATCAGTTGTGATATAACTAGTGCTTAGGAATCATTATAAGAAAGAGAAAATTTTAAATTTAGGGATTTATAAGGAAGGCGTTTGCAGGAGGAAAGTAAAACAGATGCTAAGAGATTTCTTCGATAATAGGGAAGTTCTCACTACAGAAAATGTAAGGTGAGTATAATTTCTGCAAAAGAAAGAAGGTAACACAATGCAAATTAAATACCAATGTCAGAAAAGTCAATATAAGAATTTATTAGGACAGGTATTCAATATCAAAGAAAGTGTGCTATGATTAATAAGTTCAACTTGGGGCTGGAGAAATTGCTCAGTGGTTAAGGTACTTGCCTACAAAGCCTAGTGACTGAAGTTTGATTCCCCTATACCCACATAAAAGCCAGATGCCGAAAGGACATGCATCTGGAATTTGTCTGCAGCAGCTGGAACTCTGGTGCCCATAGTCTCATTCTCTCTCTTTGATGAAGAGCCAACCAGCAAGGAAGTAAACAGCAACTGGAGACTGTCCAGTGATAAACAGGACTGAGTGTCATTTTAGAGCCTGAATGTGTGCCTGGCTTGTCTGATGCCTATGCCTCATGGCATTAATAGATGCCAATCTGGTGGTATGACAAGGTATTAGTAAGTAAGAAACTGTGATTCATTGCTGTCTTTTTCAAAATACATCACATGAAGCAGAAGTGTGCAAAAGCTTAAATTTTTTTTTTAACCTGTCTACAGGTAGTTTCAAGAGGAGGAAGACTCCACGTTAACATGCAACAACGCACAGCAGAAGGGCAACTGAGAATCCAATCAGGGCCAAGTGAGATTTATTTTTGGGGGGTGGTGTCTATTTTGTACCATAGACAGGGTCTTATTTATGGACCTATTAGTTTTAATAAAGAGATGAACTTCTGGTCTTCCAGCTTATTATTATTATTATGAAGGGAATTTATGGCTGGAAAAATGTCATAGTGGTTAAAGTGCTTGCCTACAAAACTTAAGGATACAGGTTCCATTCCCCAGGACCCATGTAAGACAGAGGTACAAAGTGGCGCATGCTTTTGGAGTTCATTTGCAGTGGCTGGAGACCATGGCATGACTATTCTCTCTCTCCCCCTCTCTCTTTCTTTTCCTCTGTCAAATAAATAAACAAGTAAAAAAAGAATTTAATTTAATTTTTTTTTGAGGTAGGGTCTCATTCCATCCCAGACTGACGTGGAATTCACTATGTAGTCCCAGGGTGACCTCAAACTCACAGCAATCCTCCTACCCCTGTCTCCCAAGTGCTGGAATTAAAGGCATGCACCACCATGTCTGGCCCGAGGATTTAATTTTTTAAAAAACACAGATATAAAAGTAATTTACACAGAGACAAATACAATTCACACGTACTTGTATGCTACCAAATAGAAATTTCATAGTAAAAATTAACTTAAGCAGCTGCTAACAAGTAAATGGATCAATAGCAAAATGAATTAATTGTAAATTGGTTGATAGAGAGTCAGGTCATCTACTTTGGTTCCCTCCCCCCACCCCAGTCAAAGAATTTTATTTTAAAGCCAGAAGAGAGACTGGTAGGACCTGAAACCTTATAAAAAAAAAAAAAAGAGGCATAAAAACACTGTGGAGAGAGAGAGAAAGAGTGAGAGAAGGAGAGTGAGGGAGAGTGGGAGAGATGGTGAGAAGGAAAGAGGGACAGAAACTGAGCTTTCCTCTTCTTTCATTTATTTTTTAAAGATTTAAAAAATTATTACTTTTTTGGGAGAGAGAGAGAGAGAGAGAGAGAGAGAGAGAGCAGATAGAAAGAGAGTGGGCACATCAGGACTTCTAGTCCCTGCAAGCAAACTCCAGATGTATGTGCCACGTTGTGCATCTGGATTTACGTAGATACTGGGGAATCAAACCTGGGTCATTTGGCTTTGCAGGCAAGTGCCTTTATTGCTAAGCCATCTCTCCAGCCCTTGAGCTGACTTAAGAGGCCAAACTTAAGGTCTGGTGACATAGTTCAGCATACATTTGCCTAGAAAGTGCTAAAGCCCTGGGCTCCAACCCTAGTGCAAAGAGCAAACCAACAAGCTTCCCAAGCTTCTGCCATGTAATTTGATCCTTGCAGAATAAACCTATCATAGTTAGTATGCATGTATAGCTGATTGGCTTTATTTATGAGCTACTGTGTACTGATGACGCAGCCGAGTTATCCACACTGAAGGACTCTTCACTCAAGGGTGTCGTAAAGTGCTGTTTTATGCATTTCCAAAGAGGGTGACTTTGCCTGTCTCACTGAACCTCACTCTTCCTCTGTAGTTATATTCAGGGGAAGCTTCTGGAAACCAAATCACCTTTATTCATATTCTTGCATCATCTTTTCTTTCCCTTTAGGGACAGTGGCAAGGGAGGGGAGTCCATCTACATATTCACTTACAGATGCAAATATTTTTACAAGTCTCCAGTTTGTAAACATCACCTTCAACAGTGGAAGCTCTTAGAGCATTCTATGTCTGTCTATGGCTTTCTGTAAACTCAGCATTAATATTTTTAATTGCCTTCACGTCATGGCTTCTCCTTACCTCCAGAGTCTCCCACCTCACAGTTTCCTCAGCAGAGAAATGTCTCACAGACACCCACTCCATTCTGTCCTATGACTGGGAATCTGTTCGTTCATAGTCTTAGGATCAGCACAAGCTGCAAAGGCCTGAGAAAGTAGAAAATTCTAGAGGCAGTTGTTACACGACAAAGCCAAAGCCAATAAACAGCAAGGCCTCTAAAGACAAGTTGTTGGCTGTACCTCTTGCCTCAAACTTTTGTTTCTAATAAGCTATTTCATCTTTCACAAGCTATGCAAGTTACCTTTGAATCATATTTGAGACAAGTTTTACTTACTCTTGCTTTTTTAAAAAATCGATTTTATTGTAGCTGTCATATTTGAAAATATATTGGTATTGTTAACCTGTTTTGAGACTGTGTGTGAGAATCATTTGGAAAATGAAGTTGTAGCTATTTTGGAGGTATTCAATCTTCAGAATTTCATACTGGCTTTTAGAAATAAGGATATTGACTCTATTTCTAGGATGAAATACTCACCTTAGCTCACAATAGGCAGTTCTCACAGCATCAGCAGGGATATTGAGGCCTGAGAATATTCCTTAGGGTTTCATAAAACCAGTAATATCAAATATCCTCCAAGATGCTTAGAAAGTTCAGCTTATGTAATATGAATCCCATAGCTATTAATATTAGTCGTATGGGTCTCAATAGCTATAAGTATTACCATTACTGTTTTCCTATCTTTCTTACTTAAAAGATGTTTCAACATCTTTCTATGAAATCTACCTTAGGTAAATGATGTTTTAATTGTTTAAAGTATTTAAGAAACTATTAAAGTAAAATCATGGAATTTGCAATACTATATCTTGCCCATATTCTCTTTCCTGTCATTATATGATAGTAAAGAACTAACATTTGAATTCAGGAAGTCACATGAAGGAAGAAATTGTTGACATAGAAGTTTTTGTTCACCAAGTTACCTGAGCATTAACTAAATTTACTATTATGTTGTTTTAATTTTTTTATTAGTTATGTACACAGTGTATACAGCCATGTTGGTGCCATCGTTACCCTCCGCCCTGTCCTCCCCCCCTCTGCAGGGATCCTCCTTGCTGGGGAATATGGGTTGTGCATTGTGGGGTTAGCCATCAGTTATGGGTAAGAGACAATTTCACTGTGCATAATGACTCAACCTGTGGCTCTAACATTCTTTCTGCCCCCCTTTCTGCAAATTTTCCTGAGCCATGTTGGGTTAATTTTAGGTCTGCTTCAGTGATGAGGTCTTGGGAGCCTCTGTGTCTCTGGATCTCTGGCTTGGTAGAAGTTGAGTGTTCTCTATGTCTACCTCCTTCACCCTTATGCTGGTACCAGGTTTACCAAGAAAACAGCATTCTTACTCATTTCCCCAATTACTGTTAGTTTCAGCTGGGTCCCTTTTGAGATGTTATGGGATGGTTAATCTCCTTGGGATTCTGTGTCTCTCTGAAAAAGAGAGGCAAATTCTCCAATGGAGAGTGAAGTTAGTGCCAGATAAATGGGATAACCTTTTTTTTTTTTTTTAGAATTTAATAGGTGTAGGCCCCTCTTGTAGCCCATAATTGGTTGGAGCTTGATAGTGGAGAGCTGGCTAGTTTTTGGATATTGTTCTGACTTGATCCCAGCTCCACCTTGGGTTCCGTTCCACTGAGCAGATCAGTTAGCCAAATCCAGAGCGGGTGGTTTCCCACCATGGCTATGCACCACTATTACACTTGTGTGAGCATCACATCAGGTTGTTTGCTGCTGAGTAGCTTAGACCACAAATTGCTTGGACAAATGCTGGTCATTTTCCCCCAGTCACTCATGTAGCACCTTCTGGCACTAGACGAGCTATATGGGTACTGATTATTTATTTATTTATTTGAGAGATGGAATGAGACAGAAAGATATATATATATATATATATATATATATATATATATATATGTATGTATATATATGAATAGAGAGAGAGAGAGAGAGAGAGAGAGAGAGAGAGAGAGAGAGAGAGAGAATTAGCATGCCAGGGCTTCCAGCCACTGCAAACGAAGTCTAGATGCATGTGCCACATTGTGCATCTGGCTTATGTGGGTCCTGGGGACTTGAACTGAGGTCCTTTACTTTGCAGGCAAGCACTTTAACTGCTAAGCCATCTCTCCAGCCCTGTTATTTTAAAGTTAACTGATTTTATTTTTTGAAGTGTTTCATTCTGTGTAAAAGGGAAGCATTGTGCTGCTTTGCCATTTTTGTTTTCAGTTGTGTAACAGGTAAAATAATATCTTACTTAACTCATTGTCTGGGTTGAAGTTAATGCTCAATAGATATTGTATCTGGTTTGTGCCATATTCATTGCAGAAATAGGTGATGGTAGAGTTCAGGGATGGCCCAACGTAGCTGTCACACAATGAGCAGCTTTCCATGTTTCTAATTGCAATAAAAATGACCTTAGTAGTATTCAGAGAAATAACTTGTCAGAAATGCTTTCAGAAGTAGCCATGTTATCCTCATCGTCTTCAACAATCACTCATTATGTATTTTATTCTATATCTTACCAGAGAATTACCTTTGATAATCTCCCAGGAAAGGTCTTAGTGAGTGCATTCATTCCATCCTGTAATATTTCAGTTTACATCCACTTGGTACTTGAAGAACAGTTGATTCTGTTTTTGAAAACCCTAAGTAATATTCAGGCTTTGCACATGGTCCAGATAGGAAGGGGTGAAAGAAAAAGACACTGTGAATCAACTCTGAATTTATCCTAATCAATCTTTTTGATGATTAGTGTGGTTGAGTTGTGAGAGTGGGTGAGGGCCTGAAGAGATATCACTTACTCCCTTGGACATTCCTGTGGCAGACATTGTTCTTCCCTAATATCCTTTATTTTTCCCATATTGCATAACAGAATCTCAGTTTTGAAAGAGCTGACTATATGGGCAAGCACACATACAGGGTGATGTTTGAGCTTTCTCACCCTCACAGTGGACATATCTGGAAGTAGATGAATGCCTAATCTAATCTAACAAGTGGATATGATCATACACTGTATTAAAGAGCCCTTCAACAATTATACCATCAAAAATGTTTTTTTTCCCCCCAAGGTTAAAAATCTCTAACAATGTACATGTTGAAATCACCAAAGTCTATTTAGATTAAATGTTATTTCACTTTATGATTTAAACATTTTATTGAGAGTTTTGAAACATGACCATACAATAGACTTGATCATATTCCCGTCTTATTACCCTCTTTTGTTCCCTCTCATCAACCCCTATTTCCCTGAAAACCTTCCCATTTCCAAGTAGACATTCTTCTGTATGATCTTACATATTCTTTTTGTCATCTTTGTCTTTTGTGCCAAAATGTTAATGAGCTCAGAAATGTAAAGGTCTTTGGGGGTGCAGTGACAAATTCTTTGAGGTTGTGAATGCACCAGTCAGTTCATGACAGTGCCCTAAAGTACTGCTTCCCACCTATGCCTCTTACATGCTTTTTGCTTCCCCTCTTCTGCAGTGTTCCCTGAGCCTTGGAAGGTATGGTGGAGATGCCTTGTTTGGTTTTGTCCTTTCAACAACCTCTTATTTTAAGTTTTGATGCATTTTGAGTCAGTATCTATCACCATCACCATAGAGAAGCTTCTCTGGTTGGCAGTTAAAGCAGTACTAATATCCTTTCCACCAACTCCTCTGCAATGCTCCTTGAGCTCTGTCAACTATAATGGGGACACCTCAGATTTCATAATCATCCTTTAAATTCCAAGGGACCCACTTAATGTTTCCTGTTCTAAAAGAGTAATGCCATTAGAACAGTATAATTCCATCGTCAGCTGCCATCTTAAGTGTAACTATTGTCATGCCTTTGATCAATAGATATTTTGCAAATCCTAATATGTGTTTCTTAATCAGCATTAAGGGGAATTGGAAGGAAAAGTATGCCTTATGGTTTCTAACACTCACCTTTCTTTCCTATAGATACCTGAGTTTCCAATGCGTACCAGTTATTTGCAACAGAAAGGTATCCACAGCCTTTTAAGTAATGCAGATCTGCTACTAACAATTCTCTTGTGGATTTTTTTGTTTACATCACTTACTTAACCTTTCCATGGGAGGTTATTTTTTTCTGGCTATCCAATTTTGGATTGACAGGGGTTTTTGTTATTATTTTTGACTGTTTTCATTTGACTTTCTTTTAACATTTCAACATTCTGCTCTATTGTCTCTCTTTCTGTTTTTGATGTAAATTGGCAGTAACTTATGATCATTTTCTTGTACAAATGTGATTTTTCTCCCTTTGGCTCCTCTTAAATTTGCTTTTCATCTTTAGTTTTCAGCAGTTTACTAAAACTGATTTGAAGTTACATTATTCAAATCATTAATTTGTTTTCCAAAACTTGATATGTGAGAACACAGATAATTACACAAAGGGTTTCTCTGTTATGGTCTTGTCAATGTCCCTTTATATTCAACAGTTTATTTTGCTGTACTTTCTTTCATGTTTTGCAAAAAGACATGTAGATATTTCCTCTTTCTCCCTCCTTACCTCTGCCCCACTCTCTTTTGCTCCATTTAAGTTTTCACACTGGAAAATTAATTTTTACCATCTTTGAATTCCTTTGTCAGTATATTTTGATATTCATGAGTAATTTTGGTTTCATTTAATCCTCATAAACTCAAACATACCTTTTTTAAGGGCTTACTACATGTTTGTATTCAAAGGAATGATACAAATTAAAGTGCTTAAGTGGAGTTCTTGATTCAACTTACAGAATAATTAAAGGTAACCTAACATGCACATACCACTTTGGTCACTGGCAATGCACTCCATGGCTTTATAAAGTCAGTCAAAGGCTTATCTCTCTTTATTGCTTTCTTACAACATGTACTTATCAAAAGTATATTTTGCATGCTTAATTGGGGGCTCTCCTGTTTTACACAAGTTGGTTATATGGTCACCCAATTCTTCAGGTTTCACCTGTCCCTTCAAGTAATGAGTCTCAATGATGTCACAAGGTGGGAGGAATTTTTGTCAGTGTCCAATTTGTACAGTTCTAGCAGTAACAGGTTCATGCTTTTCCCCCATGATGCATACATGCCATTGTATGTAGCCCATGTTTCCCTTTCTAGTGATATGAATAGGATATTTGACAAAATTCTTCAGAGTGACATTATTACAAGACACAGACAGGTTAGTACTATAGTTAGGGGGTTACAGGTATAGAATTCCAGGTTGATCTGGCAATTAATGGAAATATGTATGAATAAGCATGTTATCTAAACTCTTATGTTACATTACTTTTGTTGCAATTAACACAATTAACATGTGTTGAAATATTTATTGTGTAATTGAGAATTAAGCAAATGGGGGCTGGCAAGATATCTCAGTTAATTAAGTGCTTGCCTTGCAAGCATGAAGAACTGAGTTCAATCCTCAGAATCTAAGTGAGAAGAAAGCCAGACATGTTGGCAAATACTTGTAATACCAGCATGGGGGAGGTAGAGACAAGTGGAACACAGGGGCCCATTGGCCAGTTAGTCTCAGCTATTTGGAAAGTTCTGGGTCAGTGCAATATGCTATTGCTAAAAGTTGGGTGATTCTTAAGCAACACTACCAGAGGTTGTCCTCTGGTCTCACATATGTGTGCAAATATACCTGCCTCCATACTCACACATGCATCTGTATGCACATGTGCCCATGAAAGCAGACACAAACACACACACACACACACACACACACACACACACACACACACTTAAGCAAACCAAACTACCAAACACACAGAGAATGAAGAACTGAAAATTATCTGATGTACCCTAAACACAGGGATTGTTGGTTATATATAGCACCAGTCCAGAACACAATTTCCTGAATTTCATTTTCTAGGGCTTCTGGTGTATTCCAAAATACTATGGGTTCTAATTGAAATAAATGTATTACATCTTCAGTTGGATTTTGTGGGGAATTGATCTGAATACAATTATATTATTTTTAAATATTTTATTTATTTGCAAACAGAGAGACTTAGAGAGAGGAGAGACAGGCAGAGAAAATGAGCATGCCAGGGCCCCCAAGCATTGCAAGTGAACTGTAGATGCATGTGCCACTTTGTGCATCTGATTTTATGTGGATACTGGGGAACTAAACTCAGGTAAGACTTGCAGGCAAATACCTTAACTAGTGAGCCATCTCTCTGGCTCCAAATTCATATCATATTTTAATACAATTTCTCAGATAAAATCATGTTGAAATCCTTTTAATTTTGTAGAGAATAAAAACATTTCTCTTTCTGTTATTCCAGTTTCCCCTGCTGCTCACTGACCTCTTAAATGAGACTAATTTTTTTTGTTTTATGTGAAATAATAGAAATAATTTCTCACATTTTAAAATTCTGCCTTTGGTCTGTCTTTCCCAGTCCACTCTGATCCCACAGAGTGAAATCAAATGAATGTTTTCAATGATCATACTTCAGAAACAGTGCCCTTCATATGAGAACGAAGCCTTCAGTATCATGTATTCCCTTGAAGCATTGATTTCCCTGCTTTTATTCTTTTTCATAATATTATAAATAACTATATGCTTTTCATGTTGTAATTATGTTTTTCTTGTGTTAATTCTCTTTTCCTATGTCTCAGATTAGCAAGATAGAAGTTGCCCTTCCTTTTGAATGCAGTTTTCTCTTTATACTTCGATCTTATTCCATTATATGTACAGCTTTTATTAGCACATCTGATTCTCACTCAAGTGCTGAATACACTATGCAAGCCAAAAGCTTGGATGTGGCTGCTGATCCAAGAACCACCATCATTGCATGTATCTTCTATTAATGTAACAAGTGCTGAGAGCCTAGAACTGTACTTTGTATTCCATTATAAATGACTCGTCAACAATTTCCCCTCTCTTGTCTCAATGCCATTCATTTTCTACCTTGTTGGCTATAAGATTCTATAGCTTATGCATCCTGCAAAGTTTGACTATTGTGCTTGGAATTTTCTCTCCATGTTGATGGTTCAGTTAACTCACAAGTTTCCATTTCCTCTAAGTAACACAGATTGTTTCACCTTTTCTCTTTTTCTTATGTAGTTCTGTATCTCTATGCATAAAGATAGATAAAAGGGAAAGAAAAAAACTGTTACCCTTTCTATGGTATACCTTCTTGTCCATCTTTATGTGGAATATATTTTATGGAAATGATGGGGTCTTAATCTTTGAATCTTTTCATTAGCCATGAGACATATAAAAGAACTAAAATGGCTTCTCTTCTGCCCTTTGAACATATAAAAATATCACCACCTAGATACTAATAGTCACCTTTATTACTGCTGATGGGACACTAAGCAGAAAGAGCACAGAGACACTTTAAATATCATTCATATCAAGAAGCCTTACAACACTCACTTACATATACGTGTGCTTAGTGTGGTGCTAGCACATTCAAATTAGAATCCAAAGAAAGTACCTCTTTTGTGGTGGACATGACAATAGTTATCTAATGCACAAAACCTGTCACTATGTCACTTTGCATGATCAAAAAGGCCTTGCAGGTTTGGTAAAACTCATGCTCTAGAGACTGAGAGATTAGTGTGTGTTATTCAGGCTAGACTGGTGTAGTCAAAGAGGTCTTTGTAAGGTAGGGAGACAAAAGACAGGATCATTAGGGGACTTGTTGTGAGGAGGACATAATTGACTTTGAACACAGGCTAAAGCCAAGGAAGGTGGAGGGTCTCTAGAAACTTGAAAAGGCAAGAGTGTGGATTCCAAGCCGTCACTCCTAGCACTTAGAGATTGCCTCTAACAACAAGCACTATAATACATTTGTGAAGCTTCAAGCCAACAAATTATGTGGTAATTTGTTTCAGCAGCAATAGAAAACTAATACATTATCAAGAGAAGTGGGCTTGATAAATAATTTGCTGGTGCAGTAGAAAAACGTTCAGCTGGGATCCTGTAGAGTGTAGTACGCTCAAATTACTTCTTTCTTGCACCTTCTCAAAGGAGGAGCATTTTTATTTCAACTATCCAAACGTCTGTTCCCTGTTTTTTCCCCTTAGGATGAACTTTCTTTTTAGCTATTTGCCACCTCTGCCTACTTTTGCTACAATGATCTAGTCATATAATAGAAAAAAATCCCTAACTACTGCCTACATCCTTTTCCTTTAGCAGAGTGAAGTCAGTGAACCCTGAGAGGTTTTCCTTTTATTGGAGCAAGCTATTCTTTCCATTGAGATGTAGACTTATTTTTGCAACCAATTCATTTTTTAATGGCAGTGCCACCCTATGGCAAGGTCAGTGGAGGCTGAATGGATTGAAGACGGCATCTTCATTTTTAAGTGTAAAAGTGTCCCACCCAACACACTGGCTAGCAGTATAAGAGAAATCCTATTGTCTATTAAAACAAGAATTTATTTGAGAAATAAAGCACTGAGTGGTCTTTGTATGTTATTGTTTTATTTTTTCACCTTACCAGATTTATAATAATCCCATGTTTTGTCAGACTCAGTGTCCATTATAATACCCTCTGTTACTGATTGCTATGTTACTGTTGTTGATAATTTCTTGTTGCTGCAAAACACCTAGCAGCTGATGGGAGGGAGGGACTTATTTTGGCTTATAGTTTTGAGGGGGAGCGCCATGATGGCAGGAGAAAGGATGGACTGAGCAGTGGATGGACATCACCTCTGTCATAGCAGGTAGAAAACAGCAGTGGGAGAGTGAGCTGAATCACAGTAAAGGGGAGCTGGCTAGATCGTCCCTATGCCTGCCCATAACGACACACCCACTTCATTAAGGCCCCACCTCCCAAACTGATACCACCTGGGGATCAAGCATCCAAAACTCATGAGTTTGTGTTGGACACCCGATAGAGACTACCACAGTTACCAGCACTTTATGTGGGTTTGGGGGATCAAGTAAAGATCTACAAGCTTGGGAAACAAAGTCTTTGCTGACTTACCTGTTTCCCCAACCTAAAAATTTAGGCTTTTAACACCACTTTCTTATGTACATGGTTTCTTAATTTTTGTAATTATATAGATATGTTATGTCAGCCCTCTATTTTTAGATTATTGCATATGACATCCCCACCTGCATGTCCCAGAACAATCTAACCACAAGTTGTATACAAGTTCATACTATTCATCTCTTTGCATTAGCTCTCATGCTTTTATTAGTTGAGGATGTCAATTTCCCCAAACATTTAAGTTTAAAAGCACAGCTTTTCAGAATTTCATTCCATCCCTTTAATTTAGGATTAACAAGTAAAATGCCAGAGGCCTAGTTAAATTTAAATTTCAGAATGTATATACTCTGTGGTACTCACTGTATTTTCATTTGCTCAATTCAATGGTCAGCCAGTGCTTCTCAAATTTCAGTTCATCAGAATCACCTGGATGGCTTCATTATAACAGAGGTAGTAGGACTCACATCTATAATCCTTAGGTCTGACTGGGTTTTAGGTTAACAAATTAGATATTGGTTTGAAATTCTAACAAATTCTCAGTTAATGCTGAAGAGGCTCAGCACATTACTGATCCAGTTTAATTCCCTTGATTACTAAGCAGTAGTTCTCAACTTTGGAAGCCTATTTGCAACAACTGGGAAACATTTGGAAAAAAAAAAAAAAAGTCCAAGGAAATGAGTTGTAAAGTTCAGATTATGCTGGTATTCAACTGAGGTACCGTCAAGACTTTGGGTTGTTCCAAAGCTTCTGAGCTGATGCTGAGTTCCAGGAAGGGTTAATTGTGACTTGTGTGTACAGGAGACCTCTGCCGAGTTTCTCGTGGTGGGAAGTACCGACATTTTACATGTAGCTCAAGCTGCATGACTTCATTCCTTAGTTTCCCATCTGATTCTGTGACTTTCATAGCTTTGTTATCTGATTCACCTTTCATACCTGTGGGTGCTAGTTTTTGTTTTTTTTTTCCCCTAAAATGTGACTCATTTTTATTACTGTCTTTTGAAAAAGGCATCAACAATTAACCCTTGATACTGGATAAACATACACTTCCTCTTTTGGCATCAAGGAGAGTATATAATACATTTCTAGTTTGTTCTGACCCTTCTTAAAGGTTCATATGAATATAACACCTTAGAGTAAACAAGCTGTGCTGATTCCTTTCACCTTTGCCCTTTAAATATTTGTTGCTGATTTTACTCAGTGATTTTTTTTGTTTGCCTTGTCATCCTTTCAGATTCATGATACCCAATGTAGTTGTCCCTTGCTTCTCTCCCTCTCCTCACATTAGGAAGTGATCTCTTTCCCCTAAACCCTTATTTTTAATAAACTTAAACTATTGTGGCTCAATTATTTATTTGCTCAATCAATTGTTTCATGTGGAACTCACTTTTATAGAGGGCCCTTTATACTCACTGGTCTACCTCAGTGAACAAGGAGCCCTTGATCCTACCAAACCAGAGATCCAGTATCCAGAGGCTCCTAAGAGCCCATCACTGAAGTAGACATAAAATGAACCCAACATAGCTCAGGAAAATTTGTGGAACGGGGGGGGGGGGAAGGTTGTTAGAGCCACAAGTTGGGAATTATGCACAGAGACATTGCCTGTCCTGTATTTTTTTTTTTGAAAGTGGCAGGCATACTAGAAGATAAGAAATAATGCAGAAGGTTTAAGTTTGGGTTGGGTACATGGCTCAGTAGATAAAGTGCTTTCTATGTAAGCATAAGGACCTGAGTTCAGATACCCAGTACTCTTGTAAAATGTGGATATGTTGGCACATATCTGTAATCCCAACACTAGGAAAAAAGACCACGGAATGCCATGGGCTTGCAGGCCAGTCACTCTAGCTGAATCAGTGAGCTCCAGGTTCAATGTGTGACTTTGGATCAAATAAGATGGTGAAGGAAAATTTATGAAGACACCAAATGTCAACCCATGGCCTCTATATGCATGTGCACACACATGCCTGTGCGGTTCACATACATACCAACACATAAGCACACATGCATAGCATATACCCATATACATGCGAAAATAGAAAGATGACAAAGGGAGCTTTAGGCATTCCTTTCTGCAAAGGCAGGCTTTAGAAAATTCTGGAGATATTTTCTCATGAATGAAAGAAGGAAATAGCCCCTCAGATGTCCAGGGTGATGGAGCCACAGGTAGGCTACCATAAATACTACAGATTCATTCTAAGTGAAAACAAATCCTTTTCAGAGTTTAGAAACAATTATACTATCTGAGCTATGTGCTAATCATCTGGTTTGCTCAGCATATACGAAACATCAGAAAAGCAAGGATAGTAAATGCGAACAGTTAGGGAGCCAGGATTAGAACTCAGGCACTCAGGAGAAAATGTCCAGAACTAAAATAGTTAGAAAACTGGTGGGTTTTCTTGAAGCCAATGAAGCACTCACTGGTCCATTTCCACACTTCAAACTTATTTTATTTTAAGAATATACATAAGATTAAGTAGGCTGCTATATTAGTTCCTTTCCTAGTTTTTGTGACCAAATACCTGACAGGAAACAACTTAATGGAGGGAGGCTTATTATGGCTTATAGTTCATGAGGAGATAGTCCACTGTGGCAGGCTCACAAGTCAGTGAGTCACATTGCATCTGTGGTTAGGAAGCAGAGAGAGATGAATGCTGGTGTTCCAATTACTAGTTCAGTCTGGGACCCTAGCTCATGGGATTGTGCTGCCCAAGTTCAAAGCTTTTCTTCCTTTTTGGTTATTCTGTCTTGCAAACACCCTCATAGACATACTCAGACCTGTGTGATTCTAATCCACCATGAGGTTAACCACCACAGCTGCATCCCTGATTCATTGGAAAAAAGTGACTTTAGGTATTAGTTGTGGTTTCCTTCTGTTTTTTTGCTAATTTTCAATTCAGATTGTATTTAGTTTTCATTTATAATTTCACATTCATTTCTTTAGAAGGATGAGAATGTATGTATTTAAACATTTACAGAATTAGTAAATTTTATGAATTATATAGTGATTTGTATTACACTTATAACATTGATATGTATATGTAATGGATTTTATGTATTTTCACTGTTGTGTACTAAATACTTAGCTATATACTTAAACCACAATTTATTCATTCTCTTCTTATTGGAAAATTTCTTGTTCTAGATTTACTTGCTATTAAAGATAATTAATGTCATACTAAATACATTTTAGCCACCTTCTTGAATTTTTCTAGGGTCTTGTTATGAAAATGTGATAGTATCTTCATCAGGCAAAACTCAATCCTTTCTCAAACTGGTTGCACTGGTGTACAGTCCTAGATAAAGATATGTAGATGATAGTGCTTGTGTTATTATTTTATCTCAAAGCCATTTCAGAGGGAATAAGGACATATTCACTGTACTCTAGGAAAAGAGTCTGGATTATAGAGGCATTTTTTCCTAGTTATGATCAGGATTTGTCATGTTGCATAGCAAGACGTTACATTGCTGAACCTCAGTTTTAACTTTTATGCAATGGTGATTATTATTCAAACCACAATGATTGCAATTCTAATGGTTTAAAATATTTTTATCCATTTTAAGCAGAGGAAGGGAGAGAGAGAAGAGAGGAGAGAGAGAAAAAGGAGAAGAAGGAGAAGGAGGAGAAGGAGAATGCCAAGGCCTCCAGCCACTGCAAATGGACTCCAGATGCATATACCACTTTGTGCATCTACCTTTTTGTGGGTACTGAGGAATCTAACTCAGATCATTAGGCTCTACAGCCAATGCCTTAACCACTGAACAATCTCTCGAGGCCCACAAATCTTACTTTTGAGGGTTATAAGAAGATTTAAAGTGATCTTCATAAAGTTACAATAATCTGATAACTTTCATTTCTTTTTATGATTAAGGGCAAAGCCAATACTAAGTTACTGAACAATTCTATTCATATATAGGAGGGACTCAATCAATACTTAATGGTTATGAAATGTGTAAAGAAATACAAAGTGTATCTGTAGAAGATGGAAAGAGAGTTGAATGATTGCTTTGAGTTTCCATGTTGTTCTTCCTAAGTATAATTTTGTTTGGGAGAAATTATTTTAAGCCTATTTGGGTATGAACAGTGTGATGCGTACTTATTTATTTATTCAGGATAACCAATTTACACCCTAGGGTTAGTTGCCAGGTATGGTAGTTTTCCAGAAATTAACACTTCAGGGGTGATTAAACAGTATATCATAGGAAGCACCTTAATCAGAAATCAACACCTTTAGAGGTGGTAACTAACACTCTTAAATGGAAATTTACACAAGAGAGGTTGTTTATTATTAGCATAAGAAGTGTTAGAAATAGTTTTCCACCGGTGAAATAAAAGTGTTAATCGTGAGTAGGTGCCTAAGAAGTATGTCATCCCCCTGTGGGCCTAAATGCATTGTAAAATTCAGCCAACTGGACAATAGCAAAACCTTCCCGGAGTTTTGGAGGTCCTGTTCCCCATTGCTTCATGGAGGGCCCTTCTTCACTTGGCTGTAGCACAGACTGGCTACGTGTGCCACTGTACTCTCATGAAGTTGCCTCCTGAGAGCTTCTCGGGATCCTATTAGAAGGGAGATCTTGGCTTCTGACTGACTATGTAGAGCGACTTGTCTTTGTCTCTGCTTGCTAATAAACAGTAGAGTTTCTTTGGTTCAACATACTAATCAGAAGCCAAGTTGAAAGGAAGGAGAGTGTTAGTTTGCACTCATTTACAACGAGGATATTCCCAATATTTTTCTGAAGAAACCTTACTGTGCTTAATGGTACTTTTAAATGTCAAAATAATGATGCATAGATTTAAAGTGAATGCATGCTAAGCATTTTGTGTTACTCACTAGTAAATAAGGGAATAATGGTTCCAAAGGAGCCTATCCAAATGATGGACATACTTACAGATACTGAATATTGATAAGAGTGCATATGAACACCCTGAGGCTTAATGATTCTTTAGAAGAACTCACAGAATTCAAACTTATCAGTCCTGTGGCTAAGGACTGTTATAGTACAGAGATAGAGGTGACAATCAGTGAAAATTAAGGAGAAAAAAAACACTTTGAAACAAAGTCCTGGAGAATTCAGACACAAACTTCAAGGTACCTCTCACAGTGGAATTGCACAGGATGTACCTAAGTCTCCAACTAGTGACAGGTGGCATATCCATGAGGGAAACTCACCTTTCTTTAGGTGTCTGTGTATTTTATTGGGGGGTCAGTCACAAAGATATGCAGTGATCAAGTGACTGACCTCAGCTCTCCAGCCTATCCACTAGGGCAAAAGTAGGCATTCATCATAAGTAATGTCGTTAGGATAATCCTACCAGGCTAAACTAGTATAGAGTGTTCTAGCATTAAAAAAAAAAATCCTATTAGGGAGAAAGTCTAAGTTTTCAGAGATTATCTCTGAGAACTTGGTCATGAGCCAGTCCTGAGGAAAGGCTTTTGATATATGCAGGGTTTAGAGTCTGAGCAATCCCAAGTTTGCTGGGTTAGGTTTTTCCTATCTAAGAATCAAAACTGGATACCATCCAAGGAGAGAGGAGCTGTCCTTTAACCAGAAAGAATGGCATTTCCATGAATACATAGTACTTTGCATTGGTATCAATTACATATAATTTACAAAGCTGTAAAAGCACTCCCATAGGAACAGAATTAGATAACATCAAATGATGGCATAGACTCTGCATAGTTATCTATTGATGTACACCTTCCCCCCTAAGGACTTATGACAGCTTTGTTTAGTCCAGTTAAGCTTTGTTTAACTTAGTTCATCCTGTTTTGATATTTCTGATGCTGTGTGTGTGTGTGTGTGTGTGTGTGTGTGTGTGTTTGTGTGTGTGCATCTGCATTATATTATGGAGAAGAAGGAGGAGAAAAGGAATAAGACAACAGAGGTAGGACTTCCTTGAAAGAGGAGGGTTCTCAGTGGAGGAGGTATAGAGGATACAAGAAAAAAAAAGAAAATAATGAGAAGGGAGCACAATCAGCGTATAGTATGCTCATATATTAAAGTTCTCAATAAACAAAATACGGTAGACAACATCAACATAAACATAGCAGAGTTGGTTGCCTAAGAAAGTGTGTGTCCTTATCCACATCAGATAGAGAGACCATGATTCAGAAACCAGCATTTCTTCCACATGAATGAACTTCTCTGGACCCTTTAAAGGTATTCTTAGGACATAGATGCTCTTAGAAAAAGAAGAAGCAAATGTGACTTTAAGACTTTTGTAATCATCTTGACCCTAGCATACTTCAGGGTGATTTTTCCCCTTCCTCAGCTCTGGCCGTACCTTCAAGCAAACCCTAATAATTAGTGGTTGTGATTTATGTCATATCCAGGTCTGAACACATATAATGATGCAGCTCATTAATTCAACCCTGAGAAGACAAACCCTTACTTCTCCAAAGACACTGCTGCCAAGCAGACCAGTTGGAGTTTTCCTTATTACAATGATTCCTTTTGGTGAGTTTGCACAAACTGTTTTGGAATGTGATGCCAATTCACAAAGTTATAGATTTCCCACCTTATGATTTTTGTCTTTGAGAAGCCTCTCTTAATGTTATGAGAGGTAGTTATAGCACTAACCTGCTTCTCCAGATGAAAAAAAAATCCCCTCTTCTCAGCTATTTTACCAGCTTTTAACTTAGTCCTCAAGTTAGTAGTAATTTGGAGAATTGTTTTTGTCATTTAGAAATTTTAAGACATGTCTTCTTACAAGATTCAATGGAAAATGTCTTCAATATGAAAAATATAAATACTTTTCTACCTTAAAATGTAATGTGTACATATGAATATGATGGTTACTCTTGTCTGTGAACCTATATGATCTGAGAGATATTTAGGAGGTGAGCAAAGCACACCTCTGGCTGTACTGACGAGGGTGTTTCCAGAGATGATTGGATTATCAATTAGGACATTGATCTAATCAATGTATTATTCTCTTGATTTCTTGCAAGTGCCAATAAACCACTGTTAAGTGGCTAATTCATGGAAGATGAAGTCTGTCTGGAATAAGTGGTCTCTGTCTTTGCAGGGTGTATCTCATCTCTCACCTCTTCCTTCCTCCTTGTTGCTTCCAAGCTGCCATGGGGTAAGCAGCCTTCCCCTGCCAGCTTTGCTCCAGGATGTTTCTACTCTACTATACAGGTTCTACACAATAGAGCTGGCCACCCGCAGACTGAAACTTCTGAAACTGTGAGCTGTGGTGAACTCTTCCTTCTCTAAACTATTTCTTCCAGGTATTTGCCATAGCAAAGGGAAGTTTGACTAACATACTGTGTGTATGTATGTGGGATTGTTGATGTCTTTCAGAGAGAAGTGGGAGACTGTACGATTTTGAAGGCAATGGACAGTACTATAAACAGCATAAGAGCAACCTCCTTGCTTGCTAATACAAAAGGAAAATTCTCCATGCTTCCATACAAGTCATACTGAAAGCAGGAAGTGAATCTCTGATTTTTTTTTTGTCATTTAGAATTGTCATAAACCATATTTTTTCCTTTTGAAGAAGAGGTCTGCACTTCTGAAAGATAAATGGATCATTATTGGTTTAAGATAGTAATATTTCTAAGTAGGGGGAAGAGTGCTAGTCATAGAGTAGCTAGAAGACAGTATCACTTATACACTAATATAATTTTGTGTGTATAAAAAGTCCTAGGTACATGTATATATTATAGAATTAGTAGTCATTCTGGGCCTATTGAGATTATAGATGGTTGTAATTTTCTTCCCTTTGCTCAATAATAATGAATTTAAATATTCTGTGATGAACATATTTTATTTTTTAATAAGAAAATGAACTGAATATATCTTTGTCTTAAAGATTGAACAGAGAATAATTGAATATGTTATATCATTTTCCATGGTAACAAATGTCTTTAACTATAGAATAAAAATAATGAAATTAGTGCAATTGGGTTCTATCTGGAATTTCATCTACTTATAGTACAATCACTGTCCATTTGCTGTGTTGTCTGCTATTAGCATCTTATCACAGTCACAAAATCCTGGAGGAATATATATTTTTGCTGCTACATTTCTTCTATATGGAGACAGAAAAGTAACATTAACACAGCTAAAGCAAAGGGAGCGAACAATACAGTGGGCTTCTTCCAAGAATCACCTGGGGGGCTTTTTGTATAGATGAATCACTTTCTATGCGGACAAGGATACAGAAAGGCTTATGCTGGGATTTCTTAACTCTGGCACTACTGATATCTTTGGCAAAATAAAGCTGTGTTGTGAAGGCTGCTCTGTGTACCATAAGATGTTAACCTCATCTTTGGCCTCCATCCATCAGATGTCAGTTGCAAACAGTCCTTAAGTGATAATAGCTGACATTCCATGCAATTAGATTAGTGAGAGTGAGAACCGCTGCCCTGTTTAACACTTACCTGTAATTTTGATGTCTAGAATCTTAACACTAAGGTTACTTTTGAACACATGTGATAGGTAAATCATAAATCCTGGTTGTTTGAATAGATAGAATAGTAATTCTCCTTGAGTTCATAAGTCTTGAGGAATGTATCTCAGAGCTGACATGGCAACTCTGTGGTCATCAGGATACCAGAGTTCTAGATTCTGCCGGCCCATCTCTTACATTTTCTTTCTAAAAGTCACTTTATTGTCCAAATACTATTAAAAATCCTCCAACACAAATATTTTCCAGGTAGACATTAGTAGGAAAAGCAAAAATTCTCAGGCTTATATTTGTTTCAATTTAAAGAGAAGCCCTTGCAGCCATGCACCTTTTCTCTTTCATTTCATTGGTCAGAACTTAGCTACATGGTGGCTTCTTCTAGCTGCATAGAAGACTGAAAAATGCATCTGATGGCTGAGCCAATAGGTTCAAATTTCAGAGTGGATGTCAAGAAGAAAAGGCAAAAACAGATGATGCAATTTTCTTCTTTTAATGTCATACTGCATAGTATTAGAAAGGCAATTTCTTTGAAGAACTCTTTAATCCTAAATAAAGTATCCCAAAATTGTTATGGAATATCTGCTGCAAAATAAAACTTTACACAGTGAAAATAATACAACATTGAATTCAGTTAGTGGAAATGGTCCAACACTAAATTATGAATATACTAAAATAGCCTAAAAACACCACTTAATCAACAATGAAAACATAATGAAACATACATTTCTCATAAACTTGACAAATATGGTTGAACAACATCCACCATTTGGATTATTGCTAGCCTGTGTGCTGCTGAGAGCAAAGCCTGAAACATTGGTTTCCATGAAGTTCATTCACTGATGGATTGAGGAATAGGAAGGAGAGTGTGAAACTGGGATGAAGAGTAGACACTAGGACGTGTTTCTGAATTCTTCACCATAGTAGGTAACTATGCAGGGTTTCCTAAGGAGTCTTCTGAAGTTTAATGTAAAGCTATCTACCTGAGGAATAAAAAGGAGCACCATTTAACTCAGACTCCTCTCTTCCCTGGTCAGTAGCACTTCCAAAGTTTTTTTATTTGTTCCTGGAATACTGGGGTGTTCACATATTGGTGCAGTGTGCTGCTTACTGGCTTTCTACTCCATGGAGCCAATGCAGTTCCCAGCCTAAAAGTACAAGATCCCAGCATGGGGATGCACAACTTTAATCCCAGCACTAGAAAGGAATAAGTAAGAGGATTACCATGAGTTTGAGTCCACCCTGAGTCTACCTAGTGAACTATAGGTCAGCCTGGGCTACAGTGAGACACTGCCTTGAAAAGCCTGAAAAAAAAAATAAACCAGTGAAAGGAAAGGAGTCATGTCATGCTGGCAGAACTCACCTCCTGGCTACTATTCTGAAGCTTGCCTTTGTGGGTTGGCATGAAGCATCAGGAGAGGCACGTGGAACTGACAAAGCATGAAAGGACTACGAGATCATCTCCTCATCATGGATTTCTCTGTTTAAGATAATTGATGAAGGATTTTGGTGTTACAGCATATCTTGTTCACCAGTATACTGGAGAGCAGTTTTGGGGTTATAAAGACATAATTTTAAAATGTTATATAGGAGATACACACATACACATGCATGTTTTTGTGAGTGTACACATGAAGGCATATGTTCATGTGCACATGCTATATTTACTTACATAAATATTGGTGCTTCCTATCCCTGGTAATAAATAATCACAAAATACCTTCTTTTTAAATAATATAATATATAAACCAATATTTTATGTACCATTACATGGAACCAATAGTGAAGGTGTCACTGCATAGAAGTTTTTGCATCTAATGGTTTTCTGCATTTTAATCAGCTGCACTATATTAGGTTATGCCCTTTAAATTTCCTTGGGGCATCACTTAGTGATCTCATTAGCAGATACAACATACTTGATGGACGAGCACTATAGGATATGTGGTTCTAAATGGCATAAATGTTTCCATAAAAGGGGGTCATGTTCATCCTTTGAATTGATTTGGTCATAGAAATAAGCCATTTGTCCATTAATAAGTAGGGAGTAGAGAATTCCTTACCATGATGATGGGCATACTCCTCAGTCAATGTAGACTTATGGAAAGCTGCTAGGAATAGATAGAAGACATTGTTAGATACACGTCCAACTCAAGAATATTTAAAAATCAACCACCAAGGAATACTATTGGAAATGCATTTGTATAAGAATTGTTTATTAATATTAAAGAACTGAGTCATTGTTAAATTAATATATCCTTGGAGCTAACTAGAATATGATTGTAACCTGTACTGGTTCCAATTGTATTTTGGACTTTTGAAAAAAAATGGTATCATTTGTATATATTCCTTGATATATAAAGTCAGACTAAATTCAAAGTAACAGAAACTCTGGTAGCTTATTATAACTATAACCTTAACTGCCTTTAGATTCCTCTGGCTCAGCATTATTGCAGAGTCCTAAAGGAAACTAAAGAGTGAAGTTTTGAGTTTTTGAGTAGAAAGTACATCAGCCTCTATTAAGCTCTCTCTCACAGATTTTATAGCTCAAAACATACAATTCTCTGGATGCTTAGAAATTGTTGCTTAGCTCTGGTGGAAATTTCTGGCTTTTAAGAAATAAACACACACACACACACACACACACACAGCTGGACATCAACCCAAAGAGCATTGATAAATGAACAGAGGAAATATTATATTTGATAGAATTTACATAGCATGTAAATGAGGTGACAGGAGAGATTTTCCCAAAATGGTTGGGTGAAGACCACTGGTAGCCAAATACCTTACTATCAGTTCAAGCACTGAGTGTATAAATTTGAAGATCTAGTTTCTATTTACTCGGTCACCATAAGAAGGTTTACCTTCACTGTGCTAAAAATTACCCTCCGGCATCCTGAAGTTACTTCATTAGCATTTGTGATAGGAGTCCAAACAGTGGCAATAAAGAATGTTAACCTAATCTAGACATCTGGCCTGTGTTGAGGAGTGGTGGGTGGTTAATTCTTTCCATACTATCATCAGGGTTACTTTTCCACGTTAGCTATGCTTCAAAATTGGGCATAAGCTGTGCCCTTGGGGTGTCTTCTTTGGTTTTTGGAGAGGTGAAATTTCTTCTTAAGTCTTTTTACTTCCATAATAAACTACTGTCTATATCTTTAGCAGTCACATTTTCTTTGGTGACAGATGAGTTATGATATACTGTAATTTTTTGTTATCTGTGGAGCATTCTCTAAAATCCCCAGCAGATGCCTGAAACCATGAACACTATCAAACCTTATACATACTGTTTTTTTTTTACCACACATATATACCTGTGGTAAAGTAATTTTTGAATAAGGAACAATAAGCAATTAACAATGGCAAAATAGATTAAGTATAATAATATGTAACAGAAATCATGTGAATGTGATCTATCAAAATATCTCATTGTACTATGCTAATCCCACTTGTAATGACATGAGATGATCTGTATGTCTGATTAAGGGTAAAATAAAAGGTGTAAAATATGAAGGCATCATGAAATAGCCTTGGGTCAGCACTACTTTGATATAGCACTGAAAAATACACAGAGCACACTCTTGTGTATGGGAGGATTGATGGAAATGAGATGTAAGAAAAATATTTTGGAATTGAGCATCAAACATTAATAAACTGTAATAGATCTTCTTGGGGAAAGTATTAAATAGCAGCAAGAGAAGTTGGCCTCTATAATAAAGAAAACTTGTGCTCAGAAATGCTAATTTTGTCTTTCTGATCTCTGTGAGGAAAGCATATCTGTCCCCCTCTTTGATGTTGTGTTGGACCATAATTTTATTTGGTAGGATGAAAAGCAGGATAGAAAAGCAAGGAACATGAAGGGGATATGGGCAGGAAAAGCAGCTCCTGGACCTAGAGTCTGATTGGTCAGGAATTCTAGTACCATTAGCATTTGCTGTGAAACTTACATACATAGAGACACTATTCTTTCTATATAAATATATTTCAAATAAGAATGTTAAAATAGAAATGAATTATGTTTAAGACCTAAGCATATATGACTTTCAAGTATGACCTTTCTCCTTTCTCACATGTAAACCTTAAATTCTCTAGGAATCTCACAAGAACTTCCATTTATACTAAAGGGCATACCATTACCCTTCCTTCCTCTACCCCATGCAACCTTCATAATCCATGGTTTTATCTAATCAGATTGGAATCATACCCAAGACCCCACTGGATCCCCCTCATTACCGTTTTTAAAAGGAAAGGGGTGGAGAATACATTTCTTAGCAACCCTTTGAGATGTAAGTCACCAAAACTTGTATATGTGGCTGTTGTTAAGACACTTAGGGGCAATTATCTTGGAGAAGATTATACTCAAAGTTGATCATGTATTATATATTATCCTGTCCCTGCAAGCTTTTCTTTCTATGAACCTCCATATCTAAATCTATACTAAAATATTTTTTAACAAAATCTTCCTCTGCTTCTAACTGGCTCATTCTGAAGTTCTTTTCTGCAACAAAATTAAGAATCCTGGCATACATGAGCAGAGTTCTTGGAAAAAAAAAAAAACCAAAAAACAAAACTTAGGTCATTCAATGCAATGGTATGGGGCTGTTTTCTGGCTGGTTCCCCATTGCTACTTAAATTAGTAAATAGGAATTGATATGAGGCCAGAAATGTGCCTGTACACGTAGTGTAAGAGCTTCCTTGAATAGGGGTTATTGATTTGATTGAAATATGGAATGAGAAATCCAATTCTGAGATTATTAAGGCTGGACTCTGTTCATTGTTCATATGAAGTACTGTGGATACTTTGGTGAGCTTAAGAGTCTCATGGTTCTATATGATTTTCCTTCTTTCATACTGAAGCATTCATTGTATCTGCACATTTTTCCCACAATAAAAATTTAACTACTTTTTTTTTAAAAGAGCTACAGCACACTAAAAAGTAATCTTAGATTTGATAAAATCTTAATTATTAGGAATAGGATCAATAGTCAGTATGCCTCTTATGCTTTTCTACCCTTGCAGAACTCTTACGAGTCATAACATGTATTCTGTATGACAGTAACATGTTCATTAATATGTATCTTTGTCTAAATATATGGTCTGTTATTAGAGTAAATAGATTTATGGACTTTTCTAATCAAAATTGTAACCAGCACACTCTCTATCTTCCTCTAGCTTCAGTAATACTCTAAATTTTACACAGATTTCTGACACTTAGCCCATGACCTACCTATTTTTATTTAGAGAAAGTGCAGTGATATTTTTTTCTCTACTCCTTTGAAGTATAAATCTTGACTAGGCTCTTGACCACATTATAACCATGCAATATCTTTCACAAGGAAGTGGGAGCCATTTCCTTGATATATAATCATCAAGGAAAGCATCCCTATGCCTGTTGAAAAGTACAAGCCTAATTCCTATAAATGCCAATCAATTACAACAGGTGATCACATTACATTGACCAATCACCCCATTAATGTCTTCTAGTAATTTTACAATAGCTCACCTAAACACATAAAGTCTGTCTCATCATTTGTTTCAGTGAAACAGAATCCCATCTTTATCCTCTACTTCTGTTATCTTGAGCACAGTCAGTCTTCCTTGCTGCTTAGCCAATCTGGTACAACTTTTCTTTGATACTAAAGCCAAACTACATTCTGCAACGTAACACAAAGCAATTATCTGCTTTTGATCCATGATGGGACATGAATCAGATAAGAAGCAATGAAGTCAGAGGACAGCCCTCTTCATAGTACCACATTATAAAAGGCATAAAAGGCACTCAGGGTAGACATAATTGTTGAAATTGTTTTTCTTTCTTTCTTTTTTTTTTTTTTAACAGGGGAAAAGAACACCAGTAAGCTTTGGTTCAGAAAAAAGCCTGTACCATAAGCATAGCCATTCATATCATTTATTGTAAAAATCATCAGACTTCCATACGAATTAAAAAATCTTCTCAATATTATTTAATGAAAAGTCCCATCCTGTCATGTGCAGGATACACCAACATGACTAAAACACCAAGATTATATGCTTGGAAAATCTCCACACCCATTCTCTAGTGTACTTGTCATAATTTAAAGGGTATTTTCTCCACTCAAGTAAGGTTATCTATGACAAAGGTACAATAGTTATATACCTATGACAAAGGTACAATAGTTATATACCAAAGCAATACCTAGTTACATGCTTTACATAGTCCCATGAAAAAATAATTCAGTTGCTCCTAATCCCTGCTGCAAGGCACCTCAAAGCACCCGCACAAAACGTCCATGTAAACAGCAGTACAGAGCACCATTTAAATAACATGAATGACTTGAACACAGCTTGACTTAGACTTAAGGGAAAATAAAACCCATTGTTGCCACAGCTAAAAAGCATATTAAGATTCAGAAGAATGTTTCTCTTATAAATAGAAGGAGGATAAATTCAAAAGAGGCGATGAATCCTGACAGAAATTCAGTTTCTTCTCTGTTGAGTTAAGACACAGATGAGTGACGAACTGTGAAAGGTCTACTGCATTCTCTCGAACTTAGAAGCTCAGCAGAACAGTTTCTGCCTCTAGGAGGACTGACACACAGGAGTGAGGCCCAAGGTAGGGCTCGTGGCCCCATCAGCTGTGTCCGTACAAGGCCACACTCTTATGTTTCTACTAAGCAATTCTCACACACACTCACCACTGGGAGAGTAGAGGTCTGAGTGTGACTCCAACCCCGGAGTCCTGAGTTTACCACTGAAAGAAACTGGTCAGACTCCAATGAGGGTTAGCCAGGCCAGCTTCATATAGGACGTCAGCACGTGTGCCTCTTTGCCAATGATAATTATGATCAGCATGCCCATCTTAGGCAGTGAAAGGGATAATGGCATATCTAGGGTTGTTACGCACAGCGAAGAATCAACTAGAAACATTCAGACTGTTACATTTTAATATTACTGATCAAAGCAACTCCCCAAAGAAAACTGATTTCTTCAGAAATGAAATATAGTATATAAAAATCTGGAATGATGGTTATTCAAATACAAAAACTCACATATAAAACCTCTACTTTTTCATCCCAAACTACTTGGGTCCATACAGTTGATTCTACCACACAACTGTTGTGTACTGTATTACACTGCTAGAGTAAAGCACTAATAATACTTCAGTTAGTAAACTGAGGTCTATGTCTTGCTAACTGCATTAAACTGCAGCACCGAGGCAGAGCCGAGAAGCACCATCCTTAGGCACGGCTGCCTTCTTCCTGCTCCGGAGCTCCACCATTATTAAAGGTAGGAATCCGGTCTGTACACGACTGGGTCATCCACTGCCCATTCGGAATGACACTCCAAGCTGATTCTCCTCTCAGCTCCGCCCTGTCAGCTGACAGCCCATTTGAAGGTAAGCCACCGGGCACACTGTTGCACGGGTTCCGGCCATAAGCACCGCCATACGCTGCCTCGTAGCCCGGATCGTACTTCTCTTCCTTGACAGCCATCTTCTGGGCATCCTCTTGGGCAAGATGCAGGTCAAATGTATACTGTACTTCCTGAACGTCTGTGTTCCGTTCAATGCCTTTCTACTGGTCCCTCGACTCCTTCAGCTTAATGTAGTAATGGACTTTGTTCTGGGCTCGGGGAGACTGAGCACATCTTGCACTGGATGATGGCATGACATAGAAAGTTTCTGTGTCTGGGATCTTATGGGGTTGAAGCCCAAATTCCAAGTTCTTAACTTTTACTCCAAAAACTTCTTTACTAAAAACCGCACAAGTACATTTTCCATTAAACACTGCTATTCGTGGTTGATATCTCTGTAATTTCTGTACTAGAATACCCCCTCCTTCACGAAATTCTTTACTGGAAAGACCTTTGCTGCCTGGTGTCGTCCTTTCCACCATATTGGTAAATCCAATCCCATACTTTCCAGGTAAGGTGTGGTCATCCATATGATTCAGCTGCACCTCACTCAGTCCACACATGAACACACACTTCCAAAAATGGTTTCCAGGTCCAGGATAATGATGCCCTTTGTAAGTGGCCATTAGCCCTGGTTTAATGCCAATAATCAAAATATCTAGATTGAAGGTCAAAATATCAGGAAGAGTCTCGGTCAAGAGTTCAGCTTCGGAAACGACATTGAAACCATGTACTTTTCTTTTCATTTTAAATATGTCTGTAATTTTTTTCTTGATTTTCTTGCTTTTCTTTTGACTTTGTAGACTTGCCAGATTTTTTTTTTTTTTTTGATGCAGCTGGTTTTTTGGGTTCCACTGGGGCCTGGGGTTCTGTTGTTCTGGCTTTTCTTTTCCTTCGTGTTGGAGCCTCTGGCACTGGTTCCTGGGCGGGAGCTGGGGTAGGACCTTCTGCTGGCTCTTGCTGTTCAATCCTGATGGCCACGTTAGGAGCTTCAGCCATCATTTGTTGAAATGGAAACGAATAAAAACCCTGAGCTTGCTCAAGGGAATAGCTGCGTGCGCCCTCCGCTTCCATGGCCCGGGGGGCCGCTCCTCCTGCCGGGCCCTCGGGGCCTCGTCTCTGCGGCTCGGCGGCGTGTGATGCGGAGCCTCTGCCACACCGGAGCCTCGGACCCGATGGCCGGCAGGACCTGGACAGCGGCTGGCCTCAGCTCCTCCCCACCCGCTCCATCACCGCCCGCGAGAGCCCCCTCCGAGCGCCACTTCCGTCCCTGGCGAGCTGGGTCCACGCGGAGTCGCCCTGAAATTGTTTTTGTAAGAATTTTATTTTTATTTATTTGAGAGAGAGAGAGAGAGAGAGAGAGAGAGAGAGAGAATGGGCACTCCAGGACCTCCAGCCACTGCAAAAAAACTCCAGATCCATGCATCACCTTGTCCATCTGACCAACTTGGGTTCTGGGAATCACATCTGGGTCCTTTGGCTTTGCAGGCAAATGTCTTAACCACTGAACAATCCCTCCAGCCCTGTTGAAATTCTTAATGGATGAAAAGAACAATAGTGATTTTGGTTCTTAAATCCTGGAGATTCTTTTTTCCCCCCCAACCCTAGAGACTTCTTGAATCCCCTTCAGGAAAATGTCAATACATATTTATGTTTAAGGCAGAGCAGGGAAATGTTAAACCAACCATGCACTCAAAATTTGAGAAAGATGTCAGCCTTCATATTTACATGGTCTTTTTACTTATAGGACTCATAAGCCTGAGAATCACAGTTACAACACACTTTTCTTCCTTCTCTGTCAACCTATGCATTGAATACCTTTGAATAATGTTGCTTTTTATAATCAGGATGCTAACAGATGTTTGAGGAAGACTATACTCACCTGCAACTGGTGGAAGACCTCAGTGTTTTATTTTAAAGATTTATTTTTATTTATTTATTTGAGTGAGAGAGAGAGAAAGAGAGAGAGAGAGAGAGACAGAGAGAGGCAGAGAGAGAGAATGGGAGAGCCAGGGCCTCTAGCCACTGAAAATGAACTCCAGACGCAAGCACCACCATGTGCATCTGGCGTATGTGGGACCTGGAGAATCAAACCTGGGTCCTTAGGCTTCACAGGCATGCACCTTAACCACTGAGCCATCTCTCCAGCCCTGGATTTTAACTTAAGCTAGAGAAAAATGTGTTTATTTCTCACTTGTAAGAAGACTGGAAATTAGTGGTTGGGCTATGATGATGTTTGCAGAGACTAGTATCCTTAGATCATCCTTGGATCATTGATCATTCCTAGCATTAGGTGTCTATTTTTACCATCTAAAGTCACTGTGCTTCTATACCAAGAACACTAATAGAGGAAAATTATGAGTTAGCCTTTCCTGGAATGTTAGCAAGATTTAAATACTTGAACTCTGTGAATCGCTGGACCTGGGGACAAGGTGCTTGGGATAGTAAGCTTTCATTCTATAGTTTGTTGTACCACATGCATTCTTTACAAGGCTTATTTTCAAAATTATTTTGATGAACTTTTAAGAATTAAGTTTGATAACTGAGATCCTGTAATTAACTTTCTAGAATGTTAGTTTATTGCCACTCTTCAGTGAATGTGAAAATTTTACTTAGAAAAGTCCAATATTTGAGACTGCAGAGGGTCAAAGCCGATTCGATGAAACAGTTATAACTTCTTTTGTAAATTTAATTTAATTCAATGTATTAAAACAGGTTATACTTGTTTATCTTCTCATTCCTGCTCTCATTAGAGCGGGGGACCTCCTCAGTGGTGTCATGGTATTCACTGTGGGATCATGAAGGCCTCAGTCAGTCCCTATTCGGTAGCAGGGGGACCATGCTCAAGGCATTCCTACCAACTATGTGGCTCTTACCAACTTTCTGTTCACTTTTCTGCATTGTTCCCTGAGCCATGGCAAACCTGTGGGCAATATGATTTAGTGTGGAGATCTATGTAGTCTCTGGATTTCTGCTTTTATGGGTTTTGATTGATCACTGTGACTGTCACCATCACCCAGGAGCTGGTTGTCAGGCTAGCAGTAAGAGCAGTCTTCATGTTGCAGCTGCCTCTGGAATTTCTCCTGGGCCCTGTTAGATGTGGTAGAGGTAGCACATCTTGTGGTGGGCAGTCAGCTATCATTTTGTCATATTGATGGATCTTGGTTCTCCTCCATTTTCTCTGCCATCTATAAAATAAAACAGATTCTTTAACCAAGATTGTGAGATGAAAAGTTGTTTGAGAGGCTTTTTAGTGTGTAAGCCCACTCTTCTCCAGAGGGACAATGAAGACTTCTCTATGAAGTCTATGAGCTTCCTGATCATGGCATTATTAGTTTTCAGTACCAGATAGGAGTTCTGTCCCCTGAGTGGGCCTCATGTCCAATCAGACAACAGTTGGTTACCCTCAGAGGCTCTGTGCCACTATTGCACAAGTGTGAGTTCTTGTCTGGCTGGTTGATGTCATAGTCTTCAGGGTTCACTGCTTGTTCATGCTGTTGGTGACCATTGTCTTCCAGCAGCTCCCACAGGGGTTTCCAACACTATGTGGACCAACCAGGAGGAAGATGGTTTCCCTTAGGTTTCAGAATGGTATTATGATGTCATGTAGCTGCAGCCTGTGATGTCTTTAGCAATAGGGTCTTAACTTTAGCGCGGGCAGGTAATCAAGTGTTTGGGCAATGGCTTGGCTTATATTATTTTGGGGATCTCATGGGGATCATTTTTTTTTTTTTTTGGCACATGGTAAGTCCATGGTAACTCACAGTGAAGAGAGAAAATGTTAGGGGACTCTGAGTCATCTAGGAAGAGAGAGCAGTGCTTCGAGTGTGTAGTAGCTGAGAGAGAGGAGTCAGGTCACTTTTTTAGGCAGTTAGGGTGACTGAGTCCCTGAAAAGAAACACAGAAATGTCTTCCCTCTGCAATCTGCACTTGCTAGAGATCAAAGTATGATCTGACTTCTTATCTCTTCCCTAGATCTGTTCATACACAAACAACCTAAGCTCCTCTTGAGAGGGAGGAGTTCCTTCTTTCTTAGTATTTACTCCTAACATTGTAGTTCATCAAGTCCAGCCTCTAGAACTTGGTGGCATTGTTAGCCTTTTCCTGAGACAGCCCCTAGCTCAGACTCTCTCTGGCTCTCTAGAGCCAGGACATAGGGCTCACCACCATGAGGTTATAAATATGTTTACCAGGGGGTGGCAACTTCTCTGAGCTGCCTGATTACTGCTGAACCTCCAGGTTCTTGTGAGTTTCCCCTCATCTCCGCTGGCTGGGCTGAGGCAAGGGGAGAACGCCTACTCCCACGTGGGCTCTCTTACCATCTCCTGCCTTCCACATGGCAGAAGCTCTCTGTACTTTCTTTTTGTTCCTCTCTAACTGTCTTTTTACAGTTTTTTCCAGGCCCACCACATTGGCTTTGAGACCATATGGATGTATTTTTTCTTCCTTTGGTTCTGTACTTCCCTCAACAAACGTTAATAATTTAATTATTATCTTTCTCAGTCTTATTTTATCTAATTCTAAGGTTAGAAGTAGACATGAACTTAGGTTTTGGGATTCAAGGACTTTGGGGAACTGCTAGCACCCTGTTTCAGGGCAGAGAAGATTAGCACTCTCTGTAATGGGAAGTAAGCCCATGCTGTATGAGTTTGAATGTCTTCTGTTTTACATGGGATGAGAAATCATGTGGGAACTATGATGTCCCAGTCTTAGTGAGATGGGCTTTTGATCTCTCAAGTATTAATTCCAAGGGAGAGACTGTTTCATCCCATGGTTTTCTAAAATTCCCAACTTCACATTTCTGGTGTTGTTCTGGGAAAATAGACATATACCTGTGTATATGAAACCTTGCTTATTTACTCTGATATGCTTTTCATTTTCCAGTTGCGTAAATCAATCACTTATCTGCCTACTTACACAGTCTGCTTTAGCAGATTCAACTTCACATGGCTTCAACAAGGCCCTTGGAACTCTGGAGCCTCCTCCCAGTAAGATAGGCTCCCTAGTGCCCACCCTTGCCTGTCCTTCTTTCAGTCACTCCAGACTCCGAATTCATGGAACTTCACCCTCTCTCAGAAGGAAGTAGTGAAATCCTGAGAACCATCTTCCCAGATCCTATACATGCCTGAAATGAAGGAGTTGGCAGATCTCCTCATGGAAGAATTCAGTATAAATTCTACCAAGTAGTCTGCCTAGAGGTCATAAAAATGCACCCCTGCAATCTCAAAAGAAAGCAGCCTGTTGACTTATGGTGCCAGGGGAGCTGGATACCTGGCTGGCTATCTCAGGAGCAGGACTTGCTAATCCTACACAACATCATCCCCCTTGACAGCATGACCCAACCTTTTGAGTTAAAAAGCCTCCTGCAAAAAAGCACTTTATACGTTCAGTCATTTCCAGTCTTAGGACTGCAAAAAATGTGATGTGTCCCTCTGTTACCTCAGAATAAAACCCTACTTCCTGCCAGAAATATCTACTGGTTTCTTCCTTTTTAACTCACCTCTGCAATCTTTTCCCTTAAATGAGGTAACTCTATTCTGTGCCTGGGGTTTATTGGCCAGAGTCCTTGGTTATAAGGTTAAGTGTTTCGGCGTTCTTTTTGTTTTTACATTTCCTTTTTTTTTTTTTTTTTTTTAAGGTAGGGTCTCTCTCTAGCCCAGGCTGACCTGGAATTCACTCTGTAGTCACAGGGTGGCCACTAACTCATGCAAACCTCCTACCTCAGCCGCCCAAGTGGTGGGATTGAAGGCATGTGCCACCATGTTCAGCCTTCTAATTCTTTATGTAATTTTGATTTTTTAAGAATTTTGACACTCATCCAGTCACCTTTTTGTCTTCTGCTTCATGCTAGCGGAAGTGACAAACTCTGAGATCCTGAGGCCATGCCTTCCTTGCTAAAGTGGACTCTACCCCAAATCAACACTGTAATAAGAAAGTAAGACAAAGCCATTAGTTCTAATAGTCTGTATTCTTGGTATGAACATTTGTCTATTTCTGTTATCTCTAAAAGCTACGGGCTAGCCTGACAGATTTAACAGCCCATTTTTATCTTTCTATTTTTTTCTTTCTCATTTCTTTCTTTCTTTTTTTTTTAAATCTCCGCTATGCAGGTTTATCATTATTCTTATAACAGTCTTTTCATGTAGAAATGGAAAAGGTTTCTCACAAATCTTTTCTAGAATGTTCTCTCACTGTGCTTCTTCAGGGGGGATTTTGGGCTTGAAAGCATTGACATACTTATAAAGACCTCATAAAGCTGTTTTTCATGACAACAGATAAAGAATATGCTGAGACTAAGAAATCTAAGAGAAGTTTTCCATACTAGAATCACTAGAGAAAATATTGTGTTCTCAAAGTGACTATGTAAATAAATGCATGTTGTTTTAGAAGAAGTAGAGGAAGAAAACAGAGAGGGAGAGAGATCTGAATGAGAAGGCACAAGGTCACTGCTACTATCTAGAAAGATGAAAAAAGATACCATCTTTGATATAACTAGCTTCTTAACAGGAGTTTCCAGGTGGATGTGAGAGAGTTTGTATCCCAAAAGGACATGCTAGGATTCCTTTAATTTATCTAAAAATAATAATAAGCTTGACCTTGTTGGCCTGTTTTCAAGACTTGACTTGGTATATGGGGTGTTTAGGAAGAGAGAACATACATGGTATCTAGACTTATTACCTCAGTGTGCTGCTCAAGGAAGACTGGACTTGATGTAAATATAAAGTCATCCTTTCCACACAAAGGCTCTGATGCTCCTAACTTTGGAACCAATGGCCCAAAGAAGCCAGTGATAATATTCCCATATCTTAAAGTGTGTTACAAAACATGCACTTCTATGGTCTATTTCCTCTAGATGAGAACATCTCTACCTCCCATTGTTTGCTAATCTTCTTGATAATTTGGAAAATCTTGATGTGTTCTCATAATCTCACCTGTCAACTCTGCTTTTCTCAGAAAGAAACATACTCACATACAGACACAAAACTTAGAGGAAATGCATCATCTCTACTCCTAAACAGGACCTACTATTGTATTTGCATCAGATTAAAACGATTCAACTAGAAACAAGTTTGAAATGCAAACTCTTTTTTTTACCTTCTTTTATTTTTAAAAATAAACAAAAAAAAACACATTGTGTTTATTTATTTATTTGAGAGAGAAAGAGGTAGAGAATGAGAGAGAGAGAGAATGGGCACTCCAGGGCCTCCAGGTACTTCAAACAAACTCCAGATGCATGGGCCCCCTTGTGCATCTGGCTTATGTGGATCCTATGGCTTTGCAGGCAAACACTTTAACCACTAAGGCATCTCTCCAGCCCTTTTGTCACCTTCTTATCTCATAACAAACCACCTGCTTACCCACATTTGTGACGTGTTCATCTGTCTTAGGGTGGTAGGAAAAAAAAGGAAAGAAGATGTCTTTTCTGTTCTGTAGAAAAGCCATATAATTCTCCTTCTTTTGAAAGCATTTTTTATTATTTATTGGTTTTATTACATAAATATTATGTCATAATTTTACCCTTAAATATTTATTTAGCTGGCTACATTTTAATTTTAGGTGACTAAATCTGTTTCTCATGTTAATGCTTAGTCCACACACTTCCAGCCACAACAAGATCTGTCACCCAGTTATATCTTAACTTTGTCAAGGCCACTTACATTTGAATCATAGGACAGGAATTGTTGTACATTTTAATCACCTCCTGAAAAGCTGGGATCATATGGTGAGAAGTGCATGGAATTGGAAGAAGTTCCTGCTAATCAAATTCACAGTTCTGCTGCACACTAAAAGTATGATTAGGGCAAGTGATTTATTCTCTATATTATTCTTTTCTCTATCTTTAAAATAATAGTGTACCAAGTATTTATGCTATTGTTGTGAAAAAAAGCCTAGAATACACACCAATGAAATCTATGAAATACATTCTATTACATGCACATGACATACAATCTGTGATGAATATAATGAAGATGAAAAAAATCCTGAAATTATCATCTACATATTGCTCCACACTATTTGATACATTGTTCATTCATTCATTGATTTATTTGTTTATGTTCCAATCATTTATACACACAATGCAATTTCCTTCAAATAGAGACTTTCCTTGTTTTATGTTTTGTTCTTGGCTATTTTCCCAGACCCCATAATATTTCTTGGTGCACTGGATACTACAAGCTTATTTATTGAATGTATAAATGATTGGATGACAGCTCTTTATGTAGACAGTGTTTTTCTATAAGGAAATTTCTCACTTTAAGGACTTTTCACAATTTTTCTTGGAGTTTATTCACCTGCTTTTTTTTTTTATCATTGGAGATTAGAATCTGAGCACTCTTGCTAAAAGACGATAAGAGCACCCTTTCACACTGACTCCTTTGCAACATAGTTTTAACCTCTTTAGAATGTATCATTCTATCTGGTGCACTTAGAATTATATATGCATATGTGTCTGTGCATAGAGAGAATTTGTATATACATGTTATACTGAACCCATGTTATACTGAAGACTGAATATCAACCTGCCATTAAGTTAGTTGGATAAAGGCATTATAATATTCTAGTATCTGAGAGAATACATGTCTTCTTTGGAAGTCCTCTGTCTCATCTGTTTTAAAGACACAAAGCATGGGTGGGAGGAATATATACACATCAGTGTATTCAATATCCACAAATGGAGTTGTTAGAGTCTGTCTTACTAGAAGAAGGAGCACTGTCAAATACTCAGGAGAGAGCTCCATTTTACCCCTTATAGGCACAAAATATTCATAAAAATATTGGGTCTGTGCATAATTATATGAAATAAGACATTCCCTAAAGGTTAAATATGCTAACAAATTAGGAAAGGTGATGCCATCCTGCAGATTTTATAAATATTTTAATTCATGGAAAGGCTATAAGCATCAAAGAATAAAATGATACTTTAGGGTGGTCCAAGGGAGTTTAAGTAGAAACTATGAGCATATGTAACATGCTCAACAAAACACATGGGAAGATTTTTATTTTAATCTTTTTTTTTTCCTTTTTCTTCAGTCAAGGTCTCAGTCTAGTTCAGCCTGATTGTTTAGTCCCAGGCTGGCCTCAAACTCACAGCAATAATCCTACCTTTGGAAAAATTTCAAGTATGTTTTGCTTCATAGTAACACCTTTAGAAATAATTTTAACCTAAAATTTGAATTATGTTTGGCTAAAATTACCTTTCTGGGGCTGTCATAAATGTATGACTCAAAAGTTTAAATCCATCTTAAAACTGCATAGAATGTAGACATACAACATATACATAGACACACAAATGAGAGAGAGAGAGAGAGAGAGAGAGAGAGAATTGCCATTTCCATATTTGTCTTTGCTTATACATTTCTATTATAGACTTTGGTCAGTAAATTTCAATGTTTTAATGTTCTTTTTTTTCTTTTCTCAATTTTTATTAACATTTTCCATGATTATAAAAAATATCCCATGGTACTACCCTCTCTCCCCCCACTTTCCCCTTTGAAATTCCATTCTCCATCATATCCCCTCCCCAATCAGTCTCTCTTTTATTTTGACGTCATGATCTTTTCCTCCTCTTATGATGGTCTTGTGTAGGTAGTGTCAGGCACTGTGAGGTCATGGATATCCAGGCCATTTAATGTTCTTTAATTATTATTTTTCCATAAAGGTCAGCTAGTATTTTATACCATGATCATAGTATTAATTTTCTCTTGATTTGGGGTAAAATGTATTCTCTCATCTTACAGGAAATTCCTTTTTCTTTTTGAAAGACACTGGCTAGTAGAGAGTCTGCCTTTCTATAGTCAAAAGTGCTTCCACGAAAGGTCTGCTCTGTGAGGTGAAATGGTCACACTATTACATGTCAGCAGAAAGCAGCCTGGTCTGTACCTCATGACTGTTTGCCCTGAAGGTATCATTTTGACCAAATGCACACTTACCTGTGAGAGCAGTACATGACTGCTATTTGTCATACCCATTGGGATTGGGAAAATATGCAGTCAGAAAACTGAAGGGAGAGCACAAACATTCTAATAGTTAAATATATCCCCTTTTCTGCCTAGAAATACCTTAGCTGATTGTTGTGTCATGTTCTCATTTCTCTCATTAATCACCAGATCAAGAGCAGCTTTTGGGAAAAGAAGTGTTTATTTTTGCTTACAAACTTGATCGAAGACCCATGATGGCAGGGGAAAATGATGGCTTCAGCAGAGGGTAGATATCACCCCATCACTAGCATCAGGTGGTCAATAGCAATAGGAGAGTGTGCCAAACACAGGAGTGGGGAAACTGGCTATAACACTCATAAACCTGCCCCCGATAATACATCGCCTCCACAAGGCTTTAATTCCAATTGCCATCAGCTGGGGAGACTAGCATTCAGAATACCTAAGTTTATGGGGGAATACCTGAATCAAACCACCACATTGATATTGAAGAACGAACTCATTATCTGGATATGATTCTGAGTTGTTTCCCAGTTCGATCACTGAAGTAGACAGAAAATGAACATGACTAAGAGAATTTCACAGAAGAGAGGGTGGATTGTTAGAGCCTCAAGTTGGGACATCATGCACAGAGACATTGCCTCTTCCCATAACTGATGGCTACCCCCACAATGCTCAACCCACAATCCCCATGGGGATAACTGGCATGGCCAACAAGGAGGGTCCCTTTGGAGTGGGAACACAGGGATCCAGGTAAGGATGGTGCCAACATGTACTGTTTACATATTGAATATGTCCATAACTAAAAAAAGAAACAAACAAACAAACAACAACAACAAAAAGAAATACCTTTGCTGATTTGGATGACCCTGTGAAGAGCTGGAATAAGCCTTGATGACATGGTTCTGAATATCCAGTACAACAAAATACCAGTGTTTCCAGATTAGCAATGATTACGTTCTCAAGCCCTTGTTTATGAAGAAAGGGCCAACTGGACAAATCTTCCTGTTTAATGGTCTAAGTGTTTCCAGGATCCGAAGGTGAGTCATCCCCACCACGCTCTATTCCTGGCCATGTTTACATTTTATTTTCCCCTTGGGAAAGAGCAGCATCCTCCACAGGTTTTGTCTGGCACAAAATGACTTTGTAGCAATGTTTTCCCACAGTGAAGATACTTGCACACCTGATTTGATTTGCTTTTTTATCCCTTGGTTTGCTTTTTATAGTTTTTTTATGTTAAAGTTCCCATGTTCTCGAATACACCCAAAAATTCCCATATCAATGCTATTTTTAGACATACTTCCTTATCCTGAATGAATGATTATGATACGTTTTACTTACTTCTTCTGATAATTTAAGAACTGCTGGTTTGGCCAACTTACTATATTCTAATAAGACATTTGTGGATTGGAGATCCAGTGCAGGAGCTTTCATGACCATGGTGTCCTGGAGAAATAATGTCTCATCTGAACATTTACTTCCATCCTCTTGATCTCAGGAAAGGGGACCATAAGATCTGGCCATTGATTGCTGCTGCTGACCCCATGGTACTGACCCTAACATCTGGGAATCTGAAAAGATCTAATAAAAAAAGTGTTAGAGAAGAAACACTTTCCAAGAGCCCTCCAGTCATCTCATTACACATTATTTGCCTTTAGCTACCTTAATGTCTGCCCTGGCTTCCTCTGAAAGTGGAATTTAATCTGTTCACTTTTATACAACTGCCTTGTAAGTTAAAATAACTTGCATTAAGTCATTTTGAGTCTCCTTAATTTCCTGTGAGAATAAGTATGACTTTTTCAATTTTGATGAGTAATATGAGACACAGCTTACAGCCAGTGAATTGTACAGCAATATTCTTACCTCCTCTGATTTATATTTTAGTTCTTTAATAATAAACTCTAGCAAGCTATGTGACACTTTCATTATTGTAGACATGCTTGGGGTTAAAGATGAAGCTTGAATGCTATAAAGTGCCTTTGAAATAAGTACTGTGTACAAATTTTGTGTTTGTTTCAAAAACATCATGAATAGATTTCAAGAGGTTTGAACAGTAGATTTTTTTTCTTCTGACAGCAAGGATATATGTATAAGCTAAATAGCTGTGTTTGTTGCAAACATATTAATGACACACAAAGCCAAAAATATTTAACTGCTTTTGCAGCAATTTTACCAACTGATTGTTCTTTTCTCTAGAGAGGGAGAGAGAGAGAAGAAGAGAAAAGAGAGAGTATCTATCTATCTATCTATTTATCTATCTATGTATCTATCTATCTATCTTTGGTTGCATACATATACATGTGCACACATTATATATATACATATATATTTACATATGTGTACATATATATACATTATATATTATATATGTATGCATGTATATAAAATGTTTTTCTCCTTCAAAGGATATAATTCATGTTTTATTCAAGAACAAAATTTTCTATATTGAAAACTTTTCTGCTTTGCAAAGTACTTAGCATGTTGATAACTTTCTCATTTTGTGTCCAAATACCTAACCAAAAGCAATTTAAGAAAGGTTTATTTCAGGTTACGGTTTGAGGTTACATTCAATAATGGCAAAGAAGGAATGATGGTGTGAGCATGAAGAAGAGCTGGTCATATTACGTCCACAGTCAGGAAGCAGAGCAAGAAGAATGCAGGTGCTTAGCTGGCCTTATCATTTTATTCGGTCCTGGACCTCAACCCAAGGAATGCTGCTGCTCCTCCCTCACTTAACCTAGTCTAGAATATCCCCCACAGACTTTTCCAAAGATTTGTTTCCCTGGTGTTTGTGAATCCTGTCAAATTGTCAGCCAGAGATTAAGCATCTCAGTGAGTATAGGGACTTTTGCATTCAAAGGGTCTTTGTGAAGGATTATAAATTTTGTGTCTGGTCCCTAAATTTTAATTATAGCCCATACTCCATAGAATGGTGTTTCCAGAAGGAAAACACTGTGTCATAGTAAATAAACAGAATGCACTATTCATCAACTTCCAAAGCTTGAACCATGTTTTGAAAGAGGAAAATTAAAACATGATGTAATTGGCAATGGAGGAGTATATTATCCATAGTAACTTATAAACTAGGTACTTATGGTAATGTAATTGGAAACATAAACAAAGAAAATAAATGTCACACGGAATGACTAAACCAGGTCTCTAGGAAAGGTGGGAAATATATAGATTGTGACTTTAATGATCTTTCTCCTAGTGTGTATCCATCCCTTTGCTCAAATCATATCTATTTTATAAACCTTTGATATCTTAATACCCAAATTCTCCAGTAAAATCCTTTTATTTCAAAGGGGAAGTTCTATAAATGATGTGATTGTGCTTGGTGATTGGCAGGGATCATGTTTGTGCTGCCAAGAAATGCCACCCATTAATTTGCACCTGCTGTTGGTATTCTTGGAATGTTTTCATGCACATATAGATGTCCTATCCTATTAGTTTCTCTTTGACGTTATTTTTATAACAATTACTAGTGTGAAAAAAGAAGGAAGAGTGGCTTTGGTATAATTACAAATATATTTGGGCCTAAATGAGAATTTAGCATGCACCTGGAAGTCTTATGTGCCCTATCTCTCATACTCTCAAAGCTTAGAAATATTGATTTGTGTGTGTGTGTGTGTGTGTGTGTGTGTGTGTCTGCGCACTCACATAAGTGTGCATGGGCGTGCATGTACAGGAGTTTATGTTTATTTGATGAGTTAGTTTAAAACAGTGAATAGGAATTAGGTCTCCAAAACACTAAAGCATCCTTGACCTCATAACAATATTCTCTTAACCCTATTTTCGTTTTATCATAAGAAATGCCTCAAAAAAGACACAAAGTGTATATTATATTTTGTGGCATCAATTTTATGTTGAGAAATAAGGGTTGTTTTAGAATGAATAATTCTTATTCAATTGAATTTATAAAAATAGTTATTTAAACGGGTGTGTTGGCATGTGCCTTTAATCAGCAGCACTGAAGAGGTTGAGATAAGAAGATCTAAACATTTCAAGGCCAGCCTGGAGCTACAGAGTGAGTTACATACAGGTCAGCCTGGGCTAGAGAAAGCTCACTTCCAAAAATAACAAAACAAAAGCAAAAATAAAAATGAAACGAAAACAAACCAAGAAAAAGAAACAAAAAAATCCAATTATTGAATATACTCTTCAAGGACTATTTGAAGGAGCTCTTATGTTCAATCCTAAAGAATGTATTTGTTCTTTAGTTTTATATATCAACAGTATTATTGTGACAATAGAAAGATATGGACAGAAAAATTTTCAAATCTTAGGGACACATTGTGATGATTAATTATGTTTCATTCTGACTTGGCCATTAGGTGCACATTTCTGGGTGTAGTTGTGAGGGAAAATGCATGTGCCTGTTATAATAAAGGGTATGCCAGTACCTTGTTAAGAACATTTGTGTGTTATTTAGAAAAGAGAAAGCAAACCTAGATGTTTTTCTTTTCTGTGAGCTAACATTATCATTGATGGAATCCTGGATTTGAGGAACAGGTCTGGTTTCTTTCTCAATTGTATTAAATTCTGCCTCAAGGTTGACACTATGAGGGCAGATTAAGTCCTCTAGAACCTCTGTGTTCATAAACATTTTTAGAGTAGACATATTTTCCCCTCAGCATGCTGTAAATATTGAATGTACAACTTGTCAAGATGAGGTATAAATATCCCATGTCTTCAGTCCATCCTATGCCCTGTGCAGCTCTTCCATCCCGCAATCACTAGTTAGAAATTCCTTTCTAGGCATTACATGCTCATTTTCCAGAAAATTTTCCAATCTCTCTTTTCCTCACCTGAAAATTTTCCACTTCAACCCCTGCCACCACCACCCTATGCCTTGTACAATCAAAGAGTCAAGTTCTGTAAAGGGATGCTGCTTCAAACTTGGACATCTCACTGACTCAAAATTAGTGCAAAAAGTATGCATACAAGAGTATACTTAAAATCTAAGATTTTATCATTTTTCTGAACAGATAAAGTAGCTTTTTATTCTTATTTATAAAATTCTTATCGCTAACCTTATTCAGTACTAGGCGAAATATTGATCTGGATTAAAACTTACATTTGAATCATGTCATCATCTTAATATATAACTGAATTCCTTCATTTTCATCATTATTAATTCAGATATCAGTGGAATCCTTAGTTATTTATTAAGGATTAGAGTTTCTAATAAGAAAGGTTTGGCAGCACTTGGACTTTCATTATAAAGGGAGAAATTAAGTTCGGGCTTTAGTGTCATTAATCCAGGAGAAGACTTCATATACAAAAATCATGAGAAAGCTGTGCTTTAAAGTCAGTAAACAGCAGGTACAAAGAACCTTCCTTGCAACAGCAATCATATTTTATCTAGTAAAAGCACTGAAAACAGCAGGTATACCTGTGTATGTGGCCTGGGTTTTGAACATTAGCTAAACGTTTGGGTTGCTATGACTTCAGAAACCAAACAAAAGAAAACAGTATCAGCAGAAGTGCTTTTCAGTGTTCAGACCTTTCTATTGTGATTATATACCTTACTTATGAGAGTATTTTTTTTTATTTTCAGCTTATTTATTTATTTTAAGAGATTTTGTTGGTGGAGATTCAACTATGTTATTTGCAAAGAGCTGTACAAGGACTGTGATTATCGTGTGGAATGGGCATTGTTTGTATTACAGGGAAAGGAGAAGAAAGCCAGTTGGCTTTAGTAAAGGCTATGATTGAATGGACATTAGAGTGTTATAAATAGCAAGCTTCTAAATGAAAGAAACTAAATTTTAGCTGATCAAAATAAACACTTGTTTTACCAACATTCTTATTGTGTGTTGGGGCATATTCTTGGTCTGTTTTAGAAATTGTAATTTATATATTTCTGGTTTGTCACCTTGTATCAGGAAAGGTTTCTCGTACAACAGCTTGAATATTGGCAGTATCTTGGAGGACATCACTGTATTCAGTCAAGGGTAAGTTAATTAGCAAAGACATGGATGCAGCAGTGTTGGGCGCTTGATTGCAGAAGCCTGAAGGAGTATTGAGGGTGTGATCAGTCAGTCCCAGACTGTGTTCTTGGATCGTTGGATCAGCTTGTTTCAGCTCTTATGTGGCTTGCAAGCCACACGAACCAATTATTCCAGATGTTTAGCCTTGCACACAGGAAAACACTACTTTAACAGCAAGAAACAGTTGAAGAACATCTGCCTCTCCTGTGTCTCAGCTCTAGAAGAGAGGCTATTTTAACCCCAGTGTTATTAGCCACAGTTTCGTGAATAAACCAGAAGTCAAAACATGACGTATGTAGTAGTGGAAAAACATTGCCCATTGTCTAAAAGGTGTTAGAATTTCATTGACAAAAGTAATTTTAAAACTATGCTATGACTAAGGTCTTTGCACATGTTCTCATTTTCCTGCCTTGAAAAATGTAGTCTCATTCCCTTTACCTAAAGCATTTTTGTTGTGAAATATAACATATACCAAAACATCAAGAAGTAAACGAAGCAGTCACATTAATTGAACCAACATAAAGTCAAGGCATTGAATACCCAAATTAAGAAGTAATACATCTTATTGCTTCAGAAAACTCTTTTGTGCCAGTTCCTTTTTCTCATCCTCCCAACTTAGCCGTTATGCTTGTTCACTGTTATTATTATCCTTCATCCTTTGTCTATTTATGCACATACCCTTCAACACTTCTATTTGTGTTTTGAACTTTAGTGAAATGGAATAGTATTTTACTGTGGTCATGTGTGTGTTTTCATTAAGTCATTTGAAAGAAAATTTGTGAAGATTTCATGTTCTTTTGAAATATTTTATTTATTTATTTGAGAGAGAAAGACAGAGGAAGAGGCAGACAGAAAGAGCGAATGGGTGCACCAGGGCCTCCAGCCACTGCAAACAAATTCCAGACGCATGCGCTCCCTTGTGCATCTAGCTTATGTGGGTCCTGGGGAATCGAACTGGGCTCCTTAGTCTTCACAGGCAAACGTCTTAATGGCTAAGCTATTTCCCCAGCCCCAGATTTCACGTTTTGATAGTTGCATTACACTTTCATTGTGATTTAACTTTAAGTTTTATGACTCCTCCAATGTTGATGTATTTATCCTTTTTTTCAATCAATCTACAAATAATTTCCTGTCCTGGTAAGCCTTCTCCATAAAATTGGAGACTGTAGTATTTACACTTATAGGGCTAGATATGAGGAAAGAGAAGTTGAAGTTTGTTGCCTCAGGTAATTGTGGGTATGGTACATTTAAATATTGCAAAATAGATCAATACCTGGAGATCTAAAAACAAATTTGTTGTAATTCGCGGTCTGAAATGTGGTCCAGGTACAGGATTCCTTCCTCTCTGGGCATGTTTTCTCTCTTCTTATAGAAGTAGTTCAGTCAATTGGCTTAACTATTATTGAAATTTAAACAAAAATATTCTATTTGGCCCAAAACTTTGTAGTTGACTGAACCAAGCTGGGATGTGATATTAATCTTAAGCAGGGGTATTGTGGGCAGTTCTGATCTGTATGTTGGAGTGTATGTATGAGCATTCATGTAGTTGTGCAGTCTCATGCGATGCATGGAGGAAATGGAATATTGCCTACATGTTTTCCAAAGTTACAACACTGTTCATCTCTAGCCAGTGGTATATGTAATCATCATTACAAGCACCCTGCTGTCTGCTCACTTCCCGTATATATTTATCGTGTAGGTACTATTTTTGATTTGCTTTTTTGTCTTAGAGCATTTTAGCAATGGCCCCATATCACTTATGTGTGTAAATAAGCATGTTTAACCACATCCTGGTTAGTCTTTTAAGCTTTTATGCCATCTGTTGGTGTCCAGGATTTGCTAATATTTCTGCATCAAAACTTAGTGACTCATGATTCAAACACACACACACACACACACACACACACACACACACACACACACGGTTGCTTTAGTATACATTTAGGTTCACAGTAAGATTCAAAGGATAACACCCAGTTATCTTTTTTCCCTATACATGTATGGTCTTTCTCAAAAGCAATTTCCTGTACTACTTGCTACAGCTAATGAACTTACATTGACATGTCATCAAAGCCAAGAGTATGCTTTTTTTTTTTGTTTTGTTTTGTTTTGTTTTTTGAGGTTGGGTCTCACTATAGCCCAGGCTGACCTGGAATTCGCTATGGAGTCTCAGGGTGGCCTCGAACTCTTGGCGATCCTCCTACCTCTGCCTCCTGAGTGCTGGGATTAAAGGTGTGCACCATCATGCCTGGCTCAAGAGTACACTTTTGGTATTATACTGTGTAAGGATTTGAACAAAGCACAATGATATGCAGACATTGTTAGTATCAGAATATTTTCCCTCCCTCAACACTTTCTGTATTTAGTCTATTAATCTGTCCTTTCCCTCTAAACTTTGGCTACCATCTACCTATCTTTTTATTATCTTTACAGTTTTTCCAGCTTCTAAATGTCACACAGAATCATACAATATGGGGCCTTTTCAGACCAACCTCTTTCACTTTATGCATTTAAATTTCTTCCAGGTCCACATTTCTTTTTAGCACTGAATAATATTCCATTATTTGGATGCAATGCAGTTTGATTTTTAACTGGAGGAAATCTTGATTATGTCCCAGTTTTATCAAATGCAAATAAAGTTGCTACAATTACCTGTGTGCAGTTTTTTCTGTGCATGTTTCCATCTCAAGTGTATAAATGCCAAGAGGGGCTATGACTAGATCGTATATTAAGGGCATGTGTAGCTGTGTGAGTAACCTCTGCAATGTCTTTGAAGACAGCAATAGTTTGTTGAATCCCTGTGAGTGAGCACTGAGCCTTTCTGTTGCTCCTTATCCTTGCCAGCATTTAATGTTGTCAGTATTCCACGTCTGGGAACTTCTCATACAGTAGTGTTGCATTTCTCTAATATCATGTACATGGAGCACCACATACGCTAATATTTTCCATCTAGCTTTCTTCAACACTGAGGTATTATAAGATCCTTGTCATTGTTTTTTTTTTTTTTTCATTTGATAGTTTATTTTCATGTTGTATGTATTAAGTATTCTCATATGGTTTGGATAACAGATTTTATCAGATATGTCTTTTGCAAATATTTTCCTCTAACAAGTATTTTTATATCCTCTTCACAGTTTGCTTTTTGGAGAGAGAGAGAGAGAGAGAGAGAGAGAGAGAGAGAGACAGAGAATGGGCACATCAGGATCTCCAGCCATTGCAAATGAACTTCAGATGCATGTGTCACCTTGTAACTCTGGCTTATGTGGATACTGGGGAATCACACCTCGATCTGGGGTCCTTAGGTTTCACAGGCAAGCTCTTAACAGCTAAGCCATCTCTCCAGACCTTAAATTTTAATAAAGTGTAGCTAAGCAACTCTTCCTTTTCTGAATTATACCTTTGTCTTATTTATTTATTTATTTATTTATTTATTTACTTTTTTTTTTTTTTTTGAGGTAGGGTCTTGCTCTATCTCAGCCTACCCTGGAATGCACTATGTAGTTTCAAGCTGGCCTCAAGCTCACAGTAATCCTCCTACCTCTACCTCCCAAATTCTGGGATTAAAGGTGTGTACCTCCAAGCCTGGCTTTGAATTGCACCTTTTCTGTCACCACCAAACCACAGACCATCTAGATTGTATCATAGCTGATCTTCTAAAAGTCTTAGATTTGTATGTCTTTTATTAAATGTCAATAGGTCTGTGATTTTTTTTCTGATTTGTATAGGTCTACATCTAAATTTATTAATATATGTATATATCCAACTTTCCTATTGGCTATCCAATTGCACCATTTCCTATTGGCTATCCAATTGGTTGAAAAAAAATGATGGTAATGCTTTTGTCCCGTTGTTAAAGATTAGTTAGCTATATTTACAAAGGTTCATTTCTGACCTCTCTATAATGTCAGTGGTATTTTGTCAATACCATTTCATCTTTATTATTGTAACTTTATAGTAAGGTGTGAGTGTCAGTTGAGCAGTACCACCATAATAAAGGAGAATAATTCAATATGATTTTGAGTACTCTATATTGCCTCTCTCCATAAACTTTTTGATTTGTTTTCTTAATAGCTATAAAAAACTGCAGGGATATTAAATTATGATGAATCATGTAGATCAGTGCAAGTTTCAATGAATTAATATCTTGAAAATATTGTATCTTGCTATCTATGAATATTTGCCTCAATTTATTTCTTTGATTTCTTTCATAAAAGTTTTGTAGTTTTCTTTGCATAGAACTTGTACATATTTTCTTAGACTTTATGTTTACCTATCCCATAGGGTGCGTGCTATGGACACTACTTTTTAAATTAAAAATTCTACTTCTTCTCTATTGGCATACTACAAAAAGATAATGAATTTTGTGTAATTAACATTGTGCCCTGCAACCTTGCCACAAAATGATTAGCAATTTGAGAGGAAATCTTGTTAATTCCTTTGGATTTTCTACATAGGCCATCATGTTATCAATAAGTACATTGATTTTCATAATAACTATATCCTTTATTTTATTTATTTCCTTCTCTTAACTTATTGTGTAACTGGGATTTCTATAGGGTGTTGTAAAGCTGTAAAGTTGTAAGAGAAGAGAGTTTTATCTTATTTCTGACTTTGGCAGAAAGCATAGACTTTCTCATAAGCATGAGAAGAAAGAATTTAGTTTTATGATTTTTAACACCCATTTTTTTTCTTTATTAGTTAGTTTTGTATTCAGCAAATACAGTCAGTTTGGTACCATTATTAGGCTCATCCCTGACCTACCCCCTCCCCTTGGCCCCTCCTTGTTGAGGTATACGGGTCATGCATTGTGGAGTTAGCCCACAGTTATGGGTAAGCTAAATGTCTCTGCATATCATGACCCAACATGTGACTCTGACATTCTTTCTGCCCCTCTTCCGCAAAATTTCCCTGAGCCATGTTGGGTTCATTTTTGGTCTGCTTCAGTGATGAGGTGTTGGGGGCCTCTGAGGCTCTGGCTCTCTGATTTGGTAGGAGTTGATTTTTCTCTGTGCTGATCTCCTTCCCCCTTGTGCTGGTATCCGGTTCATCAGGAAAACAGCCCCCTTGCTTGTTTCTCCAATTTTTCTAAGTTTCAGCCGGGGCCCTTTGGAGGTATGATGGGGTGGCTCTCTCCTTAGGATCTACATCTATCTGAAAAAGAGAAGCAGATTCTCCAACGGAGAGTAAGTTAGCACCAGGACAAATGAGATAACCCTTACTTTTTTTTTTTTTAATAGAGAATTTAATACGTGTAGGCCCTCTTGTAGCCCACAATTGATGGTAGCTTGATATTGGAGAGTGGGTTTACGTTTGGATCTGGTTCTGACTTGTTTCCCAGCTCCAGCCATGGGTCCCATACCAGTGAGGGGATCAGTTAGCCAAATTGAGAGCAGTTGGTTCCCCAACTGTGTGCCACCACTGCACTTGTGTGGGCATCACACCAAGTTATTTGCTGCTAAGTAGGTTAGACCATGCGTTGCTTCGACAGATATTGGTCAATTTCCCCCAGTCGCCCATGTAGCACCTTCTGGCACTAGACGCGCTGACTGTCTGGGGACTGACTCTCTTCCAACTTCCAGCCACGCCATTCTAATTTGCATGTCAATCACACAAGGTATCTTCAGCAGTAGGGTCTTACCACTAGCCTTTGGTGCGTCATCAAGTACTCTGACAGAAATCTGTCTGTCTTTTAGGAAACCTTGTAGGTCTCTCTTATCAAAAGCTCATTGTGGATGATAGCCCCATGCTGGTTCTGGGAGTTACAGGTCAGTGTCCACTAAGAAAATGAGGAAAAAGGTAACTAATATACAAGAGTTAGAGATAAGAGAGAGAGAGAGAGAGAGAGAGAGAGAGAGAGAGGGGAGAGGGGAAGTGAGGGAGGGCATCAAAGGGGTGGAAAACACAAATCTAGACCCAAACGGCAATGGTACCACAATTTTCTACTTACTAAAAGACAGACCAAATGGCTGATCCTTCACCAGGCCCTTAGAGGGAACACCTGAACCACAAGACACTGGAGAGGGTAAGATCAAGACTAACCTTAATCTTCAACACCCATTTTTTGTTAAGTTGAATACATTTTCCAATTATTTTTAGCTTATAGAGCATTTATTATAAATTTTTGTTGAATGTTGTCACATAATTTTTAGTACCATTGCTATGATCTTTCAAAATTCTTCTTTATTCTGCTGTGATGGATTATTATTATTAATTTTAAAATATTTTTAATTTATTCAATTGAGAGAGAGAAGAGGAAGATAGAGAGGGAATGTGTGTTCCAGGTCCTTGAGTCACTGTAAACAAACTCCAGAAGCATGTGCCACCATGTGAATCTGGCTTATGTGGGTACTGAGCAATCGAACCTGGGTACTTAGGCTTCACAAGCAAGTGCCTTAATTGTTAAGCCATTTCTTTAGCCCATGTAATGGAGTATTTTAATACTTTCCTTCTCAGTATTCAGCCAGTATTGCATATATTACACTTGGTCATTTTATATATATATATATATATATATATATATATATATATATATATATATATTCATACATACATATATATATATATATATATGTATATATATATGGCATTGCTTGTTTTGCTAATAATTTCATATGTTTTTGCATTTTCATGCATGAAAACTATTAACCTTTTTAATAATGTCTTTATCTAGTTTCGTTGTTAGGATAATGCAGGCCTCATTGAAGGACCTAGGTGTCATTTTTGTTTGTACCTTCTGGATAGCATTCAGAGAATTGGTTTCATTTTTTTCAAGTACTTGGTAGGATTGATGAATGAATGCATCCTGAGTATCTGCTTTCGATTCCAATTTCTTTAACAAGCATAGACCAAATAATAATTTCTATTGTTTTTTTTTGTATGCATTTTGGAAAATTGTGTCTCTCAAGTAATTGTCCATTTCATTTTGGTTATCAATTTGTGGTACAGAGTTTCCTGTTGTGTTTTATTATTATTATTATTATATTTTAAATGCTCACAGGCTCTGGGGTAATGCTCTTTAATTAACTATTGGTATTCTCTCTCTTTTCTTCTTTGTTGCCCTGGCTAGAGAATACTTATCTTTTCTGTTGGTTTCAATTATTATTTTTATTGATTTATGTACTTCATGATTAATGCTCCTCTGTTTTAATTATAGTATTTCTCCTTTAATTTTTGTTTTCTTCTGCATACTTTGAACTGCATTTGTTCTTTTTCTAATTAACCAAGGTTGATAAGTGTTTTATTAGTGCAAGCAAGACATGGCTTTCTCAAAATAAGTAATAGCAGAGGTCCCAGAGTATGAATTATAATTCCATTTTCTATTTCAAAGAACAATGTCTGATTCTCTCCTAAAGAAGAAGCATATTGGTACTCACAGTTGACTAGCATGAAAATATGTATTGTTTAAAGGTATCAAAATGTGTCTCAGTAGTTAATCGTTCAAATGTTGAATTAAAAGTCCTTCCTAAATCTTTCAACTCTAATGATTTGGGGAAATTTGAAGTAAATTTATTTTTCCCAACGTAAAACATTTTATGACCTGAATATTGAATATTTACTACTCACCAACATTGTTCTTTCAAAGAGTTAGACAAGTTAGGCCTTGCCTCAGTTTCACTGAGGTAGCAATACCTTAAATCACTCTACTCCTCTCCAATCAATTTCTTTGAAACTTTCTTTTAATCTAACTGCTATCTTTTTTAAATATTTATTTTTATCTGTTTATTTATTTATGAGAGAGAGAGAGAATGGGTGTGCCAGGGCCTCTAGGCACTGCAAACAAACTCCAGATGCATGCGACACTTTGTGCATCTGGCTTACTAGGGAGCTGGAGAATGGAACCTGGGTCCCTAGGCTTCGCAGGCAAGCACCTTAACCTCTAAGTCATCTCTCCAGCACCATAATCTTACTACTTTCATATTGTTATGATCAAATACATCTTGAGATGTGACAGAAATGGTGTAACAAGTAGTTAGTGATGGATGTACTACAAAGAATAAGATTTTGGTGAAACACAACTGATTCATTCTGTGTTCATTTCTCAGTACATGGTAGAAAGATATTAAAAAGTTTTGAAAAAGATGCTTCTGACTGGATGTGATGGTGCAATCCTGTAATCCCAGGACTCAGGAAGATGAGATAGGAGGATTGCCACAATAAGTTCAAGGACAGCCTGAGACTACACAGTGAACTCCAGGCCAGCCTGGCCTACAGTGAGATCCTGCCTCAAAACACTCACACACACACACACACACACACACACACACACACACATAAATTTTGAATTATAAAAATGATATTTATTGGTTATATGTTTATACACATGCACATGACTACATATATACCAACATACACAAAGTTACAAACTGTAACATTTATTGTAAGTGAAAAGCCACTTTTCTGTAGACGGTAGAACAATAGAACTTGAAATAGGAGAGGGAACAGGTGAGAGATTTTGGAAGACATGCTACACAGAGAGACTGAAAATGGGATGTTGCTCAGTTTCACTTAGGTAACCTTTAGCTAACAAGTATAAGAGCATGCATTCAATACCTAGCTCCTCCAAAAACGTGATTCATGAATCAATATTAACATGTCCAAATAAAGGGAATGGCCCTGGCAAAGGTCCATGAAGAAGGAAGAATGACTTATTTAGACAATGAAAAGAAGTCCAGTGTGCTTCAAGTTTAAAGAGGAAAGAACAAATGATTAGAGTGAATTTTTTATATTTAATTTTACTTATTTGTGAAGGGAAAGTGACAGGAAGAGGAGAGGGAAAAGGATAGGGATAGAGATAGAGATACAGAGAAAGAGAGAGAGAGAGAGAGAGAGAAAGAGAGAGAGAATGGGTATGCCAGGGTATCTAGCCATTACAAATGAACTTCAGACACCTGCACTACCTTGTGCATTTGTGCATCTGGCTTACATGGGAAATGGGGAATAGAATCTGGATCTTTGGGTTTCTTAGGCAAACACCTGCACCACTAAGCCATCTCTCCAGCCCTAGAGTGAAATGTTAATAATAAAAGATAATAAAAGTGCATGACTATGTAGATCATACTAAAGTTTTGATCTCTAGTCCAATAAAAAAGAAGTATCTTCCAGTAGGTAGCTAAGTTAATCAGTCATGCATCTATATTCACCACAGAGAGAGGATTCTGGAAAGTTTTTTTGTTACAATTTGACCAATAATGTCTGGTCAATCACATGTGAGCTCTGATTAATGCTATTTCTACAATGACTTTCCCTTTGTGGATCAAATTATGCCACAGCTGGGCTGGAGAGATGGCTTAGTGGTTAAGTGCTTGCCTGTGAAGACTAAGCACCCCAGTTCAAGGCTTGATTACCCAGGACCCATGTAAGCCAGATGCACAAGGTAGCACATGCATCTGAAGTTTGTTTGCAGTGGCTGGAGGCCCTGGCATGCCTATTCTCTATCTATCTGCCTCTTTCTCTCTCTGCCTTTCACTCTCAAATAAATAAAAGAAAATTATGCCACTGCTTTCCTTTGCAATCATATTGTAACCACATATATAGTCTTCTGTACTTGAAGCTCCCAGTACCTTCTACCATAGCTGTAATGGAGTTAGGGCTTTTCAGAGAGTAACTAAAATAGAGTCAATTAGGGTAGCTTTAATCCAATCTGACCAGTGTCTTTATAGCAAAAAGTTATTGAAATAGCCTCAGTGTTGTCAGTAAATTAGCATGCAGAGGAAACCCCATGTGACAACATGGAAGTTGGTCACCAGCAGGCCAACTTAGACTATTTGAACTTGGAAAAAATGTTAGTTCTTGAGCCTCAGAGCCTTTGTGATTTTGTCACAGCACTCCATCTATAGCACATTCCCAACTCCTCTCTCTGTTTTTCAATTTTAAGTCTGTTATCCTGGAACTGGGGCTTAACATCACAAGCCAGTTGATTTGAGAAAATTATCAATTATCATTATCTTAGGAGCACTGTGACATATTTCCTACGTGGTGTTGGTTACAGTTAAAGCAAATGCGCCCAGGGGAATAAACATCAGTGTATGGTCACGTTTTCTGACTCTCACTCTGGCAAAGCCCTCAGTGAAGCTGTGTAAGTGACACAGCTCTGACTCACTGTGGCACCATCTACATCTTAGTAGCTGGTGCACTGGGATGGTTTTAATAATTCTTAGCATGTTGCATTCAATAATTAATGCTTTGGTTGTTTTAAATGTTTTAGCACAAAAAAAAACCCTCACTCACAGTGTCAGATCTCCAAGTTCTAACACAAAATAGATGTCCTGCAATAATTTGCATGGAATTAATTCCATCTCAGGGATCTGGTAAAAATTAGAAGCCATTTAAAGGCAGAGCTCTGGTAGCTTATGTGTCATTAGTCTCCCTCTATAGCTGTTTCCCTGTAAATCTTTATAGTTCATTTATATTCTGTGCACACTTGGTCTCTCGATGGCTCTGATGGTTCTTAATTGCGTTTCTCATAGGCAGCCCCAGCGGTAGCTTTGCTTCAACTAAGAGCTGGTACTCATATTCTTCATGTTATTAACAAAAACAGGAATGTTTTTCTAGCTCTTTCATTTAAGAAAACATGAAAGCACTTGATTTGATTAATTGATCGAAATTGCAGTAAAAAGAGCATACTTCTATTAGGTCAATATTTTATTTATATTTTGTTATTAGGTAGAAAGTTTGTATGGACCCATAATACATTGGTACCATCATTTTCCTCCTCCCTGCCCGCAATCCATTGAGGACACTCCTTACAGGGGTCACTGGTATTCAACAGGGAGTTGTGGGTTATGAGTTGTGAGAGCAGCAGTCAGACACTGTGGGGTGGGGAAAATGCTTCTGGTTATTTCCTCCCACACTGTAGTTCTTACATTCTTTTCACCCCCCTTTTTGGCACCCTGAGCCTTGGTGTGTGTGTGCTTTAAGTTTAATTTAGTGTTGCACTCTCAGCAGTTTCTGGATTTCTGCTTTAGTGAGTTTTGAGTATCCTCAGTTTCTCTCCCCTTCACCCTGGTGCATGTTACCAGACTCTCCATGAAAGCAGCACTCTTGCTCATCTCACCGGTTCCTCTGTGGTTTCTCCTGGGCCCTGGCTGATGTGTGAGGGGTGGTTCATCTCCTGTCAGGGAGTTAGCTATCTATTCTTGTTTCATTGATAGATTTTGGTTGTCCTTGAGTGAGATCTGGATGGGCTAAAGGGGATAAGCATTGTTAATTTAGAGAGATTTTGAGGGTGTAGCCTCACTTTTGGGCAAAGACTAGTGGGAACTTTCCGTTAGAGTTAATAATCTTGGTCTCAATAGGATTCTGACTTGGTTTGCCAGGATTTTAACAAAGTCTTATCTATTTATTTATTTATTTTTAACCCCAGATGTCCAGGATTAAATGAATCGCATACCTCCTAGTATTGATAGCAAAAGGATCTCTGGATTTACTTATATGTTTATTTTTTATTACCTTTTGTCATTCCCATTTTTCTTACTCTCAGGAGATAATTCAAGTATGTTTTTTGAGAAATTCCTTCATTTGTTTTGGCTCCTGTGACATATGCACATTTCTTTTAGATTTTCGATATTTATGTGATCTCTTCTATCTTCTTTATGTCAGCATTACTTTAATTAGGAATGCTTTTCATTTTGAAGAAAAATTTAAAATAGCATTTTGGAAGAAAAATACAAACAACAAAGGCTCTACACAGTGTTAAACTCACTTCTCACAAATTATTTTCTCTAATTAAGCCTATAATACTCCTATGGATGAGTAGGAGGCAAATTGAACAAGACTATGGCTCAGAATTATGATTCATGTGGATAGAGTAGATCCTATGGGAAGATTCCCTAGATATGAGCACATATTTCTGACTAAGATGAAATAGGAGAGGATGGAGGATGGGACTTGACAATCCACATGGTGATGATTCCCTCTCTTGTTAAGTAACTGAATGGATGAGCCTCTTCATGTGTTCCTACTGTGCAGTCATAGTTAAGCAGCAGCTGAAGTTCAGTTTAAGCTTTCAACAAAGGATGATAGGTAGCAATAGACCAGCCCAAGTCACCTAAGTGGAAGGTGCTATATCCATGGACTGGACTCTATGGGTCTGAGGTTAAGTGGGGAATAACAATTATGTCTGCTTCTGGCATGTAGGAAATAGGGAAAACTAGAAGCTAAACACAGAAGCAGTGTATCTGGAATCATTTCTTCTTTTGTGGTGAGTGTGTGTGTGTGTGTGTGTGTGTGTGTGTGTGTGTGTTATATGAAGCTGTGTGTGCACATGCATGTACCTCATGTGCATGCCTGTGGAGGTCAGAGGAGAAGATAGATTATCTTCCTTTATGGCTCTTCTGCCTTATATCTTACAGAGTCATTCACTGCACCCGGACCTCTCAGTTTTCCTATTAGACTGGCTGACCAACAAATCCCAGTAATCTCCGTGTCTTGTGCTGCCTTCAGTGCTAGGAGTATAGACATGCCATTCTCAGCTTTTGTGCTGGTACTGGGGATTACAGTTAAATCTCACATACTGAGACACCCCTCAAGCCATTAGAGTCTTATTTATCTGCTTATATAACAGAAGTAAGTGGCCAGTGTGTATCTGTGTGTGTTTCAACTCTATAGACTAAACCTCTCCATAAATTCCACATATTTAACTAAACTCTGTCCACTCATGATAGCAGCATTAGATATGTGTGTTCTTTTCTGTAACTTAAATCTATTAATGCAAACTAATGATGATTTTTTGTCCTGATTTCAGTTATTTCAAATTAGTGCTCTAAGAGAAGTAAAGATAAGCAAATTCCATGCCACATTTCACTAAAAGGATTTCCAGGAGAATTAATACATGAAGGTCCACCTGCTGTATATACTTGTAGAGAAAATGATTCTTGCTGTGTGCAGTATAGCATGCTTGACTAAAACAAGCATTACCAAATTCTATAGTGTAGGTTAATTTTCTTTCTGCCTTATCTTATAAATGGATTTATTTATTTTATTTTTTTGAATGCTACAATACTTATAGCATCTAGAGTTGTTTTATGATAAAACTGAGTCGAATAGTTGTGGCAGAGACCATTTGGCTCCAAAGACTCGGGTATTTCTTCATCTGGCTGTTTATGGGCTTGACAAGCCTTTGGCTAGTTAAGAGCGAGACAACTTTCATGGGTGGATATAAAGCAGTATGAAGGTGACTGTGGAGGAGACAATATATAAAAGGAGCTAAGCTTGACTCAGTGTCCAAAGGCAGAAAAGATAAATACTAACAGTGGGTTTGACTTGGAGGATAAATAGCAAAAGAAACCAGATATAGTTAGTGTATCACCAATAGCTTGCTGAGTTTGTAGATTTCACGAAAGGTTTGATAGTTTTGTCCTAACCTTAACATCTTGTTTATTGAAAGACCAAAGAAGTACAGCAGGCTGTAGGTGTTTGGTGCCTCAGCACATCCTCAGAACTTAGGTGCTAGGATCAAAGGCACTTAGTCCATGAATGATCAGTGAGCTTGCTGGAAGGAAGTGAGCAAGGTGATTAAGGTTATTGATTCCCATTCAGTGTGTAGTTATTTGTACAAGTGAGATGGTAGTACACCTTGCCTTTTAGAAACAATATCTTTGTCAGAAAATGCTGTGTGCTAGTCGAGAAATACATAGATGCTTTTAATGAAAGTTACTGGGGTTGTAATGTACCTCTGATAAAAATCTCTAGATGAAATCCTTAGATGGTTTCAGATACTGACCTGCATTCATTTTGAAATCAGGTAAACATAAGTTACCATCACTCCAGAAACACACAGTCTAATTATGCATATGTGTGTAAATGCATCAGCACTATGTATTCATGTGTTCCTGCTTCTCAGGCTGGATAACTAAAAAAAAAAAAAAAATGCCGCTTAACTCTACGTTCATTTCAGTTATAATAAAACCTCTCATTTTTCTTAACAGTCACATAAGTTTTAAAATATCTGGCAGTTTAGAATCTTGACTGAGCTTAGGGCATGATTTATAAATGTGTATAATGCTGTGATTAATTTACAAAACTAATGATGATACCAATTATTGAAAGTGTTTCAAACTATTCCTTAATTTAACAGTATAATATTAAGTTATTTAATAAGTTTTTTAAAATTTTTATTTTTAGTGAAAATAGGAGATTGATTAGACGGTGTTAGAGGATACTGGTGATGGGTATAAAGGTGCTAAACACATACGAACTTGGTCCAACATCACAGAATAAGGAGATGCCTGTTGGCTGTGGTTGCTCTAGTTCAGTGCTCTGTAATGAGGCTGAATATGGTAGTGAGAGATGCACTGACTAATAGAAAACAGGATCTGGTGCCAATGTTTTTCTATCCATTTTATCCATGGGAATACTATTTACTCATATTTAGTACCATAGGACAGCAGAGCAGCAAGACCTATATCCTGGGACTACTTTTTCAATGTTCAGAAGAGCAACATATAACTTTATATCATGTATTACTTCATTGTTAATTTCAGTAGTTGAATTTTTAATTACTATTTCCCATTTTTAAGTAATAGCTGCTTTTTTCTCCCCCTATGGTGGTGTATCAATACTGGAACTAGAATGAAATATCAACTTTGTCTCTTGTTGTCTCACTTTGTGGATACACTTGCAAGGCCTCTATATCCTGATCATTCCTGCTGTTTCTATTTAATGCAACTGCTAGGTAAATCCTTGTCATGGGTTGTGTGAAGCTAATCTTCAAGGAAATGTAGCTCAGTGTTTCAGTCAATGAAACGATCAGTTTTCTAGCAGTAGTCAGAAGTTGAGAAATGTTGACCTCCCATGTCTGCATGCCTAACATAAAAACTGTGTTGGCAGTATCCAGACTTTACCTCAGTTGGTAAAGTGCTTCCTTCTAAGCATAAGGACCTGTGTTTTACCTCTAGGTCTCATATAATATCCCTGGCAGGGTGGTACGTGTCTGTAATCCCAGTGCTGGGGAGGTAGAGACAAGAGGGTACTTAGGTTCACTGGCTAGACTAATTGGTGAGATCTGTTGTCCATGACAGACCTTGTCTCAAAGAAGGAGGATGGCATATTTGAAGCTAACACTTAAGGTTCTCTACTCTCCATGTGCGCATGTGTGCATGCATGTGCAAATCCCCCCCCCCCCCGCACACACATACAACCACACATCAATGTTTTGCTCTTTCATACTTCAGATTAATATAATGGTTAGAGGTTTCTCAGATTTAATGCAAATGTCTGAATCTTTGTAACTAACACCTTGATCCTCATTCAGTTCTATGAAGTTACATACAATAAGTTGAATTTGTCTTTCTTTACAGATAGGTAATAATTTTAAGAAATAATGTCTGAATTGTAATATGCTATCATGGGAAAATATTTCTCTGGGGAAATACAGACACACGTCTTCACCCCAAATAGGGCTCAGATATCAGACCAAAGTACAATTACCTCAATTATGAGTTGGGTGAACCAATGAGTTTATTGAGGGTCCACTTACAGAACATAAAGATAGGTTACTTATGGGAATGTGCGGTCCCAAAAGCAGCCACTTTGAGGGAGATTACTGTGTCTAAATTATTCCTTAGGTGATCCTCCCTCAGCCTTAGGATGAGGGCTTACTTACAGAGCATCATGACCTCACAGAATCCAGACCTTGGAGAAGTCTCCTTCCACCCTGAATGACAAATTCCCTGTTGCACCTTCCAGACACTCCTTGTCCCTGTCCAGGACTATGAGACAACAGAGAAGCACTTAAGTGGGGCTCACAATATCAGGGTTACCCCTACAGATGGTCCTCCCTCAGGATGGAGGAGAGGGCTTACTTAAAGAACATTAGAACCCAAAACAGCACTTCAGTGGTGCTCACTGTACTGGAATTACCTCCAGGGATGCTCTTCCCTCAGCCTCGGGGTGAGGGCTTGCTTGCAGAGCATTGCGACTCCAGAGACACCACCTCAAGGGAGCTCATTGGAGTTCATTGCTACTAGATCTTTTCCTCTCTATGTACTCTATCTTCCCCCTTCAGGTCACTAGATCTTGTTTGTTATTGCATACATCTGGTGCAGGGGCACCTAAATCTCAGGTGGGGGGGGCACTCATGACCCTCCCCATACTGTCTCTTGTGAGTTGACCCAGCTGCTTTTGATAAAGCTGTCAGTCGTTTACATCTTTCAGTGTGGAGGAAATTTGCCACACAACATATGGAAATCTAGTTACTATCATTCCTCCATATTTTCCTCTCACACATGTTCTCAGTGTTCGTTTTTTATTTTTTTTTCCAGTGGCTAAATACGACTTTAGGTCTTCAGTCATCAGCTTTCCTTTCTACTGCATTTCATGCAATATTTTAATGTTATATTTCTCTTTACTTATCATCCTTAGAAAGAAGCATTGTTTTATACATACTGAACTGAAATCCATCAGGTTCCATCATTTTTCTTTGACCCTTCACTTTCCCTGAAGCTCTCACAGTGTGTCTGAGAGTAATCAGAGCATGGTAGAGTAGTTTAGTCTAATTTAAAGTTTGAGAAATGATCTAGTTTATTAAAACCTCATAGATAGGTTCACTATTGATTTATGAAATTATTATGATTAATTCCATTTCCATCTCACTAAAGTATTGGTACAAAAATATAACCTGAAAAATCTGCTGTTTACTCATTGCTCCTGAAATGCCTGGAGAGCTTTTCCTCACAGAGGACTAATGTGATGTCTGAACTGAAAGGGCCTCTTCGCTAACAATACCACCCTTGAGTTATAGAACATTTAGCTTAATTTGTCTTTAGTTACAGAAATTCGTGGTCAGTGGAGATTAATAGTGCATTTTGCTATTTATTCTACTTAGCTCTTACCTGGTTTCACATCACCTGCTGTGCTCCACTGCAAAGACTTAGAGAAATCTGCTCCATTAAGTCACCCTGCTGTGATGTTTCCAATGTTTAGAAGTTTAATGCATTTCTGCAATATATAGCCACAGGTTAGTGGTGGATATTTATTGATCTGTAGTAAGCTTCTCACCAACAGAAATAGATTTCTACCAGGGTAGTGTTGTCTTGAATTATGCTTTTAATCACATCTTTCATTATTAGAACCAAACCTGCCACAGTGGCGGTCCTTAGCTAATGGCTTAATTTTCATGCGATTTTTAAAATCAGATTTTTTATTGCCTCACATAAAATGATATGAGCTCAAGAGAAGGTTAAAGAACAATGGATAGAACAATGGAAACCATACCCAACCGTTATAGCATTTTGAGTAGTGAATGAATTGCATCTAGAATCTAGCAAACACAAGAGGCTATATGTGTGTGATGCTTTGATGGGTAAAATTTGATTATTGAAAGTTCAACAGCATACACACCCAAACACATATACATGTATCATTCAAGAAATTTCAGTCAGCATTCTACTCTGGGGAGCTGGCTCTGTGGGAAAAGGCACTCGATGACCTGAGTTCAGATTCCTAAAACCCATGTAAAGCCGGGAGCAGTAAGATGACCATCTGGAATTTCAGCACACAAGTGGAATGATAGGAGGTGGAGATAGGACAATTCTAGGAGCCTCATGGGCCAGTTATCCATGCATATGAAATGGTGAGTAAAAAGAGGCCCTCCCTCAAAGAAGGAGGAAAGTGAGAAGCAATACCTTGGGTGGTCTTCCAACATCCATCAACATACGTGCTGTGAATGCAAGCAGAAAGGATGTATGGCACTCTCAGCAGTATATGGTTTTTTCTTTCTTTCAAGAAGTATATTTTTATTTTGTATTTTTTTTTGAGGCTGGACTTGGTGATGCATACCTATATGCCCAGAATTTTGGACGTAATGGCAAGAGGATCAGGAGTTTGAGGCCAGCCTGGGCTGTATAGTGAGACTGTGCCTAAAGACTAAACACAAAAGAGATAGAGGGATGGCATAGTGGTTAAGGTGCTAGCCTGCAAAGCTAAAGGACCCAGGTTCAGTTCCCCAAAACTTATATAAGCCAGATGCACAAGGTGGTAAATGCTTCTGGAGTTTGTTTGTAGGGGCTAAATGTCCTGGCTCAACTCAACCATTCTCTCTCTTTCTCTCTTATCTATCTATCTATCTATCTATCTATCTATCTATCTATCTATCTATCTATCATGTATCTCTTTCTCTCTTTCCCTCACTCTTTCTCCCTCAAATACAAATAAACGAAACATACAAACAGTAACCAAGGAGCAAGTTTTGGAGTAATTCTGTGTCTGCCTCTTTCTTTCCTCATTTTCCATAAGATTATTTAAGTGCAAGTTATTCCTACTCTCATGTCAATAGAACGGAATGAATGTGGATGGAACCATTGCAGATATGTGCTGGAAAAGAATTCAAGAAAGTAATTATTATTATTACAAGATACAGCATAATACAGGTGGTTCACTACTTACAATCAACTTTGAGTGTGCAGTGCTGAGTGTCAGAACAAAATTACACACTAATGGAATAATAGCCAAGTGAGTCACACATAATATAAGCATTTTCCACACAAGTATTTAGGAAATATTAACAGAAAATACTGATTGTTTATGAGATCTAGTGTATGCCTTGACTTCAAAAGTGATCACAAGCAAAATCTTGCCAGATGAACAAGGGTAACATGATAAATTTACAAATTAAACAGAAAAAACTACAATAAAATTAAAATAGCTCAGTAGTTATATTTTGAATTTATAAGAAAATATATGTACCAAGTTGAAAGTTTCTTCAAATACTCTTTTTGTATATTCTAATACCTGAATTCTGCAGGTATCATGCTCTGTATGACAAAGATAAAGTTATCTGTTATGGTAAAATGATTAAATTAAAGGTTTTGAGAGGGCTGGAGAGATGGCTTAGCAGTTAAGCGCTTGCCTGTGAAGCCTGAGGACCCCAGGTTCGAGGCTCGATTCTCCAGGACCCACGTTAGCCAGATGCACAAGGGGGAGAATGCGTCTGGAGCTCATTTGCAGGGGCTGGAGGCCCTGGCGCGCCCATTCTCTCTGTCTGTATCTGCCTCTCTCTCTCTCTCTGTCTGTTGCTCTCAAATAAATAAATAAAAGTAAACATAAAAATAAAGCTTTGAGAGCAAGAGGGAAAGAGTTTATGCTAGATTATCTATGATGATCCTAAATATAATCATAGCCATTGATGGTATTTTTTTCTATAGGGAGAAGGGATACATTGATATAGTCATGGGAAAGAATACACGAAGATGGAACAGAGACAGTTATAGCCACAAGCCAGGAAGTCTGGGAAACAGCAGAGGCTGCAAGTCAAGAAACTGAGTTTCTGTTAAAGCTCTGTGGGAGAAGGCCCTTAAGTGCAACTTAAGTTTTGCAGATTTGGTTTCTAGAGTTGTGCAACCATAAACTTATGCTGGTTAAAGCCACCAAGCATAGTGCTGTGAAACATACACATATATATGTAACTAATGATCACCAAATAGACCCAGAAATTCCAAGGACCTTCCTAAGTATCAACAATTATAGGCTTGGGGATTTTGCTCTTTTTTTTTTTTGTCAAATAGTATTAATACTGTAAACCTGAACACATCTTTTGAAAACTATATTGATGCATGTGTGTGTGTGTGTACCTGTGCACATGTGCACATGCTTGTGCACTCCAGGGCCTCTTGCTATGAATGACAGAACTTATGTCACTTTTTTGCATCCAGCTTACATGGGTGACTTGAGAATTGAATCCACACTGGAAGGCTTTGCAAGCAAGTGCCTTTAACTGCTGAGCAATCTTTCCACCCTCCTGATAGATCTTTCAAGGAACATTTGGAGTAGGCAATGCAAAGATACCAGTGCATACAAATGTCCCATTGACTATTTTGTGGGTAATCAGAAATCTCTCTCCCCTATGACTTTGTAAACAGCTTACTGGCAAATCTTCTATTCTTAATTATTTATTAACCAGCTTTTAAAAAAAACCCTAAAATGCACTTATTCATGTAAAATTGATTATAGAAAAATATAACCAGCCACAGTAAAACATCATTGTCATTGAATGGTAAGGTTCTATGGCACATAATATGAAGCTTTCACAGCATTTAATGATGAAATTGCATAATTCTAAGAAACATTTACAATTGACTATTATATACAATACTGTTTCAGATTATATAAGGGAGAATAGAACATCCCAATCTTGTTGGACAATCTAAGTTATTAGGGTCCTTTTGATATAGAGAAGCAGCTTAATTTCCAGTCCAGCCGCAGTTATTTCCACTGCATGGCTTGATCTCATTGTTCCACATCTCCCTACCTTATAAATGCCAAGGAGGTTTAGCCTGGAATTCCAGCTCTCAGCCTGACACTTCTACAATTAGGGATAATTTGCTTTGCACCAAATAAAACTGCACCATTTAAATTATACCTAAGCGTTAGCCTTCTTTAAAATCCTACAATAAATATAAATATTCCTTTGTTAGGGAAGGTATCCTATGATTCCCTTACAGTATTTTCTTTTCTTGCAAAAAAAATTTAAGAATCCTAACATTTTTCTTGCTGGGCTTTGGGAAATGCTTATTAAAGGAAAAGATATGAGTTCTAGGAAAGATGATATTATTGATAAAGAGTGATATGATGAGGAATCACACGGAGGGATTTAAATTGGACACAAATATTAGATTTATGTAGGTAGAGATTTCAGAAGCCACATGAGATCATCAGTGTGATTGAAGACAATATTGGGTCGCTGAGTTGTCTTTACCAATTCTGCCTTCACATGAAGCCAGTCATACCTCACCAGGTCAGGACGAACGCTGTGCTTTTATTATGTAGCTTTCTCCTCCCACTTTAGTTTACTTGCTTCATTTGAATGTAACCTACACTGCCCTTCATTATAAAAGACCCTGGTGACTTCTGTCACAGCTATAATCCAAAGTCCTTCTGTGGCTGCTGAATCTCCACAGCTTCTGCTCTCCGATGAATTCTCAGAAGTCACCTTACCAGTCCTCTCCTAACATCATTGTGCTTGGTCACATAGACGTTTGTTCTCTTTCCTCATCAGGCCAGGGCAATTTTCTCTGCCTATAGGGAAGGAAAAGTTTAAACAATGTATTTAAATTCACAACATTTGGTCACATTTATATTTATATTTATACTTATGTATGCCAAAAATAAATCATGTATAGGAGATTTGATTATAATTTCTATTTTATATGCAAACACCCACCAAAATATCATCATATAATTTTATGCAACACATCTTTCACTTTAAGAAAACAGCAAGGGGTTGGATGGCTCAGTGGGTGGCTTACAAAGTCTCTATGCCGGAGTTCAATTCCCCAGTATCTACATAAAGCCAGATACAGGAAGTGGTACATGTGGGGTATGTGTCTGGATTTCTTTAGCAATGGCAAGAACTGTGCTCATACATTCTCTCTCTCATATCTATTTATTTTAGAGAGAGAGGGGGACAGAGTGAGAGAGAGAGAGAGAGAGAGAGAATGGGCACACCAGGGTCTTTAGCCATTGCTAATGAACTCTGTTCTTGCACCACCTTGTGTGCATGTGCGACATTACATGCTTGCATCACTGTGAGTTTGGCTTACATGGGTCCTGGAGTAAAAATAAAGAAAGAATATATTTTAAAAGGAATAAAAAAGAAAACAACAAAATCAAGACATCTAAACAAGGAGACTGAAAGTTTAGATTGACATGACAGTACTTAAAACTTTGGTGTCCCATGACTTGGATTCCTTTTAGATCATCTTCCTACCTCCCTAGCTTCATTTATATTACTTCCAAAGCCTATAGTCATTCTGTACAATGATAAGTCTGAGAATAATAGGCACAAACACGCTTGTCTCTTTGCAAAAATGTGTTGCTTATACAGATGATTCTGAGATTTTACTGTCAAACTCATTGAGAGCCCATAAATTTGCATATACTTTTACTGATGTGACTTAATTGAGGTGAATTGAATTATAATAAAATCTATGTTCCAATGCTTCATTAAAATAAAAGACTTTATGCCAGCAGCCATCATGTCTCATTGGAAGGATTTGTTTCCACAAGTTGAAGTATTGAACTTTTGACTCCAATTTTCTGACTTGAGCTTCATCTGTAATTTTCTTCCTTTCTAGACAGGAGCATGCCTCATCCTGATAGATAATGGAATTCCACCTACAACAGCCATACAAGGCTTCTACATGTATTCTTAGATGACTGACAGATTGTAAGATGGTTGCATTTATAGCCACAAATGCAACTAAATTCTAGCATAGAAATTCAAACATCCATTGTCTTTATTTTTATTATTCTTCTTTATCTTAGTACTAGAACTTTCTAGAACATTGTCATTCACAGAAACTTCCCATTCTGATACATTTAGATTGACAATTTTCAGTGCATATAACATTAATGATTTCACTTCTAAATTCCTAGATCTTATTGTTCTAAAAAGATTTATTCCACTATGTCTTATTCTGCTCATCACACAGTAAATAAATGTTTCTAATTCAAATAAAAGCAAACTGTAAGCATGACCCTTAATGTTTGCTTTCTGTGGACATGGACACTGAAATATTATTATATTACTCTAAGAGAATAATTTAGAGAAAAATTCCCCTTAATCTTAACTGATCATCAGTTCTCTTCTAGTGGCCATTTGAATATGATAATGTAAATATTTGGCTTCCATGGACTGAGATGATTTATTAAAATTAAGCTTGTAACTTGAGTGTCTCTTCATCTGGATGAAGGAGGTGAAACTGGGGGTGGATCCTGGAGTCCAGCCCTATGATGTGTTTGGGGGCAGATCTGGATTCCAGGCGAAAGGTGTGGAGTCCAGATTGAGTTCTGGCTGGTGGCACTTGCTGCTTGTGGGTGTTTGCTTGCTGCAGTGGTCTCTCTCTGCTTGGTTGTATGGAAGTAAGCAGCCATTGATGATATTTCCACCTGATGTGTAAGTGGAAATGAACCTGTTCTTCCCATAAACTGTGCCTGGTTGGATGTTCATCCCAGAAACATGGAGCTGACTATAAAACTTCCTGATCCCCATAGTAGCAATAACTTCTACCATAGAAACTGTATCATGTTGATTTAAAAATGACTCTCCAGATCCCACATTAGCCAGATGCACAAAGTTGAGGGAAGTGCAAGGTCGCATATGCCCACTAGGTGGTGAAAGTGCCTGGCATTCCATTGCAGTGGCTGAGTCCCTTGCCAACTCTCTCTCTCTCTCTCTCTGTGTGTGTGTATCTGTCTCCCTTTGTCTCTAAATTATATATACATACATATTTATATACATATAATATTATATATATATATATATATATATATATATATATATATATATAAAGTTTAAGTGGAGTGAATCTAATTTTTCCCAATTTCATTGCTATTGTTTGTTTTTACAAATGTTACTTTTAAGATGTACATTACCAGTACATATTTATTTTACCTTACATTTTGCCGAAAGCAATAAATAGTTAATGGCTTAACACCAAACTGACAACTATTCTCTGAACTTACACATATTTTGTACCTCTTATATAATAACCCATATTATGTTCATGACCATGGCAGAAAATTAGAACTAAGAAAAAGCCAACTGTTCCTTTGCAGACTCAGTAACAGAGGGCTGTCAGAGAGCAGTTAGTTATCCTCATAACTACCTGACACTGTGGCGGCACTGGCCGCCACATCATACCTGGATGACCAGTTTTGTACCTGTCAGGGTCCACTGCCGGGTAATATAATGCTGATGACTTTTCTCCTTCAGCAGCTGACTTAGCGCTTTATAGCACTATGACATCTAGGAAGCAGGGAGGAACCCTCCTACTCAGTTCTTATCATCCAGTTCTGGTTGGTATCCAAGAGCATTGGTAATGGCCTGTGTTGTTCAGAGGGCTTTACTGAACAAGAACTCCCTTGGAGGTTACCTACTTTTGGCATTGTGTTTTCTTGAGAAAGAATATTAATGTTGCTGTCAGCGTTGACCAGAGAATATTCTTTTTACAGATGGCTAGGGAGACTTAAAACTCTACAAAATTCTGAAATTAAGAGGCTGTTGAGAGCTCAGCACTACCTGAGACATCTTTATATCTCCAGCCTATGTTCCAAAGAACAATGTGGAAAGAATGTAAAAGCCAGAGTTTGGTAAGGAGGACTTTGGGACATTATCCTCTGGACATAAAGTGACTGGAGCATTCATGAAATCATGCTGGCTATCAGCTGTGTTTACCTTCACAAGACCTAAGTGATATTGAGCCCATCATATTGCCACATGGATGATGAAGGAGGGAGAAAAGATAAATTAAAATAGAGGGTTAGTTGGAAAGAGGAGGAAGTTATTAGAATGGAGATATGGGAGGGTCCAAAAGAAGGTAATAGGAGGTGATTATAACCAAATCACAATATGTACATGTATGGAAATTCTCAAATATAGGTCTACTTTGAATTTGGGCTCAAATGAAATATAGTGGTCCTGACACAGACCTTTCTGTTTTCTGAAGTAAAATTATCTTTTTTAAAAGCAACTGTGTTCTTTACCATACCTAATTGGAAACTGTTGGCAAATAATTTTAAAAATTATTTTAAATACACTCTCTTAGTGAAGCATAAATATAAGAAATTTTCCATTATACATTTACGCATTTAAAAATTAATAGACAGGTTTTGGAGTGAACTTGATTTTTAAATTCTGTAGATAGATGGCTGTAAGTGAGATTCCTGGACTGGACTTATGATCTTAGGAGAAACTTTCAACATGATTATGCCAGTCTATATTTCTCCCCCAGGGGCATGGTTTCTCTTTTGCATAATTACTATCATTTGATGTTTTCATCAGAGCTATTTTTGTTTGTTTCAGGCTCTGATTTTGATCATTCTAACTGTTGTGCCTTTTCATTATTCCTTAACCTCCATTTTCTTAGTAAAAGAAAAAAATAGTCCTTATCAAATCTTCACAAACTTGTATGCCATTTGTTAACTTTCTTTGAGAAAGTTTGTTCATAATTGTGTTAAAATTCTAGTTTTTGCTTCAGCAAAACATTATCAAATTAAATCAAATAAGGAATCAAAGAATTATATAATAGCCCAACAGCTATCCCATGTTTATGATGTAACTTAAATTTTAACCTCAATGCAATCCATCTCATCAATACATTATAAAGGAAAAATGACATCCTAATAGGTATAGAAGACATATGACAAAATCTAATGCCTGTTCATGACAAAAACTCTAACAAAACAAAGATTCTATGTGAAATTTTTTAACCTACTCAAGGATATCTATAAAAGACCCTTATTTAGTGTCATGGTTAGTCATAAGAATCTAGAAGCTTTCTCAGAAAGGTCAGGAACAAGATAAGGGTGTCTCTTGTCAGCACTGAATTTCAACATTGTACTGGAAGTGTTCATTAGTACACATAAAGCAAGATGGAAAGAGAAAGCATTGCAAAACAGAAAGACAAACTAAAACTCTTTGTAGATAGCATGGTGGTCTAGATAGAAAATTCAAAATAACTGATAAAAAACAAAGCAAAACAAAAATACCCTCTTGCAACTAAAAACTGTCATAAAACAATGAGCCAGGAAACAATGTGAATATATTAAATCATATTGCTTCTATATATACAAAAGGAACAAGGGAGAATTTAAATTAAAGACACAATACAATTCATATCAGCACACTCCAGAATGAAGTGTGCTGATAAAAATCTAACACATGTCAACCCTATGTCTATTCCCTCCCATACTGTCCACTTATACACCCTCAACTTTCCTGCTGGTCCCACTCTGTATCAGTTACTTTTCTAATTGCTGTGACAAAATACCTGACAAAAACAATTTAAGGAAAAAAAAAGGGTTGATTTCAGCTCATAGTCTGAAGGTACAGTCCATCATGGCAGGCACGGGATGATAGCAGGCACTTGTCACATTGTATCCATGGCAAGAAACACTCAATATGCTATACTACAGTCAAAGCTATTCTAGGGATTTCTCACTCTGCAAATTAGAACTTTCATGATTCCTTAAACACCACTAAGAAGGAATTTAAAAAAAATATTTATTTATTTTTGAGATAGAGAAAAAGGCAGAGAGATGGGGAGAGAATGGGCATACCAGTGCCTCCAGCTTCTGCAAACACCACCTTATGCATCTGGCGTAAGTGGTTCCTGGGGAATCAAACCTGTTTCCTCTAGCTTTGCTGGCAAGCGCCGTAACCACTAAGCCATATCTCCACTCCAGAATGTTTAATTAAGAACAAAACATTCAAGTATCTGGAAAAATTGTTACTATAACATTTAAATACCCCAGGAATAAACATTGCTTTTAAATTGTTTTTCTTTTAAATAGTAGACAGCAATGGTAGCTCCTCTCTAGCTTGTTTTCTCCTAGTTATTCAGTCTGGGACCCTGGTCATGTAATGGTTCCACCTGAGGTATGGAATCAGGTGCACATACAGGGAGCAGAAAGAAAAGCAGAAAGCTATTTAGCTCTCATTTGGGGTATATGCATTTGAAAATCCAATTTTCTAATTTTAATTGGTTTGGAAAGGAAAGTCTCATGCTCATATTATCAAAAGCTAGTGACTTAAATCTGGACATTAGCTATTCTATTATAATTTAGTAACTATATGAACTAAGTTGTCCAACACTCAGAGGATGAGGGGAGAACTAGGGAAATTGTGTGTGTGTGTGTGTGTGTGTGTGTGTGTGTGTGTTGTTATATATGGAAGGACAGGATCTATTTAATTTTTTTCCCATTTATACTTCTTTCTCATACTTTTCTCATTGGTTTATCTTCTTTTGGAGGGGATGGAATGAGGTTTCTAGAAAGAAAGAACTTTTCATGACCTAAAGAGATTAGGACTTGATGCAATGTATATCTTTGGTGAACTTGGCCTCAAACAATATTAAAATAGAGGAACTGTGGTATTAAATAGTAAAGGCTAGGCTAAGATCAAGACTTAATTAGCAACAACAATATCTATGCAAATGTCCATTTTTATATAAGAAATTGTTATGTAATACTTGAGGTGGTTGCAAAAGCAAAACCTGATAATCTGGGAGAAGTTTTAACTTTTCCTATTTGAAAGAGGAACCATAAGCATAATAATACTTGCTGTATGGATTAAGAAAAACAGTGGATGATGGAGATATCTAGGGGAGAAGTGGAGGCTGAATAAGTTCGGCTTTAAGCTGTGTATTTAAATTACATCCCCTTTGCCAGTGATGGTCATTATCACAGACTTGCTCTGGCTGTCTTGGTTTCCTTTTTGACTTTACTTTAAGGCAGTTTTAATGTCTTTTTCATGAAGTCTGACTTGCTAAATGATTAGCAATGTTACCCTAAACATAGAAAATATGCTTTGCTCTTCTTCTGAGGGATGGAGAGAAGAGGTTGGGGAAATACAGACTTCTCTGGTGCTCTGTTGGTGAGGAGTGAGTGAAGATGAAGTAATAAAGTCCAAGTAAACATGTGAATGATGACAGATTGAAAGAGGGAAGGAAATAGAAGTGAATCTCAGGAGAGCTACCAGTAAAGAGAGATCAGCTTGGGGATGGAAGATTAATGACCAGTGTGGAATGAGAAGGAAAACTATGGGTCAGCCCTGGTGCTTACAATATAATTACAAGGGGGATATTGCTCCTTTCAGACAAGGTTTAGTCATCCTTATTTCCTTTCTTTATTTGTTATTAAAAGTTGTTTTCCTTTTTGAAATAAGTGTGCTAGAGCATCTGGGAGCTACTTTTGAATGTCCTGGATTTGATGAAATGTGATGAAGTTGAGATTCTCTTGAGGAAGAAGTTGACAGCTAGCAGCTACTTTGTGACAAGGATTTAGTTTAATCTTACAGTATGAGGAAACAGGATAAAATGCTGTGATCTTGCCTTCTTCAGTGTATTACCAGGTTACACTCACATGGTCTGATTAGATGTTTGTTTCCACAAAAAAAATTCACACCTTTGTGGCTTTCTGCACCTTGCATAGGATAAAGCACAGATAAGGTACATCAGAAATATCTGAGGAGTTGAAAATGTACATGACCTCCTGACCTCTATGGACAAATAATGCAACAATATTACTTATTAGTTTTATTTTAATTTTAATATTCTTAGTACTGGGTATCAAACCCAGGACTTCCTGCATGCTAAACCTTTGTTCTAACACTCAAGTATACCCTGAAGATCCACTTTTATTATATATGAAATATACATTTATCAAGAATGAAGGGAAAGAGGGTTCTTTCTGAAGATGTTCTATTTCAAAGATTATTTTTCACTTTCCTAGGAGCTCTTTGGCATGTAAGCTTAAGGTTTTTCAGTTGCTATAGGATTTTGATGTCCTCTTCTAAGCTGTCCTTGAGAATATTTCCTGATATGTGTCTTATTCATAGGGCTCTTAACAAAATCAGTAACACGTCATAGAAACACAGTACTTACAAACTGCAGAACAAAAATGATTGTGTGAGATATACAATAATGCAATCTATTTGGTAACAAATAATGAAGTAGAGACTATTAAAGAGAAGCAATGTTCTTCAACATTACCAAGGAGAACTAAATTTTATATCATCCATTAACAACTATTGACAGTATCTTTTGCTTGTTTTATGTTTGATTAATCTGTGGCAAAATTGAATATGGTTTGGGGCAGGCTTTGAGTTAAGAGGTGGGGCAGCTGCCCGCCTGTTCTTTCTCTGACACTTGCAGATGTTTCTTTTCTAATGACCTCTATTCAAATTTATGTGGCTCACTTAAATGTCAAACAAGCTAAGTGGTGCATTTAATTAATGAAAAATTAATGAAAGCCTCAGGTTGGCATGTACTTCTTGTTTACAATACATATAATTTATTAGGAAGATACCAGTCAAACAAGGGCTTTGGCAGGGGTTTGGTGGCATTGTAAATAGGTTTTATTCTCTTCTTTCCAGTTAATGAAAGTGCAAGGCTGGGAAAAGAGACACATAAAACAGATTTAATGAGTCTTTAGGGAAAGTTTTACAGAATAGAGCACATGAGTCATAAATATCACATGCAAAATCTATTTGGCCAGAATTATTTAGTAGTGGAAATGGCTATAATTTCATTTTATAATCAAGAAGTTCCCAAGTGTTTATATCAAGAAGTTAAATCCAGGCAAAAGTCCCACATTCTTCTTTGAACCTTGTAATTAATTGGGTTCAATCTCGAACAAATCATTTCAGGATATTAGAACACTGATTTATATTTCTCTAAGCAGAGGTGAAACTGGGGGCCATATCCCTAACTATATAGTGTGATTATTTATTTTCCTAAAATAGTGAATGCTATTTATGAATCAAGTTTTTATAAATAAACCTTCACTGATCCTGATAATCTAATTATAAAATGTGGTAGACAATTTAAGGATCTCTCCAAAGTAATACCTCAAATTTGCAGAAGCAATTATCACCCAATATTAAAATAGTTGAAGTATTACTGGTTTCCCTATTTCTATCTCATTCACATTTGTACAGCATTAATTTCCTGCTTTTATTACTAATAGATTCTGGAGGGAAGATGAAATTGTTGTTCATATAGGGTGCTTGAGGCCTTGCACTTTATGTTACTCAGTAGTGTTTTCTCACTATATGCAAAAGGCTTGAAACATAGGGTTCCAAATTGTGTGATTTATATATGCAAAAAAGAATTAAGTATTCATTCTTCAGGGAATTTTATGAAGGAATTTATCTAAACAGAGGTAGAATGTCACCTACAATCACAATTTGCAGTTAGTTACCAAATACTAAGTCAGATTAACTGTGGGAGGTATAAATCTGAGACGACCAAGCCATCTCTTTAGGCCTAGGATATTAGTAAAGTTACAGGACAGAGTAGGATTTCAGTTGGTTCTTAACAGCATGAGATCTTGATTAGTGACCATTGACTGCATATCACCCCTGTGTAGCAGCAATCTCTTCTGGGGCCTGACTTAAATAACTGCTCACATAGTTCTGGAGGATGACATTGAGGGAAAGAAGGTAGTGTGAGAAAAAGGGGAAATTTACAAAACCCAATCAGAATTTACTTGAAAAATATGTATGTGGATGGGGAATTTAGCTTAGTGATATGGTCAGATCTTCATGAGGTTCACAGATGATCCCTCATATGCAGACTATTAAGAACTGTTCAGAATAGCAATTTCTTTCTAGATGATCCTTCTCGATGTGCAGTGCTATGCAACTGTCTAATATTTTATATTGACGCATTGTGAACTGTCAAAACAGGTGATCTGAATCCTATTTCCTTATAGAAAATAAGACAGATAAGTCATTTACATTATTTATCTAATCCATAACCCTCTTTTCTACCTATAATCATCACCATAATCTTTAGTCATTAATAGGAACATTGGAAGATATAACAAAGAATAAAGTAAATAAGGTCTTCCTTACTTTTATGTATTCAAATTTGCCAAAAGTATACATATGTGCCAATGTAAAGATGCAGATACAATATTCCTATATTTTCTTATGAGAAGTTCATGTGATTGTGAAATTTGCCTTGCTAGCAATGCTTACATCTAAATTTGCTAGGTAAAGTACTTGGGTGAAACAATTTACACAATGGCAGTATAGACATGTGATTTACTCAACATATTTTGATTTTACAAAGAATGTCATAAGATGGTGAAGCTCTTGAAAACATCAAGACCTGTATTACAGTACAAACCCAATAGTCAGTGTGCTTCACCCAACACATAAGCAAGTTCTGTTTTCCTCCTGTGACAAGATGCACCATGTTTCAGATTTAAATTAGTTAAAGGCATTGAAAGTTATAGGCAGATGCTACTGTACTTGAAGCGCAAATGGCACATATTGCACAATGGTTGAGTGTTATTTCCTAAAAGACAGAAATAAGCTAGAGATGAGTCACATCTGTCTCCTTAGATGTGTACACATAGATACCTTTTGGCCAATTTGACTAAAAAATAAAAATAAAAAAATTTGGACACAAACATTTGTTTTATCCTTTTGAATGTCTTCCAATGTTCTTGGCAAAGAATGTTGATAATGATTTTTCAGAAAGAACAGTGTGTTATGGGTTGGATGACAGCACTAGCTTTTAGCCTACTTGGATTTCACAGTGAGTCGAGGAATGATTTCCCACACAGCCTACTGCCTGTCTGATTTTCTTAGCAGGACTCCATAGCTAATGTACTCAGTGCATTCAGATAAAGAATTTCAATGTGATCTCCTTGCCAAGCTGAAATCAGCCCTCACCACTGCTTAAGAAAAGGTCTCAGCTGTCAATGAAGTAGCTGCAAGCTAAGGGCATCAGAATGGCAGCTGCCAACCTGCACACTGCCCATCACCACCAGGAAGTTGATCCCTATCCATAGACTCATTGAAACAACAGGATCTTGGGATATCACCAGATGGACCAGTCTGTCATGCTCAAGCTGTACAGGAAAGGATGAAGTTGCTTTGTATGAGTTGAAGGTGCCAAGTGCCAGATCCTTTCAAAAGAGAGGCCAAGGCCTGCCAATCATGACAACCACTGCAATGCAAAAAGGTCAGATAGTCTTGTCTTTGTACATCAGAAATGCCAACTTTCTGTCAATGATGAGGTCAAAAATCTGTACTATATTAAAGCATTTGTGCCAGGAGCTTCAAAGTTCCCAAAGGTCAGTACTTGTGCCAATCAAAAGTCATATACAGAATACAAGTTAACTTCTACCCAAACTTTAATGAAATAACTTCATTATTTCCTAACCAAAATTTTAAGTGCTCTGTAACTTTATCAAACTGCTTCTGGTTTCTTGGTACTTATATGGTGATTATATGATAATCTATCTTCTACAATACCAATTTTCAAGCTTAAAGTACATCAGATTGACCTGATATAACTTGTCACAACAGACATCTGGACCCCAACCCTAAGTTTTCTGCCTCACTGGCATTGGAAAGGGAATCAAAAAATAAGTAAATTCTCAAGTGCTATTGATGACGTTAGTTTGGGAGGCTATTCATTGGGAACCACTCTCTTATATGGTTGCACAGAAACAAAAAATATATATATATTAAATAAGTATGCTCCTTACACAGAAATGGTCACAATTTTTGGACTTTATTTCTATTTCAACATTTTTTTCCTTCAACATTTTGGCTGGTTTTCTTAGCATTGTTTGAGTTCACAACACTATATTTCTTTATACAGTCCCAGATATCCAGATGTTTTCTAGTAGTATTGCTAAAGAGATATCTTGATTGTTAAACACAGAAGCAGAAATCTACAGAAGGGACTGGAGAGACTGTTTTGTGATTATGGCGCATGCCTGCAAGCCAAAGGACCTAGGTTCAATTCCCCAGGACCCCTGTAAGCCAGACATACAAGGGGGTGCATGCATCTGGAGTTCATTTGCAATGGCTGGAGGCTCTGGCATGCCCATTCTCTCCCCACATCTCTCTCCCTCTCTCTCTCACTCAAATAAATAAATATTTTTTAAAAATAAAAAATAATCTCCAAAATATAGGAAAGTAAATGTTCTTTATGATATTAGTGGTGAGATAATATTATTGGTAAAATAATTGGGCTAAATCATAACTGCAGTACAAATTATATATTTGGTACATTATGGGTCAGCAACTTTAAAATCTAGCTTTTCTTTTCTTAAAAGTTGAATAGACTGGCAACTTTAGTTGACTACTTGTGTTCACTGAGATGAATAAAGAGGTATCTCAAATGAAATAGAAGTTAAAGCAAACACTTGAACTTTTTCTTCTAAATACATTGTACTCATACCTCACAATCTTAACACAGTGTCCTGGAATATTGGCTTCATTCTTGACATCTCTGTCTGCTTATTGTTATCTATTACAGAGTTGTGTTGGGTAATTCTATTTCTAAATGCATATACCAAAATGTTTCTATATCTCCTCTAGCATCAATGCTGAGCAGCAGAAATATTTGCTTATGATGATTTCATAAACCATTGAAGCATTTTTAGAAATTTTTTGTTGGTTTATGTTTTTATTTTTTAATAGAATATTTTTGTTGACCAAACAATATGCTTTATGTCATATATGTTTTAGTCAAGTACATATTATAAAACATGAATCTTCTTCTCTACTCTCTTTGTTTGACAGTCCCAAAGATTTCACACACACACACACACACACACACACACACACACACACACACAGTCTCCAGGAACATGAATAAGTATTTTTGTCATTTTCAGAAGTTAGTATCAGCATAAAATTTCAATAACAGAAATACTTTTGATACTTAAGTATGAAAAAGCCCAAACAACCAATTATCATTTCCAATGGTAAATCAGTCTCACTCTAGTTCATTCTGCTCAATTATGCCTTCAGTTCCAAAACTACTCATTGCTTTCTGTTTTCCTCATCTCTGGAATACTCTTATCCAAACTTTTCCTGGTGAGTATTTTACTGCAAAGTGTCCTTTACATCTGCAATCCTCAGAAATGTGAGCTACTTTTTGACAGTCCACATCTCTACCAGCTGAACTGGGGGGGCTGTTATCAATTATGTTCAATTTTGTAATCCATTTTAAAGTCTTATCAGTCTGTAAGATTGTTTAATATCCGTTTCTTTTCCTTTGATTTAACATTCTGGGAGGACAAGGGTCATTTTGTGTATGTATTAGTGACTCATAGAATATTTTCTGAAGTGTTAGATATTTACCTTGCCAAGACCTGGAGGTTTCTTAGCTGTATGTGAATCTCAGTTTTCCTTTTATGATGCCCGTTTGCAGAGGCACATGTGAGTCAAGTTGCTTTGGTTTGGGCTGTTTTGTTTTCAGAGAAAAAAAAATTAGATAACCAGAATGGAATTGGTGACTTCTTTTTTTCTTACATAGGACCAAAATGGTATTTACTTCACAAGTGACACTAATCCTATTGCATTTTAAATTGGTAACTGTTGGTTGTGAGAAGTTAAGAAAGTTTGTACATTGATCTGTTACCCTTCAGTCATGCTAAATTTTAGTATTTTGTCTCTTGATTCTCTTTATTTGCAATTGTGAATGATAGCAAGTACTCAGGCCTACTCTTGTTTTAGTGCTCACACTGCTGGTTAATAGCCGCAAACTCCTTGAGGAGCAATACCAGGAACGCAAAGTATCCATTTTGCTCTTAGAACCTAATTTCAGGAGTCCTCCCTGGCTTCTCTTTCAAAATGAAGCATTCTGTCAGCTAAGGATGGTTGACTTTACAAGGATGTGAAACTCCATTTTATCTCTAGGTGGTGTTGTTTCCCAAGAGTCTTTACTTAATGAGATAATTTAAGGAGTTTAGCAATCTGCTAGGCATGCTGAGCGACAATGGAACTGTATAAGTAATTGTTCTTGTGAAATATACTTTATTTTTTATGAGAGAAAGAGAGAGAGTGAGCAAGAGAGAAAGAGAGAGAGGGAGGTAGAGAGAGGGAGATTTGGCTCACCAGAGCCTCTAGCCACTACAATAGAACTCCAGATGTGTCTGCCATCTTATGTGCAAGTGTCATTTTATGAATCTGGCTTATATGGGTTCTAGGGAGTCAACTCTGGGTCCTTAGGCTTCACAGGCAAGTGCCTTAACCACTAAGCCATCTCCCTATCCTGAGATGTACTTTTATTCACAGAATCCTTACAATACATTTATTGAATTTCAGGATGTATAGAAAAATAAAGAGAATTGGACTGTATGTCAGAAGATAATACTTATAGTTGTTTTTTACATATGTAATTGTGTGCAGCTTAAAATTAATTTTAAAATATTCATATTTAAATTTCAAGGTTCTTACTCAACCAGTGAGAGGTGTGTGATCCTTCCTAATCTTTACAAGTCTCACTTTTTCCCCCTCTTCTACCTGAATTTCCATCTCATCCTTTTCTATATTTAGTGTGACTTTGCAATCATTCCTCATCTTTTGAAATGCTATTAATCACATCAAGATCAGTTTGAATTTTCTCTTCTCCCAGAAGTCTTCACTAGTACAGAAATAATTAGAATTCCTATAGCTCTGTAGTTTTTTTTTTCTCTTTTTTTTCAATATCCTGTTAGCTTTAATGGGTACCTATTGGGTTATCATATGTGTTAGGGACTGAAAACATGATGGATACCTAATAGGCATCTCAATGACTGGATGATAGGGAGGGTGGGGTGGGAGGGGAGGGTAAGGGGATGCACACAAAACTGGACCCAAATGAAATAGTACCATAAAATCCTATATCCTGAAAGACAGACTAAAAGGTTGAATCTTCATCAGGTCCTTCAAGGGAACACCTGAATCAAAGGGGCCTGGAGAGGGTATGATGACGATTGACCTTAGTCCTCTCCTGTTTCTCTTTTTCGTTCCCCCTTCTCTCTTTCTTTCTTTCTCTTTAATACTATCTATCCTTTTCTTCCTTCTTTTCCATTGGCTCTGGCCTGTGAGTACCAGTACCAGGATGCAGTTAACAGTCTTAATGAGCTGTTGACCAGGGAGACCTAAAATTTTTTCCAAAAGAATACAGATTTATGTCAGAGCATTTGGTTAACTACCAAAGGTAAATGGCAAGACCCTACTGCTGAAGACTCCATATGCTGTTGGTACAGGACATGTAGTGACCTTTCTGTAATTAGGAAAAGAGTCAGTCCCCAGAAAGTTAGCTTGTCTAGTGCCAGAGGGTGCTACATGAGCAACTGGGGGAAAATGACCAAGACTTGTCCAAGCAACTTGTGTTCTAAGCTACTCAGCAGCAAACAACCTGACATGATGCTTATCCAAGTGCAATAGTGGCACACAGCCATGGTGGGTAACCAACTGCTCTTGAATTTTCTAGTGGATCCACTCAGTGGAATGGAACTCATAGCTGGAACTTGGAAACAAGTCAGAACCATATCCAAAACTTGATTCTGCTCTCCATTATCAAGCTCCCACCAATCTTGGGCTACAAGAGGGACTACACCTATTAAATTACCTCTGAAATAATAATGGTTATTCCATTTATTCCGTGCTGACTTCACTCTCTGTTGGAGAATCTGCTTCTCTTTTTCAGATGGACGCAGAACCTGAGGAGAGAATCAGTCCATTGCGCCTCAATAAGGCCCCATCTGAAACCCATACAATAATTAGGGAAATGTTGAAGAGTGCTGCTTTCTTGGTGAACCTGGTACAGCACAAGGGTGAAGGAGACAGATACAGAGAACACTCAACTCCTACCAAATCAGATATCTAGAGACACAGAGGTTCCCAAGACCTCATCACTGAAGTAGACCTAAAATGAACCCTACATAGCTCAGGGAAATTTGTGGAAGAGAGGGCAGAAAGATTGTTAGAGCCAAAGTTGGGACATTATGCACAGTGACATTGCCTCTTCCCCATAACTGATCATTATCCCCAAAATGCATGACCCATAATCCCCAGAGAGGAGAGTCCCTTCGGAGTGGGGAGGACAGGGAGGAGGCTAACGATGGTAACAACATGGTTGTTTACACACTGAGTATGTACATAACTAATAAAGAAAAAAACATTAAAAATTTTAATGTTTTAAAATCATTACAAATAAAAAAATAACATGATGGGAAGACAACATTTTGTCCAACTATGAGCAGGTCGCAGTCTAGAAAAAGTAGAAACAATTGCAAGCAGAATATTACATGACAAACTCAATAATGTGAGAAATAAAGGAAGCAGAAAAGAAGGAATGAAGACTTATGTATGTAGTATAGGAAAACCTTCAAAGACAACGATATTAAAACATCAGGAGTCACTGAGGCATGACACAAAGTTTTCTTTTATTTTATTTTTCTAAACTTTGAATAATTCAGTATTCGGGCCTGCACATGCAGCTTATGTGATAGTGATGTGGTAGGAAAATTGGACCGTTATGCAGAGTGAGTTGCACTGAACATGGTAAGTTTCTTTGAATTCAACCTTTCAGTAACGAAGACCTATTGAGATGTGTTATGCAAACATTATGAAGTAGAATTTGTGTTTGGACAAGATTAAACTGACAGCACTGTGAATAACCTTTTAAACAGAGGGAAGAAGAAGGAGATACCGGAAACCACAACAATAAAATCACCAGGAGAACATGTCATGGTATTGAGTAAGACTGAGAAATCTGAGTGATATCTAGAAATATAAACCATATTAGTAGGGATTACCTAGAGGAACAAAACATATAGAATGAATACACATTGCAAAGAGCATTTATTAGTTTGGTACATCTAGTATAGGATGAGTTGTCCAGCAGTGACTGTGGTGGTAGGCTAGAGGCTGAGAATCAGGTATCTGCCCAGTTCATGAGGCTGGAGGCCTCAGCAATCCCAGTCTAGTGGGTAAGACCTGGAGGATTCTTGGAGAGCTGCTGGTTGGGTCCATGTCGAAATGCAGAAGAAGCTGTTCAACAAAGCGACATGGTAGGTAACTTGCCAGCTCAGGTTATTTCAGGCATAGGAAAGCACATAGATGAGGTAAGAAAAACAAAAGCAGAAAAGCACCCAAGCCAAGAGGAGTTGTCCTTCCCTTCCCCTCCCCTCTGCAGGAAATCAGAAAATATCCTATGGATGCTTAGGTCAGATCCTTTTATAAATTGGGTATCCAATTAGAATGAACCTCATTGGTAACCTAAAAAAAATTCTCATAATTTGCCCTTGTCTGTGTCTCATTATGTAGTTCTTTGCTAACTTAGACAAGAGCTTCAGATGTGATAGCCACTGACATGGAAGTTCTAATCCCATTGAGAGCTCTATCCCATATCAGTTATAGTCTTTAATGGATATTCACAGACACAGAAGAAATGTTACAGATAAATTGAGGTAATTATTATTAAAGTCACAATTTCAAATAATGAATATTTTTGCTTAATTAAAATATGCTTTTTAAGGCTGATCATCATATGCTTAACAAAAGGCCAAAAAAAATTGAACCTTATATTAAATGTCTATAAGCCCACCACTCAGGAGTCAAAGGCAGGAGGATTATTGTGAGTAAGGGAGACTGTGTCTCAAAAACAATAATGAAAAGAATAGGACTTCCGGCCAAGATGGCGACCGCCTAGCTGCGCTGCAAATCCCGGGGAAAGAAAGGCAAGATATTAAGGGTATATAGTGGCTTTTAGGGGAGAGAAATCTGGGAGGGCTCAGAGGTGGGGGAACAGGGAATTGCTGGTCCCCTTTCGGGCGGGTAGGCACCCCTCGCCCCAAATAACCGCCGTGTTCAAAGCTCCACCCCTGCCGCTGCTGCTGCTCCGGAGCCCGCACGGCGCGCGCCGATCGTTCCCTCCGCGCGGAAGCTTAGACTGCTCCGCACCCTTGTCCACTCGCCCACCTACTGAGTGTGCCCAGTCCCACAAGCACAGACTGTATCTCTCGCTTGCGTCAGCTCAGGTGCCACCCCCTACCTGCCTGCCGCACCGGCGGGCCGCCATTGTCCCGTGGCGGGGGAGCGCAGACTGCTTCCGGTTCCCAGCGTTCCCAGCCAAAGTCTGGGCGGCTTCAGTGCTTGGTGCCTCAGTGCCACTCCTAGCTCGAACGCAGGCAGCTGGGGCACAACACCGCTTGAGAACTCAAGCAACCTTGACGCCCCTACCAGGTAGTAGATAGGCGGCTTTGGCAAGTGAGATTATTCCCTGCGTGCAGAAGCTTAGACTGCTCCGCATTCTCGTCCACTCGCCCTCTGTCTGCCGCGCGGCTGTCCAAAATTGTCCTGTGGCGGGGGAGCGCAGACTGTTTCCGGTTCCCAGCGTGCCCAGCCAGAGTTCGGGCGGCATCAGTGCTTGGTGCCTCAGTGCCACTCCTAGTTCGAACGCAGGCAGCCTTGGCACATTACCGCTTGAGAACTCAGGCAACTTCGGCGCCCCTGCCAGGCAGTAGATAGGCGGCTTTGGCAAGTGACAGCCAAAGCCCAGGCTTCTTGGCAACGCCCCCAGGCTGCATAAGATTCCCATTGTTCTTGAGCCCAGGCTGATACACCCACTTATCTGCCCATACACTGTCATGGGCAGAACACAGCGCAAAAGAAATAACATGAATAATCAAACGCAAGAAAATCCAATTAGATCACCCAGTCCCACAATGAATACTTCCAACCAAAACATAGAAGAACAAATAGGACCAGAACACCACATTGAAGCTATGAGCAATGCAACTCTAACCAACCTATTGGTAGAACTTGCAGGAAAGCAACAAAGGGCAGACAATCGTGTGGATGCTGCCATCACTAAACTAGAACTAATAGATAAGAAATTGGAAGGATTAGATAAGAAAATGGAAGGATTTCAAAGAGAGTTAAGAGATTTGAGGGAGAGTGAAAAAAAAGAAGACCTTAAAAATCAGCTGGCCATGCTAAATGAAGACATAAAGAAATGCAAGGATGAACTCCAAGAATCATCAAGAAAATCAGAAAATGATGTGAAAAGGGAGCTTGACAGAGGGATGGAAATTATACATAGAAAAATAATAGAAAATGCAAACTTAATTGAACAAGCCCAAAACTCACTAGAAGCTCTCAAGAATAGAGTCAGCCAAGTGGAGGATAGAAACTCTGATCTGGAAGACAAGATGGAAGAAACAGTTAGAGAGTTCAAAAATTTCAGTAAGTTTAAAAGCTCCTGTGAACAGAACATGAGGGAATTGTGGGATACAGTTAAACGTCCCAATATCAGGATCATTGGAATACCAGAAGGAGAAGAAATCCAGACCAAAGGCATGGAGAACTTATTTAACAAAATAATTGAAGAAAACTTCCCCAATCTCTTAAAAGAAAGGCCCATCAAGATACAAGAAGCCAATAGAACTCCAAACAGACTGGACCAAAGGAGAAACTCTCCAAGACATATTATTATTAAGACTCTAAACATTGACACCAAAGAGAAAATCCTAAAAGCAGCTAGGGAAAAACAGCACACCACCTTCAGAGGTAATCCCATCAGAATTACTTCAGACTTCTCAATGGAAACCCTGAAAGCTAGAAGAGCCTGGAATGAAACACTCCAAAGTCTAAGAACCTATGGCTTCCAACCCAAACTACTCTACCCAGCAAAAGTATCCCTCATAATAGATGGTGAACGAAAAACTTTCCATGACAAAACTCAGCTTTACAATTATATGAACACAAAACCAAACCTACAGAGAGTATTTCAGGAAATCCTACACAGAGAAGAAAAAAATAATCAAACACAATTGCCTACAAGAAGCAGATCACAACAACCAAACTCAGAGTAGGCACAAAAAACTTCAATGTCCATGAAAACTCCAACCCACATTTACCATCACAATATGGCAGGGATCAAATCAAATCTCACAGTCATTACTCTAAATATTAATGGCCTTAATTCACCCATCAAGAGACACAAGCTAACAGGATGGATCAAAAAATTAGACCCCTCAATCTGTTGCCTTCAAGAAACCCACCTCACCATTAAAGACAGACATCTCCTCAGGGTGAAAGGGTGGAAAACAGTATTCCAAGCAAACGGGAATAAGAAACAAGCAGGTGTAGCTATATTAATATCGGATAAAATAGACTTCAAACCAAATATAATCAAAAAAGACAAAGAAGGCCACTTCCTACTTATCAAGGGAACGATCCATCAAGAGGATATCACAATCATAAATCTGTATGCACCAAACACAGGGGCACCACAGTTCATAAAACAAAACCTACTTGACAATAAAACAGAAATAACCACAAACACCATCATAGCTGGGGACTTCAATACACCATTATCAGTAATAGACAGATCATCCAAACAGAAACTCAACAGGGAAGTAAGAGAGCTCAACAAAACCATAGATCACTTAGACCTAACGGACATCTGCAGAACATTCCATCCCAAATCCACAGATTACACATTCTTCTCAGCAGTCCATGGAACATTCTCTAAAATAGACCATATATTGGGTCACAAAGACTGCCTCCACATATTTAGGAAGATTGACATAATTCCCTGCATGATATCAGATCACAATGCTATATTGCTAGAAATCAACAATAAAAGACCCACCAAGAATCCCAAAGGCATCTGGAAACTGAACAGCACACATTTAAACAATAAATGGATAGTGGATGAAATAAAAAATGAAATTGCAAAATTTCTGGAATTGAACGACAATGAGAACACATCGTATCAAAACTTATGGGACACAATGAAGGCGGTCCTCAGGGGAAAATTCATATCACTCAATGCCTTCATAAAAAAGACAGAAAGGTCCCAAATCAATAACCTAACCATCCACCTAAAGGCACTGGAAAAACAAGAAAAATCCAACCCAAAGAGCTCCAGAAGGAAAGAAATAATTAAAATCAGAGCAGAAATCAATGAATTGGAAACCAAGGAAACAATTAAGAAAATTGACAAAACAAAGAGCTGGTTCTTTGAAAAAATAAACAAGATTGACAAACCCCTGGCCAATCTGATCAAGCAAAAAAAGGTAAAGCTTCAAATTAACAAAATTCAAAATGAAAAAGGAGAGATCACAACAGACATACGTGAAATTGGGAGAATCATCAGGACTTATTTCAAAAACCTCTACTCCACAAAACTGGATAATGTGGAGGAGATGGATAAATTCTTGGACGCATACCATCTACCAAAGCTAAACACAGAGCAGATTAATCACCTCAATCAACCCATCACACTCATGGAGATTGAAAAAGTAATAAAAAACCTCCCAAAAAAGAAGAGCCCAGGACCAGATGGCTTCTCAGCTGAATTCTATCAAACCTTCATGGAAGAACTCAAACCAATCTTCCTCAAACTGTGCCACACAATTGATGAACAGGGAAAGCTACCCAACTCCTTTCATGAAGCAAGCATCACCCTAATTCCAAAACCAGGCAGAGATGCCACAAGAAAAGAAAACTACCGGCCTATTTCCCTGATGAATTTAGACGCAAAGATCCTAAACAAAATCCTTGCAAACCGAATCCAACAACACATCAAAAGCATTATCCACCTTGACCAAGTGGGATTCATTCCAGGAACACAGGGGTGGTTCAACATACGGAAATCTGTCAATGTAATACACCACATAAACAAGGATAAACATAAAAACCACATGATCATTTCGATAGATGCAGAAAAGGCCTTTGACAAGATTCAACACCACTTCATGTTCAAAACATTGGAGAGAGTTGGCATGGTTGGTTCATATCTTAACCTAATAAAGGCAATATACGAAGCTCCGAAGGCCCAAATAATACTTAATGGAGAGAGACTGGAGGAATTCCCATTAAGATCAGGAACAAGACAGGGTTGTCCACTCTCACCTCTGCTTTTCAATATAGTTCTGGAAGTCCTAGCTCAAGCAATAAGACAGGAGAAGGAAATAAAAGGGATACAATTTGGAAAGGAGGAAGTTAAGTTAGCTTTATTCGCTGATGACATGATTATATATGTAAGAGACCCGAGAGACTCCATCCCAAAACTCCTGAAGGTGATTAACTCCTATAGCAAAGTAGCAGGATACAAAATCAATGCACAAAAATCAGTAGCCTTCCTTTATGCAAAGGACAAAGATACAGAAAAAGAAATAAGGGACATAGTCCCATTTTCAATTGCGACAAAAAAAATAAAATACCTTGGAATAACGTTAACCAAGGAAGTGAAAGATCTATACAATGAAAACATAAAAACACTCAAAAAAGAAATTGAGGCGGACTTGAGAAAATGGAAAGACCTCCCATGTTCCTGGATAGGCAGAATTAACATTGTGAAGATGACAATCCTACCAAAGGCAATTTACAGATTTAATGCAATACCAATTAAAATCCCCACAGTGTTCTTCACAGAGATAGAAAAAATGATCTCAAATTTCATATGGAAAGGCAGAAGGCCTCGTATATCCAAACATATCCTCAGCAAAAGAAATACCTCTGGAGGCATCACCATACCTGATCTAAAGCTATATTACAAAGCCATAGTAATAAAAACAGCTTGGTACTGGCATAAAAACAGGACTATAGATCAATGGAATAGACTTGAGGACCCGGACTTTGGGTCAAGCAACTATAGCTACTTGATATTCGATAAAGGCCCAAACAATATACGCTGGAAAAAAGACAGCATCTTCAACAAATGGTGCTGGACAAACTGGATAACCATATGCAGGAAACTAAAACTTGACCCACACATTTCACCATGCACTACACTCAAGTCCAAATGGATCAAAGATCTCAATATAAGACCAGAAACTCGAATACTACTGGAAGAAAATTTAGGAAGTACATTCCATGATATAGGAATGGAAAAAGACTTCCTGAACAAAACCCCAGTAGCTCATGAACTTAAACCATCACTCAACCAATGGGACCACATGAAGCTGAGGAGTTTCTTTACAGACAAGCATACAATTAGCAAAGCCAATAGATTACCCACAGAATGGGAGAAAATATTTGTGGGTTATCCAACTGATAGAGGACTAATCTCTAGAATCTACAAAGAACTCAAAAATCTAAACAGTAAGAAGTCAAACACCCCACTCACAAGATGGGGCAAAGAGCTGAACAGGCAGTTCACAGAGGAAGAAATAGAAATGGCAAACATACACTTAAGAAAATGTTCAGCATCCCTAATCATCAGAGAAATGCAAATTAAAACAACTATGAGATTCCACCTTACCCCAATAAGGATAGCAAGCATCAAAAAATCAAATAAAAACAAATGCTGGCGAGGATGTGGAGAAGTAGGAACACTCATCCACTGTTGGTGGGATTGTAGGATGGTACAACCACTTTGGAAAGCAATATGGAGACTTCTGAAAAAGCTGAGTATAGAGATACCAACAGACCCAGTTATTCCCTTACTGGGCATCTACCCTAAAACCTTCAAACCACAGACTAAAGAGATTTGCTCAACCATGTTCATAGCGGCTCAATTTGTAATAGCTAAGAGCTGGAATCAACCCAGATGTCCATCACTAGAAGAATGGATAACTAAGATGTGGTATATCTACACAATGGAATTCTATACAGCAGTAAGAAAAAATGACACAATGAAATTTGAGGAAAAATGGTTGAACCTGGAACAGATCATTCTCAGTGAACTCACCCAATCACAGAAAAAAAATCGCCACATAGTCTCACTCATCTACAGCACCTAACCTGAATCTACCGAAGATACCTTACATACCCAGCAAGCATCTCCTAGATTAGACACTAGGATGGAAGGGGAGGGAGGGGAGGGCATCAAAGGGGTGGGAAACACAAATCTAGACCCAAACGGCAATGGTACCATAATCTTCTACTTACTAAAAGATAGACCAAATGGCTGATCCTTCACCAGGCCCTTACAGGGAACACCTGAACCACAAGACACTGGAGAGGGTAAGATTAAGACTAACCTTAATCTCCTACATCTTCCCTCCCTCACTTCCCCTCTCCCTGTCTCTCTCTCTCTTATCTCTAACTCTTGTATATTAGTTATCTTTTTCCTCATTTTCTTAGTGGGCACTGACCTGTAACTCCCAGAACCAGCATGGGGCTATCATCCACAATGAGCTTTTGATCAGTGAGACCTACAAGGTTTCCTAAAAGACAGACAGATTTCTGTCAGAGTACTTGATGACCCACCAAAGGTTAGTGGTAAGACCCTACTGCTGAAGATACCTTATGTGATTGACATGCAAATTAGAATGGCATGGCTGGAAGTTGGATGAGAGTCAGTCCCCAGACAGTCAGCGCGTCTAGTGCCAGAAGGTGCTACATGGGCGACTGGGGGAAATTGACCAATATCTATCAAAGCAACGCATGGTCTAACCTACTTAGCAGCAAATAACTTATTGTGATGCCCACACAAGTGCAGTGGTGGCACACAGCCATGGTGGGGAACCAACTGCTCTCAATTTGGCTAACTGATCCCCTCACTGGTATGGGACCCATAGCTGGAGCTGGGAAACAAGTCAGAACCATATCCAAACATAAGCCCACTCTCCAGTATCAAGCTACTATCAATTGTGGGCTACAAGAGGGCCTACACCTATTAAATTCTCTATAAAAAAAAAAAAAAGTAAGGGTTATCTCATTTGTCCTGGTGCTAACTTACTCTCCGTTGGAGAATCTGCTTCTCTTTTTCAGATAGATGTAGACCCTAAGGAGAGAGCCACCCCATCATACCTCAAAAGGGCCCCGGCTGAAACTAAGAAAACTTGGAGAAACAAGCAAGGGGGCTGTTTTCCTGATGAACCGGACACCAGCACAAGGGGGAAGGAGATCAGCATAGAGAAAAATCAACTCCTGCCAAATCAGAGAGCCAGAGCCTCAGAGGCCCTCAACACCTCATCACTGAAGCAGACCAAAAATGAACCCAACATGGCTCAGGGAAATTTTGCGGAAGAGGGGGCGGAAAGAATGTCAGAGTCACATGTTGGGTCATGATATGCAGAGACATTTAGCTTAGCCATAGCTGTGGGCTAACTCCACAATGCATGACCCGTATACCTCAACAAGGAGGGGCCAAGGGGAGGGGGTAGGTCACGGATGAGCCTAATAATGGTACCAAACTGACTGTATTTGCTGAATACAGAACTGACTAATAAATAAAAAAAATAAAAAATAAAAAATAAAAAAAAAACTATGAGGACTTTTAAAGTTGGATGAATGCATTGCATTTTATATCATGTATGGTTATCAGTTTATGGGGACCAGGGTGGAATGTGGTGGTCTGATTCAGGTGTTCCCCTATAAACTTAGCTGTCTGGAATGCTAGGTTCCAAGCTGATGGAGATTTGAGAATTAATGCCTCCTGGAGGCAGTGTATTGTTGGGGGTGGGCTTATGAGTACTATAGCCAGTTTCCCTTGTCATTGTTTGGCACACTCCTGTGCCTGTTGGCCACCTGATGTTGGCCAGAAGGTGATGTCCACCCTCTGCTCGTGCATCATTTTCCCTTGCCATTATGGATCTTGCCCTCAAGTTTGTAAGCCAAAATAAACTGTTTTTTCCCACAAGCTGTTCTTGGTCGGGTGATTTCTGCCCTCAATGCAAACCTGACTGCAACAATGACTATTCTAGGCAGTTTTATTTGCAATAGATCCAAACTGTAAACAACCAAGATGTTCATGATATGCAAAAGGTTGAATGGTGGCCCTTCCAACAATATAACCATCCTGAATTTGTAAATTTGGATTTGGAAAAATGATCTGATTAAGGTGTGATTAAGAATCTCAAGTGAGGGCTGGAGAGATGGCTTAGCGGTTAAGCGCTTGCCTGTGAAGCCTAAGGACCCCGGTTTGAGGCTCAATTCCCCAGGACCCACGTTAGCCAGATGCACAGGGGGCGCATGCGTCTGGAGTTCATTTACAGAGGCTGGAAGCTCTGGCGTGCCCATTCTCTCTCTCTCTCTCTTTTTCTCTCTGTCGCTCTCAAATAAATAACTAAACAAACAAACAAAAAAAATTTTTTAAAAAAAAGAATCTCAAGTGAGAATGGCAAGTGTTCTGACAAGAGAGCAGAAGACACACATCAGAGAAATTGTGTAAAGACTGGAGGAAAGCAGCCATGGGATTAAACCAGCTGCCAAAAGCTGAGAAAGACAGGGAACTGGCTCTCCCTAGGTGCCTCAGGAAGGAGACAACCTACTGGCACCTTGATTTCAGAGTTAGGATGTCCATAATGATAAGAGGCTAAATTTCTATTGTTTTAAAGTCCCAATTTTGTGGTGATTGATTATGGCAGCTCTAGAAAACTAACACACTACTCAGCAATGAAAAAGAATAAACTTGATATATAGGTAACATGAATGAATATCAAAATAATTGTTCTGAAAGAATCCATACAAAAGTCATAATAACTAATGTTATTTATATAACAGTCTAGAAATTGCACAGTATTTTATACTATCAGAAAGCATGTCAGAATAGGGGAAGTAAGAATGACAGAGAAAGATAAAGAGTGTTACAAAAAGATGCAAGGAAACTCTGGAAGTCATGGATAGATTGCTTTCAATGATATTTTTATAGATACATATATATGTCTAAGCTTGCCAAAATGTGTGCTGTGTAGTGAATGTCCATTATATCTCAATAAAGTTCTCAAAAATATAGTCGGAAAAAAAAAAAAAAGAATATACTGTCTTCCCTTTTTTTTTGCATATGTGTGTAGTATGTATGGTGTGGTTATTGACATGTACGTACAGATACATTTGCATAGACACGCATGTGTGGAGGCCAGAAGAGAGCATAGTATGCCCTCTTTGACTATTTCCTTGAGATATAGTCGCTCATTGAACCCGGAGCTTCAGGTCTTTTATAATCAAACTAGTTGACCACTGAGCTTCATTGATTCTCCCATCTTTGCCCTCACAGGACTGGGGTTACAATGTGTTCTAGGGATTGAACTCAGGCCTATTCAGGTCGTCAGGCTTGCCTAGCAAGAAATCTTATGTACTAAGCCCTCTCCACAGCCAAAGGCAATACAGTTTCAAAGATGAAATTATTATGATTCCTAATTTGTGCCCTGATAATTTTGTTATTTCTCAATTTTTCTTCATTTTCATTCTGTGAATTTTTTTTTTACACTGTAATATGGTCAACTATTTTTTCTTTGATTTTTTAAAATTTGACAACAGATGGCCTAGATAGATGAACAGTAACCTATAAAAGATGACACATACATAATCAATGGACAGATTTTTGATGTTATAATCAAATGCAACTGATATGAACTGAAGTGGCACTTGTGGAAACATACTTCCAATTTTTGCTGCATAGGAATTATACAGAAATGGAAGTAGTACACAAAAAATATGGCATCTTGTTTATGCAACCAAATTAACTTTAAATGTTTTTTGGTCTTGTTTTTCTCCAATGTCTCTAGTCATTGTCAGTTTAAAGAGTATGTCTTTACCATATGAACTTAAGGGATAAATGTACACACACACACATACACTGGATACTTTACAACCCTTGAGGAGTAATAGACTGGAATACATCCACTGAAAGGAGAAGAAAATTACAAGCATGGCTTCTAATTCTAGAGTATATAGGAAAACTGTGGCCAAGAGAAATATAAAATAAATCCCTAAGCCCACTAAGGCTCTGTGCTTCATCCTATACAACCTTAAGTAATTTTGATTTGGTCTTTTCAAAACCAAAGGAAGACTTAATAGTGTCTTATGAAAATTTCAGAAAGGAAATGACTCCATTGTGAATACATGCTCACTGTAAACCTTTTCAGAAGTGTGAAAAACAAAAATGGCTGAGGAGTGTTTAAAACCAATGCAAATTCTCTTTCAGAAATTAAACTTAACTCCCTTGTTCAGTGTTAACTAGGATGAGAAGAGAAACTCCTTGAGATGTTAAGCAGGAAATATTTTTTAATCTCCTAGAAATGGTACCTTTAGTTGTATAGAAGGTCATGGCCACAAATAATAAAGCTTGTATTGCAGGAAATTGAATTTTCAAATAATGTAGAGAATGTGGCTTTTTAAACATGGGTATTGAGGTGGTTTGTACTGCTTGCAAATGAAAGTGTGATTCTATAGGGAGTCACCATGATGGAAATTAATGGCTGTCCTACTGTTCACCCAATATGTGGTGTGTGTTTGCACACAGTATTTAACCATAGTGAGGACATTCTTATTGGAAGAAATTCCCAAATACTTTGACTTTGAATACATTAGACACACTCTTTACTCAAGTATTCGACAAAAAGATATCTTGGTTTTAGGCATAAAGTGGAACATCTTATTTCACAAAAAAAGAAACTAAAATAACACTCTGTTCCTAAGCCTTTATTTAGCCTATTAATTTTAACCCAGGGTTAGCACTCTTCTCATTTCTTTTCCAATTAGTATCTGGAAAAACAAGAACAATGCACATATCATCAGTCTGTTTTCAACTTAAATACTTCTGGTTTCTGCTCATACAGTTCATGTTCTCTCCTGATTCTTCTCCCCACCCCCGACATTGTTTTTATCTGTGACAAGCACGTTGCACATAAGCACGATATGCTTTTTGTGATAAGAAATGGATACACCCTCTGAACTAGATTCCAAAGCTGATTTTATCACCCATATTTTTAGAGGAAGCTGGGATCAAGTTGGATTTTCTGTGTTCATAGCTTTAGACGGTGTTACAGTGAGGGCTGAGAGAAGTGGTAATGTTTTCAGTCAATGGCTAATCGGACTTGGGCATGTCTCTCATCATTATGGTTTTCCCTGGGTTGTTTCTTAGTTCTCAGCATCCTGAAAACTGCTGTCTAACAACACTTTAAGTTAAACAATATCACTCGAATGGATCTCTCAATTCATAACAGGCAGATATACAAAGAAACATGCCAACTAGCTAATTAGAACTAAAACTACAAAAGGCAGGGAAATATTCTCTCTCTAAAAAGAAACGATAACTCGCTGCCAAGCTTTCAACAAAAATGTACTCAGGGTGGATGCCATTGTGGCAAGGCGAGAGAGCCGGATGTTCTCAGAGGCCGCTCAGTCTCACAGGTTGATATATCTATCTCCTGGGCATAAATATACCTTTCAAGTTGGACAAAGCTCTGCCAATAGGTCAGGGCACCCTCTTTTAAACAGCCTAAAAAGAGAAATGAATAATGAGCTCTCATCGATACATTTGCATTTATCTAGACTTCATAGAAACTATACTTATCCTTAAAACTAAGATCACATAATAGTTTTGCTCGTGGCTTAATGGTAGATGTAATACAATTCGGGCTCCAGAGTCTACATTCTTATGCTAATTGGGTTTTGGTATTCCAGACCCTTCATTATTTCCCTCACCTGTACATATAATGCCTTTTATAGTTCTTCGAGATCCATCTGTGGGTTTTACTTTCCCTGCTTCTGCTGGCCAACACCCTATACCCCATCCTATTTCCTATCTTCCTGATACCTGAATTTCTCCTAATTAAGAAGCACTGAACATAAACTGAATGCCAACTCTTATGCAATCTTCAAAACATGCTTGGGAGGCACCTATAATTATTGTTATAATATAGGTTTTATAATCAAGGAAACTAAGATTTATAAAAGTTCAAGGTCAAATACAAAGTTTCAAGATTAAGATTTGATTCTTGATATACCTACCATTATGTAGACTCTAACTCAAAGTAATTTTACTCCTAATTTATGATAGCACTGTTTAGCATCTAAATACTTGGAAATAACAGTAGGCCATTTCTGAGATGTGTGTGTGTGTGTGTGTGTGTGTGTGTGTGCAGGATCAGAAAATTGCTTTGGAATTTAGACTTTTCTAGGTAAAATATTAAAATTTATTATAATTTATGTAGCTTTTAATCCACCAGTGTTCAGTGACCATGAAATTGCTTGCCATGTAAAGTTTGTCGCAAATATTTTGTGCAAATATTTATGGAGTATGGTAAGACTGCATGGGGCTTAGCATGGCACAAAGCAGCAAAGACAAGGCACATGCTCCAAAGAGGCTGTGATGTCACTAAGATGTAGACAAAATACTAGACACCTGTAAACACCAACAGAGAGCTGGCTGATGGACTCATAACTTCTGTCATGGTGCCATAAGTCAGGTGTTAGCACGTGAAACCTCTAATGTGCAGTGGGTAGTTCAGCAAGCACATTCTGGTTACCATGACAACAGGTGGTTTTGCTTTGAAATACAGTGGGAAATGGCTAAGAAGCTAGGGAATTTGTAGTGCATGACTATCCTCATTACATGCTATATAAAGTAGCATTCTGGAAGGGACAAAAGAAAGATGACATTTCTTAAGATTTATTTTTATTTATTTATTAGTGACAGAGAGAAAGGGGGGGAGAGGGACAGAGAGAGAGTGAGCATGGGTGCACCAGGGCCTCCAGCCACTGCAAACAAACTCCAGACACATTCGCCACCATGTGCATCTGGCTTACATAGGACATGGAGAATTGAACCTCGTTCCTTGGTCATCACAGGCATGTGCCTTAACCGCTAAGCCCTCTCTCCAGCCCAACATTATTTCTTTTCTTTCGATGTTACATCCTCAATTCTATATCACAGAGGGCTCCTTTTAAAGATATTTCAAATAAAAAGGAATTATCACTTGTGCATGTTTTTAACTTGTGCACAACATCACATGTAGGTAGAGCAGATGGTAGGTACTCAAGTAGAATGTCATGAGACTATGGGCTCTTCTCAAGCCGGGGACTTCTGCGCTCATTACTGGCATCCCCACCCCTACCATGCACGCATACACAGACTGGAACATGTGCAGTCACCCCAGTCCGCTTTTGTTGCCGAGTCTTGAGAAAAACCAAGCATGCATGTTATCTTTCAGGTGTTCTCTTTTGGACCACTCTACCCGCTAAGACCACAGACTCCCTTCCCTTTTGTTTTTGCAGGTCATAAACTCGTATGTGACTGTCTGCTACACCTGGGAAGTAGATATGGGGTGGCCAGCAGTTTGAAGCGTTCACTATAAATTAAAAAGAAAGGAGCCGGGTGTGGTGGTGCACACCTTTAATCCCAGCACTCGGGAGGCAGAGGTAGGAGGATCGCTGTTAGTTCAAGGCCACTCTGAGACTATGTAGTGAATTCCAGGTCAGCCTGAGAGCTAGAGTGAGACCCTACCTCAAAAAAACAAAACAAAACAAAAGGACCAGAAAGTCTGCTTGTGGTTAGACATTTAACTTGTACAAAATAGCCCAGCTTTATCATAAAACTCATTTTTTTCTCTCCATCCCAGGCATGTATTGAGTCACTTCATTTGAGCCTGTCACTGTCCACTCTGGACAAAAGAATCTAAATGGTAGGTGTCCAGTACCTCTGTTTTGTCAAGCCTGTGAACTCAAATATCATGTGATTATATGTACACATACGTGTGTGTGTGTGTTAAAAACAAGAAAAAATACTAGGCAAGGTCAGCAGCTGCACATTGCTGGAGATAAAACATCTCAGAGTCACTTTAGCCCAGCCTTTCACTAATTAAATAAGCTACCCAGCAGGCGTCATCACCTCCCAGGGGCAAAGGAAATCAGTATCTGGTGCTGCTACAGTGTGTTGTCTAAAAATATCCTGCTTTAAACAAAATGATGATGCATGCAAATAAATATGGTGGCAGTGAGGTGAGAGGTCAGTGCTAGTGGGAGGCATAAAAATAGCATTTTTTAAGGAGCCAAGATATAGGATTGGGAGATAATTGTTTTTTTTGAGTTACAGTTACACTCTAGCCCAGGATGACCTGGAATTCACTATGTAGTCTCAGGGTGGCCTCAAACTCACGGCAATCCTCCTACTTCTGCCTCACAAATCCTGGGATTAAAGGCATGTGCCACCATGCCCAGCCAAGATAGATATTTTTAATATATTCAAAGAAATATGAAGCCATTGATAAAGAATTACATTAAAGTCCCATCATATAGAAAATATCAAGGAAGAGGTATGCTAAATTAAAAACAAATGAAAAATCTGGAGTTAACATTTATAATAAGTTAAATAAAAATTTACCAGAGGGGTTAGGGAGTATATGTGACAGACAACTACTGAACACACCATTCAATGACAAATGAATATACATGCATGTCAAGTGAATACAGAACGTTTTCTAGAGATATCCAATGTCACATAATGAAATGAGCTGAATTGATTTCATAAAAAATGCTTTCTCTGATCAAAATGGAATTAAATATGAACATATATATATATAATATGGAGAAATTAAGAAATGTATGTAAAATGACATAATGATAAATAGCAATGGATCAAAGAAAAATTATAAAGTGATTATAAGATACCATGTAAATTATTAAAATGTTGTTGCAACCAGGTTTGCATTACTGGTAGAAATCACCCAACCAATAGCAGCTTGTAGGGGCAAAAAGAGGTTTATTTTGGTTTACAGGCTTGAGGGGCAGCTCCAAGATGGCAGGGAAAAATGATGGCATGAGCAGAGGCTGGACATCACCCCCTGGCCAACATAAGGTGGACAATAGCAACAGGGGAGTGTGCCAAACACCGGAAAAGGGAAACTGGTTATAACACCCATAAGCCTGCCCCAGCAACATACTGCCTCCAGGAGGTTTTTATTTCCAATTGCCACCAGCTGGGGAGACTAGCATTCACAATACCTAAGTTTATGGGGGACACCTGAATCAAACCACCACAAATGTAAACAAACTATTCCAAAATTTATGAATTGATGAGATGCTGTTAAACTTGTACTATAAAGTGTGTTTATAGGTATATGTACTTATATTGAAAGAGGAATGAACCACAGTCATTAACACACACATACATACATATGTATATGTATATATATATATACATATATATATACACATATATATATATTCATTCAATAGAAATATAAAAGCAATCGTACTTAAATCAATTTGAAGAAACATATGAAATATTAGAGTAAAAATAAATGAAATACTAAGTAGAAAAAATACATATGAAACTAAAACTTGGTTGATTGAAGAAACAAAATTGACTGAACTTTAGACTGACCAGAAGACTATGGGCTTACCAAAATTAAAACTGAAAGAAACATTGCTATTGGAATATTAGAAAAATTAAAATGTTTAATGTGATTCATATGAAATGTATTATATACTCAATGCAAGTTAGCTATGAAATGACATGGGATAAAATGATTGAGAGAGAATTAATACTGAAATTGAATCAAAAATAAAGTAAAAGTTGACATAGACTTATAATAAGTCAAAGATTATATTAGAGATTTTAAAATAACCTGTAAGTAAAAGTTATGAGCTACATTCAGATAACTTCACTGGTGAATTCTACCAAATATTTCAAAAAGAATTAGTACAAGTGTTTAAAAAAAAAAGAATTAGTACCAGTGTTTTATAAATTCCCATTTGCCTTTCACTTCCCCAAGCAGAAAAGGGAGAAAAGGAAGGAACATGTCTAAAAATATTCCATGGGCTGGAGGAATTGCTTAGTGGTTAAGGCATTTGCCTGCGAAGCCAAAGGACCCAAGTTCAATTCCCCAGAACCCACGTTAGCCAGATGCACAAGGGGGCGCACGCATCTAGAGTTTGTTTGCAGTGGCTGGAGGCCCAGGTGCGCACATTCTCTCTCTCTTTCTCTCCACCCCCTCTTTCTGTGATAAATAAATAAATAAATAAAAATAAAAAAATGTTAGAAATATCCCATGAGGCCATTATCACCTGATACTAAAATCAACAAAAATATTCCAAGCAAGTAGGACTACATCTCCACTCTTAGTATTCATTGTCAATTTGACTGGATTTAAAGTCACTGTGACAGCACACTTCTGGGAGTATCTACAAGAGTTTTTTCTAAAACTGTTTGACAGAAAAGGGAAGAATCAACCCTAAGTGTGTGTAGTACTACCACATGGACTATGACTGCACACTGAATAAAAAGGTGAAGGCAGGGCTAAAGAGGTGGCTTAGCGGTTAAGCGCTTGCCTGTGAAGCCAAAGGACCCCAGTTCGAGGCTCGATTCCCCAGGACCCACGTTAGCCAGATGCACAAGGGGGCACATGCATCTGGAGTACGTTTGCAGTGGCTGGAGGCCCTGGCGCGCCCATTCTCTGTCTCTCTCTATCTGCCTCTTTCTCGCTCTCAAATAAATAAATAAAAATAAACAAAAAAAATTTAAAAAGGTGAAGCCAAGCTGAAAACAAACATCCATCTCTCTGCTTTCTTGCTGAAGATGCGATGTGACTAGTTGCCTCACAGTCATGTGGCCATGGTTTCTCCATGATACACTGTACCTTCAAACTGTGAGCCAAATAAACTCTTCCTTCCTTAAGGTGTTTTTATTTTTTTATTTTTATTTTTTTTATTTTTTTTATTTTTGGTCAGATATTTTGTTCTATCAATGAGAAAAACAACTCATGCCATGTCCAGCCTTCCATCTTCTAATTTGAAGTGCAGTTGCACAAGCTCAGAGTTTACATTGTTTTTACTGGTGATAGACAAAAAGCTTTTATCCTAAGGTTATAGAAAAGGAGCCCAGTGACCACCAATTCTATATTTTAGGGTACTAACATGAGGGTTTAGGATTAAGCAAAGGGTAAAAAGTTTAAAAAAAAAACAAATATTTTAGGCTTGGTGGTCTATTGGATATCTCTGACAAATATTCAATTGTGTTTTTTTATCATGAAAGTAGCTATGGGAAATATATAAATAAATAAATGAAATAAATTTTAAAAAAAGATAAGGATGTTTAGTCACTGATTCTCTTCAATTTTGTGGTACAGATTTCTGCCTGGCAAAACAGGGAAGAGAAAGCAATCAGATGACAACTAGATAGGAAAGGAAGGATTTAACCTTCCTGGCTTGATGGCATACTCCTGTAATCAGTCCTAACACTTTGCTGACAAGAATTACAAGTTTGAGGCCAGCCTGAGCCACATCATGAGACTCTGTTCAAAAGAGAAAAACAAAGACAAAGCAAATGTATCTGCAGCTACAGATGACATGATTTTACATACAAATATTTGTTACAATTATAATCGACTTTGGCAGGTTTTCAGGATACAAGATTAATATACAAAGTTTTTTATACTCCTATGCATTAGTAACCAATACTAAACAGACTTTAAAGAAGAAATCATATTTATAATCACATCACAACATAAGAATTCATTATATTAAAGATATATGATTTTCTACACTGACAATTTGAGAATTATTAACTAATTTGAAAGTCATCTTATGTTTATGGTTTGAAGAGTAAATTTTGTGGTGATATAAATTTTTGTATAAATTTAAGATGATCCCTGCTAAATTGTTACGTGGATTTTTTTAAATGGAAACTGGTAAAGCTATTGTGGTAATAAAGACTATAGAGTGCTAATTAGCATAGCGATAAATAATTTCCTGGTGTGAGTTGATTCAAGAGTCTTGGACAAATCTTATCATGTGCAGTCCATTCAATTTTAACTTACAAATCTATAGATAAAGAATAGACTCTGGAATAAGTAATAATGATACAACCAGGTATTCATATGTAAGAAATGAAGGCCCACCACTTACAACATTATTCATTTCCTTACACAAAATTAATATCAAAAGCATACCAGTTTTGGCTTTTTTTTTGGAGGTAGAGTCTCACATTAGTCCAGACTGATCTAGAACTCAGTCTGCAGCACAGGTTGACCTGGGACTCACAGTGATCCACCTAACGCAGCCTTCCCAGTGCTAATAAAAGTGTGCATACCTAGTATATATAAATTTAGCTCAAACCATATGAAGACCTAAATGTAAGTACTGAAAATAGAATATTCTTAGAGGAAAACATAGCATCAAATCTCTAACAACTAGGAAAGGCTGCTACCACATGGTACCCAAAGCAAAGGAGACAAGTAAAACAAGTGGATAAATAAGACACATTAAAATGACAGTTAAAAGACAATGTGATATGGGAGAAAAATCTACAAGCCTATTATCTGATAAGTTTCACCTGTCCTATAGATATAAAGGATGGTTAGAATTCAGTAATCATGCAGTGAGGGCTGGAGAGATGGATCAGCAGTTAAAGGCATTTGCTTGCAAAGCCCAATGAAACATGTTCAGTTTTGCAGTACCCACATAAAGCCACATGCACCAAGTGGTGCGTGCATCTGGAGTTCATTTGCAGCAACAAGAGACCTTGGTGCATTCACCCCCCCTTCTCTTTCTCTCTCTCTCTCTTTCTCATTGCAAATAAATTTTAAAAAATCAAAAAATAATTGTGTAATGAAGTATTTCGATTGTACACCTGGCAAAGATTTGAGCAGTTTCTCTAAAGATACACAAATGAGCACATAGAGGATGGTTAGTCCCATTAGCCATTAGGTAAAATGAACCTCATGAGACACTCCTCTCTGTGCTGTCTGTAATTAAAGAGGATTCATAAGAAGTGCAGATGAAGATGTGGAGAAGTTGGTATTTTAACTAACATCCTCCCCCTTAAGTAGTGATTTAAATTGTTATTATTTCCTTTGGAAAACACGCTGACATTTCCTTGGCATATTTGCATAGAACTGTTATATGCCAGTTGCATATTCAATAGAAAGGAAAGCATGGGTCACCAGAAACAGAAGCATTTTTCATAGTGAATAAAAGTAGAAAAATCCTGAACATCCACTGAGGTTAATTTTGTTTCTTTGATTTTTTTTTAAGTTTTATTTATTTTTTTGGTATAATAACTTGGCTAGACCACAGTCCTTGTTAATAAATTTTCTTACAGATGTGGCTATAGTGGTATTTCATAGATTTGATTAAAGTCCATAATCATTGACTTTAAGACAATGTGTCCAATCTTTTAACATTGTGACATGGCATTGGTGTCTATAAATGTATTGAGTTTCATTCATAGCTTAGCTATCCTTGGAGACATATAAGTGAAGCTTGTATTAATCCATCTGAGTAGGCTAGATTAAGAGCAGAGGGAAGACTTTTCTAATGGAGAATTTCTTCTTTGTGGAAAGCAGAAAGGTGTTTTTTTTTTTTTTTCCCCTGTAGTAACATTGAATCTTCTCTGTAAAGAGGCAAACTCTGAGGAAATTTTAAGTACTATGGATCTGGTTGAAGGCACACAGGGCTTCATTCTAATATGACTATATTTTTGTTTAATATTTTAATTCTTTCATAAATGGGGAAATAATTTTTGTAGTTTGTTTTACTTGATTTTCCTTTAAATCTAAATCTAAAATTGAATAGGTATGAGAAATAAAAGGACAGCACATTAAGAAGGTCTTATTTATTTTGGTCTCTACATACTATTGTATTGCAAAAGCAAATAACTGGGTGAAAAGCTTTAAGGAAAAGGACAAAGGAATTTCTTTTGCCAAATTTAATCTACCTAGTGATCCAGAACTTCTCATATGATATTGAAAGTGATGAACAAGAACTTTCCCATGAGACTCAGCACTGAAACTATTCTGTGATGAAAGTTTCCTGAAGTCTAATATTGGCATACGTCATCTCAAGGAATAAGTTTCTTTTTGAATTACTTCAAGTGATTCTTTTTCTAGTGCAGTTCTTCAGGGTCAGTATTTCCTGAGAATTCTAATTCTTGGTCTTAGCCGAGAATGACTTGGTTTTCCTCATTGTTGTTTAGATTCTTTCATCACGTATATTCCAACCGTGGTGAATCCAGTGAAGAAGCAAATGTTTGTTTTGTAATATCAACTCGGTGTTTGCATTGGCATCTGTCATCCCATTTAATTTGATACTGTTGTTCCTTAGCACAGAATTAGCTTCTGTTGTGGCTTTGGAAGCCTTTCAGCATGAAAAATCAATATGATTTGAAAAAGCTAATATGGTGTAAATTATATTGTTATGACCTGGCCAGAAAAGCTACTCCATGACTTCATTCAGTTTATAATGTAAAAACAGGTTAGACTGACACATTGCCAAAAGCAAACCATGTTTGCTTGCAAAATCATGTAAATTGACTCACTAGTGCATTATTCCAGTTTTGAAAGGACATAGACATCGTTTTTCATATTCTTAACTTTATGTAAAACTAAAATTGTAGTTTAATCTTATCACACATTCAAAGCATCTCAGAGTTTAACAGTTGGATACTCTATAGATAGCAATATATTATAGAAGGAGTACACATTTTAGATTTAAACATTAATTCAAAACTGGTATTTCATTCTTCACATGTTTGAGCACAAATAATTTATTTTTAAAATATTTTATTTATTCTTTGACAGAGAGTGACAGAGTGAAAGAGCCAGATAGAGAGAGAGAACAGGTGGGCCAGGGCCTCCAGCCAACTGTAAACTGACTCCAAACACATGTGCCACCCTGTGCATCTGGCTTCACATGGGCATTAGGGAATTGAACTAGGGTCCTTAGTCTTAGCAGGCAAGTGCCTTAATTGCTGAGCCATCTTTCCAGCCCTACAAATAAATTCTTTAAGTGCACTAAAACTTCGCTCCTTAAAGTTTTCATAAAGTATTGTGCATGAAGAAAGATATATTTATTAAAAATACTTTATCACTTAGCTCTGAAACACCTGCCAGAGGAATGCAAAGGGACTCAAGAGGCCCATGAAAAGTAAGTACAAAAACAGAAACGAGGGAAAGGATGGTACTACCACATGATATATCCACATAAAATGTGTTCTGAATGAAAAAAAAGTCAAAATTAAAATGTAGGGTGCTTGAAAAAATAAAAAAGAATGATTAAAAAAACAACAGAAACAAGTGAAGTTGAGATTAGTTGTTGGTAATGGGATTGAAGTGTGAGTTTCTAACTAGGTGTTATCCCTTTAGCGTCCAGAATTGTGACTGTGCACTTCCCATAGGCTATCTACCTAAAGCTTTGGGGACTTTTCAAAACCTAGATAAAAGACTTCCAAATGAATTTATTTAAAATTAATAAAATCATATTCAGTAATAATGTTATACCACTTAGTATGAAAAGATCAAACCAAATATGTTTCTCCCATTTGGTAAATCTAGACTTATGTGTAAATGTGTGTATAGTTAATACAGATAGTTATAGACAGGGGACTATTTGTGGAAAGGAAGGTGGCTGTGTGGAGGGATAGGGGATCATAATTGGTGTTAATATGTTCAAAATACTTCACAGTAATATAGATGTATATACATATAAAATTGTAATGTAACTCACTATTTTCTAGGCTATTTTTTAAATATGATTATATTCTAGAAAATATATAAAGATTTTGTATATTTTGATATACTTTTCTTAAGTAAGAAAATATTTAATTTACAATCTGATACACCTGGACTAATTTAGTCTATATTACATTATTCTATTTTTGGCTGCTGTCTTCTGAGAGTTTCTTAATTTAGGATCAATTCATCCACTAACTCAATTGATTCTTGTCTTCATTCTTTTATCTGTCTGATCTTACTGGTCTTTTCAAACATTATTATAGTTTTAAATTTATAAACCCAGAATATAACTGGTAAGCATCCCATATACCCCAGGTCCACAGACCATCATGTTTAGTAACTCAACGCAACAACTTCATAAAATAGGTACTATCCGACCAGATGGACAAGGATACTAATGAGGCCAGGACATTATTCCATAAACCTCAATTCATCATTGTATATATAAGTATAAAAGTTTGGTTAAGTTTCTCCCAAAGGCCTGTGTGTTAAAGTCTTGTTCCCTGGGGTGATGGTAATGGTAGGTGCTAGGACCTTAGAAAAATGGGATCTTGCGGCTGGCCATTGTCACTAGGGTATTCCCTTGAGAAGGATTATGTCACCTTGGGCCCTGGCCTTTCATTCATGTTTTGCTCCCTGGATTACATTGTGAATGGCTTGCTCTGCAACACACTCTGGCCATCTGTGCTGTCTTCCCCAGAGGCTCAAGCATATGGACTAGAATCTCCACCACCATGAGACAAAACAGACCTCTTTTCTTTCAGTGTGGTATTGTATGTCAGGTGTGTGTGTGTGTGTGTGTGTGTGTGCTATGCACATGCGTGTGTGCAGATGTGTGTACCCCATGTGAAGGAAAGAGAAGAATGTCTGAAGTCCTCCTCTATTGCCCTTCTACTTTATTTTCTTGAGATGGAATCTCTCATTGAATGTGGAACTGCTACTGTTTGGTCAGACTGGCTGACCAGTGGGCCCTAGTGATTCTCTTGTCTCTGTCCCTTTAACACTGGTGTGAGGGGCATAACTCACACTCAGCTTTTATCATAGGTGCTGAGGACCAAACTCAGGTCTTCATTCTTGTGCAGCAGGTGCTGTTAAAGCCTGAGACATCTGTCCAGTCAAATACAAACTTCCTTTGATAAATACCTTGATTCAGGGCATTCATTATATTAAAATGAAACTGAGCAGCACAGTGAGATTTAAATTTTAATTTATGGATCTGATCCAGAAAGTTCTATGATTTTGTATCATTAGCATAATTATATAACTACCATTTTGGTATGATATGATATACTTGTATATTTGTGTATGTGTGTGTGCTGAGATGTGGGAGTACAGACACGTGCATGCCATGGCACTGTTGTGGAAGTAAGCGGATCACTTTGAGTATTGACCCTCGCCTTCTGCCTTATTTGAGGCAGATCTCTCATTCTCTGTGTTGTGCACTGCCATAGTTAGTCACCAGGCTAGCTGGCTCAATGAGCTTCCAGGAAATTCTCCTGTCTCTGCCTCCTTTCTTGTCATGGTTGTACTGGGATTATGGATGCTCACCACAGCATCTGGCTTTTATGAGGGTTCTAGGGATCTGAATTCAAGTGTGCTTTATCCAATGAGCCATCTCCCCCTGCCAACTTCTCTTTTTTGATAGCTTCCTACTTACTGGGAAAATGGCAATTTTAAGTGGATTAAAAGGAGAATACAGTGTAGTACAGTGTATTTCAAGAACTATAGATCCTAATTTGGGGATATTTCATAAACCTATTACAGATCAAGGTTTTTTTTTTTTTTTGCCAAAGGACAGAAGAGAAACCTACAGGATGCCAGGAAAACATGATGCTGTTCATGTTAGTTGGGAACTCCTCTCTGCTTTGCATCACAGTGTTGGGTGTGCTCAGTGATATGTGTTGAATTAAGTAGTGTCAAGTGGATAGAAGGGCATATCACCAAGAAGATTTTAAGGAAAGGGAAGTGAAGTTTAGTCAGTCCTAGAAGATCAGGGACAGAATGTCACACAGAAAGAGCAGCGTGGGCACACACTCTGCAAGGCTGGCTGCAGTGAGCCGCTCTTCCATTCATCCATCTGACAATCACAGCTTCAATACTTTCAATACTAGCTATATGCCACAAACGGTTAAGGCACTCATTCTCGGTAATTAAAAAACTTTCAGTGTGCCCAAATTATAGTATTTATGAAGAAAAGGACAAGAGATCACAACTAAGCTAGAGTGGGCAGTTTATTCATTTCCAGGACAAACTGCCTTAACGTGAGACCAATGTGAAGTACCCTTGTGTTTTAAGAAAGTAACTTCCCAAGAACAGCACTCCTGTAAGAACAGCACTCATGTAAAAAGCCAGATGACATGACAAGTGTTTGTAATCCCAGTCATGCCTATGGGCAAAAAGGGAAATGGAGACATGTTGAGTCTTCCAGAAGCTTGGGTGTGGGGATGGAGGCAGCAAGCATGGCCAAAAGGCAGTGGTGAGCAAAGTAAGACCTTGCTTCAGATGAGGTCAAAGTCATGAAATGGTGCCTGAAACTTGTCCTCCAACCTCCACAATACTCCATGGTACATGTGCTTTCACACTTACACACATGAGCACACACGCATATAGAAAATGACTTTCTAATATTCAAAAGTAAAGCTTGGCAACTCAATAAAATTATAGAACACAAAAGTGTTAAATATTTGATTAAATATTACGGATTAATGAGGTTAACATCCTACCAATAGAGGCTAGAAACCATCCTGGTAACTAATAAGGAGAAACTGACATCCTACAATATTTAGTTACCAAGTAGGAATAGCTCTGGAGAGTTCTGTGACAGGATTGAGATGATCGTATGACTGCATGTGTTGGAATAGTATTGTCATAAGAAAGAAGAATGAATCATGGTTAAAACTGAGATTTTCTTTTTGTGCACTTTGGTTAGGCCATGTGGAGACATTGGCTCAGACAAAGAACTCGAGGGAGAAATATTGTCCATGGAGGATAGAAGAACAGCATGAACCATTTTAGAAATGGTGGTTTGAGTTTCATTTGTGGCAGTCAAAAGCACAGGTGTGGGATGGCTGAAAAGAGCTGATACAGAAAATGTTTAGTTAGATGCTATTAAGGCAGAGAATTTAGCTAAAGCCAAGAAAGCAGATGCGCCCACCCAGAGAGGAGCAAAACACACACACGTACAAATCAAAAGTGCTCAAATGCATTTAAAGCCAGCAGCCTGTGAGAGAGAAGAGACCTGTAAGAAGACTTAGAATGAGCAGCCAGAAAAACAGGTAGCATCCTCACTGGGGCCTCTGCTTAAGATTTCTGATTACATTTGCTTACATGCCTGGTCCAACTATCATTAATCCTGATGAGCCGAGTTGCTTGCTAATCACAGATTCTGTTGTGCCCCTGACACTGGGAATTAGATTGCTGCTCTGAAGATCAGAAAACAAAAGGCAGCCTTTGAGGGATTTGAAAGCCAACTTCATGAATAGAACACTCAAGTTCCTCTAAATGGGATCTGGGGACTTATCAGGCTTTTTCAAAGAGAAGAATACTTTGCTATTTGCTGCTAGGTATTGCTGGGGCTGGGTGACAGCTCAGTGGACAAAGTGCTTGTTGCACAGTCATGAAGACCTGAGTTCTGATCCCACCATCCAGATGTAAGCACTCAGCACTGGGGAGGTGAGATAAGAGAATCCCTACAGCTTACTGGCTTGCTAGTCTAGTCAAAAACGTGTGGGTTCAGGGAAAGGTACTAAAAAAAGTAAGGTGGGAGTGACTAGGGGAGACACCCAACATTCACTTCTAGCCTACCATGTGCACACAGGTACACATGAACCCGCAGACACACATACACCCACACATGTACAAAAACACATACACACGTGCACATGCAGCACACATACATACACACACTAGAACAAAATAAAAAAGCATATAAATGAACAGTGATCTTTGCACATTAAAATAGAATTAATTCCTGGCAGCATATCAGAGGAAGAGCTCAGTTATATGAGACCAGAAATGACAAGGTTAAAGAGGTTTCTTCCAAAATGACTTGAGAAGTACAGACTCTTCTTTAAATACTTGATCAACAAAGGGAGAATAGAAGGGACCATTATATATCTCAGAGAGGCGGGTTTTTTATTGTATCTTTGTTTTATGTTTTGTTTTTGTTATCATGTCTACCTCTCCTGTTCTGCTATTTCCATGAGCTACAATGATGCTGGATTAGTTGACACACAAAATTATCTATCTATTACTGTTTTGTAAATGTGAAACTTTTAGTGTTTTAAGTTCTTACTAGTTTATCTTTCCCCTTGGCAGTTAGAACTATACTTAGAGAAAAACTCCAAGGAATGTCAACTTAAGAGAATCAATGGAGTCTCATAGATCCATTCTAGGTTACTTGACCATTAGGGGAAGAGTGTCTGTAAAAAGAATGGGCCAATAACTTGTGGTATTGATGGGTATCTATTCTTCATCCTTGCCTGAGTCTGTAGTTTTATCTAAGGCATCAAGAACATCTGTAAGTCAGATCAGCCTAGAGACAAAAGGCAAAATTACAACCAATTTAGATCTAAATCCAATTGGTTTTGAATTTGTGATTCATGATTCATAGCAATCTCTGTCTATAAAATGGCATTAGATCATTCCTTGGGGTTAAAATATTTAGGTGTTCACACATTTGTCTGTGTGAGTACACATGCACGTGTGTGGTTAGTCTCTTCTCAGTTGCTGTACACTTTATTTTTTCATTTATTTCATTTTCACTTACTAGTGGCCACACCACTGAAGGACTCAGCTCCCTGCCTTAGCAACTATTTACAGCTCACAGCTCTTCATGTAAGAAGGATGATGGTCTTATGAGCCCTCCCCTCATCCACAATAACATATTAAGTTCAGTCTGGTGCAGGAAACAACAGCTGCTTGAGTTCTGTGTTTCCCAGCAAGTCACCTTAATTATTGAGACAGGGTCTCACACTGAATCTGAAGTTCACTCATTCAGCTATAATAGTCAGCTAAGAAGGCCTAGGGAGCCTTAGGAAACTGGTTCAGAAGGTCTGTGGCTAATTCTAGACTGGCTGGTTGGAAACCCAATTACAAAACTTACGTTTCTAGACTCTCCAGTTTTAACTATATCTACAAGGCCATTGCTTCCTTGCCTCTGTCATTCCCATTTACAGAGTCATTCTTAGATTTAAGAGATATGATTATTTTTACTTTCATTGTCTCTGGGGGTGCTTTATTTTTATCTTTATCTTTTTTTCTGTCTTTTTCATCTCAGTTAAGAGTGGCACTAATAGATTCCCCCTGAGAAATACAGAATTGAAACATATAGTGGCATTTTTCTATTTTCAAGTTAAATTCTTCACACTGATTTATTCCTAAAACTTTCAGGAAAATAGTTTAAATCTATCATTCCTTCAAAATAAAAATTCCTTTTTCAGTATGAAAAACCTGTGAACAAACCTTTTGCTATGTTAGACATAACACTGCAAAAATAGCAAAAGTTATATTTATTATTAAGTTAAGTACTTAATTCATGAGTAGTAATTTCCACTTATGTATCTAGTTAACCCACTATAATCATAAATATTTGTTTTAATAATTAAATAAGTGAAGATATTGTATCAATCAGGATATTTGAGAATTTTTACCTATATAGACACATATAAGATAACTAATAACAAGCTTTCTAAGTAACAGAAGTCTCTGGTCTATCTTATCAAAAATCTTGGGCTGAAAAAAATCTTGTGATGAATAAAATATCGTGTTCTTTCAAGTTTAATATAAGAAATAATTTAGTTGTTCAGAAATATACAAATCATATATGAATTAGTTTACCATATTGTTGATGTGGGCTTTTAGATTACTCTACATTCAGTATGGGGCAGTCATATTAAAGTATAATTTTTGACATTTACAATTCATAGCTCTAGTTATTTTAAAAAAATTAATTTTCATTTAATTATTAGATACAAAGAGAGAGGGAGAGGGAAGAGGTGCACCAGTGGCTTCTAGCCATTGCAAACAAACTCCAGACACATGTCCCACTATGTGCATCTGGTTTATGTGGGTACTGGGGAAAAAACTCGGTCCTTAGGCTTTGCAGGCAAGTCCCTTTACTGGTAAGCCATCTTTCCAGTCTCTCATGTCCATAGTTCTAATGAAGAATTATGACACAAATTATCAGGATATCAGAAGCTACCTTTTATTTGTCTAAATATTTGCAGATTCTTATTTCTAGTAGAATATTATTATAAATTTATTGATCTGAGATAGAGATTTGATTCCATTTGATGTGTAGCATCAAAGCATGTTAAAATATACATGTAATATGCATGACATATAAAATATGCAATAAAAGATTGCATTGAGAAGCCATGTGTGGTTGTGCATACCTTTAATCCCAGCACTCAGGAGGCAGAGGTAGGAGGAGCGCAGTGAGTTCAAGGCCACCCTGAGACTACATAGTTAATTCCAGGTCAGCCTGGACCAGAGAGAGACCCTACCTCAAACCCCCCCACCCCCCCCAAAAAAAAAACATTGCATTGAGGACTAAAGGAATCTTGCAGAAGAGAGGTAAAAAAGAAATAAGAGCCAGGGTGGGGAGCAATACTCTGGAACTGTCCTCCACACATGAAATGTCCATCAAATTCATGACTTTTATAGGCTGTTTGCTGTCATTACCTCTAAAAGACCTACACAATATGGACATCCTAAACATATTGACATGAATGGTGGAGAAAAGCCACATAAGACACCATTAGAGAAGAGGAAGAAAGGTGACAGTGGAATGGAGGTGAGGGAGAAGTGGGAAAAGGTAATGTGAGAGGACTATGATCAAATTCCAGTAATTTCATGTGTGAAAATTCTCAATAAAATTACATTATGCTAAATTAATTTCATACACATGTATTATATATATATATATATATATATATATGTGTGTGTGTGTGTGTGTGTGTGTGTGTGTGTGTGTGTGTATTTGTGGGGAAGGTTTGGATATGGTTTAGGTTTTAGAAGCAGTTTATATTACATTATGGAGAGCAATCTGGCTACATTCTGCCATTTCCTGAAAACCTGAATTAGAATAAATTCAAAAGTCATGGGCTGATATGTATAGTGGAGAATATTTCAAAGCAGGAGAGCTTTTGCTTGAGTGTCATGGCCATGTCTGATCCAGTCCTTCAATGAAAGAGAGCAATTGGATCAGAAAGATACAAACAGTGTGTAGTTTGTGCTCATCAGTTAAATATGGCTTCTTGCAAGCCTATTTGCATTGGTTTCAATCCTTAGTATCCATATAAATCTGGACCCAAAATGTGGCACATGCATCTGGAGTTTATTTGAAGTGGCGAGATCTTGGTGTGTACTTGCACAAGCACACACAGATAAATAAGTAAAAATATTTCTTTAAAATAGTACAAAGTATACAACTTTAAGGACACAGCTGTTGAATAAAAGGGAAGTCTAGGAGGGAGACCCTTGCACTTACCTAAGACAACCTGCAAATGCTTCTCAGTTGAGAATGCATAGTGGATATTAGTAAAAATATCATCACTTTTGAAATGAGAAGCCTACTAGTCCAGCTTAAGTTGGGCAACTAGGGGTTGGAAAGATGGTTTAGTGGTTAAGGCACTTGCCTGTGAAGCCTAAAGACCCAGGTTCGATTTCCAAGTACCCACATGAGCCAGATGCAGAAGGTGGCACATATGTCTGGAAGAGTTTAAAGTGGTTAGAAGCCCTGGCATGCCCTTTCTTTCTTCTTTCTTTCTTTCTTTCTTTCTTTCTTTCTTTCTTTCTTTCTTTCTCTCTCTCTCTCTCTCTCTCTCTCTCTCTCTCTCTCTCTCTCTCATAAATAAATAAATAAATAATAAATAAAGTTGGGCAACTATATTCAATCAGAAATATTTGCATGTGGTAAGTATAGAGGCTTGGGACGATATTAAATATTCTGAGATTCAGAAATTTTAGTACTGTTGGGTCATGTTTCAACAAAAAATATTCTAGGAAATGAGAATGAGATATGTGGAGGACCATATAACACTATTAGTATTGACAACAAGGACATAGTTGTCACAAGTTTCTTCCTATAAGTAAGAAATATGCTACATATATAATATATATGAGTATGTAACACCTCTAACATTCCTCAACAAACTCATGGATTTGAAAAATTGGTCCCTAGCTGTGTAGGGTGATTGTGGGACCTTTTGGGCATAGGGTATCACTTGCAAATGGTCTGTATGGGCAGAGCTTATGATTTGTAAGCATGGTAAGCTCAGTTAAATTCTTTCTGCCCCATGGATATCAGAGATGTATGCAATCCAGGCCAGAAGATTATGCCACTAGGGATTGAACGTGACTCTGCTGCCATATATTACCCTTAAAACAGTGAGTCAGAATAAATCCTTTATCTATTAGTTGTGTATTGTCAGGTATTTAGGCACAGCAATGAGAAGAGTAACTAGTACAAGTAGGTATTCTATAACTGTCTTGCAAGAAGAGGAACGTGCTTTTGGAGACTAGTAGTATGCTAAAATTCATGGAATGTTTTCTCTTTTATTTATTTATGCATTTACTTATTTATGTATTTACTTATTTATTTATTTATTATTAGCTATATACACAGCTATGTTGGTTGTTAGCCTCCTCCCTGTCCTTACCGCCCCCCTCCATGCCCCAGCAGGGACCTTCTTCGTTGGGGAATGTGACTCATGCATTGTGGGGTTAACCATCAGTTATGGGTAAGAGGCAATGTTTCTGTGCATAATGTTCCAACATATGGCTCTAACAATCTTTCCACCCCCTCTTCTGCAAATTTCCTTGAGCCATGTTGGGTTTGTTTTAGGTCTATTTCAGTGATGAAGCCTTGGGAGCTTCTGTGTCTCTAGATATCTGGTTTGGTAGGAGTTGAGTATCTTCTGTGTCTATCTCCTTCACCCTTATGCTGGTACCAGGTTCAACCAGAAAATCAGCACTCTTTCTCATTTCCACAATTTCTCTTGGTTTCAGCTGGGAATTTGAAGGTGAATAAGTTCTCTTAAAACATAGGCAGTTTGGTTGGAAAATAAAGCAAGGATTCATATGTAGATTTAAAAGCTCATGCAACATGATTTCTAAACAAATTGTCACTCATTCTGCAACTGTAACAACCCATCAATTTAGAAATGTCACTGATAGCAACTCCCAGTATGCCTTACTACTCTGTTTGTGGTTGTGTTTGTAACTTCCCTCCCTCATGCTTGGCAGTTATTAACCCAGGGCAATTCCTGGTCCATCTCCACATCCCATTTAGAACCTCCTTCTATAAGGAATCTCCATTCTACACTAACAAATTATTTTTTTCTTTCAAATTATTCTTTGCAGGTTTCCTCAGACTTCTGGGATCTCCACCCAGGGGACAATGAAGTGCTGAACTTGGAAACAGCGCATACACTCAGCAGAGGGACAGGGTCCTTTTGATTTCATCCTTGCTACAATCTACATCTTCCTCTGTTGGCATCTACCTCTATGTGGTTGAACTGATTAGGCTCACCGTTCCCTAATGTTAACCTCAAATAAAGGCAAATTAAACCTATATCTGAAATTTGAAATTGCAGTGAGTTTAGGACGATAAGTAAAATTGAAATTATTCCTTAATTTTTTTTCCTCTGAACCTCTGGGTCATGGTTACACTTAAAAGTAATATATTATTGCAAGAAACCAGAGCATTGGGGGATAAGAAATCCTTCAATCAGGATTGAGTTAAATGCACTTGCTACAATTAAGATTCTTAGTGGAATATCTGAAGCTGCCAGACTGATCCACAAGATGACTTTGAAGGCTTTAGGGTCAAGATGACGGTGAGCTGATCTCACTTAGACACACCTCACTCCCTCCAGAATTCCACAGCATGATAGAAATGTGTTATTTTTTCTTTAAATAAAATGCCTGTTTTGTTGAGCAGAGATAGATACTAGGGCTTCAGGGATATATTATCCAGACAGAGTCCCTGCTCTAAGACCTCACAGTCCAATAGGGCAGACAATCAGAAAATTAAAATCCAGGAGATAAGAGCAACAATGAATGGGAGTGCAGAACCATTGAGAGATGTAACCTCTTGCCAGCTTAGGGGTCAGAGTGTTTTCCTGTGAGATGACATCTCAGCTGGGCCTTAAAGCTTCACTGGGAAGGAGCCAGGTAAAACCAGATGAAATTCTCTGTGAGGAGATTATGTTTAAACTTCCCAGTAGAACCTTTGAGAATGAAAGTGCTCCTCTCCATTTCCTTCTGGAGATTTTCTTCTCCGTGAAGCAATTATAGAGGCAGCATTTCCTGTTTGAAAAAGCATCAACAGGGGCTGGTTTTCAACTTGTCTGTCCCATCAGAAAACTTGCAGCCAAGCCTTCAGATAGAGGAGTCCTCCAAGGACGGGTAAAGAGAGATAACAAGGGTAAGCTACCATAGGACGCCTGCTCCTAACCAAGAGAGAGAATGAGAAGCAGGACTTCTTATCACACGGTCTTTCCGCTGAGCAGCAGAGATGCTGAGCAGAGCTGCTGGGTTATCAGCACTGTGAATAAAAGTGTCAGCTTGACATTTTCCTGCTGGCAAAGACAGAACACCCCAGAGGAAAAGACACTGATCTTTGTTTTGTTTATTCAATTGGGGGCGATGTCTTGCCAGGTTTTGATAAATGTGTTTAGAAAATGAAAGGGATACGGTTATTGTGTGGCTTCTGCTTATTGCAGGGCTGTGTTGCCATCTGAATTTCAGAGTGCTCCCAAGGGGTGCATATTTAAAATGTGAACTGTCAGGAGATCCTGACTGTGGCCAAACCTACTAAGATATGCCTCCCAATATCTCCCAAACTTTCTTTTCTTATTAGTCAGGTCATGTTGTGCTTAAATAGGATCTTAAGAAAGATACCTTATTCCCTGTAATAGCTGGTCACTAAAGTATGAAATGCCTGTGAGAGAGATAAGCTTTTCATTCTGCAAGTAGCACCACAACCTCAAAATGCAAATATCCCTGTGAAGATAGAGCCATTGATTTGAATACCTTCTCATAAGTAAATCAAATGAAATCTTATTTTAAATACTTTTTTTCTATTTTCTATTATTTATTTGTGTGGATATATGTGTATATGCATGATATGTATGTGTATGGGAACACACAGGCCCCAGTGAAGGTGTGGTGGTCAGAGAAAAACTTAGGGATGTCCCTTGTCTCCTTCTACCTTCCATTGAGACACCATCTCTTTTGCCGCAGTTGCTTGTGACTCTAGTTTCTAGGTTCTCCAGGCACCACCTCCCATTACTGTAGATGCATTAGAATTATATACATCTGTGCCATGTTGTATATATCTTTATGTGATGCCAGGGAGGATCAAGCTCATGTGTCAGGCAACCTTATAAGCAAGATTCTTTCACCACTGAGAAATCTTCCCAACCCTACAATCTTATATTTAAGAGTAACTATTTAATGCATTATGGGCAGGAGGCTATATACATATGATAGAGCAGAAGAAAGAAGAATGTAGCAGGAAGTGGCAAGCCACGAAAGGGAAGACGGTATGGTCTTTGAGAATGGGATTCCACGTAGCTTTTGCATAGGCATTGTGGTTGCATTGTCGTTCTGAATGTAGTGAGGTTTTGGAAGTGAGAATTCTTGGAAAGAAAGGAAGTTTTGGTGGACCCTGAAGTTTTTGGCAATATGAACAGCTTTCCACTTCAGCTCCACCCTCCTACCTCTTGGCAGACCTGTGAGATACATTGTAGAGAGTATCGATAATAAAGTAGATTCATCAATGTGAACCAAAGAGGGAAGGCAAGGTGAGACTGTGGGTGCTCTTAAAAGTAGAAAAAACAGATCAGGCATGAACGTCAAGGAAGAAAATCAGCCTCACTTAAAAACAAATCTTCCCTAAGGCCAGGCCTCTGACACACATTTGCTGATGTCTTTACATGAGCTGGAAGCTTAAGTGATGACATACACAGCTGGTCCTGTGCTCACTTATGATTTTTCAACTTTTGTTTTGTTTTGTGTTTTGAAATAGGGTCTCCCTATAGCTGAGGCTGGCTTGCAATTCACTAGGTAGTCTCAGGGTGTCCTCGAATTTATGGCAATCCTCCTATCTCTGCCTCTTGAGTGCTGGGATTAAAGGCATGTGCAACCATGCCCCACTAAATATTTTTGTTTGTTTATTTATTATTTATTTCTTAGAGAGAGACAGAGGCAGATAGAGACAGAGAATGGGTGCACCAGGTTCTGTAGCATCTGCAAACGAACTCAAGACTCATGTGCCACCTTGTGCACCTGGCTTACGTAGGTATTGGGGAATTGAACCTGGGACCTTAAACTTTGTAAGCAACTACCTTAACCATTGAGCCATCACTCCAGCCCCAATTTTTCAGCTTTAATATGTAGGTGCACAAATATACCTACAGAACTTTTTAGTTTTCAGTTTCAATATAGGCTTCCTTCAATACAGGAAACATTCAAAGCCTTATATAATAAGTTTAGGGAAAAATGAATTTGCCATAATGTAGGCTAATGCATATGTTCTTAGTCACTTAAAGTCAAACAATGCTAGCTATGATGTCTGGTGGGTTAGAAGCATTAACTTCATTCATTTCTGTTTATAGTATTTTATTTACTTAGACATAGCCTGTGATAAAATAAGGAGGTAATACACCTTGAAAGTTATGCTGCTCCTTGACTTAGGTAAAAATATATTTAAATCTATGTGCTACTACCTACCCATTTGTATGACTTTGGAACAATTTCCTAAAATATCACTATCTTTAACTTCAAAATATATACATTAAGCAATCTGGATCATAAGATAATTTGTTGTGTTGTTGTAGAAAGAACTACCACAGGGAAGTAGGAGGATTACTTGTGATTTGGAGGCCATTCTGGGCCTACAGAGTAGGCTCCAGGCCAGCCCAGGCTAGAGTGAGACCCTGCCTTGAATAAAACAACAGCAATAACAAAATAGAACTACCACAGGAAGAAATAGATCTAATTTAACAGATAATGGCATCATTATCCTTGTGTTGGTTAATCTTCATTGTCAACTTGACTGTATTAATAGTCACCTACGGAAGTATCCATGAGAGTGTTTCCAGAAAGGTTTGACTGAGGACAAAATATTGACCTTTACAGTGGGCTGGGTTCATGAATTGAATATAAGGAGGAAGAGAGCTAAACACCAGAGCTTATCCTGTTTCCTGACTGTGGATTCAGGATGACCAGCAACTCATGCTACTGCCACCACCTTGCTTCTGTGATCTTCACTCTCACACTGGGAACTTCCGTCACCCCTTCCTCCCTTAACTTGTTTACCTCAGCTATTTTGTCAGACCACTGAGAAAAAATAATACAATCTACACTACTATCATTGGATGAAAGCTCATTTAAAAATGTCCACAGGTATTCAAAGATGTTTCAGTTATATGCTGCCAAGTACATACATTGCAAATTTAATAGCTTATCACTTTGTTTAGTGAGTATTTTTATATTTACTTATTTATTTGCATATGTGTTTGTGTCCATACATGAGTGTGCCAGGGCTTCTTCCTTCTGGGAATGAATGCCCTGCCTGCTTTGTAAATGGCTTGGGAATTGAACCCAGAACCAACAGACTTTTCAAATAAGACCTTTAGCCACTGAGTATCTTCCCAGATCCAAGAATAAATATTATGAAATTTTGATAATGGCTGGAGAGATAGTTCAGCGGTTAAGACACTTGCCTGAGAAGCCTAACGACCTATGTTCAATTCCTCAGTCTCCACATTGTCTGCATTTGCTTGCAGTGGTTGGAGGCACTGACATATCCATTTTCTCTCTCTCTCTCTCTCTCTCTCTCTCTGTGTGTGTGTGTGTGTGTGTCAATTACTCTCCTTCTCTCACTCAAATAAGTAAATAAAAATGCTTCAAATTTTTTAAATACTATTTTGTTTATGTGCACACATGTTCACATGTGTGCATGTGTGCATTCACACATACATGTGGAGGTCAGATGTTGGTCTTTGACTGTCAATCTCTTTTATTCTTTGTTGCTCTCACTATGATCTTCTGGGGAAATTCTCCTGTCTCCACCCCCCCCCCATCTCACTGTCATATGCCATGGAAATATTGGGATTACAGAAGCCCACCAGGGCTTACAGAATTTTTGTGTGCATTCTTCAGAACAAATTCAGGTACTCCAGCTTGAGCAGTAGGAGATCAATCCACTGAGCCATCTCCCACAAAGAAATTTTTAAAGCGCTGCTCTGCTGGGAGGTAGTATAGTGAAGAGTTTAGCTTATGCTTTGATTCTAATAGGCTGTTTCCAGTGCTCATAACATCATCTTTTTAACTTCCTATATGCCTTAGTTTGTCATTTCATGATGTTTGCTCATTGTACCTATTTCATAACATTACTGGGAAGGTTAAATGAGGTGACACTTGCAAAGTGCCTGGCACAGGATTGGCTCAGTTTTGTTATTAATTCTTGTGGACTCTCTGTCATGTTGCTTCTTTACAGTGGACACCATAAAATGACATTGTGCGTGGGAACCATCTGTCACATACAGTATTCATTCCTCAACTCCCTTGGCATGCCAAACACATATGTTATAAATCATATCATGCAATTTATTAATTTTCCTGTTTGCAAATTCAGTGCAAATATTTGTCCAATTTTAGAAGACATCATATCCATAACATCTGTGTTTCTTGTTTTTCTAGTCATCTATTGCTAACCCTATCTATCTTCCTTTCACTTGGGGGAGAAACTTACTGCCAGAATTATAAGCAGGTTAGGTAAGACAATAGATTCCTGGAGAATTTTAAAACTGTAGCTCAAAAAAAAAAAATACCTGATGGAATCAATATTCTCTTTGTCTAATCCTTTATTAAATAGATACCCTTTCCCCAGTTACTTTTCATTTTTATTGCTTATTGAAACATATTGAAGCATGTATGTATGTATGATGTATGTATTTTAGGAGATAGTCTGAATTCAAGAAACATCTGGAATATGTTGATTGATAGTTGAAAAGTTAGAACACAGGATAGAATAAGTTTTGCCGCTAATGCTGCTGGTGTAAAATGCTCTTTGTGCGTGTGTGATACGTGTAGTGTGGTGAGGTGGATGCACATATGTGTTCATGTGTATCTCTTTGAGACAAGTCTCTCATTGAAACCAGAAACGTGATTTTCATAAGCCCCAGTGATTCTCCAGTCTTCCCCACCAACAGAAATTACAGGCATATATACCCTGGCCCAGCTGTTTAGCTGGGTGCTGCAGAATCAAACTCAGACAGTTTTAGGCCTGTCAAATCCCCATGCTTGTATAGCAAGTACTCAGACCCACTGAGACATCTCCCCCACTTAATTCTTTTAGTAATTTCATATATCTCACACATTTCAGCTTTAGTGAGATGTAATGTGCAAATGTGTTACCATTCCAATTTGTATAATAGGAAACCAATAGCTACTTATGTGGTTGAAACATGCATGAAAGCTTTTATGTAAACACATACCAAACAAAAAAAAATCATCGTAAATTAATGTTTTGCATTTAGCTTTTCATTTTAGGGTAGTGAATAGTGCAGTATTATCTGAGAGCCAAATCTGTTTTGTTGCTTATTTTTATAAATAAAGTTTTACTGTGATACAATATCACCACTATTTAATGTTTACCTTTGGTCCTACAAATGGCAAACTTGAATGGTTGTGATAGACTACTAATGGTTTTCAAGGTAGAAATATTTATGATCTGTTCCCTCACTGATCACTCGTTAAGCAGAATATGTTAAGAGTTCCTCCCATTTATAAGCAAAGTTTATCAAAATATTTAGTCATTTTTGTTTCATTTCACTTACGTTACTTTGTTGGCATAAAGTAATATGTTTTAAGTATGAGTAACATGGAATTATAAATATACATATATTATATATACACATATATTTATTTAACTGCATTTTCAGAATGTGTGCAGTGATCTTAGCCAAAGCCATTGGATAAATTACATACTAGCTGTGTGATCACTCCTTGCCCAGGTCTTCAGTTTGCTTTTGAAAATGGACTCTAATCATCTGGAGGCAGTCATCCTAGGTAGTGTTGGGACAGAAGCTGTCCAGATCATGTATTACATCTTTCTCTTCCTCAATGACTTGAAGAGTATTTTACAAACACGGAAAAAAATAAAACCTAGTATTTTCCTGGTTTGAAGCATTGATTATAGACTGCCTTGGTGTCTTAGTGAGGAAAACTAATAATTTCAACCTGTAAAATAACGCTTGGAACTGGAAAGATGGTTCACCAGTGAAAGGCATTTTGTTGTAAAGCTTAATCGTCTGTGTTTAACAAAAAATTTGGCTCATGTGTCTGGAATTTGTTAGCAATGGCAAGAGGCCTTGGTATACCCATACTCACCTTCTCTCATTCTCTCTCTCTCTCATAATTTAAAAAAAAAACTATTAAAATAACATTGTATGAACTTTTGTTTTGCCTATCATATGTAATCTCCCATGGATATATGAAAGTTAATATCGTATATGCTACAGTTTAGAGTGAATGGTGTGACCATCCTTCAGTGATTCATGTGACTGGCTGTTTAGTCCTTAGGGTGAAGACAGGGCAATTTCTTCTGCCATTTATGGAACTTCCCCTGATCTGTAAGCTTCAATAAATATCCCTTCCTCCATAAAAAAATAATAATTTGAAATAGTTTTTCTCTATCTTATTTGGTTATTTTTATTAATTGATTATATATGTATAAATTATTTTAGAAGCATACTTTACCACCCCAAACTATCTTCTTGAAAATTCTCTTAATAACCCACAAAATTACATCAACATTGCTGAAAACGTAATCAACTCCCTTTATCTGAATTCAGTTCCGGGTTTCCCAAAAGTCCAGGAGATGAGAAATGAGTCACAGAAATTGGTAAAAATTTCCACTATACACAGAGTTATATCTGCATATTTACAGTGCGATAGAGAATTCTGATTAAAAACAGCAACACACTGAATATAAAAGATGAATAAGCATGTGGTTGTCTTATAATACTATAATCTTAAAGATAAATGAACAGTAGGCTTAATAAAATAAGTGTGCTGGTTTTGTGTGATGTGTCCCACTTTGCTTGTGGGAGTGCTGTGGTGGGTAGACAGCATAAATGTTTTGTATTTGCTAATGTTAGGTCACAGATTCTAACCACATAGGATGGAGGAAACTGGGTTCTGTTAGCAGACTAACCATCTGGAATGAAGTTGACATCAGGCATGTATAAAAACATAGCTTCCTGTGTTCAGAAGGATTTTATGTTTCTTTCTTTTCCCTTATGCAATGTGTTGTATTAAAGAATGTTGAACTGGTATACATAATTATATACATAGTTAATCATCAATTGAATCAAAACTTTAAAATTACTGTATTTCTGATTTTTTTCCTAATAGAAGCTTTAATAATAAGATGTGACTATTACATGCTTTTCTTGCATATGATTCTTTTCATTTTTATGAATTATAAAACAATATGTCAATTTATCCATCATATTATTTGTGAATTATTGTGCTGTTATTATAGTTGTTCTTGTTACTAAATGTATTACTTACATATAGCACTTGTGGTCGTTCTGGTATATATATTTTAAATAAATTTGTCAATTTTTCTTAAGTGTAAGTCCAGGAGCGAAGTTGCCCTAGAAAATGTTAACAGTTTCCACACTCACGCTATTCTCCATACTCCCCAGCATTGCCATTAAATAGTCATTTTTTAAAATTCTGATGGGAATTTGATGCATCTTTCTCTGATGAATAGTGACATTCGTACCTGTATATGTGATTATTCACTATTTAAATATGCTCTTTCGTAGAGGCAAATTAAAGTATGCTGTCCATTTACATTGGATGATTTATATATTTCTTATGATTACTTAAGTTCCAAATGTTTGGGTATCATGTCATTGCCATTCTTTTAATGATTACCAGTTCAACAAAGGTACTATCTAGTCAAATACTACTTAGGTTGCAAATACATTGTTTTCTGTTAATAACTGTCTTTGAAATTTGTTGATTTTTATACAACCTATGAGTTGGTTCATGAAATAGGGTATGCACTTGAAAAGATTGTGCATTCTCTATTTGTTGAATATAGTGTTCTCAAAGCACTTTTATTGTTGAATAATATTATTCATTTCTTCTGTATCAGTGTTGGATTGTGTTTGATCTTCCATCATTTATTAAGAAAGGTTTGCTAAATTGTATGTATGTATTTGGTTTATCTCCTTAATTCTACAAGATGTTATTTTTATATTTTAAATAAATATTGATGAATAAATAACTTAATGTGTTCACCTTCATGTTGAATTTATTCTTTTCCAAAATGGAACATATCTATATATCCAAAAGAATAATGTCTTTCCTTGGTGTCTTTCTTTGTCTGACATTAATCAGTCTACAGTGAGACTTCCTTTTGATTAGCATGTTTCTATAGCTTAATGTTCTGTCTGTGTCTTTATATTTATAGTTATTGTGAAAACTGTAGAAGTGAGTTGATTCTTTTTACCAATCTAACAATATTTTTTTAGGTACCAGATGATAAGTCATCTATTTCTGGCCAATAAAATGGCAGATGCTTCGGATTGTGTGTCTTATATCATGTTATTTGTTTTGTATATGCTCCCCTTGTTGTCTTATTTTTTTCTTAACACTGTGTGGATTAAGATTCCACCTGTGTATTCTAATAAGTATCTTTGTTTTACTGCATTGTACTCTTTTAAATGAATCCTGTTGGTTATCTAAGAAACAGAAAAGAGGATGAAGGTAAATCTTATGATGCTTCTTTTAGGAAGGCCTGAATTCCATTCACTGAGGAAGGGGGTCTCATGATCTCCACTTCTAATAGGTCTCTCTCACTTCTTAATGGCATATCATTGGTCCTTCAATGATCATATCCACATTTCTAATTTCTCAGATGACACATCCAAATCATAACAACCTTCTTTCCTGAAAGGAGTATAATGTAGCTATACTAATATCTTATTATTATTTAGGTTATCATTATGGAAATCTATTAGTGTCCTTCCATTTGCTATTGAAAGTCTCTCTCTTTGAAGATAGGCTGTACTATGAGGGTATCTTTATACCTTAAAGACATGTGATCTTTGCCAAACAATTTAAAATAAGCTTTATCAGTTGTTTTCTTGTTTCTGAGAAAGGGGTGTGTTGTAGCTTTCAGCTCCAGATTACAGTTCACCTTGGCAGAAAGTCATGGCATCCAGGGTTGGTCATAATTAGTCTAACATTGTGGAAGTGAAGTGATGTGTCCTAAGTGCTCACTTTATTTTCTCCTATTTGTACAGTCTAGGAACTCAGACTGTGGAATGGTGCTGCTCAGAATTAGGATGGGGTTTCCCACTTCAATCTCATCTGGAAAACCAGCAAATAGGCCAAGAGATTTATTTCCACAGTGACCCTAAATCCTGTCAAGATAACAAGCAGTAATTAACCATTACAGTGCCCTTAGAGAAAATAATTAATATGACTATTAGAAATATGGTAGTTATTCCTTCATTTTCATTCATTTAAGTTATATATTGTCATCCTTTTCTTAAAAATATTAATGGAAAATTTCAAAAATCAGTAAATCACATATTTTAAATTGTCATTCTGGACTACATGATACAATCTCATGTTTTCTGCTTTGCCACAGATTAGATGTCAATCACCCTTTGGTCCAGACTCTCCACACTCTGCAAACTACTCAATCTGTGACAGGAAAGGTGGGAGAGAATGAGAACAAGAGAGTGGGAGACAATATACACATACCTTTATTTCAATGTTTTGCTGTATAATTACTATTTTTATTTATTATTGCCATTATACACTTAACTATGTTTAATTTGTAAATTCAATTTCATTGTAAGTTTTCATATGAAGAAATATATATATATATATATATATATATGCTTATATACTATATGTAATATATATTTATATCATATAATGTATACTTATATATATTATATCTTTATAGCCATCAGCATCTTCTAGGGTTTTTGAAATATATCCACCAGTGTGTAAGGAATGCATAATGTTATGATAGACATAACATAGATCCTATTAGGGATCATTTTGAAGGAGATGATGTTGTACTTGAAAACTATAAGAACAAAAGATTTTTCTTCATTACAGTATTTGCTTCTAATTGGAGCCCTTACTTATGACATGTGTATATAAATACATGCTTTTATGTCATATATATGCATATATGCATATACACACACATATATATATCCAAATATAAAATTTCTTCTTGATGTGGCATAACATTTAAACAGTATGTACTTGTTTAATTTATTGTATTTCATTAATTTAAAATTTGAAAGCTAGGAGACAATTTACCGGTATTATGCTTAGAGAGGTAATACATCTTAAATGATGGCATGGGTACAAGTATCCTGAGTAAAGGCAATAAAGTCTAATGATTTTGCTTTACTTATTTGAGTTAATAAGGATAATTTATTCATTTTATTATGTTTATTATATTTTTAATTAGTAAAGTTGTGATGTAGCTAGGTTTCAGAAAAATACAAATACTGTGATTATGAAAATTTGTAACCTTTATGTATATTCTGCAACTGGAAATGTTGCCCACTCTGGGAGAAGATCATCTCCCATCAGCTAATCCATTCCTTGAAAATTCCACACAGACCTCCCCAACAGACATGTCTCTTACTTGATTTTTGATCTAATCAAATGCTTGAAAATACAAATTAACTCTCACAGCATTACCCATATTCCATGTAGTTTTCAGCCTCAAAAAAGTCTTCTGGCCAAGAGTAAGAAATTAAATATAAGAATTTACTTTCGGAGCAGTGTTTCTAAAAGAACATTTATTTTTTGTTTATTTCTTTTTCATAAACTCAAATAGTGGGAATTTTCAGGTTATGCATATATTTTTCTAGGAAATGACAGATGCAAGTTTATCATTTTCTTATGCTTTAGAGTTTTAAAATCAAATATCTTTTCCATAGTTAACTTAAGACTGGCATTTGCCTGATCAGGAGAGAAAAGATTTCCACCCCCTGTAGTAGTTTATATTGATTTTGAACTTGACAAGATCTGAAAATCATCTTGGAAAATAGGTTCTGGGCATATCTGTGAGGAATTACATAAATTACTTTAATTAAGATATGAATTCCATTGTGTAGATATACCACATCTTAGTTATCCATTCTTCTAGTGATGGACATCTGGGTTGATTCCAGCTCTTAGCTATTACAAATTGAGCCGCTATAAACATGGTTGAGCAAATCTCTTTAGTCTGTGGTTTGAAGGTTTTAGGGTAGATGCCCAGTAAGGGAATAACTGGGTCTGTTGGTATCTCTATACTCAGCTTTTTCAGAAGTCTCCATATTGCTTTCCAAAGTGGTTGTACCATCCTACATTCCCACCAACAGTGGATGAGTGTTCCTACTTCTCCACATCCTCGCCAGCATTTATTTTTATTTGATTTTTTGATGCTTGCTATCCTTATTGGGGTAAGGTGGAATCTCATAGTTGTTTTAATTTGCATTTCTCTGATGATTAGGGATGCTGAACATTTTCTTAAGTGTATGTTTGCCATTTCTATTTCTTCCTCTGTGAACTGCCTGTTCAGCTCTTTGCCCCATCTTGTGAGTGGGGTGTTTGACTTCTTACTGTTTAGATTTTTGAGTTCTTTGTAGATTCTAGAGATTAGTCCTCTATCAGTTGGATAACCCACAAATATTTTCTCCCATTCTGTGGGTAATCTATTGGCTTTGCTAATTGTATGCTTGTCTGTAAAGAAACTCCTCAGCTTCATGTGGTCCCATTGGTTGAGTGATGGTTTAAGTTCATGAGCTACTGGGGTTTTGTTCAGGAAGTCTTTTTCCATTCCTATATCATGGAATGTACTTCCTAAATTTTCTTCCAGTAGTATTCGAGTTTCTGGTCTTATATTGAGATCTTTGATCCATTTGGACTTGAGTGTAGTGCATGGTGAAATGTGTGGGTCAAGTTTTAGTTTCCTGCATATGGTTATCCAGTTTGTCCAGCACCATTTGTTGAAGATGCTGTCTTTTTTCCAGCGTATATTGTTTGGGCCTTTATCAAATATCAAGTAGCTATAGTTGCTTGACCCAAAGTCCGGGTCCTCAAGTCTATTCCATTGATCTATAGTCCTGTTTTTATGCCAGTACCATGCTGTTTTTATTACTATGGCTTTGTAATATAGCTTTAGATCAGGTATGGTGATGCCTCCAGAGGTATTTCTTTTGCTGAGGATATGTTTGGAAATGCGAGGCCTTCTGCCTTTCCATATGAAATTTGAGATCATTTTTTCTATATCTGTGAAGAACACTGTGGGGATTTTAATTGGTATTGCATTAAATCTGTAAATTGCCTTTGGTAGGATTGTCATCTTCACAATGTTAATTCTGCCTATCCAGGAACATGGGAGGTCTTTCCATTTTCTCAAGTCCGCCTCAATTTCTTTTTTGAGTGTTTTTATGTTTTCATTGTATAGATCTTTCACTTCCTGGTTAACGTTATTCCAAGGTATTTTATTTTTTTTGTCGCAATTGAAAATGGGACTATGTCCCTTATTTCTTTTTCTGTATCTTTGTCCTTTGCATAAAGGAAGGCTACTGATTGAAGCAACGCATGGTCTAACCTACTTAGCAGCAAATAACTTATTGTGATGCCCACACAAGTGCAGTGGTGGCACACAGCCATGGTGGGGAACCAACTGCTCTCAATTTGGCTAACTGATTCCCTCACTGGTATGGGACCCATAGCTGGAGCTGGGAAACAAGTCAGAACCATATCCAAACATAAGCCCACTCTCCAGTATCAAGCTACTATCAATTGTGGGCTACAAGAGGGCCTACACCTATTAAATTATCTATAAAAAAAAAAGTAAGGGTTATCTCATTTGTCCTGGTGCTAACTTACTCTCCGTTGGAGAATCTGCTTCTCTTTTTCAGATAGATGTAGACCCTAAGGAGAGAGCCACCCCATCATACCTCCAAAGGGCCCCGGCTGAAACTAAGAAAACTTCGAGAAACAAGCAAGGGGGCTGTTTTCCTGATGAACCGGACACCAGCACAAGGGGGAAGGAGATCAGCATAGAGAAAAATCAACTCCTACCAAATCAGAGAGCCAGAGCCTCAGAGGCCCTCAACACCTCATCACTGAAGCAGACCAAAAATGAACCCAACATGGCTCAGGGAAATTTTGCGGAAGAGGGGGCGGAAAGAATGTCAGAGTCACATGTTGGGTCATGATATGCAGAGACATTTAGCTTACCCATAACTGTGGGCTAACTCCACAATGCATGACCCGTATACCTCAACAAGGAGGGGCCAAGGGGAGGGGGTAGGTCACGGATGAGCCTAATAATGGTACCAAACTGACTGTATTTGCTGAATACAGAACTGACTAATAAAAAAAATAAATAAATAAAATAAAATAAATAAATAAATAATAAAAAAAAAGATATGAAGACCCACTACTAATGATGGTGGCACCATTCCGTGGGCTAGGGTTTTGGACTGTATAAAAAGAAGGCAGTTATCTGAGCACCAACATTCATCACTGCGCTCAATCACTGTGACTACAGGGTGGCCATCGTGACTTCTCTGCCTTGATGTACTGATCCCTGGAACAGTAAGTAGAAATAATCCTCCTTTCCTTTAGCTACTTCTTGTCAGGTATTTGGTCATAGAAATGAGTGAAATAACTAATATGCCCCTATATACCAGCACTGGCAAAAGGACCTGCAAGTGTTGTAGGGTTCATTGAAAAGTACAAGTTAGGGCTTCTGGTTTGAAAGTATTAACGATTTTGAAGAAATGGAGGAAAAATATTGGCTATAACATGTTTGTCATAAAGCTGGGGTCAGAGGACTCACCTGAAGGATGACCCTAGTTTGAGGCTGACTTTACACCAGAGTAAGAAGCAAAGTCTTTATGCCTAAACTGTGCTTCTTCTTAAGTTAAACCTCATGCAAGGGAAGGACAGAGACAAATGTCCTTGGTTGATTGTGAGCTATGGGCCAGCAAGTCCCTGTATTTTCTTCCTCTCTCACAGCATCCCCGAGAGGCCAAGTGAGACAGAGCCAAGAAGTGTGTTCACATTATCAAGATCATTCTCATGTGTTTCTCACTCTGGCCCTCTGCATTCTTCCACCATGTCACCTCCCCAGTTTGGCACAGTTGAACCTTTTATATTTATACATGAATGTATATCTGGAAACCTTCTAGTGTGTGGCAAATCAAGGAAAAGCTTGGATATCATTTTAAAGTTCTTTGCAACCCCTGGCTTGGGTGATCCTCAAATATAGAATAAAAACAAGTTTGGCTAAGGAAATTGGTTTCTCAGAAACTGTTCTGTATTTAGGCTATCTTATTAATCAGCAAAAGGTTGCTTCATGTTTCTTACCTGACTCTCATTAGTTGGTCAGACATTTTATCTATAAAAAATAAAATAGCACCTATTCACTCTTTTTTAAATGCCTATTGGGATTTCTATTGTATTCTTTTTATTTGAGAGCTACAGACAGAGAGAGAAAGAGGCAGATAGAGAGAGAATGGGTGTTCATGTTCCAGGGCCTCCAGCCACTGCAAATGAACTCCAGATGCATGCACCATCTTGTGCACCTGGCTTATGTGGGTCCTGGGGAATACAAGCCTCAAACTGGGATCCTTAGGCTTCACAGACAAGCGCTTAACTGTTAAGCCATCTTTCCAGCCCCCTCTTGGGATTTTTAATCCCATGTCTCTAAGAGGAATAACTTAAAGTCTTTCCAAGCACTCCTTTAACAAATAGAATTATTAACTTTTAAAATTATTTATAAAAAATATGAAGCAAACTAACTTTCCCTCTCTTTGGATATATAATTAATTGAGTTCATATAAATTTTATTTTTTATTTTATTATTTATTTGTTTATTTTGGTTTCTCAAGATAGTGTCTCACTCTTGCTCAGTCTGACCTGGAAGTCACTCTGTAGTATCAGGGTGGACTCGAACTCATGGCGATTCTCTTACCTCTGCCTCCCCAGTGCTGGAATTAAAGGTGTGTGTGCCCCTATGCCTGGCTTAAATTTTAAAGAATGCCATGCAATATCTTTCTGGACATGAATGGGAATATATATATATATATATATATATATATATATATATATAGTTTCTCCATTTCTTTTTTAATATCTTTACTTATTTATTTGCAATCAAAAAGAGATAGAAGAGAGATAGAATGGGCATGCCACACCTTCCAATTGCTGAAAAAGAATGTGCCACTTTGTGCATCTGGCTTTATGTGGGTACTGGGGAATCAAACTCTGGTTGTAATCCTTTGCAAGCAAGTGCCTTAACAGCTGAGCCATAGATACAGCCCTCAGTTTATGTCAGTTTTTGTCAAGTTCAATTTTAAATCAAGCAGAGTTCAAGATCATAACAACCCAGTAAACTATGCAATGAATTTTCACTCATTCTCACACCTGGCATATATCTGTTAAGAATATAGTTTATTCACATATTTAGGTAACAGTTAAGGATAAACAAGGGGAAGAGGTTGGTAATGGTATTGTATGCCCGTATTCCTAGCACTTCAGTTGTAGAGACAAGATGATCAGGAATTCAAGGCCAGCTTCAATTATATAGCAAGACTGAGGTCAGTCTGAGTTATGTGAGACCTTCCCTCAACAACCCAAACTAAAACTGACAGAAAAACAGAGAGAGAAAGAGAGAGAGCGAGCTCAAGCAAGAGAAAGCAGAGAAAGTTGACAATAAGACAATATTCTGGATCTTAGTTTACAGTATAATAAAACTGCACAAGAAGTGTTTTATGCAATGACACTTTCAAGGAGTGATGCAAAGGCTGGGCATTGACTTCTAAGCTTCTAGAACTTGTTTTTTTTTTTTTTTAAAGAAAACAATAATAAACTATCTAGCTTCTGATCTTGTTATTGCAGAAAACATTGACTAAGATATTTCTCAAGTAATTATCTTGGACTCTAAAATGATGTGCTTCCCCAGTTTCGTAGGTTTGTAGGATATTCAGATATGTATGATCTGAGCCTCAGAGAATCTTTCTCTAAATGATGGAAATGGAGCTTCTAACCCTAACTATGCCTCACTAATCAAGCTGTAACCTATGGGCCTTGAAGAGAGTTTGAGAAGGACGAAGGGAAATTAATAAATCAATCAGTCAGTTAATCATCAATTAGTAGAAAATGTGTGTAGAATTCCCTCTAGCTACCAGACATGGTACTTGAGATTTAGAAGTGAACTCTTATAGTGCTTCCAGACCAGCAAAATCTACACCTCTGGAGGTGGCTATGGGCTTTCTTGACTATGCGACCTTGCAAAAGATGAAGTAAAGCTGAGAAGAGGGACACTATAAAGTGAATTCATTACTTCTTGACTCAGTAGTTCCCAAATTTGCATGTGAATATTTACACATATGCAAGAACATACACCCACCCACCACTCCCACACATACACGCACACATGCGCACACACACACAGAGGAATTAAGGCTACTTTGTCTAAATCTTAGTTCCTTGGGTATAGATTTTAACCAGTGGTGCTTTGGAGACAATTCCTACAGAAACCTAATTACTAATTTTTTAATGGATTTTTGTCAGGAGTTTTGCATTATAAACTGGGCAAGTGAGATTGCATAAGCATGGATATCTATAGATGGGGCAATTCACAGCCTGTCCCCTCACCCCACCACACAGCTGGCTGTTAACTTTTGACGGGCATACCCATGGCCTCCAATCCTCAGGAAGGCTCTCCTCCGCCCCCTCCCAGTGAGCACTAATGAAACAACACAAACAGGCTGCATTTGGAGGCGCTCACTCGGGTGTCAGGGGTCCACTTGGACAGAAGAATGAGTTTGAGGAAAAGGTGGCTATATCCTCGTTTGTGCTATGGGATAAATGTCATGAAGAATTCCCCCGAGCTTTTGCAGAGTGGCTGATCCTCCTGGGCCGACTCCTGGCTGATTTCCTAGGTCACCACTTGCTGCTTCCTGCTCAGGGCTCCCACTGGAGTCTGGGAGCACTGATTTGGCAGACCAGATGCTAAATGTAGGGCCACAGCCCGCAGGGTGCGTCACCACACTGCTCGTGCTGCTTGCTCAGCTCAGAACTGTGCTCATTCATTTTCATGCAGCAGCTGTGCAGGACCACATTTGCCTTGTGTCCTAGTTTCATGGTGGATGTTGAGAATGTGTCATCCAGTAGCTTCTCCAACCTAATTCCTTAAGGAAGTTCACCTAGCTATGGATAGTCACGTTATAATCCTATGCTTAAAGTTCTGCCATAGATGACACCTCGGCACTTTGTATTATTTCTTTTCCATATCCCATTTGCTGTATTAACATATATAAGTATGATAATTAGCATGATGCATGCTTCTGTTTCATTTTCATGCCCCTCTATGGTGGATTTTATTTTATTCATGTATTTTTCATAGTTTCTTCCTACATAGACAGTGGGATGAATCTTGATGCCTGTCTTGACCACTCCTGTGTTAGGCCTTTTGCAGCTCCTGTGCTGGACAGACTTCATTCTTTCACTCAGTGTTGATTTCAGTATTGGCTTGTTGAGAGTGCTGACCTTGTTGCAATGGTCTTTACAATAAGACCCATGTTCTTAACTTCTCTGTATTATTCTGTCCTCACCACTCTTTATTCATAACCCAATATTCCTTGAAACATTCCCTTTATAAGGCTCCCACAAAGGTGTATGTGATCTATATGTTCTTCATTGACTTCTGACATCATCTGCATCTGTGCCTCAGCAAGTGAAACAAAGGGTGCTTCTTCTGTTTTTTTGCATATATGTTTGGTGTATTTCTGTGTGTGTGTGTGTGTGTGTGTGTGTGTGTGTGTGTAGTCCAGAGACTGTCCTGTCATTGGGTGTCTTCTAGGATTAGTCTCCACATTATTTGTAAAGACAGCTTCTCTCATTGGAACCAGATTTGGAACCAATCTAAATAGTCAGCTTGCACTGGCTATCTCCTGTCCCTTCCTCTATAGCACTGGGATTGCAAGTGGGCTGCCATGCCCCCTCCCTCTGGCATTTATCTGGGTTCCAAAGATCTGAACTCAAATCCTAACAGCAAGCACTTCACTGACTGAGCCATTTCCTAGCACCAGGATGGACTCTTTTTGACATCTTGCCAAATACATTAAAGAAAGAAGGAAACATAACAAGTCAGACCAAAGAACAATATGAAATGAGCAGCATGTGATTGCCCAGCCTATCTTGTTTGATGACAAATTTTAATGGAAATCTCAAGCTGTTCTTGTGAAAAAATATTTGTTGCTACCAATCTTTAAATAGAGTGTCCTAGTTTCTATTTGTGATTTTCTTTCTTCCTTCTTTCTTTCTTCCTTTCTTCCTCCCTTCCTTCCTTCCTTCCTTCCTCCCTCCCTCCTCTCTCTTTCTTTCTTTCTTTCTTTCTTTCTTTCTTTCTTTCTTTCTTTCTTTCTTTCTTTCTTTCTTTCTTTCTTTCTTTTCTCTTTGTCTTTCCAGGAAACGTCTTGCTCTAGTCCAACTTGACCAGGAAATCTGTAGCCTTAGGCTGGCCTTGAACATCATGGCAACCTCCAAACTCATCCTCTCAAGTGCTGGGACTAAAGGTGGGTGCCATCATGCCTGTTTTTTTCTTGATGCTCATTATTTTTAAACATTTTTATTGAAGCTTTCATAAATATAAACAATATACAAGATAATCATAATATCCTACAACCAACCTCTTTTCCCCTTCCCTAGTCTTCCCTCCAATGAATCTCTGTCTCTCTCTCAACTTTTTTGACTGATTACAAATTTTATTGTTTTACCCTATAGGGAGCTGGTCATATTTCCATCTTGTAATGCTCTTATATCCTCATTCCTTTCCTCCAATCTACTGAGGGCCCTCCTCGGTGAGGTCATTGATCCTCGCCATGGGGTCATGAATTCATCAGTCTTTAGTGGGGGAGACAATGTCATAGAATACTTCCCACACTGTGGCACTGACAATCTTTCCACATCCTCTTCCACAAAGTTTCCTGAATCTTGGCAGGTGTGCTATAAAATTACTTGAGTGGTAAGCTTTCTTTAGTTTCTGAATTTCTGCTTTGAGATATTTTGGGTGTCCTCAGTGTTTAACACCATCTCCATAGAGCAGGTTTTCAGGCTAGCAGTGAGAGCAATGCTCATGTTTAGAATATCACTTCCTTTGTAATGTCTTGGGGACCCTAGCAGATGTGATGAGGGAGGGATATTTTGTACAAAGGAGTTGGTTATCTTTTCTTGTTGTGTTGATGGATATTGGTTCTCTCCAGTTTTCACAGCTTTCTGTAAAACAATAGTGATTCTCAAACCAAGAGTAAAAAGGATTAAAGAGGAAAAAACCTAGTCATTTAGGACATATTTGGATGGTATAGCCACTCTTCATAGCCAAAGGTCAGTGGGAGCTTCTCTCAGGAGTCTATGGCCCTCCCATCCATGGCATTCTGACTTGGTTTACAAAGCCAGGTATGAGTTCCCTCCCACTGAGCAGGCCTTATATATAAACAGAGAACTGTTAGTTACCCTTGTATATTATGTGCCACTATTGCATGGAGTATTCAATTTTTCCAGTTGGTTGATATCATAGCTTGCAAGGTCCTCTGTTTGTTCACCCTGTTGGTAGTTATTATTACCCAGCAGCTACACAGCACTTTCCAGCACTACAAGGGCTAGCTTCTCATATCTGGTTCCTAACTTGGAACAGCTTCAGTCAAGAGTATTAACATTGGACTAGATTGAAGCTAGGAAAAAGGAGAAATAGGGAGACAGGTGCTGCAGTTATTTTCTCATTGCTGAAATGAACAGCAGAACAGAAACAGCTTATAGGAGAAAAGGGCTCATTTCAAACATACATATTCCACTGGAAGCTTCATTATGACAAAAAGTGGCTCATTTTAGCATCCACAGCAGAGAGACACCACAAATAGCCAGCAAGCATGAACAGCCAGAGCTCCAAGTGTTCTCTCTTTATACCTTAGGGCTGGAATACAAGATCCATCTCCCTTGACACCTCCAGCAGCCTACTGGAAACTTAAGTATGAAGCTTAACCCTAATTAAAACTCCCCGAGGCTATGGAGGACATATATTCATATTCAAACCACCACAGGAGGGGAGGGAAGGGGTTACTGGACAAGCTAGTTGAAGTTCAGTCTTTGTATCTGTTTCTCATTCATTGACCCGATATTTTAAAGCATGGGAAAGGGATCATTTTAATACCAAAGGACTGAGATAGCTAAGTTTAATTTGAACATTATTTTGTTCCAAGGATTTCCCTCCTCCAGTCTTACTTTCTATCCTTCCAACAGCCCTCTCCTCCCCCCCCCCACCACACACAGACAAGCCCTCTCTCTCTCTGCTTTTCAATTAGATGGACAAACAAGAATTGCCTTATGTTGTTAACATTAGATAAGGTTTTTCTTTCCCTATATCTGAGGACTGTCTTAGAGATAACAAACCAGACCTATGGGCTAGAGACTTTTTTGGATCTAATACAATGTAGACAAGGGTTGATCATTTAATTTTTGATTCATCAGCTGAGGAGCATAAAATGAAGGATGCACTAGATTTTACCACATTCAGTTCTTTTTGAAAAACTATATTTGCTTAAGAGAGAGGCAGATAGAGAGAAAGAGAATGGGCACGCCAGAAAGTCCCGATGCATGTGCCAACTAGTGCATCTGGCCTATGTGGGTCCTGGAGAATTAGCCCTGCGTCTTTAGGCTTTGTAGGCAAGTGCCTTAACCATTAAGCAATCTCTACAGCCCCCATATTCAGTTCTTTAACTATATTTAATGTATCTCTTGCTAGGTAACCACAGCTATTAACCAAAGTTAGCATCTAACCTGTTTTATTATTTTAAATTAAAATGTCTTCTCATTATTAATATAAAAGTAAGATAACATGTAACATAGACCATGAAACTTACAAAATCAAAAACATCATTCTCTGACCACTTATAGGAAAAATGAAAACATAATCTATGCTGATCCATAGAGCAAACACTCCTTCCTTTGCAGTGCAACAAAACATGGGCTACTTGTCAACTACAGCCCATTCTAATTATATGATGCAGGAGAAAATAGTGACCTTGAGGATTACTGAAATTAGATTCCAGGGGTTATGCACCACTTTTTATTGTTAGTATTTCATTATTTTTCCATAGGAAGAAGTAAATAAGAGAAATATAAAGAACAAAAAGATATCTATTTCTAAGTTAACAATTGAGGCAGGGATATATATATATATATATATATATATATATATATATATATATATAATGATCAGTTTTCCAGTATGCATGGGTGATTCCTGAACATCTAACTGCTACAGCTTACAGCTTACTAAAACAAAAAAAAAAAGTCTCAGTAACAAGGATCATATCATATGCAGTCCAATCTAACAAATGGTAAGAATTTAGATTAATTCTGTGGACATTACTGATTACTGAAGATACAGAGGAAACACCTGTTCTTGAATTTTAAAAATTTATGTTTTCAGGGAGCTTTTAGTTCCATCTGTATGTCAACTCTGAATTAGGCTTTTTTTTTCCTGTTTGGAACAAATAGTGAAATAACATCTCAAAATTTGAACCTACTGAAAGGTTTGACTTTCTGTGACAAACTATGCTCACATAAAGTGGTCATTGTATTCATAACTTTAGAATCTAACTCTTACACATTGCTTAAGTGTAAATTTTTGATAATCATTGTTGCAGTCACGTTCACATTGCTGGTAAAAATCAACCAACCAAGAGTAGCTTGTAGGGAAAAATGAGGTTTATTTTGGCTTACAAGCTCCAGGAGAAGTTCCATGATGGCAGGAAAAAAAGATGGCATGAGCAGAGGGAGAACATCATCCCCTGGCCAACATCAGATAGAAAATAGAAACAGGTGAGTGTGCCAAACCCATGGCATGGAGAAACTGGCTATAATACCCATAAGCCCACCCCAAACAATACACTGCCTCCAGGAAGTGGAGTTCCCAAATTTCCATCAGCTGGTATCCTAGCATTCAGAACATCTATGTTTATGGGGGATGCCTGAATCAAACCATCACATTCTGCCCCTGGCCCCCATAAAGTGATAACAATACATGATGTAAAATTCAGTACATTCATCCAACTTTAAAAAGGTATTCTAACTTAGCCATAATTCCAAAAAATGCCCCCCAAAACCCATAATGGCACAGAATAAACATTCACACTACAAAAGATGGCATAGCAAAGAAATATTCAAAAAATACAAGATTTAAAACAATTAGGACAAATATCAAACTCTGTAGCTTTAAGTCCAACAACTCAAGCCAGTGACAAGCCCCCAAGTCCAATAATTCTAACCAGCAGCAAGTCTCTCGAGTTCCAATTCCACCCCTCCAGCTAAGCTACTCACAGTCCTGAAACACTTCATCTGGGCCAGCAGCTCTCCCTGACAGCCATCATGTGGTCCCAGGATCTCCACTGGGTCTCCACTGCAACCCACGGTTCATCCTCATGGTTCCACAGGGTCTCCATGCAGGCATCCTACAAACCTGCTTCACACTGCCCATGGCCATTTCCAAAGCACAAGACTGTGTTACAAACTCAATCAACCTCTCTTTCCTGTATTTCTTATACTCCACAATACCAGACAGGGTGCCAATTTGTTAATCCAGGGGAATTAAGTAGACTTTGAAGAACAAGACACTCCTTGAGCACTCAGGCCCCTTCAAAAGAGTCTATATTCTTCCTAGCTTGGTCTCAAAGGTTGCAATCTTTCAATTGCAGCTGAATGGGCAGCAGTTCACCCAAAGATTTTTCTTTCTGTGCCATATCCCTCTGTTCACACCAGTTCATTTCTATGCAAAGCAACCCTGCACAACTTCTCAGGACACAGGCATAACAGCAAGCCTCTCACACAAACTGCTAGCCCAGTCCAAGAAAAGCTCTTTCTCACCCTCATAAGCCAAACCTCACTGTCCATAGTTCTTACTGCATTCAGGTTGGTCTTTCAACTCTGACCAGAATAGTCCATCAAGCTATGATTATAGCACTGCAAGGTATGTCTTAGACCAAGGTTTCAAATCCTTCTACATTCCTATTGAAAATCAGCTCCAAAATGCCAAAGCCACACAGTTAGGTGTCTAACAACAATCCCAGTCCTAGGTACCACTGATGCAGTCAGGTTTGCATTGCTGTTACAAATCACCTGATCAAGAGCAGCTTGTGGGAAAAAAAGAGGGTTATTTTTGCTTATAGGCTCAAGGGGAAAGCTGCATGATGGCAGGAGAAATGATAGCATGAGCAGAGGGTGGACATCACCCCTGGCCAACATAAGGTAGACAATAACAACAGGAGAGTGTGCCAAACACTGGCAGGAGTAACTGGCTATAACACCCATATGCCTGCCCCCAACAATACACTGGCACCAGGAGACGTTAGTTCCTAAATCTCCATCAGTGGGAACTTAGCACTCAGAACACCTAAGTTTATGGGGGTCTCCTGAATCAAACCACCCGAATCATAATCCAAAGAACGTCCTATTTCATTTCTCTAGTTAGCATAATAAGGGTAATCATAAACTCTAGAGCAAATAGAAAAAGGCCATTCAGCATGATGCCTAGTTAGTTTAGTATTCTTCCTGATTTTTAGATTCTAAAGGGAATCATTTTAAACAAGATTATAAATGCTGTTTTCATTTCTTGCCATTGAAGTTTGAAATATGGATACTCAATACCTTTTAAAATGTGTTTCTCTGAGGTGGTCTGGTTACTAACAAGGTTTATTAGCCAAGCTATCAATAAATAAGAAGTTTCTGGTTTTGTATGTTATTTTCTCATCAAAACTTTTGAAATTGAAATCTGTATAAAAGCCTAGGCTAAGGTAGAAGTGCATTCAGTGGTCTGATAATTCCTAGTGAGTTCATAAGCAGACTTTATGAACTGTCATGGAAAGGTATGTCATGAATAAATGCATTCTAGGGAAAAATACAAACATAAACATTCCCAGAGAGAGTCATGCTAAATAGATATAAAATACTTCTCAACTCCTTGTTCTATACAAGAATAAACTGAGGCACCAATGCTGTTGGCAGTCATAATCATTCAAGTAATTGGAAATGCAATGTCTGACCAAAATGAAAGCTATTCACTGCCAAGTCTAAGTCTGTTTTCATTCAAATGCAAAGGTTCAGATAATTCTCAGATGGAGAAATATAAGTTTTTCTTTGGATAACCATTCCAGAATGTGATAAATTGTCACATGTAGCTTGGAAACCAACCTTGGTCTTCTATATTCCCAAGGCTGAGCTGGGTTCATTATTGTAGTGAAAATATTAACAGATGATGTCATAGCTCTAAATATTTATATTTAAACATACAAAATTTTGAATTTTGTTAAAAATTAACTATCATTTGTCATCTGTAGACAAATTAAAACCTGTGCCAGTCTAATTAGTAATCAGGAGCATGGTGATTATCATTGGCATACGAACATGGAAAACTTCTCCAGAGTAAAATAATGCCACACTGCACTCTTCTGAGTCTTTTTTTTTTTTTTGTCACACTGACAGTGTTAATAGTCTAATGACATAATACTAGCCATTCTGTTTTAGGCTTTGGAAATTTTAATTTTTCATCTTTAGCAGAGGAATTTAATCTGTCATATATCATCTGTTATCAATTCATCCATCCATGCTGCTACCCATCTATCTATGTTTATGTATCTATATATCAATGCAGCTTTGCGCATATATCATAACAAATCTCTCTACCTCTCTATCTACTATCTATCCATCTATCATCTATGTACAGGATAATGGCCACATCAAAGAAATATCTTTTCCAAATATTAGTGGTGTCAACTTTAGAAATTCTGCTCTATACTTAAGGCTAGATCATGTATAGTTTTATAAGCTATGGAAATATGCTTGGCCTTTATAAAAGTATATATATGGGAAGATATTTGAGAAGACAATAAATAGAATAAATTTATTTTATTTTGTATGTATATGCATGTGGTAGCATGCATGTATATATGTATTGGCAGGGGGTGCACACGTGTATGTGTGTGTGGATATGGGGGCCAGAAGTTGACAATAGATATCTTTCTTGATCACTTTCCATCTTACTTATTGAGGCAATGCCTCATTTTAGCCCAATTTGGCCCATCTAGCTGTCCAGCTTGCCTTAAGAATCGCCCATCTTCACTTTCCCAGTCCTGGGGTTGCAGGTGGGCCACTATGTCTGACATTCATGTGGATTCTGTTAATCCAAACTTAGATCCTCATGCTTGTGTGGCAAATGCTTTCCCTAGTAAGCCACCTCCCTAGCCCTCTATTTTGTAAGACACCAACCTAGCTGATCTAGGAAGAAGCAATAAAAGGAAGTAAAAATGGAATGATGGAGAAGATCCAGACTCATACTCATGGACTGTTCAACCTCAAAAAGCATGAATCAAATATGCATCTAATGTTTATAGATTTCCCAGTGTGTGGTATTCTTTTATAGCAACAGAAAACTAGTTAAGACATAGGGTAAAGTATAGTCTGTAGTTAAAATAATATTTTATAGGAAGTTGATAGATTACCAATGTGTCTTGCTAATACCAAGCAATGCATGTTTGTTTGCTCCTATAAGGATCTGCATATAAATGAGAGTGGAGAAAGGTCATGTTCACACTAGTAGCGTGTGCATGCAAGAGGCAGTAGAGGGAAGAATTGAGAAGGTAAACTTTAGAATAGTAGCTCTGACAGATGGGGTTAGCCCTCTCCACCATTGGGTGGATATAAGGGCCTATAATAATAATTGCTGAAAAGGATAGAACATTCCTTAATTGTTTTCCACGGCTCCTTCTTAAAGCAGTTTCCTATGCCGAGAAGAAATTGCTATAAGAATAAAATCAAAATGAAGCAGTAAACGGACAATAAAGATTAAACAGAAGGTTTAGTGCCAATTTATAGAGGGTGACAGAGCCTGAACATCTCAGAATAAAACACTTTATTTTTAAAAACCATACACCTATAGCAGAAGAGGGATATCTATGAGGTTTCACAAGCTTTTCTGAATCTTGCTTCTTTCTGACTGTCCAGAATTACTAGTTTCAGATAAAAGTTTGTAGTGATAGAGTCTCAGTATCAAGTGTTCACTGAATGTAGATAACTGAGAATGAGACGATGCATGGGAATGAAGAAATACAGTGACTAATAGTAGTAGCTTCCTTCTTAAGATCTAGGACCTCACCATCCATAGGCTTTTGGTTAGGTTTTCAGTACTATGTATGAACTTTCTCATACACACACACACAAAAAAAATCCATCAGAAAACAGTTGGTTACTCTCATAACAGTCCTGCACCAGTGGGCACATTCTCTATGACTGATTGGTTGTGTAGCTTTTAGGGTTCACTGCTGGATGAGGTGGTTGATGACTTTTTACTCCAGTAGTCAACATTGCACTGGTTGGCACTATGATGGGGAGGACACTTCCAGTTCCATTCTAGCTTTACTTCTCAGTGTCCTACAACTGGATCAAGTGGCCTTCAGCAACAGGGACTTCCTATCTAGTTCTGATGGAAAAAACAAAAAACAAAAAACAACAGCACTTGCGATAACCTGTATTGTTTGGGTGGGGGTGGGGGTTTAGGAGTCTCCCTGATCAACAACTCAATGGGAAATGTCATACTCTGGGCATTGGGATTTTCCTATTCTAGCATATGACTTGTGGGAGCAGCATTATCCACCATGTAGGGTAGTTCTCTTCAATCTCCTTTTTAAATAATATGTTTTTAATTAGCTAATAAAGAAGTAGATTACCATAATGACTTTTCATATGCCTTTAGTTTAAGTCATAAGTCCTTTTTCCTTTCCACTGTCATCCCCACTCCTATCCCCACTTAAACCCTTCAATCCCCAGTTTTCTGCATTTTAACTTTTCCTCCCCTTAAGCTCCTCTCTCCCATGACCCATTATCAAAGGCGTCTGCAAGCCATATGCCTGGTTATATAAATGCTATTGCATTGAGAATAATCAATCAATTTGTGTGCTTGGCTCCTTGTACGTTGTGGTGAAGAACAGCTGCCGAGGCAGTGACTTTATAAGCTCAGCAGATACTTTATTTAGCTACAAGTTGTTTTCAAAGTTCTGTGGAAGGCTTGTACATTTCCCATCATCTCAGTTTCAGCAAGTACTTAGCCAACTAAACATATATCATAGGACTCCTTGTTCATAAGTGTGTTAGACTGTTTTAATGTTAATTTTGTAGCCTTTGGATTTTGTATTAGCCATAATTAAAAGTTTGAGTATATAACTCCAGCACACTTGTTTGTTATTTGTATTTCGTTTTATTATTTCTGTCCTTTTGTGAAGACACATCATGAACTGGAAGGTGTGGGTGTCCTTCACATCTACATTAACTCTAATGCATTTTTTTTTTGTGTTACAAACCAAGATTTTCTACTATCAAGTCAATAGTTCATACACTATATCAGTTTTTTTTTTTCTGTATTTGTTGGATGGGATATCCAGCCAAAAGCAGCTTAAGGAAGGAGATTTTTAAATTGACTTATTGTTCCAGAGGGTAAAGTCAGCCTTGACTGAGAAATCATGACTGGCCAAAGCAGGAAGCCTGTATGGCATTGTAACATTGGCAGATAGGATGGGTAGTCAGAGAAAACTGTGATCCTAGGCTACAATATGTCAGTACCAACACCAATCCAATGGCACACCTATTCCAGAAGGTCCCATCTCCACAAGGTTCTGTAATCTTCTCACCACTTTGCCAAATGTTCAAATATTTAAGTCTATAGGGGGCAATTGCATTTAAAAAAGATAACAGGAGGATAAAAAAAGAGAATGCTAGAATTTATCTTAGTAGTACTTGGTCCTGTGATTTGAATGAACAACTATTGCTACTGTCTCAGCTGGTTTTCAATGGAGCCCACACCACTGCCATCAAGAGACAAATGTGTTTTCTGGAGTGTTGCTATCTGTCCAAGGAAGCCAATGCCTTTTATGTACAGTTGCCAGTAACAAATGGACAAGAATCTCCACTGCAAGTCATAGCTATCATTTCTTCCAGGGACCAAACCTCATTAAACTCTTTTGTTAGAAGCTTCTGAGTCAGTAGCCTATCCTTTTCATTCAGAACAACTAGAACCTCCCGCTCATGGCAGGAAGACTCTACCATAGCTATCTTTCTTCATCTCATTCTTTGGCCCTCACTACCTCCATTGCTCCAAATATCCATCTCCGAGTTTCCAATATTCTCTTCATTACATCAAAGAAACACAGTGTATCTTGATTTTTGGTTCAGCCAGTCTGTTTACTGGAATCCTGTCAATGTTCATAAAAATGAAAATATGTTCATATTATTTAATGGAAAAAAATGGAGCCATTTTTTATTCATGCAGGCAACATTTAGAGAGTACATGGGAATTATTCATAATAACCCCTTTTAGAATTTGGGTTGTGTTTTCTTACAGAAATTATAATGATTTTTTTTCCAAATAAATATGGTTATAGATTTCAATGATAAGCTTAATTTCCTGTATGCAATTATTTCTAGAGATAAATGTGTTTCCTATTTCAAGAAATAGTTGATCAAACATCTTTGGAAAATGGCTCAGACACGGGCTAAAGATTGATTCTAAGATTCCCACAATTCTTTATATATATATATATATATATATTTATGAGACAGTGAAAGAGAGAGAGAGAGTGAGAGAGAGAGAGACTGGGCATGCTAAGGCCTCTATCCACTGCAAGCAAACATCATATGCATGCACCAACATGTGCATCTGGCTTATGTGGGTTCTAAGGCGTAGAATGTAGGACCTTAGGCTTCACACACAAGTATGTTAACTGCCAAGCCATCTCTCCAGACCACACAGTTCTTCTTATTCTGATGCTTATTCCTATGTGTTCTCTAAGCTTATGCTTCTCGCAGGGAAAATCTGAATGACAGAAACTTTAATAATATTACCAAAGACTAAACATATAACCATACGTGGCATGTATAATTAGACTTTGGCCTTGCCCTCCACAGTAAGATAATAGGAAAGTACCGTCACTGGGATAAATATAGTTTACTAAAAGAACATGCTGGAGGAGGGTTTAGTCCTGCTGAGTTGGGTTACTGGCTCTGCATAGAGTGAGAAGTATTTAAACCAAACATAGAAATTCAAGGGGAAGTCTACTAGAAGAAGACGCATAGCCATGTATGAGCAAGCTCAGAAGCTGGGTCTTCTGTTTGAAGTTGTTAGGAAACTTCAGTTTCTGCTACTCAGATACAACATTTTAATCTTTTATACCATTCCCAGACTTGGTTCCCAGATTAAGTTCTCCTCCTTAATCCTTGGTTTGAGTTTCCTAGTTCCTTCATGTGTTTCCAGTAGATGGAGGTTGTCATGCTATTTCCAGAAATGTCTGTGGAAATTTGAATGAATGGCCCACAATACATTCAGGATTGTATTAAATTTTGTAATTTAGATCTGTAGCCTCCTGGCTGGACTGTGTGTGGCTCTTAGGGTCCGGCCCTAAGGCAGATCTGAATTCCAACTTAAGATATGCAAAGTGCCTGAGTTCTGCCTGGAGTTTCTGAAGTGTGCTTGCTTGTGGTGGCTTTTGGCTTTTCTCTCTCTGTGCTTGGCCCTGTATGTTGGGTCCAACTTCTTCTGCCATTATGGATCTGTAAACTTCAAATAAATTCCCTTCTTCCATAACTGTACCTGGTTTGCAGGTTTATCTCAGTGACCCGAGCCTGAGGCAGGCTACTACACCCGCTGTCCCAGACTTGCTATAATTTGGGAAAAAGCATGCACACTAAAGTTTTGGAATTCTGATCCACTTCTCTTCATCAGGCCTAATGAAAGCTTTCCTGGAAGGAAGTCTATCCTTGCTGTGTCTCTTCCAATGATATTCTTCATCCATTCTGAACCAGTACTATATTCCAGCATTACTATTCTTTGTTTCCCTCAAGATCCTGTTCTGTTAGTCTTGTGTCTTCTGCATTAAGCATTTTCCATTATCACCTAATTACTATTACTTATTATTTCTTATCATTCAGAATATAACTTTTGTGTTATTTCTTTTGGGTAGAATTTCTCATGCCATTGCATATTAGTTACCTTTTCTTTGTATATCAATTAAAACTATTTCAATAAAATCACTATAGTATAAGTAAGTGTTTAATTTTATTTACTTATCACTGGACTGCATATTCCTTGTGATAGAAGTCCTGCTTCCCTTAATTATTAAAGTCACAGTAGCTTTAATCCCTTCATACAATAGATGCTTGGTAACTATTTGACCAACAACTAAATGAAATGTGTAAAATATCTCAGTGACAGTCCTTTTAATAATTTTTTTTATAACAATGTGTCCTTAAATATCTCATGCTGATCACTTACTTGAGATTCTCATTCTTTAGCCTCCAAAGTGCCAGGATTATAGGCAAATGTAACCAGGCCTAACACTCTTTGCAACACCTATGGTTTATTTATCACATTCCTTATAGTCTAGGTATCTTAAATATATTATCTCATGTTAGTACAACTTTTGGTATAAATTACTTAAGGTTCTGTTGATACACACGCATGCACGCACACACGCACACACACACACACACACACACACACACACACACAAACCCTGTGCATGGGCCTGCATGCATAGAGAACCTTAAGTGTCCACCTCTGTCACTCTCGTACACACTTCCTTGAGAAGGTGTCTTTATCTGAACACAGAGCTATTGTTTTTAGTCAGATTGGCTGACCAGTAAGTCCCAATAGTTCTCTGAGTTTCCGTACACACAGGACTAGAGCAACAGGCATGCATGGCCACAGCCAGCTGTTGAGGGGCATGCTAGGGCTAATTCATGACAAATCAGGCCATCCAAGGCTTGCATCTGCCATGGCATAGGCTGCTACTCACTGAGCCATATTTCCTTAGCCCTTTTATCTACATTTTTGAGAAAAGAAGTCAAGATTTGGAAATAAAGCTTGATAGAGATTTTGCTGTTTAAAATCGGTCACTTTGGAAGTTCTCTAAAGTTTTATTTATTTTTCATCAGTTTGCTTCTGTTTTACCAAAACCACACACTACAATTTTATTCTTGGTAAGAACTCTTTGTGAAAGTGATCTTTCACCTTTTTATGTTTTTTAGAAATATAAAAGTACATTTTCCAAGATTCAATAAACAGACACTTCAGGTGGTTCAGGCCTGAAAGGTAGACATGTGAGACTTTGTGAAACATTTAACCTTGACATTCTCCCAATCTAATTGACAAGTCTGGTGTTGATGACTTGCTGAGATAAGAGGGATTTTCAGTGTATAATATGCAGGTCATTGGTTTTAACTTGGGTCCATTATAATTTATTGGAGTCTTGACAGCTCTAGGTGATATAAAGAAGAAAGATTGGCTTTATTAGGTGATTTTCCTGTCTTCAGTAGTGCTACTTTAATAGATAATAATGGTTAACAACTTGATGACATTTCCCTGATTTTACTTTAGCATTTGGAAGGTGATGAATCCTTGGACTTGATAATGTTTGAATGAGCTCATAGTCCAGAATAGTGAGGCTGGGACCTGCAAAGACTCCATTTTTCTTAAACTTTCAACCCTGTGGTTTTAGCTATGTGCCTCTTTAAGTACAACCTGACATTTGGGTCCGATTGGTTAAAACTCTTAGAAATAATAAGAGCACACTTGGATGCTCAGCCACATACTACAATTTAATATGCTCCATGGAAAGAGAAGTCAGAATGAGTTTTCTAAGTTCACAAGGTGATGCTCTGATCCTACAGAGTATTGAAAAGGCTTGAAAGTGGATTTTTCTCCAAATCTTTCAGATAAAAAAAGTTTCCATGTAGTCTACACCTTGATTTCAGCCATGTGAGACCCTGAGCAGAGCAATCTAACCAAGCATGTATATTTGTGACAATTAGAACTGTGAGACAATGAATGGATATTTTCCAACGCCTAATTGATGGATAAATGTAAATGTAAATGTAAATCTCAAGCTTTCAGATACTCTGTGGGATCAGTAGGTCACTTTCAGAATTCTCCCGAGGCAATGGCTATTCCCCAGAATTAAATTCACCTAAGAGTATCCTGTAAAAGCTATTGTGTTCTACTTCTCACCTTTTATAGCCTCAAAATAAATAACTTCTTGCTTATTTAAAAGAACTACTATATGCCTATAGCCATGAGAAATTCCTTCTCTATTCTCATTTCCCAGGACTAGTAAAATATACCTAACATTTTAAGGTATGGTTGTCTTTAAATGACAACTACTTTTAAAGAACACAGGAGAAAAACATTATTATGTTATGTTTCTAATAAAAGAAAGAAGAATATGCCAGTGAAAAAGTCAAAGGTCAGTATTAATGAAATATCAAATCATTAGGATAGCAAAACATTAAATTATATAATATTAAGCCGGGCGTGGTGGCGCACGCCTTTATTCCCAGCACTCGGGAGGCAGAGGTAGGAGGATCGCCATGAGTTCGAGGCCACCCTGAGACTCCATAGTGAATTCCAGGTCAGCCTGGGCTAGAGTGAGACCCTACCTCGAAAAACCCCCAAAAAAAAAAATTATATAATATTAAGATATGAAATATTAAAAATAAACCTATAGTTAGGCAGTTCTTTGAACCTTCCCAGTTCAAGGAATCAGAAACTAGGAATATGTGTTCTAGCAGTGAATCTTGAAATTCCATATCCATTGATTTTTTTAAAAAATGTATTTATTTATTTATTTATTTGAGAGAGGAAAAGAGAGAGAGATAGAGCTAGAGAGAAAGAAAGAGAGAATGGGCATACTAGAGCCTCTAGTCACTGCAAATGAACTCCAAATGCAGTGCTGCTCTGTGAATATGGCTTACATGGGTACTGGGGAATTGAACCTGGGTCTTCTGGCTTCAGAGACAAGTGCCTTAACTGCTAAACCATCTCTTCAGCACCCCCCATTTCCATTGATTTTGCTTTGTACACTTGTTAAGCCTCAGCTTGCTACTCTGTTTACCTCCATGTTCTGATCCAGTAGGCTTAGGGCAAGGCCAAGAATTTGCTGTTCTTACAGTTTTCCTGGAGATGCTGCTATTGCTGTTCTGAGTACAACATTTTGAAAACTACCAGGGAACTGACACCACCCTGGCTATTTTGTGTTGACTATCATGAATTCAGAGGAACTGAAGCATTTTAGGGAGTGTGAACCAGACATGGATTTGTATATAAAGACACACTTGGCAAAGGAAATGGCTTATTTATTTCTTTAGCATCTACTAGGTAATTTATGTGACTGAAGTCTTTGCCTGGCATATTAATATTTATTAAAAAGACATTATCCCAGTCAGCTAAAGAGAAACACAAATAACACAAGGTAACATTAGGCACATATATAGTGCATGAAGCAAACTCACCGTAGTCTAGAGTGACAGAGTAGCAGCCAGTCAAAATATTAATGGACAACAGCATGAACTGGACATTATTTTGCAATACAGTAGTTAATATCATTGAAGTAAATGATCAGGTGCTAGGCTAAGAATGATTCATTGTCTTGCTTAGTTTGATGTTTTTCTCTCCTTAGTCTCTCACATGTGCGCGCACACACACACGCACACACACACACACACACACACACAAATATAATCTTAGAATCAAATGTCATTCATCCTTCATTCTTAAACTGTATTTTATTTCCTGAGAAATGAGACTGAAGCACAAACTTCAAAGTTTCACTAGTAGGGCCGGGCATGGTGGCGCACGCCTTTAATCCCAGCACCGGGAGGCAGAGGTAGGAGGATTGCTGTGAGTTCGAGGCCACCCTGAGACTCCATAGTGAATTCCAGGTCAGCCTGGGCTAGAGTGAGACCCTACCTCAAAAAACCAAAAAAAAAAAAAAAAAAAAAAAAAAAAAAAAAAAAGTTTCACTAGCGCTTTCTCTGTTATACTTTTCTTTCTTTCTTTCTTTCATCCTTCCTTCCTTCTGTCTTTCTTTATTTTCATTAAGTAGAACCCTTGCATGGACACCTCATGTGTTGGTACCATCATTTCCCTCCTTCCTGTCCCCATTACACTGAAGGCCCTCTTCAGTGGGATTGCTGGTGTCTGCCATGGGGTTGTAGGTTATGAGTAGTGAGAGTATCAGCCAGTCATTGTGGGGAGGGGGGAAATGCCTCTGGATATTCCCTCCGGCCATATGGCTCTTACAATCTTTCTGCCTCCTCTGCCACAAAATTCCTTCAGCTGTGATGGGTGTGATTTAAGTATACTTTAATGTTCAGCAGCTTCTGGATTTCTGTCTTGGCATGTTTTGAGTATCTCAAAAATATCTCAGTGTCTATCTCCATCACCCTTGTGCAGGTTATCAGGCTCACAGTGGAAGCATCACTCTTAGTCATTTTGCCAATTCCTCTGTGGTTTCACCTGGGCCCTAACTGGTTGTGAGGGGTGGTTCATCTCCTATAAGTCGTCAGCTATCTTTTCTTGTTTTGTTGATAGATTTTGGTTGGTTGTCCTCAGGTTCTATAATGGAGAGTGAAATGAGCATAAGTTAATGTAATACATTTCTTTTAGAGTACATCCATCAACAAAGGTACATGCTATTACCCCTCATATCTGAGAAAGAATCTTCTCTTTGTCTAAAACCTTCTTTTCTAGTAAATTATTTGTCAGCTGCTCAATAGCAGCTACTTGGAAGCCCCTAGTTTTCTGGTTACTCTTGAACTTTTGTTAATGTTTGGGGACCACATTTTCACCTAAATTGTTCTAATCAGTAGTTAATGAGTTATACTTTGCCTCATCCAATTATTCCTCACAGGGACTAGTATTTCTCTGGGTAGATCAATTCTGAAGAGTTTTGTGATCCATTAGTACAATCTATATTGAAACTTGTTCTTCTCTTGGTTTTTAGGTGATCCTGCTATGATTTTTCTCCAGATTCATTGACTGTTTTCTCTTTTCCAGCTCTTCATTTTTATTACTTTCTTGACACTATCATTTCTAACATAGAATTTGTATATATAAAAGCATGTTGTGCATAGCTAAATGAATTTTGACAAATTCAGATGGCATATCACCATCATATAATGGAGAGAAAATATTCACTTCAACATGCTTATTGCCATTACGTTATAGAATAATCACTGCATTGCTTTCTAGGAAAAAATATATTTATTATTGCTTTTGACTTTCATATATTATGTCAAGCTAGCTCTATGTATTAATTGGTGCTATTTTTATGGATTCTATCAATTAATGATTATAAATTTTAGCAAAAATATATCTGTAATGAACATATTCACATTTTTTTCATTTACAAAATAAACAGTATAAGATATATTTTCATGATATTTACAGTATATTGTGTGTTGTAAGTAATTTAGTGATGATTTAAATTACCTAGGAGTAATTGTGTTGCTTTTATAAGAATACCATGCTACTTTAAATATACGGTCCAAGTATCTGAATGGTATCTGTGGGTATTCCTGGAAAAAATACCTATAGATATGAAGGGATAGATCTTTTATATGGCTTTATTTTCATAATAAACTATAATCTATTATTTACAAGAGAGAGAGAGAGAAAAAGAGAGAGAGAGAGAGATTAGCAAGTTAGGGCCTTCAGCCACTGCAAAAGAACTCCAGACTCTTTGTATGCATGTGCAACATTGCACGTTTGCATCACTGTGCATCTGACTTATGTGGGACCTGGAGATTCGAACATGAGTTCTTAGGCTTCACAGGCAAGTGTCCTAACTACTAAGCCATTTCTCCAGCACCATAATGAACCAATTTTAATATCTAATCATGTTGGTCCCTGCACAGTGGTTCATTCTTTCTGTTGTAAGATTCTCCACTATGTTTTCTTTATATCTGGGCATTTGGATGAGTACATGCTTCTTCCTCTTAGGGATGTAGCAGCTGGGGACATTCTTGGTAAAGTCTTTATACTTGCAACTGTTTTCGTATCTTTTGGAGACATGTCTCAGGGTAGACTTGTTGATTTGTTACATATCTGTAAGTTCAACTTTACAAGACTTCCTACCTATCTGCCTCTGCTTCTTACCTCAAAAATATGCCCTTGGACATTTTGCCTGGTGTTTGTCTGTTGTAGTTACCTTCTTGTTCCTGAGACAAAGCACCCAACCAAAAGCAGTTGGTGGGAGAAAAGGTTTTATGTTAGCTGAGAGTCTTGAAGTGAATCTTCATGATGGCAGGGGAAAGCATGGAATGAGCAGGGGTTGGATGTTACCTCTGTAACAGGAGGTGCAAAACCGCAGCAAGAGAATAAGCCTTATTTCAGCAAGGAAGAGGTAATTATAACAGCCCAAGGTCACCCCCAACAACATACCTCCTCCAACAAGGCTCCACTCCCAAATTACCAGGAGATCAGGAACAAGCATTCAGAGCACATGAACTTGGTGAACATCTGATTCAAAACTCATTAGCATCTCTGAATGCACCTCTGCTCATTGAAAAAAAAAGAAACTTATAAGATCATGGTTATAAGAAATACTAACCTCTGGGTGCTAATAGAGATATTTAGAATCCATTTTGGACATGCTATCCATTTAGATTAACTGTAATAGTAGGCACAACATATAACATATGCCTCTACACACACGCTCTCAGCCAGGTTTACAGTATAAGATATGATTTCTGCCCCCCTGTGGAATGGTACTTAAATCTGATCAGAAAATTCTTAGTTCCTCCAATAACATTCTTGCCACTATTGCACCAGTGGGCACAGCTTGCCTGCCAGGTTGGTTGTTTGTGAAGTAAAAAGCGTCCACAGCTTGGTAGAACTGTGGGTGGCTTTTCTCCTCCAGCAGGTTTCATAGCACTTTACGGCACGAAGAAAACTAACCAAAACGACCAAAATTTAGAGCTCATTTTAGCCTTAGTTTTTCTACAACCTGCAGATGAAGCATGTCATATGTTTTCAGCAATAAGGACTTACCATATAGTTTTGATGGGCAACTAAGAGCAAGGGTTATAGTCTATTACTTTATGTGCCTCTCTAGCATCCCTAAGAAACAACTCATTGTGAGGTATCTTATCCCTTGCTTGGCAGTTATGCTTGCCTGTGACTTCTGAAAGCACCTTTATCCACCCATGTAGAAGACCTTCAACGGCTGGCAAACAATCAGTATGTGTGTCTATTGTATGCTCAATCCTAAACAGAACATAAAAATTACCCCCATCATGGTTCTGGGAACCCTGAAGGACTGTGGTCAAGAATATATGAGAAAAACCAATAGGGAGGTGGGTAGTGGAAAGTTGTCTTTGGGATATGACATGGCTTTTAAAGTCATGAACTTAAAGAGGCTGTGGTTTTCTGCATAAGATTTGGACTCTTGACATTTCATCTTTTGGGGGTAGGGTTCAGAAGACCCCACAACTTCCTGAATAACTAACGGCAGCTAATAGTTACTGGGCCAGATGGTACCATTTTCTTCAGGACCGTGTCCACAGGTATGTTTCCTGTTCCCCAGTAAATAACTTTCCACCCATGATCCTGTAAGCAACTCTGATTTAACTCAGTGGGTCAACAATTAGAAGTATGAAAGATGGGGATTAGTGGGGAGAAGAAGGATAGTAGTGGCTGATCAGGGAGGGTAAAAGCACTTGTGGTACAAGCATGAGGACTGAGATCAATCCCCAGCACCCACGTGAAAATCTTTGTGTGACTATACACACCTGTAAACTCAGCACTGAGACAGGAGAAACTCCCGGCTGTGTTCAGCCAGTTTAACTGCAAAAGTGTGAACTCCAGGTTCAAGGAGAGATCCTGTCTCAGGAAATAAGGTAAAAGGGTGTAAAGGAAGGCATGTGACATCTGACTCTAGCCTCTTCAAGCATATGCATGGGGTACAGATATCTGTATACACATGTGATTACCACAAATGCGCACAAAATTAGTCCCACATACCTAAAGAAGGTGGAGAAATTTCTCCTTACTCTTTCCCATATCTTCATCCACCTCCCAAGTACACTTTATTATTCCAGCCGCCCTACATGTTTCTGAATCCATGTACTTCTTTTTGTATTTCTGAACTCCTCAGCCAAAGTGCAATTAGCAGAATATGGAGAAAACACTGAAAACTCAAAATTTTTATAACCTACTTAGCCATTATTTTCTAACTCCTACTTCCCATGTCATCTTGGTGCCATTGAGAAAGCAAGGATCTACTACTATCTATTCTCTTAGACATTTAAAAACAACAAAGAGAAGCTAAAAACTGGAGCCTCGCCATTATTTTAATGAGATAGTCTATCTACAAAATAGCGTTTATTAATTGTGTTATAGTTGACAGAGAATAGCTCATACACAGTTTTATTTCTTCGAATGAACAATTAAGCGACAAGCGTAAGGCAGTTATATGATTATTCCCATTTTGCTGATGAAAGGCTGAATTTCAAGGTGACAAGAGGCCTCTGACAAATGTCACTTAGCTACTCAGCCTAGGACCTGAAACAAGCCAGATTTACCACACTTGAGAAGGATTTTCTCATGTGACAGTTCAAGCTTGGACTGTGTGGAAAGGAAATGCCTGATAAAAGGTCTCAATCCAACTTAAAGTGTCCTGTGACAGATTAAATCTGAGCTCATGCAGGGAAGAGACAAAGGCATCCACCAAGGAGTCATATCCAAGGGTTTGGAATGATAACACTGCACATCTCCTGTTTCTCCCATTTATCAGTAGGCTGCTTTGGCTGTCCGTGTTTGTGGTTTGGATGGGGTTTTTATGGCAATGTTTACTTCATCCCATATGCGCAACATTTTCTGAAAGTCATTTACTTGTGTTTTGGGATTCAGCGCTGAGTACTGCAGGTTATACACCTAAACTCTCCACAGCTGTTGCTGAGGAGACTTCTCTATAATGGAAACCCTCCAATCCCCTGGAGGACCAGCCCCAGACATAATCTCAGAGGTTTGGAACCTCTCTCTTGAGAGCCCAGTTTCCAGCGGTACATAATAGAGAAGACACTTGTTTGGCAGGCAGGATAAATTCAAATGCATACAATTAGAAAATTGTGCACTTTGTTCCTTAAAAAAAACAGATTCAAATGTCTAAAGAACAGTAGGTGAGGATTTTGAAGATTCATCTTTAGCTTGATGGCAACCTGATTATAAATTTCTCATTATCCTGAATCTCAGGAATCTAGCAGAGATCTAGGTTGTATCCTTTGCTAAAGAAACCTTCTAAAACATAATGTACATTTGCATAATGCCTTCTCCCAAGGCACATAATTTAATAAAGGGGAATGCTATATTTGAAATCTGTTACTACTTGGGTAAGAATGAAGGATTAAGTCAGGTGTGGTGGTTCACATTTACATAATTCCAATACATGGGAGGTAGATGCAGGAGAATAAGAACTTTAAGACCATCTTTGACAAAGAGTGAATTCAAGGTTAACCTGGGATACATGATATTTTGTTTTAATAATAATAAAATATGTTCCATGCACTGAACACTAAGTTTTGCTGTCACATAATTGGTAGTGTCATTATTATGCTGTAAGAAATATAATTTGGCTGTATATTCTCATATCTTGGGTTCAGGTATGACAAATAGAAGGTCTTAGCTTGGAGCTGGGATTAGAGATGTTAAGTGAAATAAAAACACTCATTGTGGTCTCCCTGCCCCTTTCGTCGTGCTTGGTAGAAGTATGTGTTCAATATACTTGATGGAATGACTGACACTCATTTTCAATAACCTGAAAGTAAGTTGACAGTTAAGACTGTGCATGATCACTCATCATTTCATACACCGAATGGGTTTCAGTTATCCTATTTTGTCCCTTCACTACACGGATAAGTGAACAAAGACCCAGAGACATTACGTGATTTGTTCAAAGGTAAAGACTAAAGCAGGGCTGGAATTTCAATGTTTGGCTGACTTCTCTAAATGAACCTGTAAACCCCAAGGGAGAGAAAGGAGCCCATGATGATGTTCTCAGTAACAGGTAATCACCGTGTTATCCTACAGATTCTTCCAGAGGAACATATTACAGTGTTTGCTGCTTCCCTTGTTCTTAGAATCTTAGAATTTAAAGTTGTGTAAGCTCTTCTGCTGCCTCAAGGGGAAGCAGCATTTTCCTTTTTGGATTTACTGCTCACCCCAGTCTAAGTGTACAGTTGCTTAAAAGTAATTTATATTGAAGAGAACAAAAAAGTTTGATTCATGATTTTCTTCAAATTCAATCATGGAAACTGTTTTATTTCTTTATTTATTTTAATATTTTTATTTTTCTTTAGCTATGAGAGAGAGAGAGGCACACAGAAAGGAACAGAATGGGCATGCCATGGCCTCTAGGCACTGCAAATGAACTCCAGACATATGTGCTCCCTTGTGCATATGACTTACATGGGTTCTGGGGAATCAAAATGCAAGCAAGTGCCTTAACCTCTAAGCCATCTCTCCACCCCTTTTTTTATACGCCATAAGAAGTTAATTATTATTTTTTCCTAATAATTAATTTTAACACAATTAAGTGCTATTTGTTTATCCCTTTAAGGAGATCATGTCCTGAATGAATAAGCCCTGATGATGTTACTATTTCCTTCCTAGAAGTGGAAAGAGAGTGTTGTTAGTCATTCATTGAAGAGTGACCTGGAAAAAGAAAAAGGGTGGGCATTATGAGTCAGACTTAAAAGCATTGTCGGAGAAAAATGTCCCACTTCCCTCCTCATACTAATGGCATCAATGTGTTTGTGATTATGGTGATGACCATTCCTCACAAAGTTTATGGCAGCAATTTGTCCCCAGAAAGATTCACTGCTCCTCCCCACTCACATTGTTCCTTCTGTGCCTAAGTTTCACAAACTTCAATGTCTAAATTTAGTCATTTGTGTTTGGTACAAAATTAGAGAAACTCTGACCTACCACTAAATTATAATCATGAAAGACTGCAGAATTAATAACTCTCCTCTTCATATCCTTAAATAAAATGTTCATCCAACCCTTCATGCCACCCCGAGGAGAATGAAAACGTGACAACTTAAAGCAAGAGCTGCTGGTATTGGGCCAATTTGCATTCTTACTCAGGAGCAATATGACCACAAATACCAGTGCATAAATTACTCCTGATTGTGGGTGGAAACATTTTATAGTACAACGACAGAGTGTCACCTCAAAATATCTCTGATAGGGCTGGAGAGATGGCTTAGCAGTTAAGCGCTTGCCTGTGAAGCCTAAGGACCCCGGTTCAAGGCTCGATTCTCCAGGACCCACCTTAGCCAGATGCACAAGGGGGCGCACGCGTTTGGAGTTCGTTTTCAGTGGCTGGAGGCCCTGGCGCACCCATTGTCTCTCCCCCTCTCTATCTGCCTCTTTCTCTGTCACTCTCAAATAAATAAATAAAAATTAAAAAAAGAAACGAAAAAATCCTTCAAGTTCTAAAATATATATATATCTCTAATAGCTCACAAATAAAGAAGTGTCCTTCTCTGATTCATTTCAGGAGCAGTGCAAAACTGAGGATGGGTACTTCAGGACCTCCTGGTTCAATTTGTGTGGAGTGAGCGACTCTAAGTCAGTTAGCTTCTAGAAACCCCAGTGTGTCTCAGCTTAAACCACCAAACTTGGATAAAGTGTTTGACCTTATAGTATAGTTTTAGTTGTGAAGAATAAATGATAAAATGTTTTAAAAGGCTGCATTTCTGGGGCAGGAGAGATGGATTTGGCAGTTCAGGTGCTTACCTGTAATGCCAAGGACTCAGGTTTGATTCCCCAGTACCCACGTGAGCGAGATGCACAAGGTGGTGCATGTGCCTGAAGGTTGTTTGCAGTGGCTAGAGGCTCTGGTGTGCTCATTCTTTCTTTCTTTATCTGCATCTTCCTGTCTCTCTTCCCCTCACCCTTTCTCTCAAATAAATAATAAAATAAATAAATAAAATTAAATTCTGTCTTTCATCTAATACTAAGTATTTTCACTCTATTGTTATATCAAGAATGTTTCTTACAGAAAGCAGGTTCTACCTTGGTAAGGATTACTGTGAGGGATGTTTAAGGATTACTTTAAAAATGATGCTCTTACAATAGCTGTTGATCAAGTGTTTCTTTTGTGTGATTCAGTAAGCAAAATTGCCAACAAGCTTTTATCCTTAGAATGACATGCAATGTAGAATCACTGTCTTGCAATATAAAATGTGCATGTGAGATATGTTAGAGTATCTGACAAGCTTTCCAGTAATATATGATTTAGAGGTGTATTCATTTAATTATAGGGAGCCTAGTATACACAGGACAATATGGTGTGCATACAGATGCAATGCAGAAGACTGTTCCATGCCAGGTCCATGGCATTCCTTTGAGGAAGACATACTGTACGGAAAGGAGCAGAGAATTTGTGGACTATAAAAGAGAACTAAAAATATTTATTTTACATGTATTTACTGTACGTTTGTATATGGTATATGTTTACATGTTTATGCATGTTCATGTGGGGAGCACATATTTGTTTGCAAGTGTCCATATGTGAGTGTGTACCTGTGGAGGGTACAGTTTGGTGGGTGTCTATCTAAATAGTTTTCTTCCATGTTCCGTGAGATAGGGTCTGTCACTGAGTCTTGATCTTACACTTATTTCACTAGACTAAGTGGACAGTAAGCTGTCCTTACCTCCCCAGAAATTAGATTACTCACTGCCACGGCCAAATTTTATGTAGATGTTGGGGATCCAAACTCAGGATTTCATGCTCGAGTAGCAAGCAATTAACTGACTAAGCCACCTTTGCAGCCCCTATAAAAGATTAAAGACAAATTGACCTGAAAGCAGATATCAGATTGGGTATTATGGAAGAGAAGAGCAGTAGAGATCACACTGGAGCTCACATGTGCTGATCTCTCTTCTCTACCACAAGGGCAGAAATCAAAGGACAAAGCAGGTACAAATCTACTTTGACTCACAGAGACATTTCTCCAAGACTCTCTGGAGTTGGATTCAAAGACTGAAGAAAATGGCCACATGGGGAAAAATAAATAAGGGCTAAATGAAATAAGGGAAGCACGTATGTTAGGTAGACAGTTCAAAGGGATCAGCCCTGCACTTGGCACCTGACAGAAGAGGGGACAGCAAGGGAATTGTAGTTACTTTTCTGTTGCTAGGATGAAACAACTGAACAAAAATAGCTAATGGGAGGACAGGGTTTATTTTAGCTTATAGTCTCAAGAGGAAGCTTTATGATGGCATGAGCCAATGGTAGACACTGCCTCTGCCTCAGTAGGTGGAAAGGAAATAACAGCAGGAGAGTGAGGTGAGCACTGACAAGGGGGACTTGCCTATAATACCCCTAAACCTGCCTCCAACAACACACCTTTCCAACAAGGCTTCACCTCCCAAAGTGCCACCAGCTGAGAGACCTCTGTCAGGGACGCAGAGCCGCATGGCTTTGCTTTGGCTTTTCCTGGAATGTGCAGGCCCCAGCTTCTTAGGCATAGGCAAAAATGTCTTTTGTGTATTGTATGAATGATACAGGCATCCCAGGGCACGCGGGCACATGGGCCTGATTCACTGCTCCTTTGGTACTACTAAATCTCAGCCACTGAGCCGGAAATCAATGCTGCTCATTTTCCAGGGAGCATGGATTATGGTTATTTCCATACAAAGCACTTTTCTCAAAATATATGGGAGTTTTTTAGTTGTTTCTACACATTCTGATCTCTGTAGCTGCCTTCTGTGCTTGGGCTTTTTCATTTATCTTTTGTCTTTGTTGCTGATCTTTGAAAGAACAAGCAGAAAAGGCCATTTTCCTTTTGTGTGTGTAGACATGCTGATCAGCCAGCAGATGTTGCCCTCTTGCACAAAACAAAACAGAGACATTTGTCTTGAATATTAAGTTATCATCAGTTCCCCAGCTAAGCCATCTACAGAGGTGGCTAATATGCCCATGTGCATACACTTGAGGTTTTAAACAGCAAAGTGCTATGCAATGAACCTAATATTATATGTGTTGATTTAAATAGCACTCTCTCAATGGGGAATATTTAGAGCGAATCTCTTTAGTTTAAGTAAGAGTACCTGGAGGAACCCAAGGTCATCAGGTCGGAGGTTAACAGACAAAATCTAATGAAGACCAATGTTCATATCCCTAGAACCCACATAAAGCCAGATACAGTAGATTGCATCTGGTATCCCAATGTACCTTCACTGAGAGAGGAGAAGAATCTCTGGAAGCTTGCAGTTCATTGAACCTGGCATATGCAGGAACAAACAAAAGACTCTCCTCAAACAAGATAGAAAGTGAGGTTGGACACACACTTGAACATATATAAATATCTCCTCTCCTTTCTCTGTCTCTCTCTCCCTCTCTTTTTCTCTTTCTCTCTCTCTCATGCACACACAGAGAGTTAAATATATAAATGAAGCATAGTATGAACAGTTAGAATAATAACTCCACACACATAGTCTCAAGTAGAACAGAGCTCAATCCACAAGGCAGAGAGACATGAGTTTGGAACTTAGTTCTCCCAAAGTTGAGTTATGTGTGACTTAGAGTAAGATAATGCATAATGTTAGGAGAATAAAATGATAAAATACATCTGAAATTATCATATTGACCCACAATAATTTCAGTTTTAAATATTACTATTATTAAAGAACCAAGTGACAAGAAAACGATGTCTTAATATCATATAGCTTGCATATTTAAAAAGATTTGGAGTAAAATTTTATTCATTTATTTATTTATTATCTTTTAAAATGTTTTAGAGTATTTTATTCTCATCATAAAGTTAATAAATGAAGAAAATACTGTTGCAACATGTTTTAAAATGCTTATGAAAAGAAAATGAAATTGTCATAAAAGAGCACTATAACAGCAGTTTAAAAGCACTGGGTGTGAAGATAGGCATGAAAAGAACATCAGAAGTATGGTAAGAATGTTAAACATGTCAGAAAGCACATTCAAATGATAATGAAAATTAGGTATACTTTTAGGAAATATTTAAATTTCAATGTCATGGTTATCAATAAAAATGTAATTAATTTAATACTTTATAATTTTGGGGATTTTTTGAAGTTGAAAACTGTATTTTCACTTATGTTTGGCAAATTTCCCTTTCGCTTATCCTTTTTAATCTTTAAAAATACTTCAAGGATGTTTTTTCTGTGTTTATATTGCTTATGTGGTAAATTTAAATAGTGAATAATGACTCTGAGAAAGCATACCCTTTGAAAAATACATTGAAGAGCCAGTCATGGTGGTGTATGCCTTTAATCCCAGCACTTGGGAGGCAGAGGTAGGTAGGAGTATCGCCATGAGTTCAAGGCCACCCTGAGACTACATATTGAATTTCAGGTTAGCCTGGACTAAAGCGAGACCCTACTTTGAAAATCAAACAAAAAAGAAAGAAAGAAAAATACATTGATATAATTTATAAATGTGGCATGTCCAAAAAAAAACATGAAAACATGGTTAATGTGTAATTCATTATATATATAATCTGATGTAAATTTTCTGTCTTGGCCTTTTAATGAATGTGAGAGCGACAGACAGCGAGAAAGAGGCAGAAAGAGAGAGAGAGAGAGGATGCGTGCGCCAGGGCCTCCAGCCACTGCAAACGAACTTCACACGCGTGCTCCACCTTGTGCATCTGGCTAACGTGGGTCCTGGGGAATCGACCCTTGAACCTGGGTCCTCAGGCTTCACAGGCAAGCAGTTAACTGCTAAGCCATCTCTCCAGCCCTGGAATAAATTTTTAATAGACAGTACACTAGAAATTATTTACAGAAGGGCTTTTTACTATGCTGTCAGTTTTTTTTTTTTTTTTTTTTTTTTTTTTTTTTTTTTTTTGAGGTAGGGTTTCACTTTGGTCCAGGCTGCCCTAGAATTCACTATCTGGTTTCAGGGTGGCCTTGAACTCATGGTGATCCTCCTACTTCTGCTTCCCAAGTGCAGGAGTTAAAGGCATGTGCCACCACACCTGGCTGCTGTCAGATTTTAATCTGAGCTCTTTCAATTTATGTTCTGATCTTGGCTTAGTATAGTATTAATCAGTGTTTGTAGATTTTCAAATAAAGTACAGAGACATCAAGACCTGCCTTTTGCCGATATTCTTTGTCAGTTTGCAAGGAAACTTAGACAGTGCTTTGGAGGTTTGTCTCATTTTGCTGCTTTTCAGCAGGATGAGAATCTGTTTCTGAATATTTATTCTGGAAACAACAATCCTTACCTACTTCTAAGAATAGGAAGATTTAAAATGATCATGAACCTTATATTTAGTGTATGCTTTGAGTGTGTGCCACAATGGATCATACACCAGTAGCTTAGTTCTAAGTTTGGTTCCACCTTTGAGAAATAGTTACCTTGGTTATTTCTCTGACAGTGATTTATACATAACCCAGGCTGATCCTTGAATCTCTTTTGCATCCTGACTTTCCAGGTGGTTTGTACATCCTCTTGGCATGCTTTAATGTACTTAGGAGAACCTCACAACAGGTGGAACAAATGATATTGATTGATCCTAGACGTTTGGCTGCCAAACTGTGAGCTGACAAATGTAAAATATCCCCCAAATAACCTTCTAGGCTATTCAGGGATGCCATCAGAGTCACTTTTCAGATTAATAACCTACATTGCTTGGAGCCATATGCTTTGTTTATTTCTCAAAATGGATGTTCAGAAAGAAAAATCAGCATATAAAATATAGCTCTTTCTAAAGGCATATATTTGTTAAAAATTTTCAACTGTAAAACAAAATTATGTTTAACCACTTAATATATATTTAAAATCAGTGAGTAAAAATGCCAAACCTGGGCTGGAGGGATTTCTTAGTGGTTATGACTCTTGCCTGCAAAGCCAAAGGACCCAGGTTCAATTCCCCAGGACCCATGCAAGCCAGATGCACAAGGTGGTGTATGCATCTGAAGTTCATTTGCAGTGGCTGGAGGCTCTGGCATTCTCTCTCTCTCTCTCCCTCTTTCTTTTTGTTTCAAATAAATAAATAAATAAACATTTTAAAATGCTCAGGGAAATTTTGCGGAAGAGGGGGCAGAAAGAATGTCAGAGCCACATGTTGGGTCATGATATGCAGAGACATTTCTCCTACGCATAACTGTGGGCTAACTCCACAACGCATGACCCATATACCTCAAGAAGGAGGGGCCAGCGGGAGGGGGTAGGACATGGACAAGCCTAACAGTGGTACCAACTTGACTGCATTCGCTGAGTACAAAACTAATTAATAAAAAATGCCAAATATCACATTTACACTTTTTAAAAATATATTTTATTTATTTGAGAGTGAGAAAGTGGCAGAGGGAGAGAGAGAGAGAATGGGCGTACCAGGGCCTCCAGCCATGGCAAACCAACTCCAGATGCATGCACCCGCTTGTGCATCTGGCTTATGTGGATCCTGGAGAATTGAACAGGGATCCTTTGGCTTTACAGGCAAATGCCTTAACTGCTAAGTCGTCTCTCCAGCCCCCACGTTTACACTTTTTAAAACAATACACAAGGAAAAGAACAAGAGTATTAAGACTGATAGGATCCTACTCTCACCTCAAGTAAAATGAAAATAAATGTTTATGCAAAAACCTTTTTGGCTTCTGAAGGTTCTGTATTCAGTGTCTGTGGGATAATGATGGCGGCGTAACTGCTGCAACTCTAGCTTTCCATGAATAATCATTTCTGCTTTGCACGCCTGCCAGCACAACATGTCTTCATTTCAGTAAGGGAAGGAAGGACAGGTTGGAATTGGCAATGGCAGAATTCATTTATCACATTTTCATGGTGAGGCAGCTCAGGAAGGGTGGGCCTAATGAGATATCTCTAAAGAAATTAGCCAGGCCCTATTAAAGACCCGTCACTTCTCTGTCCACATTAGTGATGGATAGCAAGGGCCACAGGGAGATTTCCAACCTTTCCCGCTTTACTTGGATTTTCTGAAATGTATGATTATTTTTACCTGATCCATCTCACAATCTCTTGAAAGGATCATTTTGTAAAGTGATAGAAAATTTTAGCTTGGAGAATAAGGACCTGATTTGATATTCTGGACTCATTATTTATAAGTATACCTATGTATCCAGGCTTTGAGAACATCACTAAAATTTCTTATGCCCAAATGCTGCAAAATACATGGGACATTATCTCTCACTTTTGTTATTTTTCTTGTTCTTATGTCAGTGAAATATATACTATCAAATTTATTCTGACTAAAGTACTCTATTCAGATTTTCCCCAAAATTGCCTTATAAGCATGAGCACCTTAGTTCAATTCTCAATACCCACATGAAAAGGCTGGGTGTGATGGTGCACACCTGTTATTCTCATTGCTGGGATGGCAGAGACAAGATCAGTGGAGCTTGCTAGCCAGCAAGTCTGCCCTAATTGGTGAGCTCCAGGCCAGTGATAGACCCTGTCTCAGTAAAAGATGGACAGTGTTCCTGAGAATGACATCCAAGATTTTCCTTTGGCTTCCACACACACCTGCACACATGTACACTGGCAAACACATGTGCACCGGCATACACAGAGATATTCACACTCTAATCTGTATGTGCACACATGCATACATGCATTAAAAAATTCTGAAAGTTTCTCAAAATCCTAATTGCATTTTGACATAACCTTAATTTACCAGGAATGTAATATACATGCTACATATCACATAGATCTATAATTTCATATTCTGTTTATCTCCTTTCCTTCCATTATTGATCACATATAACCAGTGATCAGAAGCTCAGAAGTATACCATAAAAATAGGAATGAATGTCTGACAGTGTGATTTGAAATAACACTATTGTTTTCTATTAGAAAATGTGGTATATGTTTATGGTAAAAAGACAAACTGAGCAATCTCATTTTATCAATGTCTGTTTGAACAAGGCAGGACTCCATAAAACCAAACAAGAATGAGAGCTCTCCTCTACAGCATGGACACTGAGTTTTAATACACAGAAAGAAGTAAAGCCTGGAAAAAGCTTGACTGGTTAGAGCTCAGTGTTTGCCTCATCTGAATATCGTCTGCCAGTTGGCAGCCTATGATTGGCTGAAGCGTAGCTATTAGTGTTTGACTGAGACTAAGCTCTGCACTGTATTCCTGAAACAATTAGGCTTTAAGCTTGCAAGTGTTTAGAAGGAAATTCATAGTATAGAGTGCTTTGGCTAATGGCCTCCTGACTATTTGACTATTTAACATTGGCATCATTAGCAAATAATTAACATAAGACTGGTGATAAGAAGCAGATGTCCAGAGGCTAGAAAGAAGGCTTAGCAGTTAAGGGGCTAGCCTGTGATGCCTAATGACCTACGTTTGATTCCCTGGTACCCACATAAGCCAGATACATAAGGTGGCACATACATCTGGAATTTGTTTGCAGTGGCTAGATGCCTTGGTGCACCCATTCTTTCTCTCTCTATCTGCCTTCTTTTCTCTCTCAGATAAATAAATAAAGTATTTAAAAATAATCAAATGTTCATTAATTCACATTCTTTTCACAAAGAAAATTAGAGCATACAGATTCTCTGTGCTCTATACTGAAAAGCAAGAGGTTGGTTGCTTTCTAGTTTGTACAACAAATATATATTTTTTGAGCATTTAACTAATGGCAAATTAATCAGGCAAAAGGAAAACTTTATCAGTGATAAGGTCTCTTTCATAAACAAATAAATAAACATAAAACCTTATGCCTCAGAAAACATAAACAACAAAAACACACACATACAGAAAAACAAATGAAACATCCATGCCATGTGTCTATTAATGGAGAATTCACACTGAAACATTAAATAATAGGCTTAAGAATGCTTTAAATATTAGCGGCACATGTTGGCACATACCTCTAATCCCAGCATTTAGAGGCAGAGGTAGTGGGAGAGATTGAGGCCACCCTGAGACTACATAGTAAATTTCAGGTCAACCTGGGCTAGAGCAAGACCCTACCATGACAAAAAAGAAAAAAAAGTGTTATAATTTAAACATATATGTGCTAGTGCAAATTATTCTGAGTATGGAGCTATTTACTCAAGGATGTTGACATGAATAGACTTTCTAGAACATGATCATAAGAAGAAAATTTAGGAAGTATACAATTTAATGAGAATATACAAAAGACAAAAAATAAAATAAATCCAATATGACACTGGATAGTTTCAAAGTTTGAAAGGGAGGTAAAAGAAAAGTGAAGGGAAAGAGGTTTAACCTTAAGAGATAAAATGGTTCTCTTAAATAAGGTCTTGGGGCCAGAAATCAGAGAGTCAGACAAATGGACAAAAAAGATCTGTAATCTTAGCAGTAGTAAATGGATTTAAACAAATAGTTACAAACATATCTAGAAAACAGAAGGTTACAATGAGAAAACCTGGAAAATGTGTTGGGTTTGAACTACATGTTTGGCTTTCTGCCTTATAAGATTTCCATCTGTTTCTCAAACTGCAGATTTTCAATAATATTTGTTCCTTGATGACTTTTCCTACAAAATATATTTTAGCAAGTCACCATAGATTCTGCAAAGGCTGTCCAGTATGATATCACTGACCACATGTGACTCAAAAAATTATATTCAAGTAGGAATTATCTCACTACACTAGAATTTCATGTGCTCAATGCACACATTTGATTAGACTCTTCATAGTGGAAACTGAAGAAATCTTAGCTATTTTCTACCATTACAGGAAATTTTTTTAGGCTAGTCTTACTCTAAAAAATATAGGTAATGTGACTTTCACAAAATGTATGATCAGTGGATTCGCTATGAGTAACACAACATTGCTCAAGAGTCATGTTTTCACATATCAGACAGGAATAGTGCCTAGCTGTGTTTGCATTTATTAAAAGTGTGATTAGTTTTTATTTATATTATTACAATTTTATTTTTGTTCCCTTAAATAATTACATAGATTATGACAGGAAAAAGCTTTACTTCTTGTTGATACTATTTCCAATCTTTTAACTATATGAAATGCAATGGATGTGTTATGTAAAGAATGCAAAACAATTATTTAGAAAGGGGGCGTATGAAGTTGAGAATTAATTTACACAGTTTTAAACTTAGCCAATTCGTGAATCAAGGCCCAATAGTATTTTCATATGATGAAAGAAAAATATCCCTCTCTAGGTTCTCTAAGTTAATTTGTATTAACCATCAACAAGATCTTGCTGATGCATGGAGTGCCTCAGTGGGAAAGGCATATCTGGCTTGAAACTATTTTGTTGTCTTGAATCAAAAGTAAACATGTGTAGGCCCTCATTAGAACCTCAATGTAGCAGGAATATTCTCATTGCTGGAACAAAACATCTGACCAGAAACAGATTGTAGAAGAAAAGGTTTATTTCTGGCTTACAATAGTGAGGGGAGTTTGATTGTGGTGGGGAAAGCATGGCCAACTCAGGGAGCGAAGTGTCACATCTCCACAGCAGCAAGGAGGAAGAAACTACAGTAATTGTTGTAACTAACACTGGCAGAAATGCTGGACTATAAAATCCCAAGGTATACCTCCAGTGACATACCTCCTCCAACAAAGCTGTATCTCTCAAAGACTCCACCAACTGGGATTGATTATAAGAATTAGTCACAAACACATGAGGGTATGAGTGGACATTTAACACTTAAACCACCCACTCAGTATCCACTTTATATATGTTAATATTTAGGAAGTTAAGTTTTAGGCATGAAACATGCTCCCTGCCTGTTCCAAGGAATGACCATGGTATGAATGAGAAACCACAAGGAATAATGCATAATCATTGTTATAATGTATAAGAAGGTCTCAGTCACACCAGTGTGTTTTGTGTGATGACAACTTTCTATAGTCACAGGGAAAGAAGCATAAAGACCCCATCTGAAAAGGGTCTTCACATTTGAATTATCTGGCATGGCTTTGAAAATAATCAAGTTCTTATCTGTGTATGTATTAGTGGAGCATATCAGTTCTCTAGGCAGAACTGATGTTCACAAACAGGAAATTAGGCTCTAACAACACCTGGAAAGGCATGGTCTTCAGGGCTGGTTGCATAACTTCACCGGAGAATGTACTAAATACTACTAAATATGCACATATCCATGACTCTGGGCCTGTAATATACTAATGTTTGTTTGAACAAGTCTTCCAGGTGACTCAGAAATATTAAATTTTGAGGAACACTATGTCAGAAAAGAGAAGGGCTCCCCCATGTCTACCCGCATTGCCTTTAGAGATGGAAGGTAAGTCCGTCCTCTGCTTCCACTGCATGGTAAGTGCCATACTAAAGTATATGCTTGGAGAGAGATTATTTATTAGCATCATGTTTAGAGTCATCTAATTCCCATGCCTTTCCAAGATTCCTTGGATATGAAGAGTTTCTGATGATGAAGTCCTCTAGTATTGGGACACAGCCTTACCATGGCTAAAAGTGGCACCTGACCAAATGAGAATGGAGAAACACTACCTACTCTGTGTCTACAATGAGCCTTCCTAAGTTAAAACTGTTTGCAGTTTAACTCAACACAGGTTTTTTTTGACATTGGCACTCTCTTTCTGAGAATCTTCATTTCAGTGGCTTTCAGGAACATCAGGATTATAATTTGTTTGCAATGAGGATGGGCTATTAAGCAGACTACTTTTCTTATAGCAAATCAACAAGAAAAATAGCAATAAAATAAAAATTATCATCCATTTATTCTCTGGTATAGTACATATTCTCACAGGGAAAATAATGCATTCATATGTCTGAATTCCAAAGATACTGTATTGATATCTTTGAAGCTTTGGCTATGAGTCTTTATGACTATTTTCAGGAAATAAAATTATACAGTTTGCCTTAGTTACCCATCTTAGTCAGGAAGTTAATCCTGTCTACCATAAAGTCCTGACCCTGATGATTTTTCTCTCTATACTCATAATTCTCAATGAGGAAAGGAAACAACTGGTCATCATCTTTTATGCAATTTCCATCACATTCTGACTTGCTTCTGGCTACAAAATTGTTTAATCATTGAAGTGATTTTGATCAGTCCCCTTCTGGCAAAAGGATTATAATCGTTAGAAAATGGGAATCAAATGGGAAAATGATCATGATAGTGAGCTCTGTCTAGACACTAACAGCGCCACATGACTGAGTTAAAAAAAAAAAAAAAAAGACAAGAAACAAACAACAAAATAAAAGCAAAAGCAAAACCCCAACTTGGTCCAATTTCTCCCTCTGAGAGCACCTGCCACATCCAGGCAGTATTATGTAAGCCAACAGGAACTATGACATCAAAAATTTCCACCTTCCAAAGGTGGTAACGTTGGACTTTAATGTAAAGAGCAGAAGATGGTAGTTCCGTTTTGCTTCTGATATGACTGTGTTGTCATTACAATTCATAAGTCTGGTCCAAGAGACATTTTTTCCTCAAAAAACCATTGTAGCATTGAGAAATAGACATTGTTTCCAAACTCTTTAAGACATAATCCTTGTAACAAGAGCTCTTAAGTTATCAGAAGTTTCTTCACTATTATTCTACTATTGTTCAAAGAAAGTTAAGGTTCAAAAGATGACTCCTTGGTTTTTGAGGTCATTAAGTATCAAATAAAGACTAAATTACTTTCCTTGAACTCTATTTGTAATACAAGAAAGACAGTATTTGCAAAGTTTTCAGAGATTCCAAAATATGTAGAAATAAACTAGGTAAGATAGTGGCCGAAAATCAATATTTTTTAAAGTTTAAAAAACATTTTTGCATATAAAAGTTAATATAAACATAAATTGAAGGTTAAAATATAAAAAATAAAAGTGAAGAATAAAACATACAATTAATGATTAAGATGATACAAGCACAATACAGTACAATTACTTGGAAGGTATTATGTTCTCAGTGTTTTTGCTTGTTGGGAAGTGCTAACTTCCTGTGTTAAACTTAGTTATATCTTTCAGGTTACTGAATCAAGTTCTTTCACAAACTTCCATGATATCTACATAGGTTGTTTTTTCTTATTTTTTCTTTTGGTTTTTTGAGGTAGGGTCTCACTCTAGCCCAAGCTGACTGGAATTTACTATGGAGTCTCAGGGTGGCCCTGAACTCACAGCAATCCTTGTACCTCTGCCTCCCAAGTGCTGGGATTAAAGGTGTGCACCACCATGCCCTGCTTACATAGGTTCTTTTTAAAATATTATTTATGCACTTTACTATATGAATAAATTTTGTGTTGGCCCTATTTTCCTTGTGTTTTCCTCTTATAGCTCTTCTTCCCTGTCTGCATTCAATTGAGGGTCTTTCTCAGTGAGATTTTGGCAATCACCATAGGGTTATGAATGCACCACTGAGTCTTTAGGTGAGAGGGCAACGACTCAGGGTACTCCTTCCCACATTGTAGTGCATGTAATATTTACACCCCTTTTTCTGCAATGTTCCATCAGCAGGTGTGTTATAAGTCTACTTTAGTGTTTCACTCTCTGCATCCTCTGGTTTTCTGCTTTGATGAGTTATGAATGTCCTCAGTGTCTATCACTGTCGCCCTGGAGCAAGTTGTCAGGATCACAGTGAATGCAGCACTCATGTTTAACTTGCTACTTCCTCTGATTCTTAGAGAGAAAAATCACTAATGTCAAAATATATATAACCTCACAGATTACTTAACAGTTGTTGAAGGAAAACATATTCTTAAATTTTATCTATTGTTTTGATAGATGGAGAAATAAAATGGGCACACCAGGGCCTCCAGCCACTATAAACCTCTGGCTTTGTGTAGATACTGGGGAATTGAACCTGAGTCCTTTGGCTTTGTGAGCAAGCACCTTAACCACTGAGCAATCTCTCCATCCCACAAAATATATTCTTATTACAGATGCATCTGGATGTGACCAACTTACTATTTTTACTTACAAGAGAACTTCACATTGTAAACCTTGCAGTACAATGTAACTGGAAGGTCACAGAATTTTCTTTATTTTTTACACAATGTTTGGTCTGCATTTTCTCAGGCCTATAGTCTTAATCTCTTCTTGATTAGGTGAAACTAAACACAGATGAACAAGATAAGTAACACAATGAAGGGATGAAGGACTAGGTGAATCCAGGACATGTGGAGCTCTCTGAGTAAGCTGGCCTAGTTTCATTACATAATCAATACCACACCACAGCAAGGCAAAATATGATCCAACAAGGTACCATGTCATGGGAACTGATCAACATATCCTTCTAGAGCAGTATGGATTTTGAAGATGTGTTTAAAGATCTTGCATTTAGAAGATTATTTTGCATTATTTCTTTGGGTTTCTACCATAATCATAAGAGTCCTTCCCAAAAGGGTCTAAATGGAGAAGATACCAGAGTAGGAAAGAAGGGGATGATCCCACAGGAAAGGAGTTTAGAAGACTGTGGACAAGGGTGAGGAACGTCAGGGGAAGGGGAAACAAAGAAGACTCTGAAGAAGACTCCATAACACCTTACTTTTATCCTTGAATGCTCAATTCAGACTTCTGACTACAAGGACTGTGAGAGAATAACTATGCATTATTATGTCATAAGGAGTGTAGTATTTTCTTACCATGACAACAAAAAATAACATACATACACACACACACACACACACACACACAGGATTAAAAAGATTCCAAATTATTATACTAAGAGAAAAATGAATCTTGGTCTACCTAACAAATCTCATTTTTAATAATGATGAGACAAACAGGATAAAAGCTTAGCAAACTGCTCTTAACCACTGAAATGCATTCAAAACCCCACCTGTACAGAGACACACAAGCATGCATCTAGTCATCTCTCAGATTTTGCTGTCTAATTGTATAAATAATTTGAAATTTAAAAAGACTGTTGTTGCGCTGAGGCTAAAAGATATATATTTTTCTTAAGATTACTAAACTCAACTAAAATTTTGATTATTGACTTTTTAGTTTTTGAGAAGGCATTCATTATATAAAAATCAAATTAATATTTTCTATTTTAATGGCATTTTAACTTTGCCTCTGACATTTTGGAAATTATGGCCTTACTCTAGAACTTGACCTAAAAGGGTAGTGGATATAAATGAGGGTAACGAACCGTAGGTAACAAATTTCATATTTGACCTCAGTCATTCTCATGTATACTACAGACTATAGAATTAGTTTGGCTAAAATCCGGCCAGGTTTCTCCATAAAATCTCACTCCCCTGGTTTGTCTTTTTCAGCATCATTTGCGATTCTTGTAATTTACTCTTTAAATTTAAATAAAAGTTAAATAAAATTAAAAGGCAAATGTGCTAAAATAGTGAAGTCAACACAAGTTATGTGGATGCTATGTCCTACTGCCAGAAGCAAACAGGCTGGATGTAATTAGTATTCATATTAATCTCCAAGTAAAAGTTTATATTCACAAGTGCTTTTGTCCTAATTCCCAACTGAAAATAGTGAGTGAATCATGGACTACATAGTCACTGATAGTCAGTTTATGAACAGTGATAAAACTCATTCACTGTTGCTATAGTAAAGATGCATTTTAAGAATATTAAAGTCAAGTATGATGGTTTGTTTAACAAAACCAATAACTTCATTTAGAAATAATTTAAGTTGCATGCAGATTTTTCTCTAAGTGCCATAATATATTCATTTTTCTTTCTTTCTTTTTCTTTTTATTGTTTTTATTGACAACTTCCATAATTGTAAACAATATCCCATGGTAATTCCCTCCCTCCTCCCCATCTTGCCCTTTTGAAACTCCGCTCTCCATCATATCCCCTGCTCCTCTCAATCAGTCTCTCTTTTATTTTGATGTCATTATCTTTTCTTCCTATTATGATGGTCTTGCATAGTTAGTGTCAGGCACTGTGAGGTCATGGATATCCAGGCCATTTTATGTCTGGAGGAGCATGTTGTAAGGATTTCTACCCTTCATTTGGCTATTATATTCTTTCTGCCACCTCTTCCGCAATGGACCATGAGCCATGGAAGGTGTAATTGAGATATTTCAGTACTGAGCACTCCTCTGTCACTTATTCTCAGCACCATAGTGCCCTCTGAGTTATCCCAAGGTCACTGCCATCTGAAAAGAGAAAATCCTCTAACCATGAGTGAGAGTAGCATTAATATATACTATGAACATTAAGAGAAGTGCTTGCTAGGCAGTTTGGTGAGCATAATGTATATGTTTAGCCAGACAGCAGCAGGTGTTACACCCCTAGGGCTCATGACTAACCCTGTTGTAGGATTTCAGTATGAGGGATGTATTCCCTCCCATGGAGTAGGCCTCCAGTCAAATTAGAGGATGGTTGGTTTCCACCATAACAGACTTGCCACTATTGTACCCGTTGGGTCATTTGGCCTGGCTGGCCAAATATAAGGCTTGCAGTGTCCACTGTTGAGTATCTTCACTGGTTATTTCTCTCTCTCCCATTGAGCTGGATGCAGTGTGGCTTTTTCCAGCTTTCTGTTAGCTGGTCTACATGGAGGAGGTTTTTGGATCAGCTCCAACAGGGTTTCTCAGTGACCTTGCAGCCCAAGTATGTGAAGCCTTCAGCAATAGCATCTTACCATGTATCCCTGGTGAGAAACCAAGGGCCTTAGCAATGGCCTGTAATGTTTTGGGGGCATCAGGGATCTCCCTTGCCAACAACTCACTGGAAGGTATTCCATCCCTGCCACTGAAAATTTTCTAGTAACAGTCTATGGCTCCTTTGTGTTCCATTGTCCAAAAAAGTAGGTTTCCATATGACTTATTTATATAAATTTTTATGTATATATGCATGTGGAAGTACTCTTATGTACAGGTGCACATATGTGTGAAGGCCAGAAGACAACCTCAGATGTCATTCTTCATGCATGTAAAGGAAGTAGTTTTTGAACTGACATATACCCCCAGCCACAATATATAAATTTCTTTTTTGGATAGGTTGCTTGCTTTCTACAGAATGTTATTTTTTTTCATTCTGTAATTATGCATTCAAAAGTCATGGGATAGTATCTTTTAAGAGTCTTAAAATCAATTCCTTTCTTTCATTGCTCTGGACTTCGTCATGTGAACATCAGAACCTTATATGTAACAGAAATGTCATGCATGCAAAGCATATAGGACAGAGCACAGTCTTCAACTTTTCTGTTGAGAATGTTTCCATCATAGGATGAGAAAATATTGAAAAACTTGAATCAGTTCCAGGTGTATATCAAGTGCTTCTCTAAGTTCTATGTGATAATACCACATTATTTAGTATAATTTATTGATCACTAGCAGAAATACACTCTATTATTCTCCCATCATACTTAATCTGAACTTTGAAATTTAAAATGAGATTACATTTTGCCTTATTATGCTGTTCTCCTAAATCATTCCTTTCACCAGGGAAGCAATTCTGAACACAGACAGAGAGACTACACTGTCATTTGCTTTCAAGGTGCATTGATTTCAGTTTGCAATTTTATTTTGTTCTGCAAAGGAAGTTTATTTTTCCTTACACCTCATGAATGTCTCATTCCTGAATGTATTTTTAAGTTTATATATTTCTACCTAAATTGTAAAAGTTATACTTATTATGATTAGACCTGCTAGCACATTGTTTTAGGACTTAGAAAATCCTCATTATTGTAACATCTTAACTAAATTATCATTTCACAGACAAATTTTTAATAAGATTAAAATATATGTATTATTGACAACTTCAAATAAATAACTTCTAATCTTGAGTGTTCTTTGTGTACAAAACAATAGTAAAGATACTCTTACAGTTGCTTGCCTGAATACATTTAGAGGACATTCACTCACTGATTAAAAGTAATGTTACCCATATATACTTCTTGACTTACAATTATTTTGCAAACACATAGTAGTAAATATTGTGATACTGGCATCAAAGTAGATCAAAAAAGGAGTAGAAACATGGGGACTGTAAAAATAATTCAAACCCTATATTATCAAATAATTTGTGAGAATCATATGAAGAGATCATAATTTGGAAGAGTCTTTTCAATAAATAGTGCTATGAAAATTGCATTCCAATACACAAAGAATGACATTTGACCTTTATTTTATGCCTGCAGAAAAATAAATTCAAAGTAGATTTAAAAAAATCCCAAGGGCTGGGGAAATGTTTTAGCAGGTAAGGTGCTTGCAAGCAAAGTCTGAATGAAATTCCTCAGTACCCACCTAAGGCCAGATGAACAATTCTCTGTCTCTTTGTGACTCTCTCTGCCAAATAAATAAAATAAAATAAAATAAAAAGTTAAATTTATTGTAAAAAAAAACTCAAAAAATCTGAAAGAAAACTGTGGTAGTTTAAATGTATGTTCCTCATAGACTCAGGTGTTTTATTAAAGCTTGTAACTTAGGTCTCCAGCCACCTGGCTGGGGAAGATTTTTGTTGGGGCAAATACTGGAATCCAGCACTGAGGTGTGTTTGAGGTGGGTCTGATTTCCAGCCCCAAAGTGTGCACATCGGTGTGAGCTCTGGCGCGGTCCCTGCTGCTTGCTGCTTGTGTGTGCTCTTGAGCTGCTCTCCTCTGCTTGCATTGAAGCAGCTTCTTCCTCCATCCATGGAGCCTCCTCCCTGGGTCTGTAAGCTTACAGTAAATTCCCTCCTCCCCGAAACTGTTCCCGGTTTGGTTGCCCATCCAAGCAAAATGGGACTGACTACAAGAAAATCATAGGGGAAAATATCCTGGGAATTGGCCATGGAAATTATTATTAGTATTTGATATCACACCAAAAACCCAGACCACACAAGGAAACATTTTAAAAAAAATAGAAGAGCATGAAACTCAAAAATTTTCCCATATAAAAAATACTGTCGGGCTGGAGGGATGGCTTAGCAGTTAAGGAATTTGCCTGCAAAGCCAAAGGACTGACGTTAGCCAGATGCACAAAGGGCATAAGCATCTGGAGTTCATTTGCAGTGTCTGGAGGCCCTGGAACTCCCATTCTCTCTCTCTCTCTCTGTCCCTCTTTCTCTGTTAAATAAATAAATAAATAAATAAATAAATAAATAAATAAATAAATAAATAAATATTTAAAAAATACTATCAAAGAAATCAAATGGCTCTGCTTCTGTGAAGACATTTGCAATTTCTGTATCAAATACCAGAGCTAATAAAGTTCCCAGACCATTCACTAGTAGAAAATGAACCCAATTTTCCATGTAGAAAAGACAATAAATAGTTCTCAACAACACATAAAAATGGCCACCAAGCATCTGGGATGTATTCAGCATCATTAATCAAAGAAACTGCAAACCAAAATCACTAGGAGAGCCCACCTCCCAGTTAAGGACGTCTGTGCATGAGAAAGTTCAAAGGTAACGTCTGTTAGTGAAGGTATGGAGAAGCAGATGTTATGCACTGTTTGTGGCGACATAGATTGGAATAACGACTATGAAAAACCATATGCATATGTCTAAATAAATTAGAAGTATAGTTACCATATTACTAAGCAATCCTCTGGGTGTATACCCAAAGAAATGAAATGAAATCATTTCCTCATAAAGATATCTGTATTCCCATATTTATTTTGGTATCTTTTTAATATGCAAAATATAAAAATTCCCCAAGCAGCCATTGCCACAGTTAGAAACAAACAATTAAATCATAGCTCCCCATAACTAACATGGTATATAATGGGGTATAATTCAAGCCTAAAAAGATTAAGATTTTGCAATTTTTCATAACATGAAGTGGGATGATAGTAAATTGGGTGCAGTAAGACAGATACACTAAGAAAATCTTTCATGATTCCACTTACCTTTAGAATATAAATCAAATAAGCAAGAAAGCCAAATGTGCAGCTAGATAGAGAATAGACATCCAGAATAGAAGAGTGGTTGCCAGAGCAGGGATATCTGATGAGGAAATGGCAATATGTAGGCACAGTGGTACAGAATGTCAGAAATGTAGCATAAGAAAGTTTATAGATCTAATGTATCTACAGACTAATATGTAATAAATATTTTTCTGTGATATATACTAACTTCTTAGATTTGGCTGCTGTTATCAAAAAGGCAGCTATTTTAGATGGAAAGTTAATATTCTCATTATAGTAAACTTTTCCCTCTGTATCACACAACATCATTTTGTATCATGTACACAGTGAAATGCATTGGAAAACTTGAATAATGATGTTTTAAAGTGGCTATGGGGGATAATGTCTTCTCTTTAAAATATACTTAGATTGATCTAGAACTAGAACTTTAAAACCATCGCCAATCATTTACAATGAATAAAAAGTATTTAAGCAGAAAATTATTTTCTTAAAAGTCCCCTTTTCGCCTCTTAATATGATTAAATGCTTTCATTATGCTATGTGTTATTGCAAAACATTTCTACACTACTTCAGATAAGGTAAAGGGCTCCAGGCAAACACCTTAATCCCTGAGACATCTCTCCATGCCCAGGTAAAGGGATCCAAATGAAAGACTTCTATAGTTTCATGGAACTGTCTAAACTTTCAATTAGCTAAATACCTATCTACCCTATAGGAACATAGATATTGTTTTGTATTTTTAAGAGCGGCAGAATCTATCCCTTTTGTATAAGAAATGTTACCAAAATAGAGTGCAGAAACAGAAGATGCAGGAATGCATTTCAGTGTTCTACTTTCTTCCTGGAAATGAAAATTCCCATGTGAGAGCTATTATCCTTGTATGAAGAGAAAAGAAGAATATCTTCTGTAGGTAATCATAGTCACGATAATTTTGTGTAGATACACCTTTCTTAAAGATGTCAATATTCTTAGACATTAAGGAAATTAAAAATAAAACTACAATGAAATTCCATTTCACCCCAGTCAGAACCTCTCTCATCAAGAAAATAAATGACAAATAATGCAAGGAGAAGGGTGGTAGAATGGAACTCTTACACACTGCTGGTAGAAATGTCAACTCATGCAGTATTAAAATCAGTATGGTTGTTCCTCAAGAAAAGTAAAAAGAAAATGAATGGCTCTATAATCTTGCTATATCATTCCTGAGTACTACAAAGATACCTCATATCTATGACCAGTAGTGAAGATAAAAAGCCGGTATGAATGCACACCAATAGATGACTGGATAAATAAAATGTATTGTATTTATTTAATAGATTTTATTCGTCCATAAATAAGAGTAACTTTTTACCATTTTGTCTTAAATATGCTGAAAACTTGGTCACCAGTACAACCACATTCAAACATAAGTTGCCCCTTTGGGTGCTGACTGGATCATGACAGATATGAACTCATGGATATTTTAATATCTGTATGGATTCATAGCTGAAAGAACTACCCATGAGTGCTTTGTCATTAAATGTGCGTCCGTTCCCTCTCTCTTTCTCTCTCTTCCCCCAACACCAGCTTTATTACCTCATGGTCTCCCATGCCATTCTGTCACTCCTGCAACCATGGGCTGAAACTGTTGAGCCAAAATAAGTATTACCTCTTTTGAATCTTTGGCATTTTATCACTACAATGAAAGGCTGATTGATACAATCATGTGAAGCATTTTAAGTTTATAAGATTTTTGCATATTATTCCATGTTATGTTGATGTAATTGTTGAAACTAGCTATAGGCCTGAGAGAATAGGGTCTAACCTATCACCTTTCCTCACAGTTATCACAAGAGAATACTACATTGCAGTGACAATACCACTAAGGTTATATGAAGTTAACCCAAAGACGGTCAATTCAACAAATTATATTTATTTGAGTCTAGTGCTAAGGTAGCAGTTATTGCAGAAAGAGTGACCAATAACTGGAAAAGTGAAGAATAAAATGGGGATTCTAGGGTGCTGATGATGTCTTTTTCATCTCAGTACTGGTTTAAACTTTATTGACTTGTATATTCATAACATGTGTCCATTTTCCTGTATATTGTGCTAATTTGAAGGCAAATATACATGCTGTATGATTAGTCTGAATGACAAAATCCTCAGAATGGGGAGTATATAACACACTAAGGCTGTTAGGCTCTGCCACTCAAAAATAGTTTGGTTAGCTTTTTGTCAGACCTGTCAGGAAACAATCTTATGGAGTTAAACCATCCTATACATCCAATTTCTCCAATGACAAGCGGTGAGGAAACTCAAGTTTGGGTAGAGACTTCATTCACTATTTTCCATCACCACTAAGGTGCAAAGACATCTTAGGGAAGCATAACTCAGCTGATTTCTATCCAAACCCTGACCCTCAAAAAATCATGAAATATAAAACAATGATTTGTGAATAAATACGAGTTTGGGTGTAGTTTGATGTATAACAGTGGACAACTAAAGCATACTATCTTTATAAGCTTATTTTAATCATGAGTAAGTTATAAGTCATTAATGTACAAAACCCTTTAATGGGCAGTAAGGATCTAGTTTAGAGCTGTCCACAACACCGCTAACTGAAAGTATAGTGCATCTTTTGAAGTTACTGCAGAACTAGGGCCTAGGTCTAATTACTATGCTCTAATACAATTCTACATTTCCTCAAAGGCAGAAATATGTCATCTGATCAATATCAACATTTTCCATAATAATCATTAAAGTATACACAATTCAATGTTTCTAAGTATTTATATAAAATTGAGGCCAGCTGAGACTTCATAGTGCGGCCTTGTCTCAAAAAACAAAAACAAAAACAAAAAACCTAACTAACCAAACAACAACAATAACAACAAAATACTTAAGAAAGAAAGAGAAGGATAGAGGGGAGAAGGAATAGGAGGAAAAAGAAGGAAGCAAGCAGGGAAGTAGGGAGATAAAAGTATATCTGTCTATAAACTATATTTGGAAGAAAACATTTGAAATTTTTCAATAAACCATGGTAATTAGGTTGGGGGTGGACTTTCACTATAATTTGACACCATTTTGTACTCTTTGTTTTGGATTGCAGTGAGCACATGTTACATTTATAATAAATGGTCACATTGATCACTGCACAAAATTTGTACTGATTCATACTGATAATTAAGTTATATTTTAATAATGGTATATTTGTACCATTAAGCCTTTGGGCAATTTAGCAAAAATTTTCCTGACTTCCAAAAGGCCTAACATGATGTTTAGTCTTCACTGTCGACATGACTAGATTTAGAATCATCTAGGAGACAAACCTGTCGTTTCGTCTACCTGCGTGTTTTAGAAAGGTTTAGCTGAGATAAGGAGACCCATCCTAAATGAATGTGACAATGTTCCTTGGACTAATAAAAAATGACATAATGCACATCTTTAATTCCAGCACTCGGGAGGCAGAGGGAGGAGAATTGCTGTGAGTTTGAGGCCAGCCTGAGATTACATAGTGAATTCCAGACCAGCCTGGGTTAGAGTGAGACCTACCTTGAAAAATCAAAAAAAAAAAAAAAAAATAGTGACACGAACGCCAGAATCGATCTCTTTTTCTCTCTTTCTATCTCTGTCCCTGTCCCTGTCTCTGTCTCTATCTCTATCTATCTCACTCACTCTTCTTCTCTCTTACTGTGGACACAATGTCACCATTTGCCTCACATACTTCTCATCATGCCTTCCTTGTAATGATGGATTATACCCTTTCAAATGGAGAGTAAAAGCATAGCCTTTCTTCACTGTGGTACATTTGTTAGGTACTTTGCCACAGCAACTACAAAAGCAAAATCTAGGCATCACTATTTGGTCAAAGTGACAGGCAATTTATAAGATTTTGATATGTACTCATCTCTGTTTTCCAAACTTTTGTTTTTATTTTTTTTATTGAAGTAAGAAAGCCTAGAGTTAATTTTCTAGTCATGCACTTTCATTTTTATCAATACATAAAAACAAAAAAAAAAAACAGATTGTATTTTAACTAGGTAAATAGTGATCTCAGAATTGTATTTTTAATAAGTAGCTGGAATATAAGTTCTTATAACTAGCATATTACTAAAAGAAAAAAAAACTAAGTGGACATATTATAGAATATGTATGAATTTAATAAAGAATATAAATAAGCATGAGGAATAGTACCAACCTCATTATAGAATCAGTAATTGACTAGAATGTGAACTTAAGAAAAGTAATAAAAATAACTATTAAGCATTACCTTGATATTTAGTCTGATCATCCTACTTTGGAATTGGTGCACTTGGTTCAAAACTGCAACAGAATGAAACTCCAGATGCTCACAGATGGTAAGCCTATGAACTTAATTAAAACTCATGCTTTATTATTCCAAAACAGGAGAATTGAGAATGCTTTGCCCAAAGAAAATGTTTATGTTTTCTCTTTCTCATCTCTAGCCATCCAGAAAAGTTTAGGGGTCATACACATGAAATAAAATTTCTTTGGTTTACAGGCAAGAAAGTGAATTAGAGTTACAGATCATTAACCCAAATACCAATTCAAATTAAAATTCAACAAACAATTATTGAGAGTAGATAGTGTGCCCAGCATTGTATTTAGTCAGTGCTTAATGAGAATATTATAAGGTGGAATCAAATGTACAAACCTTCATAAACAAAATTATTATGCTTTTATTACAGTCTCAGTAGCATGTTTATTGGATTGCAACTTGTTTCTCTTTGTTGATAGCACAGGTTACCTTTTTTTTTTTAGATATACTGAAAGGAAATTAGTCTTACTCCATATATTTGCATGTGTACATTACATCCATATACAGGGTTCTTAACAATTTTTAATTTTAATTTTAAATCCTTACTATGTTTTCTTTGATGTCTCTACCTCGTAGCTAAGAGTGAATTTTACATATTTTGGTTGTTAGTTAATGTAGGTGCTTCTCTGGGTACTCATGACTGACTTCTTCTATGACAACTAGAAAATTAGGACATAAGAGATTAAGAGATAGAACATCTCAGTAGAGAACACTAATGTATCAATTTTGAAAATCATACCATAGAAAATCTTAAAACCATTCAGGAGAAAATAAATTGATAGCTAACTACTTGGAAAAACAATGGATAGCAAACACTGAAATAACATGTTAAGCATACTAAGACAGTTACTCTGCATTTATGTTATGATCACTTTATGATCTTTTAACAGTAAAAATGAAGGGGTATTTGCCAATCAAAAACTCATGAGAAATTTTCACCCTCAAAATTTTCAGAAAAAGTTATAAAATAAGTCATTTAGGAAGACAAAAAATCATGGTGCATAGAAAAATACAGTAAGAGCTCTGGAGAGATTGCTTATCTAAGGCACTTTCCTGCAAAACCCAATGGCCTGGGTTTGATTTCCCAGTATCCAAGTAAAGCCAGATGCACAAAACAGCACATGTATCTGGAGTTCATTTGCAGTGGCTAGATGCCGTATCTCTCTGTCTCTGTATTTCTTTCTCTGCTTGAAATTTAATGAATTAGAAAAAGAAAAAAAGAAAAAAATGACATAAATCAGTAGAAAGCATTACTGTATAAGTGTCATAGTTACTAACTACAATGGCATTACATAATATTGCATCATATTATGTGTAATATGAGGACCTAATACAAACACTCAAGTAATATGCATGACACTGAATATAATGATTCATGGACTGGGGTTAGGACTGGGTATGAAGGGAGGTTAAAGTATTCTAAGATCCAGTCAGGGGCCAATGTAGTGAATTCATCGTGGGCTAGAGTGAAACCCTACCTCAAAAAGATAAAAACAACAACAACAACAAAAATAAAGTTTCTGGCAAGAGCAAACATGAAGAATGGGCATGGGTTTCAATATTCAAAAATCCAGGAGAGTATAGGGAATGCAGAGGAGATATATATATATATATATTCCAAAATCCCATATTCAAAGGAATAAATTTACTTACATTGATTAATAAGCCACTGGAAAGAGGGGTATCTCTATTTTATCTATATTTAAGCATAAGCAGTGTGGAATACATGTGGGTTTCAGCTGAAATCCTTGACTCACTTGTAGGATGGGAATTGATATTTGAAGTAGACTACTCAGAAATAAAGACACATTTGAAACATTTTAATTAGAAGCCATTTTTTCAAGGCTGTTATTATAAGTCTTTCAATTATCTTTTATTATTTTTAAGAAGAAATGGTATATGAACACATTATGTGTTGGGACCATCATTTCCCTCCTCCCTGCTGCCATTCCATTAAGAGCCCTCCTCAGTGGTTGTGGTAGTTTGAATAGATGGCCCCCAAAATATTCAGTTCTTTATTGTTTGTAGTTTGCATTCTGCAGCCACCTGGCTGGTAGCAATGTCACTGTGTGGATCTTTAGGTGTGGTGGTGGGTTTCAGATTTCAATCTAAAGATATGCAAAGTGTGCCTAGCAAGAGCTCCTGAAGTGTGCTGTGGCTTTTGACCTTTAGGCTTGTACTTCTCTCTCTCTCTGCTTGGTCCTGTGAAGGCAGGTCAGCTTCTTCTGCCATTTATGGAACTTCCCCTGGATCTGTAGGCTTCAATAAATATCCCTTCCTCCATAACTGTGCCTGGTCTGCAAGTTCATCTCAGTAAACCTGAAGCTGTCTGCTACAGAGGTATTGCTGGTATTCCCCATGGGGTTGTGGGTTATGAGTGGTGAGTAATAGCAGTCAGTAGTTGTGTGTAGGGTGCCTCTGAATATTCCTTCCCAACCTATGGCTCTTACAATCTTTAAGTCCCCTCTTCTGCAAAATTCCCTGAGCCATTGTTGGGTGTGTTTTAAGTCTACTTTAGTGTTGAGCTCTCAACAGCTTCTGGATCTCTGCTTTGGTAGGTGTTCAGTGTCCTCAGTGTCTGCCTCTGTCACCCTAGCACAGGTTGTCAGGCACAACATGGAAGCAGCACTCTTGCTCATCTCACCAGTATTTCTGTAGTTTCAACTGGGCCCTACCTAATGTGTGTTCATCTCCTGCCAGGGAGTCAGCTGTCTTTTCTTTTTTTTTGTCTTGGTCCTAGAATTTGGCTGTCCTTGGTTCTCACTGCCTTCTGAAAAAACAAACAAACAAATGGATTATCCAATGAAGAAGAAGATCAGCATAGGTTTAAGGGAATAAGGATTGTTAAAGTAGGGGGATTTTTTTATGGGTGTAGCCTCTCTTTGACTAAAAACTAGTGGGGACTTCTTGATCTCAATAGGATTCTGACTTGGTTTCCAGTTCCAGCTATGGGTTCCTTTCCACTGAATGGATCTCTTAGCCAGTCAGTAAGTCACTGGTTACCAATGTGTACCTCTAGTCAGGATGGTTGCTTTTGAATAGTAGTATCTCCTGTTTGCTCACAATGTTATTGGCCTCTCTCCAGCAGCAGCACATGTAGCACTTTCAAATACTATAGGGGCTACCTATCTGGGAAGTGACTTACTTCAAGATTCTAGCTGGATTTCTCAGTTTTCTGTCTTGACAGCATGTGGTGTCTTCTGCAATAGGATCTTGCCTTTTACCTCAGGTGGGCAGTCAAATACTTTGACAGAAGTCTGTCTTGTTTTGGGGACCTCTTAGGTCTCTCTGATCAATAGCTCATTGTGGATAGCAACTGATTTCTGGTACTGGGAGTTATAGGCCAGAGCCAAATGTTTTAAAGGTAGGCATTATCCTACTCTCCAGGACCCTTTTATTTCCAGGTGATTCCCACCCCTACTCCTATTTAGGTTTATATGTTTTAGTCTACTATCGAAGAGAAAGGTTCATTTTGGGTTTAGTTCCTTGTTATCTCCCTCATCCTCCAATTCCCCTCCACCAAACCCTTTCATCCCTATTGTCTGTTCCTCCAGTTATTTGTCAGGTATGCCTGCAACTCAATTTATTCCATGTTAGGAACCACAGATGAAGAAAAACATGCAATGTTTGTCTTTCTGGGCTTGTGTGAGTTTGCTGAGTATGATCTGTTCTAAGCCTGTTCATTTCATTATAACATTTTTCCTTACTTCTGAGTAGAATTCCATTGTGTGAATGTTCCACATCTTCATTATTAATCCTTCAATGATTAGCACCTGGATTGAGTTCAGTTCTTAGCTATTATGAATTGAGCAACTATAAACATCTCTGCATTGAATAAATTGAATTGAATTTGAATAAATTGAATTGAATTTGAATAAATTGAATTGAATAAATATCTCTTCAGTGAAGCATGGAGCGTTTTGGTAAAATGTCCAATAGAAGAATAACTTGGTCAATTGGCAATTCTATTTTCATCTTATTCAGGAGTCTCCATATTAATTTCCATAGTAGTTGTACAAGTTTACACTCCCACTAATAGCAAATGAGGGTTCCTTTTTCCCCATAACCTTGCCAACACTTATTGCTGTTTGATTATTTAATGATTTCCATCCTGACTAGAGTAGGGTGAATTCTTCTCATAGTTGTTTTAGTTTACATTTCCCTTATAGTTAAGGATGTTGAAAATTTTCTTATGTGTGTATCAGCCATCCGTCTTTCTTCCTTTGAAAGCTCCCTATTCGGTTATCTGCAAGTTTTTTGAGTCTATTGTTTGACTTTTTATTGCTTAGTTTTTGAGTTATTTGTAGATTCCAGGTATTAAGCCTCTCTCTGTCAGTGGTGTAGCTGGTGAAGATTTCCTCCCATTCTGTGGGTAATCTATTGGCACCATTTATGGTTTGTCTGTACAAAAGGTTTTTAGCTTTATGAGATACCACAGGTTAAGTTACTGTTTAATTTCCTGTGCTACCGGGGTATTGTTCAGGAAGTCTTTCCCAACTCTTGCATTATGGAGAACTCAGGCTATTTCTCCTTTCAGTCATCTAAGAGTTTCAGGTTTTATATGGAGGTCGTTAATCCATTTGGAGTTGATTTTTTGTGCATGATGAGATGACTGTGTTATTTTTTTTAACTTTTCTAATTTCTTTTTGTAGTACTACTTTTTAACTTAAGTATATTTTAATACAATACAAATTATTAAGTTCTATTATGATGTTTTCAAACATTTTATTTTTTAAATTTAGACATAATTTATACTAATTAAAACATAAAAATATTAAAAGTAGAAATTGGTGAACTTTTATGACCATGTGTATACTTACATAATGATAATGCAAGTAAGGTTATATGACAGTCATAATTACAGAAATGTCCATATTGTCCCTTTAGAATCGCTATCCTTCACATTAAGCATTGCATAACATAAAACATAGAGTTATATTTAGTTAGGCTTTGCTTATTTACAATAATGTGAGTAGAGAAGTAATCTATGTTATTAAATATGGCAATAGTCTATGCTATTTTTAAATTGTTGTTACTCTTTTCTTGTATGACTGTCTCATACTTGTGCTATTGGGGACTTTGTTTCTAGTATTTGCTTTTATAAATACCAATTTTTAAAAAATATCTTTTGAAACATTCACCTAATTCTCTTTAGTTAAAAGCTTGGAGAGGTAATCATGGAGTGGTCATATACTTCTCTTCAGCAAGCAGTACCACCCATATTCTTGTAGGGATGTATAATGTACATCATTTCCAGTCTCTTCAGCAAGCAGTACCACCCATATTCTTGTAGGGATGTATAATGTACATCATTTCCAGTCGATACATATTTTCACAAGCATTTTGTAATTTTAGTTTTCTTTTTAAGATTTATTTCTATTTGTTTGGATAATGCACAGGAATATGGATATGTAGAAGAGTAGCTTACACAAGTTAATCATGGAAACACTGCTTTCATAGGCTGTGGGTCATTTGGATCACCTCCTCTGTGATGGGCCTTTGTGTGAGCCTTATGTCTATCTTTAAATAGACTTATTGTGGCCATCTTTTTCTCCTTTCCTTAGTGTCATTTGAGAATTTATCAATTTGTTTTTTAAGTTCTAGCAAAGATCTAGAAACATCCAAATGGCCATTTGTTTGTATTTTCCAATCTTAACACATTTATCCTTTTCATGTTTCAGTGTGGGAAGTAGTCTGAGACGTCAGTTTTGTTCTATTTAATGATATCTGTAGTAGCTGCATTTTGACTGAAAATTGCCTGTAAGGTAATTTTTTTATTCAGTGATATTTATTCAAATGTCTCAGATTGCTTGTCTTTCATTTCCTCTATTTCATGCCAATTTTTTCTCTACAGTAGAAGTATGGTTTTCAGTGGTGCGGCACTGCCATTCTCAAATTTTAACTGTTTAAAGAAGGTAATTTGATATTTACCCTCATTTCACAAAATTGCTACCCAACTATTGTGCCCTTAAAGAGCATGAATGTATCCAAAGGGATAGACACACTAATGGGTTTGGGCTTGATTTATAATCCAACACAAAAATAATACAATTGTAGGCCACCTTACTCTTACAGCTAAACAGAGGCTGAGAGGAGCATGACGTTCACCAAAGGTAAGGCAGAATGCCTTTATTAGGATAAAGAAGAATGAACAGAGGGCCGGCATTTTTCCAAAGGCACACTCTATTTACCTGAAAGAAAGTCCACACTTATCTAGTATTCATTATAACTATTTTTCTATCACCTACTGAACTGGTGTTTTATTTAAGTTTTAGAATAGGAATGAAGAAGAAAATTTATATTATTTAGAGATTTATGTTTCCTTCAGATTAGTGGCTCTGAAGAGCAGAAAATATAAGAAATATCCAATAATTGCAGCAGCAGCATAGGAGCTACATTTCTGGGCCAATGAATGGTTCTTCTAAATTTGCTGTGTACTCAGAAGTTCCTTGGGGGAGGCACATTCATTCCTACTAAAGCTATAGAAGTCAGAAGTATCACTCAGCAGCATCCGGCTCCATTTTCATTAACAAGTTCTAATGTAAGGTATAGTCCACGGAAGAGCATCTTGTTAAATAACATACAATAAAACACTAACGACTCTCTCCCTTACATAATGAAGCTCTGCCTCTCTCTACTCAGAGGATGATGATTTTAAATCCAGACATTATTGTGCCTGAATAGACCTCAAAAAGCCAGGCAGGTTTAGACACTCTCCTTCAACCCAAGTCACTTTGCTAACATGGCTGAAATCATGCTTAGAAATATTCAGTGTCTGGCCTGGGGATGCCACTGTTCTCTGGCTTTGTTGACCAAATTGTTATCATTCCCCATTCCCACTAGTTACCTCAAATATATAGTGGTTTGGGGGACAAATCAGATCATGAATTGAATAGCTGTTTAAATTCTCCAAAGCTACTTGTTTCACTCAAAAATGTTCTAACCATCAAGACATGAAGGGAAGACTGAATTGTTTGTATCCACAACCCAGCCTAGCTGTAGGGTTACTGTATCAAGTCCACAGCTGAGATTGAGTCACACATGTATGAGCACCTGCTGAGCTGCCCCGGCTTCTTTCACAAGGGTGATGAGGGACCACAGGCTTTTCTTCGTAACTCTGATTAGTCATTCCCTGTGTTTAAATATCTTAAAAGAGTTTTCAGAAAAGATACATATAAATTGATTATTCAAAAAAATTATCATAACAGTACTTTTTTTTTTTTTACTCATTCTACTAAGCTAAATTCTAAATGTCATTTATAAACCTATGCTCCACCATTCACTGAGAAATTTTAGCTACACTTTGAGTCCTATCAGGATAATCTTCAGGGAAGAGGAAATATGGGGTCCTGTCACATGCTTTTATGAACACAGAGAAACAAAGTTTCCTTTAGTAATCCATATAGGCCCCAAATGTCACAGTTCATCAAAATGTCACAGTTCAGTTTTTATGAAATCTGTTTCCATTTCTCTCTCACAGTTGTGTATTCATTTACATTGACTTTATACCTTCATATACGTGTGTTGCAGTTACTTTCTTGTTGCTGGGACAAACAGTCTGAAGAAGAAGCTTATAGGAGGAAAGGTGTTTTTTTTTTTTTTTTCAGGCTTTATAGAGTCCAGGGAAACTTCCATCATGGCAGAGAGAGAAAGAAAGAGAGATAAAACACCAACAAGCACCAACATCCAGAATTCAAACAGGTTTGAACACACATAAGGGCTGGACTGCAAGATCAGTTTTCAGTGGCACCACCTCCGGCAGGTTTCTGGAGACATAAGTAGGAAGGTCGAACTTGAAACAAACAAACAAAAATCTCTGAGGCTAGGAGGAACATACATTCACATTCAAATGACCACAACGTGATATTGGATTTATATGGATTTTAAACAGGGGTCATTGGACTCTTTCTCAAGACCGCTATTCTGTTCATAGTAGCAACGTTATTATAATTGCCTGTTGTTGCTTATACTGTTTCTTTGATTTGACCCAAGCAAAGAAATATTGTCTATGCTGATAATTAGGCCAACTTTAAAATTCATCCTTCCTTATGGAAGGAGAACAAAATTAGACTAATTACAATTAATCTGCATAATTACATGCTGCCATTATGTTAAACATATGTTTTGCCCTCCAACTTAATTTTTAACAATAAATGCACATTTAGGTATTTTTGCTAACTGACGTATTTGGGGGATGCTATATCATTGAGAATATCTGCAAAGGCATACCAAACAAAAATGACAAGGTGGCAATGGCATAGAAAAGGGACACTGCAAGTTTTGGACAGCATAGTGATAAATTTTCTAAGATCATGGTTCTAGGGGGCTCAATTCTTACAGTTACCTGCTTTCCCTCCTGCACAGAGCACTCATTGCCTCACAACAGAACTCTCATCTTGAACAAAAAGTCGCACTCAGGAAGACTAAGTCCATTCTTATGTCTTGTCTTTGAAATAAATTGGAAGGACAGATGTCTTTCAAATAATGCTATTGAGTTTGATGGTGCCACCAAGAGGTCAGTAAATATATTAATGATAAAAGAAAGAGACAGAATTGTAGGAAGGAAGAAATCCCAAATTATAGCAATAAATTGCTCCTTTCAAGGATGCTGAATATAAAAGAGGCATCATCAGAGAAGCTTAAATCAGCAACCTTTGGAAATGTGCCGAGTTTCAGTTTACATATTTTTTTCAACATAATAGAAGAACTGTTGGGCATTGGTCAGAAATTATCTATTGGCTTAATGTTTCCACCAACAATCACGAACTGTTCGAGCAGGGGTGGGGGGATTGGCAAGTCAAGTTTACTAATACTCTTGGCATCTCCATGGTCTGGTGACTTGTGACTTGTGAGAATCAATGAAACCCTATTAATATTTCTCTGCTTGCTCCCTCCATAGTTCCTCATACATATTTGGACCTCATTACTGACTATACTTGTTACATTGATCTTCTTAAAGATAAGTCACTTCTGCTGCCCTGTGAATCTCTTTTTAAAAAGAAAATATTTATTTATGAGAGAGAGAGAGAGAGAGAGAGAGAGAGAGAGAGATGCCAGAACCTTCTGCCATTGCAAACAAACTCCAGATGCATGTGCCACTTTGTGTATCTGGCTTTATGTGGTCACTGAGGAATGAACACAGGCCATCAGGCTTTGCAAGCAAGCATCTTTAACCACTGAGTCACCTCCCCAGATACTTTTCAGTCCCTTAAGGGCAAGCTTAATTTTCTTTTTGTGTAAGTGGGTTTGTATGTGTGTGTGTTGGTGGGTGGGTGGGTGCGTGTGTGCATGTAGGTGCACAAGTGTGAATACACATGCACATGGGTGCATGGAGGTCAAAGATTGACACTGGGTAACTCTTTTTTATCCATCTCCTCTTTATTTACTGAGGTAGGGTCTCTCACTTGAGCATATGGCTTGTTAGTTTCACTAGTCTAAGTAACTAACTTGCTCTGGGGATTCTCAGTCTCTATGTCCTGTGCACTTGGAATTACCAGGGGCTACTAGGCCACCAGCCATTGTCATAGGTGCTGGAGTTCCAGACATTGGCTTTCATACTTGGGAAACAAGTGCTCACGAATGGAGTCATCTGCTCCGCCCCATGATTGCTTTTTAATTCAGCTTTGCATCTCCAGCACCTGGACATTCTGGCTCCAATAGAAGCTCCATAACAGAATCCTAAGTAAATAGATGATTTATGAAAGATAAGATTTAATGTGAGAACACAATGTGGTATGCTGTCTTATCTATTCTAATTTGTCATCAAATACCTAATTTCAAACATATATTTTTAGAAACCTGCTGTACTTGAAGATGAGATCAAGAAATGTGAAGAGACGGTAGTTGAAATAAGACAGAAATGTCAGGAAAAAAATAAAAGAGAAAAGGAGACACTCTGGGGTCATATTTTAATTCAGCCCTTTATTCTTGATTAACAGGTGCCATAAACATTCCGGATTTAGAAATTTGTTTTGCTAAGGATACTTATGCAGAAGGAATAGAATATTGGACAAGACAATCATCAAGTAACATGCATCCTCGAGTGAGGAGATAAACCATAAACTTCTACTCATTGCCTAAATGAAAAGGATGTGAGGTGCTGACAGATATTCTTCAGATTGTAAGAACTGGTGATGTGTTCTAAAAGCATCATAGTGAGTATGGGTTGAGAAGTGAAGTGCAATTTTAAATTTGATGAGTGAGAAAAGATAGAAGAGAGACAAGCTGGCAAGAAGGAACTCAGTGGAGGGATATATGAGAAGGGGGAAAGGGAGGGTGGTGGGAGCTGGTATGATCATGGTATAAAATATATATGTGTGAATGTTGTCAATAAAAAGTTAAAACATTCTCCTTTAAAACTACTTCAACTGTCAAAGAACTATATTTCCATTGTTATCAGATAAAGATAACATTCTTGGTATCAGTTTTTGCTGTGATCAAAGTACCTGACAAAATCAAGGGCATTACATATTTATTTTACCTCACAGTATCAGGAGACTTTCAGTCCATCATGGTAGGACTGAAAAAAAAAAAAACAGAATGTCAACAAAAGTGTGTGGCTGAAAGTCTTTTTATGGAGGAGCAGGAAGCAGAGAAACTGAAGCTAGAACCAGATTGGGTGTAATCTACCCTAGACCACCTGTAATGGTTAACTTTTGTCATCCAGGCTTTACTTCTTAAAGGCTCTATAGCCATTAAACTTGACATTAGACATTAGGATTAAGTATTCAAAGTAGTGCTTGTGGACATTTCAAGCTTAAAAATTACAACCGAGTAATTTATGAAGAAGAGTAAATAATTTCTTTACCTTCCTAGAGGCTGGGAAATCCAGGTTCCAAGTATTATCAGTTTCATTTTCTGATGAGCATTTTCCCTAAGTATGTCCATTGTAAAAAGCAGGAAGACAAGAAGAATGGACTTCCTTTATAACATTCTAATATGTTAGCCTTGATTCCATTCATGACAGAAAAATTTACCTGTCCAGTTAGTTATTAGACACTGTAATATTAACAATACTTCATATTGACAGTGTGGAAAACAATTGAACTTTAGAGGGAAAAGTATTCAGAAAATAACAAGAGAAAAATTAATTTCAAATGCTAATTAACTATTTACATCTTTAATTTTAAGTAAAAGCCATCTTAATATTTTAACTAGCATTTAAAAAATAATACAGGGGCTGGAAGGATGGCTCACTGGATAAAGCCCTTGCTTTGCAAACATGAGAACTTGAGTTCAGATTGTCTAAAATCACATAAAGCCAGACACTGTAATAGGCTTCTGTAATCTTAGCAAGATGACAGGTAGAGACAGGAAAATTCCCAGAAGCTCACAAAAGAGTTAGTCTGGCAATCTCAATGGTCAAGAAAGAGAGACCTCATATCAAACAAAATGGAAGGGAAAGTCTCACATCCAAGATTCTCTTCTGAGTTCCACACACGTTCATAGCTTACTTATGGCTATGCTCATACAACACCCAAACAAATTAAAATGAACTACTGTGAAAACACACACCCTAAACAGTGGTACCAGCCAGTAACAAAAAACAACATGGAGCCCTGAATTTGGTACCACGTCTTGAGAACACAAAACAAAGCTAAATAATAATAATTTTTTAAAAAAACTGGTTATCTCAAGACAAATTGAGTAATGTGCATATTGCAGTCCTGGGTTGGGCCTTAAATAACACCACACTATAGAGTTTGTGACACTTTGCCTTGTGGGCACAGGGTACCACAACAGTGTTGCTCATTGAAAAATTAATATCACAGATAAACTAGTGCATGAAAGATAATGCAAACATAGCACAAACTGATTAAATCACATGGAACGCAAAAAGGTATTCATCAGAGAACATTGGCTATCCCACTGAAGGATGTCTTTAGGAATAGTGTCATCTTCCAGTACAACGTGATGTGCTCCTGGAATCTTTATGTGATACTTTTTATCCAGTAGGATGAGTTGATGGGTTCACAAAGATCAAGTTCTCCCATGGACCCTTTGTACTTATGACTCACTTGGGGAATATGTGTTTCCTGGCCCCATACCTTTATATGGGACAGGACAAGAATCTAAGTGTGCACCGTGTATTCAAGGACTGATGACATATAGGAATTATCACTGTCTTGTAGGAATTACTTTATACTGATACTCAAAGGAGGATAATATTGTTACACAATGAAGCAATAGAGAAACATATTCACTATTGTAATCCCATTGACTTTTGAGTTCCTTGACTCATCTTCATGGTCAAAGGTCAAATACCCAATCACACATCTGAAGAACATGCTGAGAAGCTGTAGAAGTGATCGGTGTAACATCAGCACTTAAAATAATAATGCAAACAGACAGGGCCATTCCTCGATGAGAATGACAATGTGCACTTGATAAAGGAAATTGGAAATAAAGGCTACACATTGAAGGCTATCTAGACAGGTGCCAAAACTTTGATTGAACACCACAAAGAGTAGATGTAGTCTTTTCTTCAAGCCACAAGGAAAATGACCTTTAGTAGTCAGTTTCTTCACATTACTTAAGTTAAAGAGAATTGCAAATATTCAGCTTTCACTCTCTGTAGAATCCCACACTTTATATCTGCTGGAGGCAGAGTTACAGGGGCCTGATTAATTTGGCTCACTGCACAGTAACTTTGAAGGGATATTTCAGTTTTCTGGATTGCCATGGCACTGAATGAGGCTATTGGATCTCTACCAAGGCAACATCACTCCCTCTACTCAGTCCTATTTCTTTCCTCCACTGATGTGAGTGATGAGCTAATAATATACTTTCTGACGAATAGCTTCTGTCAGAGTTTTCATCCTGGAGTATTCAAAATGCAAAATATTAGTAATGGCATAAACATGGTAGAATTTGTTACTTAGTTCAGTAACTTTGAAATGATTTCCTTTAGGATTCAATACTTCATGCAAAATAATCAGTTTAAAAATAGCTTAAAATATTATGATAAAATGTGTGAAAATATTTTATTTTAATGTAATTACTATTATTTAGAATGTATTGATATTTACAACTGAGGAGAAAATGATAAGCTCCCAAAACAATACATTAAGAAAGACAGAAGTTCATGGAAGAAACACTATTTCATAACATATTTTTGGAGGAATTTGAATCCACCTAATATGAAAGATATACAACCTATGGATTTGACTTTTGATGGAATCTAATACTTTCACAAAGAAAAGTAACATATTAAACAATATAACAGTGAGCCAAATTTTCACAATTCCAAAATAACATTTAATTTATGTTTGAGACCTCATATTATATTTACTTCCTCATCTCAAATCTTCATTTAATTGTGTTTTGATACTTGTAGCAAGCAGCCCATCTGCTTTATATATTCATGGAGTGGCAATTTTGCACATATGGATTCTGTCAATTTTTTTATGAACAGAGCAATATCTTAATCACTGTGTCTGCTCCTTATTGCTACTTTAGAAAATTTCTTCTCCATTCAGATCTCCTGGGACCTAGTTTATTTATGCAAGACAGCAAAGCTAATCTTCAATACATATTTGTATATGCAAAGTGGGAGTCATGTTTGTAAGCAATGCTGTTTACATTTAGGCTAGCAATCACATGGATATCCATGCATAAGGAAAGTTTTCACACTTGTATACAAAAAGTGAAGATGCGGTGTAAGATTTTCTTGTTTATGAAACTATGAAGGGTCTCTGGACAAGGTAACTGAACGTGGGAATTTGGATGCTGATTCCAAGGCTTTGTTATGTTTTAATGTATAAACAAATTCTCCTTCTTGATACTTTTCCTTTTTGAAGCTGGGTTTTACTCTAGTCTAAGATGGTCTGGAACTCACAGGGATCTTCCTACTTCAGCCTCCTGAGTGCTGGGATTAAAGGGGTATACCACCACACCCTGTTTACACTTATTTAATAGATGAATACAAATATGTTTTTTCTGTTATATCTGGGAAATAACTTCCCAACAAGCTTGACTTTGCTCAGTTAAATCAAGCAAGCTCTTCAAGTGTGTTGAACCTCTTTTTTTTCAAATTTTTAAATTTTTGGTTTTAAATTTAAAAGTATAGAGTCAGTGAAAGGGAAAAAAACCCAACATATTAAGAATTTGATTAAGACAAAATAATAGAGAAGAAATATTTGAGCCTAGAGTTTGAAGAATCTATTAAGTCTCGTCCCTGAAAACAAATATCTCTGAAGTCCACAGCATTGTGAGCATCCAAGTGCTGAAAGGCAGTGTGTATTATGGTAGTCTGGAAAGAGCTGGCTCTCTCTAGGCAACCAAGTAAAAGGAAAAAGAAAATAAAAACATTTCTGCCACTTTGAGTCAAGATGCCACCACTGAGGATCCCTACTTATTTCACTTTTTCCTGATGAGGTTCCTGCGTGCTGTGGTTGCAGCCTATGATATCCACAGTGGGTCTTTTCATGGAAAATTCCATGAGAATGAGCTAAAGATAGGGTCAGGACAGTCAAACACTGTGTAGAACTCTCTTAGAAGTTGATGTCGGGATTGAGTACGTATCTTTTCTTCAAGTGAACATTCTTGAATTCCATGAAAATTAAACAATATTTTTTATGAAACTGTCATCTATTTAATATTCATTGCCATGTAAGCTCCTTAAAGGCTTCTTTCCTGGGTTAACCAGATTGTGAGGCAAATGGAGGACATGATGTCAGAGAGAAATTCTGAGTATTTATGTCCTCAGTGAAGAGTAACTTCTGTTGGAGCAACTCTGTTAATTTTCCCATGCGACGGTATTTTTAGTTTCTAAGTCAGGCATGTCAATGCACATGAAAAAAAAAAAAAAGCAATTTACAACTCTGAAAGAAATAGAGCCTCTTTCACTTCATTTGTGTCTCATCTTGATTATCATCACATTTGTCATTCCCTGTAATTTATTCATTATTTTTACCAGAAGAATATGAAGGGGGAAAAGAAGATAAGTGCACTTGTCAAAATGTGGAGCAGATGCTCCAACAATGATTGGAGACAATTAATGCTCTCAGGAAGAAACAGCAGGCTGAGTTTGTGTTTAGCTTTAAGATTTTTCACCACACAGACCTGGGAAAAATGCAAATGTGAAATGTGCATTTTATTGTTCATGCAAGGGCAAACAATATTCTTCTAATACATTGTTGTTGTCGAGCAGTTCTGTTATGATCTTACAGTTTAGAGTCTTTCTGATGAATTGTGAGGATCCTTGGGTGCAAAATGCAAATTGAGCAGGTTTGTTGTGTCAATGTGCTTCCCTTCAGAATCACCATGTTGAACATGCCCCTCCCCTCCCCCAGTGGAAATGGTATGGGATGAAGAACTGCTCTGCAGATGACGTTTGTGTCTGGCCACACCTTAATGCCTGTCCACCAACCAAGATAACACCTTCACTCATCTTTGGAATACTTCCATTTGGGTTGTGTTGTTGTTTTTTGTTGGGGGAAAGTGTTTGCCTTTCTATTACATTATAGGCTCCAGCAGCATTTTCTCTTGTTTCACCTAGCTTTCTGGACTGTAGACCTTGATATCAATAACATCTCCTTTCCTAACCATCACCTCCTATCCTTAGAGTTCACTTACTGATTCTCTTTACTTACTAAAGTATTTTTGGTCTACAGTTTTCTAATTACATAAAATTCACTATTTTAAAAACAAACACCTAGTTTTGTCCTGATTTCAGACAGTGATGAGGATCATACTATCCCACATTCATGTTGGCCTCACTTTGAAGTTAGAAACACAAATACCAACCCTAACATCTAACCTGAGACATCCGTGCAGGTGATGCTATGAGAAAAAATAAAAATTACAAGTAAAAATGGGCAACTTACCATTGGCTAATCCACTGAAGACCTTAAATCCCCTCTTCTAGTAACTAGTAGCTGCCATTAGTTAGTCTGGGAAGTCAGGGGCCTCATACACCCTTTTTACAACAATGGTGACGTATTGGTGGGCTCAGTCTGGTGCTGGAAATCACAGCTGCTGGGAGTTAATGAGTGCGACTGCCATGTTGTACGTCCATGATAGCCTTTCGCAGTCCTCCTCCCCATCTTTCTTCCCTTACATTCCTTTTGCCCCCTCTTATGTGAGGTTCCCCGAGCCTTGAAATAGGGTGAGTTAGATGGCCTGTTTGAAGCTGGGAACATAGTAAATAACCTTTCACCATTGATCATACAGGCAATGGGTTTAAAAAGGCATGAAAGTAAGGTTTAGATTTGTGGGTAAGAATGGTATTAATGGGAGGAGAAGATGATAAAAGAGGGTAGTTGAGAGGAATAAGATCAAAATATTCTATATGCATGTATGAAAATGTAAAGAACAGGGAAAACCAAATGCAATTTTTAAAAATGAAATGATTTAAAAAGAACTCATCCATATAACAAGTGGATGAAGTTCACTGTCAGTCCAGCAAAGACCTGTGGTCAGGTCTGAAGATGATTGTCCTCTACTCCTGATCCTGAGTATAGACCCCTCCTTCCTGTGGCAACCATTGCCATTTCCAGTGGCTTAGTCAAGTGTCTGTATGCAGCTGAAGGAAAGGAAAGTGGGACACAGAATGGGGTCCTGTGTTAGATGTCTTGCGTGAAAATGACACATTTTTGCTTAGAGACCATGAGATAGAACTCTTCATAGGGCCAGCATCTTTATATATGCGTTCTAGAAATGTATTTTTCTGTGGCTAGGAAGAGGAGGCATGTAGATGATGCCTTAAGATCCATACAAATTAGTCAATAACAATAAGGGGGAACAAATATCAACTACTCTGCAAATAAATAAAACATGCTTTAGGATATTTGATTGTGAAATGATGGTCTTGCTATGATAATCTAAACAACTTAAAAGATCTTTTGAAGAAGATATATATTCCTTTTAAAAAAAACTCAATGTTAGGAACATAAGTACATCTTTATTTGTAAAACGAGTTTCTAAGGGTCTGGCAGAATTCTATTATAATTTTTCAATAGTGCAGATACATAAGGTAAAAAACAAATCTTTAGTAAACCTATACTGGCTTAAGGCCACATCACTGAAGGAACCTGAGTGTTTACTTAAAAGATAACCTCATAAAATCTTCCTTTTCTTTATATCTTTAATGCATTAGTTAAATTTTATCAAATTCTATTGTATTTTTCTTTTGTAAGGAAAACAAATTTGCTCTATTATTGACTATAAAATATAGCCTGCCTATCATAGAAAACATGGAAAATACAGAAGAGTATTAAAATACAATCTCATTTAAACTTTCCATCTGGGCATCCTAATTTTGAGCAGTTTTGCTCATTTTCTACTACTACTGAGCTAAATTAATTATTCCATATGTGTCCACTGTTTTATACAGCACAGGTCCAGTTGCATTTTAGGAGCTCAAAAATATAGTCTGAACAGGAAATAATGCAATCCGTCTCCTTGTTTTTTCATATAACTAATATTGTTTTCTTTTAAAAAATGATAACCATTTAGCTTCTTTAGAGTACTATATTAATATTTCATATATTATGAAGTAGTTAGGAATTATTTAATATCAATATATGATTTCCTCTGTGTATACATCAATTAGGTCATATTTTGTTTTGAATATATATATATGTATATATATATATATATATATATATATATATATATACATATATGGAGAGAGAGAGAGAGAGGAGAATGTTTTTCTAATTCACCAGACGGAGGTGGTGACTTGTCTCTATCACTCTTCACATTACACAAATACCCCACCTTTATTTCCATGTAATAAATTTGCAACCACTTGGTTAGTTAGTCAGGGGCTATCATTCTTAATTCCGAAGTTGTAATTACTTTCACATTACTAGACAAACATCTGTCCAGAAATAGCTTATGGAAGGAGAAGGAATATTTTAGGTTTAAAGAATCCATGGAAAACACCATCAATGGCAGAATAAGATGGCTCACTTTCATAGATCCAAGCAGAGACAGAAAAAAACAGCAGCCAGAAAACATGAACAGCCATAGCTCAAACACTTGTCCTGAACACACCTTAGGTCTGGACTATAAGACCTGCCCATAGTGATGCCTCTTCCAGCAGAGCTTTGCCTTCTGAGAACTCAAGTTGAAAAGTTATCAAAAATACTTCAGGCTATGGGAGACATACATTCATATTCAAATACCCTGGTTGCCATAGATTCATGACCATTCCACAAATCAAATTTCACTTAGAAGAAATTCAAAGGTCCTCATAGTCTTTTCCAACTTTAACATTGTTCAAAAGTCCCAAGTCTCCTTTGGCATTTAAGACTGTCTCTTAACAGTGAGTCTTGTAAGACAAAACTCAGTTACTTACTTCCAATAATATTGGCACATAGTAAACATTTCCATTGTAACAAGACATGACAAGGAGAGACTGGTCAATAAAGATAAAAACCAGTAGGTAAACATCAAACATCTGGAGTTCAAGTCCAACATACATAACCAGTGATGAAAGTCTCCAGATTCCAACTCTGCTCTTCTAGTTGGCAGTCATCCCATATTCCTTGTATATCCCCAAACATTTTCAGGTGTATATTGAAAACCATGACTCATCTTCATAGCTCCATATAATATCCTTGCTTTGTCTCCACATAGGGATTTCAACCTGTCTCATTGTCCCATCTCAGCAGTGACTGGAACAGCATGATCTTTATTCATGGCTTTAAACAGCCTCCACACAGGAACTCCAACCACTCTGTTTCACATGTTGCATCTCAGTGGCTCTGAAAATTGCTTGATTGGACTTCCACACAGAGATTTAAAACCTGCTTCACTTTCCCAGAGGCCATTTCCAAAAAAAAAAAAAAAAAAACAAAAAACAACCAAAAACCAAATAACAAACAAACAAAAAACTGTGTTGCACTTTGTGAGCCTCTTCTCTAGTTTCATAAGTCCAAAACCATTACCAGGTAAGCAGCATAGCAAAATTTGTAAGTCCAGGGCAATATAAACCTTGACTTTGAAGAGGAGTTTACTCCTTCAGAATTCTTCCTTTTGAAAAGGAATATGTATTCTTACTCATTTGAGCATTCCATGGGTTTTGAACATGAAATGATGTTGAATCTTGTCAAAGGCCTTTTCTGCATCTATCGAAATGATCATGTGGTTTTTATGTTTAACCTTGTTTATGTGGTGTATTACATTGACAGATTTCCGTATGTTGAACCACCCCTGTGTTCCTGCGATGAATCCCACTTGGTCAAGGTGGATAATGCTTTTGATGTGTTGTTGGATTCGGTTTGCAAGGATTTTGTTTAGGATCTTTGCATCTAAATTCATCAGGGAAATAGGCTGGTAGTTTTCTTTTCTTGTGGTATCTCTGCCTGGTTTTGGAATTAGGGTGATGCTAGCTTCATAAAAGGAGTTGGGTAGCTTTCCCTGTTCACCAATTGTGTGGCACAGTTTGAGGAAGATTGGTTTGAGTTCTTCCATGAAGGTTTGATAGAATTCAGCTGAGAAGCCATCTGGTCCTGGACTCTTCTTTTTTGGGAGGTTTTTTATTACTTTTTCTATCTCCATGAGTGTGATGGGTTGATTGAGGTGTTTAATCTGGTGAATTCCACCTCTGGGTATCTTTTCCATTGTCACAATGTAACATATTTGGCCCACCCTTAATGCTTAAAGGTAATCATCAACAATTGTAGCTTCAGTAGTCTAAAACCAGCCTCTGTGTGAGTAACTTTAAACTTGCTTGAAGTTTACCTTTGATAAACCATGTTCTTTTCATATCTTTCTGTTCTATACCTTCCACCGAGCACACCAGTCCATTACTTTTAAATTAAACTTCAATCAAACTCTCTGGGCATGAGCAGAAGGATACATCATGCCCTTTTTCAGGTATCTCAGTTCCAACAAAGTTCACTCTTTCTCCTTTAATAGTTCATGAGTCAATATTTAACAGACCATAATTCTCTCTGCATTTATCATTTTCAAACTCTCACTAGACTAGTCCATCAAACTTTGTTTAAAGCAGTGTAAGACTTTTCAATCCAAAGTACCAAATCTTTCCACAATCCTCCTGCCCACAAGTTCCAAAAGAATAAAACCCACATGATTAGAGTCATTACAGCAATGGCCCCATGCTCGCTACTGATTTTGCTGTTGTGATCACCTTTAAATTGCTGGACAAACATCAGACCACATGTAGTATATGGAAGTAAAGGGTTTATTTCAGGCTTACAGAGTCCAGGGGAAATACCATCAGTGATGGAAAAAAACTGGCTGAGTCCCATAGATTCACAGCATAGAAACACCATCAACATCCAACAAACAAATGAACAGCCAGAGTTCAGACTCTGGCTCTAAACACACCTTAGGGCTGGATTTCAAGATCCACCCCCCTCACCACGGACACCTCCCCTAGCATGGTAATTCGTGTTGGAGTCCCAATTTGAAAGATTGATTAAAAATGCCTCAGGCTATGGGGGGCATACATTCACATTCAAACCACTACACCCACCCTTTAAATCCAGATGATAAAGTTCTTAGCAATAAAATAGTAGTGTTATCTTCTCTTTGCAGAACTATCCCCATATCCACAAGATATAAGTAATCTGCATTCCTAAGCCTTGAGATGCAATGGTTTCCTCCAATAATTAAATGAAAGAGTTCACTTTTCCCCAACCAAAAACCAGTATCTGCTCTCTTGTAAAAGCAGCTGAGTGTTTTGCAGGAACTAATACATTTCCATCACTACACAGATGTCAGTTTGCACTAGATCAAGCCCGGCCCATGTTCAGTGATCATGATTCACAAGAGTTCCTGTCTAAAGCAGAGAACTATCCTCATTTTTTGTGAATTTTTATAATTATAAGTGAATAATAGACTGGAACTTAATTGCCACTGAGAAACCTAAAGCTTCAAAATGGACTTACTTCCTGCTTTGTTGGATTCAGGCACAGTATTAAACAGTGCGTCCCATTATGGCATGAATCAGAATCAGGTGGTTAGTAGCTAAAGCTCTCAGAGACTCTTATTTGGTACTGAGTGAATTCAGAAAGCCACACTGCATGCAGTTCAATGGGAGAGAGAAATCACCAGTGAAGATACTCAATGGTGGACACTGCAAGCCTTATATTTGGTCAACTAGGCCAAATTAGCCAACAGGTGCAATAGTGGCAAGTCTGTTATGGGGGAAACCAACTGCCCTCTAATTTGACTAGAGGCCGGCTCCATGGGAGTGAATACATCCCTGATACCGAAAAACCTACAACAGGGGTAATCATAAGCCCTAGGGGTGTAACATCTGCTACTGTCTGGCTAAATGTATATACTATGCTCACCAAACTGTCCAGTAAGCACTTTTCTTACTGTTCATACCCATATATTAATATTAATCTCACTTTTGGTTAGACAACCTTCTCTTTTAAGATGGCAGTGACCTTGGGATGACTCAGAAGGCACCATGGTGTGGAGAAGAAGTAACAGAGGAGTGCTCAGCCCTGCAATTTGTCTATCTCACCTTCCAAGGCTCAGGGTCCATTGCGAAAGAGGTGGCAAAAACAATGTAAGAGCCAAAGGAAGGGTAGAATGCCTTACAATGTGCTCCTCCAGACACAAAATGCCCTGGATATCCATGACCTCACAGTGCCTGACGCTACACAAAACCAGCATAATAGGAGGAAAAGATCATGATATCAAAATAAAAGGGAGACTGATTGAGAGGGGCAAGGGATATGTTGGAGAGTGGTTTCAAAGGGGAAAGTGGGGGAGAGAGGGAATTACCATGGGATATTGTTTGCAATCATAGACGTTGTCAATAAAAAATAAATTTAAAAAATAAAATACAATTAAGGTTGTGGTAGAGCAATTTTGAGTTCACAACAAAATTGAGAGGTAGATGTAGTATTTCACCCCCCTGTCTCTCGATATTATGCATCTTCATTGTGCTCTTGGATGCTACAAATATTGCTGGTCCTTGTGTTATACTTGTGCTTAAGGAACAATAGCTGACTTTTTCCAGAATGGCAAAAATATGGAATGATAAATAAAACTGTGCCTTCCCGAGTTAATTTCTGTGAGTAGGTTTCAGGAGAACTTCCTAAAATCAGCATTTTTCTCTAACCCAGATAATTATTCAAGCTCCTTCATTCTCTTCATATCTCTAACTAGGTGATAAATACTTTGAGCTGCTCTTCACTTGTTGTCTTTTGTTTTCATCTTCCTGGAGGCAGCTCTATTGAACATGTAGAAGAAGTAACACAGCTGAAAGCAAAACATCTACATATCTGCCAGATCACTGATCTGTGCCATGGTATGCTTTTCTCCCCTACTAGCTTATGCTACTACTCAGATGGTTAGATTATCACTGATGCCTGACACTAAATGATCCTGTTGTTATGTAGGGCTATTAATCTTCATGGTTTAATGGAAGGTAGTTGACAACCAAAGAATGGGAGAGACATTTTACTGATGGAAATCTACAGCATGGTGCCTCTCTCCCATCTGCATCTTGGCCATTCCATTATCTTATAGAACTGAACTGGGTAGTTGAGCACCAGAGAAGATAGGTCTAAAATAATTTGTCTCAGGCCTCCAAAGTGGTCATATGAAAGAGATGATGCCTCACGTATAAGAAGTTAGACTTGTTCTCTGATGTAATAACTGCAAGTCTTTTTATAAGACCATCTCAAACTATGTTGCTTTCCAAATAAGGAGCCTACAATGTCACACCCATTGTCCTCTAGAGAAAAAGAAAATGGTTCTGTCATTTGACAAAATATCAAAATTTGACAAAGGAGATGGTATCTCAAGTGTGAATACAGTCTGACTCCACAATGACTCATAGCATTTATTACACACTTATTTCAACAGTACACAACAGATATTACTCATATTTTTAGTTCAGTCTTCATTCCCTGCAGATGAAGTGTAATAAATAAAATGAATGGTTATTGCTACATACTGCATGCTCCAGGAGAGACAGTTACTTGTAAAAGTGAGTAAAAATCTTTACACTTTCTGAATAAAGCACATTCTTTAGGTTGTTGTCTTGCCAAGAAAACTATTGTCCTCTAAATATTAAGTATAGCTACATACTCTGCGATCTTAGAAGTTCAATTCAAGTGGGAGAATGCACAGCATTGTAAATGTGAAACTTCAGTTGAGTCAAATATCCTTGAGGAAGTGAATTATGAGTTTCCAGTCCAAGATCTTTAATTTCATGTGGTTTGTAGGCTTTACTTTTTAATTTATTTAATTGGCAACTTTGACATACATATCTGATATGTTTTGATCATAATCCTTGTCCTTTTCATTCTCTTGACATTCTTTCCCATCCTCTTTCCACTGAACCCCTTCTTCTTTCCAATTTGCATGGACACAGGTGAGGAATTATTTATAAAAGCACAAGATCCTACTGGAGGCTATACCACTATAGACAATATCCCTCACTTCCCTAGCCACCAGGAAAAAAACTAAAATTCCTCAACTGGTAATGAAATTTCATGTTATGTGTCTGTCCTAGAACAGAGACAAAGTCACAGCCATCCTGTATTTTGAGGTGTTAAGGGAAATTTCATAGATAGCTTCTGTGATGGAATCTGAAGATATTCATAGTTTTACTTTAAAACAGTTCACAGTACCAGTGGTAGCTATTGGCATTAAACATGTTCCCTGGCATCATCAAAACTGTCTGAATAGAAGATCCAAAGACAAAATTTCCAAAGCAGGGGACTATGAAGCCTCCTTCAAGGATCCAGTAATTCTATGAGTAGTTTTATATAATAAGGTCTTAAAAGAAAGGTGTTCTATTAGGGTAGCATACTTATTACTTGCTGTTTTTACATACCTATTCCAACCATAATTTCAATCTTTGTTTCAAAGAAAATGAATGATAGTTATGACAGATATTTTGTGAGTAGTTACTCGAGTGCTGGGATCTTAAAAGGCAAATGCTTAACCTTTGATTGTGCACATACTAGATCATATTAAATCAGAAACACATTAGTTTTACTTGTGTATCCAATGCAGAATAACTGGACAGCTATCAAATCCTAGCCAAACAGGCAACACAGCTTAGCACATCATACCTAATTGCCAACCTCATGCAGTTTACATTCTGTTTCAATATCATTTGTAAAATGTCCTCAGTTAAATGCGATATGGTAAACTTCATAAAACTGTGAGTTATATATTTATGTGGGAATGGTGACACATTTTAAAGGAAACTGAAATAATGTTATAACTTTTAAAAAATTGTTTTTATTTATTCATATGCAAGTAGAGAGAATGGCTCCAGATACAGAGAGAGAGCGAGAGAGAGAGAATGGTTGTGCTAGGTCTTCTTGCCATTGCAAACAAACTACAGATACAAGTAGAACTTTAGACATCTGGCTTTACATGGGTACAGGGAATTGAACCTAATCTATTAGGCTGTGCATGCAAGTGCCTATAACTACAGAGATATCACTCCAGCACTACTGTTCTTACTTTTGAGCATTAGTTATAGACATTGCACAATGAAAGCTGATTATTGATTACTTCATGCCACCAAGTGATAGTTATAATTTCCAATGTTATAGATGTCAATGCACTCTATCTTCACAGAAAGCATATTGCATAAGAATTCCGATTATCCCCCTGTCCCAAATGTGCAATTGGAGCATATCACGCTCTAGTAACCAGACTTATTTATTCAGTGCTGTTTTCAGGACTATTGTCATCTGGCATTGTTACTTGTATTATTACTTCGATCACACCCTATTATAAAATTTAGTTAACTAAATGAGTTTTTGCTTATTTTTAACCCAAGCTGGTTTGAGAGGCGAACTTAATAGCACTAAATTATATGGAAAAGGAATAAACTACACTTCTAAAAGTTACTGAAGGAGTTTGATGTTGTAGGTCAATAGTAGATGATTTGCCTAGCATGTGAAGTTCTGGTTTCAATCCCCAGCACCATGATGGTGGGAAGATAACTACTGGATAGAAAAGACAAGATTCCAATGCTAAGGGTCACTGTATATATTTTGGCATTTCTGAAGACTATGCTGTTTGATGGTAGCAAAAATGAGCCCACATAGAGTATTGCTGCAGAACATAATGACAATGGAGGTGGACTTATTCTTATCTCCAGTTGGAATGACTGAAAGCAAACTGAAGAGTGTTTGAGGTGACAGTCAGACAAAGGCGTGATGAATATCTTGATTATCTAATCACTTTTTAAAAATTTATTTATTTATTTGAGAGAGATGAGGGAGAGGCAGGGAGAAAACATGAACATACTAGGGTGTCTTGACACTGCAAACAAACTCCAGATGTAGGTGCAACTTTATGTGTCTGGTTCATGTGTGTCCTGGGGTGTCGAGTCCAATCACCAGGCTTTCCAAGCAAGGAACTTGTCTTTGTGTGTATGTGTGTTTTGTTTTTCAAGGTAAGTTCTCACTCTAGCCCAGGCTGACTGGAATTCACTATGTAGTCTCGAGGGTGGCCTCAAGCTCACGGCGATCCTCCTACCACTGCCTCCCAATTGCTGGGATTAAAGGCGTGCACCACCACACCCAGCACAAGCAAGCAAATTTTAGCTGCTGATAGATCTCCCTAGTCCTGATTTTTCATATTATTTTTATTAGACATCATTATTGTGTATTATAGCATGTAATAAACCAGCATGCTAAGGGGCATAACTTAATACAACTAAAAACTAAAACTAATGCTCCAGATGGAGTGGAAAAAACTCCAATAATTGAAGGGGAGCAAATAGTTGTAGGTCCTGACCACATCCTTGCTCCCCAAAGGCATTGGTGATGGGACAGAGCTATGACTTCCTGGCCATGAATGGAAATGAAAAACACAGATTTTTAAAGATTTGTTCCACTTTTAAGTACTAAAAGATTGCTGTTTTATGATGATGAATTATATAATTTTATGTAAGATATTCCTAGTTAGCTTTTCAATATTTCTTTTCTATTTGTAATGACACTGCATAAAACACAAAATATAAAAGTTATTAAGGTAAGTCCTGGTCATAAGGAAGGTTATGTACCCGACCACTGTTGTGATTAATTGAAAAGTCTTTATGGAACAAAATGCTTGCCTATGTGGTCTCTGAAGTTCATTTTAATTTATATACCCCAAACTACACTCAGTTGCAGTTACAAAATTCTTTATTCTTTAATAAAAGAAGTTGCCAAAACTTTACATGATTAAAAAGGAAGTCCTTCCAAGTTGAAATTTTACAAAGCACATCTTATAGGTGGTGATATATTAAACAAAAGGTTACTTTAATAATAATTTTTTTTGCCAGCACAGCTTCAATGCCATATAAATGTTTCCTATTCAATTACCTGCTCACATTTTTCATCTTCACTGATTTTGCAGTGATCAGACTATTTCCCTTAAACCCCACTACATTAATCCATCAAAGAGCTTTTTTCATTAGGCAGTGAAATTTCCCACCCAGGATATTGCTGGGGAGGAGGCCATTTTGTATTGTTCGGCCCTTAGACTATTATTTGTGAGGGTATTTTTATTCATCTAACTTCACATCATTCAGAAAGCATTAGGGGTTCGCTGTGCAGAAGATAAAATTGGAAATCACTCAGAATCAGACTCATGTACTTCTTTAAAGGATCCTTTCCTATGTATGCTCAGTTCATTGTTTAATTTTCTGTCAATTATTTTGCTAATGTATTTTGTCAGTAGAATGTTAATTTAATGTGGAGTCAAGTCTATCTTTCTATCTATCTATCTATCTATCTATCTATCTATCTATCTATCTATCTAATCTACCCATCTATCTACAATTTATCTGTCTATGTATGGAAAAGATGAAGTCCACATTATAAGAAGCAACAGAACATTAAAGAGGGAAGATATCAAAAACTCCTTTGGTTTGATTGATGGTTAATAGAGATAGACAAATTTTCTTGAAAGATTTAACCATGCCCTGATGCTAGGCAGCTGGCAAGGGACATTTCTTTCTTTTATTCTACTTTGTATTTGTTTCTTCTTTTGTTTATTGGCCTATCTTATGGTCTGGGTGACCCAGATTTATTTCTTTTCCTAGGAAGAAGAATAAAATCAACTGTCAATAGCAAAGTGTTACTCTCATTTGGCACTGAGAACAATAAATAACCCTCTCTGATTTTAATGGGTGAAAGAAAAGATATCGATATTCCTAAGATCATTTCCTTCAGCTTCCAGAGGCTCATGCAGTCACTACACCAACTTTTTAATATATATTACAGGTTAACACAAATTGATATTTTGATGAAACGTGAAGGTATCAGGAGTATGGCCAGGTTAAGCCAATCTATTGTTTTAAGGTAGGAAGAAGGATAGGGAGAGTAGGATCATAGGTTTTGTGAAATACTAGACCACCTAAAGTGAAGAACAGTGCAGTGACATTTTTATTATCCATGGAATAAATTAATATACAAATGTGCTTCATAAGATTGTGATGGAGAAGCAAATTTTGCATCTCCTGGAGAGGTTAAAGTTTCAGTAACACTGTAGCACAATACCTATATTGTGGTGGTGAAAATACATCTACTTTTTTGCCAGGGTTATAAAAGTAGAGCATATACAACTATATGTAGTATTCAATAGTTGCATATATATATATATATATATAATGTGTATATACACATACAGTGTTACTGGTGCATGTAATCGCTATGTAGCATTTTATCTTTGAGGGTAGACTTTTACCAGCTAATTTAATAGTGTTTTAAGACAGTATGCTCTCACACAGTCAACAGCCTTATACAACGCAGGCTTAGTATCTCTTGATGGCATCAGGAAGCTCATGGTGAGCAAGTGATCTATAAATAATTTAGGCTTATGTAAGTATACCCTATGATGTTCAGACAGCAAAGTCTCCTCAGGATGCATCTTTCAGGTGTTTATCTTAATCCTGCTGTGAATTGATACGTAAGTATATTTTATAATTTAGCTTAGACTTTTTCTGCTGATCAAACAACTTCCTAGATAACACATATTATATAGTTTCACATTGGGCAGTAAAATAGTGCAAGAAGAAGCCCGCTTCCTGTACAAACATAAATACACATTGGCTGAACACAAGTAAATTCCCATGCTTAACCTAATAAGGTGGCTTCCTGAAATAGTGGTTTTGGAATGAGTGACTTCAATGTGAGCTTGAATAATCCAATGCATTTTCTTAGAAAAGCCTTAGAGTAACAGAAATTCCTGCATTTTTCCAGGCAAACACTGTGTTTTGAATGTGAGATGGATGGAAGGACCGAATGAGAAAGAAAAGTGGCCCAGGCACCCAACAATGGCTGAAAATGAGAAGAGAAATTCTGGCTTTTTAAAAGTGTCACTTTTTTAAACCTCCAACCAAAAAATGTGGAAGAATTGTTGAGCTTTCGACAGTTAACAAAAATGGCTATAGGCTGTTAAATTTTATCCATTATACCAAATCAACTTAGATAATTGAATATCATGACTTAACTCATATGAGACCAGAAATGTCACAAAACTTCATTTGAGATTAGGCCAGAGTTCCAATTTGAATATAGTGATTTGATTCTCTGTGTCCTATCATTCTTAAGACTTGGCTAGTTCTGAAAATAACACAACTGTTTAATTTATTTCTCATTAATGGCTCTTGTTTTTTTTCTTCTGTGGCTTTCAGCATCAAAATCTGTTGTATAAACTATTACTCAAGAAATTGAAATGAAGGATGGCTGAAAAGATGGTTCAGCAGTTAAAGGAACTTGTTTGCAAAGCCTGAAAGCCCAGGTTCAATTCCCCAGTACTCACTTAAAGCCAGATGCAATAAGTGGCACATGTGTCTACAGTTTATTTGAGTGGCAGGAGGCCCTGGAACACCCATTCATACTCAAATAAATAACATAAGAAATACTGATGTGTAACATAATAAGTTGGCTTCCTGAAATAGTGGTTTTGGAATGAGTATCTATTTAGGAACTTCAAAAAAGTGGGCTAATAATGCATATATTTGATGTGAGCAATTGGGAGACACAGAGAGGCATAAAACATACACAAAGGAGGCACAAATATGGGCATGTGGATGAAGAGCAGAGTACCAAGTGTCAGGAATTTATTTTCAAATACAGAGAAATATGAGTGTCTATGAATATTGAATATTGAGGATCATTAACAAGGTAAAGTTAGAGAGCATGGTAGGTCTTAAGTTTTATGCTGATTACACTTCCAGAAAGCACTCCTGATCCCTCATAGATAATGTCAGCTCTTAACTGTACTTCATGTACCTTCCCTACAAACTTATAGCCTCTTTAATTATATGCCTTTCAAGTAATCATTATTAGCAATGTCATTATGGACTGATTTAATTTACTGGTTTTCCTCCAAGGTAGTAGTACCATGAAGCAGAGATTTCTATTAACTTGGTGTTGGCATCTATTAAGGTGTCTGGCATATTATATTGCTCAATAAATATTTTATATTTAAAAAGATGTATAAAGATGATTACCATGGAGACATGGGCATGAGATATTGTAAAAGGTGATAAGAGAACAACTTGATCACATTGGAATTTTAAGGAGTTTGCATGAGTCTTTAGAGTCTTTAGATATTCTCAAATTATGGTGGCACCAGAGTTCAGAAACTAGCACTGCAGTCAGAAGAAGATGAGAGAAGACTCCTATCACATGTTTTGAGAAGCAATATTGTGTTTGTCTAGAATGGGAAGTTTCTAGTTAGATAATAGTAGATCATTTCTAAAGGACGCAGCTTCTAATATCAACTTACATTTTATATTGGGTCTTGACTTGTTCCCATATGGAAATTGTAGTGCTAGGGTTGCCCCCACCTAGTGGCCCCCAAAGTATGATTTTCCTTTTAAAAATATATTATTTATCTATTTATTTAAGAGGAAGAGAGGTAGAATATATATACATACATATCACACACACACACACACACACACACACACACTTGGATTGGGCAAACCAGGGACTCCAGACACATGTACCACCTTGTGCATCTGCTGTATGTGGGTACTAGGGAATTGAACCTAGGTCCTTAGGCTTTCAGGCAAATGCCTTAATTGCTAAGCCATCACTCCGTCTCCGATTTTCCTTTCTAACAAAGGGGAAGGTGGGCACTAACATTGGCCAATGACTAGAACTCAGAAAATACTATAGAGACATCATCATGTCTAAATACAATAATTATAAAATATCTTACAACTGCCACTTAGTTAGACCAGTGGGGTTGACTACAAAAGGCCATAAAATGATTGACTATAGGACCTCAACATTTATTACTCTGTCTCTCCTCATACAGAGAATATGTATCATCTCATTCCTTATTTGTACCACACTCTTATCTGAAGGGATTGGGCCAGCTTCATGTATTACTGTCTACCAATTCATAAATGATCATTTTCTATATTGACCATCTTCAATATTGATCAAATTTTTAATATATGATTACTTAGAATTTGCATTTTGATAAATTCTGTCTTAGAGTGGAAAAAAAGTCTCCCAATATTACAGAAAAACAAGCCACTAAACAAATCACACATTATTTTCTCCATCATCAAAACCTGAGATTTAATTGCTCTTGATGCAGCATTCTGCAAAAATAGATTCTGAGAGTATCATAGAGTTAAAGATATAGTAAGACTAGGTAGTTGGTTTGGCTAATTTAATTGCTGACAAGGCAAATTACTTCCAAATGAAAATGGAACATCTGTTTGCTTACTCAACTTTGAGTGACTCAATTGTTTAGATTATTTTCTTTAAGTTTAATCACCAGATCTCAGGTCTGGACAAAAATATCAAAATTTACAACTGGAATTTTATAGAAAGTCCTTCTATTGCAAGGTTTATTACTCACTTTGTAAGATTTAAGCTTTCTGGACAGTTTGAATAAACTTTTGATAGAAAAGCACCAGGGAAAAAAATAAAATGAAATGATTTCTTTTAGTGAAAAAAAATGACTTTCCTCCTTCCAATAAAACTTTTGAAAGTCAGTGCATATGACTTTGTTTTCAGAAACTGATATTGAAAGTGACAGATATAGGGTTGTTCACACAAACAATAAAATAAGATTTTTAAAAATGTGGCTGTTGTGGGTTAGGTTGGGAGAAACAGAGCATACATTCAAATGTGTGGGAAGCTAGGCAAGAGAGAGAACAAGTGCAATGAGGAAAGACCTGAAGATGATGCTGGTGGCCGTACTGTTGAAATGAGGCCTGACTCTCCACAGGCAGTTGGGCATATGGCAGACTTCTCCAAAAGCTGCCCCACTCCTCAGATGTCATTTCTCAATATAGAGGACTTTACCTACCTAGTTCATGAATAAGAGCCTTAAAAGTCAACTGACACTTAACAGTGTGCAAACTTGTATTTGTTGACCTAATAAGCAAGGTAGATAGTCTTAGTCTCTTTTTAAAATATTTAGTTATGAGATAGGGAGAGAGAGAGAGAGAGAGAGAGAGAGAGAGAATGGACAAGCCAGGGCCTTCAGTCACTGCAAACACACTCCAGACACATGTGCCACCCTGTGCATCTGGCTTACGTGGGTCCTGGGGAATCAAACCTGAGTCCTTTGGCTTTGCAGGCAAGCACCTTAACCACTAAGCAACCTCTCCAGCCCTTAGTCTCTTTCTTAAGTTACTAAAAATTAATTTTCCATTTAAACATGACGCAGCTATTTTCTTTGGGCAGTTTGAGACTTTTGTAGGTGGCATCCTACAATGCATGTTCCATTTTTTTTTATTAATAATCAGCTGATGGTCTGGGGTCTCTGCAGGCTTCTCAGCAGAGAGATGATGACACAAAGCAATACATCGTGGTTCTCTTTAGGCTCAATTTCATTTCTCCATCACTCTGGTTTCAAATTCAGGCACAATAACTTAATATCATTGTGACTAAAAGCCAGTTGCTTACTTTCTTTTGGTTTCACTATTTTGACTACACAATTGGAATTTTAATACAAACCTCACTGATCTGGAGATCTAAAAGAATTCTAGGCTTTTTTTGTAATAATTACATTGAAGTGCGAGACTGCTTTTATACGAAGCACACAATTGAGAAACATGAAGGGGAAGTTTGTGTGGGTTTATTTTTTAAGTTTGCAGAGATATGTAATGTATAAAAACAAGAAAATATTTGAAGCATTTGTGTATTTCAAAGTACTTTGTGAAATGACAAAGGACATGACCATGAACTAATTTAAAATGTGAAGAAAAGCACATAAAGATACAGTTCCAAGCCCCCAAAAATAATGCTATATGGGGACAATTTTCAATATCATTGATAATTAAAAATTAAAATTTCAGTAAATTTAACAATCCTGCCTCTATGACTGATACTTTATTAAAGCAAATATCAAAAGAAATGAAAGAATATATAGGAAAACTGTGCTTGTAAAGATCCAACCTTCAGTTTCAAGCTGGTATAAATAAACTATTGTGATATCTGGAGAAAAATTTAGAACTAGATATTGCATTGAAAAGGTAGATATCTTTTACCCACTAATTCAGTCTCCACAAATGTTTATTACTGATGTATTTAGGCTTAAATGAATGATTACCATAATAGTTTAGTAGTATAAAGACCAGAACTAAGACTCATTTACCTCAGAGCACATTATTTTATTATAAAGCATATATTTAGTAGTACACAAAAATAAAGAAAATATTATATGTATTGTTGTAGAACAGAATCATTTATTGATTTAAAAAAAAGAATGCATAGAAGACTGCAAAACATACCACCAATGATACAAATAATCTTATAAGGAGACATGTACTATAACTGTTTATCAAATATATTGCAAACGAAATATTTGGTTTATCCACAGATATTCTTGCTCAGGATAGAATATTCAAGATAAGATTTTATTGTATATTTTATACAGCATGAATTTATAGAATTCATGGGTAGATCATTTTTAAATTTGAAGTATACTTTCTTAAAGTTAAAATTTCAAGGAGGACTGGGGAGATGGCTGTGTCATTAAGGCATTTGCCTGCAAAGCCAGAGGATTCTGATTTGATTCTCCAGGACCCCACAGAAGCCAGATGCACAAGGGGCACATGCATCTGCAGTTGGTTTGCAGTGGCTGGAGGCCCTGGCAAGCCCATTCTTTCCCTCTCACTTTCTCTCTGTATCTGCCTCCTTTTCTCCCTCAAATTAATTAATTAATTAATTATATTTTTAAAAGTTCAAGGAACACAAATCTTTTTTTAGAAAATTTTGTTTATTTTTATTTATTTATTTGAGAGCAACAGACAGAAAGAGAAAGAGGCAGAGAGAGAGAGGAAGAGAGAGAATGGGTGTGCCAGAGCCTCCAGCCACTGCAAACAAACTCCAGACATGTGCACCCCCTTGTGCATCTGGCTAATGTGGGTCCTGGGGAATTGAGCCTCGAACAGGGGTCCTTAGGCTTCATAGGCAAGCACTTAACCACTAAGCCATCTCTCCATCCCAAGGAACACAAATCTTGATCTAGTCTATCTCATTTAACACTTTATCTCAACTACTTGGAGCCCCACTCAGCACATAGTATATACCAATACTATTATTGAATCCACATTAAATATTTCACAGGCAAGCATTTCTTCAAGTATTTTAGATATGCCAATACTTCACACCTGCAAACTTGAATACATAGTCACATCTCTGTTAAAATTCCCCTCCTTCTAACTCAATGATTAATGGCATCACAAGCTATAGGGAATATAAGCCAGGATTTAATCCCTTTCATTTTACCACAAATGCTATCAGTCCATTTGTTCCTTTGCATTGTTAGAATACAGTCCTTTCTGTATTTCATATTATATTTATATATGTAGATAAGTGGTTCTGAAATTTGATTAGTATATTTATTAATCTCCAGTTGGAAACTCCTTCATTACCCCCTCCTACATGCTGGAAAAATCCTTTACTACTGTGGCCTACATAGTTATCTGTTTTTGAACTCTTTCAAGAGAAAGAGAGGGAGACAGAGAGAGAATAAGAACGCTAGGGCCTTCAGTAAATCTGGCTGAACTCTAGATGCATATGCCCCCTTGTGCACATATGAAACTTTGAGGGCTTGTGTCACCATGTGTCTGGTTTATGTGGGACCTGGAGATTTGAACATGAGCTCTTAGGCTTTGCAGGGAAGTTCCTTAACCAGTAAGCCATCTCTCCAGCCACTATTTGATCACTTAACTCCATCCTGACTTATTGATAAAACAACAAACACCAAACCATTTTATTTTCTACATGTAATTTTTCTTTAGCTCTTTTGTGCTTTGAAACACTCTTTTCTTTGGTTAAATTGCTCTGTCTTCGTTCCCTTAGAACTGATTTTTCATCCCTTAATGTACAGTATAGGTAGCATATCCTTTGAGAAGGTATTGGCTAATCAGTTTTTCAAACATTCCCAAATGGTCTTACATCACTACACACACACACACACACACACACACACTGCTTTTATTCACTATATTATTACTTAACAACTTTATTTTTTAAAGTATGATAGTAACAACCTTCCTTTGATATAATTCCAGAGAGGATTATTAATTTTCCCAATGGCAGCATGGTTCCTATTGTGTTTGATTCTCTTATCTCCCAGAAAAAGTACGTGGTTTTATGTACAATTTTCTGATCTTAAATGAATTCTTGGTAAGCAGGACTTCCTATTGTCTTGCCATAGTCTCTGTAGGTTGAAATACTCATTTCAAAGTACATTTGGATGCAAACTGAATGTGGAAAGGCATTGTATGTTCAGATCTTTTCTTATGACCTGTGTAAATTTTCTCTGAAGTATAAAAATTCAATAGGCAAGTTACAACAACTGCAGAGACAACAGCTCTTATACAGTTGAATATATGTGCAAATTTTTCTTGGTTTATTTCATCATGGAGGAGCAGGAAATGCTACATCATGAGCTGAAATTATTTCACAAGAGATCACTCATCACTTGTATAATGCATGCCTTTTGAGAGCAGAATTTGTTACTGGCAAATGAAAGGCAAGTTTGGAACAGACTAAAGCTGAAGGTCACTTTTACCTTTCTCCTTTAAGATGTGACTGAAGTACAGAAAAGCTTTAAGCATTTTTTTTTTTACTTTTATGCATGTAAAAGTTAAGTCAGAAAGCAAATAAATTCACCTGTCCTGTAAAATACACTGACTACAAGTAATATTTATAAAATTAAAGTTTATCCCTTCCAGTGATGCAGAGAGATACTGGCTAAGTATTGAATGTGCATGCCTGGTAAACACATAAGGTATTTTAATTTTTATTTATTAAAAAGCTCTCTAGAAAGAGAATGGGTGGGCTAGTTCTTCTACCCACTGGAAAGGAACTCCAGATGCATGTGCCAACTTGTGTGTCAGGCTTAGTTGGGTAGTAGGGAACTGAACCTGGGACCATGGGCTTTTGCAGGTATAGTAGTTAGATTAATGTGTCCCCTATACTTACATGTTCTGAATTCTAGGCCCTCAGATGATGGTAATTATGGGAATTAAAGCTTCCTAGAGGCTGTGTACTTTTGGGGACAGGCTTATGGGTATTATAGCCAGCTTCCCCATGCCAGCATTTGGCACACAATCCTGTTGCTGTTGTCCATCTGATGTTGCCCAGGAGGTGATATCAAGGAGCTCAGATCATGCCAGCATTTTCCCCTGATATCATGGAGCTTGCCCTGTAATCTATAAGCCAAAATAAACTTTTTTTCCCCCACAAGATGCTCTTGGTCAGGTGTTTTCTGCCAACAATGTGAACCTGATGGCAACAGTAAAGTGGGTACTGAGAAGTGTGATCACTGCTGTTAGAAACCTGCTGACTACATAGTTTTTTGGCCTTTTGGAGCTGATTTTCACGAGGGATGTAGAAGGATTTGAAACCTTGGCCTAAGAGACAACTTTGTGGTGCTGTAAATACAGCTTGATCAATTATTCTGGTCAGAGTTGAAAGACCTGAATGCAGTCAGAACTATGGACTGTGAGGTTTGGCTTACGAGAGTGAGAAAGAGTTTTGCCTGAACTGGGCTATAAGCAGTTTGTGTGAGAGGCTTTATGCCCATTTCCAGAGAAGTTGTGCAGGGTTGCATTGCATAGAAATGTTCTGGTGTGTGCAAGGTACATGGCACAAAAAAAAAAAAAATGAAATCTTTAGGTCAAACTGCTACCTATTCAGCTGCAATTGTATGAGAGATTACAACCAATAAGATTGGTCCAGCTGACCTGCTTTGTGACAACAGAAAGAATGAAGGGCCCTGAATGCTGAAGGAGTGTCCCTTTCTTCAAAGTCTTCTTTATTCCCCTGCTAGATTAATAAATTGGCACCCCACCTGGTATTATGGAGTATAAGAAATACAGGAAAGTGAGGGCCATTGAATTTGCAACTTGGTCTTATATTTTGGAAATGGTCATGGGCAGTGTGAAGCAGGCTTGCTGGATTACCTGCATGGAGATCTGATTCAGCCATGCAAATAAAATGTGGGTTGCAATTTAGACCCAATGGAGAGGCCACGACTGTGGGATGGCTATCAAGGAGAGCACTGGATGAAGTTTTCCAGCACTGTGAATAGCCTAGCTGAAGGGGCATAATTGGAACTCCAGAGACTTGTCAGTGGTTAGAATTATCAGACCTGGAGACTTGTCACCGCTGACTAGAGTTGTTGGACTTGGAGCTAGAGTTTGATGTTTTCCCTGTTTAAATATTGCATTCTATATATATATATATATATATATATATATATATATATATATATATATATATATATATTTGCTGTGCCCAATGCTATATTTTAGTCTGTACCGTTATGGGGTTTTTGGAGGGTTTTTATTTTGGTATTTTGGCTCAGTTAAAAGATCTTGAACTATGGGGACATTTGAGCACCAATAGGATTGATAAAAACAATGGGAACTTTTAAAGTTGGATGAATAGATTTCACTTTACATCATTAATGGTTATCAGTTTATGGGTGCCAGGGGAAGAATGTGGTGTTTTCATTCAGGTGTCTTCCTTAAATCTGGCTGTTCTAAATTCTAGGTCCTCAGCTGAGGGAAATTTGTGAATTAAAGCCTCCAGGAGGCTGTGTATTATTGGGAGCGGACTTATGGGTGTTATAGCCAGCTTCCCCATGACAGTATTTGGCACAGTCCCTGTAGCTGTTGTCCATCTGATGTTGGCCAGGGAGTAATGTCCACCCTCTGCTCATGGCATCATTTTCCTGTACCATCATGGAGCTTCCCCTCAAGTCTGTAAGCCAAAATAAACCTCTTTTTTCCCCATAAGCTGCTCTTGGTGGGATGAGTTCTGCCAGCAATGTGAACTTGACTGCAATAGCAGGCAAGCACCTTTACCACTAAGCCAACTCTCTAGCCCTAGTTTTAATAACTATCAAAAGCAGGGCTCAACAAATGATAGAATGTGGGACATATCTGGCCATCTGTATTTTTTAATGACTCACAAAATGTTGACTTTAAAAAATCAACTTAAAATATTTTACATTTTAATATTTTATATCATGTTAGTATTATGTGAGATTCAAATTCCATTATCTGTTAAATATTTGACAATGATAGTTTCATTTATTCACTTACATATTGAGTATGGCAACTTTTACATAAAGAGTGTTGGAGTTGAGAAAAATACAGCTTAGAGCATTTTTCCTTAAGAAAAAATATGTTCAATTTAGTATATGAAAATGTTTTTTAAAGATATTTGTTATGTATGATATTGTACTGCTAAATGATATGCTTAATAATGAGGGCTGGACAGGCGACACAGCGTTTAATGCTTTTGTCTCAGAAGCACGAAGAAAGAGCAGAGCTCAGATTCCTAGCACCTATGTAAATACTGGGTAGGCATGGTGGCCTGTCTTTAATCCCAGGCCTCAGGAGTGGTAGACAGGAGTTCCCCTGGGAAAGATGGCTAGGTAGACTAGCTAAATTGGCAAGCTCTGGGTTTAAGCCATAGATCCCACCCTAGTAAATAAAGTGGTCTCCACACACAATCTACATACACATATGGTGACACACACTCCACACCACACATATACACAAGCAAAAACATGAGTATGTGTTTCTGTATAACCATTCTTTGCTAGGCCCTAGAAATGTTATCCAGATAATTACTGATGAACATTGTTAGTTGTTGAATGACCTAGAAGGAAATAGGAAGCAGATGTGAAGAGAATTGGTATGACATGTACCTGAAATTATACATAGGGAAATGTGTGCATTATATTATCTAATTCTATCAAAACATTTCAACTGGCCAGACGTGGTGGCACACTCCTTTAATACCAGCACTTAGGAGGCAGAGGTAGGAGGGTTGGGTGAGTTCGAGGCCAGCCTGAGAATACATAGTGAATTCCAGGTCAGCCTGGGCTAGAGTGAGATCCTGCATTGAAAAACAAACAAACAAACAAACAAAGAAAAACACAAACAAAAAAACATTTCAACTGCCTATATTTTTCAGTTGGTTCACTAAAAATAGTGATTTATTACAATTGTATCTTTATAACCAAAGCTAATTTGAATTGCCTCTTTAAGGGCTATGTAGCATGTCATACATCAGAAATGTATATGAACTTATAAATTCCTATTCAGTGTGACAGAAGAAGATGTTCAACCAACATCAAATGTGATAACACACATATATAGGCATTTGAATACACTTCAAATCCCATTACTTTGGTGGTTCTGGTATGTGACTTATAGATTTCCATCCATCACTGAAACTTACAGACTTCCAGGGTTAATTTAGACTCACTGACAGTTGTGTGGGAGGAGTGTCAAAAATACAGCCATTCCCTTTGCTCTTCTTAGTTAAATGTCACTCACAGTTTCTAACATGAGCCTTTTATTGACTGAGATTTCACCTCTGAGGTGAAGACTGCCAGCCCAGAATGCCTGGCTGTTTTCGATTGGCTGCATGTTTGATGCAGAGTCAAATAAATGCCAAGTCAATCAAGACGATTCCAAATGCTTTGAATTTTCAGGGGGCAGAAAAAAAAAAAAAACAACTTTGTCTTTGAAAGTGCAGAAAATTTAGCATGATATAACAAGACCCACATCTATGCCATTAGAAGCACCATTTTTTAAATGCTTCCTTTGTAGATTTTTTTAAAGTATATTGAATCTTGGCCAACATTCTGACAACATCTTCTTTTTCAGGGATTTAGAACAAAATTGTTGTTATTAGTTTATAATATGAATTGATGCTGCAGTTTTGATACTTTTAGGGAAGAAAAATCTTAAAGGAAGTGAGATATTATTTCTGTCAAATAAAAGCTAGAGGCAAAAGGTGTTATAGTTTGTTTCAAACAGTGCTGTAGCTTTTAAGTATGTGATTCCCAATTTTAAGTTCTAACACTTCTTGCTATTCTGTATACTTGGAACTGGAAGAGGTAGTCTTCATCAAGTAATCATAATAAAAACACCAACTTTACATTTAGGTGAGAATTAAAGAAGGCAACTAGAATAACTTTTATAGAGTGTGAAGTACATATATTAAAATTGTTAGTCAGGAAACAAAAGATTAATACAATGTAATAGAACACAGACTTCCAATATGCCAAGCAAAAGTTATATTTTATGTTTTACTTTTATTAACAACTTTCAATCATATATATGCATTTAGTTCAATGTGATATTTTAAGGCATGATTACATGAAATAAGGTTAATTACCACACTCAGTTTTTATTTTTGAATTTGCTATTACTTAAGTTCTTGTATAATCAGATTTTAAAAGTTATTTTCTTACTACTGTGATAGAGAAAGCCAGTTATTTGGCACTATTTGACTATCTGCCCATATTTTTTACTTATTCTTTTAAATTTTATTATAGCTAAGTATTGTAGTAAAACTTTTAGAAGCCATTTCCAAACAGGATGGTTTCTACCAGATTTTTAGATTATGGATGATCAATAGAATGCCTATTCTCTAAATAATGGGAACATCTGGAAGTATAAATTGCTTATCTAGTAAGAGAGAAAAATAATACTATTTAGTCTATAAATAAAATCCAGGATCGATCATTATCTGGATGCTATAATTGATGGGAGAAGATTTGAGTGGGATCCTTTCCAGTTACTTTTTATATATGATTTTTAGTACTGCAGTCAGCTTTGGTTGCTGGACACTTGACCCAAAGCAGCTTATAGTAGTTTATTACAGGTTTACAAATTCCAGGGTAACACGATCAATGGTGGAAGAAGCTACCTCACTTCTATAAATTCAAGCAGAGAGACACCACCAATGGCCAGCACACACTGAACAGCAAGCACAAACCACCAGTGCTCCAAAGTACTCTCCACACAACCCAGTGACCCACCTCCTTCCTTTCGGCTTTCAGCCACTAGAGTCTCATGATACAAACCTGAGTCTATGGGGTAACACATTCAAACCACTACATTTAGCCTTAACATTCTACACGATTATGATTTTGTCATAAGACACAGAACCTAGAAAAAACAAAAAGTACTCAAGAAACAAAATAGATTGAATGGCCCTTTATTGCAAGTTCAACTAATGACACTAACATATAGATCAAATTATTAGCAACAACCAGCTATAACTAATATACCTGTCTTTCCTAATACTTTCAAAAGAATGATTATAAATATGTTCAAAGAACTCAAAGAAGAAATCAAAGGAAGCAAAGAAGACACAGGATGCCAATTTAATGAAATAAAGAGGTCAATACTAGACATAAATAAGGAAACAGAAATAATAAAGAAAAACCAGTTAGAATTACTAGCAATAAAGAACACAGTTAATGAAATGAAAAACTCTGTAGAAAATTTCACCAGTAGAATGGATGAAGGAGAGGACAGAGTATCTAAGCTGGAAGACCAGGTGGAAGATCTAATACAGTCCAACAAAGAGAAAGACAAACTAATAGAAAAATATGAGTGGGAATTTCAAGATCTTCGGGACACTATGAAAAGCTCAAACATAAGAATTCAGGGTATAGTATGAGGAGAAGAATTTCACTCCGAAGGCATAGTAGGTGTCTTCAACAAAATCATAGAAGAAAACTTCCCCCAAATTGGGAAAGAGGTGCCAATGCAAATACAGGAATCCTTTAGAACACCAGCCAGACAAAACCTGGAAAGAACCTTTCCTTGCCATATTATAATCAAACTGCCAAACACACAAACCAAAGAAAAAATATTGAAAGCAGTCAGAGAGAAAAATCAAGTTACCTACAAAGGCAAGCCTACCAGGATTACATCAGATTACTCAACACAAACTTTAAAAGCCAGAAGGGCATGGAGTGATGTATTCCAGGTTCTGAAAGATAACAATTGCCATCCAAGGTTACTTTATCCTGCAAAGCTATCCATTCAAGTAGACTGAGAAATAAGGACATTCCACGACAAAAGCAAGCTAAAGGAGTATTTGAAGATAAAACCAGCTCTACAGAAAATACTTGAAAGAATCCTCCATGCTGAAGAAAAAGAAAAGCACACATATAAGGAACCGGGAAAAAAGAAACAATACTCAAATACTAATTAACACAAGAGAGCAAAGGTAAAACTGGAAGAACTACAAAAAAATGGCAAAAATGAATACACACCTTTCAATAATATCTCTTAATATCAATGGCTTTAATGCCCCAACAAAAACACATAGGATTGCAGACTGGGTTAAAAAGCAGGATCCTTCAATTTGTTGCCTCCAAGAAACCCACCTTTCTACAAAGGATGGACACTATCTTAGGGTGAAAGGCTGAAAAACGATGTTTCAAGCAAATGGACCTAGAAAACAAGCAGGGGTTGCTATCCTAATATCTGACAAGGTAGACTTCAGTCCAACATTAGTTAGGAAAGATAAGGAAGGCCACTTTATATTGATTAAAGGCACCCTCCAACAGGAGGACATTACAATCCTAAACACATATGCACCTAACATGGGGGCCCCCAAATTCATCAAACACTATTAGAACTAAGGTCACAGATAACACCAAACACAGTGGTAGTGGGTGACTTCAACACCCCACTCTCACCAATTGACAGGTCATCCTGGGAAAAAATAAACAGAGAAAGGCAGAGAAAAACGAAATGGAGAGAAGAAATTTTAGTAGCATTTTAAATATTAAGTAAAACAGAATGCAGATGAAAATATGAGAATCAGAGATGGCAATGTATTGCTAAGTAAAAAATTAGAACAAAGTTTAACTTTCCAGAATTAAATATAGACCCAGATGAACAGCAGTCAGTCAGAATCTGAGAGAGCGGGAAAAAAAAATCCTCTGTAATTGAGTTATAAACATTGTAGATTTATTTTATTTATTTATTTATTTTTTATTTATTTATTTCAGAGAGGGAAAGAGACAGAGAGAGAAAGAGAGAGAGAGAGAGAATGGGCACACCAGGGCTTCTAGCCACTGCATACGAATTCCAGATGCATGTACCACCTTGTGCATCTGGCTTACTTTGTCCTGGTGAATCGAACCATGGTCCTTTGGCTTTGCTGGCAAGCACTTTAACTGCTAAGCCATTTCTCCAGCCCACATTGTAGATTTTTTTGGCAAGAAATGATAGACTAAGTGGGAAAATGGAGTAAAAGTCTGAACAATAAAAGCAAATAAATTATCTGAGGAAGACTGGACATATATTGAAATTAAATTTAGGCAATTTAAAGTGAAATGGAATCAATTGAATTAAAGCTCAACATATTTGGAATAGCTTTAAGTTATTCTTAACTAGCAACAATTCAATAAAAATCTTAGTTTTTCTCCAAAACTAATCTATAAAGTTCTTGTAAATGTGGGAGTGAAACAAGATCAAAATAATAAGAATTGAACACTGTGGAGTGTATGCTCCATGGCCTAGGGAGTCAGTCACCATCATTTTGGGTTTTGGTGGAGGGTCGAGGACAGGAGGAGGAGTATAGTGAATGTAGGGGAATCTTCAGACTCACACTGACTGCTGATGTACCCTGACTGGTTCCTTGATGGGGACACATAATATAGGAAATGGATGTATATAGGGAATGATAAACATAAGAGTTATTCAAAAATATGTAAATTAATGAGAAGTACCAATTGCAAGTCAGTAATAACATTTTACTAAGCAGCTACAGTAACTCCAAGCTAAACTTTTCATGACCGATTAACAAATGTATATATAATAAGCATACCTTAGCAAAAAATACTTAAATTCTCAAATGAAAGGCTGGCATAAGTTATAGTGTGGGTACCAGCAATGCATATTATCAGTAACTTTCAAGAACGGCTGAGTAGGCCAAGTTGCCAACATACCTACCAAGCATCTCAAGGACAAGACATTAGGGAGGGTGGGGAAGGAGCGGAGGGTAAGGAAGGGGTGGGAGACACAAAACTGGACCTAAAAGGCAATGGTATCATAAAACTCTACATCCTAAAAGACATACAAAATGGCTGAACCTCCACCAGGACCTCAGAGGAACACTGGATTCACAAGGCCCTGGAGAGGGTACGGTGAAACCTCCTGTTTCTGTTTCTTTCTCTCTCTCCCTCTTCTCTCTCAACTCTTAATCTCTTTTATATCACTTATCCTTTTCTTCCTTCTCTTCTTGGGCACTGACCTGTAACTCTCGCTACCAGCAGGTGGATATCATCCACAATTAGCTTTTGACCACAGAGACCTACAAGGTCTCCCAAAATAAGACAGATACTGTTGGCATGTATCATGGAGTGACATGACTGGTAGCTGAAAGAGAGTCAGTCCCCAGAAAGTTAGTTTGTCTAGTGCTGGAAGGGGCTACATGAGCGACTGGGGGATAATGGCCAATACCTGTCCAAGGAATTCATGGTCTAACCTACTTAGCAGCAAACAACCTGGCACGATGCTCATACAAGTGCAATAGTGGTGCACAGCCATGGTGGGAAACAAAGCTGCTCTTCATTTGGCCAACTGATCTGCTCAGTGGAATGGAACCCATAGCTGGAGCTGGAAAACAAGTCAGAACCATATCGAAAAATGAGCCGGCTCACCATTAAACTCTCTCTAGAAAACAATGGTTATCACATTTACTTGGTGCTAACTTTACTCTCCATTGGAGAATCTGCTTCTCTTTTTCAGATGGAGGCAGATCCTAAGGAGAGAACCACCCCATCATACCTCAAAAGGGTCCCAACTGAAACTACAAATAATTGGGGAAACATGCAAGAATGCTGTTTTCTTGGTGAATGTGGAACCAGCACAACGGTGAAGGAGACTGACAGAGAACCATCAGCTTCTACCAATCCAGATATCCAGAGACACAGAGGTGCCCAAGATCTCAACATAGAAGCAGACCTAATATGAACCCAACATGGCTCAGGGAAATTTGTGGAAGAAGGGGTGGAAAGAATATTAGAGCCACACATTGGGTCATGATATGCAGAGACATTTTTTCCTACCCCAAACTAAAGGCTAACCCCACAATGCACAACCCATATACCCCAACAAGAAGGGTCCCTGTGGAGGGGGGGAGGACAGGGAGGAGGTGAACAATGATACCAACTTTGCTGTATTCACTGACTACAAAAATAAAATAAAATAATAAATAAATAAATAAAAATAAAAAAGAATGGCTAAGTAGGGGTGTTAGTTAATTTAAGAGCCTATACAAAGGAAATGTATGGATTTAGTAGCATTCCCATAACAATGTATAAATGTAATAGAAATTATCATTTTTCTGGAAGTCAAAACAAAAGACAAGCTAAGAAAAAGGAAGACACTCACCTCCCCATACCGGAGCACCTATATACACCATCCAAATTGCTTGCATAGACATGAATAAGCAAGGAAAGGCCTAACTTTATGTTTCCTTTGAAATTATTTCAAATCCAGCCATAGCAGTGAAGATAATTGGTTATCTGGTGAGTTATCAAAATAGGCATCATATATTTATAGAAAGAGATTTTGATTTTTTTAAGTTTTCTTTCCATAAGATTAATGAAATGGCATTTTAATTTTTAAGTAATTTAGGAAAAAAATGCGCATTTTGCACAATTGCACTGGCTTCATTTAAGCAATTTTTGACAATAAATGCCTACAGGAATTAGTTCTTTAATTTCAATAAGATCTATTAGTGGATTTTTCCTGACATTGTTGTGGTGCTAATAATAAGACTACAAAGATATTTCACACTAATTCTCTGAGTAACATGGAGAAGAAAATGCATTTTCTGCACAATAAATGAAACCAAAAGTGTAAATAGACTGAAAACAGTATGCAAATATGGTTAGTAAGTGAGGACAGAGTATTATACAGATAAAATGTATGCTAAAACAGAAGCTTGAGAGATATACCTGTTCATGGGATGTTAATTTTTTTCTAGCTAAAAGGATGAGTAATTGAAAAGCTTTGAGGAAAAGGGGATAATTAATGCAGTTGAGGTTGGCTGCATGATGAAGGCTTGAAATCTAGGCAAAAATAGATGAAGGGGTTCTATGAAGTTTTAAGCAGAGAATGAAAGAATACACTCTATATTCTTTGCATAATAACTAAAAAAACAAATCCTTTCTAAGCTGAGATTTAGGGTACAGTAATAAACGTGGCCAGAGAGACAAATGAGAATTCAGACTTATTCTTCTTGAAATTTACTCACATCTCACAGTCATATCTTATGTACATTTGTTTACCAAACCTCCCAGCTCAATATGAATTTTAAGACTCTACTGATCCATTTTAAGCCTTGTATTTATGACTTTGTCTTTATCTGGTATTTTTTGGATTCACTTTCAAAATGATCAATCAATTATTAATTGTTTCTTTTCAAGGTAGGGTTCTCGCTGTAGCCGTCTGACCTGGAATTCACTATGTAGTCTCAGAGTTGGCTCAAACTCACTTCAATCCTTTTAACTCTGCCTCCAAAATGCTGGGATTAAAAGTGTGCACCACCATGCCTGGCTTCTTGCATTTGTTGGCAAAAATAATATTACAATAGGTTGACACTGAAAATGTTGAAGGTTAGATTTCTAAAAAATGGTTTCATTCCATTTGTTGTCATTTCTGCCCATTATTATTATATAGTAGACAAAGAAAGAAAAGGACATGTGTGTGCTCTCACACGAGAGAGGGAGAGAGAGAGAGAGCGAGAGAGAGAAAGCAAGTAATAGGGGTTATAGAGATGATGGAAGGAAAATAAAACAGATCAACAGCTCAGCTTTACCAATGGAAATTTTCACATGTGTGAAGATATCATAATGAAGTCCATTTCACTGTACATTAATTAAAAAGATAAAATAGACTATCTTGAATTTGTAAAAATCTGATAAAATATGTGTATTTAAATAGAAAATGTAGAAATATATATTTCCTAAGTCAAGGTAATCTTGTACAATGTCTGGACAATTTTTTAAATGTGTACTAAGCCAGATATTATTAGTTTCTCTGAAGTCTAATTTTCTTGTTATTTCAGTTTAGAACATGATTTCTTGTCAATTTGTTCCAAATAGTTTTTGGGTAAATTATAGCATCAGCAATTAATGAACATATTCTTTATAGAAACTTTCCAGAAATTTTGGGTGTCATTTCTCTTTTCAAGTTGTGCTATAAGATGAACAGGACAAAATGTTATAATCAATTTATATTAGATAAATAAAATTAGATAATTTTCTGCTATAATTACTTCATGTTTGTTAATATAAGTATTTGGAAGATATTTGGCAAAACACAAAGTATAAGGACAATACAGGTAATATATACTTTACTCTCTGAAATGACCTCTTGTATATATAATTTTAATCTTGGTATATATATATATATGTTTATTATATCACTTGACTATATTATATATAATATTAGAAAATAAATGTTTTCTAAGCATATATTTTATGAATACAAGTTATTTTATAAGAATGGTTGGTCAAAATTGAAAAAAAACTTTAGCATAGAGAAGAACTTGTGCCCTGGAGATATTTTATGAGATCCTAATCACTGGTATTGACATGTGAACTTGAGAAAATTAACCTCTCTGTCTCAATTTCATGTAGAGATAAACACTTAGGTCACAGGGTTGTTCCTCAAAAATTACTTTTGTAAATGGCTAGGAAAATTTATATCATGTCTGGAACATGATAAATACTACATTAATTTAAGATATTAACCGTTTATTTTTAGTTTATTTTGCTGTGTGTGGTGTATCTTTTTAGGCACATATATGAACCCTTATGGAGCCCATGTACTGCCTTGTGGTGGGATTTGCTTGCCTGAGGTGGCCAGAGGAGAATTTTGGTTATGCAGCACCATTACTCTTCTATTTGGTGTTGAGCTCTTGTCTTTCATGGTTCCCAGAGCTTACTCTTTTTTTTCTCAAGCTCTGGTGATTTGCTTTGTTTCCACATCTACTAGAAGCATATGACTAGGTCCAGCCATTTATGTGAAACATGGAGCTAAACAGAACTAGAGAGGCCTCCACAGACCCTCATGCTTGGGTAGAAAATGCTCTTGACTGCTGAGCCAGCCCTCAGCATCTGTTTTGGTGATCATATGCTTTTTATTTATATATTTAAAATATTTTGATGTTCATTTATTTGAGAGAGAGAGAGAGAAAGAGAGAGGAGGCAGATACAGAGAAAAAGAGAATAGGAGTGTCAGGGCCTCTAGCCACTGCAAACAAGCTCCAGATTCAGGCATCACCTTGTGCATCTGCCTTACTGTGTGTCCTGGGAATTTAACCTGGGTCCTTTGGCTTTGCAATCAAGTGCCTTAAGCACTAAACCATCTCTCTAGCCCTAATCATATGTTTATAGAAGACATTTATTTTGTTTCTAACTTTTAGACTTTCAAGGAACATCTTTAGCAAAGTTGGATATAAATTCAAGAATGATTTCAAAATTTCACAGATACTACAAAATTACAATGCAGAAAGTTATACTATACATTTATTATCTTGAAAGAAACTGCCTTTTAAGGAATAGACCCAGAACTAAATGGGAAACATGTTGTTTATTATTTATTGATTATATGGCAGAGAAAGAAACAGACAGGGAGAGAGAAAGAGAGAGAATAAGCATGCTAGGGACTCTAGTTACTGAAAATGATCTCCAGACACATGTGCTATCAGGTGCGTCTGGATTTACAAGGGAACTGGAGAATTGAACCAGGTTTCTTAGGCTTTGCAGGCAAGCACCTTAACTGAGCCACATATCTCTCCATCTCCTAGGAAACATTTTATTTATTTATTTATTTATTTCAGCAAGAGAAAAATGCAGATAGACAGAATGGATGTGCCAAAGCCTATAGTCACTGCAAACAAACTCCAGATGCATGTGCCACCTTGTGCATCTGGCTTTATGTGCGTACTGGGGAAATGAACCCAGGTCCTTATGCTCTGAAGACAAGCACCTTAAGTACTGGACCTCTCAAGCCCAAGACCATTTTATTGGTAGCAAAATTAAATGCTTTTTTTTATTTGTTGGTGAGAAAATGTGAGTTATTTATTTATTTATATCTATTTATTTATTTTTGGTATTTTATTTTATTGTTTAATTTTTGGTTTTTTGAGGTAGGGTTTCCCTCTATCCCAGACTAGCCTGGAGTTCACTACGTAGTCTCCGATCTCAGGGTTGCCTCAAAACCAATGTCATTCTCCTTCTCCTACCTCTGTCTCCCAAGTGCTGAAAGTAAAGGCATACACTACCATGCTAAGCTATTCTTTTTATAAATGTTTTATTATTAATATTATTATTAACATATTTCATATGGATACATCATGTATTGGTACCCTCTTTTTTCTAGTCCTTGCCCCCATTCAGTTGGGGACGCTCCTCAGTGGGGTTGCAGGTATTACCTATGGGGTTGTGGTTTATGTGATGGGGGAGCAGCAGTCAGTTATATTGGGCATTATGTGTCAACCTGTGGCTCTTATGATCTTTCTGTTCCCCAAAATTCCCTGAGTGATGTTGGATGAGTTTTAAGTCTACTTCAGTGATGAGCTCTTAGAGTCTCTGGATCTCTGCTTTGATAGGTGTTGACCATCCTCAGTGTCTGTCTCCTTTAGTCTGGCACTGATTATCAGGAACACCATGGAAGCAGCACTCTTGCTCGCCTCCCCAAATCCTCTGTGGTTTCAGCTGTGGCTTGGCTGAAGTGCAAGGGATATTTTATCTCCCCTAGTCTTGCTACCTTTTGAAAAAGAAGAACAGATTCTTCAATGGAGAATAAAGTCATCATAGTTGAAATAAGATAAGCATTATTAATTTAGGGAGAGTTTGATATAAGTAACCCCTCTTTTAGCCAAAGGCTACTTAGAGCTTGACACTGGAAAACATAATCTTTTTCTCCATAGGATTCTTATTTGGTTCTCAGTCAGTTCCAGATATGGGATCCTTTACACTGATTCTTGGTACAAGAGCAAGTTTTTGAGAGAAATTGACTGATGATAAATAAGTTACAAGGATACGTGGATAGGAACGCCAATTATAACACCAGGAGCTTAACATTTTTGCCTTTGTAATGTGCACATCATGTCATTGCATGTTCTCTCCAAACTTCGGTTGCACTCACAGGGAAGACAGGGCTTTGAAAACCTTCCTCCACTGCTCATGGAAGACATTTGACTAACAACACTTTGTCTATTATTGTTTGGAAGCAGGTCTTTCACACAGAAGCTAGGCTCCTTTCTGTTACCTTTTCTTACACAGAGTAATTTTTTTTTTCCAGGTTTCACCTATGTTTTACTGAAACATGATGTATTTTATTTTAATTTAATCTAGTTAAGGAAGACTAGTCTGTTTCTAATGACAACCTATTAGAAAACATCCACTTTCTGTTAATAAAAATCTCATTTTTATTCAAGGACTTAAGGCAATGTGAATCTGGTATGATTTTCATCCTTTTACTGTGCTCACATGATCAATTAAACTACCCTGTGTTTATTTATTCTTTAATTTCTTTATGAGGTAAACTCACTCCAGCCCAGGCAGACCTGACATTCACTATGTAGCCTCAGGCTTACCTTGAACTCAAAGCAATAGTCCTACCTCAGTCTCCTGAGTGCTGAGATTAAATGCATGTGATTATTTTTTATTTTTATTTTTTGAAAATTTTTATAAGAGAGAGAGAGGCTGAGAGAGGTAGGGGGTACAGAGATAATGGACGTGCCCGGGCCTCCAGCCACAGCAAATGAACTCCAGACTCGTGTGCCACCTTGTGCATCTGGTTTACATAGGTCCTGAGGAATCAAACCTATGTCCTTTGACTTTGCAGGCAAGTACCTTAACTGTTAAGCCATCTATCCAGCCCTATTTATTTATTCTTAATGAAATATGTTGATTAAACATATTAAACTTTTTGGTATTTAGTAGAAAAATCTGGAAAATAATTTTATGATTTAATCGTAGATCCTTGGGAATAAATATTTATAATCCTGAAATGGGACAGCAAAGGGGACATTTTGAAGCAAGAAAATTATTACATCATGGATGTAAATATCTGGTTTTGATTTGTAGATAACAGAAATTAAATGTTTTTAATTAAATTTAATTTATTTACTTATATGAGATAGAGAGAGAGAGAGGCAGAGAGAGAGAGAGAGAGAGAGAGAGAGAGAATGAATGAATGAATGGGTGCACCAGGGCCTCCAGCCACTGGAGTACTGGAATCAAACGTGAGTCCTTACACCTTCACAGGCAAGTGCATTAACTACTAAGCCATCCTCTGTAGCCCTAAATGTTTACGTTTTTTCCTTCTCATAAAATGATGGTAAGGAATATTCATGAGTGTTGAAGCATTATTGATTTAATTCAGCTCCTTTTTATCTTGTGTAAAATGATTAAGGTTTGTAAGTTTAGACTTCCCAACAGCCACAGAAATGTTTTTATATACATAAGACTCAATAGAATTGAATATGATCAATAAAACTTTCAAGCAAAGGCCTTCTGGCTTCCATATACCTCATAGAGTGGATTTTATTTCTTTTTGCATATTTTTTCTCTTGCCCCTCTATTTCTCCATTGCTTTGTATTTACATCATTATATATACTAATTTAAAACACAATCCTATGGCATTCTAAGTGTGTTGTTGCATAGACACAAACACATAAAACAAATATGTCTTTGGATTTCAGAGGAGGAGAGGAGGAGATGATTCTGTGTAAAAATGCTTGCTTGCAGAGCCTGCCAGCCAGGGTTTGATTCACCAGAGGCCACAGACACTTTATTTTTCCATGGTCTCATCCTTGCTTGATAACATATGAGGCTTCTCTAATACTGAGATTATAACATAATATGAAACAACAGAATGATTGAGGTGAGAAGAACTTGAAGATGTAAATGATACATTATCCTGGAATCTTAAAAAAAAACAAAAACAAAAACAAATATCCACATATGGGTACTTACTCCTGGTGAAAAGCAATCTACATTTTTACCTAGATTTAGTTATGGCATCTTCATGCATGTCTCCATTATCTCCATATTTGCCAGTAAGTGTTAAGGTTCAGGAATGCTTTATTAAATGCCTAGATTTAATTCTGACTCTTCAAATATTGGCTAAGTTGACTGAGCTTTCTTTTTCTTTTCTTTTTTTTTTTTTTTTTTTTTTTTTTTGGTTTTTCGAGGTAGGGTCTCACTCTGGCGCAGGCTGACCTGGAATTCACTATGTAGTCTCAGGGTGGCCTCGAACTCTTGGCGATCCTCCTACCTCTGCCTCCCGAGTGCTGGGATTAAAGGCATGCGCCACCACGCCCGGCTTGACTGAGCTTTCTATGGGAGATAACGCAACATGAAGAAGATGTGTTCACAATTTTGTGTTATTTCCTGTAATTCTACTTTTTTGGTCACTCATTTGAAACTGGTTTTAGTGTCTGGATTTGAAGGAAGAATATTTTGTCATTGTATCAGAGGGGCAGAATTGTATCAGCATTTCCAATTTTGCTGTTGTTACATATATTGCCTCTGAACCCAATAATTTGCACACTCCCCACTAGAGGTTCCAGAGGATACTAAGCATTTATAACTTGTAAGTCCCTAGCTCTCACTGTATTTTTTAAGGTCAATGGTGGATTTCATTGCTGTTGAACTGCTGTCCAATTTATTCCTTCTTATTTTTCCCTCAAACTTGACCTTGACCAGGTCACCACTTAATCTACTCTTCTACTCTCAAACAGCTCTTAGAATCTCATCCCATTAATCACCAGCCAGTAATGTATCAAAGCACAGAGAAATGTTCCTGATACATATCATTTTGTATTTCTCTGTCTAAATATCTAAATGCTCAAGTTCCTGAACTTCCCTTTCATTCATGACTTCGCAAAATAAACTGACTTTAGTGTTAATATGTAATGGTGAGTGTTTATTTTATGTTACGCCTCAGTGTTTGCACAGTTGTCTGGATGGGGCCCTCCATCTGTCCACACAAAGGAACAAACATTCCACATTATGTCAGTGGGTTCTCTCCAATGACATGTGGAGTCTGATGGCATGTGAAAATGAGGCTGCAGAAGTGTGATCCATATGTGCAAAAGAGGAGCATTTATGTTAACATATATCTTATTATCTCACAATTAGCAGCATAATGTTGGTCAAACCATTCTTCAGTGTCAAGAACTTTATAGGAATTAGAAATCATAACTTGTGGCATTTTTGAAGTATATAGAATAAATTAGTGGATATTACTAAAGATAGATGCCAAGTAGAGATAAATGAATATGAATTATCATCTCCCAGTAGGATCTGAAGGATTTTGACATGTCATAATACATACATGTTCACCTGAGTTTATGAAAAATTGACTCCAACATTAAGTACTGTTCTTTTGTGACTTTCATTTAAATTTTAGGAATGCTGATGCTTTCCTTTGAAGGTCTACTGCATTACTAAGTGAATTTGTAAATGCAAAATATCTAACATATAGGGAAACTGTGTATATGTTAATTTTCAATCATTATCCACCTCAATCATGATGCACATTTTGAGTCAACACTATAAATGCAGCACTATAATATTCATATAACCAAAATTCATATAGTCAAAATGAAGACAAGTATCTAATGAGCAAATCAGGGTGGTACTCAAGCATATGGAAATTTTACTTTATTTAATAATAAACATTTAATTAGGTGTGTGTGTGTGTGCATGCATGCTCAAATTTAACACTGATATAGTTTTGGAAGTAACTTATGTTTGTATTACTGTTTTTAGAGATGGTGTTATTTCAGGAGTCTTTTCTTCATGTAATTTTACATAAAAAAGCAACAGTGATATTTCTGCAAATAATATTCATCAAAATAAATACAAATAAAATAAAATATGTGTCTAAATCATTTGTGAAATATATCCATAAGCAATGTGATTGTATGTTGCAATGAAAATTGTACCCTTTGCAATATCTTTTGACAAAATTATCATAGATTAAGAATTTATTTTAAATATATTTTATGTATTTATTTATTTGAGAGCGAGAGAGAGTGAGAGGTAGAGAGAAAGAGAAAGAGAGAGAGAGAGAGAGAGAGAGAGAGAGAGAGAGAATGGGCATGCCAGGGCCTCCAGCCACTGCAAAGAAATTCCAGACACATGCACCTCCTTGAGCATCTGACTCACATGAGTCCTGGTGAATCAAACTGGGGTCTTCTGGCTTTGCAGGCAAATGCCTTAATTGCTAAGCCATTGTTTACAACCTTATGGATTTATTTCAGATCAATTCAGTTTGCTGATTCACATAAGCCATACAGAAACTACAAATACAGTTAAGGCATATTTTAATCAACTTTTGTAAGGTGAAAAGTCTGCATGGAATGAATGCAAAATATAAAAGAGTAAATGAATGAACCTGTAGGTTTCCTTTATAAGGAAAATAAAAGAAGCAAGAATTGGGCTGGAATGATGACTCAGCAGTTAAAGGCACCTGTTTGCAAAACCTGATGGACCTGGTTTGATTCTCAAACACTCATGTAAAGCCAAATGCACAAAGTGGCACATACAATCTTGAGTTCTTCATAATGGCAAAAGGCCTTGGTGAGCCCATACTCTCTCTCTCTCTCTCTCTCTCACTCTCAGTCTAATATATATATATATGTATATATATATATATATATATATATATATATGTATATATATGAAATAATAAATCAATAAAATTATTTTAAAAAGAAAAAGGAATTTACTTCAAAGATAAATGTACTTTTACTACCTTATGGTGTTGTGTCAGTTAATTAACCAATTTATCAGTAGCCTATATTGAGATGAAGTCTTCTGTTAAAAAAAAGTAAATTCCTATCTTAGCTTCAGTGAAGTATTCAATGCCTCAGTCACTCATTTATCAACTAAACTCTTAAAAATGTGAATGTTTAGTTTTTATAATCAGCCAGGTACCTGCCATGTCATGGGAAGAGGAGGGAGCTTGTGAGTCAGAAAATGTAAGTCTGTAATCGCTGTCATCACAATCATTTACCCAAATTGTGTTAAATTCTTCAGCTCTAAAATGGTAATCTCAGAGCATGGGAATCAAATAATATGATAACTGCACATCAAAGCCCTGTGACTCACTAATGTAAAGCAAACCACATTTTCCTTCCTATATCAAATATAATCTAAATCCCAGGAAAATAATGCTGTTCTCAAACATTATGTATGTTGAAATTGATTCATGCCTAGACATATCATCTGTATGCACTTACATTGTGAACCCAGCAGTGGATACAAGTAAATACTGTATTATATCACACAGGAAAGACACCCCATATTATTTAATTTCTATGACAGAGAGATACTATTTCAATAATTTGAAATTTATATTTAAGAAGTTAATAAGAGCAGTAGTTAGTGACATTTATGTAGAAATGCAGTATAAGGGGCAGAAGAAAGTGTTGCATGGTTAGAGAAGGATACATTTCCAAACATAGAGCTTACCCGTCTCCCACAGAATTATGAAAACACAGTTCCCAGCTGGAGAGAATTCTCAGTAGTTAAGACAGCCTTCTGCAGAAGCCTGAGAGCCTGAGGGGGCTGAAAGTCTTCCAGTATGGATGCAGATCCCATGCAAACACTTGTGCATGGACATATCAGCCTATAACCCCAGTCCAGTGAAGAGGTAGAGATTAGGGAATCCCTAGGCCTGGCAAAACAAAATAAAACAAAACAAAACCAGCAAGCCTTAGAGGATGTGGTTAGAAGTATATTATAGTGCTGAGTACTCCAAAGCCTCTTATTTTCTGCTTTGCTAAGTTTTGAGTCTACTCCATCTCCATAGAAAATGTCCTCTGGCTAGCAGTGAGAGCAGCACTCATGTTTAATCTACCACTTTCTCTGTTTCCTGGGCCCTGGAACTGTGGTAGAACTGAGTTGAGATGTCTAACACACTCTCCAATGCTCAGGAAACATTTCACAAGGGGGTGAGGAACAGAAAGAATATAGGATCCACGAGGTGGGATCACAGCAATAGACTGGTGGAACTATGACCCCACAGTGACTGCCAATATCCCCAATGAGGAGGATTCTCAGTGGAATGGTGGTGGGGAGAGAAGAAAAAAAGAGGATAATCTGAAGGGGATATGACCAATTTCCTGAATACTAATATCTTAAAGTTCCCAGTGATTATTTTTTTTAAATGTTGCAAAATCTACTAGACCCATACAAAAGTATGGGCAGAAGTCAACACAAGGGGGAAGGAGATCAGCACAGAGAAAAATCAACTCCTACCAAATCAGAGAGCCAGAGCCTCAGAGGCCCCCAACACCTCATCACTGAAGCAGACCAAAAATGAACCCAACATGGCTCAGGGAAATTTTGCGGAAGAGGGGGCGGAAAGAATGTCAGAGCCACATGTTGGGTCATGATATGCAGAGACATTTCTCCTATCCATAACTGTGGGCTAACTCCACAATGCATGACCCATATACCTCAACAAGGAGGGGCCAAGGGGAGGGGGTAGGTCACAGATGAGCCTAATAAGGGTACAAAACTGACTGTATTTGCTGAATACAAAACTAACTAATAAAGAAAAAAGTAAATAAATAAAAACAAACAAAACAAAAAAAAAAACAAAAAATAACAAATAAATAAATAAATAAATACCAAAAAAAAGAGCAATACAGTAGGTCACTAGATATTATTCTGCTGAGGTCACAGCATGCAAACCCTGGTGAATGCAGGTGAGTGCACCAGGTCCTATTAGGACACATACATGTGCATACACCACACTCGCTACACCCCAAATATGCTACACATATACCATTATCCATACACATATGCAACCTCCACCACAAAATAAAGTTCTGATGAAGTATGTGCTCAAATGCATCCCTTACCTGAGAGCCATTATTGTGTTATGGTGACATGCTAATGTTTAGTTAATTTTGGGTACAAATAGTTAAGCGACAACAGATTCTTTTTTTCACAAAACAATTGCAAGTTATGATGGACTTTCTTTAAGTTTTGTCTCTATGTTACTTGTTTTAAATTTTGTGCCTGTAATACCAATCTTCTACTCATAGAGATTCTGTCTTGAGTCAGTGACAAGAATGTCAACAACTATAAACTGTTTCAAACAACACACACACACACACACACATACACATATACATATACATATCTATATATCTATATATATCTATATATATCTATATCTATCTATATCTATCTATCTATCTATCTATCTATCTATCTATCTATCTATCTATATATATATATATACATGTATATATATATATATATTGTTTTTTCAAGGTAGGTGTCACTCTAGCTCAGGCAACTCACAGAGATCCTCCTACCTCTACCTCCCCAGTGCTGTGATTAAAGGCGTGAGCCACCATGCCTGGCTTTAAAACAATACTTTTAAAATATTTTCCATTATGACATCAATTTATCCATTTACACACTAATATTTTTGAAACTTTTGATACATTAACCCTATGAGTTATAAAATTTTATCCCTTTTCTCCAAGATCTTCAGGTCCTGAGAACAATTTTCATAGATTACTATTAGATTAGGCACACACACACTTGCTTAAAAACTTATCATTTTCTATCCTCTTTGCAAAGATTTTACTTTCAAACTTATATTATGCCAACATATTGCACAAGAATATTTTTGGAAGAGATCCAAATATTTTGAGGGTTGAATTAATTCTAAGCTTGTATCCAAAGATTTCAAATCAACATGACCTGGCCAGATAATCCTATGACATCTGCCTTTGCATTTATTTTCATATTTTCAAAGAAGATTCTTCAACAAATTCTCATCATATATATGCCATTCCTTCTCAATCTAATAATGTGAGCTTCTGACACCACAGCAACGTTTGTTAAGAAAATCCATAACAGAACTGCCCGCTCCCGCTGACTCGGGCACTTGTTCTTGCACACTCTAGTCCTTACTTTTCAATGTTTCTCTTCACTGCAACGCTGCGGAGAGGGACCCACTCACACCCCTGTCTTCCCATCCTTGACGATTCTCAAGAATGTTATTTCAGAAAATTTCTCCAACATTTCCTTTACTAAAATTATCTTCTCTCTCTAGTAGTTACTCAACTTGCTTAAAAATTCTTCCAGATTTACCCTGACCTCAAATATCTTTTCTGTAATTCTCAGTAATTATTTGCTTCTCACTCACAATAAAGCTCCTCTAATGAGTTTTCTTGGCTAGCTTCCTCTGTTGTGCCCCTCTCATTATTTCCCCAGACTCCCCAATGGACTCTTGTTTTACTCAAGTAATTAATGTCACTAGAACCAAAGGCTATCAAATCCAAATGTGCCTTCATCCTTCATATGGATTCTTCCACTTTCATGCCACACTTATTACATCACCCTCCTCTCTCCTGTTTCGTTAGGAATTCTTGTCTCCCCTAATGGTGCTCTTTCTTGTTTCATGACTTACATACACACATACACACACACGCACACATGCACACATGAAATAAAACCTAAGAAAATGGACCAGAGAGACATCTCAGTGGTTAAGGCACTTACCTGCAAAGCCTGACGACCCCAGTTTGGTTCCCCAGTAACCATATAAAGCCAGATGCACACAGTGGTACATATATCTGGAATTTGTTTACAGCAACTAGAGACCTTGGCAACCACTCTCTTCCTACCCCTCCTTCCCTTTACAAGTACATTAATATATTTTTTTAAAAAATATTAAACTAAGAAATTCAAATTCTCTTAGCAAGATGCATTATTCCTGAAAAACAAAGTCCTTTCTATCAATTCTGTTGACCTTGCTCTAATTTCTTCTAAGTTTAAATGTTGTACTAGAGAAATAAAAATCCAGGCTGCATTTTACTCCATCATCATTCTTTATTCATGTTTGTAAATAGATGCATAAGTATTTCATTATTGAAAAAAACTGTTAACTTTTCTAGTACAAAATTTTTTGGGTTTTAGAAATTTTGATATTGATTTTCCTGACACATTTCTTCTGGTACATTGATTAAAATCTTTAACACAAATAAAATATGTTATTTATCTAATTTTTCTTATACTTTAGTTTGTTTTGGAACTCTATTCCATGTCACCCGTAATACTTAAATTAGATAAGTTTGCATATTTATGCATATGGATTACATTCATATCTGTCTGCTTTTAAGATTGATCCACCCTCACATTTCAAGAATGTTTATATTTTGATTTTAGATTCATTAACTATGTTTCTAAATATTTCTTATTTATGTATATTTTACTTTAAGTTATATCTTTGCATTTAATCTCTTTTTGTTTTAATATTGCCCTTTTTTCCATTTTTAATATATATTTATTTGATAGAAAGAGAGAGAGAGAACATAGGCACCCCAGGGCCTTTTGCCACTGCAAATGAGCTCCAGATGCATGTGCCACTTTGTACAATTGGCTTTATGCGGGTACCGGGGAGTTGAACCAAGGCTGTCAGGCTTCACAACAAGCACCTTTAAGCAATGAGAAATCTCTCCACTCCAAGATATCCCTTTTTAAAAATTTTGTCTTATTACTTAAAATGATTTGGGCTCTTATTTTGTGAGCCTTTTAAACTAGTTATGAAGTTACAACTAGATACAATCTTATGTGACTACTCTCATATGTATGGTTTGATAAAAGTTTTATTTTGTGGAAAATAATTATTTTGTGGTGTCTAACTATGTAGGGAATCTTAATCACAACTGGCAAAGTTGAAGGTCTGATATTTTTTGTGTGATAGCCACTATTGTGTAAGCACGGAAATGCAAGAGTTAATGTGAAAGGGCAGTTAAAATATTTTATTATCCACTTAGGAAGGGAAACACATCATTGTTTTTGGGAGAATGGGTAGGAATATAGATCACTTCTCTAACTCAGTGTCTACTCTTGAGTAAGATTTCTGTGGCATCACTCTTTAATGTATTTGTATGCATTCTTAGTTTCCCAGCCATCATCTTTAAGTGATTGCTAATAGTGCTTTTTCTTTTGTCCTCATTTTGATGAGCATCAGGGGAGAGAAATGATCCAAAATCATTTGTCTTTCAATGCGGTGTGAAGTTGCCTGAATAGAATTGATTTTCCCAGTATGAATAAGTGGCCATGTCTTCTGCAACTGACGACACTACTGCTAAGAAAGATTGCTTATTAGCTTATTTTCTTGACCCTGGCCTTTTACCTCATTAAGTCAGCACCAGTTAAAATTGAGCACAAAGTTATAAGTATGTGCTGTGAACTAACTTCTGTTACTGCATAGCTTCTCACTATGCCCAAATAATGCCCATGGACATGAAAATGCAGTAATGCTTGGAAAGAAATTTTAGTAGTCACTAATTAAAAATCCACCTCTATTCAATGTCTTCGTGTTGCTAAATTTTCATTCCTGGATTTTGAAGAGTTATTATGGTTAAAAACGTAAAAATATATTTTGGGTTGACTTTGTTCATAGTTTTGCTGATATAAAAGATGTTATGGGAAGTAGTTAGTTATTACAATGAGAGACTTTAACTTACCTTAGTGTCACGAACTGATGTCATTTCTCTCTAGAGAAAATTATGGCTTTGTGTGAATAACATAAAGGCATGGCTTCCATGATAAAATGTGAAGTTGAATACAGAAATACTAATTGCCTTATATGACTGTATTGAAATGCAGTGATTATATTAGTATGGAAACAGATTGTGTGTGTGTGTGTGTGTGTGTGTGTGTGCTTCTTTATACGTTGATTTATACTGGATGGATTAAATCCATTGTAAATGAAGGAACATTTTGTGACCTACTGTGTCAAAAACATCACCTAGCTCACAGAGATGATGGAAGTGACCTGATACATTACTGAGACTGTTTAGCTCATAAGCACCATTATAAAATAATGGCACTGAACAAAACAATCTCCAAAAACATACAAGACTTTGAGATATTACTATCATTGACTTAGCTAGAATGTTGTTCTGTTTTATAGTATCATATCACAGTTTCTCTGAGGCCTTTTGACTTTTCCCACATTCCTTTCTTTCTCCACACTTTGGACATTATGACATATTGATTTTATTTCAATTTTTTTTTTTTTTTTGGTTTTGGTTTTTCGAGGTAGGGTTTCACTCTCATCCAGGCTGACCTGGAATTCACTATGTAGTCTCAGGGTAGCCTTTAACTCACGGTGATCCACCTACCTCTGCCTCCCAAGTGCTGGGATTAAAGATGTGGGCCACCACGTCTGGCTTCTATACCTTTTTTTTTCATGTAAGTGTTTGACTTAAAAATAATTTTTATTTGGAATTTTAACATATGAAAATACTAAAAATTGGTTATATCCACATAGTATTATTCTCTTTTATTATATTTCCCTTGCTCCATTCCACAGGTCATAGTCAGTTGGGGTATCTATATTCACTGTGAGGTCAAAAGTGGACCATTCTATACCTATGGGGAGCTATGCATTTCTCACAGCTAGCCTTCCCACCCTGTGGCTCTTACATTATTTCTGTCCCACTTCTACAATATTCCCTGAGCCTTGATGACACATAAATCTCCATTACAGTTGAGCTCTTTGTAGTCTATTCTTTTCTGCTCTGATGAGTTTTGAGTCTCCACAGTGTCTTCTTCCATCTCCATAGAGCAGGTTCTCAGTCCAGCAGTGAGACCAGGACTCATGTTTAATTCGCTATTTCTTTTGTAATGTTTCCTGGACCCTGCTGAGTGCTTGACTTTTAAAATTAAAATCACATAAATTCAATGAAGACTTATAGTTACTGTGCTTTCATTCTTTACTCCTCTCCTATTAGTAAAAGTGGACAATTTATAGAACAAGTTAATGGAAAATTCTTCCATGTGAATCACTCAACCCATTGGGCTTCTTTTGCTGTTGTTGTTTGGTTTTGGTAACTTTCAAAGAATTTCAGATAAAATTTTCCACTATATTTGGTTAAGATATATCTGAAAGGCCATAAAATTATCTAACTCTCCTTATTATGAACACTTACAGGGCACTGATAAAATTGAAGTATAGGGGTTTATAAAAGAGAAAAAATAATGATATTTTAATTAAAGTTCTATGATAAACCACTGCAGTTGCATGTTTGAAGTCCCATACAATTGAATTTCCGGGTATTATTTCAGAGTAGATTTCTGGGAAGTACTTAAGGAAAGGATTTGGATAAGTTAGTGCAACATCACATCTAAACTCAAATGTTATTATTGGAATTTCATGAAATCAACAAATTAAAAGATGTAGGCTGGGCATGGTGGCTCACACCTTTAATTTCAGCACTCAGGGAGGCAGAGGTAGGAGGATCGCCGTGAGTTTGAGACCACTCAGAGACTACATAGTGAATTCCAGGTCAGCCTGGACTAGAGCAAGGACCTACCTCAGAAAAAAATAAAATAAAATAAAAATAAATAAATAAATAATAAATTTAAAAGATGTGAAATTTCAGAAACCCTACTTATGATGACCATGTAGTGAAGTCTAATAGTTATGCATTTGTGTTATTATGATGAATATATCTACCTGACTTAGGTCCTTCTTCACAATATTATGTTTATTAGCAGAATTTTTTTTCCCGAGGTAGGGTCTCACTCTAGCCCAGGCCAACCTGGAATTTACTGTGTAGTCTAAGGGTGGCCTTGACCTCACAGCAATCCTCCTACCTCTGCCTCCTGAGAGCTGGGATCAAAGGTGTGTGCCACCATACCTGGCAGAAAAAAAAAAAAAATTAATGAGAGAGAGAGAGAGAGAGAAAGAGAGAGAGAGAGAGAGAATGGGTGCACCAGGGCCTTCAGCCTCTGCAAATGAACTCCAGAAGTGTGTACCCCCTTGTGCACATGTGTGACCTTACACACTTGTGTCACAGTGTGTCCGGCTTATGTGGGACTTGGAGATTCAAACATGAGTTTGTAGGTTTCCCAGGCAAGCACCTTAACTAGTAAGCTATCTCTCCAGCCCATTACCTGTAAAACTTTATTTCACATGTTATTTGCTTTCGCTCCTCTGGACATATACCTTTTTCTTATTTTTCTGATCCTTCAGAAAAATCCAATGCATTTGCATCTCTAACACATGGACAGCATGTAAAGATATTCTATTTTTTTCTCTGTATTTTGTTTTTTCATATTTACATTCAAATTATTTTATGGTATGTAAACTGTTTTACTTTATAGTTCATAAATGAACTTTATTCATATGCTTACTCTCATTATCTTACTCATTTACCTCATATCACAAAACTAATAATCTTACAATCTGTAACTCAATATTTTACCTATGTATTGTAAGTTTCAGAGAAGTTATTTTGGATACAATTTTAATAAACTAGCATAGGTTTTTTTAAAAAAATGCTAGCTTCTCAAAGGTACCCTGACATGGTTTCAATTTAATTAGCTGAATTAATTAAGGGGAATATGCTTTGATATTCAAATGCTCTTCCTGGAAATCTACATGTGAAATCTGGCAGCAGACACAGAAATACTCATGTAACTTCCAAATTAAAACAACAGGAGGAAAAGAATAATAAAAACTACACAAAGCCAAATATCATAGATTTCTTAAACCAAAAGCTAGAGGTGTACTTTTTCAATAAGTAGATTAGATAAAACAAGACACAATATGATACTTGTTTGGGATTTCTAAAAGTTGATTATAATTAAGTTCAATTATATAAACAATAATTTATATTTATTTTATTTCATATTATTTGCCATTTTTTCATAAAAATCACAACTTGATTTTGGAAACAACTGTAAACAATGGATATCATCAAATTCCATTTTGAAGTCAGGTGTGGAGGTGCATGCCTTTGAACCCAACACTTGGGAGGCAGAGGTAGGAGGATTGCCATGAGTTCAAGACCACCCTGAAACTACATAATGAATTCTAGGTCAGCCTAGGCTAGAGAGAGACTCTGCCTTGAAAAAAAAAAATATTCCGCATTGAAAAATGTGGATATAGATAAGGGAAACCATGTAATCTAGATTCATATTTGCAATCTGATTTCCTGACCTACTCAATAGTGATCCACATTATGTCCAGAAACTCAAAGTTACCACTGATCAACTCTTTCAACAAGTACATGCTGTTGGATGTAGCATCCGAGCCTACATTTACTTCAGGCTTTTTAATACTTATTATATCTTTGTTTAATCAGCTCTTAATTTACCCTGATGTCTATGATAGGCAAAAGTCCAAGTTAGATGCTCTCTATATTTTCTATGCCCTGTTGTCCATATTCATTATGATATGCTGATTTATTATTGTTGCTGGCTGTGTTTTAAAGAAAAGTAGTATTATTTTTTTTGCAGACTGATATAAGCAGACATCACCTGCTTATATCAAGCTACAGTTGCTTGCTGAGGATGAAAATAGAAGGACCAACTTCCGTTTGGAATAAAATAAGCACTCTATCCATCTTATAAAGTGTGTACAGGGGCCCACATAGTAAGGAACTATGGTGTCTTTTGGGAACTAACAGTGGTCTCTAATTGATAGCTGTCAAGGAGCTAGAACCACTAATGCAATCGTGCAAGGAGACAAATTCCAACAACCAAGAGATTCGGAAGGTCTTGATCACAGTCTACTGTGACCTTGCGTGAAGAACCCAGCTAACCTACACACAGATTTCTCAGGCACAAAACATTGATATAATGAAACTGCATTAAATTCAATTACTATATTTGTAGTACTTTATCAGACAGAGGAGGAAAATTAAGATACAACTCACCTGAAGAGTAAAGGTCCATGGAGAGTTATGTTCCCAGCCCCCTCCACCACACACATGGGGACTGTAAGACTCCACGTGCAACTGAAATGTCAGAAAGAGAAAATATCAGACAGGACTGAGTCTGTGTATCTAGCCAATTTTATTTTCATAGAGCACGTTTTAAGATAAATTTCCTGGAACAGCAATAAGTTCTGAGTTTCTTGATCTAGCAATTATTTCAGCACTGAGCCCAAACATCCAGATCTTTGTGTTATAGATTCTTTTCTGTATTTTCTTCTCTTGGTATAGTTCTGCTATGCTTTTCTCTTCTGTACACATTGATAATTGGATAGCTTTACTTTCCCAATAGGTTGTAATCCATTTCAAGAGCTCTTAGGGGCTTGAATTACCTCACCCTGGGACAGGCATGCAGGTTGTTCAGTCGTGTCTCATATGTAAAATTACCCTTTATGTTCCATAATGTGCAAACAAATGAGAGTGTAAATAGTACTGGCCTGTAGTACCGCTGAGGAAAGGAGTCTTAGGATCAATAGTTTAATACTTAGCTTATGCAGGATGTTGAAAACTCCAAGAAATACATCTTGAGTGTGAAAGAATTAAGAGTTAAGAGCATCTCGTATAGAGTTTTGTCCACTTTTGCTATCTTCTGAGTCTCATCAAGGAGCAAAAGAATTGCAGCTATTACTCATGTGCAGAGGCAATTCAGCTTAATTGTGATAACAACTGAAATGTCCTAATGGGAAGGAGTCAGAAACCACAGTCTGTCTTGTGACAGTACACAGTGCTGACTAGTGTAGCCTGCAATGGTCAGGAAATAGAGGGGTGGCATGTCCACATAAATTAAAAACATGAGGCCCTGGAATAACTGTGATCATGCTTCCAAAAATGGCATTGAAGACATGAATTGGGGATAGAGTGATGGCTCAGGGGTTAAGGCACTTGCCTGCAGAGCCTAAAAAAACCTGGGTTCAATTCCCTAGTACCCACATAAAGCCAGATGCACAAAGTGACTCATTCATCTGGAGTTCATTGGAAGTTCTCTCTAATTCTCTTCTCTCTGTCTCTCTCTACTTGTAAATGAATAAATAAAAATATCAAACAAGAAGACATGAATTGATTATGTTAAACAATTAGAGAAATGAAGCTGAGACTGGTGGCACATGCCTATAATTCCATAAAAAATTAAAAATGCCATGACCCGTATACCTCAACAAGGAGGGGCCAAGGGGAGGGGGTTGGTCACGGATGAGCCTAATAATGGTACCAAACTGACTGTATTTGCTGAATACAGAACTGACTAATAAATAAATTAAAAAAAATTAAGTAAATAAGTAAAGATATAGAAAATTACCCCAAAATTTAAAGAAATGAAAATATTTAAAAGGATACTTATCAAAGCTACACAGCTTTCCCATTCTATTTCACTATAAGAGTCATTTAGCCACTCATCATGTATTTGTAATGTACAGAATCCTTTCCTGTTTCAAAATTAACATTTTATTTTTCACAACTGGGTAACTCCCTGAACCTTTTAGTTTCTTAATGCAGTTCTTCAGAGTGTACTCCTTATATTTTACTGCTTTATTCATAGAACAATGTGTAGGGCTCTACATCTCAAATCTAGTGCTTAGAAAATCAAATTGCTGGGAACCATCACCTACAGCTCTCTTCCTGGTTCGACTGTTTGTTGAGGCATTACAAAGAATTAGTTGGCAGCTCTTACTTTAATTTTTTTTAATTATTCAGTTTTTGAGAGAGTGTGAGAGACAGAAAGGGAGAGAGAGAGAGGGAGAGAGAAAGAGAGAGAGAAAGGGCGAGGGAGAGAAAGAAAGAGACCAAATATTGGTGTCCTGAGGCCTTAGCCACTGCACATGAATTTCAGACTCACGTACCACCTGGTGTATCTGCCTTTACATGGATACTGGGGAATTGAACTTGGCTCCTTAGGCTTTGCAGGCAACCACCCTAACTGCTGAGCCATGTGTCTAGTCCAACTTTTATATATTATAGAATGAAGCCCAATTTCAAAGCTATCTGTTTTCTTCCCATTTGAAAGGTTGGTAGCTTAGTGTTAATTTAACAGGTATCTAGGACATAAAATTCTCTTAACACTCTCACGATTCCTAGAATAAGTATAAAATGGACATTGATTATACTGCATTGTACAAGAGATAATGAATAGAACTCTCATAGCATTGGTGACCTCCATAGAAATGGGAAGCTTATCTCTTTATCACCTCTTAAATTCTAACCATTAACATCATTACATAGTATTGGAATGAAACTGTGTATGAGGAATTTGACTTTAAGATAAATATATGATCAGAGAAATTTCTGCCAGAATACATCTGTAGTCCTCATAGGAAGAGAAGTGCATCAATACATCACACATAAACATTGTTGATTGTATTAAGAGAAGACCTTCAATTTTATATATTTTTATAATTTGAGTGCAGAAAGGCTACTTTTGAGAGATAACCAGTTTTTCTGATAACCAATTTAGTAACATAGTAATTAGCTAAGAAACATCATTGAAACTTCAACATGCATTTAGCTTATGTTTATTTATATATCTAAATTGTTTTATTAGTTTTAACTGAAGAAATATCTGCTCAACTCTGATGTTTTAGTCTTAGCACTCAGCAATCCCTCATTAATTATTCTCATAAACTTCTTAACTAATATCTTCATGATAATAATGTCAGTTAAGATTTATAAAATAAATACTGAGTATATACCTGGGTCTATACTAAGTTATTTCCATGTAATGAATTATTTAGTCTTCACAGCAACCTGACAAGGTAGGCAATATATTAACACTCGTTTACAAATGAGGAAACTGCTAAGGTCACACTGGGAATTAAGTGGTGGAGTTAACCTATGAACCAATGTCTTCAACCCTGTAATTTTTCTTCACTAAGGGTCGAAAACTCAGATTACCAGAAGGGCTAGCACGTAACAAAAATGTCTATTCAAGCAATTTCTATTCGACAGTTTGTATTGTGATCAATTATAGCTACCACCTAGACCTGTGATCTTTTTAACATAGTTTTGAACAAGTAAAACATGGGCCAACTAAGAAATAAGGGCCATTAGTAACAACTTCTGGTATTTTTCTATGTGTAATGTCAACATAAAATTATTAAATCGTATATAGTCACATATCCCTCCTGAAAACTTCATTGGGTAAAACTCTGGACTTGAGATTCAGTTTATAGGCAAGTGCACTACATAAAGACTATTTACTACATCACTTTAAATTATGTTCAAAGTATTACCTACCTGGCAATGCATCCATACATCCTGTGGTCCAATTAAAGTTATCACCTTGACTTTTCCTAATGAGCTTTTTAATTTTACATAGTTTCTCTGCAATTTAAATTCCCTCTAACTAAAATAACATTATTTATTTGTCATCTGGATGATGTCTGTTCTTCATTTAAGATGTATATCATACATCATTATTTGAGGCAGAATATTACAGGACCTTCATTTGAAGAGAGCTATGAAGATTACATAAGTGATTTCTGATTCACTTGATGTGATACTGTCAGTATTTGAAAAAAAAATAATAATATCTTGTTTACCTTGGTTTTCATGAGGTTATCATAGATCTGTAAGTTAAATGGATTAATTGAATATATATATATATATGTATATATATATATATATATATATATATACACACACACTTGTATACTAGTATGTGTGTGTCCCTTTATCCACCCCAGGCCTTTCCCTGCACACACAAAAAAAGGAGCAAAAAACTTGAAAATTATTAAATAGAAAGATCCTTTCTACATGATGGTGCCTTTCTTTTTAATGATAGTGCCTGTGCTTTTCTAAAAGTTGTGCTCAGACTGTGACAGACTCACCTTGTCAGTTCCTCAGTGGTGAGTGATACATGAGGTAATGCCAAAGCAAAGTGCTTTCAACCCAATAAAACATTATAGAGCTTATGAGTTATTATTATTTATTGCCTGATTTTATGATGTTGGTCAAGTCTGATTTCTTTCACAAAGCCCTTCCTCACCAGCAGAGGTTACAGCTATCAACTGCTTATTTTATTTTTTCCTAAAATCCCATAGGAGGTGCTGTGTCTTTCATTTGCCACTTAGAATGACTCATGATCCAGAGTAGAGTGCAGGTTCAGCAATAGAAGAGTCTAAAACTCATTTATCTTGAGCCTCCCATGGTCTAGAGAATGATCTCTGATACAGTAAGATTAAGGCCTATTATTTGAAGCCTACATACAGCAAGAAGATGCTAATTAAGATCTTTTAATAAACAGATTGCTGTCAGTAGTTTATGCATTGTAATTCCATATGGTCTCTCATATATACATATGGCAATATTCTTATATATATATATATATATGTATATATATATATATATATGAGATACATATATACAACATATACATACATTTATATTCATATGTATATTTCATATATATGTATATATTCTAAGAATTTCCTCATGAAAAACAAAGTATAATACTAAATTTAACATCCACTTGTTGTTTATATAGTAATATAATAAATATATGTGTTTTTCTTCTTGTTACAATTATACATATAACAAACATAATACATATCATAAACTTGTGATTTTTTTCAACCAATTCATTCCAAATGCCTGAGAGCTAATTAAACTATTGATAGCAAACTAACTCAAACAAAAGTGTTAGTTGTATTATTTTACTTCAAAAAGTTCCCCTCCTTTATGAGTGAGCACTATTTGGAGAAATCAATCAGGTTATTCAATTCTTGCTGCTATGTTTTTCCTTTAATGAGGAACTAAGACAAGAAACTGTATTTTATATTCAAGCATTCGAGAAGCTTTCATCTGCTCTGTATAGTAGGCTCTCTCTTGAAGTAATTCTAATCCTTCCTCAATGCCAGTGACAAAGCCAATAAGTAATTATTTTAAACAACAAATAACATAATGAAAATTTATAACTAGAATGGTGATATTTACAGGCAAGTTAAAATCTAACCTTTGAACACTGCCTCAACCCCAAATCTTTTTTTTTTTTTTTTTGTAGTTATTGATAGAAAGGTAGAGAGAGAGGGGGAGGCAGGGAGAAACAGAAAGAGAGAGAGAGAGAGAGAGAGAGAGAGAGAGAAAGAATGACTGGGTGCACCAGGGCTTCCAGCTGTTGAAAACAAACTGTAGACCCATGTACCACCTGGTGCTTCTGGCTTCTGCTTACATGGGTCCTGGAGAATTGAATCTAGGTCCTTTGGCTTTTCTGGCAAGGGTCTTAACCGCTAAGTCATTTCTCCAGCCCCACCAATTATTTTTAAAAAGCAAGATTTGCATATGGGTTTAAGTTGCTCATATTTTCTTTTAGAAGTTCAGAGTTTTCTCAATGTCTACTGCATTACCAGAAGGGTGGCATGGAGGTATAAAGGGAGCTCAACACTCATATCCAATGTCTCAATTCCTCTGTAAGGTGTGTAGGTTCCAGGAAGATGTGACCAGATGACTCACATGCTTGTCAGGTGCCTCACTTTTTTTTTTCCCCCCATCACATAGAGATTCCTTGGATCTTCCTGGCATTCGCGTTCACCTGGAAGTTGCAGATTCTCTAACCTACGGTGAGTGCTCTTTTTAGATAAATGGCCAGATTGATCAATTGAAAATAGACTGTTTAAACCCATATGCAAATACCGACATTCCTTTTGCCTTCTAAGCCCAGGGAAAATTGCTGAAGATAGGGCAGAAATAATTAAGAGTCTCAAGATCGAAAAGTGTATATAGAGGGATGGTCTCCACATACAAGGTCTTGAGAACCTTCGTCTCCCCACATTGGTGCAGGTGTGGTGAAGGACCAGAAGAAAAGTAAGCTAATGGAAAATCATCAACGTGCCATTTGTTCATCTGGTGACATTCACAATTAGTAAAGAAAATACAGTAAGTACGGAACACTGGGACCACCATTCACACAGTTAGAATTTGTTGTGCCATGGCTTTATCCACCACATAATTACAAATCCCAATCTGGCATTGAAGAAAAGGAGTTAGTATTGTTATGCATTATGCTTACATCGAAGTATCATTGAACACAGTGATTCCATTTTTAGAAAAACTTTTAATATGTTTTTCATTGGAATTACATCTTTACTTGCTAGGAAATGATAGCATTAGGGAGAAATCTGTGGCAAATGCACATCCTTTCTAGGGCATCCCTGTTAAATGACAAATATTTAAAAGTATTTGTAAAATTTGACCTATTTTATAACCTTTTTGTGTAATCTGTGATTTTCCATCATCAGGAGGGATGATTATAATAAACACATTGACCTTCATGTGAAAAAAAAGGGCAAGATTTTCTGGGCGTGGTAGCATACTCTAAGCCCAACACTTGGGAGGATGAAGTAGGAGGATTTCTGTGAGTTCGAGGCCACCTGAGAGTACACAGTGAATTTCAGGTCAGCCTGGGTTAGAGTTAGACCATACCTCAGAAAAAAAAATCAAAATAAACAAACAAGCAAACAAAAAAGCAAGACTTAAGAGGTAGAAAATGATAGACCTATGTATACATGCATAGTAGCTGTTGTTTTGCTTATTTCTCTAGATAAAAGTCAGTCCTTTTGCTGACAAGTGTGGATTGTGCTTATCTTTTAGGAGGAATATTGTGTAGGAGACAACATTTGATCAGAAATAAAGGCTTCAGAACATCTTTATTTTTTCTGGTTTATTTAAAATCTGTTGTTATGATTAAAAAAACCAATGCTAGTGGCTACGTAAGTTAGTTGCTAGAGTGCTTGCCTAGTGTGCAAGAGGCCCCAGGTCCAATTTCCAGGATCCCATTAACTGGATGTGGTAGCACACATGCACTTCCAGCTCTTGGTAGGTGGAGGTAGAAAGGTATAGAAGTGAGTAAGCCTGGCCTACATGACAGCCTATCTTAAGAAAAAAGAAAGAAAGAAAGAAAGAAAGAAAGAAAGAAAGAAGAAAGGAAGGAAGGAAGGAAGGAAGGAAGGAAGGAAGGAAGGAAGAAGAAAGAAAGAAAGAAAGAAAGAAAGAAAGAAAGAAAGAAAGAAAATAAAGCTGGAGAAATTACTTAATGCTTAAGGTGAGTGCCTGCAAAGCCTGAGGACCCTGTTCAATCACCCAGGACCCATGTTAGCCAGATGAACAAAGTGGTACATTTGTCTAGAGTTTGTTTGCAACAGCTGGAGACACTGGTTCACCCATTCATTTTTTTTCTCTGTCTCCTCCCCTCAAAATAAATTAAAAATTAAAACAAAAAAAAAGATTTTTGAAAAAGAATTGGGAATTGAGGCAGTGTTCAAAGGTTAGATTTTCACTTGCCTGCAAGTCTTACCATTCTGATAATAAAAATTTCATTATTTTAAGTATCAATATTTGTTTTTGAAAAGGATTACTAATTGGATTTGTCACTGGGAGTGACAGTGGGGAAAGCACACAGTGGCATTTCTGGAGTTCATTTGCAGTGGCTAGTGGCCCTATTATTATATTATTATTATATTATACCCATTCTTTCTCTCTCTCAAATAAATAAATAAAAATTAAATAAAAAAGGAATGCCATGGTTTAGCATAGCTTTATACATATAGAATGACAGTATTTCACTCAGAATTCTCTCAAGGCTTTAACACTTATATATGAGCTGTTTTATGTACTTTACTACTTAAAAATAACTACAAAACTAAAGATTAAAATACAAACTCTCTCTGACAGCATTGAGGGAAGAAATTTCTTCTTGAACTAATTGCAAAAAAAATTATTACATTCAAAAACAAATCATGCCAGCCTAGTTTCTGCACAGAACGAAAAAAAAAAAATCCTTGCCTGTTTTGCAATCACTATAGTTTTTGTGGATAATCTTCCTTTCATAATGTTGTTATTAGAAGTGTCACCAAGACCAAAAATTTTACTTGACAGTGTTATGGTGGATGAATGGCTACGAGATTAAAAATGAGCTAACCATCTCAATAGCATTAAGAAGTCAAATTTATAGCCGGGCATGGTGGCACATGCCTTTAATCCCAGTAGTAGCGAGGCAGAGGTAGGAGATTGCTGTGAGTTTGAGGCCACCCTGAGACTGCATAGTAAATTCCAGGTCAGCCTGGGCTACAGCGAGACCCTACATTGAAAAATAAAAAAAAAAAAGAAGTTAAACTTAAATGTCTACTGCAGAAGTTGTGTGTTATATCTTGATATAACAATGCAATGAAGAACTTCATAGAATAAGAAATCATTGTGTTTCAAATATAATTCCCCAAATTCTGCATTTTAGGACAAACATAATTAAATAAAAATTAATTAATGTGATCATAGAAAAATTTTGAAGCAACTTGACATTTGAAATTATTAAAAATGAATGTTAAGTCCACATTTTAGGAAGAAAAAATTTAGCCATTTAAATAATAGAACTTCAAGTAAGAGGTAGACTGATTGAGAGGGGGAGGGGATATGATGGAGAGTGGAGTTTCAAAGGGACAAGTGAGGAAAGGGAGGGAATTACCATCGGATATTGTTTACAATTATAGAAGTTGTCAATAAAAAATAAAAATAAGGGCTGAGAGATGGATTAGCTGTTAAGCGTTTGCCTGTGAAGCCTAAGGACCCTGGTTCAAGGCTCCATTCCCCAGGACCCACATTAGCCAGATGCAGAAGGGGGCACAAGCATCTGGAGTTCGTTTCCACTGGCTGGAGGCTCTGCCACACCCATTCTCTCCCTTTGTCTCTCTCTCTCTCTGTTGCTCTCAAATAAATAAATAAAAATAAAAATAAATTAAATAAAAAATAAATAAAAATAAAAAAGTAAGACATATTTATAGTATATATTGAATATACCAAAAATATTCTAGGTTTGAATGTCCATTAAACAAATGGTAATTTTGCTTCTTTTTCTCATTTTGGCAAATCATACTTGTTCTGGATATTTCTTTTTTAAAAAAGTTTTTTTTGTTTGTTTATTTATTTATTTGAGAGTTACAGAGAGAAGGAGGCAGAGAGAGGGAGAGAGAGAGAGACAGAGAATGGGTGCGCCAGGGCTTCCAGCCTCTGCAAACGAACTCCAGACGCGTGCGCCCCCTTGTGCATCTGGCTAAGGTGGGTCCCGGAGAATTGAGCCTCAAACCGGGGTCCTTAGGCTTCACAGGCAAGCGCTTAACCGCTAAGCCATCTCTCCAGCCCTGGATATTTCTTTTGAAGACTTATTTTCAGTTATTAGAATCTTAAAAATGGTTATTTTGCCTTAATCATGACATTTCCTTCCAAGACACATACTTAGTGGGTTTTTGTTTTTGCTATCTTAAAATATAGAACTTTGCCATGCCATCAGTAGTTTAAATCTATTAACTAGAATGAAAATTATATTTCTAAATATTTCAAACATTTTGCATTTTTATAAAAAACGCTACCTATTATAATAAAATCCCTTTCTGAATATAAATTTTGGTCAAATACAACTTCAGACAATTGTAATTTTAATCAAATGAATATGTCAGAATTTACTTTTCACTCTATTCTTGAATATTTGAGCTCTTTCAAACTATTGCTGGTATTGGCATCTAACCAACATTAGTGAACATATGTTAGAGTTCTTGCATATACACCTAGAAATAGAAGACTTGGGTGTGGGGTTATGTCTTTGTCCCATTCTTAGTCATAGTTCATCTCTTGATATTTTTTCCATGAAATATGAGCTCAGGCTTTTCTAATATTTAATATAAAATGCAATAATATACTATATCTTTATTCTTCTTCGTTCATTAAGCAAATCCCCCAATTCCTAAATTCTTTGTTCAGAAGATTTATTTACTTAATCTGTTCATTTTTGCTGCTGAGTGGTATTTCAGTGTAAGGATATACTACAGTGTGTTCCTTTGATGATAAACATATGGGTTGTTTACAGTTTGGAGATGCTATGATTAAACATTTTGCAGATATATTTATAAATGTTTCTGTTACCTATTTTTGGTTTTGTGGGTAACTACCTTGGAGTGTAAAATTTGAGTTTTATGGGGACTACAAATATGGAGCTTTATAATTTATTGTCAAACTCTTCCGAGGTAGTTTTGCTATTATTAATCCCCAGCAGTTGTTTTATATGTATTTTAAACATTTAGGGTAGTAAGCACTTTTTCTTTCTTTCTTTCCTTTTCTTTTCTTTTTATTTATTTATTTATTTTTGAGGTAGAGTCTCATTGTAATCCAGGCTGAACTGGAACTCTGTTCTGCAGGTCTAGGTTGGGCTCAAACTCACAGTAATATTCCCATTTCTTGAGTGCTGGGATTAAAGGCATACATCACCACACCTGGCCTGGTAAGAATTTTTTTTTATCAAATAGATTTACAGAAGTGTTCTATTGTTGTTCAGTGAGAATTCATGATTTATTAACATTATCGTTATTTATGTCAAAAATATGGAACAACTTTTCATTGATTTGTAGATATTTACATATTTTGTTGTCATTTCAAATACCATACTAGTTTGGGCTACTTTCTAAACTTTGGGTTCTAAGAATTATTTATAGATTCTAGACAAAAATTCTAGATCAGATGCTTCAATGAATGGGAATTTTTTCTTCAAGTGTTTTTCTTGACTTTTTGTGACCTTACCATTATTTTTCAAAGTTTGTAATTTTAGTGAATTTTCCTGGTTTTGCTGTTGAAATTCCAACTTGTGTCAGTTTAAGAAAGTCTCAAGGGATGGAGAAATGGGTTAGTAATTAAGGAATTTGTCTTTGAAGCCTAAGGTCCTAGGTTCAATTCCCTATGGCCCACATAAGCCAGATGTACAAGGTGGCACATGAATCTGGACTTAATTTGCAGTGGCTGGAGACCATGGTGTGTCCATTCTCTCCTTCTCCCTCTCTGTCTCTCTGTCTCTCTGTCTCTCTCTGCTTCTTCCTCACTCTCTCTCTGTTTCTTCCTCTCTAAAATAAACAAATAAATAAATATAAATATTTTTTAAGAAAATCTCAGAAGATATAGGTTCTTTATAGGAAAACTCCAGTAACAGTGTGTGGGATATTTTCCAGAAAATATTTGGTCAGTCAGTGAAGCCCCCCAAACACTGAAACAACACAATGAATATTTCCAAGACTCCCGGTTGCCCACCAGAACTAGATGGTTAAACCCTATTGCTGAAGATGCCACAAGTGTCCATCGCAGGCTGAAAGGGAGCTGGAAGCCCCTTCCTGGCTTATTGTAACTTGCTGTGAAGGCTGCTGGGGGAGAAAGGTCATCCACAGTTTCACTTAACAGTGGATTCACCCTGTGTGCCAGGCAACTTAACAGCCAGACAAGTTGTATCTGCTGATACAATAGTGTCATGACTATTACGGTAGTTACCAGTTGCTCTTTGATTTAGATCCAAGGTCAGCTCCACAAGAGAAAATTCCTGCCTAGTACTGTAAACCTAGTCAAAAACTTGTGGCTTGGATGCTCACAGATCCTACTGGGGAATCCACTACTATTATGTGACTAAATGGATATGTTGTGCCCTTCAAATTGCTCTCTAAAATTCTATTATGTTTATACTCATTAACTAGTACTGCTGTCACCTTTTTCTCTGAGAAGCTTCTTTGTTAAGATGATTGATGGTGACTACGGAAGAGACTTTAAACTCTTCAAAGAGCTTGGTAACTTTTGAGGGTTCATCACTAAATGGGACATCTCTATCATGCCTTCAGAACTCAGAAAACATCGGTGAAGATATAGCAGAAATAATGAAAAGGATGGAGAATGAGAAGGAGCACATTGGTATAGTATCTTCCAGACATGAAGTGGCTTTTACTTCATGACATTACATCGGTTGTCATCACCTCCAGAAGATCTGTCCATTATGGAGCTCAACAATATCTTCATCCAAATGGAAGCAAAGCAGGTCAAGTTGGGGAGACAGGCTTCATGGGAAGGGGAAAGTTTGAATATTTGAAAATTATCAATAAAATGTTGAAAAATAAATTATTTTGTACCTTTGGATTGTTAAAAGTGTGTCTTATAACTATAGAGAAGAGAGGAGGAGTCACCTGATAAGTTAGAGGAGGGCAAATATTGGGGGTGGGGTCTTGGAGGAATAGGGAGGGTGGGGTGGGAATCACACAAAAGATAACAGGTCCTAAAATATTACTGATGTAAAAAAAAAAAAAAAAACAGATGGCTACGTTCTTAGCTGCCCACTTTACTCTCTGTCTCATTTTTTTTTTTTTTGAATTCTAAAACACCACAGCAGACCACAGAAAATAAAATTTCAGTTTCTTCTCCATAACCAAATTATATGGAAACAATAATAAGATCACATTTTGAAGTTCCCATTCTTGAATGTTAGCCCATTAACGTCTCATTGTTTCTGTACTTTTTAGTTGTCCACAGACATAAAGTTTTTACTTTAGAGTTGTTGTTTGTGGTCATTTTCAATACAAACAGCCACTTTGTGCTAGGTACTTCATGTCAACCACAGAAGTTTTATTCAGATAAATTTGTTTCTATCATCAACCCAAAATAATGAGATCAAAGATTATATTGGCCTTTTGTAATATATGCATTCTCATGTAATACAATAAAGGTATTACATATAGCAGAATTTATTTATATGTTTCTTAAATTAATGAGTAACTAATGTACTTCTAACAAAAGCAAGTACATCAAAATATAACTTGTTTTTTAACATTTCATTTTTATTTATTTATTTGAGAGAAAGTGGAGTGGGGGTGGGGCATACAAACTCCAGTTATATTTGCCACCTTGTGCATTTGGCATAAGTGGGTCCTGGGGAATTGATATTGAACCTGGGTCCTTTGGCTTTGTAGGCATGTGCCTTAACTGCTAAGCCATCTGTCTACCCCAGCTTGTCTTATTTTGCATGAGTTAATTTAACCTCTAAAACCATAGCTTATGTATAATGTGCTAATACAATTTCATGATGATAAAGCTTCTTGACAATCTTGAATTGTGATTACAGTACTAAGATAATCATGATCATAACTTCCCTTATTAACAATAATCAAAATACATGAACATAGAAGGGAACCAAAGCCTAGTATTATTATAGAGATATTCACTAAATATATGGTGTATACTATACCTTACACAAGACAGGACTCGTTCCTAATTTAACCAGATATTGAATTAAAATAAAGTGCTCTTAAGGGAGGGGGTAGGTCATGGATGAGCCTAATAATGGTACCAAATTGACTGTATTTGCTGAGTACAAAACTAATTAATAAAAAAAAATGAAAAAAGAAAACAATTTCAAAAAAAATAGAGTGCTGTTTTGAAATAGTTATTATATGTATAATAAAGGTATTTTATATGATGTTTTCTACCAGGATTTGACACAAATGCAAGGGGCTCAAACTTCATTTTGATATTCTGAGCTGGTTATGTTACCTTTTATTTGAGTATGTAGTTAAAGAATAAACTACCCTTATTAAACAGTGACTATCCAGTATCAGAGAATAGCTTTCTGGATGTTAAAATCACACCATAATGGCCCTTCATTATCATGTTAGTTCCAGGATTTTATCCATTCCAATATTATGAGCTAGTAGGAGACACAGAATTGCATGTCTGTATTGTTGTCTAGTTTACTGCACAATCCTTTATATCATGCCTAGAAGAGATGTCCACTCATTGGTTTGATTTTTTGTTTTAAAGTGTTTATTCTCACCTTATTGCCATCCTTAATACCATTGCTGATTTATGCACTTAAGACAATAAATAATATTTTATCCTGTATTTTACAAAATTGTAAAAACAAAGCACTCTGAAAATGAGAACCTGACTACAAGCTTTATGTTACAATTCACAGCCTAAGAGAAGTGCTTTGATCTCCCAGTCTTAAATATCCAAATGATCCCAGGTTGTTCATCTTAGATTAAGGTGCTGTTGGTTATATTGGTTGTTTCCCTGCACAGCTTTGATCCCCCCTTGTGTGATGTATCAGCTTTATAGGGATTCTGATCATTATTTAAGGAATTTTCAAAAGGAAAGCTGACACCTCACATAAGCACCTATAATGAAGTGAAATTACTACACTAAAGTGCTAATAAACTGTAAGTGGGATTGCAGCAAGTGGAATTTCTCCCATGTCCTTCCCTCAATAAGGATTTAGGGTAGAAAGACAAGGTGTAGAATTCCTCCAATTATCAGTAGTCACAAAATGGAAACAGAGCTCTTCTTCTCTGCCTTGTGCTATCAAAATGTAGTTGAGCCCTTCCTTAAAATGAATGTGAAGGGAGATGTATGCAAATCTTTCTTGCTTTACTTTTGTGAATGAGAAATTTTCTTCATTATTAGTATACCCAATTTATACATTCTTAAAAAAATCCTCATGTTCCCAAAGTCTTTGCTGTCATGTTATAAAGATTAATTTTATTTATTTATTTATCTGTTTATTATGTGTTTGCATGTATGTGAACACTTGCTTCTGTGTGTGTGTGTGTGTGTGTGTGTGTGTGTGTGTGTGTGTAGGGGGTACACGTATATCTGAACTTAGGTGGGAAGGTCAGAAGTTGCTGTTGGCTTTCTTCTTTGGTCACTGTCCACCTTATTTCTTCATTCAGAGCTTGCTGATTCTGCTGATCTAACTAGTCAATTTACCCTGGTGATCCTTTGTGTCTGCCTCCCAGTGCTGGGATGAAAGGATGGTGTGGTGGTTTGGATGTGGCTATATATTTCCAAAGACTCAGGTATTTTTGACTAAGGCAAAGCTTCTTGCTTAAGTGTCCAGCAACCTGCTAAAGGGAGGAGGTGTCATGTCACTGGGGGCAAATCCTGGGGTCCAGCCCTGAGCTGTGCCTGACGGTGGATCTGATGCCAGCCAAAATGTGTGTGGAGAGAGCAGTTTGAGCTCTGTTGGGGCCTCTTTGTTGGTGTTAGTGTTCCCTTGCTGCAGCTGTTTCTTTCTGCTTGGATGTGTGGACGTAAGCAGCTTCTTCCTCCATTGATGTAGTTTCCCTGGATTTTTAAACTAAAGCATACCGCTTCCTTCCATAACATGTGTCTAGTTGGAGTTTCCTCCCAGCAACTGGGAACTTACTATAAAGGTGGTCACAACACACACACACCTGAAATTTATATGGATGCTCAGGATCCCATTGCATGTCTTTATACACATGTGTCAAAGTTCTTTAGTGACCGAGCCATCTCTACAGCCCAAGATTTAAATTATTGATTTACATACACAAAATACTACAGAAATATCTAGCTCTACAGTGAGCAAGATGTCATGATGAAATTAGATGAGCTAAGGTAAACCAGCAAGTACGTAGGTATTTAAAAAAACTAACACCTACTAAATGTTTCTGTTTCTACAGGAAGGAAGGAAGGAAGGAAGGGAGGAAGGAAGGAAGGAAGGAAGGAAGGAAGGAAAGGAATGAATTTCATGATGCCTTCTTTTGTTTTTAAAGAGACAGAAAATGGAGAAGGGAATGAAGAGAGGGGTGAAGGGAGAGAGAAGAGAGGGATGGAGAGAGGGATAGAGAAGGAATAGGGAAAAGAAGATAAGTATAAGGAAGAAAGCAAGAAAAATTCAATGGAGAGACAAAGTGATGAAGGAAAGATGGCGGAGGAAGTCATGAAGTGTGGAATTTAAATGATCTACTATTCAAACCTGAGCATAATTCTTTACTAATTTAATGTGCTGACATTCACTAATATAATTGGGGAAAAATTGTTTTGTAATCTCTTTTGGATGCCGCATATGATTTCCACAGCAGCGGTCTGTAGGATCTGAATATAGATACACTGGTGGTATGGATGCTCAGTTTTCCTTTCCTTCCTCCTTCCCCCCTCCTTCTCTCTCCCTTCCTTTCTTCCTTCTTTCCTTCCCTCCTTCCTTATTTCCTTCCCTTTCTTCCTTCCTTCCTTCCTTCCTTCCTTCCTTCCTTCTTTCCTTCCTTCTCTCCCTAACTCCCTCCCTCCTTTCTTTTTCTTTCTTCTCTCTCTTTCTCTTTCTTTCTTCTTTTGGTATTTCAAGGTCAGACTTTGCTGCACACCTCAAACTCAAAGTAATCATCCTACTTTGCCTTCCCAGTGCTGCAATTAAAGACATGAACCATCACACCTGGTTTGGATGCCCACTCTTAACAGGATGTGTATAGGTAGAGCACATTAGAAACTGATAAAAGTTCTGGAAAGATTAGATACTTTAAAATAAAAAAGTAACAAAAATTCCTAATGCATTTTATGATATAATGTGTTGCAAATTTATATTATCATTATGCACACATGATCAATATGCTTAAGGAGGTGTGCAAATTACTCACTTCTACTAGGAGAGTGGCGCACATCAGCATCTCTGTCCTTGATCTTCACCTCTCTATGCATGACTGATTACCTGGGACTGCTACAGAAGTCTAAACCTTAGGCTGTTTAATCCAAAACTTTCACAGGTAAGAATGCATGAGAGAGCAAGCAAAGCTATTCTCCCTGTGAGATCACATTGGCTGTGCAAGATTGCCTCAATTCAGTTATTTTCAGTCACTGGGAGAAAATTTAAATTAAAAAGTATATTTTATTTTTCGTTTGTAATGCTCAACCCCATCAAAGACCACTGATCCTAAAGATCATGTGCATGGAAGCCATAGGAGCATGCTATGACTTTCCCCTCACACTATTTTTCTCCTTTTATTTCCTTTGTGAAGTAAAGGACCCTATGGCATTTTTTTTTTCTGAGCATAAGAACCTGCTAAATCTTAGGTTTTAAAAATTTACTAAGAAAGGCATGCAACTCCTACCAAACCAGATATCCAGAGACACAGAGAGTCCCAAGACCTCATCACTGAAGCAGACCTAAAATGAACCCAAAATGACTCAGGGAAATTTGTGGAAGAGGGGGCAGAAAGAATGTTAGAGCCACACACTGGGTCATGGTACACAGAGACATTTCCTCCTACCCATAACTGAAGGGGAGAGTACAGGGTGGAGGCTAACAATGCTACCAACTTGACTGTATTCACTGAGTAAAAATCTAATTAAAAAAAAAAAAAAGAAAGACACACAAAAATGTACAAAGATTCACTTAAATTTGGAGATTGTGGGGTTTTTATATTTCTCTATAACAATACCATTACCTTCCATATTTAAAAAAAAACATGGACACATTCAAAAATCCTTCCATATGTGTCTACTTTCCATTAAATAGACAGCCAAATCCAGAGTTAAACTGACTATTCTAATTCACCTATTAATATGTGTTAACAATAATTTCATATGATTAGAAAAGGCTTTACAGTATATTGTCTTTCTACTTTCTTTTGTGCCAAAAATATTCGTGTGATACTGGTAAGATGTTTTGTGGACCATATTTTGTTCCTTTTAGCTACTTCATAATCTTCTACAGTACAAATATGACTGTTTTCTCTGGTTTCCTGCTAATGAACATTGGGGATTTCTAGACAAAATCTGAAAAAAAATTGATGGTATTTGAGAATGTACATAAATGTGAAATTATCTAGATCACAGAGTCCTATATTTTTTTAAATTTTTTTCACATTCTGTTTTTTTCTCTTGCATATTTACATACTATATCACCACATTGCATTATTTTTCCTTTATGGTGCCTTCCCCTCTCTTAGCTATATAGTCCTATAAGATTATAAATAAATGAAGTATTCAAAAATATAATAGTAAGAATAGTATTTGAGAATATAAAATATTAAAAAAGTTTGGACATTTTTTCTATTATGTTTAATTTTGATGACATACTTTGTAAGAAGATTCTTAAGCATTGAAAATCAAATTTTTTATTTAGATTTTTGCCTGGGTAAATTCACTATTTATTTTAAACTCTTTACTATCTAAGGTCTCTTCCAATAATTAGAGCTTATTTGAGTTTGTGAGTTTGAACATTTTGTCTTTGACATGAGATTGCTCATTCTATGTCATTTATTCTTCATTATCTTTCAAAAAGTTCATTTTGTTCAACACTGTTATTTCAGATGTGGGTCATTAACAACACAGACAACACTCCTCTTAGAGCATTAGTTTCAATTCCTTCAGTCTAGTTCCAAACACTACATAGAATATTCAGACTGCTCAGTGACCCTTACCTCTCTCATGGCTCCAAAATAAAAGGATTTGTGTCTTTGTGATTTTCTGATTTACAATAGAAACTGCATTAATGACTTCTACAAGGAAGTCTTATGTTTCACTTTACCACTGACAGTTTTGGAAGGAAAACACGAGAACTGAAGAATGCTTTGGCTGAATTGGAAATAAAAGAAAAAATAGGGCTTTTAGTGTTAAGATGCCAGATAATGATGTTACTTTGTTCTTCCTGGGAAATGAGAGTGATACTATCAGACAGAATGAGGCATATGATAAAAATGAACAAAATCTAAATCAGAAAAGCAATTTTTGTTGCAACTGATAGCAATAATAAAATCCCACCTACACTTACAATATACAAGGAGAACTCTTCACGAAAATATACAGCAGATTAGAAATCTCTCAGAATTTATGTTTATTTAGATATAACCAAACTATTCACAAAGAAGCAGAGATTAGCTCATAAAAATAATTCATTTCCTCTGACTTACCCAGAGCAAAATAATATCATTCTTTTCTGATTATCAGAGCTTTTCTTAATCTCTGATTTCTGGAATTAAATTAATACATGGGCAAATATTTATGGTTCCAAACTTGTCTGAGGAGCTCCTATACGTCCTTATTTCCTCTGTTAATGTTCCTCTGTTAATTGTTAGGAAATGATTAAGTGATGCTGTGTGCCCTTCATAGGGATTTTGAGAATCTTTGGGAAACTAAGAGGCTACAGGATGCTTTTATACCAGTGGAACTTGAAGTCTAACACAGATCTCCCAGCTTCTTATTAGAGTACTTGTCTTGTTCTGTATTGCAACAGCGTGTCTTACACAGCACATCCACTATCAGTGGCACAGTTAAAAGACAGAGTATCAACATGTCATGCTTTTCCCAGGTTATTTACCCCTTAGGAATTTTATTATGAGACTATGGAAGTTAGAGGGAACAACTGTCCTCTTCTGCATCTATCCAGGAAGTCCTGTGTCCTGTTTATATAGGTTATTATCCTTGGATTTTTCTCTATGTCTGTATTTACAGAATTATAATTATAGTTAAGTTAATAATGGCAGAGAACTGAATATGTAATCTTAATGGAGGAAATACAAATGGCTAATACTCACCTAAGAAAATATTTAACACATTTAACCATCAGAGAAATGAAAATTGAAAACAACTGAGATTCCACCTTAGTCCAGAAAGAATGGCAATCATAAAAATATAAAATGACAAAGTTGGTGAGGACACAAGCAAAGAGAAGCCGTCATTCACTGCTGATGGGAGCACAAACTTGTGCAACTACTATGGAAATTAACATGGGCTCTCCTGAAAATGATGAAAATAGAGCTACCAACTTACCCAGCCACCCTCCTACCAAGTGTCTACCATAAAGGCTTCACTCTTCACCATAGAGATATTTGCTCAACCCTGTTTATAACTGTTGAATTCAAAATAGCTAAGAACTGGAATCAACACAGAGGCCCATAATTTGAAGAATGGATACTGAAAATGTGTGCACATACTCAGTGGAATTCTACTCAGCAGTAAGGAAAATGCTACAATGAAGTTTGTAGGAAAATGGAATAACTTGGAACCAATAAATGAACACACCTAAGTACAGAAATACAAACATTGCATGTTCTCCCTCATCTGCTGTTCCTAAACTGGAATAGCTGGAGTTGCAGATGCACTTGAAAGACATCTTGGAGGACAGATAAGAGGGATAAAAGGGCGTGGGGGATGAGAATTTGAACTAGGGGAAGATATGCACAAAACAATATCCAAATCCAAAATACAAAGGTTCTGCTTAATAAGAAAATAAACTGTAAAATGATATAACAGTAGTCCAGAACAGTCAGGTGACACAATGGGACCTCTCAAGTGCTACACTTATTGAAATAAATTAAAACAGCATAAATCTCTTCTAACATTTTGTAAGCATTGCTACTGACAAAATGTTTTCTTATCAATTAGATCAATGTCTTCTCTTGGGGCTGGCTCTGTTACACCTCAAACCTTATTTCCCATTGCCCTCTCCAAATAACCTGATTCTAGCATGCTGATCCCCCTTGGTGGTTATCAAACTTTCCAAGGTCATTTCCAGTTGAGACATATAAGATTGCTCTCCCTATTCAGGTTGATTTCCTTTCAACTGCTTTTAAGACTCATTCCACAGAAACTTTCCTCCTGGATATTAGACTAAAACATATGACCCTCAATAGGAGCATGGAGGTATTGTCTGCTAAGAAGAGCCAGGGAAACAGGTCAGATTACGCCTAACCCTAAAATATCTGGACATGGTTTATAATTCCCAGTACAACAAATTGGTTACAACCTATCTTGAATTGTTGACTGGAGAGACATATGAGGACCCCAAAATAAAATAGGCTTCTATCAAAGCACTTGGTTGCCCACATGAGGCAAAAAGTAAGACCCTATTGATGTAGATGTCACATCTTGCAGATGTAGAACATCAAGAGGTCTGGGTAGGAACTAGAAAGTCAGTTCCCAGATAGTTAGCACATATAGTTCTGGAAAGAGTTAGATTAGCTGCTGGAGGAAAATGGCCAACAACATTATGAGCAAGCAACCAGCCTGATAAGACACACACCTGTGCAATGATGGCACCGAGCTTAGGAGGGTAACCAATGGCTTTCTGCTTTGCTTAGAGATCCACTTAGAGGAACAGAAGCCATTCCTGGGACTGGAAATGAGTCAGAATCCTATGGAGACCAAGATTATAGACTCCAACAAGAAGCGAAGCTTTCACTAGTTTTGGGCCAATGAGAGGTTGCACCCATCAAAGTCTCTTGAATTTAACAATGTTTATCCCCTTAAACCTCTGCTGACCTCACTTTCCATTGGAGAATTTATTTTGCTTTTTCAGAAGGTAGTGATAACAAAGGACAACCAAAATCTATGAACAAGACACAAAAAGATAGCTGACTCCCTGGCAGGAGTTGGACCACCTTGCACATTATCCAGGGAACAGGTGAAAACACAGAATTGGTGGGATTAGCAAGAGTCCTGCTTCCATGGTGAGCCTCATAACCTGTGCCAAGGTGATGGAGACAGACACTGAAGATATTCAAAATTGTACCAAAGCAGAAATTCAGAAGCTCTTGAGAACACAATATTAAAGTAGACTTAAAAAACACCCACCATGGCTTATGGCATTTTGTGGAAAGCGTGTGTGTGTGTGGGGGGGGAATTATTGTAAGAGCCACAGAGTGGGAGGGAATATTTAAAGGCACAACACATCCCACAATGACTGACTGCTGTTCTCACAGCTCCTAACCTGCAACTTCATAGTAAATACCAGCAATACCACTGAGGAGGGCTCTCAGTGGAATAGGGGCTGGGAGGAAGGAAGTGATGGCACCAACACATGATATGACCATACAAATTACTTAATAAATAAATAAAAGAATCAGTCCTTCATTCCATGTGAAGCTCTTCCCCCCCCCCCCTCCATGCAAAAAAAATCTTGGCCTATATAAAAAAATTCACCTGACTTCCCCAAACACTAGTACCACTACATCGCACACGTTTTCTACATATATTGAAGTTTGAAGTCATCGTATCAATTTGTTTGTTTGTTATCTATCTCCCATAGATTATAATGGAATACTCATATGTTTCATTCCTATGGGTTCCTGGCTATAGAGTAGTACTCGTTGTAGTAGTCATGCAATACCATGTATAGCAGGAATGATCAATCATATATTCCTTGACACTTAATGATGTGTAATATTCTCTTCGCCTTAACCATTTTGCCGGTGTGCTAAGAACAACGCAATGAAACACTGTACATAACATATAATTTACTATTATCACTTATTTTACAAAGTGTCTATCTGTAATGTTCACATCTGAGTGTGGATAGTCCCAACTATATCTTATCTGTGCTGACTTGAGTGTTAATGGAAGAATAATTGTACTGGCAAGAATAATTTGAAAGCACACATGCACTTCGTGCACATACCATCATCACGTCTTCTATAAAGGTGATGTGGACTCAAGCTCTTGCTTTCTGATGCTATACATACATTCCTGCAGCACAATCAGAAAATGCTTTGTTTTTCTTTTCTTCTCCTTTTGGAAATAGTGCATTGTTTCCTCTTTAGAATCTTATAATACAATCAGTGAAATCTGCTTGGCATTGGAATTTGTTTCATGTAATGATTTTCTTCTTAATCAAATGTCTGAGTTCTTCACCACTTATGCACAGATGTAGTTTGCTGCTTTCTTTGTTCCTTCTCTATAAATGCTAACTAAACCTTAATTAGTTTGGCCATTCCTTAAGATTGAGGCACTGGGCTTCTACACAAGTAGTCTTTTGTGTATTCTGTGAGTGAATGGAGACTATCCCACTTTCTTTGGGAAGTTGGCAGGAAGAAATATCAACAATTTTCTGAAACAAGCATGAAGCAGGAGAAATGACAATACAGTTGGTCAATTATGATGAAGAGACTCATAAAAACAGTGTTGGCTGAGCCTGGGACTGTGGCTCAGCAGCTAGAGTCCTTTCTTGTAAAGCTGGCAGAAGCAGGGTTCAATTTCCTGGCTGCCCAGCTAAGCTATAATCAAAAAGGTAACTAGCACAAATGTATGCTGTTCATTTGCAATGATAAGAGGCCTTTGCACATGCACACACACACACACACACACACAAATGAATAAGTAAATAAATAATAAAACAATATCTGGCAAGATTTTGGTGTACATATTAAAAGGTAGTAGACATGTCCCTTGCTTCAGGACATTTCAGGAAAATCTATAAAGATATATCATAGACATTTAGGCACATACTTATGAATATTCACATCAGATTATGGAAACCAGCAGTATTTGTGAAGTAACCCCCATATGAGATGCAGGTGCTTTTAAATGTCATATATGACTCCACAAAATGAATATATTTGTCTTCCCATGTTAGATGGTAAGGAAAGTGAGGCTCAAACAAGAACACAAGTAGTAAGTTGGGTATATATAAGTCTGATCCCAACATGTCTCCCAAATAAGGGATAAATTTACTTGGGAGGAACAGAAATCCTTGACCAGGAAATACAGTGAAAACATCACTATTACATATCAAGGCATAACAGCAGCAGGCTCCTGATACTATTGAATAAGTCTTGTGGCTAAATGAACATGGGGTGACTTCATGAAGGAGGGAAGACCAGTGACTGCCCTTGGAAGCTGGATTAGATGTGTTTGATGATGCTGTTTTACCGACTCTGAAGTTTTTACTAGGTTTTTCCAAATATGTGTGAACCATCTATGCAGCCAATCTCTCTGAAATGAGTGCTGCGATTTTCTCCTTTTATTTTGTAGATTAGGGACCATCAAAGTAAATATTATGCCAAGACCAAGCTCTCACTGTCAGAGAAAGGATATGAATTTAGCTTCATCTAGAACCATTTTTTTTCTCAAAATAAAAAGGATTCTAAAATTGTTTATATTTTCTTTCCTCAGTCTTTCATTCTCACTTTCAACACCTCCCAAGAGGTTTGGCTATACAAGAAACTGCCCTTATCATTGGTGCTAGTGACCTTCCCCAAGCCTCACATAGATAATGGTCACTGCTCCCATTCTGACCTCTCTTCGTTTGATCTGCAGGATTTATAGCCTGCTACCTTTTTCCAGTGCATAACTTTTTTTCTTTATATCTTTGGTGAGTTCTCACTTCTGTAAACACTAAGTAATGGGATAATGAGGTCTGTCCTTGCAGGTCCAATTGACATTATGAATACTAAGTTTCTAGTTGATTTCTGTCTATTCTTAGAGATAAAAATAGTATCCACACATACACCCTTCTTCCCTGGATTCCAGACTCAAAAGATTTCTCACTATATATGTTGATATGGACAAATATTTAAAAAATAATACAACTATATATGTTGATATGGACAAATATTTAAAAGTTAATACACCTAGGACTGAACTTTTGAACTCGTTTCTAAAATGAGATCAACTTGAAATCTTTCTCATTTCAGGAGGTCCTAATTCAGTTCTCCAGTGAGTTACACAAGACTGTGCAGCCTCCGCATTACCCCCACACACTGGACTATCTATAACTACAATGCTTTTCTTTTATTTGGCTTCGAATCTTTTGGCAAGTCCTCCTTACAATTCTTTCAATATATGACTTGCCCTTCACTCCCATCTAAGCACTTTTATATTTGCTTCTTTTGAGTGGCAGAAGTTTCCTTCAAAAACTCACTTGAATGGCTTTATTGACAATATTAAATCTCTCAATGTCACATTTTAGATTGTAGTCTCTTACCCAACTGAGAAATATTCCTGGATATAAATTATTCAACAAAAACTACTCAAAATATAACATTATTTTATATTAAATTTAATTTTATCTTTTTTTTTTTAGTTTTGGAAGGACAGTGTACATTATTATCTGTATGTACATTCAGCCCAGCCTGGCTTCGAGTTCTTTGGCCTTTTCCTTTTCCAACTAGGCAATGAGAGCCACAGATTTTGGACCCAGGACGCTATGCACCCCCCCCCCACAAGTGGCAAAGAATCTCATTATTTATCTGTCCTTGTAATTGGTCCTGATAGCTTCCACCAGTTTACCTAGGGCTCCTTTTGTCTTCTGAGTTGACCTGTGTGACGGCAACAGTTGTGCCTGTCTTCCTGTGGACCAGCGCGCCCTAGTCCGGCCTTCTTCTTGATGGTGCAGTATGGGACCCCATCTTCCAACACAGGACAGGCAGAAACACGACCAGCTCCATGGGATCCACGTCATGTGCGATCACAGCCAGCTGAGCCTTCTCGTTCTCCACCAAAGTCGTGATGGTGTTGACCTGCGCTCGAAAGACAGAGGGTCGCTGAGTTGGGATGTCCCCTTTCCAGCAGCTTTTATCTCACCCCAGGCCAACAGCCTCTGCTTCTTCTGCTGCTGAGTCTCCCGCCTGTCCCTGTGGGCGAGCTTCAGCAGCTGGGTAGACGTTTGGCGGTCCAAAGCCTGGGTGGACTGGTTGACTGCAGGAGGCACGTTCAGCCGCTTATACAGGATAGCCCTTTGCTGCTGCAGCCGATGTAACAGGGTCATTTGACAAAGCGGGTGAGGTCCCTTTGGGCGGAGTGTTCTGCCCAATGCCAAAATTCTTGGGCCTTTTCTCAAACAGAGGATTTACGACCTTTTTGGCTTCCTGCTTCTTTATGTTAATTTTTTTTTAATTTTTGTAGTCAGTGAATACGTTCAAGTTGGTACCATTGTTAGCCTCCACCCTTTCCTCCCCCCTCCACCAGGACCCTCCTTGTTGGGGTATATGGGTCGTGCATTGTGGAGTTAGCCTTTAGTTTTGGGTAGGAGGAAATGTCTCTTCTTGTCATGACCCAACGTGTGGCTCTGACATTCTTTCCACCCCCTCTTCCCCAAATTTCCCTGAGCCATGTTGGGTTCATATTAGGTCTGCTTCAGTGTTGAGGTCTTGGGAGCCTCTGTGTCTCTGGATATCTGGTTTGGTAGTGGTTGATTATTCTCTGTGTCTATCTCCTTCACCCTTGTGCTGGTTCCGGGTTTGCCAAGAAACAGCATTCTTGCATGTTTCCCCAATTATTCTTAGTTTCAGCTGGGGCCCTTTTGAGGTATGATGGGGTGGTTCTCTCCTTGGGATCTGCGTCTATGTGTTAACCATTGTTTTTTAGAGATAGTTTAGTGGAGAGCAGGCTCATTTTTATATATGGCTCTGACTTATTTCCCAGCTCCAGCTATGGGTTCTGTTACACTGAGCAGATCAGTTAGCTGAATTGAGAGCAGCTGGTTTCCCACCATGGCTATGCGCCACTATTGCACTTGTATGAGCATCACGTCAGGATGTTTGCTACTAAGTAAGATACACCATGTGTTGCTTGGACAAATTTTGGTCTTCATCCCCTAGTCACTCATGTAGCACCTTCCAGCACTAGACACGCTTTCTAGGGAATGACTCCCTTCCAGCTTCCAGCCATGTCACTCCATGCTACATACCAACGGTGTATGGTATCTTCAGCCATAGGGTCTTACCACTAACCTCAAGCGCCCTGACATAAATCTGTCTTCTTTTGGGAAACATTATAGGTCTCTGTGATCAAAAGCTCATTGTGGATGATTACCACCTACTGATACCCGGAGTTACAGGTCAGTGGCCAAGAAGAGAAGGAAGAATTGGATAAGTGATACAAAAGAGATAGAGGGATGAGACAGAAGAGGGAGGGAGGGAGAGAAAGAGAAACAGGAGAGAGAGAGAGAGATAGAGAGGGAGGCAGAAATAGGAGTTAATGAACAGTTTTTTTCATACCCTCTCCAGGGCCTTGGGAATCTGGTGTTCCCTCTAAGGGCCTGGTGGAGGTTCATCCATTTGGTCTGTCTTTTAGGATGTAGAGTTTTATGGTACCATTGCCTTCTGGATTCAGTTTTGTGTACCCCCCTCCCTTCCTTATCCTACCCTACCTCCCTACCCTCCCTATTGTCTGGTCCTCAAGATGCTTGGTAGGTATGTTGGTGACTTGGGTAGATTCAGGTTAGGAGCTACAGATGAATGAAACTCTGTGGCGATTATCTTTCCGTGATGGGTGAGTTCACTGAGAATATACTGTTCCAGGCTCAAAGTTTTCTTCAAATTTCATTGTGTTTGGCTGGAGAGATGGCTTAGCAGTTAAGCACTTGCCTGTGAAGCCTAAGGACCCTGGTTGGAGGCTCGATTTCCCCAGGACCCACGTTAGCCAGTTGCACAAGGGAGCACACACATCTGGAGTTCGTTTGCAGTGGCTGGACTCCCTGGCGTGCCCATTCTCTGTCTTTCTCTATCTTCCTCTTTCTCTCTCTGTCTGTCGCTCTCAAATAAATAAAAATAAACAAAAAATTTTTTAATTTGATTGTGTCATTTTTCTTTACTGCTGTGTAGGCTTCCTGCTTCTTTATGACAGTGGGAGTGGGGGACCACCTTCCTCCCCTTGGCCTTTTTTTCCTTTTGGCATCTTGCTTGGCTGGACGAGAGAGCATTTTTTATTTTCTTAATGTGACCCTTAAAAATAATTATATAAGTGACTCACATTTCCATTGAAGTATCATGTTCAATCAAGGGTTATCAGGAGATGATGAATTCATTAAAGTATTTTGCTCTGAGAATTGTTGATCCAGGTCATAGCACTCCTAAATTATACAATATTTGGTCTACCCTATCTTAGATTATTATTTGACTCTTATTTTGTCTGTATAAACCTTGTGCTCCACAGAATCAATTGTAAACACCAATCAGAATCCGTAACAGAGAATGGTACTGCAAGAACAGAGAGTAAGATTGTGGCTTTTATTATTTTATTTATTTATATATCTATTTGCAAAAGGAGAGGGAGAGAGAATTGGTGCACCATGGACTCCAGCTTCTGCACATGAATTCCAGATGCATTGCCATTTTGTGCTATCTGGCTTTATGTGTGTACTGAGGCATGGAACCTGGGTCCTTAGGCTTTTCAGGCAAGCACCTTAACTGCTGAGCTGTCTCTCCAGCCCCCACAAAGTAGGATTCTATTCTACATTGTCAACACCTTTCTGAAAATGTCAAAGGCAATGAAGTATTCTGTTTAAAAAGGAGTTATACCATTAAAATAATCACACAAAAGAGAACTTTTGCAAAGGTGAATGAATTTCACTCATAAAGTTAGTATTTTTTCTTCCTATTTGATGTCAAGCAAATTCAGAGGGGGTATTACAAAAAAGAAATGGTGAAATCTATAAATTTATTGCCACTAAATGAAAATAGTTTGTCCTGTCCTAGCCTGGTATGGTCACTCACACAGGTAAGTAACCTACAATGGGGAGGGTGAGGCATGAGGATCCCCACAAGTTTAAGGCCAGGAGAGGCTACATAGTAATTTCCAGGCTATCACATTAAAAGTTTTCTAAGAACTAGTTTTTTGTAGTCTGAAAACAACCTTGCTTTAATGTTTTTATGTACATTGATAACCTTGTACATCTTGTACAAACATGTACATTGACATCTTTTTAGAAGACTTTATTTAATTTTTATGAGTATTTTATTGCTTTCTAACTCTAACATTCCAAGATAAGTAAACATATTAACTCTCCTGCTTATTCAGTACCATCAACATGGGTTTGAAAAGAAAGCTTTCCAAACAAAAAAATCAACTCTCAAAACATTAATATCAATACTTTTTCTTATAGTTTTCATTTATATATGAACATAAATTTAAAATCTTCTGCATATTGAGTTTTGTTAAGGGAATGCATAAAACTATGGGTATTGCTTTATGTCATGTAAATCTTCAATTTCAACATAAATTCTTTTACTAGTTAAGGAGTTTATACATTTTTATTTTTGGAACTTCAAACTTTCAATTTTATGTACTCTGAAACTGGAAGGGGCTATAAATCACACTGCCATTTTTGCCATTAATATTGAAGAATTGGGAAGTATTTCTTATATTTCAAGTAAGACAAACTCTTCTGTAACTTCACAAGATAGCGTATTTCCCTTGATTTTACCAGTAATATGTATTCCTCATTTAATAGTGTCTTATATTTTTCATAAAGTGCATTATTTTCTCATTTTTCTTAAACACATTCTTAACTGCCTAATTAAACTAACTGTAATTGTTTCCATTCTGTTTCCTTTGTGACTAATTATTTTTGAAATAATTAAACTGGGTAGGCCAGACAAATGAAACTCTGGATGAATGAAAAAAAATAGGAGATAGAAATGGAGTTTTCAAGATTTTTTTCTTAAATCTAGGAACATTTTTAGTAGATGAGATGAATTCTAGAATTCACATGATTAATAATTAGTTTACATAAGCTGAAAATCAAAGTTATCTGATAGTCAGTTCACTGTGCAGTGCATTCCCATCCAGAATCAATATGGGAATGAACATTCTCTCTTTCATGAGAGAGGTACAGAAATAATGCTCTTGTGGTAGTGAACACAGATGGGGAGCAGGGTAGAGTCATACACACAGGTACCTCCTCTAGCGTCTCATTGGTGAGGTGCCCAGGTCATTGAACTTTGGACAGAAGATAGTGGCTTTATCTTCTTTGACTCTAAGCATGTGAAATATATTGAGATTATAAGTAAAAGGTAATGGAAATGAATGTCTCTGGGGAAAAGCTAGACAAATGATTTCTGTAAGTTTAGGATAAGGAGTTCTAGGAAATACTTTAATTCATCTTTATTCTCTCTCATAATCCTTCAATACAATGTAGTATATTTTATCATTGATGCCTAGGAAGGTAAAATTTGCATAAAATATACTTTCTTGAAACATTAATTGTTTATAAAATTGTGAAATAAATATTTATGTTAAAATATGTCTTACTTTCTGCCGGGCTCCGCCGGCGGGGCAGGTAGTGCCAAGGGAAGGACCAGGCCCGCTGGTTCCTCCCGAGGGGCTGAGGAGGAGATGAGCGTCCGACGACTCAGACCTCTCCTGGCCACCGGAGAAAAACCACACTGAGTCGGGAGTCTTGTCGAAGCAGGAACTCGATTTATTGCTATGAACAGTTGCCTATATAATGTTGGGGGTGAAGGCGGGGATTGTAGGATGGTGGGGAAAGGTAAGGGCCAATAGTAAACTGTGACTATTGAAATGATAATTCTAACTCCCATGTGGAGGTAGCAGGTAAGAAGCCATTAGGCGTCTTGCTGAGTCACGTCTGGCCAGAGGCAGATCACCAAACTTTAGCTAGGCTCAGGAAGTTCCACTAGGCCTCACACCTGGGCCTTTCAGAGGCCAACAACTTTCCTGGTCAGTTTGGTCAAATAAACCCTCAAGTCTATATCTCCTGTATATATATCAGCACTTCATGAAATCTGCTATGTGTGTATGAGGATTTCAAACTGTGTAGCAGAAAAACAGACAATCAATAACTAAGGCATTGATTTTATAATAAATATTACTATGTCATACTTTATTTAAATATAGAATGAAGTTGAATTAATATAGCTTTCTATGTGGAGTATATTACTGTGTTCATATGAGTAGACAAATATTATATGAGACACTACATTTTATTGGCTAGAGAAATCTGTTCACCTTTTCAGTATTTTAAGTATGATTTATTTTTATTTAAAATATTTTATTTACTTATTTATTTGAAAGAGAGACAGAGGGAGAGAGGGAGAGAGAGACAGAGGCAGAGGCAGAGAATGGCATACCTGGGCCTCTAGCCACTGTAAAAAAACTCCAGGTGCATGTGCCACCTTGTGCATCTTGCTTTTTGTGGGTAATAGGTATCAAATCAGGGTCCTTAGGCTTTGTCACTAGCACCTTAACTGCTGAGCCAACTCTCCAGTACTTGAAGTATAATTTTTAAAAGTTTATTTCCCAGTCTTTGTAACATTGTGGCAGGGCCACTCTCCAATTATCTGAAGTTTTGATTTCCACTTCAATTTTCCTGTATGCAAATTTTCTATTTCCCTTCTGCTACCCTGAGAATATAGTTGGACCTTTCTGGCCCTCTTTAAAAACATCTTGCTGTATTAAAATCAGAAAGAAATAGAATATATGTATTCATATATATGTATGTAATTCTAAAAATATCAGAAATATGTTTGGTAAGCATGCATGTCTGAAAAACTCATAATGAAGGGAATTATGCATAATTGTTAAAAAAAACTTAAATATATTAGTTAAGGAGAGAAGGGGAAGCATCTCATTAAAAAAATGATGAATCGAGGAAGTATAAAGGAGAGCTAGTGTACAGCTCACAAAAACATAAGGGTATGCTTTTAATCTCCTGTAGCCTGTTTGAAGCATCTTACAAAGCATAGTAAAGGAGCCATCAAAATGATTCAATTTAAATTCAAGTGTGATCTTTAACTAATGGTCTTTGGATGGAATACTTTGCTTATGGGCTTATTTAAAACAACAAAAAAGTGCTCTTAAAGCATTTAATACAATGACTGGAACATAGCTTTTAAGAATTGCAACTAATAAAAATAATCATGTGAAAATTCCATGTGAAAAGTTTTTAAAAGTAGAGATTTACCATATTTGATCAATAAAAAAAAAAAGAGTTTCAGTGATCTGTAGGTCACATGGCAGTAGCCGTCATAGTGATTCAGTATGGCAATACAGTCAATGAGGCCATAATAAATTAAAACCAGATTCATCATCCCTATAAAAGTAGATGCAACAACCGGCAATAATGACAAATGTGAATCACACTGCAGGGCTCTGCCTCAGACTGGAAATTGCTTGGCCATGTATCACCTCATTAATTCTCTTACCTCAAGATAAATGAACCAATTTTATAATCTTAAGAGCACTGAATTGTATTTCAGAGAATAATCAAAATTATTGATAAAAAGAAACCACTTGAAATTTCTTTGATTTCAGAAGGCTTTGTATTGCAGAGCAAACCCAAGGTTTTTAAAGATTAATTTTACTCATTGCTGGCTTCTAACAAAATCTTGATTAAAGAGGAAATAATTGAAATGTCTCATAAAAAGACATTTGGATACCAAATGACTCTCCTGTGTCTGGATTTTGAAGACATTAGAATGAGTTAATCTCAGATAGAGAGGTAAAATTTCCCTTGACATCCATGTTGGACTTTTTAATTCATAAAATAATATGTTCTAACAAATTGGCTTTGAAAAATGCAACTATAAAATTCAAATTATTTTCAAATAGTAATTTGCACCAATTCCAATAAAAAACAGGACAAACTCCAACCTTGGAGATTTTTCTCTTATTAATATCCTTTTGGATTGATTCCTAGTATTTAATGATAAAATTTGTCCTATGGAAGGAGGAATAGCAGAATCATATAAAACCTAGGGCTGTGTCTAAATTGCTAATAGAATTCTGTGAAAATTATGATGTTCTTTAGGTGCTAGGATAAGGGAATATTGCAAAAGAATTAGTGTTGAAATGAAATTTAAAGTAAAGTTCATATTGAGCTCAGAAGATCCTGCAAGCTGAGGAAAGCTGATAGGAAGAGAGTCCTGTGAAAATGAAAGTTGAGAGCATCACATGTTATCTATGAAGAGTGCTAAAATTCTATGGAAATTTTTATTTTGGGGATAAAAGAAAATGAAAATGATACCCACTGTATATGATGATAAAATCTTCACAGGCAAACATTTGTAACATTGGCTCAAGATTGTAAAGCACAATTGTGATTAAACAATAGAAATTTAAAAGATCTAGATAAAAATTAGAAAAATAAGTTTGCATGTCTTCTCTCCTTGAATTTCTTGACAAAATGATAATGAGGAAGACTATCATGAAGATGTTCATGGCGAGGGTGATGATTAAAGTAGTGCTATGTTCTTTAAAAAAAAAGTTATACATTTGTGTGTGTGTGAGAGAGAGAGAGGCTGATAGAGACAGAGGGAGTACGGGCACAGCTGGGCCTCCTGCCACTGCAAACTAACTCCAGACACATGTGCCATTTTGTGTATCTGGCTTTATATGTGTACTGGGGCATCAAACCCAGGCCATCAGGCTTTGCAATCAATAGTCTTTAACTGCTGAGCCATCTCCCCATTCAGAGCTACGTGTTCCTGAGATTGGATGTTCAGATGTTGTAGGCAGTACTTACAGTGCCAGTACTCTGACTGAGCAATGAATGAGAGACTGTGTTTCAAATGGGTGTAAGGTGAAGTCTGACATGTGAACATTGTCCTTTGAACTTCATGTGCATGCTACAGAATGCATACCTACCTTTATACACATAACCATGCACACACATAGGCAAGCATCATACATACACAACCACAACCACTTGTGCATGCACCCCAAAATGAAATCTTAAAAAAAAAACATTTCCTACACATACAAATAAACTATTTGTTGTCTAACATATTATTTTCAAAACCCCTCAGATGTGAGGTCAAATTTCAAATTTCAACTGCTTCCTTCAAATACCCTTCAAACTATTTCTTCATTATCTAATAACATATGTCAAAAAGAAAGAGAAAGATTGGGCAGAAGTATCTTGTGGAGGTAGATAATAGATCACTATTAGAAAACTTTAAGTGCTAGGAGTAGGATACCCTCCAGTCCCTTGTTGGCCAGGGAGACCCCTGGTGACCCAATATAATACAGACTAATATTTCTAAGGCCCCATTGCTGAAGAGCTCACATGCTTGGGCTGCAGGTCACAGAAAAATCAAGCTGGAAGTGAGCTGAAAGCCTTCTCCTCGTTAGCTAACTGACAAGATGCTGAAAAGAGCTATGCAGCCTGTTTGGGAAGAAAAGTCATTAATAGAGATAACCAGATGTGGTCACTGTAAGTTTTACGGATGGCCAGCTAGGGCAAATGTACCAGCTGGTGCAGTGCTGGCATGTCTGCAATTGGAGACACCTACTACCTTCTGAATGGATTTGAGCCTCACTCCACAGGAGGAATTCTTGACTAGTACCAAAGATCTAAGAAAAGTCTGTGGCTTCGGAGAAATCGTAAGACTAGTGAAAGTGAAGATGGGAAAGCTAGCTTCTTTCAGGCAGTTTCCGTTAGAAATTGATGCCACCACCCTTGCCATCTTGCCCTGGCATAAGCAAGGAACTCTTGGCAGGAATGGAGCTTGTGTCTGATTGGGAATGACCTATAGCGCCCCCTGATGGTCACAGTGTATCACACTACCCAGATGGAGGACAACCCAGGTGGCCTGCCCTGGGATCTACTTTCAAATGTACAAACTAATAGGGACTTCCCCTTGCATACCTGAATCAGATAAAAGAATACATCTTCAACTGCTGCAAAGGCTCTAGCCCTCTTTCCCCCTCGCTCTCTGGGTGAAGTTCTCCACGTCTGTCATACTCTGTGCTTTGTGAGTACTCATGAGTCTGACCTAGCTGGGGTGGGGAGTATCATTTTGTTTCTTGGTCTGAATAATTCTTTGCTTGCCTCTGTTTCCAGACTTTCATACCTTGGGGTAAATTCTTACTTCAATTATATGTATGATTTTCCTTCGGTTTCTGATTCTACCATGTGTGTGCTTCCCTTACATTCCAGTTCCATCATTTGTGTGTGTGTTTTTTTCTAACTCCTGGCCTGTTAGCTGTGTAACTTCTCTAAAGTTGTGTAACAATGGGAATAACACTCCTTCATCCTTAAGATTTCTCATCTGGATTTCTTGGTCTCTGCTTTGATATTTTCTCTCTGCTATTCTTCCTGAAGTCACTACCATTTTCTCTTTTAACTTTCTTCCATGGGGAAATTGAGGGCAGATGCTATGGGTGTTCCTTCTAAGTCTTCCTACAGAAGCACCTAAATTCTCTCTTCCATATGTTTGTTCCCTAAAACCTCAATTTCTCTTAAATTAATCCCATGGAATATTCTGTGTTTTCCACATGATTACATTTTTCCTGCTTCCTACATGGCTACGACTCTGCTCTAGCTTTCTTCCTAGAAACCAATTTGCCTTAAATCAAATTAAATTGTGATTTCTCCCTAAATCAAATTAATAATTTATCTTTTTTGAGTCAATTTTCACCAATTATTTGTTAAAAATAGAACAGGACCCCGAATTGGGTTTCATAAACTTGGAAGGCCCTCTTCTGATTCCCCAAAATCCTGTATCACTAAGGGAAAACTAGTTCTATTTTCTTTGTAAATGGATATGTTATCTCTACCAAACAGCCCTCAAAATCCTGATGTTTAAGACCTATTAAGGCTACTCTCACTTACTGAATTATTCCTTTTTTCAGTTGTCCAAAAGGAAGTGGAAAAAGATTTGATTTTTCTCTGTAGTTTTTTGTCATAAGTCTGCCGAGGCCTCTACCTGGTCCACCATAGTCCCATGTCTGTCAGCCTGCATATTTTGGTTCTAGGAGATTAAACATTCACACAATGACAAGGGTATCCCCCCCCCCCATGCTCTTGTCAACCAATAAATCTGGGATAAGAATTTCTCATGGTGAGATGATGTTGTTTAGCTCATCTTATGAGCATTTAACCCTGTAATCCAAGAACTTCTGATATATTCAAGCAAGAGATCCACATTCTACCATTTTTTCTCAGCTCCTGGAAAACATTTTTGTCTCCTGGAGATATACACAACTCAGTTTTCCAGGAAGTTATTTACCTCTGGTGAGTCTCTTCCTTCTGGGTAGCATGTTTTGTGTTCGTTATTTCCTTGATACAGTTTGAAAACTTCATTGCTTACTTTTTATTCCATGTCACAGCTCAGTAGTAGGATTCCTTTTGCTTATTAATTTATTCTAGGTCCTGTTAGAATCAGTTGTTTTTCTCAGAGTAAAACAATAAACTGATGTGATAATGAAAGAAGAGAAATTCTGTGACACATTTTGTACCTGTTTAATTTCCCATAGAACGACTAGCAAAAACATTAATAAGATCAAGTGTAGCTGGATAGCCAGAGAATGATATCAACCACTACATTTACTTTACATCAGTGGATGACTTTTTAGTAATACTGTTTTATAAAGAAAATATAGACCAGGGCTGGAGATGGCTTAGCGGTTAAGGCATTTGCCTGCAAAGCCAAAGGATCCCAATTCAGTTCTCCAGGACCCACATAAGCCAGATGCACAAGAGGGCACATGCATCTGGAGTTTGTTTGCAATGGCTGAGGGCCCTGGCATGCCCATTCTCTCCTCTCTCTTTCTCTCTCTCTTCCTCTTTCTCTTTATCAAATAAGTAAACAAATAAAATATATTTTAAAAAATACCAAAAAAAGAAAGTGTAGTCCAGTGTTCATTTAAGGAACGATTTGAAGATTTTACAATTTTTGAAATCTATAAAAATACAGATTTTCAATCTGGGCATGGTGGCGCATGCCTTTAATCCCAGCACTTGGGAGGCAGAGGTAGGAGGATCGCCATGAGTTCGAGGCCACGCTCATACTCCATAGTGAATTCCAGGTCAGCCTGGGCTAGAGTGAGACCCTACCTTGAAAAACTATATATATATATATATATATATATATATATATATATATATATATTCATATTCTCCTTGATATGTATTATGTAACTCAGTTTCTGGGAGGTTTATAAATTATCATATACATACAAAAATATTGATGAATTATAAGCATCTATATTTCTCTTTCCACTATGTAATTCTAATACTGTAGTCAAAGCTTACACATGAGTTTAAGATTAATTTTATTTGCAATCATTTTTGGTGGAGTAATAATTCAAGATGTTCTTTATTTCAGCCTTCTCAAAAGAGTAAGGATTTCTAAATTATAAGCATGAAAACCTTAAACTGTCCCAAAGAATAATTTATTTGTCATGTGCTTAGAAAATGTCTCTTTCCTCCAGGCTTTAGAATAGGAAATAAATACATTGAGCAGCAGACTCCCGATTCTCTGAAACCACAGAGGTCATCCAAACGGAACCACAGTACATTCAATGACTATCCTCTTTTACCCAAGGGCTGAATATTTAAAAAGTGCTCTCAAAAAGTATAACTCTATGTCGAAATGTAATTGTGCTTGAGTAAATGGTTGTTCAAATCCAAATTGTGCCTTCAGGACCGAACAACACAGGTAACACTTTATTCTAAAGTTAACTGTACAGATATTAAGGGCTACTCTGGTTCTTGTAACATACTTTCCTAGAATTTCTTACTAATTATTTCTGCTATTTCTTCTACCTTTGCCTTTGATTCCATGCACAGCTCCCTTGTCTGCTTTCTGATTCTCACTTTCAGGCAAAAATATGTAACAGCAGATTTTCTCATGAATGGGTTAAGAGAAACAAGTTTTTATTATGAGTGCTAGATGTTCTTTGAAGTTATCTAAATTTGTACTAATATTTTAACTTTTTCCTATCTGTTTATATTATCTACTCATTTGAAGATTTATTGTCCAAATATTTGAATCTTTTTTTTTTTTTTACATATTGTTGTAATCCACACTTTCTTACACTTTGAGAAGCTTGTAAGATGTTAAGGTGAGCACTAGTAGATGTCTGTAAATGTCATAATTTGAACAAACTAAATATATTTGTTTTGCTTTGTTTTGTCTTTTTAATTAAGCTTATTGTTTAATTTGGTTAAGATTTTGTTGTGTTCTGCTCTTGTTGGATTCTTCCAATTTAATATCACCTGAGAATTTGAACAATATTTTACAGTTCACTTATCTAAATCTTTGATTTAAAAATCCATTGCAGAAAAATGAACAGCATTACAGATAATTACATCTGGTATGATCTATCTTCCATACTCTGGAAAAAATATTCTGTGAGTTATAAATTTATCCAAGTACAGTTCTATATGCTACCTACAACAGTCAGAAAATGTCATTAAATATTACACTAGTCCTGTAATTTCAATTTTTTCTTGTTCCTTGAAATGGGAACCCTATGTCAAACAGAAATTTTGATAGTCATTTATTGGAGAGTGCATTATATATATATATATTTTAATTTTGTGTACAATGCTTGTGTGGGATGTTTGTTTGTGTATGAGAGTGCAGGAAGCATGAGTATGCAGATCTGAGGATAACCTTGGGAGAGGAATTATAGTGTAATCCTAACTCACAAGATTATTTTTGTTTATTCATTATTTCTTTATATATTTATGCAAATCAAGATTTCTTATGCATCTCTTAGAGTAGGTAAAAAGTTAGCTAAAATTAGAACATTTAAAAAGCCTGTGCTCCTAAGCATGAGGAAAAGCCTTCCCTGAGATGACATAACACAGAATGCCTCAGCACTGGCAGTGTTTCTGATGTGAGCCTTTCAAATTATCCATCACTCCCAAAGAATCTTATTAAGAAAAAAAAAGCAATTCCCTTCCCTGCTTCTTCCATCATATCAAATTTAATGTGTATGTCTAAATGAATCACATGTGGAAGTGCTTTTCTTATTTAATATTTGAATTTTAGAACTTTGTCATTTATGAAACTGCTAGATCAAATGGTATTATTAATACTCCCAGAATAATGCAAGCATTACTCTACCTAATATGTATATATATATATACATTAGGTAAAGTAATACATATATATATGAATCTTTTTTCCTGATATATATATCATATTAAATATATATAATATATGATATTAAATATATGATTTTATATATATATATATATATATTTATTTATTGACAATTTCTGTACTTACAGACAACAAGCCATGGTATTTCCCTTCCCTCCCCTCCTCCACTTTCTCCTTCATAACTCTTCTCTCTGTCATATCCTCTCCCTCTCTCCATTAGTCTCTCTTTTAATTTGATGTCATCATCTTTTTCTCCTATTATGAGGGTCTTGTGTGGGTATTGCTAGGCACTGTGAGGTCTTGGATATTGAGGCCAAATTCAGTCCAGACAGTTGTATGTAAGGAGTGGTGCCCTTCCTTTGGCTCTTACATTCTTTCTGCCACCTCTTCTGCAATGAACCCTGGGCCCTGGAGGGTGTGAGATGTTTCAGTGCTGGACACTCCCCCATCCCTTCTTCTCAGCACTGTGTTGCCTTTTGGGTCATCCCAGTGGTCATTGCCATCTGAAAAGAGAAGCTTCTCTCACCACAAGTGGGTGTAGCATTAATATATGAGTATGAACATTAAGTGTAGTGCTTTCAGGGCAATTTTGTGAGAGTAATATAAGCATTGGTGTTAGTTCTTCCATGAAGGTCTGGTAAAATTTGTCAGTGAATCCATCTGGGCCTGGGCTTTTTTTAGTTGGGAGATTTTTTTGTTTGTTTGCTTTATAACTGCTTGGATCTCTGTACTTGTTATAGATCTATTTAAATGGTTCATCTCATCTTGATTTAATTTTGGTAGGTCATATGAATCAAGGAAATCATCCATTTCTTTCAGATTATCAGACTTAGAGGCATATATATTCTTAAAGTATGTCCTTATAATTGTCTGAATTTCTTTGGTGTCTGTTGGTATCTTTCTTTGGTATCTTTTTCATCTCTAATTTTATTAATTTTTTGTCTCTTCTCTGTTAGGCACATATATGTTTAGGATTGTAATGTCCTCATGTTGGAGTGTTTCTTTAATCAGTATAAAATGACCTCCTTTTTCTTTCCTCACTAACGTTGGTTTGAAGTCTATCCTGACAGATATTAGGATACCAAGCCCTGCTCGTTTCCTAGGCTTGTTTGCTTGAAATACCGTTTTCCATCCTTTCACCCTAAGGCAGTGTCTATCTTTTATTGAGAGATAAGTTTCCTGGAGGCAACAAATGGCAGGATCCTGCCTTTTAATCCAGTCTGCAAGCCTGTGTCTTCTGGATGGTACATTGAGGCCATTGATATTAAGAGTTATTATTGAAAGGTATGCATTTATTCTTGCCATCCTTATTTTGTAGTGTTTCCTGTTTTCACTTTACTTGTTTGTTTTAACTGTTATTTGAGTGTGGTTTATTTTTTCCTATTTCCTCCTGTGTGTGTTTTGCTTTCTCTTTGTCATTAAGAATTCCTTCAAGGGCTGGAGAGATGGCTTAATGGTTGAGTGCTTGCCTGTGAAGCCTAAGGACCCCGGTTCGAGGCTCAATTCCCCAGGACCCACGTTAGCCAGATGAACAAGGGGGCACATTTGTCTGGAGTTCGTTTGCAGTGGCTGGAGGCCCTGGCACGCCCATTTTCTCTTTCTCTCTCTCTCTCTCTCTCTCTCTCTGCCTCTTTCTTTCTGTCTGTCACTCTCAAAAAAATAAAAAATTAATTAAAAAATTAAAAAAAGAATTCCTTCAAGCAATTTCTGTAGAGCTGGTTTTGTTGTCATAAATTCCTTTAGCCTGTTTTTGTTGTGGACTGTCCTTATTTCTCGATCAATTTGGATAGATAGCTTTGTAGGATAAAGCAATCTTGGTTGACAGTTGTTATCTTTGAGAACTTGGAATACATCATTCCAAGCCCTTCTGGCTTTAAAGTTTGTGTTGAGTAATCTGCAGTTATTCTGATGGGCTTGCCATTGTAGGTGACTTGTTTCTTCTCTCTAACTGCTTTCAACATATTTTCTTTGGTTTGTGTGTTTAGTAGTTTAATTATAACATGGTGAGGAGAAGTTCTTTCCAGATTTTGTCTGTTTGATGTTCTAAAAGGCTTCCTTTATCTGCATTGGCATTTCTTTCCCAATTTGGGGACATTTTTCTTCTGTGATTATATTGAAAACACCTACTAATCCACTGGATTGAAATTCTTCTCCTCCTGTTATACCTTGAATTTTTATGTTTGATGTTTTCATAGTGTCCTGGATATCATGAAATTCCCTTTCATACCTTGCTATTATCTTGTCTTTCTCCTTGTTGGACTGTATTAGATCTGCCTCCTGGTTTCCCTGTTTAGATATTCTGTTCTCTCCTTCATCCATTCTACTGGAGAGACTTTCCACAGAGCTTTTTATTTCATTGACCATATTCTTCAGACCAGGATTTCAGCCTGGTTTTTCTTCAGTATTTCTATTTCCTTACTCATGTCTTACTCATGTCTTGTAATGACCTCTTCATTTCATTAAGCTGGTTTCCTGTGTTCCTTTCAGAAGTTTGTTTTCTTCTTTGATTCCCTTCATTTCTTCTCTGATTTCTTTGAGCATAGATACCATCATTTTCTCAAATTCTTTATCAGGCATTTCATCCAAAACAGTCTCATTGGTGATCATTTCTGATGGATTTATAGCTAGCTAGTCTAGCCTAATTAGTGAGCTCCAGGACAGTGAGATATCCTGTATCTTAAGAAAAATGGAAGTGTACCTGAGAATGACACCTGAGTTTTCTTCTAGCCTCCATGTATGCATGTGAAAATACACACATGGATAAAATGCAAAGATATACATGCATGCATGCATCACAAACAAATACACATGAAAAAAAGGAAAAGAAAATTGTAATAGAGGGTGTGGAGAAATAGGAACACTCATTCACTGTTGGCGGGAATGTAAGCTGGTACAGCCACTACGGAAATCAATATGGAGACTCCTGAGAGGGATGAATATAGAGTTACCAACAGACTCTGTTATTCCCTTACTGGACATGTATCCTAAAAGCTCCCCATCTCAGTGCAGAGATATTTGCTCAACCCTGTTTATAGCTGCTCAATTCATAATAGCTAAAAACTGCAATTAATCCAGGTGCCCATCATTGGATGAATGGATATCCAAGATGAGGTATATCTACATGATGGAATTCTACTCAGCAGAAAAAAAAATGACATAATAAAATTTGTAGAAAAATTGACAAAGTTGGAACACATCATTCTGAGTGAATTCACACAATTACAGAAAGACAACCATCACATGGTCTCACTCATCCATGGTTCCTAACATGGATCAGCCAAGGTGACTGACACACCTGAACAGCATCTCAGGGCTTGGAAAAAGGGAGGGCTTGGGGTAACGGGAAGAGTGAGGGGCACAAACTGAACCCAAATTGAACTGGTACCAGAGAATCCCATATCCTGGAAGTCAGACTAAAAGGTAGAACCCTCAAGAGGACCTTAGGGGGAACACCTGGAGAGGGTCAGATGAAACCTAACCTCAAACTGAAATCCTGGCTCTCCTCCTGTTTCTTTTACTTCTCTGTCTTTTCATTTTTCTTTTCGCTCAGTTCAGGCCTGTAATTACCTGTACCAGAATGTGGTTTATATCCACAATGAGCTATTGATCATAGAGACCTACTAGATCTCCCAAAACAAAGAAGACAAACTTCTTTCAGAGCACTTGATTGCCCACCAGAGGTTAATGGTAAGACCTCACTGCTGAAGGCACCATATGTTGTTGGCATGGACCATGGAGAGACCTGGTTGGAATCCAGAATTGAGCCAGTCCCCAGACAATTAACCCATCTAGTGCTGGAAGGCACTACATGAGCCACCGGGGAAAAGTGCCCATCATTTGTCCAAGCAATTCCAGATCTAAGTGACTCAAAAGCAAATATCCAGACATGATGCTCACATAGGTGCAGCAGTGGCACACAGCCATGCTGGGTAACCAACTGCTCTTTCATTGGCTAACAGATCCATTTCATGGAAAGGAAACCATATCTGGAACTGAGAGACAAGTCAGAATCATATCCAGATAATGATTCTGCTTTCCATTGCCAAGTTCCCACTAACCTTAGGCTACAAGAGGGTCTACACCCTGTAAACTCACCCTTTAAATTATCCAATTTAACTAGTGCTGACTTCACTCTCTGTTGGAGAATCTGCTTCTCTATTTCAGATGGGAGCTGGACCTGAGGGGATAAACAGCCCAGTGCACTACACCCTGACCCTAGCTGAAACCACAGAGGAATTGGGGAAAATGAGCAAGAGTGCTGCTTTCTTAGTGAATCTAATATCAGGAGAAAGGTGAAGGAGATAGACACTCATGACACTTAACACCTACCAAAACAGAGATCCAGAGGTTCCTAAGTGCCCATCACTAAAATAGACTTAAAATACAACCAACATGGCTCAAGGATTTTTGGGAAAGAGAGGGTGGAAAGATTGTTAGTGCCACAAGTTGGGGTATTTTGTGCACATACATTGCCTCTCCCTTTGTGTGAATGGCACAGAATCCCCATGGGGTTGACCTGCATCCTCAACGAGGAAAGCCTCTTCAGAAGAGGGACAGGGAGGAAGGAAATGATGGTACTAACATGTGTTGTTTACAACTAAATATATCCATATCTAATAAAAAAAGATAAGTAAAGCTTAAAAAATTATTCATTTATTTGAGAGAGAGAGAGAAAGAGAGAGAGAGAGAGAGAGAGAGAGAGAGAGAGAGAGAGAGCGCACACCAGGGCCTCAAACTGCTGCAAACAAACTCCAGACACATATGCAATCTTGTGCATCTGGCTTACATGGGTTATGGATCTTTTGGCTTTGATATCAAGCCCCTTAATTGCTAAGCCAACTCTTCAGCCCTCATCTTCTTCTTTAAAAATGTGGTGGGGAGGGCCTGGATAGATGGCTTAGCAGTTAAACGCTTGCCTGCAAAGCCAAAGGATTCAGTTTTGATTCCCCAGTGCCCACACAAGCCAGGTGCACAAGGTGGTACATGTCTCTGGAGTTTGTTTGCAGTGGCTAGAGGCCCTGACATGCCCATTCTCTGCTTCTACCTCACCCCATCTCTCTCTCTCAAATAAATAAAATATTTTTAAAAAATTGTACTGGTTATGGAGGCTCACATCCCAAACCCCAGAATTTGGGAGGCTTAGGTAGGAGGATTCCCAAGAGTTGAAGCCCACATGGAGCATATAATAAATTTCAGGACCATATGAACTATAGTGAGATTGTCTCAGTTAAGATTATAGTAACATTTAGAGAGGGAAGAGAATGAAGAGAATAAGGGGAGGGGAAGGAGGAGGGAGGAGAAAATGAAGAGGAGAATTTGGAACCATAAGTGATATTATTTAGAAAATTTGAAAACTATTAAACACTACTAGATCTAATTTTCTCTAATCTAAAGGCAGTGAGAGCACAGAATAATTTACACATGCATGATAGTTTGTTATCATTGCTAGTTATTTCTAGTGGCAATGTATACATAAATAATTTTTCAATAAAAAATTCTCCCTAACCATTAAATGTCAAGCATGGATTTAATACTCACACATAGTCCTTGCAAAATTAGTGTTTATGAGCCTGGGCGATAATCTTCCTTTTTTTTGTGCATCTAATCCCTGCATCATCCTCACATTATCTTCATGAATATTAATCTCTAATATCCTTCTAGGTTCTACCTGTACTGTAATTCCTTTGTGTTTCTTTGTTGCCTTTTGCTATAAAGATACCAGCCCGATTAGAATAGCTCTCACCAGAGTATAATCCTTTCCAGATCCATACATTTCCCTGGAAATTTCATTTTTATTTACCGCTGAATAGAATTCCATTCTGTAGATGTACCACATCTTTATTATCCATTCATCTGTGGATGGACATTTTAGGCTGGTAACATTTCCTAGCTATTTTGAATAGAGTAGCAGTAAACATGATTGTGCAAGTATCTCTAAGGTAGTGAGAAGAGTCATTAGGATATATGCCTAAGAGTGCTATAGCTGCATCATATGGCAAATCTATTTTTAGCCAACATTTTTTAAAGTTTATTTTAGAGAGAGTATGAGAGAGACGGAGAGAAAAAGACAGAGAGAGAATTAGCACACCAGGGGCTCAGCCACTGCAATTGAATTCCAGACACTTGTGCCACGTAGTAAGCATGTGCAACCTTGCTCTTGCCTCCCCTTGGTGCATCTGGCTTATGCGTGATATGGAGATGCGAACATGTGTTCTTAGGCTTTGCAGTCAATCGTCTTAACTGCTGAGCCATATCTCCAGCCCCTGGCCAGCATTTCTGACCAAATACAAATCACTTTCTTTAGTAGCCCTTTTTATTTTTATCTATGTATCTATGTATCATCTATCTATCTATCTATCTATCTATCTATCTATCTATCTATTATTTATTTATTTATTTATTTATTTTGGTTTTTTGAGGCAGGGTCTTTCTGTAACTCAAGGCTGACCTGGAATTCACTAGGTCATGTCAGGGTAGCCTCAAATTTATAGCAATCCTCCTACCTCTGCCTCCCGAGTGCTGGAGGCATGCACCAACATACCCAGCCTAGTAGCCCTTTTTAAAGGCTGATTCATTTGTCAAACCCAATGATCAATGTTTGACACTATAACTGATGACATCTAGACTATGTGTAGCTGATACAAATACATCTAAAGAATAACAAGGGGTGAAGAGATGGCTTAGCAGATAAGGCACTTGCCTGTGAAACCTAAGGGCCCCTAGGTTTGATTCCCCAGTACTCACATATGCCAGATACACAGGGTGGCACATGTGTATGGATTTCATTTGCAGTGGCTAGAGGCCCTGGTGTACCCATTCTCTCTGTATCTCTGTCTCCTTCTCTCTATCTTACTCTTTCTCCCTCTCTCAAACAAATAAATAAAATCACACACACACACACATTATCAAAGTTTAGGATGGGTCTGAAAGTCATGGAGATGGAGCATGAACTGGTTGTTTTGTATTAGGTGCTTAGAAGCCCTCAAACCTGAATGAGTTTGAGGCAGGAGAGTCATTTTCACTCTGGAGTTTTGGGCTGTGATGCGTTACACTGATAAATTGTGTACACTAAAATGAAATTGCTCTGTAGTGCATTTTGAGCAGAATAGAACAAAACACCAAAAGTAGTGAGGTCTGTGTGCCTGAGCTAATTACTTCTGATTTAACTTCTCTAAATATCAGTTTCTTTTCTACAATGACCAATCACATATTACACATAATAAGCTCAGCATGGAGCTTGTTATACTTGAAGTATGTTGAATAGATATAAATGATCATTACTGTTAAAGGCCCTGATAGTTGCGATGGAGGCACTATTTGTTAGACTATAGTTACTTTATATAAGGAATGTAGTAGAGTGCAAGAAACATAACTGAAGCTAGGAAGGTTGTTTTAAGGTTATCATTAGCACATGTTTATTGTTATCAAATATTATGTGGTTTATGACTCATTTTCCATTACAGAATTTTGAAGAGTTCAGAATTCAAAGTTCAAATTCAAAAAATTTTTAAGTCTGACACGAAGTAAGAGAATGAAAATGCGAACATGAAGGAAAAAACAAACAAACAAAATGATAGTAGTGCTTCTGAAGGTTGATATGATATTTTCTATGTAAGTTAACCCAAAAGAGGTAACTGAAATATACTCATTTTTCTAGGGATTTCTGGCAAAGCATCAGTTATATATATATCTAACAAGGACTCTGCTTTCAAGGGAGTTATCAATGTGCTTATTAATAGCATGGTGATGTTTACATAGTATTCTAGGTCTCGCTAGGTAATATAAAAATGTAGAGTAACTGCCTACCACGGAGCCCCAAACTTGGACAAATAGTTCTTAGTCAACTCTTACATAAAAAGAGATTGCAGTGCCTATCTTGTAGAATGGAATTACATTGTTTACTAAGAAAAGATTGCCTAAATATACCAAAGTATCTATTAAACAACTTTTATCTTCTGAAGACTGTTTCAAGAGTATTTTATAGTTTACAAAATCCAATCCAGAAACAATAAGAAATAGTGTCTGCAATACTTACTTGATATAAGAACCTGCTGCTTTTAAAAGTAGCACTTACAAAAAACCAAACATATGCATACAATCACTATGAAGCTATGACAAATGGATGAATACAAAACACCTGGTGGTAAATGGAAGAAATGGAATCCTAAATCCTTTTACAAAACTAGGAATCCAGCCAGGAAAACTTTCTAAATAGGCCAAGAAAGACAAAGTTTTCAGCACTAAATGTAAAATTTTAATGCATTCTATATAACACAGGAGCCAAAAAAATGTTTGTTATTTAACATTATTTCTTAGACTTGATTTAAGTCATTTATATATGCATATGTGTATGTCGGGAGATTATAAATGGCAAAATAGAATTGCACTCTACACAATAACAAACCACACACACACATACAATTCCATGGGAAAGAAAATCACTAATGATATATAATTTACTTTTCCAAAAGTGTTTGAGTTCTTTGTGTTTTCCCCATAAAATACAATAGCTATTTTGGCACTCCTGTGAGCCTATCTTCCATGCTTATTTGACTAAATAATATGGAATTCCTGAATTGTTTCTTATAGTTAGCCCCAGAGTACAACTCAGGTATTTGCCGAGCAAGTCTCTTCAGCTTCATTATACCACTGCATCCAATGGATAAATGAAGATAATACAATCGTTCATTAGATTGTATATAAATTACATTTTATTACTGGGATAGAGTATCTGACCAGAAAAAAAAAAAATATGGATTTAACTTGCCTTACAGTTGGCAGGAGCAGGTAACCAGCATCACATCATCGTATCAGCAGAGAGCAAATAGAGAGTGAGAATAATGAGTGGAGATGAATTACAAAATCTCAAGGTTTGTCTCCAATGACATATTTCTTCTAGCAAGTCTCTAACTCCTAAAGGGGTCACACCCTTCATGAATAGAGCTACCCACTGAGTTTTAAGTACCCAAATACATAAGCTCATTATGGGATACATTTTGCCTTCAAACTAATACAGCTCACACCATGTGTCATTTGCTGTATAAAGGAACATTGCCAAAGGAAGAGACAGGGTGGGGTAGTATACAGCTCACAGAAGAAAAATGAGTTTATAATGTCCAGAACCTGAAATCAAGTGTTATGCAAGTTTGTATCTTGAGAATTTAATAAATTTTATGTGTGTTGAATCATTGAGAATGGGGACAATTTCTCTGGAATTAATAGAATGAATATACCTAACCCTTTCTGGATACTGCAATATTTTGGATGATAATTACCAGTTTCAGAAGCAGCCTAAAGAAATATTTTTTCACGCCTGTGAGGCCAGGATTATTGAATTTGCTGCAAGAAATAATTTCAGGATAAACCACAGGGAATCAGAATTTGAATCAACTGAGAAGAAATTTTGACATAGGCATAAGTATGACCATTATTTAAAAAGGTGCCTTCAGGAATGGGATAGTATACACTAAGCATAGATGTGTGCTTCTTTTGAAGTGCACTTGCGCATTATAGCAAGCAATTAAATTAAATTAAATTGTTCGCAAGAGTTCCAAAGAACCTTTCCTCCTTTGTTTTGAAGAAATCATAGGCTAAAACCTAAGGTGACATAATAACTTTTAGGTCTGATAAAATAAAACCATTCATCTCAAATATTACACACTGTGTTTAAGGCATGCTTTTTTTCTATACATGGAATTTGTACATATGATTGAGATTCCAGAAAAAAAATACTTGTTTATATACACTTATGCCTTAAGCATAATTCATTGTCATTTTAGAATTCTTATATGAACTATGTCTCTATAAAAGGAACTTTTTATCTGTTCAGGTAAGCTTCATTACAAATTTTGTTAATTATGCTAGAAATTTTTAGTGGGGAGGACTGACGCTAGGGTGAGGGATTCCTATCCTTTCCAATGTCTCCTTAATTTTCCCTGTCTTTTAATCTGGAATATTTGCCACACAGAGGCTGTAAACAAACAAACAAAAAATCAGGGAAAAATCAAGTTATATTTTCTAATTTCAAAATTCCGGATCCAACTGTTAGATTTCAGAAGGCAAGGGATTCATTGTTTTAAACTCTGTCCTCATTCGGAGACATACAAAAAACAGACAATCCAGAGGTAAAACTATATAGACAAGTAAAATTTTACCATGTGTCTATTATGCCCTGGTTAAAAAAAAAAAAATTGCAAAACTAAAGGGTTACTCAAGGTTAGATATTCCAGCCTTGAAGGAAAAATCTTTTAATCTCAATGCCTTCAGTATTTAAAGCCTATGCAACAAACAGTATACTTGAGTGATTTCTTCTAGAATGTAGAATAGAATAAATCAGAACTAATAAAAGGCATATTATCTAAATTTCTTATACATAGATTAAGAAAAATTAGACTGAGATGGACACATCATGTGTTGGTACCATCCTTTCCTTCCCCTCTGCTTCCATTCCACAGGGGGCTCTTCTCAGTGGGGTTTCTGGTATTCCCCATGGGTTTGTGGGTTATGCATTGAGAGCAGCAGTCAGTTACTGGGAGGAGGCAGTACCTTTATTAATGACATGCCAACCTGTGACATTTGTAATCTTTCCACCCCTTTTCCCACAAAATTCCCTGAGCCTTGATGTGTCTTAATTCTACTTCAGTGATGAGTTTTTAGGAGTCTCTGGATCTGTCCTCTTTACCCTAACATTGCTTGTCAGGCTCACCTTGGAAGCAGCATTCTTGCTTATCTCTCCACTTCCTCTGTGGTTTCTCCTGGGCCTTGACTGAAATGTGAAGTGTGGTTTATCTCCTTGGGTTTTGATATCTTCTGGACAAGCAAAACAGATTCGCCAATGGAGAGTAAAGGTAAAATTTGATAAGCCTTATTAATTTGAGGAGAGTTAGATGAATGTAGCCCCTCTTTTAGCCAAAGACAAGTGGGATCTTGACATTGGAGAACATAATCATTGTCTCCATAGGAAACAAGACCTGGTTCCCAGTTCCAGAAATGGGATCCTGGGCTGGAGGGATGGCCTAGCAGTTCAGGCGTTTGCCTGAAAAGCCAAAGGACCCAGGTTCGATTCCCCAGGATCCACGTTGGCCAGGTGCACAAAGGGGTGCACACATCTGGAGTTCATTTGCAGTGGCTGGAGGCCCTGGCACACCCATTCTCTCTCTCTCTCCACCTTTCTCTGTCAAATAAATAAATAAATAAAAGAAATGGGATCCTTTCCACTAAGCAGATCTCTTAGCCAATCAGAAAGCCATTGGTTACCCATAAAGGCTGTGTGCCACCATTGCATTGGTGTGTATTTCTTGTCAAACTGGTTGTTTCTGAAAAGCTTAGACCCCCTGCTCGCTCACACCATTGTTGGCCACTTTCCCTCAGTAGCACATGTAGTGCTTTCCAGCACAAGATGGGCTAGCAGTCCGAGGACTGGCTTTCCAGGTCTCTTCGTGTTCTGTGCCAGCAGCATATGGTGTCTTCAGCAATAGGGTCTTACATTTTACCTCAGGTGGATAACCAACTGCTTTGACAGAAGCTTTTCTTATTTTGGGGCCTCATAGGGCTCTCCAATCAACAACTCAATGTGGGTATTTCTTATTTCTGGTACTGCAAGTTACAGGTCAGAGGCAAAAGTTTTTTTTTTTTTTTTGTTTTTGTTTTTTTTGAAGGTTAGCTTTCATCCCACCCTCTTGAAGGCCCTTGTTTCCGGGTGTTGTGCCATACTCCAGTTGAGGATTATATCTCTTAGTCTACTCTCAAGGAGAAAGGTTTCTATGGTTCCAGTTCATGTTGGGTTCAGTTTTGCGTTGCACCCCCCCCCCCGTTCCCCTCCCGCATGCTCTGTTCCCTATTGTTTGGTCCTCAAGTTGCCTATTCAGTGTGCCTGCAACTCAAGCTGATCCCCGTTAGGAGCTACGGATGAGTGAGAACATGCTGTGTTTGTCTTTCTGTGACTATGTTTGTTCACTGAGTATGATCTTTTCTGAGTCCATCCATTCTCCTACAAATTTTGCAGTATCACTTTTTCTTGCTGCTGATTAGAATTCAATTTTTTATATGTACCACAACCTCATTATCCGTTTGTTCAATGATGGACTCCTGGGTTGATTCCAGCTATAAACATAGTTGAGGAAATACCTCTGTAGTAAAGCATGGAGCATTTAGGGTAAATGGCCAAAAAGGAAATAACTGCATTTATTGTTATATATATATATATATATATCTTTCTCAGGAATCTTCATATTGATCTCCACAGTGGTTGTACAAGTTTGTGTTCCCACCAATAGAGAATGAGAGTTCCTCTTTCCCCAAAACCTAGCCAACACTTATTGTCATTTAATTTTTTTTTTTTTTTTTGTTAGAGAGACAGAGAGAGAGAGAGCTCCAAGGGCTTCAACTACTGCAAAAGAACTCCAAACATGTGTGCCCCCTTGTAAGCCTGTGCAACATTTAACTCTTGTGTCACTGTGCATCTGGTTTATCTGGAAACTGGAGATTTGAACGTGAGTTCTTAGGGCAGGCACTCTTCAGCACTAGGTACCCATGGGTTGGGGGAACCAGGAGCAAGGAAAGTAGGGGTCCAGGGGATGAGGTCAGATCTCACAGTCACCTTTGAACCCTCTGGCTCAGAGTGAACATGGATTTGGGGACCCAGGTGCTGGTCCATCAGGTAGCCATAGCAAAAGGCCTGCTTCTATAGCACAAATACAGGGACTTGGCTGCCCCAAGCCAGCAGCAGGGGTACTGGGACCAGAGAACTTGGAGGTGGGGAATGAAGCAGGATCTCTGGCCTACACACTCAGTGTGGACACCATCTGAAGCAGGGATTCTGGAAGATGGGGACCCAGGGGCAGGTCAGTCAGGAAGGAGGAGCAACAGGTCTACTTCAGCAGCACACCTACAGGATCCAGGCAGTCCAAAGCCAGCAGCAGGGTTACCAGGACCAGGAAACTGGGAGGTGGGGAAGAAACAGGGAGCTCAGGCCTACTCACTCTGCATGCACACCCTCTGGAGCAGGGGATCAGGGGCTTGACAGTAGAATTCTGTATTGTATAAAAAAAGTTTGAATTTATAGTGGATACAGAGCAGTGGCTGCCTCATCCACTGTAGGACTGCTGGGAGAGAAGTAGGGATAGATGAAAAGGAGCATGATGATTAATTACAGGTGATGGATAGTTCATTATTTTGATTGTAGTTATCATTTCACAGGTGCATGCATATGTCAAAACATATCAAATCTCTACAGGTAAATATGTGAAGTTTATTGTGTGACAGTTCATTCTTAGTAAGTCAGCTTTAGAAAATATCCACATTACAAAAAGAATTAGAAGGTGGCCCATAAACGGAAAGTAACAAACTAAAAGTACATATTGATAATAGATTGATCTCAGAGTATTAAGAAATAGCTAAGTATTAGAGTAAACATTTTATGTAATATATCTGGATGGTAAATAAACATATAAGAACCTTAACATTAATAGTCATTAGAGAAATACAAAATTACTGAAAATTTAGACACCCATATCAATTGTCAGCGTATAGAAGAAAGAAAGACACAGTGAGAAGAAAGAGATGGAAGGAAAGAAAGGGACAGAGGAAGACAGGAGGAAAAGAATAAATGAAGAAAGAAAGAGCGAAAGGAAGGAAGATAGAAGGAGTGAAAGAAACAAAAGAGTAAAGAAAAAATGGAAGAAAATACCTTACAGTGCTGATGCATATGAAGAGTTGGGAACACATATCTTACAAGTAGGAGTTCAAAAGAGTACCATGAAGCAGAAATGTTTTGTCATTTCCAAGTTGTGCTTCATACAAAGGTGGTATGCTTCCATTCATATTCCTCTGGAATAGTTTAAATAAGTCTGGATGTTTCTAATACAATGAAAGACATACTGTCTATTTATCCCTTCATTCTCATTGACAGACCATTTATTCCAAGTTTGATTAATAAATTCATCCTAGACCAGTAAGCCTTGCTCAGAAACATGAGGGAGCACAACAGAAATCAGCCAAGTCTTATTGGTCAGCAGGACGACACAGCTTACTCCAGGACTTGCGAGCAATAACAATTACTAGTTATTTAAGGTGCAGATACTCTAGTGGTTTGTTGGTAGCAATGAAACAATAAGACTAAGAAATAACAAGTAAAATATTTGATGAATATTTACTAGCTTCATGGGAATATGCTCCAATATTTTATTTTAGAAGGAGTTAATCATGGGGTCTTCAGAGGTTATGAATGAGAAATAAATGTTCCACAAATAATTCCTTCCTAACATATCCAATGGTCAGTAAATTGCCTCATTACTTTTAATCATCAAATTTTTACTAAGTTGAAATTCTGTAAGGTGTTTAAATGGAAATGTAGTATTGATTATTTTTCTGCTTATTTTTATTTCTTCTTATTGTTCAAAACATGACTACAAAAGATAAGAGTGAGGGTTCGTTATGGTCCTGTTAACCTGAACCATTCAAATAGGCTTCTAAAATGACCTCATCCGGATTACGGGATAAGAATTTCACTGTACACAGAACTTTGACTTTACATTAGGTTGATGTGAATTCAGTTTATACTTTATTTGTAGCCAGTCTTTTCATCTTTCTCAGAAATTTCTTTAGTGAAAGAATCTCCAGCCGGGAGTGGTGGCGCATGCTTTTAATCCCAGCACACGGGAGGCAGAGCTAGGAGGATCACTGTGAGTTCGAGGCCACCCTGAGACTACAGAGTAAATTCCAGGTCAGCCTGGGGCTTGAGTGAAACCCTACTTCGAATAGCCAAAAAAAAAAAAAAAAAAAATCTCCGTAGTTTCACATGTTTTCAATTTCTTTGTACCTTTCAGGTAATATAGAATTTATTGGCATAAATTGTGTTTTATGTGCTTTAATTCTAATAGTGTTTATGTCTTTCCCATATAATTCAAAATAAAGCAGGACGCAAAACTCACTAGTTTTCAGCAAAAATCATTCCCTTCATTGTAATGTGTTAAGTAAGGAGGATGATGCTGAAAAAAATATATATAATCACTTCTAGGATAGAATATGAAATGAGTTCTGCTGGATAGTTGGCCATCCTTGTAGCATGACATTTCTTTATCATTATTTACCAGTGTTTCTTGGGAATGCAATGAAGACCAACAACAATGGAAGACGCTGCTATTTCCCACCTGCTGTGGCACAGGAGTGACGTCCAGCTTCTGCTCTACCATCCTTGCCATTCTGTCATGAAACTTCCCCTTGAGACCGTGAGCAAAAATAAATCTTTTCCTCCCATGAACAGACATTTGGTCAGTTGTTTTGTTCTATAAATGCAAAGTTAACTAGAGAAAATCACTACAATAGGAGTGGGATCATTGCTACTAGAAACTTTACCATGTGGATTTATTTGGAACTGATATGTAGAGGGAATATAGAAGGATTTGAAGCCTCGAAGTAAGAGGTGCCTCGTCACACTGTAAGCAGAGTTTGGTGTATCACTCTGGTGAGAGTTGAAGAAGCTAAATACAGAAGCAGCTGTAAATACGAGGTTTCATTTACTGGGAGAATAAAACTTCATCAACACTGCTAGATGCAGTGAATGAGAGGCTAGCGATGCTCTTCCATGTCCTGAGAACTTGAGTAGGATTGAATTTAGAAGAGATTGTCTGGTATGAGAAGAAGGATATGGTATTTAAAAAATAATATTTTAGGACTGGAGACTGAAGTCCACTGCAGGTACAATTTTGAGAGATTGCTACCTTTGGGATCAGGTCAGCTGTGTTTCATTGGGATTGTAGAAAGAATGTTGAAGGAGATTTCATTTTTTTCAAATTTGGCTTTATCCCCATTGGATTAACTAATTTGGTTGCCTGTCTGGTATTATAAAAGCATAACAAATGGAGGCAAAAGGGGAGGGCTTTATTGGATTGGCAACAAATGTTGTTTTTAGGGAAATGACAACTGGATGATTTGAAATAGGGTTGTTGGGGGTCCCTGTGTGGAGGAACAATGAGGCCTGGAGGATGGACCTGGGTTGAAGTGGAGACCCCAGGGTTTTGGAGATCAGGGTTGTAGAATGACTGCCAAGGACAGCTGCTGTCTGAGGATGGATTTTTCCCTACATAATAGGCATCATGGCTGGAGGGGCAGAATTGGAACCCTGGGAACTTTGTCACTGGTCATAATTGCTGAACACAATTGATGCACTTGTTTGCCCTCAGGTCTTGCAGTATCTCAACTTTTATTTGCAATACCTCTCTTTGCAGTGGAAATGTGACTCTGTGACACTGTGTATATTTAACTTGAATTTTTATTTAATGAGCTTACAGCTAAAAGATTGTCTTGAATCTCAGATTAGACATTGGATGTTAGACTTTAGAACAGTGTTGGTATTGGTACAAACTATGGGGACTTTTAAAGTTGGGATGATTGTATTTTATATTGAGATGGTCATGAGTTTATGGAGCCTGGAGCAGAGTGTGGTGGTTTGAATTAGTTACCGTCCCCTCCCCCCCCATAAACTCGTGTGTTCTGAATTCTTGGTCCCCAGCTGATAGCAACTTGGGAGGTGGCCTTGCCAAAGGAGGCATGTCACTTGTCTAGGATCATGAGTTTTATTAGCCCCTAGCTTTCCCGTGTTAGTGTGGCTCATTTTTTTTGCTTCTATTTTCTATATGGTGTGGCAAGGAGGTGATGCCCATTCTCTGCTCTACCATCTTTTTCCTGACATTATGAAGCTTACCTTTAAGACTATAAGCCAAAAATCAAGCATTTCGTTCCATAGGACGCTTTTGATCAGGAGTTTTGTCCCAGAAATACAAAGGTAACTATAACAATAATTATGTTCAACATTTTGCCATTGTCCATAAAAATAATTTTATATATTGATTGAATATTTAATATCTTTGTTTTAAAGTATTTTTATTTATTTATTTGTTAGAGAGAGGGAGAGAGAGAGAGAGAAAGAAAGAAAATGGGCATGCCAAGACCTCCAGCCACTGCAAAGAAGCTCCAGACATATGCTCTACCTTGTGCATATGGCTTAAGTGGGTCCTGGGGAATTGAACCTAGGATCTTTGGCTTTGAAGGCAAGTGCCTTAACTACTAAGTCATTTCTCCAGCCCAATAACTTTATTTTTAATCTATGCTATTTAGTACTACCTATATATTTGAAATAAACAAAAATTGCTTTCAAACTGAAAGTGATAATTTAAAATATTAATATGGAGCTGAATCAATTACCCGCTTTGAATTTGAATAGAACTTTAGGTTGTTTGGGAAATATATAAGATAAATAACTTAATACTTAAAAATACTTGTGAACTTTTGAATATAATAAAAAAAATGAGCCCAGATACAAAAGAATATTCTTAGTGCTACCACAAGAAGACTCATAAAATTTAGAATAAAAGTTTTGAGAGCTATCCAATGAACAATCCAAAGGTCAGTGGGGAATCCAGAAATGTAGTGCAATGTAAACTGGGAATTAGGAAATGAGTGAAAGCCTAATGTTTTTGCTGAGATGGACCCATGTCAGTCTCTTAGGAGACATAAATACTCAGTTCAATAAATATTACTTACTAACATTCAGCAGGGAACTAGGAAGTGAAATACAGTGACTGAAATACTTGCTCTGCTTGTTTTTGACCTTTTTTTTTTTTTTTTTTTTTTTGGTTTTTCGAGGTAGAGTCTCACTCTAGCTCAGGCTGACCTGGAATTCACTCTGTAGTCTCAGGGTGGCCTCGAACTCTCAGCGATCCTCCTACCTCTGCCTCCCGAGTGCTGGGATTAAAGGCATGCACCACCACGCCCGGCTGTTTTTGACCTTTTAAACTTTAAGGTAAACAGAAACTATGCAATAAACATTTTATATAAATATTTTGAATGAAAGCCTTACAAAGTCAGAACAGGGTTAACAAATAGAAGTGAGACAAGGCATGTGGTCATCCTTTAGGATCCATTGGAGACTGGTTCAATAATCACCTTCCCAGTCCTTGAATAAATACCATAGTACTCTCATAGCTTATGCATGTCTTCCCAAGTACATTTGAATAATCCCTAATGTACTTATTAAACCTAATAAAATATGAATGCAATGGTAACATATATAATTATTTAGGTATATTAACAATAAAAACATATGCATGCGCTTAGTATAGATACAAATTTATTTTCAAATACTTTCTGTCTACAAATAGTTGAGTCCAATGACATGGAAAACATCGGTATAGAAGAGTCAAATCACACACACACACACACACACACACATACACACACACAATCTATTTCAGAATAAAAGTGGAGGAACAACAAATGGATAGATTACAATAAGTTTGTCCTACATCTTTTAGAAGACAAATATATGCTATGTTGTAAGCATTATTGAAAAGTTTTTACTTGGTCAGTTTTAGTCTTTCCTATGGTAAAACAATGAATATGGACAAAGAAGAGAGAAATGTTCTGTATCTTTATTAAAATGTTATACTCCAGTGACATAACTTACTTGTTAAGATTCAATCTACATATAAAAGTTGAATCTTCTGCATTTATATCATGTACTTATATCTGAACTCCAAAATTTAATATGGTACTTGTCTATACTGTGGTTAGTGATGAGTTATATCACAAGTTAGATCAGCCTTCAGATTTAATGAGTCACAGGCTTAGATATTCATCTCTCACCAGCAACCTATGAGACTTTTACAGGAAGGAGCTTCACAGACTGCTCAATATACTAAAAAAAAAATTGATATACAGTTGAAACCACTGAAATGCATCTAACCCACACAAAGTGTCAAGATCTAGCTTTTTTGTTTATTTTCATTTATTTATTTGAGAGCGACAAACAGAGAAAGAGGCAGAGAGAGAGAGGGAGGGAGGGAGAGAGAAAGACAGAGGAAGGGAGGGAGGGAATGGGCATATCAGGGCCTCCAGTCAATGCAAATGAATGCCAGATGCATGTGCCACCTTGCACATCTGGCTTATGTGAGTTCTGGGGAATCAAGCCTCGAACTGGGGTCCTCAGGCTTTACAGGCAAGTGCTTAACCACTAAGCCATCTCTCCAGCCCCAAGATCTAGCTTTTTAAAACATCTCAAATGTAATCTACAATCACTTTATATTTATAATTTTTATTATTTCTTGAGATTTTTGGAAAGTGTTCAGTTTCTGTTTATGTTGAGTTTATAGTATACATGGGGCTAATCTAAGAGTAATACTAGTCTGATCTACAAATCTTCATGAGGGGTTTAACTTCTGGATTTGAAAAGTATTCTTACTTGGTTGTTCATATAAACAAATGAATACAGGGAACACCTTGTTTCAATGAACCAGTAGAACATGCCTTAATCCATCATACAAAAATTAACAGAAAGTTTCTAAATTTCAGGAAACTATGACATTCTAAAAATAATTTGGGGTCCCGGGAGAGATGGCTCACTCTGTAATGTGCCTACTGCACAAGCGTGAGGACCCGAGTTCTAGCCCAGAATTCATATAAAAACGTCAGGCATAGTGGCCTGTTCTTGTTATCCTGGAAATGGAGAATTAGGGAATTTCAGTTTTTATGTGGATGTGATTACTCAAAGTTCAATAGAATTATTCTGAGTGGAACATTTTACTTATCTAAACTTTCTTCCTGCCTAACCCTATCCACCTGTGTTCTAGGAAATTTCTACTCTGTTAAGGAAGCACTATCTTGATTTTTGTACTTGTGTACCATCAGCAGAGGAAAAAAAAAAAAACAACTATTTTACGCATGAGTGGCTAAATATAATAGTGGAAGTTAATGTAAAAATTTATAATGATGCCTTCATTCCTAAATAAATTGCACTTTTCTTGCTTAATTTACAAATCATTAGATGGATAAATTCTAATAAAATATGTGAAATATCAGATTTATGAAAAATGTTATGTTAAACTTCATGTTGATGGGACAAAACACCCAAGCAGAAACAACTAATGGGAAGAAAGGTTTTATTTCATGCTTAAATTTTCCAGGGAACATTCTGTCATGGCATGGCAGTGCACAGGATGGGCATCGCATCCTGCCGCAGCAGGGTGGAGGTAGCAGTAAGTGTGAGATAGCTTTGCAAAGGGAGATGGGCACTAATATCCCAAAAACCTGCTGGCAGTGACACACCTACTCCAGCAAGGCACCTTCTTCCAAATAGTCACCAGCTAGTGAATAAGTGTGCAAAACAAGTGAGTCTTTAGGGGACATTTCATTCAAACTTGCACAGCCTCAAAAATTCATTACAAATACTGTCCATTAACACTAAGCAATGAAATCAATACCTCTTACAAAGAACAACAAAAGTGTTTATGTCATTAAACTAAGGAAGTGAAACACCAAATTCCAATGTCATAAAATGGGAGAGAATGAAAGAATAAAAGTTACTTATGTAGGTCAAAATAGTGTTTCAGTTAAAAAGTAATTACAGCACCTGTGAAATCTTCATTTTGAAAACACAGCTCTATAACATAGAAGCATGAAGGAAAAATCCTTTCTTATTTCATAGAACACAAGACTAGTTTTGGAGTAGTCAATGAGTATACAGACTGTGTGTGTTGGTGTTTGAATTTTCCCTAAAATATTTTAATAACTTTTATGAAAATGAACAAATATGCTTTCTATTGTTATCTCAAATGTATTTATCCCATTTCCTGTCTTCAGAACTATAGTGCTATTTTGTTAGTTGAGATTTAAGTGCAATTTCAATGGAATGAAAACTTCATAAAGATAAAACAATATTAACAAGCTGTGCATTCTGGCACAAACAATTTAATCCCAGCATTTGAGAGGCAGAGGTTCGTCATGAGTTTGAGCCCACCCTAAGACTACATAGTGAATTCCACGTCAGCCTCAGCTACAGTGAGACCCTATCTCAGAAAACCAAAAAACAACAAAAACAATATTAACAAATTGCTTTACCATGAATTAAAGTCAAAACTTTCCTTGGAGGGTAGGTGTGAACATATTGACTGAAACTAGTAATCCTCATCTACAAGTATTGCCTAGTGACTTGAATACCAAAACAAGTCTCTGGGTGCCGGAAGAAAAGAGAGCTCATCTTTGAAATTTTGCTTGACCAAGACATTGTTCAGCGTCCATTAAGACCAAGCTGACACATCTTGATGGGAGCCCAGCTAGATTTCTGGGATGTAATGGAGGACTCTTATGTTGATCTTCTAAAGTCAAGGGCAATCTCAGATTTAAAAGTGTGGTTTAAACAGGTGAGATGCAAGTGTTGGAGACCACAGCTTTGGTACCATTGACAACAGAAGTCTTATTACTTCCTTTTCAGCTGCTGGAATGAAATCTTGAGATTATTCCAAACATTTAATAGTTTGCCTGTGTCTTTGACCTTACATATGATAAACATTGTCTAAGATTATTTTCATTTACAATTCCTCCCAGAATAGCAGACTCGGGTCCTTTCTCTGCATTTGATGTAGATAAACCTGCAGAGCCATATTCCCACAGAAATGATTCTAGAGATATTTGGGCATATTGAACACTTTAAGATTAATTAGAGTAGGATTTAGGTTTCTGTTGGTCACTATGGTGATTGATACTGAGGTTCATTTTCTACTCAGTACTGGATATTGCTATGTGAATTGAAGACAGGAAAATAATTCTGGTGATTTTTTCCATTTTTCTTGACAAAGCTATTGTAATAGAGGAAGCATGAATCCTGATTATCCCTCTGGCTTACCCCAAAACTCTTTTTAAAAGTAATAATTCTAAAAGCCGGGTGTGGTGGCACATGCCTTTAATCCCAGCACTCAGGAGGCAGAGGTAGGGGGGTCACCATGAGTTCACTCTCACCCTGAGAATACAGAGTGAATTCCAGGTCAGGGTGGGGCAGAGTGAGACCCTATCTTAAAAAACCAGAAAAAAAAAGTTAATAATTCTATTTGGATATCCTTCATATTCTTATCTATTCTTTCATTTTTCCATTTCAAAGATTGTCCTTACCTCCCAGAAAATGGCATAGTGATGCTTTATTTCTCCAGTGATCATCTTATATGTGGGGAAGTTATTTGGCTTTTTTCTCTTGAAGTTGAAGAGATTAGTTTCTCTCTCATTACAGGGGAACTGAGAAATGTCTGTCACCTGGATTGAGAGGGTTTGTTGGTGTCTAGGAGATGTTTATCCCAGGGTCAACATGGGAGGAAAATTTAAAAGAGGACTATTTTATTAAGTGTCTCTAAATTTCATGTGCAGAATTTCTATTGAGTATTATTATTTAACTTTAATTATTATTTATTTGAATTTCTATTTAGTATTATTATTTAACTTTATTTTTATTTATTTGAGGGAGAGAGAAAGAGAAGGAGAGATAGATAGATAGATAGGGAGGGAGAGAGAGAGAGAGACAGAGAGAGAGAGAGAGAATGGGCACACCAGGGCCTCCAGCCACTGCAAACAAACTCCAGACACATGTGGCCCTTGTGCATCTGGCTTACGTGGGTCCTGGAGAATTGAACCGAGGTCCTTTGGCTTTGTAGGCAAATGCCTTAACTGCTAAGCCATCTCTCCAGCCCCTCTATTGAGTACTATTTATCCAAAAGTTTTACTGTATTCCCCTATTATTTCTGTGAGCTGCTTATTTACCTATCATTAATTCTTGGAGGATCTACTTAGTGTGTTAAGATTTCTGGATTTCATTGACCAACTAATTACTTTTTGATGACTAATATTTCCAGTTAAAATGTTTTTTAAGTGGTGCAGTATTTCAAGATATAAGACTTTAACTTACTTAATTTTTTTAACTTAATGAAATTTATGTATAATAAATCATAATTAACTTCTGCATTTATACTCTTAAATTTCTTCTCAGAACCAAACATGAAACTTATATCTTTCTGAAATCAAGGGAAATGATTAATCAGGACGGAAATCAAGTTTTTAAAAATTTGCTCAAAGTATTGATTTCATTGAAAAAAATTGACTTCAAAAAGGTAACTGTTTGAAGACATCATAACAAAGTAAATAATTTACTGCTTTCATGCTACTATGATGCTTATTGTTTGGATTATCAAATATTTAAAAAGCCTATAATCAAATCACTACATAGTATTAATAATAACTTAAAACATATGCAGTTTTTTAGGCAAAGTAGTTTTTCTGTGCAGGGCCTGGTGATACCCACCACCATCACTATGAAACTGATTCTACTTACATCAATGACAGAGTTAAGGGTGGTGGGGCTTAATGGTTTACTTCCTCATCAGCACTTAAGAAGAGGTAGAGCTGAGGTTTGAACGTGAACCTTACAGGCTCTCCATGTGTCTGTAAGCGCTCTCTGTGTGTCAACTTTATTATTGACTGAGAGCATCCAGGCTTCAACTGTTCTTATAAGGCCAGCTTTACTACAAAAAGTATAATATTAATAATAAGAAAAAGAAAACCACTGGTTACAATACAGGGAGAAGTACATGTTTGTATGTAAGAAGAAAAAGAAAAAAAAAACTAAATTAGAGTGAAAATAAAAGGAAACTAACAAGGGAAATTGCGATACTTATATCAAGAAAAAAGAAGTAAAAGATGAACAGTGGGTTAGAGAGATAGCTTAGCAATTAAGTCACTTGCCTGCAAAGCCACAGGATCCAGATTCAATTCTCCAGGACCCATTTAAGCCACATACACAAGGTTATGTATGCATCTGGAATTTGTTTGCAGCAGCTGGGGGCCCTGGTGTGCCCATTCATTTCCTCTTCTCTCTCCCTCTCTCTTTTTCTCTCTCTCAAATAAATAAAAATAAAATATCTTTTTAAAAAGATGAACAGTATTATCCAATTGATAAGCTTGGGACAAGGGGTGATGGTGGTTGTGTTGTTAAGTACCTAATGAAAATGGATTAATATACACAAAATATGAAAATTAAAGGCAGTCTAATAACCAGAATATGTACAAAATACAAATGAGGTATCAGGAACTAGAATAACAGCATCATTATCAATCTCCTCCAAAAACATGATACTACTCTTATTGGCCAAGGCCAAGGGTATGTCAGATGGTGTAAGACAATGGTTGTAACCTAACAGAGCATTCTGGGAGACTATCAACAGTGAGAAGGAAAAGAGGCTCTTCTGCAGAAGTGTGGGAGTATCCCTGAAAATCCATAAAGCAATGCATAAATGCTGGAAAATGGAGAATGCTCTGTGTCCACTTCAGGACATAAATGAGACTCAGTAAGTGTTCTCTACACTTCAGCTGGGTTGTGGAGAGCAAGACGATGTGTGATACATTGGGACATGGTTGAGATGAAGGCTAGAGAAGCTGGTTGTTGTCATAGAGGTTTCAGATTTTATATCTCTGTAAAAATATTTACTTGTTATCTCATGAATAAAACAGATGTTTTGAAAGACAGTGAGCATAACAAAGGACATGAATCTATTTATATTTTAGAAAGATCATTCTGGTAACAGTACAGAGCATAAACATGAGGGAACAGAATTAGGAAGACAAAGAATCTATTTAGGCAGCTGCTTTAATAATCTCAAAAGTGATATTGGTATAAATGGAAGAATATGTCATGAATATGAAGAGTAATCAATGTGTATACTCATTTAACTTTCACATATTCCAATATCTGTGTTTTGCCAAAAGAAAATGAATGAGAGTGAAAGGGAGAGAGAGAAGAGAGGGCTATAGAAGGACAGAATAATTTATACAAGGTCAAGTTTAGCTACCATTACACAAAATACACACTTGGGCTACAAAAAGAAAATGAGATGGGAGATGCAAACTTTTTTTTTTTTTCTCCCTGAGTCCGTCTTACTTTCTCCATTTTTCTAAATCAAGAATATTTGTCATATTTTTCTCCATTTTTAAGGTTTAGAATACTGTATTAGATTAAGATAAGGAAAGAACAGAAAGCTCTGGCTATGAGGGAGATGGAAAGGGGTAAAAACCACCCTGTGACCCAAATTAGGGTCATTTATAGATTCTGAATGGGGTCCGAGCTAACCAGCCATGATCCCAAAAGTTTGGGGCTGAGCTTAACCAACCACAATTTCAGCATCAGATTTAAACCTTCCAGGAATGCTTTTTACTAGGGAAGGAATCAGGTTGTTTATGGCAAAACGGGTCTATATAACTCCATTAGGAAAGGGATAAAGAGAAGCTAGTTTCTTCTCTTTTCTCTAGCAAGGTGGAGATTGCAAAGATAGGACCAAAGACATTACCACATTTTTTTTTGTTACTTCCAGGGTCCAGTGACACTAAACTGCCTCACTCCGCCTCTGAAGATCTAACCCTACCTGTCACTAGGGATTAGAGCTGAGAGCAATGTGACCTCTTCAAGCTGAGTGGGGTCGTTGGGTATGGAGGTAGGTTGGGAAACTTCCCCAGTGAGACTATCTAAGGAACCCTGAAAGTGCATTGGTGGGTGCAGGAAAGCAGTCCTTGAAGAAAGTCTTGGGGAGAAAGAATAAATGCAATTAGGCAAGGAAAATGGATGACACAGCAAACTGGAGGACTTTAGGGTACCCATTACTGTAAACTTTTAGGCCTTGGAGAGCAATCAGGGAACCCAGATAGATGGAGGTAGATTGTCTCAGAACCATATGGGTGTGAGCTAACTGTAAATGAGCAGAGATAAAGTTGAAACAGAAATTAAGTATACAAGGTCCAAAAATCAACAGAATAACTATAAAGATTACAATGGGTATAATCTTTTTCCACCCTGAAGAACCTGAGATCCACTCTCAGAACTGTTCATTGAACAGCATAGTAGTGTCTGATATGGTGTGAATCTGTTCCCGTGGGTCTTGTAAAGCAGATCGGAATACATACCCAACATTAAACTTTGATAATGGCACATGTAGTAGCCTGAGCTGCTGTGAGGATGTCCAAAAGCAATGTCATATTGTATAACTGTCTTTCTTGTAATTGGAACCTGACAATTCATAAGGAAGATTCCTTCATCTGTGCCATTTAAAGCCTTTTGGGTATATTTAATGAGAGGTTCTATGTACCAGATGACATCTTCTATATCAATAGATAGAATAAAAACTGAGACTAAATAATCATACCATTGAAAAAATACACTTCTAGTCTTTATGTATTTTACTAAGCTGAGAACTCAGCTTCTTATGAACAAGTAGAGAGAATCATGCGAACTGCTGAGTATAAAGGACAGGAAGAAGTCTATCTTCATGCTATTTTTAAATATTACATAGTGTTATATTTTTATTCACATAAAGCTTATATATTTTCAGTGCTTTAAAATATGCATACAATTATGTGTCTCATCCTGTTTATGTTAGATAAATATTACTTTTAAGTATCTCATAATATCCAATGAATCTGTGCCTTTTGTTTGGGAAATTTGTTTTTGTTTTATTTTTTTGAGTTTGAAGAAAGCCAAAGGCATTCTCTGATTTCTGACTGAAGCTACATGGATAATTATTTTCTTTATGAAAAGAGAATACATAAGTGAAATTTTATTTGGAAAAGAGTGGTATTTATGCCTGACCTCGGGGATTTGAGGTATCTGCTTGACTTCTATACAGAATGTCTATTTTTTTAAATCTCACTGTTTCTAACTAATGATGTTACAGGTTGACGGGTGATGGAACCTTTATCAGCTCTGGGAAGGTCTATCCTGAGTATTATCATGCTTGGCAGTTAGTGATTACTAAAATTCTCCAAGCCACTTTCTCTCTCGTTTGTTGTCTCTGGTTTCACAGATCAGATATTAAGGACAGAAAAAAGGCACACAAAACAGGACCTGCAAGCAAGACCTATTAGAAATGAATAGAACAACGTTCCTTGCAGAGAGAGTGAGTGCTCACAAAAGAGTTATATTTGGATTGAATCAGGATTTATATATTTAGAACATTTTTGAGTGAGGATTCATATAGAAATTATCTATCAGTTAAGTATAGACTATCGTCGGTCTACCTAGACACTTCTAGTGTGTCCAAGTTGTGAAGAAGTAAAGGTGAGATTATGTAGGCTCAAGATGAACCTGAGAAAATTTAAAGTATATCATGGGATCAGGAAATGGCAAGAACAATAAACAAAGCAGCTAGTCAACTGACATCGCACTTTGTTGAGTAGGAGTTTTCTTAGAAACGTAGTCCATGAAATGGAATTGCATTATTGGTGGTTATCTGGCCAGATCAATGTTTACTTCTCTTTATGTACCTGTAACTCTGGTTTAACAGCTTATAACACAAGCTATCTGCTCTCAATATATGTCAAAATGTTCATGTAATACGGTGATCACATGTGCTTTGCATATACTCTCTTCATTCAAAGTCATATTTATACTGAGAGTCCTAGGCTGGGTAGAAAGACTTCTATATATTCATTAATTTACAAGTTGAGCTAAGCAATGTCCATTTGATAGGCCAGCAGAAGGTCATATTTTGTGTGCCATAGACCTACATTCAAATTGCAGCCTTATCAAAGACTGAGTGGTTGTAAGAAATTTCCTTAATTATTCCAAATCAGTCATTTACCTCAATTATATCTGTCTTATCACATTTATAAAATATGAAATTCATGGTATGCCATAACTCTTCAGTGTATGGTAAAACTTGCATAATAACCTAACTGCTTATTAGATTAAAATAGAATATAATGACAATTATATAGCTGTTTACTCACAATTGAAATATTCTCGCCCACGGGAGGAGGAAGTTTGCCTTAGGAGGCAAACAAAAGTTGAAAGGCTCAGGAAGGTCCTGAAACTCATAATATACATAAGGACCTTTGACAGCATTATCTATTTAGTAACAATTGCTAGAGAGTGAATATTCTGTACCATGGAGCTACCTGCAAGTTATGTAGGAAGCTATAGGGATGCAGCATTCATGACTCATCACATATACTAAAGTAGACCTTACTTTGATATAGTCATCCATGCTCCTGTAAGCCTTTATTGATATTCTTGTAAGTAATACCAGAAAAATCATTGGCTCAACAGGCTAGACTTGCATAGACTCTTGTATTGGAGGAGACTTTCTTTATATCTGTGAACTTTACTGCCTTATTTTGGGTGTTTTCCTGCTTTGATAAATGTATCACCTCTTTTTAAGCTCTGAGTCCTATCTGTTAATCTCTGACTCCCTATGTAAGGGGAATCTCTTGGCTTGGGCTCCCCCTGCTTTGCTTTCCAGGTGTGTGTGTGTGTGTGTGTGTGTGTGTGTGTGTGTGTGTGTTTGTATCTTTTCCAGAGGCTTCTTCCCTGGCAATTTCTCTATGTGAAGAAGATACTGTTTTTCATCTCCCTTCCTCCTTCCAAGCCAGGCTTGGAAGGGGAAAATCTGCCTTTGGATTAGGCCTTCCAGCTAGCTTTCTTTCTGGTTCCAAACTCTATATAAAGTGAATCTTATAATTCATAATTTATTCCTCTCTCAGTCTGGGTTTTCAATTATTTGTTAACTTGAATAATGACCAAAAAAGTTGTGGTCCATGGATATGAGATATTGAGAACCCTTATGGAATTTAATCCCTCCCTGTACCCAAAATCCTGCATCAGCCTCAGTGGCTTTCTGAAACCATGGTTAAATCTTTTATGAACCCCTACGTATTGCATCTTTCATTCTCCCAAAGCCAGTACCATATGGGTAATGCCCCCAAGCTCTGCTGCCAGATCTACATGAAGCCTGATCTTGGATCACAGTTGCAGTGGCCTCTCTGTGCTCACTCTGGAAAAGAGGGAACTCTTTCATTCTCCCTTCAGGCCCTTTCCTTTGAAAATAATTCCCATTCTTGTTAGATAGCATCTTTAATAGTTTGGACTTTGCTTTACCATCAGGACATCATTTCTATTGTTCCAGTCCAGATTACTTGGCATATCTCTAATAATTACATCCTAAGTTGCTGCAGTCTTTAAGTTTGGGACTTAAAATTTGCTTATATGTCTTTCCAAGATAAACCTTACAATTCCCATTTCTTTATGCTCTGTAGTTTCCTCTCTTTCACTGAGATCTGAATCATGGGAGCAAAGAGAAACCATGCTATAGACTCAATGCTTTTCTGCCTGTAATTCCTCCACTGAGCACATTACTCCACTACTTTGAAGTTCAACTTCATTCAAGTTCTCAAAACAGGAAGAATTCAGCCAGTTTCTTTGCCACAATGTCACATGAATTACCCACATCTACATTCCTGATAATGTCCTCACTCACTCCTGGAACCACACGAGTCAAGCCTCCACAGTATACATTTTTCTAGGCCTTCTATTTTTCTCAAACTACTCCCAGAATAACCCATTAAACTCTGCTGTTGGAACTGTAGGGCTTCTCTAGTCCAATGTTGCAAATAATTCCACATTGCTCAAACAAACCAGTTTCAGAAAACTAAGAACCACATGGTCAGGTTTATCACTGAAACAGCCCCAACTTCTGAGTACCAGTTTTCTGTATCAATTACTTTCTCGTTGCTAGGGAAAAATACACAACTGTAAGGAGTTTATGGAAAGAAAATGATTTAATTTGGCTTACATTTCCATGGGGTAAATCCATCATGGCCAGGAACAGATGGTGGCAGGAGCCTGAGACAACTAGTTATATTCAGTCCACAGTGAGTAAGCAGAGTGATGAATGTTGCCACTTACCTAGCTCTCTCCTTTTCATATAGTGCAGGACTCCAAACAATGGAATGGTGCTCCCCACATTTAAAGGTAAGTCTCCCCACATTAATTAACATTATCAAGATAATTGATTACAGACTTGCAATCCTCCACAGGTGATTTTAAGTCCTCTCAAGTTCTCATTCAATATAAAATAAAACAGCCTAATGAACATCCTTATTCAGAAGAATTATGTAAGGTGAATCAGTTGTCTGCATGGTAATATGTCCAATGACTCTCATATGTTCTCTAGGTACAACTGGAAAGCAGCCTGGAGACATTGGTCAACAACTTGATAGTGGTCTGTTCATGTTAGTGGGTTGGTCGCATAATATCAGGTAAACAAATATTGCTATGTCCCATGGGTATTTTTGTGTGTAACCCTGAGGTCAACCTCTATGTTAAATCTTCAAATACCCCAAATCTGCAATGATGTTAAGCCACTCTGTGGAGCACTCAGCTATTTATGAAAGAACTCAATACTCATCATTATTCATAGTTGTTAAATGTATAAAATGAATTGTCATTCATGGGCTTCAGTGTCAATTAAATCACAAGTTAGTGTATATCCATTGTGCTCTTTTGAGGGTGTTTCCAGCTATAAGGATGTTTGATGAACATGAGAGAAGATTTCTGTGTCATTCTGGAATTTCTCTTTAGTGAACATATTCCATCAAAGAAGAAACCAAGCAGGGCGTGGTGGCACACTCCTTTAATCCCAGCACTCGGGAGGCAGAGGTAGGAGGACCACTGTGAGTTCAACGCTACCCTGAGACTCCATAGTGAATTCCAGATCAGCCTGAGCCAGAGTGAGACCCTACCTTGAAAAAACAAACAAACAAGAAAAAAAAATCCAGAGGAAATCAAGAAAGAAGGAAGCATTCCCCTGAGGCTTTGGAAGTTTTATTATTTTATGAAGCTCGGTTTTTCTCTGACTTTTCTAGCATTGCAATGGGAATTCACTGATAAGGATAAAGAAAATTAATTCTTTTTTTTTTTTGCTAGCTTTTGAGTTTTAAATGTAAAAAAAAGGAAAAGTTTAGTTCATTTTTTTTTTCATTTAAAGTTAGCTTAACTCTCCTACAAAATAATAACAATGAAGACATAGTGAGCACAATAGTTACATATAAATGGTAAAGAAACGGAACAGAACTCATCTAAATAAATTGAAAATAGGGTCTAGAAAGGAAGACGTAGCTGGCAAATATATTATAAAGTGGTATTCTACAAAGCCCCATGATCTGCTATACAATGAGAAATGAATGAAACAGCTTATAAAAGTCTGCCTTTAGCCTGCAAATGAACATATAATTGATTTGAACACACATCTTTGGATCATTTGGAGTAAAATTCTTCCTGCTTTTTATGAAATGATTTTTTATAGAAAAAACCTTTTCAACTAAGCAGAAACAGGAATTCACCAAACTACATGAGTATTCACCAAGCTGCAATTTCATAAACCACTTCTATTTTCTATAACTTCAAATTTACTTGTCAAACTCAATCAATCCATAAATCAGCAATGAATGTCTCAATCTTTTAAAATATGCAAACTGACAAACATGTGATAGCATCTGTCAATCTCACAGGCAAGCCTTTGAGACCTTTGCAGACAAGATATATGTCTTATTATCATAATTTCCTAGGATACAATGTTTCAGTATGTTATGTGGAATAGACTTGTCAATCAGCAAAATGTGTTACATAGATCTAATATCATCTTGGGTTTGACATTGTTTTGCTATTTTTTGTTCTCAAATATTTTCTACAGTGAGCTTTTGGGATAGGCCACTATCAATCTTCTTTTCAATCCATTTTGAGTAGTTATGCCAAATATTTGATGCTGGATAATTTATAAATAATATGACCTTATTCAACACAAGTCTAGAGGGTGGAATGTTCTAAGTGAAGCACACACATATTTCTTTGTGAGGACAATATCTTCTCTGGAAGGGAAAGATGCACTGTCCTCATATACCAGATGAAAAAGGGGCCAGCAGAGATAGATTCTGTATCTCAAGCCTTCTTATAAAGATAACAATTATTCAAAAGGGAAGAGTATACCATGCTATAATCAATCTTCAACTGTTATGCATTACATTGATGATAAAAGTTTCAACACCTAAATTTCAAAGGTAATACACTGAAACTGTAATCACTCTGAAACATTATGAGACAATGGATTTCATATATTTATTTAATTATTTTTATAAAAAGAACAGGGGTCACCAATAATATCTGTCAAGAGAAAAAGACATGAATACAGTTTGTTGTTACACATCTATCTTCACTTTTAAAGTCAAGCATTAAAGTAATCTTAGATAGTTTCAAAATGCTTTTGTCAGAAGGTTAACATTTGATTCAAATTAAATATATTAACATGGCATTAAATGTTAAATGGCTTAAATCCACAAGCATTTATTGCCAGTTACTCTATAGAGTGCTTTATCTATCCATTTACTTTTATTTATGGAAAAAATTATCAGATGCTGTTTAGTCTACATAACACATATTTTGAATGACTTTCCCACCTATTTTAATAGAACCTTAGAATAGCAGTTTGATGGATCAGATCATAATTTACTAACTTGTGAGGCTGTATAATTGATTTTTCAGCTCTTTTCTTTTTACTTTAGAGATGTAAGTATTAAGCCGTGACATTTGTGATATAAATATGGATTCTACTTAATTTTATTTTAGTCTTCACCAGGAAGTAAGGTGATCATTAATTTAATTTTTCTCAACATATTCCTTTTCCTTTATTTAACATCTTAAGGAAATGTTTGTTTCACAAAGTATATAGATGTCACTTCAGAGTTTCTAGATTTTCTAAAAATATATTATTTTTATGGGTCTCTTGATGCAATCACATTTAATTTGTATTTCAATTTTCCAAGACCAATGAATTGATAATCTCACTTTACTACTTCATTTTAATTCCATGATGGTGATAAGCATTATGAAAATATACATACAAAACTGTATAATGTTTTATATTAGAGAATATGTCATTTATTTTTCCCTTTACCATCTTCAGTTATTACTAGTTTTAAATCTAAAAAAAAAAAAAAAAAAAAAAAAAAAACAACTCTAGGGACCAGGGTATAGCTCTTTGGTAAAAATGCTTGCCTACTGTGGTGGTTTGAATATTAATGTGTGTCTCCCATAACCATTGGGTTTTTTGGACTGAGGCTAAGCTTCCTAGTTAAGTCTCTGGTAGCCTGCTAGAGAAAGTGTCACTGGGGGCGGACCTTGTAGTCCAGCTCTAAAGTGTGTTCAGAGTGAGTTGTAGCTCTGTCGGTTAATGTTTGGTAGCTGTTGGTTGTTTCTGTCTGCTATGAAAATAAAGAAGTAATCCAGCTTCATCTGCAATTGATCATGTTCCCTCTGAATTCTGTAAGCCTCAAATAAACCTTTTCCTCCAATAAGCTGCTTCCTAGGATGTTTGTCTCAGCAATGAGAAAGTGACTGCAATACTTATTCTCAGCACCAGTAAAACAAAACAAAATTCCCCAAATCCTAGTCCTATGTATGTGTTTTTTTTTTTAAACTTCAACTTAAGGTTACGGGGGACATTTCACATTTAAACCACCACAATTACCCAAGTCAAAAATACTTATTTCTAAGAGAATAATAAGGTGTAAAGAGATGAAGATTGATCAATGAATGCTAACTTAGAGTTAAGAATAAGAAGTTGTAGTGTACTTTTTCACAGTAAAGTAAAATAGGTAACAATAATTAACCATGTAGGTTACATAGCTACAAGAAAGGATATTGAATGCTCTCATTGTAATGAATTAATAAGTATTAGGTTAGACAGTCTTAACATTATCTAAACATTACAAAATATGCATAGGCATCAAAACATCTTATGGAACCCACTGACATGTATAAAATATATGTTTTCAAAATATTTTCAAAAACTAAAATATAATATAAATAATGTAACAAAAAGTAATTCAATATTTACCATATAAACAAATTTTTATCAAAGTTGAATTTCAAAGGAGGAAAAAGTATTCCTTTTGTTTTTGTAATTCTAAAGTGTGTGTGTGTGTGTGTGTGTGTGTGTCCATTCTATGTCCCTTTCCCTAACACCTAATTGTGCAAGGAGCACAGCAATATCTTTTTTAATGTAAGTTAAAATCTTCAAAAACTGCTTACTTGCCTGAAGTGCTACTATACCAATAATATTCTCAAAGCCTCTGAGTATGACCAAACTAATTAAAATTTGTAAAACAAATTTAGGAATAATATCTCCTTTACCCTAAAGGCAATTCCAAGCCCGTTGATAAACTCTGTCATTACTTTCAGATACTAAATTGGTGACTTTCAAGTAACCAAAAGTAAATTATTTACTTGTCACATGAATAGTTTAATGTAAATACTATCATGTGTACCACTACAGAAAAGTACTCCCAAAGTGGAACAAAGCAATGTCAAGACAAATCAATGCTCTCAGGGATATGAGCATGCTTCCTGTTACACAGCCCTGCGAGATCGGACCAAGGCATGAGTGAGGCCAGTGCTGTAGTCTAGAGGAAAAGCAGCTATTTTATGTTATTCCCCAACACTCACATCCAAACACCGCTGAACTTTTATCCAACTGCGTAAACTTGCCTTTCTCAGAATTTTCTTATGGAAATGAAGTATAACGGGGCCTCTGAGTTCTGGTTTCTTGCCCATAGGGTAATGGATTTAGCATGAACTTATATTGTTGCCTAGACCAAATGCCTAGACCAATTTTATGGATATATTTGCTCACCTGTTCAATGAGTGCAAACTGTGTAATTGTTTCCAATGTTTAGAAATTACAAATAAAACTGATACATTCGTATAAGAAATGTTCATGTTTTCTTAGGAAAATGACTACAAGTGAGTTGAAGGATGATAACTGTTTGTTAAATTTATCAGAAATTAGCACATTGTTTTCATGATTAAAAGCACTGCGCAGCTTTCACAAGTAAGTGAGAATTCTAGCAGTTTGGCACCTTCATGACACATTTTATTTTCAGATTATTTTCTGGTTTGTTTAGTTTTAGGCCCTCTCTTATTTGCAAGCAGAGAGAGAAAGAGAAAGTGCTGGCCTGGAGAGATTGTTTAGTGGTTAAGGCACTTGTCTGAAAAACCTGAGGACCCAGATTTGATGCCCCAGTACCAAGTAAACCAGATGCACAAAGTGGCACATGTGTCTGGTTAGTTCACCATGACTAGAGGCACTGGCATGGCCATTCTCTCTCTCTCTCTTTCTCATATATCTGCCTCTCTCTCTATCAAATAATTAAACTATACACACACACACACACACACACACACACACACACACACACACATACACACATATATATACATGTATACCACCATATTGTCAGCAAGTAGAAGCAGTTTGATTGCTTTTCCTTCAATTCTATTATATTCTATTTCTATTATATTCTATCCTCTTGTTATTGAAGTGTCTAGGATTTCTATTGTGCTGGTTTACACTGTTGATTATGGAGGTCCTGGTGTTTTTACTAATCCTGAAGCTTTTGCCATTTCATTTGATATTGTGTTGAATTTTCTGTATATGCTTCTTTATAAGCTTATAGAGGTTTCTTTCTATTTATAATTTGCGGAGGATTACTATGATCTGCACTGAATTAGGAAACAGTTTTTTCTCTTATTTATTTTTTATTTTTTTATTTTTATTTGAAAGCACCATACAGAGAGAGAAAGAGGGAGAGAGAGAAAGAGAGAGAGAGAAAAAATGGGCTCACCAGGGCCTCCAGCCACTGCAAAGGAACTCCAGACTCGTTCCCCCCCTTGTGCATCTGGCTAACGTGGGTCCTGGGGAATCAAGCCTTGAACCTGAACCAGCATCCTTAGGCTTCATGGGCAAGCTCTTAACTACTAAACCATCTCTCCAGCCCAGTTTTTTCTCTTTATAATGAAGTGGACCAGATGTTTTACTTCCCTATGTTGTTAGTTATGAATTTTCATCAATGATTTGGAGGATCACTTGGTTTGGTCTACACAGTGTAAAATTGACTTGGTCATGAGTTTTTTTTTTATTGGTTGTTGGATTTATTAAAGTTATTTGTTTCTATGTTCATGAAGAGTATTGGTTTCAGCCTTTTCTATTTCACTTCATTTTTTTTTTTTTGTCATGGAAATACTGGTCTCAAAATGAGCTGGGAATGATTCCCAGCTTTTCAAATTTCTGGAAGAGATTGTATAGACTTGTTATTACTTTTTATAAATTGATTTGTAGATCAGGGAAACTATGTGAGTCTGAGATTTCATTCAATGACTTTAAATTAATAACTCAAGATCAACTTATATTGTCTTGGTTTTTGAATGAGTTCAGATAGAGATTGTCAATAAACTGACCCATTTCACATAAGTTGTACAATTTATGGGCAGAGAAATACAAATTGTCTTATCACCTATTTCTATTAGATATTAGTTCTACTTTTTTCTTATTATGTTTTAAAAAATATAGTATTTCAAATGAGTTCACCCATTAATTCCTGACGACATTCATTTTAATTGGGATAAATATCAACTTTGTTCCTAGGTATCTTACCTGGGTATTTTGTATTCATATTTATTTATTTATGTTTTTAAATTATTAAATTCATTACTCATACATTCTTTATTCTTTTAGATATATTTTGCCTTTAGGCTTTAAGATTTGTGTAGAACAAATTAGTCAGTATAAGTCATTGTCTCATTAAAATGCAAACCTTTAATGCAATTAATTTTATTGAAGCAATAGTTTTCACATATTGTTTTAATTATTTGTTTATTTTTATTTATTTATTTGAGAGCAACAGACAGAGAGAGAGAGAATGGGTGTGCCAGGGCCTCCAGCCACTGCAAACGAACTGCAGACGTGTTTGCCTACTTGTGCTCTGGCTAACGTGGGTCCTGGGGAATCAAGCCTCGAACCAGGGTCGTTAGGCTTCACAGACAAGCGCTTAACTGCTAAGCCATCTCTCCAGCCCCACATATTATTGTATTATGATAAAAGATCAATTCTCCAAGAAAATTTAGTATAAAACATGCACAAACCTTCAATTGTAATGCAATAAACTAATAAAGGCAAAGTTTTATAGAATTTGAATGAGAAAAGGCAAGCTCACATAGCTAGATCTGGGAAACAAGTCAGAACGATATCCAAAAAAAAATGAGCCTGCTCTCCATTATCAAGCTTACACCAATTGTGGGATACATAAGGTCCTACACCTATTAAATTTTCTCTAAAATAATAATGATTATCCCATTTATCTGGTGCTGACCTCACTCTCCATTGGAGAATTTGGGGAATTTGCTTCTCTTTTTCACATGGATGCATATCCTGAGAGACTAAGCCTATCATACCTCACCAGGGCCCCAGCTGAAACCATAGAGTAATTGTGGAAATGAGCAAGAGTGCTGCTTTCTTGGTGAACCTGGTACCAGCACAAGGGTGAAGGAGATAGACACAGAGAACACTCAACTCCTGCCAAACCAGATATCCAGAGACACAAAGGTTCCTAAGACCTCATCAGTGAAGTAGACTTAAAATGAACCCAACATGGCTCAGGGAAATCCACACAAGAGGGGACTTGTCAGATGAAGATTGTTAGAGCCACATGTTGGGATGTTACGCAGAGTCATTGCTCCTCCCCATAACTGATGGCTAACCCCACAGTGCACAACCCCCATTCTCCAACGAGGAGGGTCCCTGCAAAGGGGGAAGGACAGGGAGGAGTCTAACGATGGTATCAACATGGCTGTATACACACTGTGTACATAACTAATAAAAAAGTAAAAAAAAAAATAAAAATAAACATTGAAAGAGTGGGGAAGGGGGACAGAAGCAGTTGATAGGGATGAACATAGGGCTGGAAAGATGCCTTAGTGGTTAAAATGCTTGCCTGATAATCCTAAGGACCCATGTTTGATTCTCCAGAACCCACATAAGCCAGATGCTCAAGGTGATGCATGACCAAGTTTGCACATTCGCATAATGTGGCACACGTGTCTGGAGTTCAATTACAGTGGATGGAGGTGGCTGCCTCACCATTTCTCTCTCTCTCTCTCTCTCTCTCTCTCTCTCTCTCTCTCTCGTTCTCTCTCTCTCTTTCTTGTTCTCTCTCTCTCATAAGATGAATGTAATCAGCTTTTAAAAATACAATACATAATTATATAGTTCCCTCTAAAATAAGATCTCACAATATCCAGAATATCCAGTTCCATGCACCACCTTTTGAATCTGGCTTACGGTGGGTCTAAAGAATTGGACCTGGGTCCTTATTCATAGGCAAGTGCCTTAACTGCTAAGTCATCTGTCTGTCCCACATTTTGCCATTTGTTTTTTTAGTTATGTACACAGTGTATACAGTCACGTTGGTACCATCATTAGCCTCCTCCCTGTCCTCCCCCCTCCACAGGGACCTTACTAGTTGGGGAATATGGGTTGTGCATTGTGGGGTTAGTCATCACTTATGGCCAAAAGGCAATGCCTCTGTGCATAATGATCCAACATGTGGCTCTAACATTCTTTCCACCTCCTTTTCCACAAATTTCCCTGAGCTATGTTGGGTTCATTTTAGGTCTGCTTCAGTGATGAGGTTTTGAAGCAGACCCAAAATGAACCCAACATGGCTCAGGGAAATTTTGCAGAAGAGGGCGTGGAAAGAATGTCAGAGCCACATGTTGGGTCATGATAGGCAGAGACATTTCCTCCTACTCATAACTATGTGATAACTCTACAATGCATGACCCATATATTTCAACAAGGAGGGGCCACGGGAGGGGGTAGGACATGGAGGAAGCTAACAATGGTACCAACTTGACTGATTTCACTGAGTACAAACTAATTAATAAAAAAATAAAAAAATTGTAGCATTTCTGCATGAAAAAGTTATACAATAAAATAAAAGCAATATACAAACTAAAAAGATATTTTTTCCAGGCTCTTCTGCCTCCAAACTTATTTTCTTTAATCATACACTGCCAATAAAAAACTAGGAAAAAATTCCCTGAGTATCTCATAGAAAGACATTTCAAATAATTTAATTACAACCACAGACATTTTTTTTGTAAAGAGTTAGTTAGAAAGTAAACAAGTCATTTCTTCTCAACTTGGAAGAAACATCCTGAGAGACATGGATTGAACATCAGTATGACCTTTTGCTTTCTGGAACAGTTGAGATTGCCATTGCTAGCCATTGACAACAGCTTCGGTTGCTAGACTAGGCTTTGGCAGGTCAGGGTAATAAGAGACTAGGGAGGAGGGAATAGTGAGCTGAGCCATAGGTGAAAAACAGCATTGAATTCTTTCAGGCATAGGGAAATGGGTGGCGTCAGCTGTGCAGTGCTGAAACATCCATTAAAAGCTGCAGTATGGATGATCTCATCCTGACTGCAATGAGACAATATTAACAGGATACTTTTCTTTTTTATTGCTAGGCTAGTCTCACATATTGAGGGAAGGGGTCATATTGTACTCATATTGCAATAAGTTCAGGAAGAAAATGACAAACTAACTAGCTATGAGGATAACTGACCTAAGGTTGGGTTATACTCATATATAACTGTACCTGGAATTCCACTGAACAGTGTGCCAAAAATGTTACTTTTATGCAGGAAAGAGAACAATTGAACAAACGCAGCAATGTAGCCCGAGGCTTAAATTAAATCTGGGCAGAGTCAAGATTGATGGAAGCAATTGGAGCTGCACAGAATGTCTGACTACATTAGGTTAGGAGAGCTGGGAATTAGAGAATTCTAAAATGGTCAGTGAAAGACAAGAGAAGAAGCCCAAATCAGAAAAAAAAAAAAAAATTCTACTTCAGTTTGACATGGAAACACCAGAGAGCTGGTTTTGGGGTTGTCAGATTCAAGTAACCATCCAGGAAAATCTAGATTTGAATTTGAGATAAACACTAGATAATTCTTGAGCATCAGGGTGCCAACTGTTACACAGAACACACATTGGCAAAGGTTAGGTTATGTGTGTAAAATCCGGATGTAATTGTGAGTCCTCCAGTAACCTGTGATTTTCTGAGTGAATAATTTGTCATGGCCTGGGAGGCATGGGATCTCTTGAGAGCTTAATACTTACGGTCAAAGGGAGCCTGGTGATGCTGGCTGTTTTAAGATGGAGTCTCTCCCTCAATCCAGAGTATGGCTATTTTCACACCTTTTTTAGGTCAGGGAACCCCAATGATGCTCTGGTCTCTGAAGTCCCCTGACTCCCAGCGGGACAGGTTACAACTGTGCATGACCACACCTGGCTCCTTATGTGAGTGCTGGGAAGCTCATCTCTGTAATCTCAGGCCCTCATGTTTTTGCAGAAAGTATTCTTATTAATCCTCACAGTAAATTGCTTATCTCTTATATTGACCAGAATGACTTGATAATCTTTTGTCTTACAAAAGTAGTCTTAATAATAATGAACTGTGTTTCTTTTCTAGCTTATCTCTAGTTTATTTCATCCAAAATACTCAATTACATGATACCCAAGACAGGACATATCTATAAACTATGTTGTAATTATTTTTGTATATGTTTAAGCTGTCCTGTCACAACCTATTGGCATCTCCATATAAATGATTGTCCATATCCTTGTAGCTTTGGATTTATGTATTGTGAATGAAACCTCTTCATACATTGCTGATATTGTTCAGATCATTTGACACACAGGGAGTAATGCACATATAGCCATAACTGAAATAAAATTCCATATCTTGATATGGATATCATCATCCAATATTCACTGACAGGCTAATGAGTTTTGACAAGTGCACGTAAGTGGTAATAGAACTTCATCAGAGTAACAGTAATTTAACCCATTTTGGTTGCTAAGGCAAAATGTTCTTGAAAATGATGAATCTTCAAAAAATAAAATGTCAGGCTATGGCAATAAGCTAAAGTGAGTGACGTGAGATAAAAGTTATACATAATATCTACCCTCCTAGGCCCAAGCCTGCCTTGTAGCACTGTCAGCACATTATGAGTCCAAGAGTGAATACTTTCCCTTCCAGTCCATTGCTGTAGTGGACTGCAGAGACTGGGCAAGAAGTTTATGCTATTCCTCAAATGAGACACAATGCCACACCCAACACCCTCTCTGAGTTTCCTGATTGAAGGGACATGAATTCTCCCTCCCGGGGCTCAGTCTCTACTTATTGATGATGTTATCACTTGTCAGCTCTGGCTATAATAAGCTGCCTTATTGACTCTTCTTCCTTGTCACTCCTGAAGCTAGCTGCTTGTCACGGGGGCCACTGTTTTGCATGTGTCTGCCTTTGCTTTTATTGCCTTATTGATAGTTCCATCCATCTTCTTCAAGGACGTGACGGGCTGGCATTTGACTCTCCCATCTTCCTGAGATTTTACAGCCCACAGTGTGGCTTCTGGGAGTCCCTGGGGTTTTGCCTAAATAAGCAGAATGCAGACAATCACTCCCTATCATAGGAAGGGATGTCACAAATGCAATATTGATAAATATGGATATGCTGACATATCTTGGCCTGGAAGTATCAAGGTGCAAGTTGGAATTGATATTTGACCTAGAGAGTGACAAAGAGCCTCTGACTATTTCTGTAGATGCTCCTCAAGGGAGCGTGCTGACTGCTGCACTAACATAGTAATGCTTTTCCCAGGTATTTAAACAGAGACAAATAACTACAGGGGCTTGAACTGATTTCTTTCCACTTTGTACAGCATGAAAATCATGTCAGAGAAGCTCTGACAACAAAAATTCTTTGGGACTGACAAGAACACCAAAAAAAAAAAAAAAAAAAAAAAAAAAAAAAAAAAAAAAAAACCTAATTCTTGAAACTAAACTCATTTAAATTTTGAAGATTAAAATAAGAGTCTCATTATTTTTATTATTATTTTTTAAGTAAATTTTCATACCTTTGTTGTGTAGGAAAATCTTTTGAGTTTTAAACTAGGGTGTTTGATTTGGAACTGTCCAAATGATGATTCAGCATGATGCAATGGGAGTTTTATGGGACTGGAAAACATGGGTTATATAGTGGGAAAGCTTTTCAAGTGTACATGTTTTTAGACATGGTTAAACATGCATTTCTATCCTAAATTTTTATGAGATCTTTTGCTTAAAAATCATGTGGGTAACATATGTGCAATATAAACAAAAGAGTTATGTCAGCTGAAACCTGAAGTATGGAGAAAAGTGTTTATTCATCCTAAGAGGGTCATTTCAAATGTTTTACTTAGTTTTATTTATTTATTTGAGAAAGAGAGAGAGGAAGAGAAAGGCAGATTGAGAGATTGAGAGAGAGAGAGAGAGAGAGGGAGAGAGAGAGAAGGGCTGTACCAAGGATTCCAACCTCTGCAAAGGAACTCCAGATGCATGTGCCACCTTGTTCATCTGGCTTATGTGGGTACTGGGGAATCGATCCCTAGTCCTTAGGCTTCACAGGCAAGCACATTAACTGCTAAGCCATCTCAACAGCCCTAAGTTGGTCATTTTAGAAATCTGATGTCCTCTATAAATGAGCACACAATGGAATGCTTAAAACATAGTCTTTTCTGTGGAAGAAACAACATAGGTCCTGAGGAGGGTATTTGTGGAAATGTTTACAAATTAGAAGCTCCCACTGAATACAAGACAGCTTTTGTATGATTACTACACTGTATTACATTTAAATTCTTATGGCCAGTTTTACTAAATTACCTGTAGGTAAGTTTCAGTCTCTTGGGCCTAGATTAAGAAACTGAGCTAATTTAAGAATAATGAAATTGACAAAATTTGTTAAATCTAGAAAATATGTTAAGCTAGGACTTCACCCTATTCTCTCATTCCAAAAAACAAGTGCTCCATGGCTTTAGGTATATTCTGTACATTTTTTTTTTAATTTTTAAATTTTGGTGATAAAACAATAAAATCTAGATATGTTTGGCAGATTGTGTTATAGCTGGTAAGAGTAATGTATACATTTTTTTGGACTACTTTATAGTTTAGAAATAATACAAATAAAATATAATTATGAGAAACTATAAAATATCAGCAAAGTGCCAATGAGATGGCTCAGTAGCTAGCGGCACTTTCTTACAAAGCCTGCCTACCTGGGTTCAATTCCTGAGTACCCACATAAAAGCTAGACCCACAAAGTGGTGAATGTGTCTGGAGTTTGCAGCAATAAGAGGCCCTGGTGGAGCCAATTCTCATTCTCTCTCAATAAATAAATAAATAAATAAATAAATATTTTAAAAGGTAAAAAAAAAATCACTGGACATTTTTATTTTATTTTAATTTAAAACATGACAACTTTATTTTCAACTCATTACTCCATGATTTTATGAAAACAACTATAATTGAGTCTCTCTCCATCACAGGTTTATATCAGCCTGTTATTATTTTAATAATATGAGATTTATATTCCTCACTCATTTTTTCCTATTTATGGAACAAACACTTATGATTCATTTGACATTTTTGTTTTCTCTTTTAAGAAGCAAAATAGGGGAAAATTTTTAAAAGCTTAATTCAAAGAATGAAAGCACAGCAGGGGAAGTCCATAACATTCACACAATCATACCTGAGCACTCTATACTCAACCAGTCCTAAAGTCAAAATTGTGTGCTATCTTTCTAAATCCCCAAGGTGATGGTACTAGGAAGTGGTACCTTCTGGAAGGGGATTGATTTTTTTTTTTTTTTTTTTTGGTTGTTTTGATTTTTTGAGGTAGGATCTCACTCTAGCCCAGGCTGACCTGAAATTCACTATGTAGTCTCAGGGTGTCCTTGAACTCATGTAGATCCTCCTACCTCTGCCTCCCAAGTGCTGGGAATAAAGGCATGCACCACCATGCCCAACTCGAGGGGATTGATTTTTGAGGGTGGTGCTTTCACAAGTGGGAGTAGCACCCCCATAAGATAGGCCCAAGGAAGATCAGACCATTCAAGGGCCCAGGGAGAGGCACTGTCCAAGGGGAAGTAGGTTTTTTTTCCAGGTGCTCTATCTGTTGGCTGCTCTACCAGGGTCTTTCTAGTCCTCAGAACTCTGAGAAGTAAGTCTCTTCTGCTTATGAGTCAACAATATAGAGTACTTATGTTGCTGAGAAACAATCAGCCCCAGAAGCAAGAGGGTGTCTGGATCATTTGACAGGACAAAATAATGGAAAAAGAAATTAGTCTGCTTAATCTGCACCATATTAAAAGCAAATGAGTTCGACCTAAAAAAAAATGAAAGACGTGTTCTGCCAGACCATGTTTTAAGCTGTAGGCACAATAATTATTTGTGCAGCAAAAATCAACAGAGAACCCCAAAAAACCGTGCACTCTCTAATTGTCTTGATAACAGGGCAGAGAGAGGTCAGGTTGAAAGTAACTAGGAGACATCCTGTTGCCAACAGCACATTCTCATTTGACAAAATGAAAAACAGAGTTAATATTATTCATCAGTTACATAAAACTATAATTTTATCTGAAACTAGCATCATTGTTTGAAAAGGAGTTTAGCAATTAATTTCCTTTACTTTTACATTTATACAATTCTTTTTTATATTATTTTAAAAAGTAATGGGAGGGGTGAAACTATGGCTCAGTGATTAAAGGTGCTTGTTTACAAAGCCTGATGTCCTGAGTTTGATTCCCCAATACCCATGTAAAGACAGATGCACAAAGGAATACATGCATTTTTTTTTTCGTTTGTTTGCACTGGCAGGAGGCCCTGGCACACTAAACCATCCTCATGTGTGTGTGTGTTTATGTCTCAAGTAAATACATAAAAATATAAAAAAGAAAGGTAATGGATGAACCTGGGAATGATAATTCATGTATTTAATCTCAGTACTTGGGGGACTGAGATAGAAGAATCTCTGTGAGTTTGAGGACAGCCTGGACAGAGTGCATTCCAGGACTGCCTATGGTAGAGTGAGATCCTGGCTCAAAAATAAAGAAAACATCCAGGCGTGGTGGCGCACGCCTTTAATCACAGCCCTCGGGAGGCAGAGGTAGGAGGATCGCCGTGAGTTCAAGGCCACCCTGAGACTCCATAGTGAATCCTAGGTCAGCCTGGGCTAGAGTGAAACCCTGCCTCAAAAAAACCAATAAATAAATAAATAAATAAAAAGAAAAGAAATGAAATGAAGAAAAAAGAAATGGCATGGCTGGAAGCTGGAAGAGAGTCAGTCCCCAGACAGTCAGCACATCTAGTGCCAGAAGGCGCTACATGGGCGACTGGGGGAAAATGACCAATATCTGTCCTGGCAACTCATGGTCTAACCTACTTTGCAGCAAATAACCTGTTGTGATGCTCACACAAGTGCAATAGTAGCGCACAGCCATGGTGGGAAACCAACTGCTCTTGATTTGGCTAAGTGATAGGCTCAGTGGAACAGGACCCATAGCTGGAGCTGGGAAACAAGTCAGAACCATATCCAAAAATGAGCCCGCTCTCCATTATCAAGCTATCACCAGTTGTGGGCTACAAGAGGGCCTACACCTATTAAATTATCCCATTTATTTGGTGTTAACTTTACTCTCCATTGGAGAATCTGCTTCTCTTTTTCAGATAGATGCAGATCCTAAGGAGAGAACCACCCCATCATACCTCAAAAGGGCCCCAGCTGAAATGAAGAGTAATTGGGGAAACAAGCAAGGGTACTATTTTCTTGGTGAACCAGGTACCAGCACAAGGGTGAATGAGATTGACACAGAGAACAATCAACTCCTACCAAATCAGATATACAGAGATACAGAGGCTCCCAACACCTCATCACTGAAGCAGACCTAAAATGAACCTAACATGGCTCAAGGAAATTTTGCAGAAGAGGGAGCAGAAAGAATGTCAGAGCCACATGTTAGGTTAAGATACAGAGACATTTCTTCCTACCCAGGGGGAGGGAAGGGGAAAGGGAAGAGGCTAACAATGGTACCAATTTGAATGTATTCACTGACTACAAAACTAATTAGTAAAAAAGGAAATGAAATAATAGATGTACCTACTATAAAAGGCAGTGTTTTCTACAAATCCAACAAATACGTATTCTATTTGTTGAGTGCCTGCTGTATTTAAGTTTGTGTACTTGGCTATGGAATACTAAAAGTAAAAGCTCAGGTTCAAGATTGTTTTACATAATGTTTTTCTTTTTTCTTGTTTTTATTTAATGTCTATGCTAAGTAGTTCATCACAACTTAGAGATCTGTTTTAAAGGCAAGATGAAAATAAATCTCCCACATTTATTAACGTAAAGAGAGATCATGCACACAGATGGTTCTTAATGCTAAGTAGACCTCTTGAAAATAAAATTAAACCACTTCACAGAAATTTTATATATTGGAAGTAATGTAGCATTTTTTTTTTCTTTAGATGATATTCTTCCTCTTCAAAAAGCCTACCTTCATTTCCAAACACTTACAGACCTTAAGAGTTGAGTCTAAAAGTTGATTTGAAAAACTATATTTGACTTGTGGGAAATTGATTAATGAATTAATGGAAAGAGAGCATCACCGTTGCTATTTGGTGATGAAATACTTTAAGCCAAGTTGTTTCCCTTTTTGTCAATCATGGTCAGAAACAAATGACACAATATCATATTTTCTTCTGCATCCATAAGCTCAGAGTAAGAAAGGGCTATCAGTGCTGAGAATTCACTTTGAATTCACTGAGAATTCCCTCGCTCCCTCCTAGTTTTTGAGAACACAGTTTCCATATACAGCACTGCCTTCTCAATGGCCCCTTGTGAGTTGTTCTGACAAAGATTTGCTCATACATTAATTTTTTATTAAGCAGAAACTTTGTATAGATATATCAAGTTTTAGTGCCATCATTTCCCTCCTCCCTGCCTCCATTTCACTGAAGGCCCTCCTCAGTGGGATTTCTGGGGTTCACCATGGGGTTGTGAGTTAAGAGTTGTGAGAGCAGCAGTCAGCCACTGTGTGTTGGGTGGGTGGGGGCAACAATGCCACAGAACAAGCACAGAAGATTCTACTTCTAAAAAACAAAACAACAACAATTTTTTTTTAAAAAAAGCATTGATCAAACACACTACCAGAAAGATGGAATACTCTTTCCATGCACTTAGAGAAGCATTATTAATCTACTATAAAATTAAGAGACATAAAAGGCTGTAACAAAAATATATGAATAAGAGTCTTATAAAGGTATATATTGCTGATAATTACAATAGTGTGTTGACATCATGTTTCTAGATGATTACTGTTTTCAATAACCTCATTTAAAACAGTTGCTTGCTTTTGTGTCTATATATTCAGTCTTACATCATTTTAAAGGTTCTATTTCTATTCAGAAATCTCTAGCTATACCTGAGAATTAGGAAACACTTGTGTAGTAGACAGCTTCAGGTTCGCTGAGATGAACTTCCAGACCAGGCACAGCTATGGAGGAAGGGGTTTATTGAAGTTTACAGATCCAGGGGAAGTTCCATAATGGCAGAAGAAGCTGGCCTGCCTTCACAGGCCCAAGCAGAGAGAGAGAAGTATAAGTCTAAAGCCTAAAGCCAAAAGCCACAGCACACTTCAGGAACTCCAGCTAGGCACACTTTGCATATCTTTAGATTGAAATCTGAAACCCACCACCACACCTTAAGATCCACACAATGGCACTGACTCCAGCCAGGTGGCTGCAGATGCAAACTACAAACAAACAACTGAATATATTGGGGACCATCTATTCTACTTAAACCACCACATTCTGCCCCGGCCCCCAATAGATTTATAACCATCACACTTTGTAAATTGTACTCAGTTCAATTTCAAAGGTCCCCACAGTTTTTTAGTCAATTTAAGATATGAAGACCTGTAAAATTAAACAAGTTAAACATTTCTAACATATAAAGGAACAGAGTAAACATTTTTAACTGGTATAAGGCATAGCAAGGAGAGACTAAAACAATGTAAACTCAACCACCATCAAACAAGCATCAAACTTCTTCAGTTCAAGTCTAATATAACCAGAGACTAAGAGTCTCCAGATTTTCAATTCCACCCCTCCAGCTGGGCAGAGTAGCCCGGGAACACTTCCATCTCAGGCCAACAGTGCACTCTATGGTAGTACTTGCACAGTCCTGGTATATACAAAACATCTTGAGGTCTTCGTGCAAACCACAGTCCATCTTCCAAAGGCTCTTTCAGCCTATCAGGGCATCATGCCCTGCCTCATGCTGCATCTCAGCAGCAGCTCCTGGAACCATGTGTAATTCATGACCACTCCTCACATTTTCCAAAGGCTCTTTCAGCCTACCAGGGCATCAGGCCCTACCTCATGCAGCATCTCAGCAGCAGCTCCTGGAAGCATGTGTAATTCATGGCCACTCCATGCATTTTTTATGCTTCTGAAACCAATACCAGTTGTTCAGGACACAGCCATATTCTTTTTTTTTTTTCTTTATTAGTTAGTTTTGTATTCAGCAAATACAGTCAGTTTGGTATCATTATTAGGCTCATCCGTGACCTACCCCCTCCCCTTGGCCCCTCCTTGTTGAGGTATGCGGGTCATGCATTGTGGAGTTAGCCCACAGTTATAAATTCAGGTATGAAACGAATCATAGCCTCAAAAAGCAGGTTCCTTCTCCAGTCAACTCTTTCCAAAAGTGCTTGCATTTCTATGATAGTCTTTCCTCAGGCATCCTTTCTATGGTAAAGCAATTGGACCATCTTCCTTTAAGATTGCAAATGTGTTTGACAATAGCAGATTCAGTAACCTAACACCAGTCTCAGTGCCGGGAATTTTAACTTGCTTGAGGTTTTCCAGCTTAAAATCTTAAATCTCTCAGTCCAGTATCTCTAGCCAAGCACATCAGTCCATTACAAATTTAACCTTGATCAAACTCTCTGGGCCTGGGCAACAGGACACAGCCAGCCCTTGTGCCAGTAGCCCAGTTCCAACAAAGTCCTCTGCAGTCTTTCCTTCCCCTTAGAAAGCTCATAAGCCAAGCCTCGAAGTTCAATGCTGTCTGTACTTAGCATTCTCAGACTCTCATCAGAATAGTCCATAAAACTTGGCTTACCACTCCAGAAGACACCTTCAGTTGCAAGCACCAAATCCATGCCTATTCCTCCAAAACAAAGGTTCCAAAAGATCAACATCCACATAGTCCGGTTCATCTAAGTTCAGTCCTTGGTACCAAATTATGTAGCAGACAGCTTCAGGTTCGCTGAGATGAACTTCCAGACCAGGCACAGCTATGGAGGAAGGGGTTTATTGAAGTTTACAGATCCAGGGGAAGTTCCATAATGGCAGAAGAAGCTGGCCTGCCTTCACAGGCCCAAGCAGAGAGAGAGAAGTATAAGTCTAAAGCCTAAAGCCAAAAGCCACAGCACACTTCAGGAACTCCAGCTAGGCACATTTTGCATATCTTTAGATTGAAATCTGAAACCCACCACCACACCTTAAGATCCGCACAATGGCACTGACTCCAGCCAGGTGGCTGCAGATGCAAACTACAAACAAACAACTGAATATATTGGGGGCCATCTAGTCTATTTAAACCACCACAACTTGTCTTCTTTCTCAGTCAAGTTACTACTAAACTTCATCAGTAATGTTTCTTTTACAAGCTTCCCTAAGAACTCACAGTAAACTCTATGTGAGGACTTATGAATATTTACTTACTGACTTAAATCACATTTAATTTGAGCAGTATACTAATATAAGTTTATTCTGATTTGTCACCTTGGTAATAGTATGTGCTAAGACTGACTGTGTCCCTTAAGTGTTTTTCTTTAATGATTTAGGGGAAAAACAGAAAATGTTTTATCTTAGGTTTTTGAACTTTTAAAATAATACAGCATATTCAGTCTGAAAAACTTATGTATGTTTTCAAATTGTAGAGTAGCTGGAGTGATTTTATACAAATGACCTTGTTACAACCACCTACATCCTCACATTTCTGTGTTGCTAAAAGTGCCATGTCACCTGCTATTGGTCTGTCACATTTGTTACCGTTCTCCCTGGGTTTATCTTACTTTTCTCCTATTGGGTGAAAAATTATGCAAGTAAGATTCTTTGACTTATTTTCTCATGTTCTTTGACTTTTTAATTGTTGCATTGTCCATTTCTTATCATTCAGTATTACTTTTTATAAATAAATAAATAAACTGAGTTGTTCTGAGCTCTGCCTTTCAAAGGTAGATTTCTGTTACTACTAAAATTTATTTCAGGCTTGTCCTGTGGATAATATGTACATGCCATATTATGATTTTATTTTTAGGTAGATTCCTCTATTAACCTAAATTTACCTCCTTCTGCATTGTATGTACTATGTGGAAAAAAATTCTACTTTTGAGATTATTAATATTCTCCTTATAGTTCACTAATGGAAAGTTTTATGTTTTATTTGGTTTTGGTATACATTGCATTACTTTTTTTTCTAGGAATATGTTCAGAAACATTTATTTATCCCAGATAGAGAGGATACAGACAGCCAAAGAAAGGATTCCTTCCTAATCTATTTTGGAGAATCAATGAGATTATTGGTGTTGCCTATGTGACTATTGGGGAATGAAAGTCATCTGTAACATCTAGAAGCCCCTGGGTGTCATACAGCCGCATTATGAATAATACTCACTTTGTTCACTTGTTCATGTCATATACGTTCACAGAGGAAGGGACTTCCCCATCTCTTAAGAGCAAAGGTTAATTGCCAGGTTATGTGAGTCATCATGGTTGCTGTGCTTCAAGACTGCAGTGACTATGTCCAGCCCAGGGGAAATCACTAGTAAGCCATTGTATAATACATGAATGTATGTCTACCAATGTTTGCTCCAAGATGAGAACTGATGATGTGTGTTTTCTCCAAATACCCATGTGTTCTAACAGTTAACAGAATCAATCTCCCAATTATGGAATTGACTTTCACGTTGCATTTTCATATTCATTTGGGTTTAACTATTGACTTTATCATTTGTACATTGAGAGTGCATCATTTCAGTCATTAAAATTAGGATTTTCATTAATTTTTAAATATCTATTTCCTATGCCTGTGCTACTGCAAAGCTTTATATGCATTTTCTTGACAGGAACACCTGCCTGTATATTTTTTGACATCACCTTTAAGCTCAGTTTGAGTTTATAGTTCTATTTTGGTCATGTTATTTATTTATTTATTTATCTATTTATTTAAATATTCTTATTTATTTGCAAGCAAGCAAGAGAGAGAGAGAGAGAGAGAGAGAGAGAATGGAGAATAGGTGTGCTCTGGCTACTTTCCACTGAAAACAAACTCCAGACACATGCAACTCTGTTCATCTGGTTCTTACATTGGGTACTGGGGAATCAAACACAGGCCATCAGGCTTTGGAAACAAGTGCCTTTACCACTGAGCCATCTCTCCAGCCCATAGTTTGGTCATTATAAAGGTATCTTGTGAATTTTATGGATTTATGGCACACACATGCTGTCGAAGTTATTTTTTTTATTTCTGTTAAAACACTGGGTGTCTATTATCTACTGGAGTTTCCTTTTGTCCTTTATGCTTTCTTCCCAGGGATTTCTATTACTTCGTAATTTCACTTGCATTTTATGCCAAAGATTCCAACAGAAATGTAGTTTTATCACTTTGTCTCTTCATTCTGCTTCATTATTAACTATGTAAAACTATTTTTCTTCATGTGGTTTACCAAGCCAGTTCTTAGAAAAAAAATATATATATAAGATTTTTTATCTTTTATTGTTATCATTACCAACATATTTCATATGGATACATCATGTGTTGGTACCCTCTTTTCCTTTGTCCTTGCCCTTATTACGTTGGGGATGCTCTTCAGTGGGGTTGCAGGTATTCCCTATGGGATTATCGGTTATGCATTGTAGGAGCAGCAGTCAGTTATTTTTGAGGGGAAGGGAATGCCTCTGGGCATGGTATTTCAACCTGTGGCTCTTACATTCTTCCCACCTCCTCTTCCACAAAATTCCCAGAGCTGTGGTGGATGAGTTTTAAGTCTACTTCAGTGATGAGCTCTTAGGAGCCTCTGGATCTCTGCTTTGGCAGGTGGTGAGTGTCTTCAGGGTCTTTCTCTTACACCCTGCCACTGATTATCAAGTTCACCATGGTAGCAGCATTCTTGCTTATCTCCCAAGTTCCTCTGCAGTTTCAGCTGTGACTTGTCTGAAGTACAAGGGGTATTGTATGTCCTCAGGTCTCGCTGCCTTCTGAAAGAGAAGAACAGGTTCTCCAATGGAGAGTGAAATCAGTATAGTTTAAATAGGATAAGCATTATCAATTTAGGGAGCATTTGATGTCTGTAACCCCTCTTTTGCCACAAGAGAGCACAGTCTTTGTCTCCATTGGATTCTGACTGGGTTCCCAATTCCAGATATGGGATCTTTTACACTACGTGGATCTCTTGGCCAATCAGGAAGCTATTAGTTACTCACCAAGGCTGTGAGCCACTACTGCATTTGTGTGTGCAACCTGTCAGGGTGTTTGTCTCTTGAGTAGCTTAGACCTCTGATAGTTTAGACCATTGTTGGTCACTTTCCCCAGTAGCATTTTCTAGCATTAGAGGTAAAAACTGTCTGGAGACTGACTTTCTTCTGGATTCTAGCAAGGCCTCTTCATGCTCTGCATTGGCAGCATGAGAGGTCTTCAGCATTAGGGTCTTACCTTTTGCCTCAGGAGGGTAACCAAGTGCTTTGACAGTAAGATGTCTTGATTTGGGGACCTTGTATTTCTCTCCAATCAACCGCTCACTGTGAGTAGCAACCAATTTCTGGTACTGGAAGTTAAAGGCCAGAGACAAAATATTTTCTTTTAAGCTTAGGCTTTATCCCCCTTACTCTATTGGATGGTTACAATTTTTAGTCTATCTCCAAGGATAAACTTTCTACAGTACTAGTTATTTTGGATTCATTTTTATGTTTGTTCCCCCCTTTCCCTCCCCTCATACCCCTCCATCCCTATGGTCTGGGTCTTGAGTTGCCTATCAGGTATTTCAGCAACATGAAGACAGACTTAGGACAGATGATACTCAGTGAACTCACACAATCACAGAAAGACAAATGCCACATGGTCTCACTTATCTGTGGTGCCTAACAATTATATATATTATGATTAGCATTTGTTTCTACTGGCTATGTGAATCAATCACATGCTTTTCAAAAAATATTTACATTTTCACCAAACTTTACATTTCGACCCACCACTGTTCTATTGCTAACTATGTTCACATACACTTCAGGATAATATTAAATAATGATGGCATGAACACACAGTTCTTTTTTCAGGCTTCCTCTGAAATCTCAGAGCATTTCTCCCATTGCATATTTTACTTTGTTTGAAGTGATCTACATATACCTTTTAGAACTATATCAATAAAGAGATGGATGTTTAGATAAAGTGAGGAAGTATTTTTAAAGAAATACATATTTTTGTAAATTAATACAAATATACAAGCATTTATCATATTTAATATAATCTAAGCATATACATTGTATGAGCATATGTTAGGACATTTAAAGGGTCATATTAAGAAAATAAGCATGCACCTATTTAGATCTTTTTATTTTTTGTTTACTTTCTCTTGTCAGTATTTCCTAACTTCCCTGCATTGTGACTGAAAAATTCTTTACTTCTGGAATTTATTAAATATTCATGACTAATTGTGGTTACTATTCATTTCAAGCTTTCTGCTCATGGGAGGAAAGTTCAAACATTAAGCATGTTGATCTAAGATAAAGATCTGACTGCAGAAAACAGATCTTTGATAAAAGTATTGCAACAACATTTTTTTGGGAAAACGTCCACCAGCTACTTCTTTAAACCAGCTGTAGCCAATTGTGCATGAGAGAGAAAGCATCTCAACTCTCACTGAGCAGTTACAAGCTGTCATTTGGAGAACATCAAATTCACAACTGCACAAAGACCTTCCTAGAAGTGAAGGTCATCATCTGTCTAGAGATGTGACTTGACTTTGAGTCCCAGATTTGTGAGGTTTTTTTTTTTCTCTCTCTCTCTTTTTTTTCCATTTAAGAACCTGCACTTCTCTCCTCAAGCATGACACTTCAGGGCAGAGCTTGATTTCCCAAGATCAGAAAATATTTATTGTCCCCTTGTCATTCTGTCATCTGTGTTTCATTACTTTGTCTCTGTTTGAGGAGAAAGAAATAAGCAAGAGCCATATGATCACACCTAAGAGTGTGATACTTTCTTTTCTCATTTATCTAAATGCAATGGCCTCCGCGTGTCTCCTCACATGTTTAATCTTAACTAAATCTTTGACATCATCTCTCCTGCTTCTCTGTCCCACAGTAAATGGCATTCCCAAACCAACAGTGATACATAACATACTGAATATGGCCCAACTAAAATTTGAAATGCTTTCAATATAGCTTTTATATAAATTTACACACAGACATTCCTTCGTAACATTTACTTGGAAGCATACCCATAACACACTATAGTTTCCCGTTCTGATGGCTGCAAGAATACTCACATAGTCTAGGAAAAATAGACCTGGACATTAATGACTGAAGGACACTTCAGCACTGATGATGTTAGTGAAAACTAAGATGGATCTCAAGTTCAGTTCTCTGATATTCTCCTAGGATGGAACCTTTCCTACTTCAGGGAAAAATGATTAGACAAAGGGTTACCATGTATGGCTTAGAATGGAGACAGAGTGGGCAGGGGAAAGACAGAAAGGAGAGAAAGAAAAAGAGGAAAGAAGGGATAGAATTCAACAGTGTATAATCTATGAAAATCGCAAAGGGTAGAGATAATTTGTTTTCCAAATTCAAAACAAGCCTGACTTCACATTCTGTTTGCATGAATCTCATTTCCCTGCCTCCTCAGATGCCCTGACCTTCTTCTCCTATGCACACTCTACATGAGAAATGACTGTATTTTATAAACTATAAAACAGTGATGACCTAAAAACTGTCTTTTCTCATCCAAACAAGATATTCCTATGACTTACATAAATCATAGAGTTTTAATATTTCTCATGTGACTTTTTGCCATCTTTCCCATGATAATGAAACAAGATGATCTCTCTTGGAAATTGCTCCCAGTGAGAACACAACCATTAAATGGCCCCATCAATGATAATAATTAAACTTTTATTATCATAGTTTTAGCCCTGTCAGATGAGGCACCCATTACAGTGGTCATATGAGATGTTTGAGAGAAATAATACAGTGAAGAGACAAGTGTTAAAGCTAATGAGCCAATCAAGTAGGCAGAGAGCCGCCAAGTCCAAAGATTGTGCAAAAGTCTAGGATAGTCTAGGGTATACTACGATTTTATTTACATCAATTCTCATAACAAATGTGTGCGTCTTTGGCTTATTCAAACTAGTTTAATTCCCTGTTTATGTCATTTGTGTATGTCCAGCTTAATACAGACACTACCTATTCAGTGTCAGAATTTGAGCCCATGGACCAAGGGCACAGTCTCACAAGATGCCCTTCTTCAGAGGTTAATAGCAATCTGGGATTCTTCTACTCTTGATCAAATAGTGATGAGTCCCAGGAGCCCAACTCAGGTTTGATCATTTGCTACAAAAGCTTGACAAATGCAGAAAAATTTTTGCTAATAGAATAGAGTAGAAACCTCAATGATAGAGATGAAGCATCCCACATGAGTATCTAAAGAAACTCCCATCTTCATAAAAGGAGGGCCAATTCCCTTCTCAGCTTTAACAAAATATTTGATAAATCATTTCTTCTGGTAATAAATCTTGGTTCTCTGTTTACCACATTTGTCACAGCACAGAATCATGAGTTTTGACACAGATTTCCCCATCTTTCTTTATGCCTTGCTCTGTGAAACACTATTTCTTCCTTTCCATTCTCTTTCTTTCAAACTTTCACTACCTTCAGGAAGCTGCCTATAGCTGTCTTTTATAAAGTTGTTTTAAAAATGATTCATTTACACTGTTGGGGGCCATGCTGGGGTCTCTTGCCACTGCAGACAAACACCAGACCTTTGTACTACTTTTTGCATCTGGCTTTAGGTAAGAGAATGGAGAACTGAAACTGGACCAACAGGCTTTGCAAACAAGTGTTTCTAACTGCTGAGCCATCTCTCCAGCTCATCTTTTCAGTCACTTTAACCACATAGACTAATAGTAGAAAAGCATAAGATTGTTATCATGAAAACTGTTTTCATTTCTGGAGGCCTGGTCTAATAGCTCACTAGTCAGTCTTCTAGAATTCCTACTAAAGACCGGCATGTGAGTGACATTTCAGATCGTTTCTTACATTCTGTGAAAATTAAGAAAGAAAATTCAAATCAAATGAGAAAAACAATGAGAGGGGACAGTGCCTTCAAATTCTGCTCCAGTAAGGATGGCTAAGGTTAAATTGTGGTGTCTCTAACTTGTTATCAGCAGTGTATTCCAAGGCAAAAATTGTGGCCAAGGATCCATTCTGTTGGACTGACATTTTGCTGACCAGCATATCTGAAAGATACGCTTTTCAATTCTGTAGCATGAAGAATGGCACGTGGATTTCCTCTGCTCGCTTAGTCACATCTTTGAAAGCTTCCCAAATTTCATCCCCAACTCTAACCACAGCCATTTTGGTCTAGGCATCCTCATTTTAGATCATTCCTAAGGTCACTGGGCTAATTACTGCATAGTCCAAGCTGTTTAGTCAAAATTTTCTGTAACCAAATTTTTGCCAAATGCACATAGAGTCTTACTCATTTATCCCCTTCATATTACTTCCTTCCCCTCATGAAGATAGCATAATTAATTCTAAACAAAAAAATATATGTATGTAGCTTGAGCAAACTATTCATGGGTTTGAATAAGGCTAAATGGATTTTTTGGAAAAATCACTTATTTTAATGAGTTCTTACTTAGCTCCTAATAAGTGTTATAAAGAAAGAAGTGCCCCACTTTAAGCTGATGCTTAAAAGTTATGCTCTCTTAACAACCCACACGCAATTTTTCTAATCTGCATAATATTTCATTATTATAATTCATATTCCTCATAGAAATAGACTACCTGTCTCAAACTATGGTTCAAGAAAGGATAAAACAGATTCATGAGGCATGTAAAACTGCCTGCGATACTATAATATAACAAGATATTATGCGTGTGATGATAAAATATTGAATTTTCTTCTCCAGTGCTTGAGATATTGCTTCTCAACACTTGAAAACTTGGAATACACCAATGACAGTACTGTTTGGTTTTACTTTCTAGTGGCCAATTATTTCCTAATGAGGAGATATGTCCCTGTAACTATATGACACATAGTGGATTCAGAGTGGAGTATATGACTATCATAGAGATATAGACAGTGAAGTAAAACCTACAGAAGTTATTAGAGAACATGCCAAAACAAGGTTCCTGAACAGTAACTGAGAAGTTCACATTTTTAATCTCCTTAAACAGTATTGCCAATGTCAGCAATATCCAGGAGTGATAACATGGATAATCCCTTACTATGTAGCCCCAAAATTTCAAATGGCTTGAAAAACACAGCTAGTTTTTTACAGACAAACAGATTTTTCAGAGAGCTAACAAAGTTCATGTTTGGGGATCTTCAACTGTATAGGTCTATTCTTCAAATATATACCAAAATTTTAATTCACAACTCTTCATTTTTCATAAAGCATAAATGAAAAGTAGGGGTTGACATATTTTGAGAAATAAAAATATGCAATAAATGAAAATCCAAGTTGTTTAATTAAATTTGAATTTTAAATAAATAGCACATATTTTAGTGGAATTCTATACAGTAGTAAGAAAAAATGACACAATGAAATTTGAGGAAAAATGGTTGAACCTGGAACAGATCATTCTCAGTGAACTTACCCAATCACAGAAAAAAAATCGCCACATAGTCTCACTCATCTACAGCACCTAACCTGAATCTACCGAAGATACCTTACATACCCAGCAAGCATCTCCTAGACTAGACACTAGGATGGAAGGGGAGGGAGGGGAGGGCATCAAAGGGGTGGGAAACACAAATCTAGACCCAAATGGCAATGGTACCACAATCTTCTACTTACTAAAAGACAGACCAAATGGCTGATCCTTCACCAGGACCTTACAGGGAACACCTGAACCACAAGACACTGGAGAGGGTAAGATTAAGACAAACCTTAATCTCCTACATCTTCCCTCCCTCACTTCCCCTCTCCCTGTCTCTCTCTCTCTTATCTCTAACTCTTGTATATTAGTTATCTTTTTCCTCATTTTCTTAGTGGGCACTGACCTGTAACTCCCAGATCCAGCATGGGGCTATCATCCACAATATTTTAGAATAATTGATTTTCATGAAATATTAACTACACAATATTTCGGAATTTCTAATTGTGAAAAATTATGAGTTGTTGGTATAATGTACAGGCAATAAACCAAAAATAGAATATATATGTACATATATACATATATATGTACTCACACACACACACACATATATAAATATATATATATATACATATATAAATATATATATATATATATAGAGAGAGAGAGAGAGAGAGAGATTTATTGTTATTGATAGAAACAAGATAATTAAGGTTTCTGTGTAATAAAATTTAATAAAAGAGAGAAAGAGGGGCAGGGCCATAATGAAGAGGAGAAGAGCAATAATAAAGGAAGAAATATGGAGGGAATATGAAAAGAAGGCTTTTTCAAGTTTCACCATTTTTATAAGTTTTCGATGTACAGAAAATAAAGAAGATAGAAGATCCTCATATTCTTCATACTTATTTTCTCGTAGAAAAGCTATCACGGCTGAAGAGTGTTCGAGAAGAATTTAAAAGTACTTTTTGTAATCTCTTAGATTTGCTGATGTCTGACGATTGCCATGCAGACACAGTGAAAACTGACACCACCAGAAGGAAGGATTTTCTGAAATCCAGTAATTCCTTGTATGATTTGAGACAACCAGAGGAGCTGGTTTTTCAGTCCAAATTGACACATCTTTGAGCTGATTATTATAGTAAGACTCCAGAACTGTCATTATTTTTCTGCTGCATTTTTTCCCTCTAAAATTATATAAATGGTAGATTAACAGTGTTTCTTTTTCTTCTGATCAACTTGTCATTTTGTGGTTTGCTATGTTTTGGATAAGTGTCTCCCATTGGCCAATGTATTAAAGGGATGGACACCTGGACAATGTCACTGGGAGGTGGTGGAACCTTTAAGCAGTGAAGAAATATATTATAGGACATTCCCTACAAGAAAATGATAGGCCCTTGGCCACTGCTTTTCTTTTTGGCTTGCTGGGCTAGTGGTGTGAGCAGTTTTACTCTGTGAGGATTCATGTCATGATCTACTTTATCAGAGCCAATGTCATACATTTCCCTTCCACTGACATGAACTTGGTCTAAAATCTACTAAACATAAGTCAAAATAAAAATTTCTCTGCTTTAGTCAGTTAGCAGAGGCATTTTGTTTTAACCAAGCTGAGTTAACTAATACAGCCTTAAAGTCCATTGATGGTAGGGTACCGGGCTATCACTCCATTTACATGTCTCCTCAACTGCATAGGTTAAGCACAAACAGGGCCTGCTGTGTGCCTTGCTGCCTATATAAACCCTTATGCTAGTGAGCGCCTCATTTAATATAAATTATATCTTCCTTTTAAAAAAATCATGTAAGTCTAACTAGCAGAGTTTTTTGTTTCCTTTCCCAAGAGGCACATGCAGCAATGCCACAGTAATTTCATCTTGATTAGTATAATAACAAAAGGAAACTTTGGTGAATGAGAATGAGTTTTATTTTTAAAAGAGATGAAAAAGTTGATAGCTAACTCTGTGCTTTTAATTCCTTTGGTTGCATCCTGGTCTCACTGTAAGACCAGACAATGAAAGAGAGGTAGCTGGCAATAATGAATCCAATTATCATGTTATTAAGACCTTACTGGTGGAGCAGGGAGGGGTAAAGCTACTAAGAAAACAAAGCTCAAATTAATTCCAACTTACAGCTTTCATAGCATGTGATAAATCTTTCTGGGACACAGTGGCAAGAGATAGTGAGCTAGGGAATCCTTTCATTTTTGTTTTGTAATTAGGGAAGTCATATAGGACTGTAATTAAGAGCTTTAATAATATAATTAATGCAGTTTCAGTGTATCTCTTCCCGGGTATTTATTATCTTGGAGTTATTTGAATACATAATTATAGTATCATTCTCTGTGATTAGTGAGGGGTGATACATGTGCCAATATGAATGTGTGCAGCCAAGCTGTCTAGGTTACTAACCTAAATATTTTTCAAAATAAAAGGCATTTTTATTAAAGCTAGATCAAAGTGTTGCAAAATAGCAGTCTATTAATATATATGTTTCCTCCCCAGTCAAAAATCAAGTACATTAAAAGTCCAAGAAAAAACAATTGATAATCTTACCAGAAAAAAAATGATGACCATATGATAAAGTTATGAGGGAAAATGATGCCTCTTGAAAATAAAGAAAACAGAGGGCTGCATCAAATTGGAGGGAAATACTAATAGTACGGGATAAGTAACAAAAAAGTGGAAGACATGTTAGTGAGAAACAGAAATAAAAACAGGCAGGTGAGGGAAGTTGCTGCCTTCTCATGCCAAGATCCCGTCATAAGTCAGCTCATTTACAATACAGCTTGTGTGCTAATTGGCCCTCTATATCCCAAGATGCTCAGCTCACCACCTACGACATGAATCCTGGAGAGCAGACTCATTCTGTTCTCAACATTGTACAGTTTCCAAGGTTTCGTTGTTATTTTAAGAATGAAATCATGACTGGCACACTTCTGTGTACCTGAGCTTAGACTTTCCAGAGCCGCAGGAGTCAGTAGTAGAGAACCCTGTGAGATGGTATGCTAATGTGGCTTAGCAACTCTCTCAAGCCCTGAGCTCACCACTTACAACATGAATATATGAGAATAAGAATTGACTTCTTAAACATCACACAGTTCATCTCAGGATTGCCCTGCGCAGGCTGTGCACAACTGGACAGCTTTCTCTTAGCAGCCCCTCAGGCTCACCCCAAGCCCGTTAGAGTAATAACCTTCTTTTTGGGGAACAGCAGATGAACAAGAGTCTAATGGCACAAATATATTCCATGAAAATCTTTTCATCTACTCACATTTTCTCTATCAACTAGCATTCATCATTAGACAAGCCATATAGTTTAGCCTACACTCATGGGGCAAAGAAATATTTTACCCATATAATGGGAGTCATTGCAAAGCATCACAGCAACTGTGCTTCATAGGGAGAGTCAAAGAACTGAGGTCTTTGATGAAGCCTACCATGTAAAGAAATCAAATGTATGCATAGCAATATTGAATGTGAAGACAAAGCAGTAATATTAATTTCACAAAATGAATTCTATAATTTAGAATAAGTCTGCAAATCATTCCATAATTACAATGACTAATTATCCAACCATGAGGTAGCATAAATTGTATTTCAAGGCAGCAAATTTCTCTTGCAAGTAAGCAGATGTACAGAGAAAAATGTAAGTCCTATGAGTCAATGTCATCAATGAGTTTTGCCTTCTTGGTTCCAGTCATGCATTGATTTTAGGGTCTAGAAAGATGGCTCAATGGATAAAGTGCTTGGTTTACAACCATGAGGTCCTGAGTTTATTTCCCCAGAATCCACATAAAATCTAGGTGTGATGGTGCATACCTATTGTCCCAGTGCTAAAGATGTGTATGTAGGAGGATCCCTGTGGCTTGGTGATAACCTGTATAGCTTAATTGGTGAACTTGGGCTCAGTGAGAGACCATACCTCAGAAAATATGGCAAAACCCCACTGAGTAACATAGATATCAATACGTCAATATCTATATCTATCTATCTATCTCTCTCTCTATCTATCTATCTATCAACACACATGCCCATGAATGCAATAATAAGAGACATGTGATTTTGTTTGTATAATTTTAGGTATCTTTTTAAGGATGAGATAGGATATAAACAAATTATTAATATGAGATCTTAGAATTTAAATTGAAATTAAGTTAAAACTTTCTATAATTTTCTTACTTTTCAGATCACATAAACAAAATATGAATGGAACTTATGGCTTTTAAGTATTTAAATTAAACACTTTGGAAGTAAATTCTTTCAAGTAGTCACTAATATCACTTTATGTTTCATTTACTGAGCAAATTGATATCAAATGACTCCATTTAGGAGAGTGGAGAGATGGCTCAAGAGGGATTCCTGCATAACCATGAGGGGTCCTGAAAGCACTTTAGTTCAATTCCCCAACACCCATGCGGTGCTTACACACTTTAAAGTCAGTCCTGTGGGGAGCAGAAACTGGAGAATTGCCGGGATTTCTCACAATAGCAAGCTTCTGAACCAATAGAAGACTTTGAAGGAAATGTAAATGGGAGATGGAGGCCAGACACCTAACATTTTTCTGTGTGTAGTACTCATGCATGCATGGGTTACCACATGGGCATCACATACACATACAGGCACACATGCATGCAAAAAAAAAGCACCCACTTTTATTCACTGGTTTAGTTTCATAATCATACATCATTATTCATTGAGGAAATAGTTACAGAATCATGAACTGAACTATTAATGCATTATCAAGTTATTTGTATTTTCTTACTATAAAGATTATTCTTTTCACTTTAAGCTACCAAATACATTCTCTACCTTTTTTGTTTATAGATTTATAGGTATGATTGCTACAGGAATTGTGGATAAGTGTTTAGTTAAAATCATTTAGGTGCATGATAGAATAGTGTGTGGTTACATACCCTCTAAGAGGCTGAAACCAGCCCTGAGTGACAAGGGATACAACATCTAAGTGACATATTTCTGTTGAATCTGTAAAATCCATTCTAATGACTTTGAAGCATTGATATGGTTGGTCTAATAAAACACCTAATTTTAAGTATGGATGTATTTTCTTGCTGCCTGATCAGGAACAGAGAGATTAAGAAATAACTATGGCACATACAAGTACCTCCAATTACTTGTGTCTCTGATAAGCACATCAGCTGTTGAACCAGTGGTACCAAGGGTGGCCAAGGGGTTTCCTGAGGACGACATGGAAGCTTTTAAATTATTGAGAAACTCAATGTCTCTTCTGACATATGATTGCCTTACAATGTATGGCATATATTTAGCATCCCTGTGGAAGCAATTATCTATAAAACATCAACACATATTTATGTAGTAGACAGAACTTTCATAGGTCCCTAAAGTACATTTTAAGAGCAGTGGAAACCAAAGTTTTGGTGTAATATATTTTATCTTGCATTCAGATAAAAAATATACACTATTTCTACATTTTAAAAAGTACTTTGACATTAAAAAGTAGAAAGTATTAAGGTGGTAGAAATTAATTAAAAGTCCTAGGATGTATAAATAGTACATAGATTTGGTTCTACTGTCTGCTTTCAAAACTCTTTTATTAAATTTTAATATAATACTCATAATGGATGATGGAAACTGAAGGAATTTGCAGGTAATTCATACTAAAAACATAATTTGTTAGCCAAACTATACTATTGAAAGGTGTTATGCATCATTCACTTGATAATGATTTTAGAGTCCCTTTAAACTCTATGAATGTAGAATAAAGTGATATGTTAAAATGAGAATCAATTCAAAATAAGTAACATCTCTAAATAAGATTTCTAAATTCTTGATTATATTTAAAAAATACTTAAACTCAAAAAATAGTAAGAATGCTCTTATTCACACTCACTGCAGCTTTCTGTAAACTGGGCATTAGATTGGCATGAATGTCAGGGTATACTTTATGCAGAGCATGTTCCCTTCTCCAGATTTTTCCGTATTACAATTTGTTCAATCAACCTTCATCCTTTGATTGTTAATTTATCAAGTGTGATAAGGGAATAGGTGTTACCAACTTTTCTTCATTAAATGCCCCAATTCACCCATTTGGATTTATTAATTTAATAACACTATCACTACTTAAAGATACATTAGAATCTGCATCTATCCTAAGGAGAAAACTATCCCATCATACCTCAAAAGGGCCACAGATGAAACTAAGAATAATTGGGGAAACAAGCAAGAGGGCTGTTTTTATTTTTATTTTTATTTTATTTATTTATTTCTTTTGGTGAACCTGGTACCAGCACAACGGTGAAGGAGATAGACACAGAGAACCATCAAATCCTACCAAACCGGATATCCAGAGTCACAGAGGCTCCCAAGATCCCATCACTGAAGCAGACTAAAAATGAACCCAATAAATATTCTCTACAGACAAAGAACACAAGTGTTCATACCCTTTACTCCAATGATTCAATTTAGAATAAAATCCTAGAGGATTAATATTCTTGTCAATATTTAATCACAACAAAACTCGATCTACCTATTCTCAATGTAAATATTCACTGGAAGGATATATTGAGTTAATTGGGTAGTTAAGTGTGCTTTTATTATAGACTATGCTGTTTTTGATATGTTTTTAATTTTTTTCCAATGTTATTATCAATATTCCTATATACTATGAACATTTTAAAAAACATTTTAGAAACTGCAACATGCAAACCTTATCATTAAACAGCTACTAAGTATAATGACTTGTCTATATGTTGGAAGTTTATTAACATTTTCTCTATCATAGCTCTAGATATCAATAGAAAACTGGATTCCTATGTGTGGGTTCCTGGGTCCTTGGTCTGGCCATGGTCCCCCAACAGGTCCCAGGCAACTGTGGTGGTGAGGAGAATCACTCTCCAGAGACAGTTTCTGTGAACAGCTCTCTGTTTAGAGTCAGAGGAATGGATTTATAAGCAGTTGAGGGTGTAAAGAGGGTCCTAAGGGGACTGGATGTACAAGGTTACTTGCTGATGCCTCATTAGCATATGGGGACATACATTTCAGCACATAGGCAATGGCAGGGGGAGGGGCTGTGCAATGGTGCTGGCTGATACCATATAAGGAGTTTCCTAGGCAACAGGCCAAAGGCCACAGGGTTATGGGCAAAGCCTAAGTCTTATCTGAATGTCCAGGTATCCCATACTTGGTGAGGGAGTGGCCTTACTTCCTGCCGATCTCCGGGTCCCAGATTTTGTCTGGGGGCCCAGGCTCACTGAGACCCTCCCAAGAATTGGGGGAGGATTCTGGCTCACTACAACCCTGGAGAATGGAGGGTGGAGCTCCCCTGCCAGTCGGGTTGGAGATAGGAGGCAGTTCAGGCTGCTGGGACCTCTCCATAGCCTGGGGCCTTCCTGTCAAACAGCTTAGGTTTGCTGTAAACCAGGGCCTGCCTATGTCTGTCACCTATGTATAAATTTGAGAAACATAAATAAGGGTTTATATAACATACATCCACCATACCTTGTAGTAATCTTTCAAACATTATTTTCAAAGTTTATTTATTTTTGTTTTAATTTACATGTGTGTGTGTGTGTGTGTGTGTGTGTGTGTGTGTGAGAGAGAGAGAGAGAGAGAGAGAGAGAGAGAAAGAAAGAGAAATAGGCAGATACAGAGAGAGAATGGGTGCACTAGGACCTTTACTGCTGCAAACAAACTCCAGATACATGCGTCACCTTGTGCATATGGCTTACATGGGTCCTGGGGAAATCAAACCTAGGTCCTTTTGCTTTGCAGGCAAGTGCCTTAACCACTAAGCAATATCTCCAGCCCTAAAACATTATTTTTTAAAAGAATATAGCTAATTCTCCATTGTAAATGAAACTTAAAGAATTGGCATCTGCTCAATTGAGCATGCATCATGAGCTCAATGGTTTGCTTTGGTTTTCTATTGGCTAAGAACCTTGAATATATACTTACTATGAAAAATGTCTCAATTTCTTAGTGAAATAATTGCTTTATAGTAACTATTTGGAAGTCATAATGTGATTTTATGTTTTTTAAACAAGTTCTAGTCTCCTTGGTCAATTTTTCATGAGACACAAAAACATTATCTTTTCATTCTTTATAATTTCTGTGTACATGTTGAAAATATTTCCATTCTAGATACATACCTTTGCAAGATTTATTTGAAATCATTAAGAAGCATATTATACTATGTTCATTCAAAGAACTATTATTCCCAAAATTAACATGAAAACTTACTGAACACAATCCTAAAGATGATCCACAGCCTCTACATCAATAAACAAATTCTTTCTGATTTCACAAAAGTGAAAAAATAAAAAGGAATATTCTGAGATTACCAGGACTCTATCAGCTTTCCAGACTTTGGGGTAAATTGCATTACTTACAATTAAGCATATTTCTGTTCTTATATCGGAAACTAAAACATTAATCAACAGTCTGTAATGGTTTGCAATGAGATGGATATGAGGTGAGCTGGGTGTATTAGAATTAAAATTGGAAACATGAATACTACAGACAGAATATATCCAGGAAGTGAGTGGCGAGAAGAGATGAGTGAGTAGAAGCACCAATATACAAAAGTACCATTTACATTGTAGCATATCAGGATTCCTTATGATTTATCTAATGTTCATCTTTGTACTAAGGCTATGTTTCCCTCAAAGTCTTATCAGGTAGTACCATTGGAGAAACAGATTCATGGGCAACATCCTTAAGACTATTTGGCAGAATCAGAAACCACTTAGAGAATTAATTGTCCTACAAATATTTTATTTGAAAGGACATACTCGCTTGGAATAAAAGCATAGCAGAGGCTAATGCCGCCAATCAGACAAAAAGATTTGAGAGTCAGAACTGAGAAGCAATATAATTTATCTAGATCCTGCTTCAAGCTCTAAAGAAGATTGTAATTAATTCAAGAATTTTGAACTAAAAATTTCTCCCAAATATAATGCTGGTAAACTTGCTTTGTTTCCTACAATATGGAATCTGATGACACTGATTCTGTAGAAAATCATATTGCTACAATTAATTATTCCATCTCATCAGTAAAATATTGTTTGGACTTATGGTTCTTCCAGTGTTTAAAACTTTTTTGTGACAACCACTTTTAACCTTTTCTATATTTGTTGTATATGGAACATATCATGAAAGGAAATAATGAATGGCCTCATTAATTAGTACTTTCTTATATTGAAGGTTATATCAAGGCCAATTTTCACTGGGCTTTAAATATTTACCATTCATCTCTATTTTGAGTCCATGATTCACCCTATTTTCTATGAAGTCAATACCATTAAAACATCACCTAAACTTATTTGCTAGAAAATATTCTCCTGCATTGAAATTGGCACAATAAAAAAAATGGCATTGAGATTTTATTGAACAAAAGCTAAGAGGGTCTTCTTAAAATATTTAAATATACATAAAAATTAAATTTTGTCTTTAAACATTATTTATTGGTGTGTGTATATGAAGGAGACTTAGTTGTTTTGGACTAAGTAAAACTTTAATTTCTTAAATAATAAATAACTGGTGTTGGCCATAACAGAGAACCCTTATAATCCCAGCCCTCAGTGCGGTAGAAGCAAGAGGATTAGGAGTTCAAAGCCATTGTTGGGTCAATAACAAGTAGCCCCCCCCCCCACCACACACAATTAAATAACCAACAAACAAATCCTAGTACCTCCTTAAGCAGAACATTTGTACAATTAATCTATTTAAGATCCAAAGTTTATAAACTTAGTTTACTTCCAAATAGAATCAGGCAATCTTGTAGGCATGTACTCTTTTACGTATTTTATTGGCATTCTGCACATTAGCACACAAGGACTATTGGCAGTATATCCACAGTAATACTGCAGTTTATCTTTCTCTGTGAGCCAGGTGGTTCTCAAGTTGCAGTCTCTTGCCTTAGCCTACTGATTTGCTGGGATTATAGGCCATTACCACAAAGCCTAGGCAGCTAGCTTTCTTAACCAAATAGTATATTGTGTTAGGTTTTTTACTATCCAATTATAAAATTGTTCTTCAGAAAAGTGTTTACAAAAACTTATCTTAATCATTTTCAAGTGTGCTCTAGTGAATTAAACAGAGAATGGTATGCAAATTCCTTTCTTCTTAGACTTATGACATTCATTCTTGTGTTATACTTCCTGGTTATCTTATAATTTAGATAAGTGTGTGAAGAACCCTTTTTATTATATAAGGTATATGAAATAAAATGAATCTAACCTTGTATCTCTAAACTGTTTCATAAAATATTCTAATTTATGAATGATAACCTCATTTAAGAGTGAGCCATAAAACAAATTCTCAAGGGGTTCATTTTATGGAATTGGCAGCCTTTTATTGGATTCTTCCAATGTAGCCACCACTGTACAGGGAGATATGGTATGCGGGGCCAGATTCCAAAAGTCTCATCTTTTCAGATAGAAGATAAGTGAGGAAATATAATGCAGTGTTGTGCATGTTGTCACAGAAGTGTGCACAGGATGACAGAAAAGACAGAATCATATAAACAATCTAGTTTTAGGACTATGACAAAGAATTTCAGCATCATTTCTCATTATTTTTTCAACTTCATTTTTATTTTGAAGGAATTATGAGAAGGTCACATTAACAAATTAAATCTAGGAATGTATCAGGATAGGGGTGTGCTTGTGTACTAAGAGCTCTTACCCCAGTCTGGGAAAAGCATACCTTAGGGTAGGAAGTCCATGAGTGTCAATGCCAAAACAATGAATGCATTTTGAATGGTCTCAAGTTTACTCAGTCATTTATTTTTATTTTTATTTTTTATTAGTTTTGTACTCAGTGTATGCCGTCAAGTTGGTACCATCATTAGCTTCCTCCCTGTCCTTCCCCCCTCTGCAGGGACCCTCCTCATTTCAGAATATTGGTCATGCATTTTGTGGGGTTAGCCATCAGTTACGGGTAGGAGGCAATGTCTCTGTGTATCATGACCCAACGTGTGTCTCTGACATTCTTTATGCCCCCTCTTCTGCAAACTACCCTGAATCATTTGGGATTCATTTTAGGTCTGCTTCAGTGATGAGGTCTTGGGAGCCTCTGTGTCTCTGGATATCTGGTTTGATAGGAGTTGAGTGTTCTGTGTGTCTATCTCCTTCACCCTTGTGCTGGTACCAGGTTCACCAAAAAGCAGCACTCTGACTCATTTCCCCAATTATTCTTAGTTTCACCTGAGACACTTTTGAGGTGTGATTGGCTGGTTCTCTCCTTAGAATCTGTGTCCATCTGAAAAAGAGAAGCAAATTCTCCAACAGAGAGTGAAGTTAGCGCCAGATAAATTGGGTAGCCTTTGTTTTTTAGAGAAAATTTAATAGGTGTAGGCCCTCTTGTAGCCTGTGACTGAAGGGAGCTTGGTAATGGAGAGTGGGCTCATTTTGGACATGGTTCTGACTTGATTCCCAGCTCCAGCTTTGGGATCAGTTCCACTGAGCAGATCAGTTAGCCAAATCAAGAGCAATTGGTTTCCCACCATGGCTGTGCAGCATTGTTGCACTTTTGTGAGCATCACAATAGGTTATTTGCTGTTAAGTAGGTTAGACCATGCGTTGCTTTGACAGATATTGGGCATTTTCCCCAGTCGCTCATGTAGCACCTTCTGGCACTAGACCAGCTAACTCTCTGAGGACTGACTCTCTTCTAGCTTCCAGCCATATCACTCCATGTTCTGTACCTCAGCATATGGTGTTTTCAGGAGTAGGGTCTTAGCACTAACCTGTGGTGGGTCATCAAGTACTGTGACAGAAATCTTTCTTGAGAAACCTTGTATGTCTCTCTGATCAAGAGCTCATTGTGGATGATAGCAACATGCTGATACTGGGAGTTACAGGTAAGCAACCAGGAAAGAAGGAAGAAAAAGATAAGTAATTGTTGCAGACAGGTTCACATTGCTGATAGAAATCACCCAACGAAGAGCAGCTTCTGGGAAAAAGAGGGTTATTTTGGCTTACAGGCTCAAGGGGAAGCTCCACAATGACAGGGAAAACGATGGCATGATCAGAGGGTGGACGTCACCCCCTGGTCAACATAAGGTGGACAATAGCAACAGGAGAGTGTGCCAAACACTAGCATGGGGAAATTGGCTATAATACCCATAAGCCCACCCCCAACAATACACTCCCTCCAGGAGGCATTAATTCCCAAATCTCCATTAGCTTGGAACCTAGCATTCAGAACACCTAAGTTTATGGGGGACACCTGAATCAAACCACCACATTCTGCCCCTGGCCCCCATAAACTTATAACCATACATGATGTAAAATGCAATGCATTCATCTAACTTTAAAAGTCCCCATACAGCTGGGCATGGTGGCACATACCTTTAATCCCAGCACTTGGGATGCAGAGGTAGGAGGATCACCAAGAGTTCGAGGCCACCCTGAGACTACATAGTTAATTCCAGGTCAGCCTGGACCAGAGTGAGACCCTACCTCGAAAAGACAAAAAAAAAAAAAAAAAAAAAAGTCCCCATACTTTGTATTAATTCCAATGATGTTCATATATCCCCATAGTCCAAGACCTTTTAACTGAGCCATGATACCAAAAAATAACCCCAAAAAACCCAGAATGGCACAGAATAAACGTTCACACTGCAGAAGATGGCACTGGGCACAGCAAAGAAACATTCAGCCAATACAAGATTTAAAACAACCAGGGAAAACATCAAACTCTGCACCTTCAAGTACAACAACTCTAAGCAGTGACAAATCTCGAAGTCCAATAATTCTAACCAGCAACAAGTCTCTGGTACTACAATTCCACCCCGCCAGCTAGGCTACTCACAGTCCTGGGAAACTTCATGGGGGCCGGCAGCTCTCCTTGGCAGCCATCTCATGGTCCCAGCAGCTCCACTGGGTCTCCACTGCAATCCACGGTTCATTCTCATGGTCCCATGGGGCCTCCATACAGGCATTCAGGAAACCTGTTTCACACTGCCCATGGCTATTTCCAGAACACAAGACCATCTTGCATAAAAAGACACTCATCAGAAATTTTACTTAATTTCCCATGCTACTTAAACTCCAGTGGGAATCTGAGCAAAGGAACTAATCTTGTCTTCCAAGTTTAATAAACTTTAACCAGTCACTCACAATGATCACAGTCTGATCACTTCCCTTCCACTGGGGTAATTAAGGGCTAAAATTCAGAAGGGAAGCATGCAAACTCAAACAAACCTTGAGAATAAATTTATTAGTTACATCACTTTGTCCTGTTGGGGCCCCATGAGAAGAAATCATTGAACAGTTTTTAAATCATCAGATTTTTAATATCATGCAGAGATCCATTCCATTTACTTACTAATGATGAGGGAATATAAACAAGCCTCAACCCAAGCTTTGTAAAATTTTGAAACAAATCATAATCCTCATGGGAAAAAAAAAACACATAATGAACCAGATTAAGATAAGATTATTTTCCCCATTATTCTGGTTGTCATTATGCTAATCTTACATAACTGGAAAAGGGTGTGGAGAGGATACATGTGCTAATATTCAAATGTCCTATGCCAGTTATAAAGTTGCTTTTGAGAGACAGTGTGATTGAGTGTTGGCTCTAAGATTCTATATATTCTTCTATCTCTATGGAGAGTAGTCTGCTGTAGATATACATATTCTTATGGTAATAGAGACATTGTTTTAGTCAAAATATTCATGTCTAAGAATTTTCCCAAGTCGTTACATGAACAAAATTATACGAATAATATAATGAAAACTTGTTATTAGTACTACTATCTTGGTCCATTTTGTTAGCAGTAATATGACTTATTTTTTTCCAAAAACTTCTTGGTGTTCACTATGCCAAGATTTGGATTAGCCTGAGAAGCTAATAGTATTTCTAGTTATGACACTATTCACTACTAATAGCAGATGTCTGTTCACATTCACCTTGGAACAATGTACGACAGCAGTGACCTTTATAATCCCCATGGGTCTACTACTGGGTGAATGGATCAACAAATGTGCATAACTAATTGAATAGTTACCAAATTACTCAGAGAAAGCTAAAGTCTGCTTCTTGTACATGAACCTAAGGCTTCTTTGCCATGATTAGATTTCCTTTATCACCAATACTACTGAAGCAACAAGAAGTATAAAAAGCTATCTTTACCATTTGGTGTATGCAAATGTAAATAAACATTGGCTCATGGTTCATGGACATACTTTACCATGTCTAATTGCAGTGTCTTAAGAAAAAGATGTGGGTGTTTGAAATTTTGAATTGTGGATATGACTGCAACACAGGGTTTGCTTTTTCATGAATTATAGATCCAATTCACTCTTTCCCTACAATTCCCTACAATGGTATCTTCAGTATTCACTATCAGGTGTAAAATCCACTGTTCTAACCTCTGTATTGTTCTTCCTAAGGAAATAATCTGGATTTTCCCCTTCTTATCTTACCCAGTGGATCTAAGATGCATGTTTCTATTTATGGAAACTATTATTTGTTGTGTAACTGTAAATGATAGTTGTCCCCTAATGTGAGGATTACATCACCTTAAATAATGACCACACTTTGTATTAATTCATTGATTCACATAGAAATAGACACAACTTAAACAGGTAAAGTTCAAAAATATATGACAAGCATTTATTCATTAGAGTTCAGATCAAAATGTTACAATGTTCAAAGAGCTGCATAGGAACCTATGTCAGGCAGGAAGAAAACGATTATGATTAAGAAAATAATCAATAAACTTCAGTGACACCATAAAAAGAAAATTGAAGAGACTCAGGCATAGTATATGTGCACTTTTGCATTGTGTCTCTTAACCAAGAAAAAAAGATTCCATGTCAGTATCATTAAAAATAGATAAATAGTAAAATAACTCCACACTGAAATAGATCCTGACACCTATGTTAAAGACTGAAATAAAGTAATAAATTCTAAGACAGTGAACAACATCAGACTCTTTCAAATCATGGCCAATTAAACTTCATAAATACCTGGTAAACCCAAGGAGATTCAGAATTACCATATCATGATAATATAGAAGTAAAACTGGGTGTCATGTTTTTCACGAAATAAAGAAAAGATGGAAAGAAATTAGACAAAGAACACAATGAATTATTTATCTTAATGCTTTGTGAGTTATCACTAAGCTTTTGAAGGAAATATGCTGCCATCACTTACATCTTGGGATTCATTTAATTTTTTTATTAATTTCAATGAATCCTAATTAATGAAATCTACAGAAGATATTATAGTTCCAAGCAGCTTTTGCATATGACTAGCTTAACAGTAGACAGCTTCAGAGTTTTTAAGGATACACTTTTTTTTTAATAAAGCAACATTTTCATAGAATACTATCACCTGATGCTTGGCAATTCCCGTCTTCACAAAAAGAGCCTCACTCAGCATATGTGGGAATGAAGAGGTTGTACTCAAGGGCTACACTAGAATTCCATCAGTCAGCCAACAAGTGGAAGACATCAGCAAAAGTTATCCCCAAGATTTCATAGGGGCAAGTATGGTGCTGACTGATTACCAGAATAAACAGATCATTCTGTGGGAATGAGCACATCCTGGCATGAAAACAGGCACCAGGATGTGAGGAAACATCTTAAGTAAGTAGTACAATGCCCTGAGAACCATGAATGAATTTTTTTTCTCTGTGACAAATCAGTAGAACCCATACCATTGTTCAAGTAGTTGAATGATAACATGATAAGGCTGGCAATCAGTAAAAAAAAAGAAAAAAAATAGTCTAAAGGAGAAGAATGGAAAAAAAAAAGGAAATAGAGGGAAACTCAATTTGCTATCTCACCCAAACCATACTCATTTGCCTTGGGAGATACAATAATTTAAGACAGTAAAACCTAAAACCAAAAGGGCACTCTCTTAAAATGTATTTTGGGCTGAAGTGATGGCTTAGTGGTTAAGGCGTTTGCCTGTAAAGCCTAAGGACCCAGGTTCAATTTCCCAGGCCCATGTAAACCAGATACACATGTGAAACATGTAACTGGAGTTCATATTCAGTGGCTAAAGGCCCTGGTGTGCCCATTCTCCTCTCTCTCTCTCTCTCTCTCTCTCTCTCTCTCTCTCTGTGTGTGTGTGTGTGTGTGTGTGTGTGTCAAAAACTGCGATGCAAGTTTGAGCACAAAGGGAATGTGGTGGTTTGATTCAGGTATCCCCCATAAAATTAGGTGTTCTGAATGCTAGGTTCCCAGCTGACGGAGATTTGGGAATTAATGGCTCCTGGAGGCAGTCTATTGTTGGGGGCAGGCTTATGGGTGTTACAGCCAGTTTCCCCATGCCAGTGTTTGGCTCACTTTCCTGTTGCTATGGTCTACCTTATGTTGGTCGGGGGGGCGGGGGTGATCTCCACCCTCTGCTCATGCCATCATTTTCCCCTGCCATCATGGAGCTTCCCCCTTGAGCATGTAAGCCAAACTAAACCTCTTTGTTTCCCACAAGCTCCTCTGGGTTGAGTGATTTCTACCAGCAATGTGAACCTGACTGCAACAGGTAATAAAAATGCATTGACTACTTAGATGGCAAATACACTGGTATTTTATTTGCTCAAGATACTTGACTGCCTCTTTACACTGAAGTTCCCTTATGAATGAAATTAATGTGGGAAGAGGCACATGTTTATTGAAAGTTTCAAGCAAAGAAAGCAGGAAATATCTTGGGTAAAGTTCGTCTATTGGTCATTCCTCTAGAGCCCTGACACTCAGGACTGAGCTTTGGCTGCATACAAGCTCTCTCTTACTTTTAATTTAGAATGTCAGTTACATCACCAAAACTAAGAAACAGATACACACCAGTTTTCCTCCCATTTCCCTTTTCAAAATATCCAAGATATATGTGACTGATCTTTTTGGAAAGAGTCAAAGATTAATAATGCATAAGATTTACCTGAATTGAGGAAAATGTTAACTGTACTAAGAAAAAGAAAATTGGAGACACTTTGACCTCTAGTTCCCACATGAAATTATCCCATAGAAACTTCCTGTTTTATTTAGCCAGTCCTCTATTAATTGACACATAAGGTTGATCTATTACAATCTCTTCCTTCCTTCCTTCCTTCCTTCCTTCCTTCCTTCCTTCCTTCCTTCCTTCCTTTCCTTCTTTCTTTCTTTTTTGTTAAAGTGCTTCTTTGTTCTCAGATAGTTTCCAACAGAGGCCAATCTGCCAGCAAATTCCTTTATTTGGCAGGGAGGAAGGAAAAGATTACATCAACACACAATGTATCCATAAAGAGTATGTTCTCAATAAAAATATTAATAAAAATGAGTGGTTAAGAGATAGAAAAGGGGTAAAATTTCTTGCTTCTAAATCTTCTGGTCCAAGTTCAATTCCCCAGTATATAAAAAGCCAGATGTATAAAATGGTACATACCTCTGGAGTTGGTTTGTAGTGTCAATATATCAAGAGGCCCTGACATGCCCATACAGACACACACACATTCTCTCTCTCTCTCCCCCCCTCTCTATCTCATTAGTAAATAAAAAAAATGTTTTATTAATTACTTACAAGGCGAGAGAGACACAGAGAGAGAGAGAGAAAGAGAAAGGGCTACAGAGAAAAGATACAAACAGAGAGAATGGGCACAACAGGACCTCCAGCCAATGCAATATAACATCAGATGAATATGCCACTTTGTGTAACTGGCTTTAAATGGGTACTGGGGAAGTGAACTCAGGTCAATAGGCTTTTCAGGCATGTGCTTCAACCACTGAGTCATTCCTGAACCCCATAAATTATTATTAGTATTATTATTATTTTTTGGTTTTTCAAGATAAGGTCTCACTCTAACTCAGACTGACCTGGAATTTACTCTGTAGTCTCACGGTGGCCTTGAACTCATGGCAATCCTCCTACCTCTGCCTCCCAAGTGCTGGGATTAAAGGTGTGCGCCACCACGCCCAGCTCCCATAAATTATTTTTAAAAATGAAAATATTCATCCAAGAGGAATTGGATGTAGATGAGAGAAGAAGGAATATTTACATCATGTATCCTTTGATTTGTTCTTATGTCATTACAGTATTTTTCCATTAATGTAGCATAAAAATCAAGGTAAAAAATGACAAGCAAAGATTAAGTTTGATTTTGTGCTAGACTAAAGCAGGTGCATTAGTTAATTTTTGATTCATTTATATGGAAGAGAAACCAGCAGGTACTATGTTGGTTTGAATTGCCCATATCAGTGAAAGTAAGCAACACATTACCAAATCAAAATGCATCAAAATATCCAAAGGGAACTAATTTATTTCCAATTTGACTACTTTATAACGTAGAAGATATGGCACTCATCCCTATCAAGTTAGGTGGTGGCATCTGCGTCTTAGCTAAGTGACATTGAGGAAAAAGAAGAGTAAGAAGAAGAGGAGGAAGAGGTGGAAGAAGAGGAGGAATAAGAAACAGCAGCATCAAGTAAACACAAGGAAGACATTTAAGACAAGCTGGTGTAAGGAACTCACACCAATGCCTTATTGACAAGTCATTAGTCATACCTCTTGTCTAGCTGCAGAGTGCGTTGATGAATTGTTCATTCTGTTATTAGGGAAGATGAAGAGCTGAGGGATCAGACTTATCAGCCTGCCCCGTGACAATCAGTTGGAAGCCTGTGACAAACAATCCATACTTTGCTCTTCAGAAGTCTACTATGATCAGCAAACACGACCCTCACACACAACAGCCTGATATGTTGTAAATATTTCCCTAGAGAATAACTATAAATACAGAATTCACTGTGGTATTTGGTGTCTTATAAATCCGAAAAAGCAACTGAAGTCCTGTTCACTTTTTTTTCTAGTCTCTGAAGTGTATAAGCAGAAATACTCAGTAACAAAAGAGATGCATATACCGTTGCAAAAAGGTCAAAAGCTTGAAGAGCAGGCAAGGAGATTTCTTTTTACCCTTGTCAGACACTATGCTTTCTGATTACCTGGGAGCAAGAAATTAAGCATCCCGGAGATATAGCATCTGCCAAGATGTTGGAAAAGACTTTTCTTAGGTTTGGGGATTCCCTAGACTTGGGAATCTCAAAGGAAATTTAAATAATCTCACTTTAAATCTCTATTCATCCATATTTCTTTTTGAGTGGCAGGAAGAATTTAAGTATCTTGACCTCATGAAATTTTAGTGATGGGTCCACTGAGATTCCAAGTCAATTGCCTTGCTCAATATACTTCATGACATCTAATTGTGTCTTCCCCTAGCACCCACTTCTTGTGATCTCCTATGAAAGATGGAGTGAGGCAAGACATTCAGAAGGTAGTGCTGAATATAGGTAAGGTTCATTGCAATATGGTAAGATGGTATGCCTTTAAGAGCTGAAAGTGAGTAATGGCCAAAGACATCATTAATATCAGCTGGCATTTTAGGCAGGATGTATACTATTTCTAATGTCTCAAAGTCAGGCAGCTTTTTCTGTCCAGGTTTCTGACAGGCTCATTTGGATTGACCCATAAGGGAGAAAATGGTATGTCTTTATTTCTTATCAGAAAGTCCCCTGCTATACAGAAACCTTATATGGTTTAGGACTCTGGGAGCTAGCTTTAGATAGTTATCTATCAATGAGCTTTGGAGAAATTGAAGCAGTTCATATCTCCTCCCAGGGCCAGAGGTATAACTCAGGTCTCACGTTCCTGACCAGTAATTAGTCTTGAGGTAACAGTTTTTCAGGTTGGTGATTATGAACGAGTGTCTTAAGCTTATTAATATCTAACTAGCCACCTAACCATGGAACTTAATAGAGATTATAAATCTAGAAAATTACATATTATGACAAAAGAGAGAGCTGGGAAGATGGGTGAGTGGCTAAAGACACTTTATTGAAAAGCCTGGTGGCCTGGGTTCTAGTTTCCAGTACTCACCCACCCACATAAAGCCAGGTGCACAAAATGGAACATGCATCTGGAGTTCATTTGTACTAACGACTGAACATGGCAACAGCTCTGGGTTGCATTAAGCCAGTCTAAACAGGTAATATTAAGATTATTAAGGAAAAAAGCACCCAATAAGTACTTATAAAGCATATCAGTAAATAATATTTGAATTTCAAAGGAGAAACCATGTATTACCTGTATCAGTTATTCAGAAATTAAGTCTAGAGTAATTTAGATAACTCGATTATTCTGAATTATCTAATTCATTACAAAATGTCCAATTAGCCACATTTTTGGAAATATTAATAGTATATGTTTAAAATGGAGCTACTGATGATTTTGTTGTAGAATTTGATAGACCACATTAATGAACACACTGGCCTATGGTTCTTGGAAGAAAAAAAAAAAGATGTAAAAGAGTCCCCATTTAACCAGATAAAATTGAATAATATTTGGCAGTTGAAATCCTGAATTCATGTTATTATAAAAGTTCCAGAATTTCTTACAACACAAGTACTTAGTGATACAGAGAGCTGAAGCAGAATTGTACTGTTATTAATGTGTAAAAGATAGGCCACTTTCACACTTACATCCACTAATTTAAGGACCTTTGTTTTGAAGAAAAGTTGATATAACCAAGATATATTGAGCATTTTTGTTGTTTTGACCATTTTTAAGTCAACAACTTTTAAAAAAATATTTTATTTTTATTTATTTGGCAGAGAAGAGGTGGAGAAAATGGGTGCACCAGGGCCTCCAGACACTGCAACAGAACTCCAGATTTGTGCGACCCCTTGTGATTCTGGCTAACATGGGTCCTAGAGAATTGAACCTGGGTCCTTTGACTTTGCAGGCAAACACCTTAACCCCTAAGCCATTCCTCCAGCATCAAATAGCTTTTAATTGTATAAGAAATTGTGTTTTCTATGTTACTGATCAATGTATTAGAATTGAAATTTTAATTTTTATTAAATTCACAGTGTGATATTTTATCAATAGCTTTATGCTCTGAAATATATACTTTTTATGTACAATTCAGGCATATTTTAATCAACCCTCTTTCCTATGGTGGTATATATATGTCATCACTTTCCAAATAAATTTATGGTTTGATTTCTGTTAAGCATGAATTGTCTCTCTATTGCTTTTAGGAAAAAAAAAGAAATGCTAGTGTTCTTCTAGGTTTAAAAATATTATAAAAATGAGGGCTTTTTCAAATATATTTTGAATAGGAAAAGATCATATCAGCATTATCATGCAGGGTCTAAACACACGAGGATAGGGCTGGAAAGATGTTTTAGCGGTTAAGGTGTTTGCTTGCAAAGCCTAAGGACCAAGGTTTGATTCCTCAGTACATACATAAGCCAGATACACAAGGCGGTGCATGTGTCTGGAGTTCATTTGCAGTAGCAGCAGGCTCTGGTGTTCCAATTCTCTATTTGATCTCCTAACCCCCCTCTCTCTCTCATAAATAAATAAATAAATAAATAAAATATTTTAAACGCCAGGATATGGATGAGATGCTTTGTTTATAGCAATGAGGAAAGATCATGAGCTAGGATCTCCCTAGGGAAAGAAAGCTGAAAAGCTATTTGTGTCAATATTTCTCTTTCTTTTGTATGATCTAGTTATAAGTAAATGTTCATGGAGTTTCTAGTTAACTTTATTACACAAAGTACAATCTCTAAGTGTAAAGCCTTTGGAGGAAAAAATATATATATATATCATGAAAAAGAGATCTCGGGCTGGAGGGATGGCTTAGCGGTTAAGGCATTTGCCTGCAAGGATAAATTATCCAGGTTTGATTCCCCACGACCCACCTTAGCCGGATGCACAAGGGGGCTCACACGTCTGGAATTCGTTTGCAGTGGCTTGAGGACCTGGTGTGCCCATTCTCTCACTTTCCTTCTTTCTCTGTGAAATAAATAAATAGATAAATAGATAAATAGATATTAAAAAAGAAAGAGATCTCACATTTTCCTTTGAAATACTTGAAGTACCTTCAATTGCCAATATATTGAAATATGCCTGCAAGTAAGTGGACAACTGGCTGGATCCACTCAAATATGCTGTCTACCTTTCCTTACAGTTGTATTTTATTTATTCTCTTGCCATACAGTAGAAGATTACATGCATCAGATTTGAGGCAAGCAGTCATTTAGCAATGTATCACGATCATACAATGCTATAAACCCCCAAATAAGTACATGAGAAATACAAGCAGAATTTACAATGACGCTCTCTGTTCCTCACTTCATTACTTCTGGTTTCTCAAGGTAAGCTGTTGATGGCTTGCCTGTATCTAGTTCTTTCCCCTTTTATTTCCAGCTGTAGCTAGGCAGGTAAATTTTCCTAAAATACCATGTTGCTCATGTCAACTCATATTGAAGATTGCATAGGATCAAATTCTGCTTCTAAACTAAAGAATGTGCCACATGCTTTCTTGGCTCTGCATTTTAGTCATACCATGCATACTTATGGGCCCTCAACTATGGTTGACCATAAAGCATGGCTATAGGGATTTCTAGCTCCTTCCATTAAGTAGAGCAGGTGTTCCCACTCCTGTAATCTGGGCGGGTGACATGACTTGTTTTGATCAGTACAGGGAGATAAGAGTATATCCACAAAGGCTAGACTTCAGGGGCACCATATATTCTGTCTTAGTCTCCTGGAATGCAGACAGTATAACCTCGTAGACAGACAGCATGACTACAAGAGAAAGGAGGTATCTTAGCTGACATCTAGGCACGAGCTAGACCTGCTTATTAATACAGCTGCATTTTTCACTAAGTGCACCCATATCAACATGCCCTGATGAAATCAACAGAGCAAATTTCCACACTGCCATCAAATTTGGGTGTTAGTGAGAGTATAATGTGTATCAAGCCACTAAGCATTTTCTGGTAAGGGATGGCAGGCTGTTATATGTGAAGTGTGTGCCAGACATATTTGTGGAATCAGAACCTTGGTTTATAGTTTATATACGAGTAAGCAAGGAATGACAAAAGAAGAAATAAATACATGATAAAGTAGCATAAATAAACATAGCAGGTTATGGTACATTTTCTATAGGTAAATAAAATCATCATATAAAAATCTCAATGACAGCAAGGGAAGCCTATTCTAATCTACAAATTCTGGAACTAGAAAGTAAGTCAAGTTATAAAAGAGTTTGGGTTCTATGACATGCATAGTGTTTTGATTTTGTTATTCTTCACATGGGTGACAAACAGGGTCTTATTCATTGACTCTTCACTTTTTTCTATGTATATCTGAAGATGACTTAGGTCTACAGAATTTTGGCTTGTGAAACTCTCCCCATGAAGATCATATTTTCTTTCTCTTTATTGTTAATCCTTAAAAATCAGAAGATATTTCTCTCAATAAAGCCATCTCCACTCTATGCCAGCCTAACATCAAAACAACATTCACTCCTTAAAATTTTTAAATGGTGTTTTAATTTCAAAGGTCCAAGAATAACACCTATGGCAGCAATTCTGTGGAATATTAGAGATATGAGGTGCCTAACATAGCTCCGGGTATAGCCCAATTAACACAGGTGATAAATTTTACCACCATTGCCACCACCACCATCACAGACACCATCACCAACACCACCATCACCATCATTATCAACACTGACATCATATTTAATTCTCTTCTTACTCAAAATATTAATTTGCTGCTCCGAAGGTGCCAGTTAATATGCTAGGTACCGAACAGCCAGAAATTAACTATCTAACCTCAAAAGTTCTATTATTAAACTAAATAAATGATCAAAATCAGTACAGTGGTAGGATCGAGGTACTTGGAGCCAAATCCTGGGACCAGTGCTTTGCAGAACTCTACTGAACCCTCTCCAAGCCATGCTCCCCCACCCTGCAAATGGGGCAAGCAGTCTGTGGGATCAAAGAAACATTCCTGTTCATGTTTCCCTTCAAGGCTAGTGTTTATCCAACTGTATGTGGTGGGAAAGACTATTTTTGCTAGTTTTGGCTTTGTTCTGCTTTAATTTACAAACTCTTATATAAAAATACTTCTGTAAAGTATACTAAAAATAAATTAATGATATCAATTCTTAAAAGAATGAAACATAAGGGGCAAGCCATGCTTTTATTGTGAAACTCAGGAGAAATTAAATTACCATATTGCTAGAAAATTCACAAATTCTTAGATAAAATTTCATGCTTGTTATACAAATATAAAAATATTTTTACAAACTGACAATATTATCTGGTTTATATGCTGCTGACACTGGAGTAAATTATCTTCTAGCTTCCTGGGACCCCAGGATTTTATGCTCAAATAAGCAACAAGTGAAAAGTATTCATTTGTGTTGTATATGGTCCTAGGGACAGAACACATGGCCTCCTGGGTCCTAGGCGCCACTCTGCTAGTGAGCTACATCCTCAGTCCCTGGTAATAGTGCTTCAGTTAAGTAATTCTGGTAGGAAAACAAATAATAGTCTTATGCTCTTCATAACTACCTATTCAGTGCTCCATTTTTCATTTGATATTGCATGTGGGTAATCATAGCATCTACCTCCAAGGCTTTCTTTTTGGGCAAAATAAAATAATTCTTAGGACATGTTATGGTACATGGCAAATAGTTGTTAGACGTTTGGTATCATCACCATGGCATTGTCAATTCCAGCTCTCATCCTTGTGAGGCATGCAGATACAGATACTTCACAAACAACATCACAACGCGTGCTTTGTGGATTAAAGAAATGTGGTGTATTCTCAGTAAGAATGATGGGTACCAGCCCTGTCGATTGCAGAGTGAGATAACCAGATGAATGGATGCATTAGAATGCATTGTTCTTGCCTTGCCACTCTCTAGTTTATTTGAAAAGGTAGATTTAGAGAAATTGGCAGCAGTGCTGCTGAGAACACAGCTGGATGAAAATATATCACGTACAAAGCTATAAAAAAAGACAATTTTTCTATTCATCAGAATCTCTCAGCTACATGGTTCCTGATGCCTAACAAGGAATACTGAAGAATGCATTTAGAGGTTACTGTACAGAATTTACGGGCAGGATGCCATTAATATGAGCATCCTTTGCTTCAGCCTCAGGTAAGCAACCAACTGATTGAAATCTCTTCTCCAGAGTGAATAAAGCAGGTGGAAGTGGAGAGGCCGGGCTGATGTTCAAGCTTGCTTCCAGGTGGGAAAGGTCAACAGGGGCAGCCACAAAACAGTCTCCTAGCCAAAGCCTCACCATGGTTTCTGCTAAACGTGCTTTTCCTTCATAGTTGTTACTGTTGTCTCTGTGTATTTTTCAACCAAATCAAATGGTAATGCACAAAAAAATAATAATCCTTCAAGATGTTACTTTGCCTCAGAATGCCAAACTTAACAGTTATGTATACATACACACACACACATATATATACATATATATATATAAACTATGGGGTTGCTTATGGTATTGCTCAAATCATGTGTTACTTTCCTAACTTCGTAAAACTAAGGTCAGGAGGCTATTGAACTTTGCTCAAGAACTTAAATAATCACTCAGCCATTGGGATCTCATGAAGCTAAATTTTTTTTTTTTTCACAGACAAACATACCATAAGCAGAGCCAATAGAATGCCCACAGAATGGGAGAAAATCTTTGCCAGCTATACAACTGACAGAGGCCTAATTTCTAGAATCTACGTAAAACTCAAAAACCTAACAAAATAAAAGTCAAACAATCCCCTCACAAAGTAGGGCAGAGAACTGTACATGGAGTTCTCAGAGGAAGAAATACAAACAGTAAACACACATTTAAGAAAATGTTCAACATCCCTAACCATTAGGGAAATGCAAATTAAAACAACTATGAGGGTCCACTTTACCCCAGTGAGGATAGCAAACATTAAAAAAAAAAATCAAATGAAAACAAATGTTGGCAAGCATGTGGAGAAATAGTAACCCTCATTTAGATATAGTATTTGGGACAGAAAAAAATAATGGACTGCCGTTGAGAGGGTTTGTGAGAGTGCTCTGAGAAATGTCATTGCTATTGCTGTAGACAAAACTCAACCCTTCCAGGATAACATCACTCAACATACATTTAAAAGTGCCTCCTTGATAAGGAGATTTACAACAGAGAATCATATTCAATATAACTGTGTAATCCTCGTTACAAATCAACATGTTTGGATTCTTAGAAAATGTAGAAATATTGATAAAACTTTGACTAATTTAAGCCCACATATTATCACGAAATATGAGTATAAGTCCAGTAGTTGCTTTCACAATTTGTGTCACTAGATTTAATGTGGCTGAAAGATATCTGGAGTAGTGGTTTTTCATGCAAACTTGAGCAAAATAGTTGAAGTGGAAAACAATGTCTTTATTTTTTTTAAGGTGACAGATGAGGATGACATTGGGAAGATGAAGTACACCACTCACAGAGTAGCCTGGCGTTCCTCACTACGTAAAGTTGTAAGAAACAATGTGAAGTTTTCTACAAAATGAATGCTATAGATTAAAAAATGCTGTTATTTTCCAACCATACAATGCCTTTGTTCTGCTGTGTAAATCATCAATCAATAAAACAGAAATTTTGGCAGTTGATAAATGGGAACTAAGCATAGCCTAGAAACTGAAACTAAGAGAAGTATAGGAATGTCATGTCCCACTTAAACGTTCAAATACACAGCAGTATTTGCTTATGAGAAGACTATGCCTGACTCGGAAAATTACCACTGAAAAAGGATCAGAAGGAACACAGTGCATGTTTCTGTATGCATTTGTCCAGTCAAACTGAAAACCCAGTGAGTCCTGTGACATTCATTGAGTAGAACACAGAAAACTTTTGTCTTAGTAGAAAGAACAATATAATACTGGAGTAAATGTAATTCCACAGTTTTGCTAAGTCTCTTCTGGCAACAATTAAAAATAAGTACTCCCTTCTCTATGAAAAAAATCAAAGGGTATCTAAGTAACATAATTATGCCCCAGAAATATATTCAAAATGAAAAAATAAATCTTCTCATCTCTGTAATATAAAACTCAAAGTATCTGTCATTCAATAAGAAATACCAGGCATTCATAGAGGCTGGGAAACATCACCAACAATGACGATATAAAAGCAAAACAAAATTGGAACTGATAAAAAAATAAAATTAACAAAGGAGGGTATCAGATGAACTAGAGCTATAGAATGAGGGGAGTTGAATGGGAGGTGAATGTCTCAATGCCTAATGTGATTCTGCCTACATGCCTTCCCATAACTCTTCACTGACGACAGAGGGAAGAGAGTAGATTTCTACCTCAATGTCCTCAATTCTCAGCTGGAAAAACCCAGTATTTCATCTACATCTCACAGTACCTCCAGCTGCTCCTGACAGAGTTCTAGTTGCTCCATGTTGACGCTGATTAGGTGAAATGTACCCAAACTTTTTCCTTGCTTCTCTGTTTTATTTATTTCCATTCTTAATGTGATAACACAGTCTTATTTCTTACTGACTCGAACTAAAATCTTAACATATAGTCAGCTCTAGAAAAATCCAAGCCATAATCAAGACTATTCCCAAGATGATAGTAAGTATATAACTCAAGATTGCTACTGTTAAAAAGGCAAGTGAAAAGATGACCCAAAATTCTTATTAGTGGGCTGGAGGGATTGCTTAGTGGTTAAGGCACTTACCTGTTAAGACAAAGGTTCCAGGTTTGATTCCCCAGGACCCATGTAAGCCAAACGCACAAGATGGTGATGCTTCTGGAGTTTGTTTGCAGTGGCTAAAGGCCCTGCTATACCTAATCTCTCACTCTCTTTCTCTCTGCTTCTTTCTGTCTGTATCTATGCCAAATAAATAAATAATTAATTAATTCTCATTAGTTAGACTGAGCTTCCTTTTTTCCGTAAGTATTTGGGGATCTCAAGTAAGTCATATTTTCTTCTGTTTTAGTCTCCCTTTCATAAAGTTGATTTTTCATTATGTACCGAGTGATAGTGACAGGGATGGTGAGTGAGCTGTCAGTTCTCTCCTCGCCTCAATACTAGTGTTTTCTAAAATCTCCAACTTTGAAACTTTGAGTCTGAACAACCAAATCAAAGCCAAGACTTTCGTGGGAGTTAAGCATTAAAGGAGAATCTGTGAATCAATAGATTTTGAACGTTAACTCTTTCATAGTAGAAAACTTAAGTTCAATATTCTCCCCACTTTTTCATTTTTCTGTAGTCACCAGAAGTCGTGAGATAAGATTTACTAAATGTTCCTGAAAAATACTGTTTCGAAATATATTATTAAAATACAAACTTTGTTCATATTCATGAATGCTTCATCATTGTATTCCATCTAAGCAAAAATAAATGATGTGATGTCTTTTTGTGATCATTGGTAGGAAGTAGGGGACAAGGATATTCAGCTGACCGCAACACAGTGACTAGATCATGAGCCTGAACAACTGATACACATGTTCTTTTTTGTTAATAAACTCTGGTGAGTCCATATTTTCTCAGGTGTTAGGGTTAGTGAAGTACTTTTGAAATTTTGTCCTTAAAAATAAATGTGGTTTGGGGCTAGAGAAATGACTGAATTGGTAAGAGTGCCTGCCTTTCAAGTGTGAACACCTGTGTTGGATCCTGACAACCGAGGTAAAAAGCTTGTCCTGGTTATGCAAGCCACTAACTCCAGGCTGAGGGAGGCAGAGCCAAAAACACATTTTACGGGGGCACTGGAAGGATGGCTTAGCAATTAAGGCATTTACCTGCAAAGCCAAAGGATCCTGGCTCAATTCTCCGGGACCTAGGACCCAGGACCCACGTAAGCCAGACGTACAAGGGGGCGCATGCATCTGGAGTTCGTTTACAGTGGTGTGCCCATTCTCTCTATCTCTCTCAAAAATAAAAATAAATAAATAAAATACATTCTTTGAAAAATACAATATATATATGAATACCTAGACTTTCTGGTAAGACTGATCTAAAAACTGCAGCTACAGATTCAATGAGAAACTTTCTCAAAGAAGCACCAGGGAAGAGCGAAAAGGTCAGCACACTAAGTTCTCCTGCTGCCAAACTGTAGACATATTTGCCTATATGCTTCTTGCGCTCCTTGTTTCTACTTCTTTCTTGAAGGAACCCTTTATTTTTCTTTTATTACCAGGATGTTTGATGTTGAAGACTGTGGTAGTTTGAATAGATGACCCACAATATATTCAGTGTTTTATTACTTTGTAGTTTGCATTTGCAGCCACCTGGCTGGAGGCAGTTTCACTGGGATCTTAAGGTGTGGTGGCAGGTTTAAGATTTCAGTCTAAAGATATGCAAAGTGTGCCTAGCTGGAGTTCCTGAAGTGTGCTGTGTGACTTTTGGCTTTTGGCTTGTGCTTCTCTCTCTCTCTCTCTGCCTGGTCCTGTGAAAGCAGACCAGCTTTTTCTGCCATTATGGAACTACCCCTGGATCTGTAAGCTTCAATAAATATTCCTTCCTCCATAACTGTGCCTGGTCTTGAAGTTCATCTCAGTGAACCTGAAGTGCCTACTACAAAGACATATAACTTCCCTACAAATTGGGAAAAAATATTCCAACAAATATTATAAGGCAGCATGTATACACAACCATACATACATATCTACACTCACATAGATATGTATATCTATAAGATATGTATATCTTATACATATGAGATCTAGAGAAACTATATTTTTATGCCTAGTTTCCATGAAAAATAGAAGAATTATAAGACAATAAAAGTGTATGTTCTGATGGCAAGCATGTAGAGACAACTTAGCAAGTCTGCTGGATCAGGCTCTTCACTGTATTTGCATGCTTTAATTCCTTTACTCCAGATACAGGAGTGAAACCTATCTCAAAATATTCAAGAAAAGAGGACAAGTTACTTTTACAGCCTTAGAAGAAAACAATGGTGAAGCAGAGAATGGCCTTTCTACATTTTCTGTTTTCTCGGATTCCTTAAGCTTAAATTATTGAGTATGTCAAGGTGACATATTTTGAGGTACTGTGTTCATGAAGATGCTGAATCAATCTATTTTATTATAAAAAGATACTATAATTGAAAGAAATTCCAAGTCTAATGCCAAATGGTCTTTTATCTTTTACTATTAACATAGATTCACTAATCAAGTGCTTTCTGAAGATTCATTTCAATTCATTAATCAATTTCTTTCAAATTCTCAGAAAAAAATTGTATTTTCTATAGAGGAAGGATCTCTCATATTCTCTGCACTCAGAAATACTCTAAATTTTATAAATGGATGGTATTAACAATAAATGGTGCCATACTGTGAAAGTTTGAATGTAAATTGTCGCCCATAGCTTCAGGTGTTTGTGATTAAGCCTCATACTTGATCCCCAGCTGGTAGAACCTGATGGAAATGGAGCCTTGATGGAGGAGGTGTGTCACTGGGGGGGGGGGGTAGGCTTAATGTTTGTTACTTCAAGCCCAATGCATAGATTACTCTTGGTGGTTCCACCCTGCAACAGATATATGAAGATGTGATCTACTGACTTGCTCAGTCAAATAAACCATGTCCTATCATAACCTGCTTGATATTTTTAGTTAGTAACTTGATTTTTCTGGGGAGAGGGGCAGCAAAGAGACTGAGCCAAGTGCCTGATGCCTGCTGGATGAGGGATGTGTCACTGGAATACACCACCAGGCTCAGGCCCAATGTTCGGGATGGTAGTGATACAAGTCCAGTTCTCAGAAGTAGTTTAGAGGCCACATGCCATGCAGCCTCCCATGGAAATTAGAAACTTCTTGCTCAATGCCATCAGTATCAGATCCCCATTTTGGAAAATAAAAATGACAGTTAAAGATACTCTAACTCCAAATGATTTCAAGGTCTTAAATTACATTTTTCTTATTTTCATGAGGCTACATAATAATCTGTGATTCTTGGTCACTACATTTACTAATGTGATGTGGATAGTTGGGTGATCTAAATTGTTTCTATTTGGCTAAAAGGAGTTTCTGTTTTCTATTACTTATCAAATAATCTATCATGTTTGCTCATACCAGACTGTACTAGGGCTCTGTCACAATATTTAGACAAAAGATTGCAATCCTACCCTAACCTAAATGAAAATCAACTTAAGTAATGCCCATTATCATACTTTCTATTCTTCTGACCCTATACCCTTATTAAATGCTGATTTCCATAGCTATATGGAAATGTAAATTATCTGTACATACATATGTGTGTATGTGTGTGTGTGTGTGTGTACACATACATATATTTTTACACATACATATTTGCTGAATCCACTGAGTCCAGTAGGATATCCACTCACAGTTCCATTAACCACCATCTCTTACAGAAGTTTTATTTCTTAGTACTTTCTTATATGTGTTAGAGGAGTTACTCATAGTATTCAACAAACTCTATAATGCAAAAACTGAATCACTAATACTCATAGAACTCAATTGTGTAGACAATCAATATGTTCACAGTGATGAGAAAGTTGCCCTCAGTCTCCCAAATACTAACCTGTAATCAGCCAATGACAGGACACCCATCCCACCACCAAAACCATTGTTTCCCTTCTACCTGCTGTGGAGAGGGGCACTGGCTGAATTCCTCACATATATTCCCCAGGTGTGATATCACTGTACAACAGTGGTGCAGGAGATACAGAAGGAAGAACTCAGTGTGTTCATTCCAGTGGATCACCTGAGCATAAAACTGTATCTGGAACAACTCTTTTCTTTTAACTTTTCTTGTCAAAAGAAAACAAGGGGGAAGGTAGAACTTATGACTTGTTGTTTTGACCTTGGAGAGTATGGCAATTTGACATGGTGCAGAAAACACTGTTAAGATCTAATCAAAATGATGTGTTTTCCAGATTTCTCTGATTACTTCTTCGATATCATCACATACCATATCTATGTCATGTGTTTAAGTACTTGAAAAGGTGTCTGTATGCATGCCTCTTTTGTGATTTGCAGGTATTGACTAAGGCATGAGCCCAAGGCCTCTTGAGTCAGTGTGGATGTAGTTCCCTAACACCCAGCTACATGACAGCTGAGGCTTCACTTGCTTTCTGAAACATGTCAAACTTGAATTATTTCCTTTTAAGAATATTTGTATTTTTATTTCTAATTTTTTATAGTAAACAGGGGCAATTTATTTTTCTTTAACTCCTTTTATCGTTGTCTCAAGGTTCCTGGGGGAAATAAGCACTCCAATGCTTCTGCTCTAACTCTGTGTGCCAGCACGAAGACGCCGAACTAAAGCTCCACTGTAACATCCAAGAATAAAGTGCAAACTCCCCAAATGATAACTAGTGGTCAGAGAAGAAGTCAAAAGGTCAATGAAGGGCAGTATGGGAAAACAGATTTATGTACCCTATTCTGGCCTCTCATATCAACAATTGTGCCATTTAGAGCAAGCATTAAAAATAAAGAAAATAATATAATAATTTCAGATATTACAAACTGAAAGGTAACATAGGCAAGGAGCCATACAAATTATAATACATAAGGGTTCCTAATTGTGTACCCCAGAAAACTAAAATATCACTGTATTATCTCTAAAGACACAGTATGTCTCTTCTTTCCTAAATAAGATTAACACCAAGAGGTAATCTGTCTGCAAAGTTTCTTGTTATTACATTCTCCCATGATATAACACAGCATATGTCAAGTGATAGTCTGACTTCACTATCTCGAAGCAAGATATAGCTGCTCAGGGGTGTGTGGTTAGAGACAGAACCCCTTAGGCTTTCCACCCAGGCAATAACAGTGTGTACATCCATAAGGTTAAACTTGATATCACTAGTGATAAATTAATTTAGATTTTCCAAACGATAATATATATAGTATATATTTTGATATTATTTTAATATATAATATATTATATATATTTTAATGCCTTGTTGTTAAACTAATGAACATAGTTTGTAGCATACTAATTACTGAGATCTTAACCAGGAATTCAAAAGAATCTGAAGCAATTGTGCTAGCACAGAACAGAACTCAAATCTGCATAAACAGAGTTTGCAACATGAAGAATCAGATGCCTGACTGGTTTCAGAAATTTGTTCACCTGGGGGAAAAAAAGTCACTGAACTTTTCTTAACTTCAATACTTTTTTCCTTGAAAAAGAACTCATGCTTGTAGCACCATGAAAACTGCTATTTTGTACTTGGGAGACTAAACCCCAGTACTGTACAGATGGGCAAAATCAGCCCACAGCCATCCAGATGCTTCCCTGTTAGGTTGGGTATTGACTAAACATACTTAAGACGTGTGAGCCATGACCCTTGCTTAGCATAAAAATTAGCGGACACCTATTTCATGCACCATACTGTGTTATGTGATTTGCAGAGAAAAAGTACACGGATACACAGACAGTTTCAAACACATGCAAATCATTCTGAAAAGTCAAGAATTTTTAACGATAGATTATAGTGCTATTAAATTTCTGTCAAGGCAGTTTCTGTTTCTATTCCCTAAATTTTATAACAAATTATGTAATACATATTAGTACTAAATATATCATTTTTAATGTTTTTGGGCCACAAAATCCTTATTGGCTGAGGAGATGGCTCAGCGGTTAAAGGCATTTCCTTACACAGCCTGCCACCAGACTCTACTCCTCAGGACCCACATAAATCCAAATGAACAAAGTGGTCCATGCATCTACATTTTTTGCAATGGCAAGAGGTCTTAGTGTTCTTATTCTCTCTCTCCTTCTCTCTCTCTCTCCCCTTGAAAATAAATAAAACAGTATTTTTAAAATTGTCATATTTTATTAATCACTTCAAAGGACAATGTTTTTTCACTGAGACATATATACTATGTTTGAGCTCATTTCATAACAGGAATTTCTAAAAACCCTCATTCTTCCTTTCCATCACAAACAACTCATGATATCTACGTCCTCACCTTCAAAATTAAAAGAATAAAATTATTTCTGGGGCACTCTACTCTGAAAAGTTTAATGCAAATGTTTTCTGTTTTCCTCATGATTGAGTGACTGGCCTTTTAATACAAGAAACGAAGAAAACTGTATGTATTTTTAAATGTAATCACCTGTTTCTCCCTCCATTGGTATTTATAATTTCAATGTCTACAGGACTAACAGCCTGGAACTTGTCAGCAGACATGTTCACGTCTAAGCAGGGGTTAGCTCGCTGTTAAGCTACTACTCTTATTAAAAGCTAAATTGACTTATGTTAGCGTAGTATAAATAAATAATTTAAAAATTTACATTACTAGAGACCACTTGAAAGACAACTTTTAAAAATTAATGCACACACACACACACACACACACACACACACACACATATAGTTTTAAAATATTTAAGGTTAATAAAATAGAATCCAGTATTTGTGTCTGTAGTTGATGTCTACTAAGGAAACAATTAGCTGCTTCTATGCCAATTTTTATTGTAACAGCTTTCACATTTTTCATAATATTAAAATAAAAGCATGTTACCTAAATTTAAAATTCTGAACGGAGCAATAATGACACTTAGGGTGTTAATTTTTAATGATTGTCTGGTATGTGTATTACAGGAAATTTAACATTGTTTTCCTTCTATTAAATTCTAGAAATAATCTCACATCATTTTTCTCCCCAAGGGAAATAGCATGGTTGGTTTTAAAGAAGCTCTAGCCTAAAATCTGTAGTGGAGTGTTGGTAGGCTAAATTTTATTATAATTATGCCCACATAATGACACTTTGATCATCAATGGACCGTGACCTAGTGGTGCTCCCATAGGATTTTATCGCCACATAATATCATCTCAGTGTGTGCAAATACCCTGCAGGAAGTTCACATCAAGAAATCATCTAACAAAACATGTCTCCGAATGCATCCCTGTGGTTAAGTGAAGCATTGCTGCATAGCCATTTAAGAAACATTTACGTTGTGCTTTAAAAGATAATTTCTTGCCTTGAGAGTTATTTACAATGTAAGTTACAATACAGAGACAAATACATCCATGCAAAAACATACTGAGATTATATTTACATGTCTCCAAATACTCAAAGATCTGTACAAGGTGTAAAGTTGCATTTTTTATGTGTCCACAGGTGTGGGGGGAGGGATGTGGTACAGTAAATTCTATCAGCCAACAATTTCCTGTGGTTTCTTCTGCACGGTCACAGGTGATCTATGGATTCAGGAAATAACATTGTCACTCAAGGAAAGAGACAACGGAGGAAAGAACTGGGAACATATCAAAAGGATTATCTTCCACTCATGTCCCATTGGGCAGAAGTGCATTGCAGAGGTTCAGCAAAGTACGGAAGTTTGAATCCTCATAAAAGGCTTATTGGAAACACAATGAATATTTTGGTGTATTATAAGAAAGTGCCCTTGGAATGGGATGAGTGACCATCTGTGTATGCCACTTTACATAAACATACAAATATGTTCCTTTTTCCTGCCAATACATATGTCTCAATATATTTCATTGTTCCTCCTGATTAAAGAAGTGTACATTGAAGTCCGTGCCTTACATGTGCCCTATCCTGGCACAGTGTGTATGCAAAGCAAGGGCCTTTGAGAAACACCATATTTTTTAACTTAAAAAGAATAGTTGGCATGCAGAGATTTAGTTATTATCCACTCTGGTATTTTAAAATGCTATGTATTTCTATTAATTCTCATAACTCCTCCTATCCCCAATTCCACTCTTCCCCCAATTTCTCCTTTTCCTTAGTATCCTACCCCTTCTGTTTCTATGTTATGTGAATCCTTTTTGCCCTTCTACCGCCCCTTTCCCGGCTAATCCCTTTATAGTCATTCTAGGTTGCTGTTCTCTCTGCCCAGGGTTTCACCCACATTTGCATTCCTTCATATAGTTATAAGCATATACATACTTATAAAAAGCTTGGACTCCTCACGGCAGAGACACATGTGCTTTTGGTCTTTCTGAGTATGGGACACTTCAGTGAATATAATTTTTGAGGTTCATTCATTTTCCTGCAAATTTCATAATTTAATTTCTCCATAGTACTGATTGTGTGTGTGTGTGTGTGTGTGTGTGTGTATCTTAGTTCTACTATGCATTCATCTGCCAATGGGGATCTAGGCTGATTATGAATTGAGAAGGAAAAGTAGCCCATTTCATCTCAGTAAAAGGAAGTTGGTTTGATATAACCATGAAGTGGCATTGAACCAAAGAGAGAAAACAGCCCATCTCAACTACAAGATGAGTGCCAAAGGGATGGTGTCAGAACTGACAGGACCCAAGCAGAAAAGGTAGAAACACTCGCATGCCAGAGTTAATTATGAACACAGAGTGTTCAAAAAGATTGAGTTTTGCAAAGGTAAGAGATGTTGGTAAGACGCCGCCAAATTATTAGCTTTCTTCACATTACTGTTTTAGAAACCTGAGTGCTTTGAAGGAAGATAGAAGGGGAGAGAACAGAGGAGCGAGGAGTAGTGGTTGTGTACTTTCTAAATCGTCTTTCCTGCTCACAGTTTACTTTGATTTCTGACATTCATGGCTCTTCTGCTCTCTTGAGAAGCATCTTCATGAGCCATACTTAAGAAAGTGTCAAGTGACAACACTGCTCTGCTTGGCGAGGGGGATTGTGAGAGAAAAAAAAAAACAAAGAGTGGCCTTGGCTGCTTCCTCCTTCACAGAACTTCTCAGAGAGACTTTCAGACTTGAAAATAGAAGCTGTTCTATTCAGTTATTTTAAGGAAATAAAACATATCTGTTCTCTTGTTCCTTCAAAAACAACTGTATTATAGGAGAGTTAAATTTAACCTTTTTCATTTTCAGGGAGCTGGTTTGTCAAAGACTCTTAATTAAACATTTCATATTCTTATTATTTCTACTAGTCTCTAGGCAACAACGAGTATTTAAGTACACACCAAAGACGAAAACTTGTCTGGATTAGCATGTTGTTCTTGATGTTGGCGATGGCCTGCCTCTGATTCCTTCCTCTTGTGTTCAGTTATTGGAGTTACCTGTTATTATGATCCTTGATGCCTCAAACTCTGTGAAATGGTCTTTGAAGCACCATCACTAGCAGTTTCCTCATAAAGCCCATGCTCATTTATTTATTTCAATCTAAAATTCTAAATTCTTGCTCCCTTTTAAAACAAGTCAGTTTTGACAGGCAATTCTGTTATGTAAATTTGAAGACCAATATTCTCTTCTATCTTGTTCTCCTCTCCCTCTCTCTTCCCCCTTCCTTGTAATAATATCACAGTCAACCCTTCAGAGACACATCTTGTTGTTTCAAGTAATAGACACCCTCTCCCCACACACACCTAGACTACCTTAAACAGCACCTTAGACAACACAGTTTGAGCCTGTTCTTGCTCATCTTGCTTCTTTTTCTCTCAATGCTGAAAGAATCCCCAAATAAGCTTTCATGTCATCATGACAGGAGACTGGGCATCTCCAATCTGACATCTCCCCATATGTTCTATTGATTATTTTAGCCTGTGATGATAGAGTAAAGTATAATCTTGGAACAACGGAACAGTGGGGAATTTAAGGCCTGGTTAATATAGGTCTAGATCAATTTCATACCCATAAAGTAGGGTTGTACCAGCCTTGTCCAAATAATATTATTCAAGGGTGGCCATGGAAATAGAAGACAATTTCAGATCCTGGTATATTTAAATTTTCAGATGAAAATAATTAGTGGCATGCACAATAAGACTTCCTGAATGCTTTTCTACTTTTAAACCATTAAAGATGAGTTTTAGATATATTTATATCTAGACTGAGTTATAACTTGTTTCCTTCCATGTACCAATGTACCACCACATGAAGGACCTTACTATATATAGAATAATAGAAAGTACTGTGCTCTCACTAACAACTTATTTTGTCTAGTTGTCAAGCTGATCATGATCCTACAGATGGTAAAACTGAACATTTAAGGTTTAAATCTATGCATCTCATTTGCATAACTGTTTTCTATACCTAATTTCCAGTTTTCTGGCTGATTTTGATCAACATCTTAGTACGCAGTATCAAACAGTCAGTATTAGTATCAGTTACTTTGCATAAAGTTGTGACTATAATATACCTGCAAAAGAACCCTAGAGCTAGGTATGGGAGAGCAGGCCTTTCATCCAGCACTCAGGAGGGAGAGGTAGGAGGATGGCTATGAGATCAAGGTGAGCCTGAGTCTACATAGTGAATTTCAGGACAGCTTTGGCTAAAGTGAAACCCCACCTCAAAAAAAAAAAAAAAAAAAAAAAAAAAGAAAAAGAAAAGAAAGAAAGAAAAGAAAACAAAAAGAAAAAAACACGTAATCTAAGGAAGGATTTTTGTTTGTTTTGTTTGGTTTTCTGGCTCACAATTTGAGAGGTCAGCCCATCATAGGGGAGTTATGACTGCCAGGATCTAGAGGCTGGTGGCTAGTGGTCATATTACATCCACAGCTGGAAGTGCAGCAAGGTGAAAGATTATATTCAGTGTGCTTTCTCCTTTTGATTCAGTTCAGGATACAAGGCAATGGGATGGTGGCAATCACAGTTTGGGTGGGTCTTTTCATCTCAACTAACCTCATATAGGAATTTCCTAATAGATCCATATGGTCAGTGGCTTGTCTCCTAGGTGACAATAGATCCTGTCATGTTGACAATTGATGTTAACCATCATAATATGTTTAGTCAGATGATAGATGAACAAGCGTTTATTGGATGCGTATATAAGAAATTTCAAAATGTCAGAAGGTATATTAGCGTTTTCTGTCATTCTTTTTAATTCTCCTATAAACATTTACAAAACAAAAGAAAAAAAAAACAAAAACAAAAACAAAAAAAAGACCAATTTTTATACCTTTTTTGAATGTAACCATGAAGCCAGTTTCTCTTGTTTGTTGTTGTTGTTGTTGTTACTTTTTCTGTTGACGTAGATGACTATTGTGACACATTTTGGTTATCTTTTCAGGGCTTCCTGTCAGTCTTCAAGAGTGCGATCACTCACAAATTTCTCTTGAAAAAAAATAAAGTTATTGTTCTGGACTTTTTAAAGACAGGTTCTTTTCTTGCTGTGGAACCAACCCTGGCCTGGAACTCAATATGTAGACAGAGCTATCCTGAAATGCATGGCATCCTCCTCCCTCAGTTTCCTAAGTGCTAGAATTACAGACCACCTGGCTGGTGTTCCACATTCTACTTGTATCACTAGCTTCCTCTTTCCAATAAATAGAACAGGATATTTTATCAAAACCTCTATTTCACATCATACAATTCTGACCATCACATTTAATGCTTCTCTGAGAAGAAAGTTATATAAATGTGAAGTTAACACACACCAATTTCCTAGTTTCCCTTTCCTGTTACATTGGTACTAGCTTCTTTTCTTCTTAGTTAATTGCTTTCGTTCTTTCCTCTCAAACAGATGGCACTCACTTCCTTTGTTCCTAATCACCTGCTTTCATTCTTTTTTCTCAAATAAAAAATAAGTTCCAGACTCACAACATGTGGCAGCTGACATGGGTTGTGAAAGGCAATCGCCGCAATCCTGGCCCTGAGCCCAGAAGCTCCGGAGAAGACCACACTATGGCTACCTGCCTCGGAAAAGCTTACGGAAACAAAATTAACACAGCTGAAAAAGCAAAGGCCCTTTAGATATCCCTCATGTTTCAAATTGCGTTGTAAAATTTTCTAGGCGTAATATTCAAATCAGCTTACCTGCTTCAACCAAAAAGAACATAATATAAATTAGCAAGGCATAAATTACTAAGGCTTAGGAGGAAGAAACTTCCACTGAATTCACTTTGGATCTGAAGAAAGATTTTAAGTCATGTGGACAATTAAAAATATAACAGGTCCATTTGACACTTAGAAAAGAAAAACACAGGTTGATGATGTCCTCCCAAATTTTCAGAGCTTAGTACAGATCTATGGCAATAAGGATAATGCGTTAATGACATGAGGACAGGTGTGAAAATCAATGCAGAAGATTTGAGAGCCCCAGAGCAAACCCTTGATATTTGTGGTTAATCAATTTCCTACGAGATGACTATGAGAATTACTTGTAGACCGTAATCTTCTCAGTAAATAGTGCTGTACAGCTAGATAAGCACACACAAGTAATAAAGTTGTCCATCTTCCTTATAGTGCTTAAAAATATTAACACACAATTGATTAAAGATTTAAGTGTAAGCACTAAAACTAAGGATTTTGAAGAAAAAAAATAAATCTTTACGACTTAGGTTTTGACAATGTCTCCTATGCAGTGATTATACATATATATCCACCACAAAATTATAGATAATTTAAACTTCAATAAAAGTAAAATATTCCGTGCTACAAATTATCTATGAAGTGGAAAGATTAGGCTGCAGCATAGCAAAAAAGTATGAGCAAATTTTAGTGCTAGTAAGGAGTTACCATCCAAACCAAAGTACACTTACTGCTTAGTAACAAAATATACATAACCCATGTGTTTAAAACATTAATCATGAGAGAAATGTAATCAAATGCTTTCTAAGAGATATCATTTTAGACTCACTTAGAAGATAATGATAAAAAGAGTGGCAATGACAGTTTTGCCAGTGATGTATGAAAATTAGGACTCTCCATTACAGGTACAAGTAGAAAAGTTACTGGAGGGCTGGAGGGTAGCTTAGTAGTTAAGGCACGTGCTTGCAAAGCCAAATGACCCAGGTTCGATTCTCCAGATCCCATGTAAACCAGATCCAAATGGTGGTGTATGCGTCTGGAGTTCATTTGCAGTGGCTAGAGGCCCTCTCCCTCTCTCTCTCTCTCTCTCTCTCTCTCTCCCTCTCTCTGTCTCTAGTAAATAAATAAATAAATAAATACAAATAAATCTTTTTTAAAAATGTAACAGGAAATTTTTGGCATTTGCCAAAAAGAGTTGATCAGAATCAATATAAGTAATTCCATTGCTATGTATGTGCTCAAGAGACATGGACAACTAGTATATGATGCTCATGGCAGCATGACTTGCAGCTTCCAAAGAAAAATAGCCAAATTGCCATTACTTAATAAGTGAATAAACAAAAAATATAACAATACACATGACATGTATTCATATTATGCATAAATAATGCTGTGAGTTTATGTATTTTCAAGTATAAAAACAGTTGCAATATTAATGCATGTTAAAACTTTGCTCGACTTTAGAAATATGCTAAGAAAAATCCTGTAACAACAGACCACATATAATAAGGTTGTAGTTCATGAAATGTTCAGGAAAGATATCTCTATAGAAATAGCAAGTGGATTAGTGGTTTCCTAGGACCAGGGACTGGTGGTGGAGGGAATAGAGAGTGAAAAGGAGGAATGACTACCAACTAGAATGCAGTTTCTTTTGGATGTGCAAAGTTTTCTAATGCTGGATTTAGGTGATTATAGTACCATTTGATAATTATGCTGAAATTGTTTAAACAACTGTGAATGGCCAAATTTTATAGTGGGTGAATTATAACTTACTGAAAATTTTAAGGCAAGAAAGGGATGAGTTGGGAGATAGCTCAGTCGGTAAAATGTCTGATTCACAATCAAGTGGCACTGACTTCCATCTTTAGTATACACATAATGGCAGCCATGGTGGCATGCTCTGTAATCTCAATCCTTGGGAAGCAGAGTCACAGACTGATTGAGCTCTCTGGTGAGCAAAGCTGCCTTAATTTGTAAGCCCAGGCCAGTGAAAGACGTTCTTTCAAAAAGAGGTCCATGGCATTCCTAAGAAGAAAACCTGAGGTTCTGCTGGGGCTTCCATGCTGATATACACTGTATACATACATACAACTGCACAGGTGTGCACCCACACACATACAAGCATGCATGTATGCATAAGAACACCACATGCATGTGCAAAAATATAAGTAAAAGAGAAAATGAAGATGAAAAAAATAAAAGCCCCCATGTACAGAAAAGAAAATAGACATAAGACCCATTATAGTAAAGTTGTTGAATTACCAAAATGGATCCAGGTACGTAAAATATTGGATAAGAAGTCATCTTTCAACTATGGAGTGAACATTTATTTTAACTGCCTCACTCGTAAATTTATCTATATGTGCCTAAAACAAGTGGGACTTTATATTGATTCCTTGATGATACCTACTTCTCAAGCCTGTAGAGTGCTAGGGTGTTAAAACATCATGTAGAATCTAACTATTTAATAGTAAGATACATATCTAAATAACAACATGGTGTATGGCATATGGAATCAAACTTAATGTAGTACTTTTGAGAAGCCTCTGAATCCTGAGATCTTTTTGAATTTGTGGTAGTTTCAATGTGATGGAGAAAGTACCTACACTGTCTGATTAATTTTATCAGTGTTGAGGGTTGGAGAGATGGTTTCGTGATTAAGATGCTTGTTTGTAAAGCCAAATGTCTCAGGTTTGATTCCCAGTACCCATGTAAACCAGATGCACAAGGTGGCACATGATACCTGGAGTTTGTTTGCAGTGACTAGAGACCCTAGAACACCCAGTCTCTCTATATCTGCCTCTTACTCTCTCTCCCTCAAGCAATAAGTAAAATATTTAAACAAATTTTATAAGTATGTGACAGTTCAACATAAAATATTGGTTTGAAAAAGAAGTCTGACATCCACTCAACAAATCAAATAAACTTGTTCAAGAAAATGATCTTTTCCTCAGAATAAGGTAGGTAATAATTAGGCTTTATGTGTATATATTAGCTCTGAGAGATACCATATGTCATGAAGTCACAGGCAAGAGTATTAGTTTTTCTTTCATTATGTGTTGAAATTTGCTTAAGCCCAGAAGTAGAGGATTGTATCCAGCTGGTGGAGAAACAGTTTCCTGTGTCCATATAAATGCAGCTTCTACTGACTTTTGAGGCAAATTAATAACCTAGAAATAGTAAAGATCCTGCTTATGTTGTCAGAAATATTATGATGTTCCCTGCCAGGTTCCTGTTCATAGATTTTTCCATTGTATTCATGCATATGGTAAAAATATAGGCAAAAATCTCAACTTCTTCTTTACTTAGTATTAATGGAAACCAACAGAAGAGTTAACTTAACTATCTAAAGACCACTATTTCAGGAAAGAGCATATATACTGCATATTTTTACAAAATTCGGAGTCCCTGTTAAATATTTCAAGCATGAATAAGTCTCATTAATTACATATAAAATAAAGACAGAGATCCTGACTCACCTAGACCTTAAGCAAACCAATTAAGTATGTGAAAGAACTATTTTTTTTTGATTTTTCAAGGTTTTTCACTGTAGGTAAAGCTGACGTGGAATTCACTATGTAGTCTCAGACTGGCTTTAAACTCATAACAGTCCTCCTACCTCTGCCTCCTGAGTGCTGAGATTAAAGACGTGAGCCACCATGCCTGGCAAAGTCCGTTATAAGGTTAACTGGAACACGTTCACAAGATTTTTGGTTCATTTTGGTTTGTCTTCTCGAGACCACAAAACAAATTGGTGTGATGTTACTACACACACACACACACACACACACACACACACACACACACGGCATTTGTCCCTGGTTTTGCCAAGCAGGTAGTACTATACTCACAAAATATACCAGAAGGCATTTACTAAAATAGCTTCCTAAACGTAGTCAACCTGTTCTTTGCCTATCTTGATATCCAAAGCACTGAACGCATCGCAACCCCCTCCTACCTGGATCTTCATCACTAGGACGAGGAGGAGGAGGAGCTTGGGTGATGTGGCCACCAGGGGGCAGCGAAGGACCACATCTAGAACTTGGCTGAGGCTAAGCTTCCAAACCTGACTTTGCAACCTGTAGTTAATAAAAAGCTGGGCAGGGGAGCCAAATAACCAGGTTTAGACGAGATTTATTTCAACTGCCCAAGCAGGAAAGTTACACACTTCTCGAGAAAATTCCATCCGGGGAATGCGTAGCAGGGCGAAGCGTGCAGGGGATCAAAGGCTCCAGCTGAAGCCCTCAATCACCCTTGCTCCAGAGGACATTTTCCTCAGACTTCTGGCCTCCACCCAAGGCCTAAACCCCTTGAACACTGGCACGAGGGGTTTTACAAGTTTAATAACAGAAAAAAAAAAAAAAGATTGACTTTTTTGACTTCTGAATTGGAAAAGTGGCTAGCTTAGAAATAAATCTGAATTGGGAAGCTCGGGGGCTGTCTCAGGATGAAACTGAACAATGTGAGTTACTGCAGCAGCTTTGTTGAGCAAGCTGTGTACCGCAGGTACAACCCTTAACTTTTCTGCCATCCAGCTGCAACAATTAAAAAATATAAACTGCATGCATTCATTGCCTAGACGGCAATTATAGCTCTCCTGTCCTATACAGAGCAGCCCCTCCTCCCGGGGAGCACTTGTTGCGTGTCCTCTCAGCACGCACTGCCCTGGGGAAGGCTGACTGTGTGTCCTCCCATCATGCACTGCTCTGCGGAGGGCTGACTGGGTGTCCTCCCAGCATGCACCGCTCTGGGGCGGGCTGACTGGGTGCCCTCCCAGCATGCACAGCTCTGTGGAGGGCTGACTGAGTGTCCTCCCATCATGCACCGCTCTGGGGAGGGCTGACTGAGTGTCCTCCCAACATGCACCACTCTGCGGAGGGCTGACTGGGTTTCCTCCCATCATGCACCACTCTGTGGAGGGCTGACTGAGTGTCCTCCCATCATGCACCACTCTGCGGAGGGCTGACTGAGTGTCCTCCCATCATGCACATCTCTGGAGAGGGCTGACTGAGTGTCTTCCCGTCATGCACCGCTCTGCACAGATTGCGTGTCCGCCTGTCATGCACTGTTCTGGAGAAGGCTGTGTGTCCTACCAGCATGTTCTGAAGAGGAATGTGATGGTGGTTGCTTATTCTCCTTGAGGAAATTCAGTCAGCATGGCATTTAAAATGTGCCAAGGTGCATTCTAGTGCAGAGTTATTACATGATTGGAGGATGCTGAATCATCCCCTCTGGTGCTCTTCGGTGATTTATCCTGAAGACGTCCCTTCATTGCTCCACCCACCAATGTTCTCCTTCCTAAGTGAGTGTTCCATCCATAAAACTCGCCCGGCAGCTCTGGACCAATTTGCCTGAGATCAATATTTCATTCAAGATGAAGTATGGAAGTTCTTTCTATCACTTAATAATCGGCTAACTTTAGAATATTAGGAAGGGTCTCTAGTAAGCATCCTGATTACTAGCTTTTTCTAAAAACAAAAATCAAAAGAAATAGGTCAGGCAGCTCTGGAACTGCTGGTTGCAAATGTCTGAGGGTATTCCTCCTTCAGTGGTCATTCCTGTACATTCCAGGCATTAATTACAGTGCATGACTCTTGGATGGGCGCCAAAGTTTATTTTCTCCTGCTACTGATAACAGAGGTATTAATATCAGTTTAAGATATTCCTAATTCCCATCAATACGTAACACATCAGTTCATCTCACCTGTATTTATATGATACAATATGAAGAACTGACTTGATTGAGCCAGGGAATGTAACACTCAGCTCCTTGAATCTTAAAATATAGACTAGTGACTGCTATAACAATAGGAGCGATGTAAAGATGGACATCATATGCTGATGTCTTACCATGAGTCAACATGTTCCCAGGTGGTTACTAATTCCTATGTGAAGAATGGAGAAGTAGGGAATCGGGAAAGTGTATTGGTTTATGAACTTGGGAATTTATGGCGCAGAATTCTTCAATATTGAATTCAATCTCTTTACAGATAAGGGAGCTAAACTCAAAAGGCTGATTTTATAGTCGATTCTGTACAACCCGATGAGTAAGGTTGGAATAGTGAAGACGGCTGCTTGCAATTTACCTGTGTTCTTATTAGGCGTTCTATCGTATTTTCTGGTTGTTATTTGTATTTATGTCCATTTTTCCTAAGGACTGGCTAGACCCCTTTCGAGACATGGAACACTCGTTACTTATGTATTCATCTCAATAGTTCCCTTACGATTATCCTGTGACGCGTTAGGGTGCTAACTCGTGCCGTACCGGGGCAGATATGGAATGTGCAGGCCGATAAGTCACTGTTTTGATGAACGCTGCAAACATGAGAGGAGCATCTGGGAGCAACACGACGGCGGCAGCAGAGGTGACAGCTGCGCACGCGGCTAAAGCTGAAATCCCCCAGCACTTCTGAGGAAGCAAACAGAGAAGAGCCTGACAACAGTTGCAAAGAAAACGTCCCGTGGGCATCTTTCCAATATCCGAGCTGCCTTGCTTGGGACAAAAGTAGAGTTCATTACAAGAAACCTCCATCAGTCACCTTTTCAAGCTTTTGATTTTTATGCAAAAGTGATGACATATTTGAGGATGATAAAATGGATGGAACTGATATCTAAGGAAGGAGGAACAGCAAGCCACTACAAAGTTGTGGTCAAAGTTGTGGTTACTGTTAGATTTTTAAAAAACAAAACCAGAGAGCCAGAGCCTCAGAGGCCCCCAACACCTCATCACTGAAGCAGACCCAACATGGCTCAGGGAAATTTTGCGGAAGAGGGGGCGGAAAGAATGTCAGAGCCACATGTTGGGTCATGATATGCAGAGACATTTAGCTTACCCATAACTGTGTTCTAACTCCACAATGCATGACCCGTATACCTCAACAAGGAGGGGCCAAGGGGAGGGGATAGGTCATGGATGAGCCTAATAATGGTACCAAACTGACTGTAAAAAATAAATAAATAAATAATAAAAATGGAAGAAAAAAAAGAAAAAAATAAATTAAAAGTAAGATATTTTACAAACAAACAAACAAACAAACAAAACCAGGGTTCCAAAAGGATGCTGTTCTGTGATGAATGTGTGGGTAACAATATACTTTCTATGAAGACTAAAGTAGTGTCAAGGACATAATAGTAAAGTGAAGCTAACGTTGAGAGGAGAGGCTTATTTTCAAATTAGCTGTACTCTTTTGACCAAGGGTTCTCATCCCACTTCTCACAGATTGTTTGCTAATGTTTAACATAGACACAGTCATGCTTTACATACAGAAAAGCTTCAATAGATAATCTTAATTGCAAGAATCTGAAAGGGAACTGGGGAAATGTCTCAGCAGTGAAGAGAGCTTGCTGTTTAGGAATAAGGGCATGAGGGCCACTAGAGACCTCCAAATTTGATTCCTCAAGAACCAAAAAGCTGGGCATGCCATCTGTAACCACAGTCCTGACCTCTGTAACCCCAGTCTTTGAAGATATGGAGAGGAATGTGGTAACTGGAGAGTCAATAGAGTTCACTAACAGACAGCAGCTCTGGTTTGAGGAAAGGACATCATCTCAAGCAATACATAGATGAGTGGTAAGAGAATGACACTGAATACTTCTCCTGTGGTGTCATGGGGAACGTATGTGTACACATACATGCTTATATCACACACAGCTCACACCACACACACACACATACATACATATAGATATACTAATAAATATATATACATGTGTGTATATATGTATGCATATTATATATTAAATAGGCTCTGTGTGTGTGTGTGTGTGTGTGTATGCATGTGTATGTAAAAGAACTAGCATACTTCTCTGCTTAAAACACATTGCTTCAAAGGCGTAACTTTGTCTTGGATATAAAACTATTCCAAAGAGATTTTGTTCCATATTACCCCCTGTTCTCTGCAATATTACAAAATGCTGGAGATTATGTATCTTATAACCAGCCAAAATTATTACTCACCATTCTAGAGGCTGGAGAATGCAAGATCATTCTATGGTAAAATCAGTATCTACTGAGATATCTTCTGGGCCATCAGGTGTTCTATGGGAGAATGGGAGTATCTTCCAGCTGTGCCTTCATGAAAGGGGCCATTGCAAACCTCTTTCTTATAGGAATGTCTATGATTTTGATCCTGAGTGCCTCCAAAGGCCCGTCTGTAGTGCTAGAGACAAATATTAGTAGGGGAATGCTTATGTGGCACACCCAAGGGCCTGTATTGTGCCCCTAGCACTGTTAGGTGATGTGGTGCTTGTATATTAAAGGCATGGTCCTTAGTTTTGTGCTTTGGGAAAGTAATGCAAGCTTTAAGAGGAGGAGTCCTGTGAGTAGTCCTGTGGTCATGGCGGGGATGTCAGTCGTGCTCTCAAAGATAATGAGATCTTAGCTCTTTCTATCATTTCCAGGTTATAAGGCGGGGGGGGGGGGTGTAGGATTTTACTCGACTATACACTCCTGGCCTCGCCAAAAGCCCAAAAGCAAAGGTCTCATTGAACCCTAGACAAGAACATCCATAACTATGAAACAAAGTAAAAAAAGAATCTCTCTTTACTTATTGACCATGTCTGGTGTTGGGTGTAGTGGCAGAAACTTGACTAAAGTAAACACCTATCTATTCATGCAGATTAATTTTTCCCCAAAGCTAGACCTATTAATATGATCACTTTGAAGTACAGTGTTTGAGCATATGAACTTGGTGAAGTGGGAAACAATTATTCAGTCTGTAGCACCCACAAAATAAGTTCTAGAATTTTAGCATTCTTTTAAAGTTTTATTTATTTATTTTAGAGTGACAGACAGAGTGAGAAAGAGGCAGATAGAGAATGAGTGCGCCAGGGCCTCCAGCCACTGTAAACAAACTCCAGATGCATGTACCACCTTATGCATCTGGCTTATGTGGGTCCTGGGAATCGAGCCTCAAACCAGGGTCCTTAGGCTTCACAGGCAAGCACCTAACCGCTAAGCCATCTCTCCAGCCTAAGTTGTAGAATTTTAAAAGATGCATAAGTCCCTCCCTTTGATATCCTAGTGGGTATAATGTCCAGCAGTTCAGGTTCTGAGCCAAGTGATATTTACTAACCCTGAGCAGTTTATGAACTCTGGGCCTTATTTCCTGAGCTGTAAAATTGTGATAATAGCATGGACCTCATAAAATTACTCCGAAGATTAAATTTTATGCACTTACAACTGCGTTGCAGAAAACTATCATTATTATTAAGAAATGAATGAAGATTTTTATGTTTTTGTCATGTGAGTGCTTTGGGAATATGTATTTATGTTCCCATGTGTATGAGTACATGTAGCACACGTAGGTAAAGGCAGAAGTGGGCATTGGATGTCTCCTTGAGGCCCTCTAATACTTAGCTGAAATGAGGGAGGGTTTCTCACTTAAAGCCAAAGCTTGCTATTTAGCTAGTCCAACTAACCACCTTGTTTTGAGGAGACCTGTCTTCACCTGCCAAGTATATAGGGAGTACCTAAGCTGCTATGCCTATCCTGCATTGTATGACAGTGTTAGGGTACCAAACTCAGGTCCTCATGCTTACAAGGCTTAACAGTTACCTTCTTGTTGCCTGGACAAAACACCTGAATGGAAGCAGCTTACGGGGTGAAAGGTGTATTTCAGCTTACAGTTTGTTCAATTTGAAATTTCATCATAGGGCTGGAGAGATGGCTCAGCAGTTAAGGCATTTGCCTGTGAAGCCTAAGGACCCAGGTTCAATTCCCCAGTTCCCAGGTAAGCCTGATGAACAAGGTGGCTCATGCATCTGGAGTTCGATTGCAGTGGCTACAGGCCCTGGTGAGCCTATTCTCTCTATATGTATCTGACTCTCTCTCTCTCTCAAATGAATACAAATATGTTTAAAAAGAAGGAAAGAAAGAAAGAGAGAGAGAGAGAGAAGGAGGGAGGGGAGGAGAGGAGAGGAGAGGAGAGGAGAGGAAAGCAAAGAAACTTCATCAGGAGAGGAGGGGAGGGGAGGGGAGGGGAGGGGAGGAAGAGGAGTAGAAGAGGAAGAGGAGAGGAGGAGGAGGAAGAAGAGGAAGAGGAGAGGAAGGGGGAGAGGGAGAGGGAAGGAGAGCAAAGGGAAGGGGAGGGGAGGGGAGGGAAGGAGAGGAGAGGGGAGGGGAGGGGAGAGGGGAGGGGAGGGGAGGGGAAGGGAAGGGAAGGGAAAGGAAAGGAAAGGAAAGGAACTTCATCAGGAAAACAAGGCAGGCCTGAGCAGGAAGTGCAGGTCACACCTTGTCACAGCAGCTGGTGAAGAAAGTAGTCCGACCTAGTTCTGTACACCCAGTGGGTTAGACTAATAAACTTCATGGTCAGCACCTAGGGACACAGCTCCTCCAGCAAAGCTGTGGACCAAGTATTCAAAACACATGAGACTGTGGGGTATGTTTTGTTCAAAACAACACAGATCGCATGCGCTTTTTCCACTGAGTGATCTCCCATCCCTCCTCTCTCCTTTATATTTATTCTTAAGAAGTCATTCTCCCCAGGTCCCTGGATTGATTGAGCTTCCTTCTTCACAAGGGTTTTGTGTTATTGTAATAGTCATTGCATTTAATGATCATATAGCTCAATTCTATCAATTTTTTTTTTAAATTACATTATCCATTTCTACAAAAACACATTACCCACTCTGGTGAGAATAAAATTGCTCTATCCTAAGAGCATAAAAATTTCTTTTTAATTAGACAAGAGAAGTGAAAAAGGACCTTCCAATGAATAAACATGTGGCTTTGTAGGACATAGGTGGGTGGGCACTTTTAAGAGTAGACATATTTGTGGATTTTCTAAAATTATATGAGTGTTGAAGGAACATTCAACTGCTCAAATGTGCGGTGTGCCAACACATTTTCCAAACGGAGCAGTGTCTCTAAATGTCACTAGCCAGGACACAGCAAGGTTCTGTGAAGTGAGAGATGCTGCTTCTTCCCTTTCTGGCCCCCAGGACTCCTTGGGCTCTGAAAAGGCTGAAGAGAAAGACATAAAGACAGAAACAAAACATGGTTATTTCAGCCACTAACCAGGAAAATCCAGAGTCATCTTTTGGTTGGATAAAGTAATGGGGAAAAAAAATTGTAGTCAGCCCTTCCCTATTTTCCAGAAAGAGTAATAGCATTTTGCAGGCTACATGGGGCTATACTAGAGACAGGCAATGCTGACTCATGATAACTAATACCTTCTTCTGCTCCCTGCTTCTGAGCTCTCTGGTCTACATTCTTCTATCTCTCTCCCTCTCTCCCTCTGTCTCTCTCCTCATATTCTACTGCCATAAATCTTTGGGAACATAATATTAGCAGTCAATGAAAAAGACAAGTTTTAAACAAAAGACAAAATGCTTTCAAGGAAAAGATATTTTTATTTTGTCCCTGACTTTCAATAATTAACATAACTAGGTACTCTGTGAACACTCCTCTAACACACACACACACACTCACACACACACACACACACACACACAGCATGTGTGATTTTAGGCTTTGCCTTTTATCAGAGATGACTGGGTGTACTTTTCTTCTAGCATTGATATTTCATAACATTTTTAACTTTAATGAAATTCCTCATCCAAGGTGGCTTATAAGAGTATAAGTGGTCAATAGAATGGGTAGATATTGTGCAGTGGAATAGTAAGAAGAGTAAAAAGGAAGGTCTGGAGAAGAGAAAAAAAAAAGGCAGGTCTGGAGAGAATGTCAGAAAAATTAGTCACAAGGGCTTATCCATTTGGCTTAAAATTTCAAGCCAAGGTTCAATGCAAATGAAGTTTGAAAGTAGGAGGACATGATATTCATCATGTTCATCCATATGTGAATAACATATATAATGAAATATCTCTATAAACATTTACTGTCAGTCTATGATTGTGCATATTGACTTACTAACCTACCTACCAACTTACATATATTATATATGAATCACTATGAATTAAATACATAAAATGTTTATTGAAGTACTGTCTTTTAACATGAAAAACACAACAGTGAAATGTTCAAACAGTAAGCTATTTGAACATAGTTATTTCTAAGAGAAAAAGAACAAAGATCCCGAGAAACATAAACAGAGTCCTCAATGCTTCAACCATAAAATCTCAAAACGATACAATTTCACTACATAAGAACAAAATGCAAGTCTAACTCTAAAGTGCCAGGATGACGGAAAAGGATTAACCATAAGCTCAGTGAGATATGGAGAATGTGTAAAATATTGAAATGGTTTTAGAAACTGCTTGACAGTATTTAGTTCTGTGGATGATACACATATCTATAATCTCACAGATTAACTTCTGTATATATCCTCTTGAGACTTTCTAGCATTTTACTTATGTGAGGATGAAGAAAAGTTTTCCAACTTGTATGGCCTAGAACAACAATTTCTGTTTATTTTGTTGGTCATTTTGGCTAGATTTGGTAAAAACATTATTCTTTATAACAAATAAGTTGACTGTCCTGGGAAAGGTTGAGGAATACAATGAGGATCGTAAGTGAGGTAACCCAGGCCCAGAAAGCCAAGCCCCACATGTTTTCCCTAATATGTGGATCCTAGCTACAGATGATTGGGCTTCTGTGCGAGAAGGAAAAAACTCAGTAGCAGAGGCCAGTAAGTGAAAAAGGAGATAGAAAGGGAAGAGAAAGGAAGGGAGGAGGGCATTTATTAGGTTGGTATTGTATATATCTAAGTAGAAAGATTGAGATGGGGAGGGGATATGATGACGAATGGAATTTCACAGGGGAAAGTGGGGGGGAGGGTACTACCATGGGATATTTTTTATAATCATGGAAAATATTAATAAAATTGAGAAAAAAAGAAGGAGACTGAATATTGAAGATGGGCAGCAGGGAATTGAATAAGGCAAGGCCTGCTTCCCAGAGCCTCCTTCTACAGTGTCTGCAGAGGAAGAAGGTTCTTCAGAACTGGACAAAACTGTGTCAGTTGAAGCAATCGGGGTGCTAGGGAAAGCTATTTTTCCCGGCTACAGTACAGTATCCATCCATCTTACGTGCCTCAAGTACCACCAGCATGGATGACAAGTAGCTACATTATCCCCATTAGATCTCCAATAAGTTCTGATATCAATTTTCTGAGAAAATACATTTTTTCTCTTGTTTCATCTCTCTTCTATATTATAATTCCTTGTTTTATATGTATTATTCCATCTTTTTTTTGGCAAGGTAGTGTTTATTTATAAAGCCAGATTGAAGAGACATTTAAAGCAAATCTAGTTTTAAATTTTTTCTGATTTATTTTTATTTATATATTTATGAGAGAGAGATAGAGAGAATGGGCACACCAGGACCTCTAGCCACTGCAAACAAACTCCAGACACATGTGCCACCATGTGCTTCTGGAGAATCAAATTTGGGTCCTTAGGCTTCCCAGTCAAGCACCTTAACTGCTAAGCCATCTCTCCAGCCCTGATTTAAGGCAAATCTTAAGGTGCAATGAACTGATCTTTAAAAGAAAAGTATCCAATTTGATGGGGCTGGAGAATAGGCTCAGTGGTTAAGATGCTTGCCTATAAAGACTAACGACCTGAGTTTGATTCCCCAGAACCCATATAAAACCAGATGTGCAAAAATGGCACATGTGTCTGGAGTTTGTTTGCTGGGCTGGAGGCCCTGGCATGTTCATTCTCTCTCTCTCTCTTTCCTTTCAAAGAAATAAATAATATTTTTTAAAAAAGCTAATTTGAGCTCAGTCATAAAAATTGCAATCATTCTTGCAAGGCAACTGAAGATGCCTTCCAGAGTGGTTGCAAGGCTTATAGGATTTAACATTCAGCTTAGTTAAGCAAATAGTCATTAGTTCCTACTCTGTGCAAGAAACTATTCATCAAACACCCAGATTAATTGTTCAGACTCAATCACATATTAATGTTTATAGTGGTCTTATGTTTCATTGTGGGTTTGTCAAAATATTAAATATTCCTTCATTCACTTTGTGGCTATGGAGATACTTGCCATGTTTCAGGTGCCATAAAATATATTCACATTAGAAATCTGTGTAGTCAATTTTGATGTAATTATTTGCTATCATTTGAAAAAGCAATATTTAGCAATTCAGATTGAATAGTCAAAGTAAATACAGATATGCAACTTCTATAAACAAGTCTCATCAGCACCCTTTGAAGATTGTTAATTAATCCATACATTGGCTTGTCAATTCCACAGTCACCAATTGATTGTTCCCAATGTCAGAGCCTGTATACTAGTTTTGATGGGACAAAAATTATGGTAGTTTAAATGGATGCTCCCTAATAGATTCAGAAGTTAATTAAAGCTTGTAACATTTTTCTTCAATTACCTGGCTGGAAAAGGTATCACTGAGAGTGGGGTGCTGCTATGTGATGAATCTGACCATGTAGATTTTGGTCTTTTAGAACTTATTTTTTGGAGGAATAGGCATGTACTTTGTAGTTGTAACTGAAGATGTCTTCCAGAGTGGTAAGCAACGTTTTATGGACTATTCTGGTGAGAGTTTGAAAATGCTAAGTACAGAGAGAATTATATTTGAAGGCTTTGCTTATAAACTTTCTAAGGGGAAGGAAGACCATAGAGAACTTTTTTGGAAACTGGGCTACTGGCATAAGGGCTGGCTGTGTTCTGCTGCCCATGTCCCAGGAGTTCAATTAAGGTTAAACTTATAAAGTACTGATGTGCTTGGCTAAAGATATGGAATGAAAAAAATTAAGATTTAAAGTTGGAAAAACTCAAACAAGTTTAAAATCACTGGCAGTGAGACTGGTGGCTAAAGCTGCTGTTGTTAAAGAGATATTACCATGATTAAGGATGGCCCAACTGCTTTACATCAAAGCAGTGGAAAGGATGCCTGAGCAAAGACTGAATTGTTGGAATACAAGCTTTTTTAAAGGGAGTTGAGTAAGAAAGAGGAACCTGCTCTTCAAGGTCAAGATTTATTTCATCCCTGAATTAACAATATGGCTGTATCCTTCACAGTTGATATTGGTTTCAGAAGCATGAAAAATGTGTGTAGTGGGTCATAAACTACACACGGTTGGTTCCAGGAACCTCTGCTGAGATGAGGCATGAGAAAAAGAATATACCTGTTTTAAAGACTGTAAAAGCCATTGTATGAAGTTAAGGATGGACCATGGTTTACTGTCACTAGTGCTGAATGGTAATGGTTTCTGGGTGTTCTCATGGGCTGCTCAGGATGCCTGTGGCAGGTATCAACACTGTGGCCATCAAGATATTTGCTGTGTCAAGTGACAGCTAGCATCAAGAACTCCTGGCTTTTTATGTGGTTGTGGTCCTAGTCCCATGCTGTGCCACTGATAACCATCTTTACGGTTGACTGCTTTGCATATTGCAACCACTTTAGGGCTGGCTGCCTCAGTTTTACTTTCACTATTCAACTACCCACATTATGCTCCTGACATTTACACAGAAAGATGTTTTGGATATTCCAGCACTGTTTACGGGCTACCATGGAGAGCTACTGGCATGGGATGGCAGTTTTCTTGGCTACTCAGCCCAGCTGGAGAGGCAGAATTGAAAAATCCAGAGACTGTTAGTCACTGATTATGATATCAGACTTAATCTGCAAATGCTTGATGTTTGCTTGATTGTTACTGAGTTTACATTGCTTCCATCTCTCCTTGTTATGCCTTATAGCAATTGGAAATGTTTACTCTGTACCATTGTATTTTAAAAGTATGCAACTTGTTCTGATTTTAACAGATTTCACAAGTAAGAGACAATCTTAGATCTCAGATAAGACTTGGGACTTTGGAAATTTTTAAAGTTAGTATTGACTATGGGACCTTTGAATTTAGTCTGAAAATAATATACAATTTACACTGGGGGATGGTTATGAATGTATTGGGGACCAGGGGCAGAATATGGTAGATTAAGTGGATGTCCCCTAGTAGGAATTTGTTAAAGATTGCGACTTAGTTCTCCAGCCACCTGCCTGGAGGAGGTTTCACTGTGGATGGACACTGGGGTCCATCCCTAAAATGTTACTGGGAGCACAGATACAATTTCCAGCCTAAGTTATAGAGAGTGCTTGAGCTCTGCCTGGGGTTCATGGATTGTGCTTACTTACAGTATTGCTGGTGGTGTTTCTCTCTGCATGGACCTGTGAAAGAGGGTCAGCTTCTTCTGACATTATAGAACTTCTCCTGGATTGGTAAGCTTTAATAAATCCTGATTCTTCCATAAATTGTGCCTGGTTATTTCCACCAATGTGAAACTGACTACTACGGAAATGAAGAAAAAGTGATTTTTGGGCTGGAGAGGTGGCTTAGTAGTTAAGGCACTTGCCTGCAAAGCCAAAAGACCTTGGTTTTATTCCCCAGTACCCACGTAAGCCAGATACACAAGGTGGCACATGCATCTGGAGTTTGTTTGCAGTGGCTGGAAGTCCTGGTATGCCCATTCTCTCTTCTTTCTCTCTCATAAAAAAATAAAATTTAAAAAAGAAAGAGTGATTCCTTATTTCAAGAAACAGTATTTAATGGAAATGCATTTGGAAAATATGCATGTGCTGAGTTCATGAGAATATGCAATTCCTCTTATGTGTCGTGAGATCTACTTAAACATATTTAGTATATTGTAGCCTGTGTTACTAGTTTTTTTTTTTTTTTCCCCTTTTAGTTACTCATGAAAAAAGGACCTCTCAAGTCTGATAGAGTATGGATAACAAAAGAGATAAAATTTGGAGATTACATTGATTCAGACTCTGAGGCAAGGGTAAACTAAGACCTTTGAACTTGATTAAGTGAGCATTTAAAAGATGGGCACATGGGAAGATACATTCTTTTCATTTTCTGAGTAACAGTGCAGGGCATATCACCACTCCCAAACTGTACTCTAAACATGGTATTGTGTGACTCTCTGGAAAAGGAGGGAATTCACCTTTGAAATAATGTCTTATACTAATCCTACATTGAGTCATTTTTAAAAAATCAAGCATTTTTTTTCTCTCACTGTGTACTAAAGTAACTTACTGTAAAAGATTCGTGAACACAGAAAAATGGAATAAAAATCAGTCATAGGCCTTATACTTTACTGTGAATATTATTAATATTTTAAGAAATCTATGGTATTTTTTTCCAACTACAGTAATCATTCTTGAAAATTTCATGTCGACTGACAGAATTAAGATATTATTATTCATGGAAAGTTTTATTTTTATGCTGTGATAATTTACCACCCAATAATACGTTTTTTGAAAATACATTTCTTAGCAATAAGAATGTGAATAATATTTCGTGCAAATGTCATAATTTATGTTTTCTAGCAGAAAACCCATTACAATGTAAACCTTGGAATACTTTCTAATAGTAAATAACTGTATAAAACACTCTTGATGTTGATCAAAGATAATTAATCCACTCTCCCATATTCCAATTGCCTCACATATTTCCATCAGTAATTAGGAAAAGAAGGGGAGGTAAGAACATTCCTTTGAACTGCAACAACACAGTAGATCCATCAAGTTAAATTCTGTTTCTTTTCGTTTACTTCATTGTGGTGTTTTTAAATACTTGGAAGTTTAATATTACGGGGGACATGTTCTGTTTACAGAATTGAAAACTCTAATGCCCAATTCTTATATTGTTTTCTGTTTGAAAGACATACTGATTTAAAATATCTTTGTTCTAAGTTTATGAAATGTGTTCAAATCTACTATAGTCTGCTAAACCGCACCTCCCCTGAGCATCCCCATGAATGTTGCCTTGCTGTGGTCCTTCACATCCCTTTTCCCTTTCCTGATCAAAATAATATTTTAATTGTTTTACTGAATTTCTTTCCCTCATATTCCTGTCCTCTATTTGAGGTTAGCTGATCCTACTACCACCTAAAATAGCCTCTAAAAAGCCCCACTAGTACATCAACACCAGTTGTTTAGATATGAGGACAACTGTGTCAATGTTTGCTGAGAAACATGGAAAAGCAGCTTGACCCGTTTTCTCTAAACTGCCAGAAAATGTGCTTTTCCCCAGTGGGATGTGATTAAAGAGAGCTCTAGAGTGGAGTGGGCATGGAATTGCACTTGTTCCTGTGTATTTCCATGGTAACAATGGTAGTTTCCATTTCTATTTTTCTTTTTCCATTTTATTTGTCTCATGATGAAATATTAATCAGTTTCCCTAGCTAGGCAGGCAGACAGGAAAAATGGGGCACTTGGCACTTGGCAAAGGAGGTGACCCCTACCTCTTCTTTTGTGTTCCTTGTTGGGTGAATTTTGCACAAGTGGGCTGACTTGGCAGGCTGGCTTAGCAGGCATTCTGGGACCTGTGCAGTCTGGATGCACCATGGACCAACTGAAACCTTTCACCTTCACTAAAGCTGACCAATCATAGACTCTGGAAAGATTGGCTCCCTCATTCAATAAAAATTCAGTTCCCATAGGAACTGTAGTGTTTTCTAGCTCTGAAAGAACCTTCCTCAGAGAGGAGTGTGCTTCCTTTCCTTCTTACTCAGAGATAAACTGTGAGCTTTTTAAACATGTTCCTCTCCATTAATTCTTTTTTATTTATATTTCTTTATTAAGTAGAATCTTCATATGTATATGTCATATGTTGTACCATCATTTCCATCCTCACTGCCCATATCCCACTGAGGGGCCTCTGCAATGGGATTGCTGGTGTTTACCAAGGGATTGTGGGTTATGAGTAGTGAAAAAAGCATTGGTCAGTCACTGTGGGGTGGGGATATTGCTTCTGGATATTCCGTTCCATCCTATGGCTCGTAAAATCTTTCTGTGCCCTCTTCTGCAAAATTCCCTGAGCCATGGTGGTTGTGTTTTAAGTCTACTTTAGTGTTGAGCTTTCATCCACTTCTGTATTTCTGCTTTAGAATGTTTGGGTTTCTCAGTGTCTGTCTCCGTCACCCTGGCTCAGGTTGTCAGGCTCACGCCTTGGAAACAGCACTCTTGCTCTTCTCTCCAGTTCTACTGTGCTTTCACCTGGGCCCTAGATGATATGCATGAGAGGGGTGGTTCATCTCCTGCCAGGGAGTCTGCCCTCTTTAAAGTGAACTCAAGGTGCCTAGACAGCATTAGTGACAAGTGTGTGATACGAAGATACCATGTTTGCTGAGAAAGAAGCGGAAACCATGAAGATGAGGCAGGAGACAGGAGAGATAGAAGTGTGATAGTCTTCTTCCTATTACTTGAGCTGTCAATGAAGTCCTGCTGTGAGCATTCCAATTCTAAGAGCTAATGGATCAATTTGTAAATTGAATATCCTAACTGTATAGACAGACAATTTACAAAATGAGAACTGGCGTAAGTACAAATGAAGTGCCTAACATAGCTGAAGTAGAGCCATGACTCAGAAATTTGGAGTTTGAGTGTATAGCTTTATTATTCCCCCATTACAGCTGATTTCATGATTAGGCGTACTTGGAGTACAAAAGAAAATGAAATTTGGTAGCTCTCAGAGAGTAATTGCTTGTTTTGTGTTGACTTCTGAATGAAAATATTCAAGTCTTTTCTATATGTCTAGCAAATTTTGGCAAACTTTATGTGTAGTTTTGTCAAGCAAGATCAGTGGAATGCAACAGCTCCATAAGGCTGATCTGCTGCTTTCTCTGTGTTGAAATGAAAATGGAACTTGGTGAGCAAATACATTGTTGTTCACAAGTTCAATAGCTAGAATCTTAGACGTGGCCCCTCAGGAGTACTGTAATCTCTGTCTCAGCATGACTAACCATAGGCCAACTTCTGCAGGTCTCTGGGGGAGGAAATCTCCTCAGGTGATCCCTAGTTCACACAGCTTCTCCCTTCTTGCAAAGCAACCTTTGTTTTCATTTACTCTAACTCTGCAGGTAGCAGCAGCAGGCCTTCCATTCAAGGGCAGTGGGTTCCTTCCTTTCAGACAGATGCTCTTAAACCAAGGCTGCTTTCCTGACACCACTGCCAAATTCTTCTAGGATGGAAACTAGGGAGAACTCTCACATGACAGAGATGTATTTTTCTTGCTGGCTGGATTTGTTTTTATCTAAAATTCAGTTAAAGCAAAGCTATCTATTATTGTCTGCTGGTTCTGAGTGTTGTTTGAGGAACTATGGATACGTAGCCTGAGCTCCAACATAGAATTTGTCAGGCAGAATGTATGCTGCTGCTTCCAAAGCCCTGAGAGTCTTGGCTAATTGGTACTTGCCTTGGATTCTAGTCCAGCCTGGGGCTTCCCAGCTATCATGGCCTTGTTCTCCATATCAGATGCTTGTATCATTGGCAGTCTGGTGCTTATATGTGATGTTATTTTGCGAATTTCCACATTAAGTTTTCATATATTGATTCAGATTAACTACTTAATAGTATATCAAGTAGATAGTATAGAATCTTTTTTTTTTCTTATGGAGCAGAAGGAATAGTTAGTTAGATAATCAGAAAATAAATTTTAAAAAACCCACAGTTCAGTGACTACCTTTTTTTTTTTTTTTTTTGATAGGAGGAAAGTGGGAAGAACTTCGGGGATGTCTCCCATTACACATAATACAGTATAATTTGGCTATTGAGTGGACAGTGCAGTAATTTTTCTAGGGCCTGTATAACATTTTTTTTACACCTAATTCTGTGGCTTTCAACAACAGACATTCATGACCATAGTCTAAAATCAAAGCATAAACAAGGCTGTGATTCCTCTGCAGACTCTAAGGTGACACTTTCTGGTATCCAGTGTTTTTCAGCAATCCTTGGTGCTTCTTATTTTGTACATACTTCACTTCAGTTTCTGCTTTCCTATTCACATGTCATCCCTCTGTATTTCTTGCTATTTTCTCTTTCTCTTCTTTTATACAGACATTAGTTATCGGATATACAGACCATCCATATCCAGTGCCGCTTCCTCTTAACTTGATTACATTTACAAATATTTTATTTCCAAATAATGGTGCCTGCACAAGTTACAGGAATAAAGGCTTGCATATGCCTATTATGGACCTACAGTTACACCTGCAAGCCATGGTATTGGTAGACTTACCTAGAGAGTCCATAGTCAGCACCTGGGGAAATAAGTCCTCTTCCCATTTCTGCTTATTCCCATATCTGAGAAACAGAGTAACTTATTTCCACTATACCTCATATACCTCATTAAAAACAATATGTTACAGAAGGGAGGGTAGAAAGAATCTAACATCCACAGGGTGGGAAGGAATACACTGAGACATTGTCCCTTCCACAGGGACTGGCTGGTAGTGATTACTGATATCCCCACTGAGGAGGGACCCTCAATGTAATGAGGATGAGATAGAGGCGTTAAAAAAGAGTAGAACTTGGGCTGAAGAGATTGCTTAGTGGTTAAGGCACTTGCCTGGCAAGCCTAAGGACAGAGATTCAATTCCCCAGTACCCATGTAAGCCATGTGCCCAAGGTGGCACATGCATCTGGAGTTCGTTTACAGTTGCTGGAGTCACTGGGGTGCCCTTTCTCTGTCTCTCTCTCTCTCTCTCTCTCGATCTCTGTAAATAAATAAATAAAACATTTTTTTAAAAACTATCAAAAAAAAACAGTATAACTAAATGGGACTACCACCTATTTGCAATGTGTTCATATATTAAAGTTTTCATTAAAAATTATAAACAGTGTATTCAAGGTGATAAATTTACATCTCAAGTGACAAAGCAATTTATCATGTTCTTACTCTGTTACCTCTACCTGGACAGCCTCTCTCCTTGAACTGACATTGAGAGACCTTTATACACAGTTCTATGCCATTGGAAATGATATCACAGCTTCAAACACAGTCTAGTGAGGTTACTAAACTATAGCATGTTAATTTTCTTTTGCAAGAGAAACTCTTTGTTCTACTTCAGTGATGCTGCCTTTTATATTGGACCAATTTCATTGCCTCTCTTATTTTCTAAATGGAAAAGACATTGTAGATTACTTAAATTCAGAAAATGCACTTTGTTCACCCTGCTTCTCCTTGTTGCCTGTCCATCATTTATGTTCCTGTACTGACTGTAACCCCCTGGGGTTGGTATTCTGATTGCTCCAGTAAAGGGGATATCTAATCTAAACAGTCAACTCTCATCACACTTCGTTCTGGTTTTCTGACAAGTGCTGTTTAGGTTGTATTTACAAAAATGCCTCCCAGTAACCAGCCAATGTGATACAGCATATGGTGTGAAAATCACAGCACTTCAGTAATATGAACCAATGCAATTTCTTGGAAATAAACTGGTGTTCGTATTTGGTGGGGAAAAGAAATGTGGTTTTCATAGGTATGCAAAATTACATTGCTCATTCAAATTAAGCAAATGTCTTTCTATTGTATTTCTGAGAGAAATGAAAAAAATACAAATTGATATAAGTGCTATAAAGGACTAAATTGAGAATTAGGAAGGGGTAGGCTGAGGGAGGTGGTCAGAAACACCTTGCTGAAAAGGGAAGACAAATGCAAATGCACGTGAAAGAGAAGCCAGATCTACCCCAGTGCATGTGTGTGTGTATGTGTGGTTACTGCAGACATTTCTTGAAGAGTGGCTACAACCCATGTAAGTCCTTGTAATTGGGATTTTCTTTAAAATATTCTAGTAAACTACTCAAATATTAGGTGACGTGATTTGATGTGAAAAGATTAAACAGTTTTTGGTAAGACAATGGTAGTCTGAGTAGGATTAAGACGATTAAAAGGGATGTTATTGGAGAACGTATATGAAAGATCATTTTCAATGCCATATGCCACAGTGCTCAAAATTTGATTGTGAACATATTCTAAAGTGCAAGAACAGTTAAGGCTATAGATAGGGTATTGTTTGAGAATTCTCATCAGACAAACATAGACTACTAATTCCATTTCACTCCTACAATCAATTTATTAACTGAATGTCCTCACTATCACAGAAATTTAGGGGTTTACTCTCCAAAGTGGTTCAGCTTATCTGAGAGGTTCTCAAGTAAATAGATCTAACAAAGTGGGAGGAAATTAAGCCATAAGAAGCAGATTACGGTGAAAGTGTCCATGTGAAATAGTGAAAGCCCAAGAATTTTTCTACTCCTCTGCTGGGACACAGAAATGAGATTTATACCATCCAGGAAAGATATTAGAAAATTCTGAGGAGCAGACAAATAACTTCAAGAAAAAAAATCTTTTCATTCACTGATTCCTGTAGAACTCCATGAAATATGTAGAACATCCACACTGGCCCAATGCATATGACTTCCTAATAACTTACCATTGCATCATTTAGTGATGGTTATCCTTGTTCGTCAACTTGATAGGAACTGTAATCATCATGGGAAACAATCTCTTGGCATTTCTGTGAGGAATTTTCCAGGTTAGGTTAATTACAATTAGAAGGCCCACACTAACTATGGACAGCACTAAGCTATGGGCTTGGGTCCCGGATTGCCTCCAAAGGAGAAAGTTGGATGAGCACAAGTATTCATCTCTCTCTTTCCTTATTTCAGTTAGAACATTACAAGCTACCAGACATTTTCCACTATAATAGGCTCTAAAAACTGTGAACAAAATAAAACCTTCCTTCCTTCAGTTAATTTTGTTATCATATTTTGCACAGAAACAAAAAGTATAAGTAATACAACTTTTAAGAGACCAACTCCAAATACTGATCAAATATTTGAGAAATATCTCAAATATTACCTGCTCAAAATATAGTAGAACTTTTACTAAAGCCATATATAAAGTCCATAGAAACATAAAAGGGCTATATTAGGTAAACTGTAATGGTGTCCTACAGAAAATGCAAATATTGAGAGAAATAAAAGATGATCCTAAAAAATGAAAATCAGGTAGCAGCTAAGAAAATTCATTAGAAAAGTGTGAGTAGGTATTGAAGAAAATTATGAAACAAAAGAAAAAATTATAGGTACAGAAGATAGGATTATTTTCTGAGAGTCACATCTAATATAATACCAAAATAATTTAATCATTATATTAATTAATAGTTCTAGTTCATGATGTATAAAGTTAAGACAATTTTTCAACTCAATCATGAACAGTCCAGGTGTTCATTGGGTTGGAGATGGGAGCTTCTAAAGATATAGGAAATTAGTTTCAATATCAGAACTGTCCAAAGAATGTTGAGGTCAATCTGCACAATTAATGACTGTATAGGAGGCAAAAGACCATTCCAAAATCAGACTCCTACATAGAATCTACAGAAACAGAGAACCTATGGGGCAAGATAGCAATCATATATAATTTCAAATATAAGAAAACATGACTTACATACAAAAGACATAGAAGCAGAAGTGCATCAAACTGTTCGACAGCATCATAAGAAGTTAGAACACAATGAAACAAGGCAATCAGAACTCTGAGTCTGTTTGAAGCAAAAAGAATTCTATAGTAAAGATGTTTTCAGATAGTCAAGGTCTCAAAATTTTTCCAACAGAAATCCAGTGCAGGTTATACTCTGCTAAGATAAAGCAGTAACCTAAGAGAATAGAAATCATGAGATATAGAAAAGTACAAGACTCATATGAAAGACAAAGGGAAAGGATTTTCCTATTGTAACGTCTATTTAGCCACTATGTACAAGGAATATTACCAAGGGGAAATACTTAAGATTAATGAGAGCAAAGTTTACTTATGAAAGAGTATTAAGGATGAGCCCAACATACAGAAGAAGGAAATTAAAAGAAAGTTTGGCAAATAGAACTATACTAGAAAACTCACTCATGAAAACATACTTAGAAACAATAATATTATCATATAATACCAACTGTGATATAGCTTTTGAGAAGGAAAGGAAAAAGGTAAAACTCATGCATGTAGGTGGATAAGAGAAATGTAAAATATATAGTCATTCAGTTTCCTTCATAAGACATTATTTAAAATCAGGAATCAAATATTAGTTTGGGTGTGCTTTGAGTAAAGCAGTTTGGAAGAATTTAAAGACAGCGTTCTTATAAAAACTAGATATTGAATGAAGAAAGGAAGTTTAGGACTGAATATTTCTATTCTCAGGTGAGAAGAATGGAACTTCATACAAAAAAGCCAGAAAAATGGCAGAAACATGATAAGACAATATTTGTTCTTTAAGAATTTTAAAAGTAGGCAGTATTATTTCTTTATTAGTTATGTACATACTCAGTGTATAAACAGCCATGTTGGTACCATTGTTAGCCTCCTCCCTGTCCTCCCCCTACACCTATTAAATTCTCCCTAAAATAATAATGGTTATCCCATTTATCTGGTGTTGACATCACTCTCTGTTGGAGAATCTGCTTCTCTTTTTCAGATGTACACAGAACCTGAAGAGAGAATCAGCCCTTCACACCTCACTAGGGACCCAGCTGAAACCATAGCATAGTTGGGGAAATGAGCAAGAGTGCTGCTTTCTTGGTAAACCTGGTATCAGTACCAGGGTGAAGGAGACAGACACAGAGAACACTCAACTCCCACCAAACCAGATATCCAGAGATACAGAGGCTTCTAAGACCCCATCACTGAAGTCGACAGTATTTTTTTTTTTAATGACAAGTCTCACCCTTTTCTTTGCTTTCACAGATGAAGGACTGGAGGGTCAGAACTTGAATACCTCTATGGCTCAAGTTAAAGTCTATGTATATTATTTGTCTTTCTCAGTGCTGTGACAAAATGCTTGACACAAGCAGCTGAAGAGGAATGGTGATTGCAGGTTACAGTTTGAAGGTATACTGTCCCTCCTGGTGGGAGAATAATGGAATAAGTTTAGGAAGCAGCTGGCCACATAGTCCACAGTCACAAAGCAGAGAGGAAAACCTGCTGGTTCTCAGCCATCTCTCTTTTCATGTAGTCCAGGATACCTCCCTGGCCCAAGGAATGACACTATCCTCATTTAAAGTGGGTCTTCCATCCTCATTTACCCTAGTAGAGAAAATCCCTCACAAACATGCCTAGAGATTTGTTTCCCTGGTGATTCTAAATCCTATCAAGTTGACAAGAGAAATTGCCTATCAGAATGTGGGAAGACTGAGAGGTTATGATGTGGTAATGACCTGTGGAGGGATGTTGAACTTTAGGGAGGATAAATATGCAGCACAAAACACTGGGGGAAAAAAAAGTACAGATTCTGCAGGTTTGCTAAAGGAGATTTCCTATAAATTCTATGTACATTCTGTGGACAGAATGTACAGAACTGTGTGGCATTACACAGGAATCACAGAAATGTAGGAAGTTTTTCAGGGTCTTATGTTCATCCATGCTTAATGTAATGAACCCAATGCAGGAGGAGTGGTGAATACACCCTCAGGTCATTCCTGGGGATGGAAAAGAGAGTGCACATGAAGAAAGGGTTGACATTGCTTTCTGGTTTTGCCTTTGCGATATTTTTTCTTTTATCCCATTCTTCTATAACACTGAATTTTCTTTGCTTTTCTGTCTCTTACTTCTCTTCCTCCTTTTCATCCTCTTCCTCCTCCTCACTAGTGATCTATTTCATCTACTGGAAGGTTAAGTAGCCCACTGTCAAGAAATCACTTTTCATGCATTACTGCCTAAGTCTAAGAAGATAATTGGTTGCTTCTCTTCCTCTGTTAATTTTATATACTAAAACTATTCATTGATTAATGTATTGGAAACCAATAATTGCAGACATAACTATCAAAAGAGTAAGCTAATATTTTAAAATCAGTGAGTAGATTCTGGTTGGGCTTAGAATATTAAAAATTATCTGACATCAGAGTTTAGGAAGTATTGTTATAATGGGCATATGTATCCTGATAATACATATATTTCCTACACAACTGAAATGGTGGGTATAATAAGAAAACACCTTCCAAACATACCTGTGAAGCCTGTGTAGCTGTGATTTGTTATCCTCTGTTTCTTTCTATTCACATTATTCTCTAAGAGCCTTTGTTGAAGTTGAATCTTTATTGAGAAATACTGCATTGTTTCCACGATGGGAAACATGTTTTTTTTTTTTTTCTAAGTAATGTTTTTGGGACATTGGTTCATGCATTAGGAAAAGAAAGAAAAAAGAAAAAAGAAAAAAGAAAAAATGTAACAGCACACTCTAATCATGTTGACATACAAATTATGAAAGGCCAGAATGACTTCAATACAAAACACAAATGATGATCCCTTATGGCTTAGCTAAGCTAACACACAATTAAGCTTTCCTCATCTTTTGAAAAAAAATAAAACAAAACAAAACTGAAAGTTGGATTAATTCTTAGGCACATATGGAATTTGTACAATGTTTTATTGAGTATAGCAGGAAAAGTATGGAGACTTATACATTCATATTCTCCAAAATTCTCAGCTTCCCAGTGGGTCCTTAAAATGAAACTACTCCTGCTGTTCATATTTATCTATTTACTGGTATTTGACTTACTTAATATTAAGGCCATCTCTTAGGGCAGTATTTTATGCTTCTTTATACTTGTTCTTTACACTTACAATTCCATGTTTTCATTCTGAGTTTGTATACTCAAATAGTAATAAGGTATTTAAAGGAAATAATAGGACAAGTGGCATCGGTTCTGTGGGAGATACTGGTGGAAAACAGCAGAGAAAGATGAAGGCATCTGCCTTTCATGAGACTTTCTGCTGTCATAGGACTTACATGTTGGTCTCTAGGTCTACAAATATGGTAAACTTCCTCCCTCATGAAGGGAAAGGTTTGTGTATAAGTGTGGGAAACTTACCCTCTCGTGAAGTGAAAGAATTGCTGCCAGCATTTTTCTCAGACTACATCCATCGTATGTTTCTGAGAAGCAATTCTTTTTTTGTTCTCTTACCCCTTTGGGATCCTATTCCAATAGAGGAAAAGCAGACCTGATGGGAAGTAATAGCACTCTTTTTATGGACTATAATTGATGAAGGAATGAAATGCATTAACTAATTGAGAAAAGAAATTGGAGCCCAGGATTCCATTAGAAATGTCTTTTAGTTCATAGATGTTTTTTTCAAAAGATTTTCAAAATACTTTTGTTCAACCCCCCCCCCACCCACTGTAAATTTCCATCTGCTCTGTTTCTCTTACTAGCTTTTCATTTAACATGAAACAATGATTTCACACATAAGTCAAACAGATTTTTTTTTTCAGATAGACTAGAAAGAAAGAAAAAAGAATGGCTTCCTAATTAGGTAATCATCTATATACAATGTCACAAAAAAAAAAATCAACTATTAGTGACTTATAATAGCAGGGCAAGGAGGAGGTTAAAAAATAATGCAGGGTGGCTGCATTTTTTTCTTTTTGTTTTTGGTTTCTGGAGGTAGGGTGTCGCTGTGGCTCATGTTGACCTGGAATTCACTATGTAGTATCAAGGTGGCCTCGAACTCACCGTGATCTTCCTACCTCTGCTTCGTGAGTGCTGGGATTAAGGGCGTGTGCCACCATGCCTGGTGGGTGACTGCAATTTTGGTGGAGGATAAATGTACCTCCTGATGGGACACTGAACTACACTGGAACAAGCAGCTTTGTTTGAAAGCAGTATGGTGGACATCAATACAGAACTGTGGAGGTTACAAAATATTTTGCATGCTTTATTGTATTCCTTTTTCATGATGACCCAGCAAATCCATGACAATTCATCCATTTTATAGGTAGCAAAATGTTAGGTTAAAAAAAAAAGTCATAAAAGCCTATGTTTACACCGATGTGTACATGCAGGCTCAGCCAAGGTTTCTCCATCACAGACAAAAGATACCCTATCTCTCACACTCTGGAAAGGAAAATGGTTCAACTAGTTCAAAGTAATCAAATCTCTGGTATAACTAATGCTTGGTTTCTGCTCCTACAAGCAAAATACTGTGTGTGCATGTTTTATTTTGAGAGAGGGTTTTGGTAACCCCGGCTGGCCTGAAACTTGCTGTGTACTCCATGCTGGCCTGAGCACAGCAATCCCTTTGCCTTCAGTGTCCAGAGTGGTCCTGGGGTTTCAGGCATTTAGAGCTTTATAGAGATTATAGAGAAAGGATTAAGCCTAATTGGAGCTCTAAAGCTGTTTATTTTATGTATATGTTTTAACTTTTCTAAATCTGATTTTAAAGAAAAGTATAGAAATACATACACAATCAGTTACTTTCTTAAAACTAGTTCTCCTTGTTTCATAACAATTAAATCCCTCTTCATGTATATCTTCAAGCCATAATGAAGTGACTAGTTTCTCCTTTGGACCATTAATGAACTGTTGTTTTTCATGAAAGATAACATGAATTATTGCCTTGAATTAGGAAAGTGGCATTCAAAGGAAACTTAACTGTCACTTACCCAGTGCTACACAACTCATATACAGAAGAACAAAATTCAACACTCCATATGGATTCAACATCTCTCAACTTAATTTCATGAACTATAAACATGTCTAGAGCAAATAATACAACTTATTTTTCTAAGTCACGGAAGCTGGTAGATACGTTAGTGTATAAAGCACTTGCCATGCAAGCATGATCACCAGAGTTTGATGGGGGAGGCAGCTAGCCTATAATTCCAGTGCTAGGGAGATGGAGACAGTGTATCCCAGGGGCAAGCTGACTAGTTAGACTAAGTGAATCAGTGAGCCCTGGGTTCAAGTGAGAGACACAAATCAGTAAATAAAGTGAAAAGTTATTGATGAAGATACCAACGTTAAACTCTGTCCTCTATACTTATGTGCACACGTGTTCTCATACATATGCAAACACACATACACATATGCATACCACATGCACATATACACATGAAAATTCTAGCTCACTTGTTTTTATAGGTTACACACTCATAAACACTGACTAGTAAATAAGATATATCGAAGTTATAGAGATGTTATACAATAAATCTGAAAGTGCTAAATGAGAGAGTAAATACACGTAAGCACACCTGTAGCATGCTGTGGTGGTTTAGATCAGATGTAATCTCATGTTTTGTGTACTTCTTCCCCACATTACTGTAATCTGGGAAGTGGAGACTTGTTGGAGGAGGCATGTTACTGGGAGTGGGCCTTGAGGTTTATTAGCCTCTAGCTTGCCAGTGTTATATGGTTCACCCTCCTGATGCTGTTGCTCACATGATTTTGACAAGGAGGTGTTGTTAGTCTCTCCTCTACTATATTTCCCCTACCATCATGAAGTTTCCCCTTGAACCTCTTAGCCAAATAAATGAATTTAAATTGATATCGTGCTTTTGGTCTGATGAAAAGGTAATTGTAACAGAAAGTTGGTTTCAGTGGAGTAGGGTTATTTGTGTAAAAATCCTGGCTGTGCTGCTTTTGGCCATCTAGAACTAATTTGCACAAGAAATGTGGAAGGATTTGAAACTGTGTCCTAAGCAACACTTTGTAATGTTGAAGGCAGACTTTGATTGACCATTCTGGTCAGAGTGGAAAGACCTAAATTCAGTAAGAACTATGCACTGTAAGATTTGGCTCTGTCTATTCTTATCTACATAAGATCCAAATACTAGTTTGGGAATTAGTCATAGGCAGTTAATTACCCACATGAGCTTCATTGTTTAACCTACGGCAAGACAATTTCTGTCCACTCCACGTGCCTTAAATTTAAAAAGAACCAGTGAGCTTGGTCATCTTTTGACAAAGAGCCTGTCATATAGTGCTGCATATTAGAATTGTCTTACACACACACACACACACACACACACACACACACACACACAGTACTATATCCAGAAGATGCCACATTGGATTTCAAATAAATCAAACTCTAGTCATCAGTGTTTTTTGTTTGTTTGAAGTTCCTCAAGTAACTTTCAAGTTTGAAAAGTAGTGCTCTAACGTTTCTTTAAATGTAAATAATTTCTGTAACATTTAAGATTAAGTACAGCCACTGAAGTAGCTACTGAAATCATTTAAATTATTCGTGAAAACATGTAGCAGACATATGCTGCAAACATACATACTTCACACATTTATGTTCAAGCATGTTCTTATATGTGAGTCACTTTATCATTAGTTTTTGTTTGTTTTTTGTTTTGTTTTGTTTTTGAGGTGGGGTCTCACTCTAGCCTAGGCTGTCCTGGAATTCACTGCGTAGTCTGTGGGTGGACTCAAACTCGTGGTAATCCTCCTACCTCTGCTTCCCAAGGGCTGGGATTAAAAGTGTGTGCCAGCACGCCCAGCTATTTTTAAATACAATTATGAGAAAGAAAACATGCTGGATTGCTTAAAAGCAACAGATGGGATCAGACATTGGGATTGGGGCCCCAGAGAAGAAGGGCAAGTATGTATTTAAATTTGGGTTCTGCTACTTACCATCTTTGTTTTCTTAGATAAATATCCTAATGTCAAAATAACTCAAAAGAGGGAGAGGGGAAACTGGAGTGCTTCAGTTTATAAGAGATGCATATGAGAGACGTATGTGATAGAAATCCTTGGTAAGGCACCACATTGAGGGAAAGCTCCCCAGTGAGAAAATGGAAGATCAGAACCCTGAAAAGTAAATACCATTTATTACTGGGCAGTAATAGAGAGTAATAGAGAAAAGAAGATCGTATCAAAGGATTATCTGGATATGTTTACAGAATTGCAAGTTGTTGCATGAAATGGTGGTTAGAACGTTCTAGGAAAAAGAGGATGGTAGGAAGTGTAGGTACATGAAATTAGTATGGTACAAAGAACTGATCTTTTATGCCAGATTGCTAAATTTTGAAATTATTTTTGAGACTAGTACAGAATTTCTGTAAACTTCTAAGAAAAAGGCTGGTCTGATAAGGTCTGAATTTCTGGGGAGATGAGATTATGCAATGTTTACAGCAGAATAACTAGATGTGCTCTGGTATGGGGAGATGGCTTGGTGGTTAAAGATACATGTTATGATGTGCTCAGGATTGTTATGGCTATGTCTTTTGTGGTTCTCTAAGAATTTTTTTTTTTTTTTTTTTTTTGGTCTAGTTCTTTGAAGAATGCCACTGGAATTTTTGTGGGCGTTGCACTGAATCAGTAGATTTCTTTAAGTAGAAGGGCCAGTTTCATGGGATTAATTCTGCTAATCCATGAGCATGGAAGGGAGCTCTTTCCACAGTGAGCTATTTGCTTCAATCTCTTTCTAAAGTGTTTCAACGTTTCCTTTGTGGGAGTGCTTCACCTCACTCACAAGGTGATTCCTAGATTGTCTACTTGTTTGGATGTGGGGGTGTGTGTATTGTCAATGGAATTGTTTTCTTGATGTCTTTCTCTGCATGTTCATTACAGGGACATAAGACAGCTATTGATTTTTTTGTTTGCTCATTCAGTTCCCCTGATACTTTGCTGTATTAGTTTATCAGATCTTAGAATTTATTTTCTGGTGGAGTCTTTAGGGTGTGTGTGTGTGTGTGTGTGTGTGTGTGTGTGTGTGTTGTCATTGTGAGTATTATGGTAAGACAGAGGTCTTTTTTGATACTGAGCAGATACCTGCTCTGATGCAGCCTTGTCCTCAGGTCACCACATAACCAAATTCTCTGGAAACATGTGAATGGAAAAGGTCATTAGTGCGGCGAGCCCCCTGACCCGCAGGGAAGAACGACCACAAGACGAGGATCCTTCTTGATCACACTTTTATTGGAGAGCTCTTGGTTAACAGGAGGGTTGATGGCGAGGGGCAAGGAGGCGGAATGTGCAGCTACTTTTATAGAGGGAAGTGCAATGAGGCGCCCACTGATTGGTTGCTACCAGCTTGCCACCACCAGGCGCCATGGGATAGGCTCGGGACAGGTTGAGTCAAGTGCATGCGCATACCTTGAACACGGTTGGCGCCAAGGCACTGCCTAATATGGAGTTGTTTACCTCAACACAGACAGGAAGCCTGCACCATCTTGTGATGGCGACTGCTTGCAGCTCCCTGCAGTTCCCCCTTCTTGTTTAAACGCAACAGGCAAGGGTAGAGGTCTGATCTCTGATGCTCGAAAGGACATTGTGATGACCCCAGGCCTAGTGGCCAGCCAGGCTGGTGTCACACCCGTCCGGTACCTTTTCTCAGAGATGGGATTACAGTACCAACCCATATGCAATCAGACATGCCCTCCATGAGGCTGCTAAGAGCTCGCCCCACGTGCAGTACTTTGTCTCACATCCTGAGCGTGATGAGTGCCGTGCTCCCAACACCAACCCTCTGCCCATCCTTGTGCAATGGGCACTTCAGGCCCTAAGGGTGCAAGGGCCAGGGGAAACTAGGTGCTCTTTAGGGCCGACAGCCAAATCTGGGGGGAGGACCCACACTCCAAAGCGGCAAGTGCCTGAGAAATGACCACCTTGTCCCGCCTGGTCTGGGCTCGCAGGCGGCAAACCAACCAGAGGCAAAGCACACATCCTCCCAAAAGTATATATGACTTTTTCAATACCCCCAGAAGTATTAAGACGCGTCCAGGACGGTCCGTATAATTTGCAAAAGATATTGAGAAGTACTATTTTCTGCACCAAATCTGGAATTACGTCTCTCTTGGGAAATTTTTCCCCATATCCTATCATCCTTAAACCAACCAAAGGCCTGTTTTCTCAGCCCTATACAAAAATTACGGGGTGAATCAATTGTGAAGCAAAGGGCTCCGATTTTCTCAAAACTCCGATCTTCCCCTAAGCTGACATACGTGGTATCCCCAATCACAGTGGGGAGACCCAGCTCCTTCTGAGTTGTGAAGAAGCGAGGGAAGACCGCTGCAGCATGATGTACCGGCAGGGGCTTAGGAAAGGCTGACAAGATGCCCCAGCGTTGTTCTCCTCTACTGAGCGCCAGGCACTGGAAGGCCAGCATCCATAGATTCCTCCACATCTGCTTCTTCAGGATCATTCTGGATCTCCGGGTTGTCCTCTGAGGAGAGTCGGACCGTTTTTACCAACCGACTGGGAACCCAGTGAGGTGATTCTTGGTCCTGTGGGAAAACACAAACAGCTCCCCGGGATCTTATTAAAATAGGATCTGGGCCTCTCCATTGACCAGTCAAAAGTTACATAGCTACAAAGTATCCTGTCCAGCATGTTTGCATTGTGGCCTTCACATTAGGGATCCGCAGGGCAGGAGAGAAAAGCAGGAGGGACGCTCCCGAGAGAACCAGGAAGCTTCCATAGGATTAACTCCATCTGAAGGAGTTGAAACTGTCTACACCTGTGACTGGCTTTATTGTGTGAAACTCCTTCCCACAGCACTGGAACCTTCTGAACTGGATTAAAGCCAACACCTGATGCCAGTAGGAGGGTTGCCTATGCCCAGGTGCCTGGACTTAGCTGTTCCCAGCACTGGAACTTTCTGAGCAGAATTAGAGCCCACACCTGACAATTACTAGTGGCGTTCCTACTCAGGTGCCGGATTTCAGCTATTCACAGCTCACAGACACAAGAAAACAAGGCCAGAGGTGAGGGGCCACTCATGCAATAGGGAGGCCACCCCGGTCAGGATGCTTCTGATGAGGCCTTTGTTTGACAATAGCAGGTTCAGTAACCTAAAACCAGTCTCAGTTCCTATAATTTTAACTTGCTTGAGATTTTCCAGCTTAAAATCTTAAATCTCTCAGTCCAATATCTCTAGCCAAGCACATCAGTCCATTACAAATTTAACCTTGATCAAACTCTCTGGGCCTCAGCAGCAGAACGCAGCCAGCCCTTATTCCAATAGCCCAGTTCCAACAAGGTTCTCTGCAGTCTTTCCTTTCCCTTAGAAAGCTTAATGAGGGCATACTCTACCGGCGCATGGACGCGGCCTCCATCCGCAGCCTTGAACACCGGGAAGGCTTGTAAGAACCTCCTTCTGTCCCCCTCTGAAAGGAAGGAATCTGAACAATGCTTGCCGGCATAAGGCGGAGGAGCACTGGGAATGGCAGGGGCGGCAGATTGAAAAGCCGCGCGGTTCTTATCTCCTATCTTCTTTTGCTTTCGATTTTGCGGTAGCGGCTGCTCATCAAGATAGTATCTCTCCTCCCCATAGTGAGCCGCTTCCCCATCTAATTCTTCCTCCTCTTCAGAGTCTGAGCTAGTCTCATCATCTGCTTCCAGCACATTTAAATGCGCCAGATCCTCAATGACAGGGTACAGTCTAGAGGAAGCTTTTCTGTCCCTGTTGGTGGGTGAGCAATCATAAACTTCACCCATTTCTCTGAGCTCATCTTGTAAGCTTTTATCCTTTTTTTCCTTTGTATTTCCTTTTTTGTTTCTTTTCTTTTCCTAGGCCTAGCTGGAGTTTCCCCATTTGTATCTGACTCAGAAAGACTATCCTGATGCCTTGCCAACGCTCTCCGTCCCTGTCTAATAATGTCTGTGTGGCTACCTTTACTTAGACAAGAATGAATAACAAAGGCAATAAAAAACAAAACCCAGAAGGGAAGGAAAACGGCAAGGATCAGATTAAAGTCCAGGTCAGAAAACTGCATGACTGGGGATGACTTACCGACGTCTTCCTCTCCGTGTGTCAAGTTCTGAATCCTCTTCGACCCCTCGCCTGGTGACCACAAGGCTCCCGGCGTCCCGGGATTTCGGCACCAGTTTGCGGCGAGCCCCCTGACCCGCAGGGAAGAACGACCACAAGACGAGGATCCTTCTTGATCACACTTTTATTGGAGAGCTCTTGGTTAACAGGAGGGTTGATGGCGAGGGGGCAAGGAGGCAGAATGTGCAGCTACTTTTATAGAGGGAAGTGCAATGAGGCGCCCACTGATTGGTTGCTACCAGCTTGCCACCACCAGGCGCCACGGGATAGGCTCGGGACAGGTTGAGTCAAGCGCATGCGCATACCTTGAACACGGTTGGCGCCAAGGCACTGCCTAATATGGAGTTGTTTACCTCAACACAGACAGGAAGCCAGCGCCATCTTGTAATGGCGACTGCTTGCAGCTCCCTGCACATTAGTAACTGTTACATTGCAGACACGTACAGTTTTGCTACAGTTATTGGTTTGGGTATGTTTTGTTTTGTTTGGGGGCTTTTTAAAGACAAGGTTTCAATATGTAGCCCAAGCTGGGATCTTGCTTCAACTTCCAGAATGTTCAAAATATAAGTATTTCCATCTTGTTTCTTTATGGTTTCAAAGAAGATAGAGCTTGTTCAAACGTCTTTCCTCCTCAGCACGTCACATATTGAGCTGTTATACCGACATGAAATGAAGCATGAAAGAACAGTTCTAGGCAAAGAAGGCATAACCTCAATCATTAAAGATACATTTTTCTAAAACCTGGTTTTATTTTCAGGCACAATACAAAATATTTGTTACAGATTTCAACAACAGTAACTCACAGACTATGTTTTTTTTGGTGGCATAAGACAAGACTGTTGCCAAACTAAAGTGATTTGAGAACTCATCTGTTCTGTGAGCTCTAATCTCATGACAGCATATGACAATCAAAGTCAAAATCCTTGTCAAACCCAAAAAATCCCCAGGATATGTCAACAAAACAGAAACTAGATTTTCCAGATTTATTGTACCGGAACCATAGAGCCCTTATGACAATTTCATTGCTCTAGTGACTAACCCTTTATTTCTAGTCTATTGCAAAACTAGTTTTTGTTATTGAGCACTAAGATATAGAAATAAGTCAAATGTGTGAAAATAAATTAAATGTCTCCCAGACATGCCAAACAGTGTGTTGAACATTTTCCTTAGATTAAGCCTCTTGCCATGACATGAGCTACAGCATCCCCAGCCATTTGGCAAAGCATTGCTGCCTTCCTCCGGGCCCCTCTTCTATCTTCCTTGACACTACTCTCTTGACTACTGAAGTTGTGGCTTCATTTTTCATCTTCTACTCTGTTCTTATTCGCTTCATTTAATAACTTACTGCTGTAGTCAGTCTTTGTGTGAAAGATAATATGTACAGTGTTGTTCTGCAATGCTTTACAATGTTCTGTCACTTGTAGATAATACTTGTGTTTTATACCTGAAAAACTTGGAATAATTGCCTCAAATTTTTGCCTTTTGATGTTTTTTTTTGAGCTTGAGCCCTAGCTTCAATGTTATCCAAATTACCTTAAGCCAGACTATGAGTTAATTACTTAATATTTATAAATCTGAATTCCTTTAGCTGTTAGGTGGAAGGAAATACATGTGAGAGTTACATGACATAATCATTACAAAGTGTTTTGCACAAAATCTGCATAAAACAAAACTAAATTAATGCATAATATTGTTGAGTTATATTTAGAAGAAATTGGTAGTGATAGTACTGAGCTAGTGATGCTGTCATCAAAGTTTGACATATGATTTTATATTTCCACATTTGACAAGCTTAGCCTAATGATATTCTTTGTCAATAAAAATTTAATAATCACATTTAGTTTTCTGAGGGGTTTTAACATGTAGAGATATACTTCTCAAATGTTTGGCTTCTATCACAAAATAAAGGGATTATTGTGTGGAGCCACTGCAGGCTCCATCCAGAGAAATTAGTGAGAATTCTCACCTTGAGTGCCAGTGACCATGGTACCTTGACATTCCTCGTCTCCTCCTAAGAAAAACCATTACAGATACTTGCATCTATAATGACAAATCCCACCATAAAATAACTACTCAACATAAGTGATCTGATTTAGTTCTTTGCCTCCAACACCTGTCACAGTGCCTCACAGGTGATAGAAGCTTCAAGCGTATTTCTCAATGATTGAAAAGATTAAAAAAAAATCTCCTACTATCTTGGCAAGTGTATTTCTAGATATTGTAGCCTCACAAAAAGGTGTTTGCTCATCTCCTACCAACTCAATCTTTTCTGGATACCTGGGTTAAAGAGAGAGAGAGAGAGAGAGAGAGAGAGAGAGAGAGAGAGAGAGAGAGGGGATTGTGTAGTAATGTCAGACCATAGTTCTTTATCTTGCCTTGCATGAATTAACTTAATAATCATAGCAAGAAACCTAGCCTGTCTAGACTCCATGTAGAAATAAAAGTTAAATTTTAAAATTCAGTCCCAAATGATTTTGTAGTTAGTATTTATTGGTGAAGAGTGGAATTTACTCTGTGAATAGCTCTGTATTCTTGCAAAATAAAGTTAACTGGGCAACCCAGAGGTCAAACTGAACTTTGGAGACAGGTCCTACATTTCTCAGGTAGTTACTCCCTATCAAGCACTGTTTTTTTTTTTTTTTTTTTTGACATGGCATGGCAAAGGGCAAGAAAGCTAATCAATACTTCTGTCCTCAACATCTGTGTTCTACACATAAAAGGTGTGTGTGTGTGTCCCTTTGCATTGAGATAAGTAGCAAAAGAAGAGAAACTAAGGAATATTAAAATCTTCTTTCTACTCTTTGTTGGAGGATTGTGGCTGTTTTTAACTCTCTTAATTTTTAGAAGTTCAAGGTAAAGCATGAACACTTGAAACATTGATTAATTTTTAAACTACTTTTATTAGAAGTATGCACATCATAATTCTTTTAAACCAGCAGCAATGAGCTGACTTGTCTGATGCTCCTCTGAACCTATTTCAGTTTATTAAAAAAAGTAGCTCATTATAAATGTGAGTAAAGTTTTAACAACAGAGTGTGCAGAGAAAATAAAAAGAGCCTCAGAATTCAATGGAACTACCAGAAAACGATTTTTTCTAAATAATTGAAAAGGTCACAAGAAATACTTCCATGGCTTGGAATATTATGTTACAAAGGAAGAAGACAAGATTTGTATCATAAATCTTTGAGAAATTCCTGAAAATTTGTTTATTATTAGATGAGCTTTGTTTAAGAAAGGTCAGGAAATATCTCTCACCATATCATTTTGTTGACTTCTAGCTATAAGATTTTATTCTAAGTTTCCTAATTTACAGGGAAATGGGGTCAGAAAAAAATCTGTTCCTGGTTTCACTCCTAATGTACCATTAAGAATGAGGAGAAAAAAAAAACCTTATTTTTCTTGATTGTAATCACTCATCTGGATGTATAGTCTATGAATATATATATATAGACAATTGTTTTATAAGCAGTAGTGTTTTCATTCTGTACAGCAAACTCACTTGGTAATAAAATGTAATTACAGTCAAATATGCCTCAGTAATATAGACTTAAGAAAATAAAATGCTATGATATTGTGAAATAATTGGAACTATTGTTAGTGCTCCTGATAATAGATATAACATAATAGCTATATAGTTCTCTCATGCACAATTTTGTTTTGATAGAGTTCATCCTAACAGACCTAAATTAAAAAAAAACATGTGAATATTAGTATCATCATATGTGTTCATCTGCATTTTTCTAAATGAGAAGATAATTGTTATATAATATATATATTATATAATAATATAATAATATATTAAATGCTGCTTACATTGCCTGTGTGATTCATAGATAATAAAACACATAAGATCTTTTGTAAAATTGAGGTAATATAAATAACTCTAAAACTTCAGAATTATGTCCCTGAATCCATTGCTTAAAGTTGACGATAATGTGTATACAAAAGTGCACATTTCCTTCCTTTTAAATAAAAGATTCTTGGCTGGAGAGATAGCTTAGCAGTAAAAGCACTTGCCTGTGAAGTATAAGGACCCAGATTCAATTCTCCAGGCCCCACATAAGCCAGATACATAGGGTGTGCATGCATCTGGAGTTCATTTGCAGTGGATAGAGAACCTGGAAAACCCATTCTCTCTCTCTCTCTCTCTCTCTCACTCTCTCTCTCTCTCTCCCTCTCTTTCTCTCTTTTTCTGTCTCAGAAAAAAAAAAAAAGATTCCTCAATATATCTAAAAGTCAACTGTGAAATCCTGCCAATGTTTCACAGTGTCTGTTTTATGGTGATTTTATTTTGATAAAAGGGCTGTATATAGTTAGATGATTTGGAAGCACTAGATCTTTTAATTTAGTTACTAGTTTTCTTCTGCAAGGAGTAATATACTAAGTTGTAGCAGGTAAAATTTGAATGTAATGGTCATAAAATTACGATATTATCAAGAAATAAAGTAAATCACTGTGGTAGTTTGAATAGAAGGCCCCCAATATATTCAGTGTTTTATTTGTGTTTTGCATCTGCAACCACCTGGCTGGAGGCAGTGTCACTGGGTGAATTTTAAGGTGTGGTGGTGGGTTTGAGATTTCAATCTAAAGATATGCAAAGTGTGCGTAGCAGGAGTTCCTGAAGTATGCTGTACTGTGTGTCTTTTGGCTTTTTGGCTTGTGCTTCTCTCTCTCTCTCTCTCTCTCTCTCTCTCTCTCTCTCTCTCTCTCTTTCTCCCTCTCTCTCTCTGCTTGGACCTGTGAAGGCAGGCCAGCTTCTTCTGCCTTTATGGAACTTCCATTGATCTGTAAGCTTCAATAAATATCCCTTCCTCCATAAGTGCCTGGTCTGGAAGTTCATCTCAGCTAACCTGAAGTTGTCTGCTTCAGGTTTATAATTTTCCTTAGAGTAAAACTAGTATATAGCCAGGTGAGGTGGTGCATTCCTTTAATCCTAGTACTTTGGAGGCAGAGGTAGGAGGCCAGCCTGAGACTATATAGTTAATTCTAGGTCAGCCTGAGCTAGAGGGAAACACTACCTCAAAATAAATAAATAAATAAATCATACACACACACACACACACACACACACTTTAAGTGACTTTGCAAGTTATTGAATAAGACTATGGGGGTCAGCTTAGACATTAAATTAGAGATACCTAATAACACAGATTGGTAATTAATTAACTGATGCTTTGCATTCAAATTTTAAGAAATTCTCAATGTTATTCATCTATATGATCAAATGTGTACTAATATAACTTACTTTTCACAGGTAATAGAGGTTAATACATATACATGGATAGAGAAGTATTTAGAATAAGTGACTAGTGTGTGCTTAGTACTACATAGGACATCTGTATCACCCTTCTAGGGCTCAGGGAATATCAAAGAATAGGATATATAAAGGATATAAGAGTCAGTGTGGAGAAAAGCTTTGCAATGTTGTCTCCTGGACATGACATAGACTTTACACTGATAAACTCACAGCAGCTATGGTTTCTTGAGCAAGGCTGAGCTATAAACATCCCATCATGGATGGGAGAGTGGGTATGAGACAAAAGCCATCTCAGAGGAGCTTATGGCATGTTAAGGGCTGCTGGAGCAAGGGGAGTCATTTTCTTCAGGGGTGGGCTATAGCTGTGCAAGCAATTTGAACACAGACTCACAAGAAAAATTCTCATGAAAGTAGGACAGTGTCTAGTTAGGAAGAAGACGGGGTTCTGTGAGAGTGGGAGACTGGTAAGAGATGGTAAGAAGGAGGCGAAAAATGATCAAATTACATACTATACATGTACAAAATTGTCAAAAATAAAAATTAACGAGAAGCAGTTTCTCAGAGTTGCCATTGTAGTATAAAGTCACATTCAGCAGGAAGGCACCTAATGTGAAATAGAGGGTCTGAGCATGTGGACGACCATCACGTAAGTGAACACGGATTCTCAAGGGTCTCCCACATGCTGAATAAAACACCCTAGATTGGCTGCATTTTATAGCCCTAATATTCAAGCCAATTGAGTCTATAAAAATATCTTTCACTATATTCTCATGTTCCCTTCTGCAATTAAAAATATGGTAAAATCTTACTTTTAGCAATACTCTTAAAGGTTGTTTTAAAATCACATTAAATATTTTAGCAGGAACTAAATAGAATCTTTCATATAGATAGTATTTTATCTAAAGAATAGAAGCCTTAAAGTATATGAAAGTAAAATAATCAGTTAGCTCCATATATTCAAAATAATTCTTTTCATTTTAGCTCAGATGCTATAAATTTTGACTAATTACTTCATTTTACCAAATACTGCTTGACCTATAACAGAAAAGTGAGATTATTATATGGTATCAACCACTGATCTTACTTTTTTTAATGATGTAGGAGTCATAATTAGAAATCCTACTTGGGAAAAGACATGATTTGTATTATTGTTTTTAATGGACTCAGAGAGTCTTGATGTATTATCTAACAAAAACTAGATTGAACTATATATGATAGTGAGGATAATTCTTCTGGTGCTGATGTTGTTGTTAAGAATTTTTGCAAGGTGTTTCCTACTAGGTGTTTATGCTTGGAAGTATAATTCAAATAGAATATTAGTGTACAAAAATACTCTTGTAAGATGACATTTTTGCTCTCTTCTCAGTTACAACTGAGAAAAGTAACACTGAGAAAGAACATTTTAAAATAATGGATTCACTATTGTTGCTTTGAAATTAGCTAAATGAGCACAGTATTTCTGCATCGGAGTTTCCTTATCTGTGACCACTGTGATCGGTTAGTAATACATGCAAGTTTCTGGTAGCAGAACCTGAAATATGAAGAACACATATAGTTTTCTTTATGTTGAATGACCCTTATAGTTTGGGCATCTACCCTAAAGGTTTAAGAAGAGCAAAACAGTGTATGTGAGGGTTGTGAAATAATGATAGTTTATGTTAGAGTGAAACTTCATCATTTACATATCTTTTTCACTTGTTTCTCTTGTCTTCCCAGAAGATTTTATTCTTTCAGTTTCATAGAGGAGACATTCATCGGAGAACTTCCTGCTAGCTAGAAATCTGTTTCTCCTTAAATACAAATGAGATTCTCTATAGAATGAATACAGCATACTAACATTAGATACAGAAGCACAGTTAACAGGATAAATAATGACAGCACCATGAGATAAAAAATGTACAAGGTTGGTTCTTAAAATAATACTATGTATTACTATGTAGTTGCTTGAGAAGCAAACAAATCTAGTGTTTTTATTTTTTTTTACCTAAATAGCAAAGTTGGTATACTCACACAATCGCACACTAATACTTTCACATGCCAACTTACATTCTTGTTCACATTTATACATGCACACACAGTTGAAATGCTTTTGCAAACCATAAACGTAGCAAGACACCCTGTTGCCATGAATCCAACTCTCTGAAGAGGCAACGCAATCTATCAGAACACATCTCTCAGTTCCCCAGTGTTCCAGCTGGATGTAGAAACAACTTTCGCCTGCAAACATTTAGTTATTAACAATTGTTCACCATAGCAATAGAGAAATTGTAGTCCTGAGCCATGTGCCATGGAGTTTGGGAAAGTGCTACTCCCCAGTGTTGGATGAAATGAGCTGATGAGACACATCTTGCCATGTCAAGCTGCTGGATATAAAACAATTAAATGTCAGAAGAGTCCTTCTACAAGCTCTGAAAACAAAAGTAATCAATTCTGATTTCAACTTCAACCACTTCCAAGATGGGAGGTATGGTTTAAGTTACTTAATTGTTTTTAACCTGTGACAGATGTGGTTATGAGAACTAAATGAAATAGTTGATGGAAATTGCTGAATAGTCACTAACATATAATGATTAAGTGTTAACAATTATTAATTTTGTTATTTATAAAAATCAATTCTAGAGAATATATTCTTGGAATATTCTACTAATTAGTTTTCCTACTTCTAGCGTATGTTTCATATTCATGATAAAATTCAATACCACAACCCTAAAAAAGAATCTTTTTTTTTTTTTTCAGTGTAGGGTCTCACTTTAGCCCAGGCTGACCAAGAATTCACTATGTAGTCTCAGGGTGGCCTCAAACTCATAGTGGTCCTCCTACCTCTGCCTCCTGAGTGCTGGGATTAAAGGTGCACCACCAGGGCTGACTTCAAAAATAGTTTTTTTTTAGAAGGGGCTATGTCATTCCTTTAGACATAGTGTCAATTGTTAAGAAATGATGGGTGAAGCAACCGTATGCTTTAAGGAGCTAACAATAATGAATTAGCTTGACATTGTACTTTGCTGACCTACCCTCTAAGATAAGATAATGGGTTAGGTAGCTTTACATTGTTGTGACTTGAACAAACAAGCAGAAAGGAAGCGAGTTTTATTTTGGATTGCAGTTGATCACCGTCCATAGTCTGTCTCTGTTGTTTCTGGGCTCGAGGTTGAGGCAGAGTCAGGTTGAGGTAGTCAAGCAGAAGGCACAGAGACAGATTAGAAGAGGTCGAGGAATCGGACATGCCTTTCTAGTCTCCATCACCAGACACCTGCTTCCTGCAACTTGGCCCCTAGTCCTATCACCTCCCAAGAACTTAATCAAATTATTAATCTATCAATAGATTAATTCACTAAGTAAATCGGATCCTTAAATCCAATCACCTATCAATAATTAGATGTACCATCTGAAGAGTATGCCTTCAACATCAGAGCTTTTCTGGATTACTTCTGCCCAAACAAGTTACAAAGCCTTTATCAACCACATTGAATGAAAAGAACCATTCGTGAATGAATTATTTGACTTGATGACACTCTTTCTATAATAAAGTAACTGTAGTCATCAACATCATCTACAGATTATCTTATCCTCCTTTTGCAAAGCTCTCCCCAGAGAGTGGTAACTACAGCACTACTGCACCACTGAAAGCAGCGCTTCCTCTCTGCATGTATACCTGTGGCTGTGTGTGAGAGCACATTGTGCTTTATACAGGAAGACTTGGACAAGGAAGAAACTAGCACAAAATTTAGTCTGTGTTTAGTAAAAATAAAATCTATAGAGGATGATAACTTTAAAATTAGTTTTATTGCACTCTGGGTTAGTCAGACATAGATTGTCAAAATTTTCCAAGTAAACAGCTTTGATTAAGTACTCAAGCTTATATACCTAGAAACTTACTCGTTTACATATAGCTCATGATTCATTTCCTTAGATGGAAGTAATTTTCAATTTTTCAAAGTAACACATTCCCAAAATGAAACAGAACTGAGACATTTTAAGTGAGTTGGGGTCAAGGATCCTGACTCTTGCCCCTAAGTACTCCCCGTGCCACCTAGAAGTTTTAGTGAGATTACATGTTTTGCTTATAGACAATTACCTACAGATATCAAAGGAAGAATTAAAACCCGGGTCAATGAAACCATTATATTTTCTTAGATATATTCATTTCCTTAATCTGGTAGGTTATAAATGCCATGGAAGAAAAGGTAGTTTCTTGAATCAAAAATTAAATAAAAGAGGACAAAATGGGAACTACTAAATCATATCCCTTATTCTTTCAACTGTGAATTCTACTCACTTCCATCTGTGGCTATAGACATTACTCTCAAATATTGAAAACTTGACTGTTAAATCCCTCCAATGGACACTCTTAACCTCTTCCTCATTCTGTTGTGTCTCATTACATTGTAATGAGAGAAGCCCTGTTATTGTTAAATAATGAGAATAAAATTAAGAAGCATATAGGAGTGTTAGTTACATACAATATAGAATTAGTTAGAGAACAAAAAAGTCAAAATTCAGATTAATTATAAACTTATTTTGTTATTTGTTAGTTAATACTCACTTAAAATTATTGAGATCCAGACATATTCTGATTTTCACATGCATCGATAGCAATCTTTGAGATGTTATGTCTAGTGAGATTAACCTTGGTGGAGCATTCATGCTAAAATTCTTAGAGATCACAGTTTACTGTTTGGTTCAAATCCAAAGGACAGAGCACTAAGGAGCAGACACTTAACATTAAAGTTACAGTAAAATTCTACATTTTTCTTAATTTTCATTCCAAAACAAGCTCTAAATACTTAAAGTAGGTAACGAAGAACTCACATTCTATCTGAGTGACTTTACTGAAGGTTTAGAGAAATATGAATCCTCCCTAAAAGGTAACAGAGATGCTGAAAACCAAATAATAAAGTTAGGAAGAATATAAAACAAAATGAGAAGGCACAAAGATCCTCCGGGAGAATAATTCTGGGAAATGGTATCGACCCAGTATGAATCTTCCCTTAATGTGATTAGTGAATTCCTGACAAGAATGGCATCTTTTCTATTGAATCCATACATACTCCCACACTTAATTAATTAGCAGTTGTTTTTCACAACAGAAGCACTTTTCAAATTACCATAGCTACTTTCAGAATGAATGTGGATGATCAAAGTGCATTCCCTGGACTATAGCTGGTCAAAGATTTGCTGTGACACAGTCACACTCATTCATTTATATGTTGTCTGTTGTTTGTGCAGCAAGATAGATGGCATCTTGTACACCTCACAACAATATCATGTGACCTACAATGCTTAAATTGTTTGTTACTTGGTCTTTCAAGGAAAAAAATGTTGCATGCCTTATTCTAAAGTATAGTTCATGAATAATTCCAGTAAGATTCGCAAATATTAGAATAGGAATTAAAGTATGAGATAAAAGGGTAAGATCACATCCATTTTAATACCATGCTGAGCATTAAGGTAACAACTTCTACATTTTTACTAGTTAGGCAATACAAATTACCATATTTTTATACTTATATCAATAAATTCTATTTAATGATTTTAATTATTCCACTTGAAAACACAAATAAAGCCCTTGAAGACAGGAACTTTATGTATTTCATTCTTTGTTAAATATTTTGTTCTGTTGCAAAGTTTTCAGCATTGGTCTTGTTTTGTTTTTTTTTTTTTTTTTTTGGTTAGGAGCATGATGAAATTGAACCCAGTAGAGGAAACTTGGCCATCACCTTCCACTATCCTGTACTGTATGGCCTTCCATGTGGCTATTGGATGGAGTCTTTTGGCATGAATATTGAGTGAATTGCAGACACACAAGGACTCACCAGGGCATGAAAAGTCTTGGAAAACCAGCATTATAAGGGTAGACTACTTAACTATTTTGGAAAATTAACAGAAGATCAACATCTTTGAATTGTATTCCCACTTCACATGTACCTGACTTACAATGGTATCTATTGATTTGATTTGTAAATCAAATGTAATTTTCGTAAAAATAATATGTAATTTTTATTAAAATGGGACTAGTGTTTGCTCTTTACCTAAACAAACAAAACTTGTAGTAGAATGTCTAGAAATGACTTTATTGGTATTCTAGTTTTTCTAATATTGCTGCTTTTAAAAAATTTTGTTCCATTCTTTCTGATGGATTTATGTGTCTATAAAACCAATCAAATTTAGCTAAGTAGAAAATTAAAGAGAATTTCTATGAGTTCTCAATCGGCTCATGGCAATAATAATTAAATGGTCACTACTCTTACAAATCTCATCTGATATTTTAGCCTGGCCTTTAATGCTAATTTAAACTATTATGCCAAAGGTCTATTTGATTTTCAGGTTTTAGTAACATGATTTTCAAGGAAAAAAAAAATTTCCCTCAGTCTTGGGCTCTGAAAATAAGGTTCCCAGTGGTCATTGTATTTAAGAAGCCATACTCTTCAACCATGTAATCATTTGAGGAATAAAATAAGGACAGAGATTTGTACTCATGCCAGACTTTTCAAAGAAGTACATTGGGATTTTGATCAACTACACATTGCTAAGACTTTGCCATTTTCCCCATATTCCAAGTGGTGTTTTTCCCTGTGGCTATTAGAATGGATGGCTCTGCCATTTTTATTACCAGGGCTACAATTTCTAGTTAGGCTCACATCCACACAATCCAGTATGAAGGTGACTGACATCCTGCCTGAACACCACAACCTATTAAAGCAGATGTTTCTCCCCAACTCCTGTCAAGAGTGAGTAGCGTCACACAATCAAATGTGAAGACAAGTCCATCCATCAAGGCATCCATCACTGGGGTTTAGACAGAAATCATGCATCTTCCAGCTATAGGAAACTATCTTGCTCGTTAGCATTTTGCAATTAGATTTTTTTTTCAGTATGAAAATCAGCCAAGCTTTCCCTGAAAATATTTGCTGGTGTCAAAAAGTGTTTTCTGTCCCTGAGCAATATCATCTTCTAACTGCAATCAAAATGAAGCTCTGTTTGTATTGGGGCCCAAGATTACTAGTGATTCTAAAAAATTCCATTGTTTACACTATGATTTAGAAGCATAAAAAGAAATGCATTTTTCTCCTTTCAAACTGGCCTAGTTTCTTCTCACACAGACCAGGGACAAAAACATACAACATAGTTGTGTAGTGTTGCAGTCAGGTTCACATTGCTGGTAGAAATCACCCAACCAAGAGCAGCTTGGAGGAAAAAAAAAAAAGAGGTTTATTTTGGTTTACGAGCTCAAGGGGACATGCCACAATGGCAGGGAAAATGATGGCATGAGCAGAGGGTGGACATCACCCCCTGGCCAACATAAGGTAGGCAATAGCAAGAGGAGTATATGCCACACACTGGCATGGAGAAGCTGGCTATAACACCCATAAGCCCTTCCCCAACAATACACCACCTCCAGCAAGCATTAATTCCCAAATCTCCTTCAGCTGGGAACCTAGCATTCAGAACACCTAAGTTTATGGGGGACACCTGAATCAAACCACCATACACATATCTTATATGATAGCGTCCTTATCATCCCATGTCCACTTCCTTTTTCAACTAAAATATTTCAATAAGTGAAAGAGGATGATATTTTAACATGAAATGATAATTATACTGATATCATGAGGAAGAAACTTTCATCTCAGATTTTAAAAAATTGAAAGTATGAGCTGGAGAGATGATTCTTTGGTTAAAAGTGCTTGCTAGCAAAGTCTGATGGCTAGGGTTTGATTCCACAGTACTCACATAACCTGATGCACAAAGTGGCACAAGAATCTGCGATTTGTTTGCAATAGCAGGAGGCCCTTGTGCTCCCATACACACACACACTCTCTCTCTTTGCTTTCTCTTTCTTTATCTCTCTCTCTGTCTCTCTCTGTGTCTGCCTCTTTGCCTCTCTCTCAAATAGATAAAAAAATGAAAAATGAAAAATATAAAAAATGTTAGTTTTCCTTAAAGACTGCTTACAGAATAATAAGGGTGGATTTTTATATAAATTTTCCTGTGTGTACGTGTGTGGTGTGTATACATGTTTGTGTTGTATGTTGTGTGTGTGTGTGTGTGTGTGTGTGTGTGTGTGTGAGTGTGCATGTACACACACACACAGGCCAGAAATTAACTTCAAATATATTATTCAATCATTATCCATCTTATTTCTGAGGCAGAATCTCTTGCTAAACCTGGAGTTCTGTAATTTGGCCTGACTAGTTAGCCAGTAAGCCCCAGGACTTTTCTGTCTCTGTCTTCTTAGCACTAGAATTAAAGGTGCATTCCATCACGCCTGGCATCTACATGGGTGCTGGAGACCTGCACTCCCTTCTTTGTGCTTGTGCACTAAACCTTTATCACTGAACCCCTCCTCCCCTGCTGGGGGATTTCTTAACAATCCAAAGGGCCACTAGAAAATACTTCGTTCAAATGATTCCTTTTTTAATATTATTTTTATTTTGTTTGTTTTTTGGTTGGTTTCGTTTGGTTTTTTTCAAGGTAGGGTCTCATTCTAGCCAAGGCTGACCTATAATTCACCATGTAGTCTTAGGCTGGACTTTAATCTCTTGGTGATCCTCCTGCCTCTGCTTTCTGAGGGCTGGGATAAGGCACGTACCACCATACTCGTCAAATGATTCTGAAACAAAATAATAACATAATAATCAACTTAATTTTGAAAAAAATTCAGGCATAAAAGTGGAATTTTATAATTAAGCAGTCATGTTTATTTTTACTCTGAGTGACCATAGAATTTCTTTTAGTTACCTCTGTTTTATTATGTATATAAACACACACACATGCACACACACACACACACATGTATATATGTATGTATGTATGTATATATATATATATATATATATATATATATATATATATATTTCTATAAATTTGTGAATAAGATGAAAGTGGAGAATTGATCAGCTGGACACAGATGGCAAACTTAAGTATCAGAGTAGTGTCTTTGAAGTTTATGTACTAAAGCAAAAAAATGATGTGTTCCATGTGGATATTGCTTCATGAATAAGCCAATTTACAAAACCATCATGTGAAAAATTAATCATGTGAAGATATGCATGCTAATTTTTTGTTGCTCTCATTTGAAAAAGCAAGATATCTTCAGTTCTGCCATGAATTGAAGTATAAGGTAGGCTACTTTTCTAGCAACATTACTAAGAAGAGATCAAATTTTAGAAGATAGTGATCATTCTTGAGTATCCCATACAATTAAAATAGTAGACTTTAGCCGGGCATGGTGGCGCATGCCTTTAATCCCAGCACTTGGGAGGCAGAGGTAGGAGGATCACTGTGAGTTCGAAGCCACCCTGAGACTCCATAGTGAATTCCAGGTCAGCCTGGGCTAGAGTGAGACCCTACCTCAAAAAACTGAAAAAAAAATAGTAGACTTCTTATTAAAATATACTAACACTACAGTATTATATTTCACTTGGTCTTTATCATTTTACAGAGTAATTTTCCTCCATCTTTCATTTCTTTCTTCCCTTCTCTTGGTAGAAGAGCTCGGATTGAACCCAAGGACAGGAAAGTAACTTAACAAATCTGACACCAACATATGTTTTGCTTCGACAATGTGAGCCTAAAGAATTCATATATGAATGATTTCATGTAAATCTATCAATGGAAAATATATCTGCAAAGGTTTAGCAGGAAATTTAGTGGGTAAACTGAGTTTTTGTTTCAGCAGAATATTTCCTGTATCGAAGTAGGGAATGTCAATCAAAGCATAAAGATTCTTCACAATTGGCCAGTGTATATCTCTCAGGTTATACTTCCCAGTGAAATGATTGTGGGAAATTACTATTCTTATAGCAATCTGACTCTGATCGGAGCAGAAAAGACCATTCTCCAGTTCCCAGAATGTTCACTCTTTGTCTTTAATCCACACTGCTCCTGCCCCTGGTAATTCCGTCTGCAATGACAGGAAACATTTAACTCTGTTTCTTTCACATGTAGTCTTAGAGGTCTTTATGAGACAGAGATTAGAGAAGTTAACTCAAGGAGAGTGAGGGATTTAATTCTATGATACTTAGAAGGATCATGAAACCCAATGAGAATTTTCAGAACTCTATGGGAAAGAGGTTCTGGTGGCTGATGGTGCAGACATGAATCTGGTCTAGAACAATGTTGGCCACCAGGGACATCTGCAGTGGAGATCATTTCCTCATCCCACATTTCCTGGAAGGAGCACTGTCAAGTTTTGAGGTTAGAAGGCATTTCTTGCTCCATTGTGTTTCCCTCTTTGTAATTATTTTTCATCCCTGTGAATTGCTATAGTAACAGCAGTGGATGCCCTGAAACCTGATTGGACACAATGTGAAGACATTTTAATAATAAATATTAACATTTTACCATCCTTTTATTAAGATTATTATTTGATATGGTTTTCTTGAATACTTGGTTATTCCCATGAACCTTAAAGTGTCAAGATAAATAGTAAGAATGAGAATTAAGGGAAACATGTTCATCATTAAGAACTTATTTTGGAGCCAGCAATGTAACTTAGTTGTGTAAGTGCTTGTCTTCCAGGCACAGCACCTCAAGTTCAATCCACAACATTGCATATAAACCAGGCATGGTCCTCCGTACCTGTAATCCTGGCACTCTGAGATGAATCCTGAGAATCAGAAGCTTAAGGTCACAGCTAGATTGGGCTACAAGAGATTTTGTCTCAAATACAATCAAAGACAAAAGAAAGAGATTAAGCAAAATTACACAAAATACATTGAGGCAAGAATCTTGTCCCAGTTTTTTTAACACAGTATCTGGGAGGTTGAGGCAGAGGAATGAAGAAATAGAGGCCAGCCTGGAGTGTATAGCAAATTCTAGCCCCCACCAAAAAAGTATAGTTTAAACTATTAGGTGATTTTTTACTCAAAGTTAGTTGATAAATTAAAAAGCAGGAATGGTGTTATATTAATTTATTTTTTCTTCATATTATGTCTTATCTGCTAGTCTCATATGGATGAGGTACTTTATTGGAACTCCATCTATTTTGTTTTTCTATTGCTCACGTTTGGAAAAAAAAATATGCTACAAAACAATGTGCACCAGGAGATAGACTCATTTTCTCTCAATTTCTGGTAGGATAACTTTACTGACAGCAAGTAAACCATATCATTGCATCAGCAGTATCTTCCTAAGTAATTGTATCTCAATTCATTTTTTATAGACATTAAAGACTTAATTTTATGGGCTGTAGAGATGGCTTAAATGTTAAGGCACTTTCCTGCAAACCCAAAGGACCCAGGTTCAGTCTCCCACAAACCACATAAGTGCATGTGTCCTGGTGGGCACATTCTTTCTCCTTACCTGTCCTCTCTCTCTCTCTCTTTCAGTCAAATAAATAAATAATGAATAAAACATTTGAAATATTTAAGTTTGTATATGCTAATACTGTTCTCTAGAGACAGTTCTAGATGCAAGTACTTTTCAATTTTTTCTAAGTTTGCAATATACTCTTGTGAGTTAAAGTTTGTTCTTCATTGAGTGCCTTGACATTCTTTCTGCTAAACCATGGAGTAGTGTCTCTTGGTCATACACAAAATGATTAACCTTTAATCAACCAACTCTCTTGTGTTTACTGCATTACTCCTCTACTGATAGTTATGACTTTGAAATATGTGTCAAAAGAGGTTGAAGAAAACAAAGAGATTAAAGAACGTTGAGATTTGTGACCCTCCCTGTGTTTTTTACCCAGACATATTTTGGTTATCTTAATACAAATAGCTAGTCGATTTACATTTAAAATCCAGTATGATATAGTATAAAAGTGAAAGTCAGATGAGGTTAGAGCGATCGGGGCCTCTGTTTAGAGTAGTTAAGGTCTTAGTTTGAAGTCCTAAAGGAAACTATGTAAGATAACAAGAGCCCAGGTAGCTTCACTTGCCATGGTCTATGGTGGAAGTGTAAAGTGTAATTGTCCATATAAAGTGCTTGTCACGCAGTGGTGGCACTAGTAATCCCAGTACTTAGAAGGTTGAGAATAAAGATTATGAATTTATGTCCAGCCTGAACTAAATCTTGAGATTACTTCTCAATAAGAATAATGAAAAGAAATAAAAAACAAACAAAAGAAAGGAAAACATCCACAGGGAGCTTGAGGTAATACTTGTACTGTCACTTTCCTGAACATAACCATCATTCTTAGCAAAAAGTGTGGGGTTTCTTAGTAATGCCATTTGCCATTTGGCTACTGTTTTAATTCTAAAAACATTTTATTTATTGCCTCAAACCCAGTAATGTCCTTTTTCTGTCTTGGCTTCCAAAATTCTTCTGTTTTGGATATTTTTGATTTGTTTGCATATTTTGTAACTATTATGTCTTCAGGATCTCATAAAAGACTCCAAAAACACTATTAGACACATTCAAGTTTAACACATAGGCCCAATGTCAACGAAGTCCTTATTTATTGTCCACCACCGACTAGAACTTGTTATGAGGGTGAGTATGAACATGAGCAGCATGGAGGATGAGCCCTCAGGAGTATCGGTGGCACTGTTTAATTGAACACCAAAGAAGGAAAAGCAAAAATGCCAAAGACTTCTTACAGTCATGTGTGTCTTTAAACAAGAAAATGGCAGCATGTCCTCCCCACATTCAGTGAGTCTGCCCAGGTTATTGCAATGTGGGAAGATTGCTTCCTTTCAGAGTTTTCTCTGCCCCTATGACATCCATTTGGTTGTATTCCAAGGATAGTGAGTGCTGACTGATCAAAGTGGCATATTTAGAAGGGACCCCCTATCAAAGCCATATCCATCAGAATCTCCTTAGAACACTAAATTGGCTAAAAATTAAAGATTGTGGGGCAGAGCTCCAGACTCATTTGTAACCTCCTGAGACACAAATAGGGTTGCAGATTCCCCTGCTTGCAAATTAAGATATAATAACCCATTTAGGACACAATTTAATCAATAATAATCAATGAATTATAAAATATCCATTGTTGAGGCTGAGGGTGTGGTTTATGTGGCCAAGTACCTGACTAGCATGTACAAAGGTTTGAGTTAGATCCCAAGAGTGGCATAAACTGGACTTGGTGCTACATACCTGTGGTTCCAGCATTTGGGAGGTAAAGGCATTAGGATCAGAAGTTCAAGATCATCCTTGATGGCATAGTACATTCATTATCAACTTGGACATAAATGACACATTGACTCAAAAAAAAAAATGATGTCCAATATCTGATTAGTAGCTTTGAACTAGTCACATAGCATCAACTTTCTGACCAGTAACACAGTTTTAGTGGAGCAGTTTATTTGTTTGTCTTTGCTTGTCATATACTGTTTGTGCAAATTTCATATAACTTTAGCATAAACAAAAGTTTAAACAAAAAGTCTTTTTCTTGAGGTAATATCTAGCCCAGGCCAACCTGGAATTCACGATGTAGTTTCAAACTCACAGAGGTCCTCCTTCCTCTACCTCCCAAGTGCTGGGATTAAAGGCGTGTTCTGTCATTCCTAGCCCAGTCATCTTTCAAATTGGATTTGTTGCACAGATTCCATTTAAATGTGTATAATATGTTTAAAAGTACTGCTATACTCCTTGTTCATCTATTTCTATTAAAGTCACATGAAAATATGGCTATCTTTATTCAGATTGGTCATTTCTGTTTAGTTGGGCCTAAAAAAAATGGCTACTAATACTTCTATAAGCTTAAGATATGCCAGGGACTCTTGTAAGAACTTTGCAAGTATGAAAACTTTAACCCTGTTAACAACCCTTGGAGGAGAAGCCCATTCTCTTTCCATTTAATAATTATTATGTTTTTTTTTTTTTTAAAGGAAAGCAGTAGTTAAACTACTTGATTAGGTCCATACTGATGAAAAGGAACAGAGCCAAAATTCATAGCTCATAGTCACTGCTCCAGGTTGACTACAGAAACCAGTGGGTCTTGTCCTGGAGAAGTCCACAGTGCTTAGAATGCAGGAGTACAACTGTACCTCCAACATCTGCAAGACTCAGGTTGGAAAGTGATAATTGAGACTTTCAGTTTCTCAGTTTCCAGCACTTTTTTTTTGGTGTGGGAAAAGCCTGTGTGTTGAGTGCAGCTTTATGCCCTTTTCCTTCGTTAGTAGTACTTTTCACAAGCTTCCAAATGAGCATTAAAGTCAGTTTTATTTTGAATCTCAACTTCATCTTTCATTTGCTGTCTGTTTATTATGCCCATTTATGTGGAAACCCTGTGCCTGCCTGTTTGTGTGAATGCAGCCCTGGACTTTAAGGTTTACCAATGCCATGCTGCCTACTCACTTAAATTTTGGAGGTAGTACAACCTCTAAAATTACTCTTCTCTTCAATTAATTACTAGTTGAAAAGTACTAGGAGAGAAGTTATATTTTCTTTTTTAAATATAATTTATTTATTTGCAAGAGAAAGAGATGAGCAGGGAGAGAGAGAGGGAGAAAGACTATAGGCATGCTATATTGTCTTATTGCTGCAAATGAACTCCAGGTATATGTGCCACTTTGTGCATTTGACTTTCCATGAGTCCTGGAGAATCGAAAACAGGCTGGCAGGCTTTGTAAGCAAGTGTCTTTAAGTGCTAAGCCATTTCCCCAGCTCAAAATTTAGTGTTTTCATTTCTTAAAAGTTTTTTTTTTCCTATTATTATTATTCTATCATTACTGTTATTTGTTTCAAAGAAAATCCTGATGTATTTCTAGTTCTTGAATTTAAGAAATCAAGTGCCAGGAAGGCTCGATGACCGGTTTAGCAAGAATCTTTATCTCTGGCTTCTGGCACCAAGTTATGGGTGAGCTCTCTCCTGGATAGTGTCAGTGTGGGCTGATGCTGAAAGCAAGTCCTGTTTGCTTAGGAACAGTTATGGTTTGAATCTTAAATGCCCCCGACGGTCTTATGCTTTAAACAGTCCCAGCTTGGTGCACTTATTTGGAACCTTGAGATGTGAACTGGCTGGCAGAGTTAAATCACAAGGGACAGGTGTTTGAACAGGATATCTCCACGTGTGGTTCCTGCTTGTGTTCTCTGCTTTCTGGAATGCGTACGTAAAACCCCTGTCACCTTGAACTGAGCCACCATGCTTTCCTGCTGTGACTGACTGAAAACCCTTTGAAACCATCAGCCAAAGTAAACCTTTCCTCCTTTTATCTTTCTCGGGTATTATGTCACAGGGACACAGAAGTTACTAATACAGAACCTCAACTGCCTTTTCATAACAAACATCCTATCCTAACTTACTATTATGTCTCTCCCACCATGCTTTGCCCCTTGCATTTCGAATCTGGTCACACCGCAGAGTAATGGAGGCTCCTGCTGTTTTTGTAGATGCTGCTCTTGTGCCTGGAATAGCCTTTCCTTTCTTTACTCCATGCAGGGTGTCTTCTCCAGAAGCACACTTGCCTCAAGATGGCATAAAGTGTCTTTTTCTGTACTCAGACTAAATACTTACTTCTTTAATGTCTCCCTGAGAAGCAGACTGAGCCCCTGCATCGCACATTGACAAAGTTGTTTCTCTGTATGGAAGTGTTGACCATACATAAGGTGTGATTGTTCCTTTATTTTTCACATTCTTTTTTTTTCCTTTGCCTTATATCGACAATTTTATATAGCCAAACAGTGTGGGAACTACATTTTTCTTTACTAAGTCTATGTATAAAATAAAGCGATGGACTGGGGAGATGTCTCAGCAGTTAAAGGCACTTGCCTACAAAATCTGATGGCTGGGTTCAGTTTCCTGGCACCTACATAATGCAAGATGCTAAAAGTGGTGTATGTGTCTGAAATTTCTTTGCAAGAGACTCTGGCACATACATATATACACATATGCATGTAAATAAATAAATGTAAATAAAATGAGAATTATTTTCCTTTCCTGTATTTTATAAGGAGGAGAGATTTATAAGTAACATAATAAATTAGCTTAAATATATAGCTCATTTTGCTTCCTATAAAATTCTCCTGAATATAAGTATATTACTAAAATTGAAATATGAATTAAGACCATGATATATTTACGTATTATATACTTGCATTTAATTTTATTTAGTGCTAAAGTATTTACTATGGCCTAGTTGCTATCCTAAATAATAGAAATGCAGAACTAAATGAGAAGTTCACAGTAGAGTTAGGGCAAACAATGAGTGGAATTGATTTAATACTCTTTACAATATAAATTTTATAATCATATTAGTCTGTGATGGAATCTGACATGTAATTTCATTTTGAAGTCTTTAGGGGCTCATTTTATCCTGTCTGATTTATAAAATTCCATGAACCTCTATTTCCCCCTGTCTATACCTTTCAGAGTCTTTATATATCTAGCTAATTTCAAGATCCTTGAAGTGGAAAATAGTAGACGGTACTAGAATACAATACTAGCATAAAAGGAGAGCATGGAATACTGTGAGAAGGATCGAACCAGCAATCTCTGCCTTATTTAATTAGTGCCCTATATGACTGCAAGTACAGTTAGTCAATCTAGACCGTGGCTTCTGTCTGCTTTCTATCCGGTGATAATTGCTTATCATCAGAGCATCAGTTGAAAGCTAGAAGAGAAAAGGAAGAAAAGGACCAACATACGGAGGGAAGAAAGAAGGGAGAGAATGCATCTCCTGAGAAGTATGCACTTGGGATAGATTCTTTCATCTTCCAGTCCATACTTTCTGCTGAGGCAATGTCTATGACTCTACCATCACAGAACTTTTCAGAAGTCTCTTCTCTTTCTTGGTAGTTTTCATGATGAATTTTCTTTCCTATATTTTAGAATAAATAGATAAGCCTGATTGGGGCTTATTTTTTCAGGTGGCCTTGCATGTGATACCCTCCTATGTGGTGACAGGACTGGACATGAGGTCATTCTCTCCTGCTTTCTGTACATTTTGAAGTCACTGAGGCAGCTGTGGCCATTCTCAGAGAGTGCACATGCCTTCCGGTGTTGTTCCCTTGTGGCACTAATGTTTTCTTTCCACATCCTGTGCACATCAGTTAGCTCTCGCCAAGTATAATACTTTGCCTTTATGTAGAAAATGTATTTTCAGTGCTAATGCTAATATCTATCTGAGGGTGACAAAATAACTTTTAGAATGATGCAGACTTTGCCAGATTGAATATGTTTTGCTAAGAAGCAACACTTATGCTCTTTACACCTACATGTCAGTTGTGTTATGTGATTAGTAGTATTCATATAAAAAATATGAGAGAAGGTGTTTGGTTATCTTAGTATTCACAGAGATGTTTCAGAGTAACTGATTCTGGCAAATTTTCAAGAAAGTAAACTGCTTTATTAGAACAAAAAACTGTTTTACTAGAAATGAGTAGAAGTTCCAAGTCCATTTATATAAATAAGAAAAGAACAAGTAATAGATCTTGGTTTCTTGTGAAAGTGTGTTCCATTTTGATCAGAGTTCACTGGAGCTTAAATTTTCCTCATTTATGAGAGGATTTATTGAAGAACATAAAGCTTGGGTTGACCTATGCACAAGGGACAAGTGGTCACAGCTGTGGAAACTAGAGGAGTAGAATGGCTAGAGTCATGTTTCTATGTGTAAAATAAAAGTAATATACACATGCTATAGTCATCACAATTTCTTGGATACGACAGAATGGACTAGCAGTGAAGTCGTACTTATCCTTATTGGAATGAGGCCTGCAGAATCTAAGAGTTTGTTGTGGTATACTGGAGCAGTAGAGCATAAACTACCTTGGCTAAGAAATGAGAATAACCAATAAGGGGAGGGAAATCAAAGAGTATAACAATCAATAGAGCAGACAAATTCTATACAAACTTTGTTAGCACAGTGCTGTGAAAGTTTACTCTGTACATGAAGTTCTGAACTTCCCAATTCTCTGCAGCACAACACTGCAAGCAATTTATGCTTTGGCTCTCATTATTGTTAGGAGTGACAAAATGTGCATCAGCGAATGAAAACAAAAATAAAGGCACTTATAGTGTTATATCAATTCAAAGTGCTTGTTTCTTTCCATTGCATTTGTGTCCTCTGCAGCTAATGCTACCAGCAGACTTGGAAGGATTCTTTGGTCACAATCCTGAAATTATGACACTATGTATGCCAAGAGTCACTCTTCAGAACATGGACTTTTGGTTAAATAAGTTTATTTAATATTTACTATTTACAAAAATTCAAATGTAGGATTATAGGATACTAAGATAATTTTTTATCCCCCCTTTTTAAATTTTATTTATGAGAGAGAGAGAGAGAGAGAGAGAGGGAATGGGCGCACCAGGGCCTCCAGCCACTGCAAATGAACTCCAGACATGTGCACCCCCTTGTGCATCTGGCTAACGTGGGTCCTGGGGAGTTGAGCCTTGAACCGGTGTCCTTAGGCTTCTCAGGCAAGCGCTTAACCACTAAGTTGTCTCTCCAGCCTAAGATAATTTTTTTTATCTGAATTTTAGTTTAGTTTTTCTCTGAGATGAGAATCCTGACCAAATATCAGTAAGATGACAGGTCTAATTATGGATATTATTATCATAGCTAGATGTTACATAAGCCTGTATTGAAAATATAAAGAATTGTCATGATAGAATGACACAGAAACATTAAGAAATATTTTTATGAAGGTGAAGGGGCAGTTATACAGGGACAGTATGGTAGATATGAAAGGAGAGGGTAGAATACTGGGAGTGGAAGGATTTCGGAGGGGATGCAGTGGGTGGCAGAGGAAAGGAGGGGGAGCAAGAAGACTAACTGAAACCAAAGGCCATAAAAACCCCATTTGAAATCTACTTATTTGTTAAGTAATTAGAAATATAATTTGAAAAGGAGTTTGAGTATTCTGTGTGGGTGTATAATGCTGCTCCTAGAATCCTTAGATTGTTACTGGAAAATTTCAGCGCTAGGACATCTCCCAGTGAGTAGTTGGTTAGGGAAGTTTCTGATGCCCTCCAAACAATACAAGTCATTCCCACGGCTCTTGGTTGGCCCATGAGAACTACATGGTAAGCTCTCATTATTGCATATACCGCATTCTTTGTTTGTAGGAGACTCAGCAATCATGCTGGAACTGAGCTGGAAGCTTTCTCCCTGCTGGCTAGCTGTCATGGTGTTTGAAAGTGCTATGAAGCCTTGTGGGGGAGAAAAGTCAACAGTTTTAGCCAGCAGTGTACCTGCAAGCTAAACAACTGACCATCCAGGCAAGAAGGGTCCATTGGTGCAATAATGTAATGTTATAGGAATAACCAATGATTCCCTGCTTGGATTTGAGTGTGAGCATTCATGCATGTACTGAAAACATTCAAAATCCTATGGCCAGGAAGGATATACATGCTATGAGGGAAGATACTATTTTTGTTTGATTAAATGGATATATTATACTTACCAAATTTTCTCTAAATATGTACATAGGTTAGTGTTAATCACATATTAGTCACAGAAGCTTCTATTTTGCAGTTGGTGGTTACAACTGAGGAAACTCAAAACTGAGAAGTGACTTTTAGGTGCTCAGTACTAATTGTGACATTTCACTCTGCCCTCCAAGACACAGACAACATTGTGGGAGAGAAGGACATAAAGAATTTAAGAACCACAGGATGAGGAGGAGTACTATGCATGCTTTCTACCAGACACAATGTGGACATTGTATTCATGACTTCACAGCAGAGACTGTTTTTACCATCAAAAAACCTGTAGGATTCTGAGCCCACTGACGTTCTATCATAGATGGTGGAGGAAATATAAATCAAGGTAGAAGAGGAGACTTATGGGTAAGATGGCAGCATAGTAGCCATATCAAAGCAGCCTAGGGAGGGGAAATAAGCAGAGAAACAGTAAAAGACACTTAGATCAAGGAGAGGACAGAATATCTAAGGTAGAAGACCAGGTGACAGATCTAATACAGTACAACAAAGAGAAAGACATACTAATAGGAAGGTATGAATGACAATTTTAAGACATTTGGGGTACTATGAAGAAACCAAACAGGTCAACGATGCACCCAGAAACCCTAGATTGTTACTAGAAAATTTTCATGGCCAGGTTTGGTATACCTTCCAGTGAGTTGTTGGCCAGGGAGGTCCCAGATGCCCTCAAGTCATTACAGAACATTGCCAAGGCTCTTGGTTTCCCACCAGGAATAGATGGTAAAAATCTATTGCTAAAGACTCCACATGCTTGCGCTACAAAGTCACTGAGAAATCTTGCTGGACCTGAGCTGCAGACCTCATCCCTGTAGACCAGCTGACAGAAAGCTGGAAATAGCTATGATACATGTAAGTCTAAGAGAGAGAGAGAGAGAATTCATCAGTGGTGATAAACTATAGTAGACAATGTCAAGTCTTAAGTTTGGCCAGCTAAACCAAATGAACCAACATGTGCAATAATGGCATGTCTCTTATGGGGGAAAACAAGCACTCTCTAATTGGACTGGTGGTCCACTCCACGGAGGGAATGCATGCCTTTTACTGAAAGCCTATGATAGGGGAGGTTATGTACCTTAGGGGTATAACAGCCTGCTGGTGTCTCAGTAAATGCATATATTATGCCCACCAAACTGCCCAGTAAGCACTTCTCTTCATGTCCATATCCATATATTAATGCTACTCTCACTTTTGGTTAGAGAAGCTTCTCTTTTCAGATGATGGTGACCTCTACGATGACTCAGAAGGCACTATAGTGCTGAGAAGAAGTGACAGAGGAGTGTTCAGCACTGATACATCTATATTACACCTTCAAATCTTAGAGTCAATTGCAGAAGAGGTGGTAGAAAGACTACAAGAACCAAAGGAAGAGTAGGACTGCTTACAATGCACTTTTTCAGATGCCTCATACCCATAGCTGATGGCTAACCCCACAACTGCACCACCTATATTCCCCAATAAGGAGGTTCCCTGAGGAGGAGGGAGAACAGGGAGGAGGCAAACGATGGTATCAACATGACTGTGTACACACTGTGTACATAACTAATAAAAAAAGCATTAAAAAAAACAAAAAATGACCTGGATATCTATGACCTTGCAGTCCCTGGCACTACCTCATAATAGAGGTATATTATATTACCTTATAATAGGAGGAAAAGATGATGACATCAAAATAAAAGGGAGACTAATTAAGAGGGGGAGGGAATATGATGGAGCATGGAGTTATGAAGGGAAAAGTGAGGTGGAAGAAATTACCATCACTTATTGTCTTTCATTATGGAAGTTGTCAATAAATATAAATAAAATAAAAAGAAGAAGAGGAAAAGTAAAAGGTATTCAGTGGAAGAGGAGTAGAAAAAAAAACCAGAAGGTAACTGGACTGGAGAGATGGCTCAGCAAACACTAATGTCCCAGGTTCAATTCCCCAGTACCCACGTAAAGCCAAAGGCAAAGTGGTGTATGCATCTGGAGTTTGAGGCTGGAGTCCTTGGCATGTGATCTCTCTCTCTCTCTTTCTCTTTCTCTCTCCTTGCAACTAAATAAAAATATTATTTATTTATTTATTTATTAGAGAAGAGAGAGAGAATGGGCACACCAGGGTCTTTAGCCACTGCAAACAAATTCCATATATATGGACCGCCTTGTGCCTCTGGCTTATATGGGTCCTGGGGAATTGAACCTGGAGGTCCTTTGGATTTTCAGGCAAGTGCCATAATCGCTAAGCCATCTCTCCAGCCCAAACAAAAATATTTTTAAAAGAAAAGGTGACAGGCACTATTAATAATCGAATAAAGTATGTACATGAATAATATTTATTTTTATACAAAATAACAAGTTTAAAAAGTTAAAAACACAGGAAAATAATTTTCATTGCAAATTTTTTCAGTGAATTTAATTAGTACCTGCTTGTGGCAGGTCAGGTTAGTAATTATGCTACTCCTTACCAGTTACCATGTCTGTGAGGGTAAACTGGACTTTTATAACTAGCTCTTTAAGTTCTAATGCATACCCATTGCTCTCATGCTCTACTTCACTGAATAGATCTGTTTATCATAAATCTCCACTGTCCAGAGCACTGAAATCTGCCTGTTTCTTCCAGTCCCAGGCCTTTAATCTAACTAAATGATTGATTCTTTTCCATTCTTGTCAAGCAAATACCAAATCAAATGTCACTTCCACAAAGTGATTGGCCCACCTTATTTACATTCTTTCCATTTCTTTTTTCTTCTGTTAATTGTTCCCATCACTGTCTGCTTGCATGTGTTTGTATTTTTTTTTTTTTTCAGTTTGAGGTAGGGAATTTTCGGATTTTTTTTTTTTATATTTGTTCATTTTTAATTATTTATTTGAGAGTGACAGAGACAGAAAGAGGCAGAGAGAGAGAGAAAGAATGGGTATGCCAGGGCTTCCAGCCACTGCAAATGAACTCCAGACGCATGCGCCCCCTTGTGCATCTGGCTAATGTGGATCCTGGAGAATTGAGCCTCGAACCAGGGTCCTTAGGCTTCACAGGCAAGTGCTTAACTGCTAAGCCATGTCTCCAGCCCAAATTTTTGGATTTTTTTATGTGTTGTTTATGACAAACAGGCTTTCAAAAAATGATGTTTTACATGTCACAGATGCTGGGGGTGTTAAAAATAAACATGGGCCGGGCGTGGTGGCGCACGCCTTTAATCCCAGCACTCGGGAGGCAGAGGTAGGAGGATTGCCGTGAGTTCGAGGCCACCCTGAGACTCCGTAGTGAATTCCAGGTCAGCCTGGGCTAGAGTGAGACCCTACCTCAAAAAACCAAAAAAAAAAAAAATAAATAAATAAACATGGAATTACGGATTCAAGTCTTAACAGGGTTTACCATATTCAATGAAGAGGACACAGTTTTTAAACTTAGTTGAGTGAAAGTGTGTGTTTCTTTAACCCAGAGCACCATCCAGTCCTACCATGTGAACTTATGTTTCAACATGCGTATCTGAAGTTGTGATACTATTTATGAGTTAGAGAATTTCTTCAAAATTCAAGCTAGAAAATCTTTAGAGGTCTAAAAATTTTAGATTTGGAGTGTTAAATAAAATTGATAGCATGTTATAATCCTGGGCATTCAACTTATGTCTTTATTCTCCTTAAAAAATAAGTTTATTTTTATTGATAAGCTAGCAATGCTCACATTCCAAAGAGTGTAAGTTTTGTGGGAAGTATTTATTTTCTTTATAGAGTTAGTTGTATTACTGGTCACCATAACACATAAGTTCTGAGTCTATAGTTAAAAAAAAAAACAACATTGAGTTCTTATGTATCCACTGTTAAGTATCTAAATGCTATGTTTTAGATATAAATTTTAATATTATTCTTTCTGAGGATAGAATGAACAGCTTTATGAATATTTAAAAAAAATATGACACATACTTTTAGAAGTGTATAGTTAAAATTGGTGTATATGTTAGTAAATAACAAGGTAATAAAAACACTTTATTTGACTGTCCTAAAGTCTTAACGAAATTACAAAATAGGTGGTTCCAAAACATTCAATTTTCCCACCTGTTAGAAATGAGACATAATTTTAAAGGGTTTCTATACAGCAAAGGAACAATAAACGGAATCAAGAAACAGCCTACAGCAGAGGGAGAAAAATCTGCCTACCTTGCCTCTGAAAAGGGATTGAAATCTATAATATGCACCGACCATAAAAAAATTAAACATAAAAACAAAAGATCCAATCAATAAATGGACACGTGAAATGAACAGACTCTTCTTAATAGACCAAGTACAGATGATCAGTCAATACATGAAAATGTGCTTAACATCTTTAAACGTCAGAGAACTCCAAATAAAACCATATGTGAGGTTATCTTCTGTCAGAATAGCTATCAAGACAAAAACAAACAACAAATGTTAATGAGGATGCAGCAGAAAGAAACCTGAAACCCTGCTGGTGGAATTTAAACAAGTTTAGTCCCTATGGAAATCTGTGGGGAAGTTCCTCAAAAAGATTAAAATAGGAAGGTCCACACGATCCAAACATACCACTTCCGAAGGAATCTAAGTTAGCATGTTATAGAGACACCTGCCTATCCATGCTTATTTCAGTGCTACAGACATTAGCTATATTATGAAACAAGTTAAAACATCAATTAAGACATGAATAGGTAATGAAAATGTATACATAATTCATCCATACAAACAAAATTAGTTATTATTAGAAAAATGGATGAAATTAGATAATATGTTAAGCAAAGTCAAACCCCAAAATATAAATAACATCTGTCTTCTCTCATATGTGAAACCTAGGGGGTAAACAATATGACTGTGTGTGTGTGTGTTATAGTCTACAATTTTCCACTTAATCCTCATAGCACCAGGTTTATATATGTATTTATCATGGAGATACAAGGTCTAAAGAACTGTTGGGGAAGAGGAAGGAGAGTTGCAGAAGGAAGAGAGGATGATGGGAGGTATCGGGAGTATATGTAATCCAAGAAGATGCTATACTTAAGCTAAAATGTCATTATAAAACCTATTGCTTGAACAAACAAAATAAAAGTCAAGGATAAAATGTTTTTACAGATAAGATTTAATCAGTTCTCCAAAGCAGAGAAAAAGAAGGAGAAAGAAACGACAGAGAGAATGGAGGAGGGAAAGGAGGAAAGAAAGATTAAAATTCTAATCCATGTGTAACTTGTTTTGTCACTGTTTTCAAATTGCTTCTACTTTCCTTTCTCTTGGCCTGTTTTTCCTTCTTCATTTGCTCTGTTATTCCACTTCCACTTTGTAACCTCACATGAAAACACCATCAGTTCTAAGTGGTAACGATTTCCTCAATCCTCCCACAGGGTTCAGGGGTACAATGGTTCAGACAAACCTCTTAAGCACCAGGTTCATTCAGACAATCCAGTCTGTTCCTCTCTGCTCTGAACATCTGTCACAAATGAAAAGTTATAGCATGCCTGGGATTGGGTAGTATTTCCCATTGCCTTTGCATCCCAGTAATACTTAGTGTGGACTCCTGGAAACAGCATTCATTATTGAGGAAATATTTCATGAATCAACTACCGCTAAGACTTAAATTTCAAGAGCAGTGTCAAGAAGGTCAAGCCTTGAGAACCTGCTTTTGGAAGCCAGTGATGATTGACAAATGCAGAGCTATTAAACACCTTTTCCCTTTCAAATAAGGCATTTACCTTGTTTTTTTTTTTCTCTAATGTCAATAAGAAAAATAAACAAGAAGATTAAGGATTCAAATTTATATTATAAAAAGTAAAATATAAAACAACTAAAATTTTATGAAATACTTCAACGTCATAGTAAATTATCGTGTAAATTTCTAGTCAGATGAAACAATTCATTTTCAGAGCAAAGAACATGATTTTTGTTTCACATTTTTCTTATTAAACTGTATAAATTATAAGGAAGTAATATTTTGATTTTTTTCTTTTAGGGAAATATATACAATTTAGCAAATTACTCCTTCACTCACAGTCACTAATTTAAGCAAAATGATACATTACCACAGTTATGTCAGATTCTTGCTGCCTCTTAGCCTGACGTATACTAAGTAGACTCTCTTAGAAACAGTCTTTCTTAGCTTTCATGGAGTCCATTTCTGCCTTTCTGTCATCTTAGTGGATGTTTACCTATTTCTCCAACAGTATACCAATCCTTCTTTCTGTCCCTGTTGTACCATCTCTTTCAGATGTACTTGATGTTGTCACTGGTGTTTTCTTTTTATTTTATTTTATTATTTAGCTATCATGCAACGTTTCAGGTATCATTATATGATTTTCAAACATAGTTTCTTTTAGTTGATTCTCCTCCACCACCATGCCACAACCCCCTATCCCAAATGTATCCTCCCCTCTTTCTTTTTTTTATTTTTATTTATTTATTTGAGAGTGACAGACAGAGAGAGAAAGAGGCAGAGAGACAGAGAGGGGAGAGTGGGCACGCCAGGGCTTCTAGCCACTGCAAACGAACTCCAGACGCATGTGCCCCCTTGTGGGTCCTGGGGAATCGAGCCTTGAACCTGGGTCCTTAGGCTTCACAGGCTAGCGCTTAACTGCTAAGCCATCTCTCCAGCCCCCTCTTTCTTTTGGTTCACAGATCACATGTGTTCTTTTGCCCTTCCTTCACATCCCTTCCTTGTGACTCGTATGACCCTCTCTTGGTCACCTTTCTTTTTATGTTTTACTCACATTTGTCACCTTTTTATACATATACATACACACATTTATGTATATATATACATATATATAATCAAGCTAGGATACACATATGAGAGAGAGGAACATACTGTATTTGGTTTTTCTGAATTTGGATCACATCATTTAATATACTTCTTTCCAGATGTGTCAATTTTTCTAAAAAATTAATAATTTCATTATTTCTTTACTGCTGAGTAAAATTATACTATGTATATTTAGAGCATTTTCATTATCTATACATCAATTGAAGGTCCACTTGGATTGTTCATTTCATTACAATCATGAACAGAGTGGTAATAAGCAAGGATGTGCAAGTTTAATATCTAAATATCCTCAAATCACTTCTCTACTTAAAAATGTGACTATGCCAGAATAGAAAACACATGTAGGCACTGTAATTATCCCTTCCCACTCTTCCTTGCAGCCACACTAACTCATTTATTATCTTATAGAAATTTTGACAGAGCATCTCATATCATTTATATTTTATGTTATTATTCCCAGTGGTGAACACTATTGATGCCCCAACTAGGTTCCCTTCATTGCCCCACATACCATCCCCAGTGACCATGGGTCAGCTGCTTGCATCTATTAGAGACATCCTCCATGAAATGGAGCCGCTTCACTCAGGGAGACACACATCGAAGCACTCCTGATCATCACACCCTCAGTCACTGACAGCTGGACTGACTGACTAAAATTATTACCAAGTCAGTCACCTCACCCAAGAATTGACCAACTCTGGATACCTCATGCTGCTTAGTTCCCCATGGGGTCAGACCAAACCCAAAGCACTGAAGCTGGCCTTGTCTGGTTCCTAAGTCCTGTTCTTCTGAGAGTGGTCTTCATTTGAGACCCCACACAAGAATCTGCTTCTCAGTAAATAAATCTCATATATTTCTCAGATGACCTTCAAAAAGCAGAATAACTACTATCATTTTACACACATGAGGAGATTAAAAATATTGAGATAATTGTTCAAACATAACAATTAATAAATCATTACAAATAATAGGTGGATTTGGATTATGATAGTCCCAAGGGCAAAGGCTTTGATGATATAAACAGGTGATTTACTCAGAGACAGGCATCTGTACAAGACAGGTGACCATTAGGATACTCAGTACAACTGAATTTTGAATCACCACAGAATCTTATTTTATTTTAATTTTTAAAAATCACTTATATAGGGCTAGAGCCATCGCATAGCAGTTAAGCCACTTGCCTGTAAAGCCTACAGACCCAGGTTCAATTCCTCAGTACTCACATAAGACCAGATGCACATGGTGGCACATGGTTTTGGAGTTTGCTTGCAGTGGCAGGAGGCCCTGGTGAACCAATTCTCTGTATCTGCCTCTCTCTCTTCCTCTGTCTCTCTCTAATTAATAAATAAATAAATAAAATATTTTAAAACCACATATCTATAGGCCTTAGTTGTTCTTTGGACAGTGAATTTGTAGTTTCATTTCAGAAGTATTGGGTGGTAAATGAGCATAGTGTGATACAGATATTCTTTTCTAGGCACTAGATTAAATATCTTAGGGAGACTCAGTGCACTTGAGGGGAATAAACACGGATACTCAGCCAACTCCGTAGTTCCTTGCCATTGATGTCTTGTTAAATAGAAAACATTCTTGTTTGAACCACTTTTGGTGAGTATTCTTTTACTGGCACTTTATTTGACAGCATCCTGACCTGATAGGAGAAAAGGAAGCCTCTGGGAATTTCAGTATCCTGGCCAAGTGAATACAGACATTAAGAGGCACAGTGAGACTTAAGAGTCAGGTCACCAGGTGTGGTGTGGAGGATTTTTCCTCCCATGGAATTCAATGTGAATGGCGGCTTGTTTCAGACGAGATGCTTCAAGTGGCTCAGAATACCTCAACTCCCTGTGGAGTAATAAACACAGAGGATTTTCTGTGAAGTATAAAAATGAGTACTCAGCTTGCTTTTACTCACATCAAAGTATCAAAATGAAGCTTTGATACCTGAAGTAGTTGGATCTCAAAAATGATACAATCCCTTTCTCTTGTTCAATTTTTCTCCAACAAAGCAATAGGGAAAACACTTAATTTGATTTGGCTCAGGCTTTTAGCACATAAATGTTGTTTTCCATACTCAGGATATGTTTAAAAGCACATTGAACCTCTAGAAATGTTGTTCCTCTATCTCAGCATATATGATAAATAGAAAAAAGTGAAGACAAAATATTTCCAGAAAATAAAGTCTTGGGCTGGAGAGATGGCTTAGTGGTTAATCGTTTGCCTGTGAAGCCTAAGGACCCTGGTTCGAGGCTCGGTTCCCCAAGATCCATGTTAGCCAGATGCACAAGGGCGCACATGCATCTGGAGTTCGTTTGCAGTGGTTGGATGCCCTGGCGCACCCATTCTCTCTCTCTCTCTCTCTCTCTCTGTCTCTGTCTGCCTCTTTCTCTGTATCTGTCAATCTCAAATACATAAATATAACTAAAAACAAAAAAATTAAAAAAGGAAAGAAAGTCTCAACCTTATCCAGAAGCCATAAGTGGGACCTGGAGGTAAACACTAATGAATTTAAAGAGGGACCTATGCAGAGTAGCCCTTAGATGTGTTTGCATTAAAAATAATTTGCAGCCGGGCGTGGTGGCGCACGCCTTTAATCCCAGCACTCGGGAGGCAGAGGTAGGAGGATCGCCATGAGTTCGAGGCCACCCTGAGACTCCATAGTGAATTCCAGGTCAGCCTGGGCTAGAGTGAGACCCTACCTCGAAAAACCAAAAAAAAAATAATAATAATAATAATTTGCATTATTCAGGTATGATCTGTTTAAATGTTTGAGTTTGCCAAAGTTCTCAGAATAAGCAAATTGCAAACTGTTAATGCTCAGGAAATACTGTGGAAGGGAGGCAGAAAGAATATCAGAAGCCAGACGTGGTGGCACATGCCTTTAATGCCAGCACTCGGGAGGCAGAGGTGGGAGGATTTCTGTGAGTTCAAGGCAACCCAGAGACTCCTTAGTGAATTCCAGGTCAGCCTGGGCTAGAGTGAGACCCTACCAAGAAAAAAAAAATGAATATCAGAGCCAGAGGATGGGGAGGAGTGTTTAGGAACACTGTCAGAAGTGACGTGGCCATTGCATTTATGACCTCAAGCAGCTGTCATTACCTATATAACACCTGCATACTATTGATCCCATAAATATATCATTAAGGATGATGGAGGAGAGCAAAATAAATAAAAGATGACAAAATAGAAGGACCAGTTGCCTAGAAGGTGGGTTTAGGGGAAGTGGGATATGGGAGATGGCATGGGGGACAATTAAGCTATTGCAAGGGGATTATGATCAAAGCATATTATGCATATGTGAAAATTGTCGATACAAAGTTAAAATCAAATCAAAACAATCAAACAACATCATAAATATCAACTGAGTTTCACACGAATTTTCCTATAGATATGAGATAATCACAGTTCTTTTTACATGACACCTCTTAATAAGGCATGACAATAGAGGTATAATAACCACAGTAAATTCTCCTAATGTAATGTGGATAATCACTGTGATAGCAGAATGTCCAAGAAAGCATAAATGCTCAAGGGGAAAGAATTTGGTAGAAAGATATTTGAAAGCAGGATAAAATTGACTAAAGTTAAATAAAGTTTAAGTAGTTGATTATTTTAAAAAATCAATTATCTTTTGGGGGCATATCATAACATTCTGAAACATTCCAAAGTGATTTTCCTGATAAACAAAGTAATGCTCTGTTTAGTTGAGTTTCTTGCAATTTAAATCGGGTCACTAAAAATATTTCTCATATTATTTCTTACAACTTTCCTGTAACATGTGTACACTGAGGACCATTATCTCATTATTTTTTATGGTGATGAAGAAATGGGTATTGTGAGTTCACAGGTCATAACTGGCAGATCTTGTTGCCAGCTCTAGAATCCTATTTTTCTGCTTTCATAAGCACCTCCATTAGCAGTACTGAAGACCTGAACTTAAAACAAAGATAGCTCTTTCTGCATTTTTTAAAAAAGATTATTAGGCTGTTAAACAAAGTGGAAATTTTTACAATAATTGGTTATTAATTTTTGGTATTATATAAGAATACAGAAAAGATCAGATATCTAAAATTGAGAAAAAAGAACAATGAACAGGAGATAAAATGTTTACCACAAACTTGAATATTAAATATTTTAACCTGAGAGATAATTATACATGCCATGCACATATAATAAACTATCAAGATGTATGTTACAGGTTTGTACCCTTTATTAAGGTAAAATTTACCTTAATAAAAACACAAAATTAAGCATGCAAATATATTTATATATGTATGCATATATTATATCTATTATAATTCTATGAATACATGTGAAAAGCATATACAATATTATATATATGCAATAATTTTATTGCAGTGACAATTTTATCCACTGCTTACTGCAGTCCATAATTTTCAAGAAAATGCTTTTTAAATTGTCTAAAGGATAAATTATTCAATAACATAAAACACATTTCATGAATCAATACTATAGAAATCTATCCCTTTTTTTTTAGCTAATTAAAAGATACAACTCGCTTTAAAAGAGAGAGAGAGAGAAGGCCAAAAGTTGTGGCACACGTGTTTAATCCCAGCACTTATGAGGCAAAGGTAGAAGGAATGCCTTGAATTTGAGGCCACCCTGAGACTATGTAGTAAGTTCCATGTCAGCCTGGGCTAGAGCGAGACCCTACCTTGAAAATCCAGAGAGAAAAAGAGAATGAGAGAAGACTAGAGAGATGGATTAGTAGTTAAGATGCTTGCCCGTGAAGCTTCAGGAAACAGGTTTGACTCCCCAGTAAGCACATAAGCCAAATGCACAAGGTGGTGCATGTGTCTGGAGATCTTTTGCAGTTGCAGGAGGCCCTAGCACATCCTCTCTTTATCTTCCTTTTCTTCTCTGTTTCTCTTTCCCTCCCTCTCTCTCTCTCTCTCTCTCTCTCTCTCTCTCAGTAATAAATAAATAAATAAAATATTAAAAGACAGAGAGAGGAGATATAGTTTGGATAGTAGTACCCTGCAGGGGTGAGAAAACTTTACTGTAAATCCATAGGCTGTTGCTGATAAGTCCCAGTGCCAGAATTGGTTTATCCCCCACAACAGTGCAGCCAATTTCTCAAAGGCTTACTTACCCACCACAGCTAATTGGCAAGACCCTGTTACTGAAGACAGCACAGGCTGTGGCTACAGCGTATTGGGAGATCAAGCTGGAACTGAAATGGAAATCTCTCTAACTAGCTGATAGTGCCGTAACGCACTGTGCAAGTTTCTAGGGGACAATGGTCAACAAGAGCATAAACAAGTACTGTATCCTGCAAGTTACAAAACCACACAGCCAGGCAAGATGAACCCACAGGGGGAAAAGTGTCACATATTTTATGGGCTAATCAGTTGCTGTTTGATAGGACATGAGACCCACTAAGTGCGAGGGAATTCATACCTGGTACTGAGAACCAAGTCAGAAGTCTACAGAGGTTCATAACTTAGAAGGAAACTTGGCTAAAAGGAAAGGTAATGGCCTTCAAAAGTCTTCTAAATGTCTATGCTTATTCCCTTTATTCTCTGTTGTATAATATACCTTCCTAGGCTGGGGGAACATTGTGGAAGAGGAGGCAGAGGAAGCTGAGAGCCACAGGATGGAAGGGTATTGTCCTCTGAGACATGAGACATTGTTCTCCCCATAGGGACTGACTGGTACATTCATGAACTCACAAAAATTACTGATATCTCCACTGGAGATTGCCCTCAGTGAAATGGGGTCTAGAGAGAGGAGACATAAGAGTATAACTCCATGAGAATATGACCGATTGGCAATATGAGCATATATTAAAGTTTTCAATAAAAAATACATTAAAATAACCCTATTGGCAGTTGTGAGCTAAATGGTCAAATCATAGAATAGTAACTTTTATGGCTTATATTTTCATCTTTCTCTTCTAATGCCTAAAATCTCAGGGCGTAGAGAACACATTCAATCCATTCCAACCACTGATTAAAAGAAACTTTAACAATATAGAGTGTGCCTTTTCTAAATCTTGCAAGCATTCTGTTTCCTTCTCTCTCATATCTGGACTGCATCTCAACTTGATGTTTTGTTGATCATCTGCATAATGGACCTTCTTTGGATAATATCCCTCAAAGTTCTCCAGAATGCTATGGTGGTTTATCCCAACAAAACATATTGTTGTCATCTTGATTCTTATCCATGAGAGATCTCAGATAACTGTGAGAAGGAGAAGGGGGTGAGACATGCAGGAGTTGGTAAAAGGGAGTAGGTGGCAGCTATTTAATAAACAAATGAGCTCACAGACACTATACTGAATAAGTCATATACCTCAATATAATATAATATATAATAACAATAATAACATGAAAATTAATAATTTCACCAAAATTAAATACTGTGACAATGTCTTTCAAATTAAATAAAGTTTACAAAATAATTTTTTCCCCTTTGGAAGGATGTATAGCTGCTATTGTCCTTCTTACTCATTATCTGCTAAGTTATACAACTCTAAACTGACGTTGAATCTAGCTACACTACATCTACTCACTCTATGTACCTAGCAAAGCAAATTGCTCAGTGTTCCATGGCTAGCTAAGGAAACAACCAGAACTCAAATGTAGACCTGCTAATACTCTTAAAAAATAGTTTCTTTAGTTAAAAAAAAAAAACACTGAGCTGCTATTAGTACAGCCTAAAAACATTGCTCAGTAATGACTAACAATTTGTTAAAACCACAAATTTGAAATTATAAAGCATCTCTCATGGTGCTGTTTATTCCTTATTAGTATCAGAGACTCTCCCTTTCACTGTCTTTTAATCTTCTGTATTTTCTCATTCCCCACAGTAGATGCCAAGTTTTGAAAAGAAAGACCCTGTTCTTTATGGGCTTCTGATTTATGTTTTGTTTGTTTGTTTGATTGTTTTCTTTTTCTAATAAGAACATACTTAGCATGGATACATCACGTGTTGGCACCATGTTTTCCCTTCTTCCTGCCCCCATTCTGCTGGGGTCCCTCCTCAGTGGGGTTGCTGGTAATCCCCGTGGGATTGTGGGTTATGCGTTGTGGCTAAAGAAGAGCTTGGTACATAGCAAGTACTCAGTATAGTTTGCTAAAATAAAGGAGAATGCTTACTGCATTGGGTAGAAAATGACATTTTAGTCACCATGATTATAAGTGATTATGTTTCTAATTCACAGAAATCTTTTCAGCCCCATAGAAAATGTCACTGTTGTGACAGACTACTTAAACTCTTAAGTAAGAACAGCAGCCAGGGTAGAAATGCCTGTCATTCCCACAGACATGATCAATCATGGTAAATGTGTGCATGATCTACTGGAAAGCCTCAAAGGAGACAGGCACAGCATCTCTTCTTTCACTAGATTTTATGCCAAGGAAAGAAAGTTGGTAAAACAATTCAGAGTGTAGCTGAGGTTAGTTTTAATGGATCTACAACACCAGTCATTTGGGGACATTTACTAAAATGTGCTGAAATTCATTTGATATTTTCAAGATTTTTCTTTTACCTCCAGTGTAAAAACTACCTTTTGACTTTGCTTATAAGTGACGTCTTCTTCTTTTTTGAAAGACGAGTGTGGTGCAGGTGCCTTCCCTAGTAGTTCTGGCCAAACAAGATCACATGCAAGGCCAAAGTGAGTATTTTCCTCTTAGTGTGGGGAATGTTTGCTAGAAGAATGGAGGACATGATGCCAGCTTGAAGTTGTGGATGCTGACCTAAGAAATTATCAAATAATCAAAAGGATAAAATGAATTTCAATAAATGAAAGTGGCTAATATTTCCAATAGTAATTAATAATAATAATAATAATAAATGTATTAGAATAATATAAGTTTGATCAAAGCAGGTAGTTAGTCAAGACATTGGCAATTTCTAAAATGTTTATTTATTTATTTTTTATTTCAAGTAGAAAGAGAGAAGACAGATAGACAGAGAGAATGGGTGTGCCAGGTCCTCCAACCACTGCAAATGGACTCCAGACACATGCACCACATTGTGCATCTGGCTTCACGTGGGTACTGGGGAATTGATCTGAAGTCAGTAGACTTCACAGGAAAGTGCCTTAACTGCTGAGCCATCTCTCCAGGTGGACATTGTCAATTTTACCAAGCGTCATTACTTTCAAAAATGATACAATGAAACTATTAAAAGTCACAGTTCCTAAACGCAGATATCTGGCTATTTTGGTCACTGTGAGGAGTAAGAATTATATTACTGGATTCTGCTTTACAGAGAAAAATGAAGTGCTACTCCCTTTAACAGCTACTGGGCTACCTTCTGTTGGCCAGTCTCCAGGTTGGCCCCTTGTAGTCTAATATAGATGAAATTTCAACATGTATTCAACATGTTCCACATTTCAACAAATTTCACATTTCACATGAATGTGTTTTCTTTATTCTTGTCTATAAACTGCTCTCACGATGATACCGTAACCTCACAGCCTAAGGCTGTGTTGTGGTGCAAACAGGAAGTGCTACCATCCCTGTGGGAGGAAAAGGGGCCTTAGTTAATGACCTCTTGTTTTCAAAATTTAGGATTGAGAACAAATTGTTTTCTCTGTTCACCCACACTGGGTATCAACGTCTCCACAATAATTTTCTGGCAAGATTTTTGAGCCCAAAATCTATCAGTAATGATTCCTGTAGGATCGTTTGGTTCGTTTTGTGAGCTGCATGTGCTCTTCATGATTTTTTTCCTGTTATTATGAAACAGTGCTTATTACTAAGAGAAACCTCATATCAGGAAATATTTAAAGTAACCATAAAGTTAATAATGATAAAAGATATCTCTGCACTTTCACCAAAATCAAAAAACCATTTCATTTGAATCTGACCATGTCATCAAGGTCCCTTGTTTCCACTCTTCAAGTCTTAGGATTATAGCAGTTCAGAAAGCTCCATTTCCTTCTTCTTGGACTCTGACTCATCTTGTTAGCATTCATACAAGATTAAATGAATGTGAAACAGGAGGAGTAAAGCAGGCAGTGTTAATAATACTATGGAGGATTTTGTTTAAAAGACAATATGAGAAGTAGATCACCGCTAGAAGGGATGCAGGATTAAGTGGGCGTCTGCTTTATTTTAGATTTTGTTTTTGTGTTATCTTCTCCCTATAATTTTTAGTTTTATTTAAGATAGCCCATTGTGTAGTGTTATGGCTTGAATATAAAATGTCTCCCATAGTCACATGTGTTTGAACACTTGGTCTCCAGATGGTGCCACGCCTTTGGAAGGTTACAGAACCTTGAAAAGATAAGGGCTGGTTTATGGATTATAGCCTGGTCCTGCTGCTTGCCTGAATTCTTTGCATTCCGAATGCTTAAGAGATGTGAGTACACTGCCATACGCTTCTGCCCCCAGGGGACCAGCTGTTTCCTCTCCCACCATAACGGCCAGTACCCTTTCAAAACACAAGTCAAGACAAACCTTCCTGCCCTATTACTCCTCAATCTTCTTCTTTTTTTTTTTTTTTTTTAATCAAATATTTGGTCACAGTGGTAATGGAGATAGCTAATACATACAACAAGGGAGGGTGATGTTTAAACACATACCAGAATAAACAAATAAATGAACAACTGTTCCACTCTCCTTCACAATTTGTCTGTTTCATTTACTGATTTTTTTTTTTCTATGTATCAATGTGTGGATCCTGTTCCAGATCTCATTGTCTCAAAATCTGCCTCATTCTTAACAATGAATTGAATTTCTCATCCCATTTGATTTATGTAGTTATTCAACATACTGAATGGATCAAACACATGCTTCTGATTGCTTACTTCTTCCATGGCTTTGTAACAGGTTAATGCTATTGAATATAAATATGCTACAATATGACAGGGAGGAGAAAGGCTTGGATAGAGCAGATGACACGGCCCCACCTTCTGTGCCTGATGGATTCTTGGTAGTACATGAGCCCCTGCATTCCTTCCCAGACACCAGGTGCTGCAGTCAGGATTGCATTGCTGGCAGGAAACGCTTGACCAAAACCAACTTGTGGAGAAAAAAGGGGTTTATTTTGGCTTACAGGCTCAGGGACAGACTCCATGTTGACAGGGAGAAATGATGGCGTGAGTAGAGGGGGGACATCACACCCTGGCCAACATAAGTTGGACAATAACAAAAGAAAAGTGTGCCAAACACTAGCAAGCAGACACCAGCTACAATATACATAAGCCCCATACCCCCAATAATACACTGCCTCAGGAGGCTTTAATTCCCAAATCTCCATCAGCTGGGAACCTAGCACTCAGAACACCTAAGTTTATGAGGAACACCTGAATCAAACCACCATGTTCTGTCCCTGGACCCTATAAACTGGTAACCCTACATGATATAAAATGCAATGAATTCATCCAACTTTAAAAGTCCGTATAATTTTTATAACCCCCATAATATTCAAGCATCCACATAATCCAAGGTCCTTTAAGCCATAGTAAAAAAAAAACATAATGGCACAGAATAAATACTCACACTGCAAAAGATGGTATTGGGCATAGCAATATATATATATATATATATATATATATATATATATATATGTATATATATATATTTAAATCTTGTATTAGATAGATAGATAGATAGATAGATAGATCTAATACAAGATTTAAAACAACCAGGGAAAACATCAGACTTTGTATCTCCAAGTCCAACAACTCTAACCAGTGACAATTCTCCAAGTCCAATAATTCTAATCAGCAACAAGTCTCTGGAGCTTCAATTCCGTCCCTCCAGCTAAGCTACTCACAGTCCCTGGAAAACTTCATTTGGGGCCAGCAGCTCTCCTTGGTAGCCATCTTGTTTTCATGGCATCTCTACCTGGGTCTCCACTGCAACCCATGGTTCGTCCTCATGGCTCCATTGGATGCAGGCATCCAGCAAACCTGCTTCACACTGCCCATGGCCATTTCCAAAACACAAGACAGTTTTGCAAACTCAATGACCCTCTCTTTCCTGCATTTCTTATACTCCATAATACCAGGTAGGGTGCCAATATTTTAATCCAGGAAGGAATAAAGCATACTTTGAAGAAAAGGACACTCCTTGAGCACTCAGGCCACTTCAAAAGTCTTCATTCTTCCTATTGCCCCAGTACAGGTCAGCTGGCCCATTCTTAATGGTTGTAATCTCTTATACAATTGCAGCTGAACAGGTAGCAGTTTGGGCCCAAAGATTTCTCTCTGTGCCATATCCCTCTGCACACACCAAACTGTTTCTATACACTGTAACCCTGCAAAGTTCTCAAGACATGGGGATAACAGCAAGCCTCTCACAAACTGCTTCTAGCCCAGTCCAAGCAAAGCTCTTTCTCACCCTCATAAGCCAAACCTCACTGTCCATAGTTCTTACTGCATTCAGGCCTTTCAACCCTGACCAGAATAGTCCATCAAGCTGTACTTTCTGCATTTCAAAGGCAGCTCTCAGTCCAAGGTTTCAAATCCTTCCACATTCCTCTTAAAAATCAGCTCCAAAGAGCCAAAGCCGCATAGTCAGGTGTCTTTCAGCAAATGACATCACTCCTTGGTACCAACATTACTGTTGCAGTCAGGTTTGCATTAATGCCAGAAAACACTTGACCAAGAGCTACTTGGGAGGGGGGGGGCAGTTATTTTGGCTTACAGACTCAAGGGGAAGCTCCATGATAGCAGGGAAAACGATGGCATGAGCAGAGGGTGGACATCACTCCCTGGCCAACATAAGGTGGACAATAGCAACAGGAGGGTGTGCCAAACACTAGCAAGGGGACACTGGCTTTAACTCCCATAAGCCCTCCCCCAACAATATTCTCCCTTCAGGAGGCATTAATTCCCAAATCTCTATCAGCTGGAGATCCAGCATTCAGAACACATAAGTTTATGGGGGACACCTGAATCAAACCACCACACCAGGTAAGACGTTTAGTATCCACATGGAACCTATAAGCAAAATGATAGAAATGCCCAAGAGCTTCCACTGCTTGGAGGGACTGACGGGTTTTACAGTTAGAATGCAAGACTTTCTATAGGATACAAAGTTGTCTTCATGCTTGTTTGTTTTACTGGTAAATGAAGCTTTCTGGAGTGTTCAGGGAAAAATTGGGCTAAACAGCCATGAGAATATAGACAACAGCTGAATGAGAGCCAAGGAAGGATAGTTAACTGCTGCTATCTCCCTCCTTCCCCAGCTATCAGCATCTCAATAAGATTGGAGTAGACAACCTAATGACTCGAAAGAACAGGCATTAACATTTGCCTAATATGCTATAATCATAAGCAGTAACCTGAAATAATTATCAAAATTTCTTGTGAGCTGAGCACTACTGGATTTACTCAGAGCCCTATCATTTAAATTTAAGTATCTGTAAAATGTTGCCAGCAGTACTCTGTAATAGGCAGTTCATTCCCCAACATGTGTCACTGAATGAGAGCCAAAACGCAAAGTAAAAAACACAATGTGGCAACATGTCCACAGGATCGATTCTGTCACTGCAGGCTCTCAGAAATAAACCACCTGTACAGGCGTCTTCTTCGTTAGAAGAGTCACAGTATTAAAGTCCATTTCCCTTAAAAAAGCTGAATGATAGAAAAAAAATCACTTGTTCAATTCAGTTCAACAGAATCACTCAGACTATAGATGAATACGTAGGAGATTTTACTGAATAATCCTTGAGTCATTGCTTTTCCCTATTATTCTTCAAGGTCCAGTACCACCTGTCTTTAAAGTTCTGTATTTCTAAGACACATTGCAAAATCTTCTTTTAACATTTTACTTCTGACAGATATACTGTGGTCATATACATTTGGGTCCAAATTTTTTTCATTATGAAAGAAAAAAAAAAACTTTTTTTTTTTTTTCCAGGATAAACCATGGGAATCTCTTGATGCTGGACTTTTCATTCAGGTAAGCAATTCAGCTGGCATTCAGCTTTCTGTCAAGATTTGAATCTACTTTGGGGAATTGAATGAGAGTTTGCCATTTTTATTGTTGTTTGTTTGTCTTTCGAGGTAGGGTCTCACTCTAGCCCAGGCTGACCTGGAATTCACTCTGTATTCTCAAGGGTGGCCTCGAGCTCATGGGATCCTCCTACCTCTGCCTCCTGAGTGCTGGGATTAAAGGTGTGCACCACCACGCCCAGCATGGGAGTTTAGTATTTTAAAATTACCGTTTTGTGACTATGGTTTATGACCTAGCTGCCAGGATAGAATCAACAGTAAACAGATTTAAATTAGTTTCCTATATCATTCAAAATGTAGCCCTAACCTGGAAAAGTATAAGAGATTATTTATTCTGAGCTGAATAAAAGTGACCAGGGCCAGGAACATGAATTCAATGTTTACCTGAATGATATGCATGAACACAGAACTGATTTCATGATTATATTTTTATAGTTACAGAACAAAGGGAAGTCATATATCAAGACAGTTACCAAATGCTTTAATAAGGGCAGTAAGCAAGTGGGTAAGAGCAACACAGGGGAAGCTCTGCTGGAAGCTTTAGATGTTATCTGATGGCATTCTTAACTGTTGGGTGAATGGGATCTATTTTTCTTGTTGTTGTTGTTAAAACAACCCAAATGTTTTACCTGATAGTCAAAAGGATTCTGGTTTGTTCAGCTACGGAGGTGGGCAATGAATGCCTTTTAAGAGGACTAAAGATAAGTTGGCATTGGATGCGTAGCAGTCTACCTTGTTCTACAGTCATGGAAGTTCTAAACAATAGGAGAATCTTGAGCACAGCTGTGTCTATTTAAGACTCTGCCCCGCCCCTTGGCTAAGCATCACAGTTCGTGCCTGTGGAAATCAAATGTGATATGTCTCACAGTCATAAGAAGGTTCAATTCCTAAGATCTATGTGATAAGGAAGAGTGGGCAGGAATGCAGTTTTCAGGAGAGGGATTTTTTTTTTTAAACCAGTAAAGAAGGTTCTTGTTAACATTACAGTGACCTAGGTCTGATGTGTTTCTTTTTCTCTACTCTGTATCTGACACAATATTTACAAGACATATAATAGGAGTATTAAACCTAACGTTAAAATAATCAGGAACATGATGTGACCTAAATAAGAACAGACATTTTAACCAATGGAAATATCTTATTTTCTTAAACTAAGCAGTTTAACTTTTTTGCTCTGTCTAATCATTTATAGATTAGGAATTGCTTTATTTGATGTTTGGAATGTTTTATTTTCTTTTTCATTTTAGAGAGAGTGAGCAAAAGAGAGACAGAGAGAAAGAGAGGAGAGATAGAGAATTGGTGTGCCAAAGCCTCAGCCATTGCAATTGTACTCCAGACACTTGCACCACCTAGTGGGCATGTGCGGCCTTGCACTTTGCCTCACCTTTGTGCATCTGGCTAACTTGGGATCTGGAGAGTACAACATGGGTCCTGCAGGCAAGCCATCTCTCCAGCCTGATGTTTGTAATCTTTAAAATAATTTGCTATTATTGTTTTAGTTTTCAGTTTCACTTTTTTATATACTTAATTAATTTTATTTATTTGTGTGTGTGAGAGAGAGGCAGATAGATAGGGGGAGAGAATGGGTAAAACAGGGCCTTTGACCACTGCAAACAATCTCCAGATACAGGCACCACCTTGTTCATCTGGCTTACGTGGGTCCAGGGAAAACAAGCTTGAGTCTATTGGCTTTGCAGGCAAGTACCTTAAATGCTAATCCATCTCTCTGGCCCTATTTTACTTATTTTTGTTTTGTTTTGTTTTGTTTTGAGATAGTTTGATTCAATTGTTGTAACTCCATGTGGTCATGTTAAGTGGCTAGTTTTAATTTGAGGAAAAAAATTTGCCTTTAAAGCTCAAATTATGATAACTATTATTTATGACTAACAGTTTTATTTGTTATATTATTTTTGTATTACATCAGATTTCAGATTGTAGAAGTAAATGAACATATGTATTATAGAAGGAATCAGAGATCATAGCAATATCATTTTAATTTTTTCACAATAAAATGGTCCTTTATCTTTGCGCCTATTATTATTAGGGGGTATGTGGTGGTTTGAATGTGAATGTATGTCTAAAGCCTCAGGGATTTTTGATTAAACTTAAACTTCCTATTTAAGTCTCCAGTACCCTTCTGGAGGAGGTGTCACTGGTGGATGGGTCTTTTAGTCCAGCCCTAAGGTGTATAAAGAGCCAGCTGGAGCTCTGACTGTTGGGACTTGCTGGTGTTGGTTTTGTTTTTCTCTGCAGTACATGGTGAAGTGAGCCAGTTTCTTCTGCCTTGATGGAACTTTCGCTGAATTATGTAAACTGAAAATAAACCCTTTCCCCCCTGTTTCTGGTTGGATGTTTGCCCTAGCAATGAGAAAGTAACTACAACAGGGCTGAAGCAAGAGGCCAGAGTTCATCAACTTTTGTGGCCATAATAAAAACTTATTACTCATTTTACCATCAGAATTGTAACTGGGGTTACAATAGGAATTGTTTCGTAGGATTTACAGTTATTGATATAATAGGAGTATTGTTTAGTATTTTCTTAATCCTGGCTAATGCTTCTACAGGAACACCTTAAAGACTCAAATTTAATCATGAATTATGTATCTTAGGGTATAGTGTTGTTAGACACAATCTTTCTTATGTTTTATATTTTATTTAATTATTTATTTATTTATTTATTTATTTGAGAGAGAGAGAGAGAGGCAGATAGAGAGAAAGAGAGAATGGGTAGGTCAGGACCTTTAGCCACTGCAAACAAACTCCAGACATATGCTCCCCCTTGTGCATCTGGCTTGCATGGGTTCTGTGGGAATGAAACCTGGATCCTTAACCTTCACAGGCGAACACCTTAACAGCTAAGCCATTTCACCAGCCCCCAACCTTATTTTTTAAATAACACTCTTCTTTGCCTTATTTTCTAATATGACCTATAACAGTTATTTTTTCATTGCTTGGACAAAACATCTGACTAGAAGCAGCTTGAGGAAAGAAATGTTTACATCTGTCTTATCCTTTTGAGAGCACATTTCATCATGGGAGAAGCAAACATCCAGGCATTATGTCTTCACCTCAGCAGGAAGGACGTAGCAATAGCAAGCCAAGTACAGCACATGCTTTATAGCCCTGAAGCCCACCCTACAGACACACTTCCTTCTGCAAACGCCTACCTACCAAAGGCTCTAAACCTTCCCAAACACCACTACCAAGTGGGATTGAGTTTTCTAAGACATGAGATCATGGGGACTATTTAATATTCAAAACACCACATTCTACACCTGTCTACCATAGGCTTCTACCCAGAATGCACAATGCATTCTGTCAAACGTCAAAACTATGCATAGTTTTTTTTTATGAGGCCTCAAAACTTTCAAATGTCCAGAGTCCAAAATTTAATCTGAAACTCAAGGTACTCTCAGCCATGAGCCCTGTAAATCTAAACACAAGTTATATTTTCCAGCATATAATGGCATAGAACAAACATTACCAATGATTGTTGGGATGGGAACATAGCAAGGGGAAAACTGAAAACCAGCAGGGAAAGCAGCTACTCCTACAGGTCCATACCCATCACCTAGGACTCATGAGGATGTCGTCTGGGCTTCACAAATCTCAGGTAGTTCTACACATCCATCTTTGTAACCTGCATCATGACTGAGCTGCAAATGGGTCTTTTGATTCTCCAGCATGCCTTCTGCTCCTCCAAAACCAGTGCCACCTGGGCGATGTTGCCAAACTCCTTTGCCAGGTGGGGAAGAACCTTGGCTTTGGACCACAACTGACAGCATCAAGCCTCTGCTAGCTGACCCTAAAGAATAAAGGACTCTCTGATTCTTCCTTTAGGCCATTTACATTTAAAACAATCAGCATTTCTACCAGTTTGATTCTTTCATGGGTTGACTCACTCTCAAGGAACATTTCTATGATCTCAATGCAGTAGACTGCATCCTGACAGTGGTAATCTCTTTAATAATTGCAGCTGAAGTGGCTACTTTCTATGTCTGTGATCTGAAACCTGTACACATTTCCTGCAGTGCTAAACTTTAATTTTTTCATATTATGCTTTGCATTTCAAACACACCAGTCCAATTAATTTTATATTCAAGTATGTTCATGTTTTTAAGACATGGGCAGAAAATAGCCAGTTCCCTTGCCAGGATATCATATAATCTATCTCTAACTTGCTTTACAAGAAAATCCCTCTTCTCCTTCGAAACCTGATAAGTCAGGCATCTATGTTCACAATTCTATTTTCTGTCTGGTCTTCTAAACTCCTACCAAAATGGCCCATCAAATTCTGTCTATAGTGTAGTAGTGCATCTGTAGTTCAAAGATCCAAATCTTTCCATATTTTTCCCTCAAATCAATCCAAAAGTAGTAAGACCCATGTGATCAGGTTCCTTGTAGCACTGGCACCATTTTAATTTATTTTAATTTATTTTATTTTTGAGGTAGGGTCTCACTCTAGCTCAGGCTGATCTGGAATTCACTGTTTAGTCTCAGGGTGGCCTCGAACTCACGACGATCCTCCTACCTCTGCCTCCCAAGTATTGGGATTAAAGGCGTGCACCACCACACCTGGCTCCATTTCTTGGTAGCAATTTTCTATAGCAGTTACTTTCATCTTGCTGAGACAAAACACTTGATAAGAAGGAACTTAGAGAAGAAAAGGTTTATTTCAGTTATTTTTATTTTTTTTTGTTTTTATTTATTTATTTGAGAGTGACAGGCAGAGAGAGAAAAAGGCAGAGAGAGAGAGAGAGAGAGAGAGAGAGAGAGAGAGAGAGAGAGATTGAGAATGGGCGTGCCAGGGCTTCCATCCACTGCAAACGAACTCCAGACGCACGCGCCTCCTTGTGCATCTTGGTAACGTGGGTTCTGGGGAATTGAGCCTCGAACCGGGGTCCTTAGGCTTCACAGGCAAGTGCTTAATTGCTAAGCCATCTCTCCAGCCTGGTTTATTTCAGTTTTAAAGTCTACTCATTTGGGGGAGTGTATAGCCAGGGAATAGAGCTGGTCATCATATCCACATATCAACATGGTGGAAGAAGCAAGAGCAAGTCGAGTATTCCTCAAAGCTTGCTTCCCAATGACATACTTCCATCAAGGCCCGCCTCCCAAGGGTTCCACAGCCTTCCTAAACAGTATCATTAATTGGGGTTTAAGCCTTAATCAGTTTTGCTGATCAATAGTTTCTATTTGCTCATTTTATTACTAACGTAGAGAATTGAAGATTGTAGACAGGATAACAATTCTATGCAGTACACTGGGATACACTGGCCTTTTAGTTCCTTGGTACATGAAAAACGCATTTCACAGTTTGAGGGAGAAACTGAACTATAAGCTAGACTTGGCTACTCATCATAATTTTATGATGAAACCAGAGATAAGACATTTCTCTGTTGTGGTAACATTATAAAGAGGAATAGATAGCCCAAGTCTGTCTTTGGGTTACTGACCTGAGGTTTACATTTAAATAGAGAGCAGGAGGTATGGACGCATAAGGAAGCAGATCTTATCAAGGTGTAGTTCTGCCCTTTATGAACCCGTCATCAAAACTTTCACCACTGCCACTTCCATATGTATTAAATAGTAACTGATTTGGTGTTGCTGTCAGGGAAAGTCTTATGTAGCCCGGGCTGAGGTTGAACTTCCTGTGCAGTCAAGGTTGGTGTTGAATGTTTCTTTGGGCGGGGGTTGTGGGTGAGGTAGGGTTTCACTCTAGCTCACTCTGACCTGGAATTCACTAGGTATTCTCAGGGTGGTATCGACTCACAATGATCCTCCAACCTCTGCCTCCTTCCCAGTGCTGGGATTAAAGGCGTGCACCACAATGTCTGGCTATCTTGAACTTTTAATCCTACTGACTCCACCTCTCTTTCTTAATTCTGCTTCTTTCTCCTCTCTGTTACCCTCCATCTTCCATAAAATAAGAAATTTCTCTATATCTATGCTTACTCCCAGTGACACATCTCTTAAAATGTACATTATAGAAGCACACATCACTTTGACCTACATGATATATTTTTATTTATTTATGTGCTTATCATAAAGTCCTGGGGCCTAAGCCCAGGTTCATCAAGTATGTTAGGTAGGTACTCTGTCACAGAGCTATATTCCCAGAAGAGGATTTACATTTTTTAAAATTTATTTCTATTAGTTATGGACATACTTAGTGTGTAAACAACACATGTTGGTACCATTCCCTCATTCCTGCCCCTTTTCAAAGGGCCTTCCTCACTGGGGGTGCAGGTCATCCCCATGGGGATTGTTGGTTGTACATTGTGGGGGAGCAGTCAGTTATGGGGGACAGGCAATGCATAATGTCCCAACTTGTGACTTTAACAATCTTTCCATCCCACTCTTCCACAAAACTCCCTGAGCCATGTTGGGTGTGTTCTAAATCTACTTCAGTGATGGGCTCTCAGGAACCTCTGGGTCACTGGTTTGCTAGGTGTTGAGTGTCCTCAGTGTCTATCTCCTTATCCTTGTGCTGATATCAGATTCACCAAGAAAGCAGCACTCTTGCTCTTTCCCAGCCTTCTTCTAACAGGTGGGAAGGTATTGTTCTTGAAAGTAATTTATCAGGTTGAGGTAATGAGAATGCTAGACAAACAGAATTCCTTTCTTGATGAAGACAGAGCTTCCCATTAAATACACATATCTATCTCCCCTGGAGAAGTGATTGGGAGGAAAGGAGAATGAGGGAAAGATCTGTGGATCTCAAGTGTGAGACGAAAACCAGAGTCAAATACCTTGTTTCTTAGAAGCACCATTGGGAAAAGCATCATGGTTTGAATATAAAACGCACCCCCCCATACAGCCCCTATTCTTGAATACTTGGTTGCTAGTTGGTGGCAACTGGAAAAAGTGTGGGGCCTTTGGGAAGAGAATCCTTGCTGCAGAAGGTGTGTTGATGGGATGGGCCTTGGAATTTGATAGTTCAGCAGTGAGCTCACTCTTGTTGCTGGTTTTCTCGGCTACTCTGCTAAGATGTGACACACTGGCTTTCACTGCCATAATGAAGCTTCCCTTGAAATTATAAGACGAAAGGAACCATTTTCTTCCACAAGCTTATTCTGGTTGGGTGTTTCATCCAAGCAATGAGAAAGCAGCTGACATAGCAGGCATAAAAACTCTCAAAAACATAGCTGTTGCTTGTATCTAAGTAGATGGAACTGTGGGCAATTTGGGGAATATCGGAATATCGACAGGTCCATGGCAGGAGAGAAAGTAGCAGAACTTCCCTGAACCTGAGGGACCCATGTTGATAAGCACAGTTCACATCCAACCTAAGCCACTGATTATGGGCTAATGAACTTCCCTTATCCCTCTACCTTCCACCTTGGCAGGTCACCGGAGACCACAACTGTGAAATTCAACTGGAAAAGGTAGAGCTCATTCTTTATGTTGCCATGAATTCTCTTAATAATAGAAAACAACTCAAGTCATGCTATTTGGACACCCAGAGCTATGGACTAAAAATCATATCCACAAGGAATGTGGATTTTCAGGAAAAATACTGTTAACTACTGTAAGTCCAGTACAATTTTGAGAAACTGTGTCATAACTTTAATTTTTTTGTGCTGTGATGGCTTAATCAAACATATTGTTTTTTTCTCTTCTGTTGATGTTTCCCAAGATAATAGAAGATGGGTATTTATAGGCATTGGATTCAAACATTCAGTGATATCATCTGAGACCAAAAAAAAAAAAAAAAAAAAAAAAAAAAAAAAAAAAGTTACATTTGCCATGACTAGTACATCAGGTGTCACTCTCATGTTTGTGACTTCATTATCACAACTCCAGACATCATGTTCCAACTCAAAAAGAGATTATGTTGGGGCAAATAGTACTTGAACATCTTTATTTGAACAGCAAGAATTTTTTTTTTTCCCAGAAAGCTCTGTTTCCTCCTATTGGATATCTAAGGGCCTGCATAGCTGACAGGAATGTTAGGTCCAAGTATATTATTATAATAAGTAAAACCAGGGATATATTCATAAAGAATCTGAGGAAATGGTTATGGGTTATGAAGCTATTATTGCTTCCAACCCAAAGATGGAAAAATGAGGTAGGCTAAGAATTCACCTAATTGTTTCATATTACTAATTATTCAACAACAGCCTCCCACGTAAGCCTTAAGTTTGTTAGAACATTTCCAGGATAGAAGAATAATGTAAGTAACTTAGCATGACTCTGTGCTAATGGATTTCATGCCTTTATTTGGTGGTTTTCCCATTGTCATCTCTGTTTGTCAAAGACTGATTGCTATCCAAGCTTTAAGTCTCTAATAATATTAAAAACCCAGAAAATCTTGGTTTTTGATTGTTTATTTAATATTCATATTTCTTGGAATAAGATAAAATTCATCCACGACTATAAGGCATACTCTGTCAGGGTTCATAAGTTTTGGTGACACTGGGCAAATCTTAAACTGAGAATATACACATGAGTGCTGGTAGTTAATCCTGGAGGCATGAATGAATAAAGCCTTCTGTGGGCTTTCCGGAGTGTGATTAGAGGGAGTAGAGATAGCATTGTGGAGATAGTCCTACCTATGGCTTAATGTCCTCTCATTTATGGTGTTATGCTATTTGAAGGAGAGTATGTCACACATTGAGCTATATGCCTTATAAAAGTGCTAAGTACAAGTGTAAGAAGAGAGACACTAACAGGCCTGGAGGTTATTGGAGAAGGGTCTTTGACGCCTTGGCATAAAAAGGAAGAGGATGGACCCTGTCAATCACTCACCTGGCCAAAAGACTACCCCCTCACCTTCAGACATGCTAAGGAGGTAGAAGAAATATTTATCCCCTTAAAGAGACAGTGCACTATAACAATACTTCCCAGGAGCCCATCACTTAGGGAAGTTGCTCATAGACACGGCTGACTTGGCATGTTTCTCTGAGATGTAACCCAGAACCCATAGCTTTTCTCTTCTTTTCCTGCCCCATTTTCTTTCTCTTCTTTAGATCCTAGCCAAAATCCCAAGCATGCTTGCCCAAATATTTTGGTCTTTTTCTCAATAAACCTCCTTTGTCTTACTCATACTTCATCATTCATGCACCTAATATTTCATGGTCATGAGATAAAGAATGTGATGATATAAAATGTGCAACACAGGTAGGTAGGAGGAGACAGAAAGAAATGATGCACCTTTTCAAAGTCCCTGTTTTAAGCCATCTAAGAGTAGCTACAAGTGTATTACCAACACATCTGTGTCATGTTATGGCATGCTTAGTACTTATCCCCAAACATCCATTTATTCACTAAGATTTTGGGGATATATATATATATATATATATATATATATATATATATATGGCATATAAGTAAGTGTGTATGTTCATGTGTGCATGTATGGGGAAGTGTGCATGCACAGGCATGTGTGTATGCATGTTTGTACACAAGTGTGGACATCCATGCACATGTTTGTGTGTGTGCGTGTGAGTGCAGGGGTCCATTTAAAGTCTCTTCCACAAATATGCCCCACCTTATTTATTGAGACATCTCTCACCAAACCCAGATCTCACTTATTCAGCTCATCTAGCAAACCGTCTTCTCCCAGAGATTTGCTCCAGAGGGCTGGGGTTATAGGTGAGTGCGGCCATAGCTGACATATACATGGGTGCTGGAGACCTGAACTCAGGTTCTCATGTTTGTGTGACAAGCAACTGAGACATCATCCCAGCCTCTATTCACAAATACTTTTAGCCCATCACTATGTCTTTATTTAATATTCACATTCATGGTTGGTACTACAGGTAGTGTGGTTAGCAATACAGAGGAGGTTTCCAGACCTCCTGAAGTACGTGGCTCTTTGGTGATGCAGTTTGGCAGCATGTATAATTGTGATGTCACACATTCTGTCAATGCACATAGAGAAGTACTTAGTGCAGCCTGCTTTTTTCTCCAAGGAGAATATCCCATACTTTCCTGAGTGCAAGAGACAAGAAATCTCATTTTAGGATGAGATTAAAGGAAAGTGGGCCAGTGGCCATGTGAACAGAGCTTAGTAGCAAATCTCAGTCAGTGATGGCACAGCGTCTTGTTTTTTGACATCTTCCATATGTATTCTACTTTAAGGTTGTGTATCTAAGAAATTAAGATCATAGTGCTTTGAAGTTTGTTGCACTTTTGCATGTTTTCTTGCCTTTTGTAAGCTAACTGTTTTGTTTACCAAGAAACATGGAGAAGGGCAGATGTTTTGCCATACAGTATATGTTGCAAATTTCCACTGTAATTATAGGTATAATCTGGAAAGACAGAAGGACTCTCAGACTGACAAGTATAAGAGGTAGATTTTACGAATGTGAGAGGAAAAGATGGAAGAAAGGGGGAAAGAGGATAGATTTCTGTCATTCGGGCAGCTGTCCAAAGACGTGGCCGCAGAGGTGCCAGTGCCATGGACTCTGAGGCTCACACTTCTTGCTGCTTATTTTCACCTGACTCCAACTTGGTTCTGAAAGGTAGTCCCCAAGCTGTGCACCTCTGTTCTTCCCTGATGCCTGAATTTCCTGACAAGAGTATTCTAGCCTAACAAGTTCAGCCTTTTAAAAGAAGGAATAAAAAATGTCAGCAGAGCATTTCTAATTTTGTTCTCGTTCAAAACTCGATAGTTTAGATTAATGAGGATAACATGATTCCAGTAACTAGATCGAGCCAATTCAGTGCCTTAATCCTCCATCAGCATTGATCATTAATTGCTAATAATAAGTTCTCAGGAGCAGTCTGCTCAGAGACATTTGTCACACTGCTGCAGATCTCTTGGGTCATTTGCCATCTTAAGAAATTCTAATTTTGAATTAAGTGCGTATAAAACATTTAGACCAGGAAACAAACAGAGCAGTAACTCTATAATCTTACATAACACTCTAACCCATTGCTTATACATGAGAGATGTTTCAGTGTTATATTAAATAACACCTCCATATTAACTCAATGATAATAAGAATGTGTTTCTTTCTATGACTAAAATAACCATAAGAGATTATTAAATTAGCTTCTGCCTTTGGGCAAAAGAGATTGTTATATTTTACAGAATTATAACTGAGGCAGTAAAAGTTAAATGGCTTGCTGAGGGCCATACGGAGTCACACAGCAGTTGGTTTCTGGCCTCATTATCTTTACTTCATCATGCTAACTCTCTTGCTCCAGAAAGATACATATCTGTGCATTTGACTTACCTTTTGACAGCTATGCAACCTGGATTCATTCACTTGGCCTATTAGTTTAAATTCCCTTGCTTCATAAAATGCAGGTGACTTCTAATTTGAAGTGGTACAGTAAAGATATTTCACATATACAGGTCTTTCAATATGATGTCCAATAATTATTGTGACATTAGTGTCATCATTTTGGCATCCATAATTTTTTTGAGTATTTACTTTGTGAGAAAATGTCAAGTGCCATAGAAATCGGATAAGACAATGTCATCTGTAAAAGGAATTCATACTATCAAGAGGTAAAAACAGCATATACTTATTAAGACAAAGTAAAATCTTTAATTTTTTTTTATTTTAATCGTTATTTATTTGAGAGAGAGAGAGTGAGAGAGAGAGAGTATGGATACCCCAGTGCCTCCTGCCACTGAAAATAAACTCCAGATGCATGTGCCACTTTAAATATCTGGTTTTACATGGGTACTGGAGAATCAAGCCTGGGCTGCCAGGATTTGCAACCAAGAGCCTTTAAGTTCTGTGCAATCTCTCCAGCACTAATTTTATTTTTCTTCAGTGCTGAGGTTCAAGTCTAGAGCATTCTTTAGGCAAGCACTCTACCACTGAGCCGTAGCCCCAGTTCCTGACAGCTTCTTTCAAAGATCTCAGGAATCCTCCTGATCTACACTAACCTCACTCTTCTTCGGTTCTCTTCTGGTGTGCTGATGGCATCTGGTCAGGAGAGCAGAACCCTGCTTTGAGATTGAGGTGGTTTGATTCTGGTGTCCCCCCGTAAACTTAGCTGTTCTGAATGCTAGGTTCCCAGTTGACGGAGATTTGGGAAGTAAAGCCTCCTAGAGGCAGTGTATTTTTGGAGGCAGGCTTATGGGTGTTATACCAGTTTCCCCATGCCAGTGTTTGGCACACTCTCCTGTTGCTATTGTCCACCTTATGTTGGCCAGGGGGTGATGTCCATTCTCTTCTCACGCTATCATTTTCCCTGCCATCATGGAGCTTTCCCCTCAATCCTGTAAGCCAAAATAAACCTCTCTTTCCCACAAGCTGTTCTTGGTTGGATGATTTCTATCAGCAATGCCAACCTGAATGCAACAGTAAAGTGGTACTGAGGCGTGGGATTGCTGCTAGACACCTGACTGTGTGGCTTTGTCTTTTTGGAGCTGATTTTCTTTTTTTTTTTTTTTTTTTTTTTTTTTTGGTTTTTCAAGGTAGGGTCTCACTCTGGCCCAGGCTGACCTGGAATTTACTCTGTATTCTCAGGGTAGCCTCGAACTCACGGTGATCCTCCTACCTCTGCCTCCCAAGTGCTGGGATTAAAGGCGTGCGCCACCATACCCGGCTTTTGGAGCTGATTTTCAAGAGAAATGTGGAAGAATTTGAAACCTTGGCCTAAGAGACACTTTGCAGTGCTGTAAGTACAGCTTGATGGACTATTCTGGTCAGAGTTGAAAGACCTGAATGCAGTAAGAACTATGGACTGTGAGGTTTGGCTTACGAGGGTGAGAAAGAGCTTTTTGCTTGGACTGGGCTGGTAGTTTGTATGAGAATCTTGCTGTTATGCCCATGACCTGAGAAGTTATGCAGAGTTGCTTTGTGTAGAAATGAACTGGTGTGAACAGAGGGATGTGACACAGAAAGAAAAAATCTTTGGGTGAACTGCTGCCCATTCAGCTGCAATTGAGAATTACAGCCTTTGAGATTGGGCCAGCTGACATGCACTGGTGCAACAGGAAGAATGTAGACTCTTTTGAAGGGGCCTGAGAGCTCAAGGAGTATCCTGTTCTTCATAGTCTGCTTTATTCCCCCATGGATTAACAAATTGGCACCCCGCCTGTTATTATGAGAATAAGAAATGAAGAAAAGAGAGGATCATTGAGTTTGTAACACAGTCTTGTGTTTTAGAAATGGCCATGGACAGTGTGAAGCAGGTTTGCTGGTTGCCAGCATGGAGACCCCGTGGGGCCGTGAGGATTAACCTTGAATTGCAGTGGAGACTCAGTAGAGATGCAAAGACCATGATAAAGCTGTGAAGGAAAGCTGCTGGCCCTGGATGAATTATTCCAGCTCTGTTAGTAGCCTAGCTGGAGGAGTGGAATTAGAACTCCAGAGACTTGTTGCTGGTTAGAATTATCAGATTTAGAGATTTGTCACTGACTAGAGCTGTTGGACTTGAACGTACAGAGTTTGATGTTTACCCTGGTTGTTTTAAATCTTGTATTGGTTGAATATTTCTTTGCTATTCTCAATGCCAGTTTTTGCTGTGTGAATATTTATTCTGTGCCACTATGGGTTTTTGAGGTTATTTTTTTTGGTATTATGGCTCAGTTAAAACACCTTGGATTATAGGGATGTATGAACAGCATTGGGACTGATAAAAATATGGAGACTTTTAAAGTTGGACTGAGTGCATTGGAATTTACATCATGGATGGTTATCACTTTATGGGGGCCAGGGGTGGAATGTGGTGGTTTGATTCAGGTGTTCCCCATAAACTTAGGTGTTCTGAATGCTACATTCCCAGCTGATGGAGACTTGGGAATTAAAGCCTCCTGAAGGGAGTGTGTTGTTGGGGGTGGGCTTATGGGTGTTATAGCCAGTTTTCCCATGCCAGTGTTTGGCACACTCCCCTGTTGCTGTTGTCCACCTTATATTGGCCAGGGGGTGATGTCCACCTTCTGCTCATGCCATCATTTTCCCCTGCCATCAAGCAGCTTCCCCCTTGAGCCTGTAAGCCAAAATAAACCTCTTTTATCCCACAAGCTGCTCTTGTTTGGTGATTTCTACCAGCAATGCGAACCTGACTGCAACAGAGATCATATGAGCTTCCATATATCAGTAATAGAATAAACTCCCTCCGGTTAATTTAAAGTGGTCAACCAGTTTTCTAGCATTCACACATATCTAAGTACAGCGAAACCTTAGTTAAAGACTAGCCATCTCTGTTTCTACTATTTTTTTTTAGTTCAGCAATATTGCTGGTTAATGACCTGTGGGCGAAATTTATTTACATCCCCAGTTTTTACCAAGGTCACTGAAACCAGCGCACTTACTTTGGAGTCAGTCTTGCTAAGCCATCTTGCCTTGCCTCTGGTAAAGCATTTCCATAATCTCCTGACCTTAATCTCACTGGATATTCAGGGACACTCAGGCGAAAACTGCACTACAGATGTGTTCTTGCCCGCCAGGCCCATGTCCCTTTGCCTGGGTGCCTGGCACCTGAGCTGACCATCTTTATCACCTGCAGGCTGTGCTGGCACATCTGCTTCAGACCATCAGGCTTTAAAGCATCCCGAGGACCCCAGACCAACCCTGGAAAAGCGGGCACTTTCTGCTCCAACACCAGCCTCTTTGCTTGGCTCCATAAACTGCCAATTTAGAGGAGCTACTGACACAGTGTGTGCATAATCCAATTACTGAAGCCTAGCCTGGAGGACTTGTCCCAAACAAAGCAATTCACGTCGGCATTGAAAAGGAAAGGGACATGTGAGGGGGAAAGCGAGTCAGAAACTTTGGAGTTAGGAGAGTGGCAGTCACAGCGGCTGATTAAATTCCTTTTGTCTTTTCAATCAGAGCTTTCATGTAAAGAGTAAAGAGCATTGCTTCTCTCTACAGATCTGGGTGCTTTGACAGCTGCGTTTAATTCGGCCTCACTTTCTGCCTGATACGGAGTGACAAGCGCTGGGGGCTAGGCTGGCGTAGGAGAGTGAAAGAATTACATGAGAGGCACCAGCAACACCGTCTCCTCCCACCTTTCTGATCTTCAGCAAGAACAGAGGTGTAAAGTACTTCATCTGAGTGCCATGAAGGGAGGTGGCTCGTTCTTTCTCTCAGAAGGCAACCTGGAATTGAATTGACATGTGACCTGACTGTACAACTTTATTCTTCAGGTCCTGAATTGGACGCTACTACCACTTTCTGTTGGGTATATCCTTCAGAAAGCTATTTCACACTTATTAGCCTCAGTTTCCTCACTCCTAAAGTAGGAGAAAATTGTCATTCATAACTTACCAGGTCGTGGCGAGAATCAATTTCTTCCATTTTCTTAGAAAATCTCTGACACAGAGTATATGGATTTACACAGTCTTAACAAGTAGCACAGTATACTGTAATTTATTAATAATAATAGTGTCCATAACTAGAAAGCAGAGGGAAGTGGATCTCTGGGATTTCCATACCATCCTGGTCTACTCAGCAAATTCTAGCCCAACCAGTGCTACATAATATTACCCTGTCTAAAAAGCAATCAAAAACCAGTAGTGGTATCAATGATGTGGCTTACTCCTTGAATTTTTGTCTATGTTGTCATTATTTTATTTTTTTTTAATTTATTTTTATTATATATGGACATATTTAGTATGTAAACAAAACATGTTGGTACCATCCTTTCTCTCCTTCCTGCCCCTTTTCTGAAGAGGTCTTCCTCATTGGGGATGCAGGCCAGCCACATGGGGACTGTGGGTCATGCATTATGGGGGCAACAGTCAGTTATGGGGGAGAGGCAATGTTTCTGTGCAAAATGTCCCAACTGTGGCTCTAACGATCTTTCTGCTCCCTCTTCTGCAAAATTCCCTGAGCCATATTGGGGGCATTTTAAGTCTATGTCAGTGATGGGTACCTAGGAGCCTCTGGATCTCTGGTTTGGCAGGTATATAGTGTCCTCATTGTCTATCTCCTTCACCCTTGTGCTGATATCAGATTCACTAAGAAAGCAGCACTCTTGCTCATTTCCCCAATTTCTCTGTGGTTTCAGCTGGGCCCAGGGTGGAGTGCATTGGGTCATTGACTCCCAGATCTTAACAATTTAGAAACTTAAACTGATGATGTCATATAGCGTAAGTTGGCTAGTAACAACTAATTTTTAACCACTAAAAAGCTACTAGATTGTCATCTTTTAGAGATTAAAGCATACATATTCTATGTGTAATAAATTATCACACACACACACACACACACACACACACACACGCATACACACATTATATATAAGCTTTGTAGGGTACCTAACTATTAGCCTTTGAAAAATGAGGTTTCTCTAACACATAGGCATGTTGGTACTTGTAGTTAAACACCATGATGGGAATGAATCTAGGTGGATTGGAGGAACTTGACTCTTCACTAAATTAACATTAACTTTCCAAGAAGTAAGTGGGCACAGGAGATGCCACTGCTGCTCCTTTCCCCCCTGGATCATTACAGTCACTGCACCATTTGTTCTTTTAGTCACAGTGCAGACTTAGGGAAGGTCTGCAAACAGCAGAGGAAAGATTAATGAAAGATTCATGGATCAAGCAATCTGAACTCAAATCAATCGACATAAGAGAAGCATTTACTTGAAAACACCAAAGTATATGATCTATTTTTATGATTGCATTTGTGTGAAAATTGCACATCTCTTCTTTTGACTTTCTAGAATCACTACTTCCAATAATATCTGCATTCTGTAGTCTCTGGACAATTGGAATTTCCTCTGATGGGTTATTATGACCCCAGCTATGGGTGGGTCTGTTGACTTCTGCTCTTCAATGTTGAGTTTCTAGGAGCTCCCACCTTTCCCACTCCTCCACTATTTACCCACTAGCCATGTTTCCTTTGTGTTTGCTTAATATTTCTAACACTAACATGTGCTTAATTCACAAAACAGACTTTTGTGGAAAGAGACTTCTAAACAGCCCTGAAGAGATAGTCTTAAAAAACGTGATCCTTTTAAAACAACTTGGTCTTTTTTAGTATGTTGAAATTATTATTTTTTGTCTTAGCCTACTATCTGCTTAAATTTGCTGAAGAGTTAGTGGACTTATGGGATGCTTCTGTTACAGGTTTCTCCTATTTTCCTATTTCTTCTTTACCCAAACCACTACCATCTCTATCTACAGTTCTAATGAAGAGTTAAAATCCTTGCTATTCCCCTACAAGATGCATTTAATCTTTAAAATGAAAATTTTCTTGTGCTCTATAATTGTCTATGTCCATTTTAAAAGTTGTTGCAATACTTTCAAAGCCAAAAGTACATCTGTAATGGGTTTCAAATAGTCTGTCTTTCTTTTTCTTTTTCTTCTTCACATTTTAAAGAAAGCATCTGTGACATCAGAGCTAATCCTAGAGACATTGCGTGCATGCAGGAAGATGGTTGTCATTTACTGGAAGACGGTCAGTGTGGCTGTGATAATGGTGACCCAGCACGGCAGAGAGACTGCAGCAGACCAGAGGCTGGGCCAAAGGCTTTACTTACATCAATTAGTAAATCTTTGCAAAAAGCTTTGGGAAGAAATGCTATTAGTTTTTCCATGTTACATTTAAGGAAATCGAGAAGGGAGGTAATTAACTGAAGTTTGCAGTGATTAATTCGACAATGAAGCCCAACTGGTCTGATCTGAGCCTGTAGCTATTACTGTTCCAGTGTGACTTATGTCCCTACCTGAGCCATGACTGAAAGAGTCACCCGACCACACAGAGGGGATTTCCATCTATCATAAGAGACCAAGCCTAGTCTTGCATCTCAAATCCAGTCTAATTTACTTTCTGATTTTGTTGCAGGAGGATAACAGGTGGACAGAGTATCAGAAAGCCATTGGTGCAGTAGATACATGACATTAAGAAAATAATATATCTGGATCTCATTTATTACCTGAAAACTGGGGAGACAATGGTGCCCTAAATCCCTTCCATGTCATGTAATGCCAAAGGTGAATTTGAAAAAAAACAATCAAAATCAAAAAGTCCTTGAAATGTAAAAATTCTATAGAAATGGGCTGGAGAGATGGCTTAGTGACTAAGGCATTTGCCTGCAAAGCCAAATAACCCAGGTTCGGTTCCTCAGGACCCCAGGACCCAGGCAGATAGATGCACAAGGGGCATGTGCATCTGCAGTTTGCTTGCAGTGGCTAGAGGCACTGGTATGCACATTCTCTCTCTGTCTGTCTCTCTTCTATCTCTCTCTGCTTGCAAATAAATAAATACAATTTAAAATAAAAAAATCTATAGAAATGCTTACTGTCTGGTAGTTTGAATGTTAAGTGCTGCCCATAGCCTTATCTGCTTTGAATATTCAATCTCCAGCTGGTGGAAGGTAGAGCCTGGCTGGAGGAGGAGTATTGCTGGAGGAGGGTCTTAGGGCAAATTATGAAAGATTTATTTTACGAGAGCATAAATGAGAGAGAATAGAAGAAGAATAGCTCCCTGTCTGGGAGGAGTCCTAAGAGGGAAATCCATATGGCAAGTTGGATCGGTTTCTTGTTTTTTGTTTTTTTTTTTTCTCTACATTAGTTTAGAACTGGGATGAGCCTTATTGTCCCAGTTCAAACATATATGAAGAACCTTGGCTTGTTGGTAGACAAGAAGAACACCGATTCAGAAAGGACCTGCCAATGGGGGAAAAAAAAAATTAAGGAGGAAGAAGAAGGAAGCTGCCCCTTATCTCCATCATGAATCATACTGGAGTTCCTTTTTTGTCTCAGGATAAGGTGGCATTTACTGTCTTTTGGGCCTTTGTCCCCAGTTGACTGTATGTAAAAGAAGGCAATCTTGACCTTATCTTCTATCATTTACCATGACTGAGAGTACTGCCTGGTGGATTCCTGTCCTTAGCACTATGCCAGAAGCATACATAAACATGCTTGGGTATTTCTACCACATCAGATCTTATTGAATAATAACACATTCACAATGTAAGGTGGTCTCAAGTTTCACTGGCAGCTTTTTACCTGCTATTCACATTTTTCTTGGTAGCCAGGCAAAGAAAAACACAAGTTCTTTATTTTAACCTTAATTGCCAATCTCAAATCACACAGGATTTATGTATGTGTTAAATTTTTGTATGTGTGTGTGTGTGTGTGTGTGTGTGTGTGTGTGTGTGTTACAAAATTACTGCTAAGGTTTAAAGAGAGGGTTCAAAGATGCCTGTGAGGCCAAAGCTAGGACATTGATAGTGATGTGTCTCAGTATGCTAAGATAATGAACCAAACCCAATAACAGAAGAAATTAAATAAACGATGTCTGTTGCCTGCTGGCTGTAGATTCAGGCTGCTGAGTCAGTGCTGAGCTGCCAGAACCCTTGTTGGAGGGCAGGACTGAGTCCAGATGAACAAACAGAAGAATGAATGAACAGGTGTACTACAGCTCTACGTGAGCAGACAGGAGAACCAGAAGATCACAATTTGGCCATTGGAGTTGGCTGAATCAACAGTGGAGAGAGCAAGCTGGGCTGAAGCCCCTGGGACAGTCAGGAGTCATCCACCTATAGGTCTCTTGACACACACACACACACACACACACACACACACACACCCCAGATGGTCAAATGACAGGTCAGTGTTCGTTGACTACCTACTTATGGGGTTTAATTGAAGAAGTTTCACTATTTTCTTGGTCATTTAAGCTCTTGGTTTTCTGGAAATAGGTGTAATGTGTTCATGTGTCGCTATCATCCATATTCACTGTGATAACTTTATAGAGTGGCATCCTTTATACTCCCAGGAATGAGTCATTTAACAGTCTGGTGCCAGGCAGATGGTGCCATCGACATGTCCATCCACTCAGGTACAATTCTCCTCCACTGTCAAAAAGGAGGCAAAGGATGCATGTCACAGTCTTTTAGGGGTAGGTAGAGTTTGAACTACATCAATAATTTACATAACTTAGAGTAACTTTGATCTGGTCACAGTCTGATCTTAACAAGTCTATCCAAGAGTGTACACTGAAAGATATAACAACTAAAGTAATAAATGACCAAATAAAATAATCATCCAATCTTTAGCTCCACATCCTACTCTCAAGTCAATCCTCCTCTTCTATGATTTCTCCTTGCCTTTTCTTCATTTCTAAAATAGTCATGCAATTCAGTTAAGCACACACACACACACACACACACACACACACACAAAATCTGGACTAAGCCACACGATGAGATTTTTATAGTAATGACCTTGTCCTTAGGAATGACCTTCATTTTGCTAAAAAGCACATGATTCAACAGCTACCATGACTGAGTGGTATTATAAACACCAGCCCAAGTAGAGGAGTGATGATCCTGTAATTATGCAGTTACTGTCAACATCTCCACTTGCCTGTGGCTGGAGGCCAAGGTCTGACTCCAGCAGAAGCCTTGCTTTGTTACAGGCAATAGTAAGAATAACGAAGGTAAAGGTTTTAACACAGAAGGCTTGGACCTTGCTCCTCTGGCTTTCACACACATCATCATAAATAAGAAATGCATCCACAGATCACCCTCTATATTACAATTTATTCTCAGCCAAAGGGAATGTTATTTAATGGGTTTTTCTAGAAGCACTCAAAGACACAGCAACCTAAGTTGGAAACTAAATTCAAAAGCTAGCAGGGTAGTTGAAAATCATCTGCTCAAGGCTCTTTGTACTTATTCTTGCACATATCTTTTGGGATTTATTTTATTATGTTTAGGTAAAAAGATATTCATGTATAGTAATATGCAGGCATGTACATATATACATATATTAGGGATATATATGTCATATAATAGGTTTCTACATAGATCTTTTTTTAAAGTATTTTTTATTTATTTGCAAGCCTTTAGTCTCTGCAAATGAACTCCAGGTGCATTCACTACTTTGTGCATCTGGCTTTTCATGGGCATTGAGGAATTAAAACCAGGCCATTAGGCTTTGCAGGAAAGATCCCTAACTGATGAGCCAGGTCCCCAGCCCCATCATAGACATTTTTATTTACAAACAGACAGACCATAGAATTAAAAAATATATTTATTTGTAAGCAGAGGGAGAGAGAAAGAGACAGTGGGCACACTGGGGCCTCTTAGCTGCTGCAAATTAACTCTAGATGCATGTACTACTTTTTGCATCTGGCTTTATGTGGGTACTGGGGAACTGGACCTGGGTTGTTAGGCTTTGAAGGGAAATGCCTTAACCACTGAGCTGTTCTCCTGCTCCATTTTTATTTACTTGTTGTTTTTACTAAGTGAGTGTGAGTTTTTAACAGTAAAATTTTGTCTAAGTGTATCAATACAAGTAAATGTACCTTTTGTCTAACCAGAAGGCTTGCATGATATTTTCTTTGTAATGATTCCATTATTTTTCTCATTTGATCTTCCTGTTTCTCAATTTTATTGCAGCAGTCATTGTGTCCAACATCCCATGCAGTATGTCTAGGGTAAATAAGCCAAGACTGGCCAGCCTCTCTATCCATCCGCAGGATCTATCTACCTTAATTAGATAATCATAGAGCTGTGATCCAGGCCGACCAATCAAACTCCTTCCTTGAGTTTTCTATAGAAAGTTTTGGAATGACCGTGGATTTCTCATCTTGACAGGCAAGTTCTGAAGATGCTATTCCAAGAATGAGTTCTGTTACAAACCTTCATGAATACTGCTATTATATACCCTGGTAATGCTGATACCTCTTTATTTTTAAATGTGTTTTTAGATATTAATGTTGGATGATATACACTTGGTAATGAACAATGAAATCAAACTGAATAGTGCTATGTCAAAGACCCATGTTTTGCCTATTAAGACTGGTGGATATGTAACACTATTTTTCCTGACATTTTTCTGTATGCCTTGCATTCTCTCTGCTTAAAAAATTACATTGACGCCGGGCGTGGTGGTGCACGCCTTTAATGCCAGCACTTGGGAGGCAGAGGTAGAAGGATCACCATGAGTTCAAGGCCAGCCTGAGACTACATAGTGAATTCCAGGTCTGGACTAGAGTGGGACCCTACCTCGAAAAACAAAACAAAACAACAACAAAAAAAAATTACACTGTGGGCTGGAGAGATGGCTTAAGTGGTTAAGCGCTTGCCTGTGAAGCCTAAGGACCCCGGTTCAATGCTCGATTCCCCATGACCCACCTTAGCCAGATGCACAAGGGGGCGCACGCGTCTGGAGTTTGTTTGCAGTGGCTGGAAGCCCTGGCGTGCCCATTCTCTCTCTCTCTCTCTCTCTCTTTCTCTCTCTGTCTGTCACTCTCAAATCAATAAATAAAATAAACAAAAAAATACACTGAGGTAATGTTAAAAATACAAGGAGAGAGGTAGGATTAGACATAGTGGTATCAAAATGAGTGGTCAGTGCAGCCTCTTCTCTTTCCGCTAACTATGGTCCCATTATATCATTATATTTGCTTCTACCACCATTTTTTTTTGTTCATTTTTGTTTATTTATTTGAGAGTGACAGAGAGAGGAAGAGGCAGATAGAGAGAAAGAGAGAGAATGGGCGCGCCAGGGCTTCCAGCCACTGAAAACGAACTCCAGATGCGTACGCCCCCTTGTGCATCTGGCTAACGTGGGTCCTGGAGAATCAAGCCTTGAACCGGGGTCCTTAGGCTTCATAGGCAAGCGCTTAACCGCTAAGCCATCTCTCCAGCCCTTCTACCACCATTTTAATTGGGATAAAGAATTCCATTGCTTGGAAATCTCATTTCAACACAAAGTTAAGGTGTAGAAACCAACCATGCTGGAATTGGTCTTATTTATTTTAGTGTAGACCTTTGGACACAGTTGTTTTGTACTGAGAAGTTTTGTAATTCTCTTTGCATCTCTGAGTCACATGTATAGCTTTCAGGGAAAAATCTTTCCCAAACACTGAGATGTTCTATTCCATCACTTTTCATCATGGGAAGTAATATCAGGTTATGGAAACGTTCTGTGATTGGTGGGCCTAGAATCTGAACAGAGTTGGGTTTTCATAAATGAAAAATTTATACAGTTGGTCACTTTTGCAGATGATGCTTTGGAAGTAAATTATTCTGCCAAAGTACTTTCCCAATTTCTAACTACTTTTTATCTGGATTTTGATTGAAGCACTCTTTGTACTATCTTTCTTTTAAATTGAATAAGTTCCTTGGATATAGAGAAATGAAGAGAAAATGAAGTCTTTATTTTTATTCTATGTTCTTTAACTTATTATTTCTCTATACGATAAGGGATTTCCTCTATTCTGTTAAGAGTAAAGTTAATTCATAAGTGAGGAAAATGGAAAAAAAAAAAGAAAACCTGGTAGAAAGAAAGAAATTAAATGAGAGAATTTTAGGTTTTTTTTTTTTCCAAAAGTAGGTAAAATGCATGGTTTCACATTCTCAGCATACTTGCCATCTGACAAACACACAATGGTTTGGTGTGGAGGGCTATCCCTTGTGAGGTTCTGATCAACATCTGCAGCTTATCTGACAAGATGCAGTAACAAACAACCCTCTCAGTTATGATACCAACAGAATATTTCCAAATATTGCCCATAGTTTTGGGTTCTTTAGCAAATACTATGCTCTTTGTGAATTTTGTAAAGAGATCACATTTGCCCTGCCATATCAACACTGATAAAGATGCATTTTGCCTAACTAGCAGGCTTCATGTTCTACTCTGCGCAATAATCCATTCTGTTGTTCTCTGTTTGATTTTCTCATCTTTCTCATTTCCCATTTCTATTTCAGCAGTCACTCATGGTGTTCAACATCCCATGCCATGTGGGTGGAGGCAAAATCTTCCAACGAATTAGTCTATGGGAAGTAAAATCCTCTCATTGGAGAAACAATCCATAGTAGTATGAAGAAAAGAAGGAAAGGAAGGAAGCAAGGAAGATGGAAAGAGAGGAAGGGAGGGAGGAAGTGAGGGAAGAGAGAAAGAAAAGTTCCAAGATTCTATTTTTTCCTCTAATAATTATTTTAGCATTCTACCAAAGTGCTTTGCATGCAGTGCATTTCAAACTGTGGACATTATGCACAGGAGTGAATTGTCATGCTGTTCTGGACCTTCACTGTCCAGAAATCAGGCCCTCTTTGAACCCTTCCTTGGGTCCTTTCCCCCATACCTCAATTACATTAGACTCAGGTTCAACGTGAAAACACCATCTCTAAGCAGACCAAACTATCTCTGCTGTCTCCTTGGCTGAGACCTGACTTTCACCTCTGGCTTCTTTTGTGCTACTTTCTTTTTTCACCTGCTGGCAACTTTGCCGTCTTCTCTACACACCAACTCCTCTACACGGCAAACCCTATTTTCTGCCCAGGCCTTTCTGTGACATCTTCCCCTTAGTGAATAAAACCTCGTGAGATGTTATTCAAAAAGATGCGCCAACATCAAATTTAGTTACCCTTGGCCACATCGCAGGAACTGGCAACAAAAACATTCATATAGAGGGGAAGAGGACAAATTAGTTTGGGTAAGAGTTCACACATTTCTGCAAAAAGAACCCTCGGACTACACAGTACAGTAACCAAAGAAGCAGAAGTATGTGAAAATAAAATGTTTCCCTTTGGTAAATTTCTGTCTCTGAGTCTTTTCCCTTTGCTGTGTTTGCAGGGCATTTTCACTGTTTCATGTTTGATTGCTCTCCTAGCTTTATCAGGTGTGTATATATATGCTCTGTGGTGATGGGGATGTGTAAACTGGGTCCCTAAATGATTCTTAGTTCCCTTGTGGGACGCTGTGTGCTGAGTTATTACACGGGAGTTGAGAGAATCTCTCAGTTCTAGTTCCCTGATAAATAACTGACAAACTAAAAGGCATCCTAATAAATTTTTTGCCTCTCTCAATTTTAAATGAAAAGCTTAACTCTGCTTTAAGTTATCATTAAAGTAAGAAGAAAACCAACAACCCCAGCAATTAAATCCATAAATTAGAAAATCTTTCCCATTCAGCTGTTTCATTTCAATGATCCTGTTAGCTTCCAGCTGCGCTTACCTGGTCACCATTCCTTTACCCAGAAAACACTCAAAAGAACCCATTCACTTAGTAGTAGCCTCCTTCAACACAGTGCCTGGATTTAAAGCGAGGCTAAACTAATTCAATTTAACAGAAACATCATCTTCTAAGGGCTGGCACATAATATATTGCTTATTTTGCTCCTTTATCTGAAAGGTACATGGAAACCATTAGCAATCCAGATATTTATATCATCTTTACTAGAAGGTTTTGTTTCAGAATAAATTTAAAAGAAAACGACTTCTAGATACTTAATGTTCTTGAACTACACTTATTTACAGAGGATTCACATAGGTTTGCAGAATTCAGTATTTGAAAAAAAAGTTTCAGCACTTGGGATAAACTTCTGTACCTCTCTCAGTGATAGAATCCAATTGCAGATTCCAATACTATAAAATGGATGATGTATCTTCCCTGTCCTATCTTGATTGTTCATGGTAAGGGCATTTCTTGCTGACAAATTGCCTTTTGTTTCTGCTTAGTCTGGATGACAATTATGGAGAGTTTTTCAGAACATTTTCTTTCTAAAATAATTAGTGGTAACAGTAATGTCACAAACACTAATATTCAATATGCACACTGTGTGCATTTGTTGACTCGAACATGTAAGCCTTTTTTTCATATTTACTTATTAAAAGTTACCTATATCATATGATAAGGTGCCTGGTTTTGGGTCATATACATTTATAACTTATAAAACTATCATATCAGGTCTAAACTGACAAGATATTTGGATACATTTAAGAGGAAAGTACTCAAACCTGGAGGCCACAAACTCGGTGGAAGCTTTGAGTGATCATGAATGTGTGGAACCCTAGCTCCTGTGCTATTGCCCATGAAGGAGCTTAGAAATGTTCTGTCACTCTCAATTTCTATATCATTATTTTTATTAGTTTTGTACTGAGTGTATACAGTCAAGTTGTCACCATCATTAGCCTCCTTCCAGTCCTCTCTCCTCTGCAGGGACCCTCCTTGTTGGGGAACATGGGCCGTGCATTGTGGGGTTAGTCATCAGTTATGGGTAGGAGGCAATGTCTCTGTGTATAATGACCTAACGTGTGACTCTGACATTCTTTCTGCCCCCTCTTCTGCAAATTTCCCTGAGCCATGTTGGGTTCATTTTGGGTATGCTTCAGTGATGAGGTCTTGGGAGCCTCTGTGTCTCTGGATATCTGGTTTGGTAGGAGTTGAGTGTTCTCTGTGTCTGTCTCCTTCATCCTTGTGCTGGTACCAGATTCACCAAGAAAGCAGCACTCATACTCATTTCCCCAGTTATTCTTAGTTTTAGCTGGGGCCCTTTTGAGGTGTGATGGGCTGGATCTCTCCCTGGAATCTGTATCAATCTGAAAAGAGAATCAAATTCTCCAACAGAGAGTGAAGTTAGTATCAGATAAATGGGATAACCTTTGTTTTTAGAGAGAATTTAGTAGGTGTAGGCCTCTTGTAGCCTGCAATTGGTGGGAGCTAAATAAGACAGTGGACTGGTTTTGAATATGGTTCTGACATGATTCCCAGCTCTAGCTTTGGGATCCGTTCCACTGAGAAGATCAGTTAGACAAATTAAGAGCAGTTAGTGCCCCACCATGGCTGTGTGCCGTTATTGCACTTGTGTGAGCATCACATCAGGTTATTTGCTGCTGAGTAGTTTAGACCATGAGTTGCTTGGAGAGATGGTGGTCATTTCCCCCCAGTCACTCATGTAGCACCTTCTTGCCCTAGATGAACAAACCGTCTATGGACTGGCTTTCTTCCAGCTTCTAGCAATGTCACTTCATGTTCCCTACCAACAGCTTATGCCGTCATCAGCAGCAGGGTCTTACCACTAACCATTTCGGAGTCATCAAGTACTCTGACAGAAATCTGTCTTCTTTTGGGAAATCTTGTAGGTCTCTCTGATCAAGAACTCATTGTGGATGATAGCCACATGCTGGTACTGGGAGTTACAGGTCAGTGCCCAAGAAGAGAAGGAAAAAAAGATAAGTAATATAAAAGAGATAGAAGACAGAGAAGATGGAGAGAGAGAAACAGAAACAGGAGATTAAGGTCAGTCTTCATCATACCCTCTCCAGGGCCTTGTGATCAGGTGTTCCCTCTAAGGGCCTGGTGAAGTTTCAACCATTTAGTCTATTTTTAAGATATAGAATTTTGACTTCTGGTCAAGATGGCGGCATAGGAACCACGCCTAAGCAGCCTAGGGGAGAAAAAGCCAAAGAAAACCCAGCAAAATACACAAGGGAGGTGTATAAGAGATTAAAACAGCAGCGGAGAAGTAGGAGATATCCAGAGCCCATACGGGCAGGCCGAAGCAGCTCCGGCAGCGGCAGCTCGGGACCCGGTAGCGGCAGCTCGGGATCCGGCAGCGGCAGCTCGGGTCCCGGTAGTGGCGACTTGGGCTCCGGCAGCGGCACCTCGGGACCCGGTAGCGGCGATTCGGACTCTGGCAGCGGCAGCGGCAGCACGGGCACCGGCAGCTGCATCTCCGGCTCCGGCAGTGGCGACTCGGGATCCAACAGCGGCGGCTCAGACCCCGGCAGCGGAAGCGGCGGTGGAAGCCAGAAGCGGCGGTGGAAGCCGTGACTCCAGCCCCAAAAACACCATCAGCTGCTCCGGTACCGGCCACAGCAGCTTCAGGGCAGCAAATCCAGCAGCGGAGGCTCCAGCAGCTTCAGCGGCAGAGGCGGATCCCGCAGCAGCAGCACCAGCGGATCAGAGGCGGAGGACCCAGCAGCGGCAGCTCCAGCGGATCAGCGGGGGCAGACCCAGCAGCGGCATCTCCAGTGGCGGATCCAGCAGCAGTGGTCCCAGCAGCGGCAGCTCCAGTGGCAGCAGCGGGGATCCAGCATCAGGGGTGCCAATCTGCAGGGCCACAGTTGCCAGGCTTGGTTTGCCCCACAGGAAAAGCCAGTACCCAGTTCCAGAAAGCAGAACAGCGGCCCAACATCCCAGCCAGCAACTTGACTGAGACCAAAAGCATCCAAAGAGGTAACTGGGATTGAACCAGGGAAGGGTCTCACCTGGTCACAAGCTGACTTGGATCCCTCAACAGACCAGAAATCTTAACTTCTTTGTTGATAGAGGATCTGGTTTTTATAATACCTAATCTTGCATAAATGCTCGGTGCTGTTCTTGACTGAATGTGTATAGGGTTTAGTTAAATTTTAGAATATACCTGTATTTTATTCCACTCAACCTATTTGAATACTCCCATAGCAGGCAAACTTAACCCCTAGGACCACGTGTCTAGATACTCTGAGAGTGGTAAGAGCCACACCTAACATCTTAATCTCCTACATAGAAGATATACAATATCAGATCAATAGATACAGCAAAGGATACCCAGCTAACTGGAAAATCTAAGCAGTAACTTAATCCAAGATGCAAAAATATATACATTATAACACAAGAAACACCAAAAACCAAGGCAATATAAATCCACCAAAAAGCATCAATGCTTCAGAAATGACCTCTAGTGAAAACGAGTTAGAGAAAATGCCTGAGAAAGATTTCAAAAGAATGATTGTAAATATGTTCAATGAACTCAAAGAAGAAATCAAAGGAATCAGAGAAGATACAGGACACCAATTTAACGAAATAAAGAAATCAATACAAGACATAAATAAGGAAATAGAAATAATGAAGAAAAACCAGTCAGAATTACTAGCAATGAAGAACACAGTTAATGAAAGAAAAAACTCTGTAGAAAATCTCACCAGTAGAATGGATGAAGGAGAGGACAGAATATCTAAGCTAGAAGACCAGGTGGCAGATCTAATACAATCCAACAAAGAGAAAGACAAACTAATAGAAAAGTATGAATGGGAATTTCAAGATATTCGGGACACTATGAAAAGATCAAATATAAGAATTCAGGGTATAGTAGAAGGAGAAGAATTTCAATCCAAAGGTATAGTAGGCATCTTCAACAAAATCATAGAAGAAAACTTCCCCCAAATTGGGAAAGAGGTGCCAATGCAGATACAGGAAGCATTTAGAACACCAGCCAGACAAAACCTGGAAAGAACCTCTCCTCGCCATATTATAATCAAACTACCAAACACACAATCCAAAGAAAAAATATTGAAAGCAGTTAGAGAGAAAAATCAAGTTACCTACAAAGGCAAGCCCATCAGGATCACAGCAGATTACTCAACACAAACTTTCAAAGCCAGAAGGGCTTGGAGTGATGTATTCCAAACTCTGAAAGATAACAACTGTCAACCAAGGCTACTTTATCCTGCAAAACTATCCATTCAAATAGATGGAGAAATAAGGACATTCCATGACAAAAGCAGGCTAAAGGAGTATTTGAAGACAAAACCAGCTCTACACAAAATACTTGAAAGAATCCTCCATGCCGAAGAGAAAGAAAAACACACATATAAGGAACCTGGAAAACAACAAACAACACTCAAATACTAGTTAATATAAGAGAGCAAAGGTAGAACCAGAACCACAAAAAAAAAAAAAAAATGGCAAGCATAAATACACATCTTTCAATAATATCTCTTAATATCAATGGCCTCAATGCTCCAACCAAAAGACATAGATTTGCAGACTGGGTTAAAAAGCAGGACCCTACAATTTGTTGTCTCCAAGAAACTCACCTTTCTACAAAGGATGGACATTATCTTAGGGTGAAAGGTTGGAAAACGGTGTTTCAAGCAAATGGACCCAGAAAGCAAGCAGGGGTTGCTATCCTAATAGCTGACAAGGCAGACTTCACTCCAACATTAGTCAAGAAAGATAAGGAAGGTCACTTTATATTGATTAAGGGCACACTCCAACAGGAGGACATTACAATCCTAAACATATATGCACCTAACATGGGGGCTCCCAAATTCATCAAACAAACACTGTTAGAACTAAGGTCACAGATAACACCAAACACAGTGATAGTTGGTGACTTTAACACCCCACTCTCATCAATTGACAGGTCATCCCGGGAAAAAATAAACAGAGAGGCATCTGGACTAAACGAGGTCATAGAAGGAATGGACCTAACAGACATATACAGGACATTTCATCCAAATGCTGCAGAATATACATTCTTTTCAGCAGCACATGGATCATTCTCTAAAATAGACCATATATTAGGACACAAAGCAAATCTTAACAAATTCAGGAAAATTGAAATAATTCCTTGCATTCTATCTGACCACAATGGAATCAAACTACAAATCAATAGCAAGAAAGGATATAGAGCATACACAAAATCATGGAAACTAAACAATACATTACTAAATGATGAATGGGTCAATGAAGAAATCAAGAAGGAAATCAAAAAATTTATAGAGTCAAACAATAATGAGAACACAACATACCAAAATCTCTGGGACACAATGAAGGCAGTTCTAAGAGGTAAATTTATAGCTTTAAGTGCCTATATTAAGAAATTAGAAAGGTCACAAATAAATGACCTAATGCTTCACCTTAAAGCCTTGGAAAAAGAAGAACAAGGCAAACCAAAAATCAGTAGACGGGAAGAAATAATAAAGATTAGGGCAGAAATTAATGAAATAGAAACCAAAAAAACAATACAAAGAATTAATGAAACAAAGAGCTGGTTCTTTGAAAGGATAAACAAGATTGATAAACCCTTAGCAAATCTGACCAAAAGAAAGAGAGAAGAGACACAAATTAATAAAATTAGAGATGAAAAAGGTAACATCACGACAGATGCCAGAGAAATTCAAAAAATCATAGGGACATATTATAAAAACATATACTCCACAAAGTATGAAAATCTGAAAGAAATGGATGATTTCCTTGATTTATATGACCTACGTAAATTAAATCAAGATGAGATTAATCACTTAAATAGACCTATAACAAGCATGGAGATCCTAACAGTTATCAAAAATCTCCCAACTAAAAAAAGCCCAGGCCCAGATGGATTCACTGCTGAATTTTACCAGACCTTCAGGGAAGAGCTAACACCATTGCTTCTTAAGCTTTTCCATGAAATAGAAAAAGAAGGAATTCTACCAAACTCCTTCTATGAAGCCAGCATCACTCTGATACCAAAACCAGGCAAAGATAGAACAAAAAAGGAAAATTACAGACCAATCTCCCTCATGAACATAGATGCAAAAATTCTCAACAAAATATTGGCAAACAGAATACAAGAATACATTAGAAAGATCATTCACCCTGACCAAGTAGGCTTTATCCCAGAGATGCAGGGATGGTTCAACATACGCAAATCTATAAATGTTATACATTATATAAATGGGTTGAAGGACAAAAATCACATGATCATCTCATTAGATGCAGAGAAAGCATTCGACAAAATCCAACATCCCTTCATGATAAAAGTCCTACAGAGACTGGGAATAGAAGGAACATATCTCAATATAATAAAGGCTATTTATGATAAGCCTACAGCCAACATATTACTAAATGGGGAAAAACTGGATGCTTTTCCACTAAAATCAGGAACAAGACAAGGGTGTCCACTGTCCCCACTTTTATTTAATATAGTTCTGGAAGTTTTAGCCATAGCAATAAGGCAAGAGACATACATAAAAGGGATACAAATCGGAAAGGAAGAGGTCAAGTTATCATTATTTGCAGATGACATGATTCTATATATAAAGGACCCTAAAGACTCTACTAGCAAACTGTTAGAGCTGATAAAAACCTACAGTCATGTAGCAGGATACAAAATAAATACACAGAAATCAGTAGCCTTCATATATGCTAACAACAAACACACAGAGGATGAGATCAGAGAATCACTCCCATTCACAATTGCATCAAAAAAAATAAAGTACCTTGGAATAAACCTTACTAAGGAAGTAAAGAATCTATACAATGAGAACTTTAAAACACTCAAGCGAGAAATTGCAGAAGACACTAGGAAGTGGAAAAACATCCCTTGTTCCTGGATTGGAAGAATCAATATTGTGAAAATGGCAATCTTACCAAAAGCAATCTACACATTTAACGCAATCCCCATCAAAATTCCAAAGGCAGTCTTCACGGAAATAGAAAAAACAATCCAAAAATTCATTTGGAATCACAAAAAACCTCGAATATCTAAAATAATACTGAGCAACAAAAATAAGGCTGGTGGTATCACCATACCTGATTTTAACCTATACTACAGAGCCATAGTAACAAAAACAGCATGGTACTGGCACAAAAGCAGACTCGTAGATCAATGGAACAGAATAGAGGACCCAAATGTAACCCCATGTAGTTATAGCCACCTGATATTTGATAAAAATGCCAAAAATATTCATTGGAGAAAAGACAGCCTCTTCAGCAAATGGTGTTGGGAAAACTGGATATATATCTGTAGAAGGATGAAAATAGATTCTTCTCTTTCTCCGTGCACAAGAATTAAGTCCAAATGGATTAAGGACCTTAACATCAGACCTGAAACTCTGAAACTGCTAGAGGAAAAAGTAGGGGAAACCCTTCAACATATTGGTCTTGGCAAAGACTTTCTGAATACAACCCCAATTGCTCAGGCAATAAAACCACAGATTAACCACTGGGACCTCATGAAAATACAAAGATTTTGCACTGCAAAGGACACGGTGAAGAAAGCAAAGAGGCAACCTACAGAATGGGAAAAAATCTTCACCAGCTATATATCTGATAAAGGATTAATATCTAAGATATACAAAGAACTCAAGAAGTTAAATAATAAGGAATCAAACAAACCAATCAAAAAATGGGAAATGGAGCTAAATAGAGAATTCTCAAAGGAAGAAATATGAATGGCATATACGCATCTAAAAAAATGTTCTACATCCCTAGTCATCAGGGAAATGCAGATTAAGACTACATTGAGATTCCATCTCACTCCTGTCAGATTGGCTACCATCATGAAAACAAATGATCATAAATGTTGGCGGGGATGTGGAAAAAGAGGAACCCTTCTACATTGTTGGTGGGAATGCAATCTGGTCCAGCCATTGTGGAAATCAGTGTGGAGGTTCCTAAAACAGCTAAAGATTGATCTACCATATGACCCAGCTATAGCTCTCCTAGGCATACATCCTAAGAACTCATCTCATTACCTTAGAGATACTTGCTCAACCATGTTTATTGCTGCTCAATTTATAATAGCTGGGAAATGGAACCAGCCTAGATGTCCCTCAACTGATGAGTGGATAATGAAGATGTGGCACATTTATACAATGGAGTTTTACTCAGCAGTAAAGAGAAATGAAGTTATGAAATTTGCAGAAAAGTGGATGGATCTGGAAAGAATTATACTAAGTGAGGTAACCCAGGCCCAGAAAGCCAAGCGCCACATGTTCTCCCTCATATGTGGATCTTAGCTAGAGATGATTGGGCTTCTGTGTGAGAAGGAAAAAACTCAGTAGCAGAGGCCAGTAAGTTAAAAAAGGAGATAGAAAGGGAAGAGAAAGAAAGGGAGGAGGGCTTTTATTAGGTTGGTATTGTATATATGTAAGTAGAAAGATTGAGATGGGGAGGGGATATGATGGAGAATGGAATTTCAAAGGGGAAAGGGGGGAGGGTAATACCATGGGATTTTTTTTGTTATCATGGAAAATATTAATAAAAATGGAGAAAAAATAAAATAAATAAAAAAAAAAGATATAGAATTTTGTGGTGCCATTGCCGTTTGTGTCCAGTTTTGTGTCCCCCACCCCCACGCTTGCCCTCCCCCATTCATTGTAACTAAATATATATTAATAGTAGACTAATACAGTGAACAAACCAGCTCATGAGGTGTAAACATGTTTAAATCTCATAATTAATCTAAATATCTGCAAAAAACAAACTCTCAAGATTGATGGCTAAGTCTTAAAACAAATTTTCCTCAGATAATAAAACCTGTTCATTTTCATGACCGAATCATGAGCCAAGCGACTGAAAATTGAATGAGGCACTTTTCCCAACCTGATCTATTAGGAACCCTGAAATTTAGTGCAAAGAACAATAGCTTGTATGTATTCTCAGTCTATCACAACTCAGAACTATCCTTTAAAATCCTTACTTCCTCCTCCCTGTTACCTATACCACATCGCTATGTCTCACTATTGGCTTCTAGAGGAGAGACATAAGGCAGAAGATTGAACGCTTTATACCTGGTGCTGGATGCCTTGGCAAATGCTATGAGCCGATCTGCATTTGAAGACACCTCCAAGATCCCCCACCACCCATACTTTGGGATTGGTGGCCTGCACTTTCTTGATGGGCAAATTCCCGTCGGTCCTTCATCCTTCCTCATCACTGGGTCTCGATGTTGGTTCTGACTCTGCAAAGCCTGTTTGTTCTGCTACAATAGCTTTTTTGTGCATGTTTGAAAATACTCCACCTACAATCTCTCTCATTTTCACGTAAGTTTCACTTTTATACGGGCAAACCCTTCATAGAAAATGTTTTGTGTTTGCTTGGTTGGTTGATTGGTTTGGTTTTTGTTGTTGTTTCCTTTACCATGCCTTCAAAGCAATTAGCCATCTTTCTCAGCCCTCGTGTCTTCTTGGTATCAGTAAGTGTCAGCCTTTGTGTTCCTCAGACTTTAGGAGCACAAAGTAAATTTTTGCTTGCTGTGTTTTTTCACACTGTCAAGATTAAACCCAGGGCCTCAGGCATGCTTGGAAAGTGTCCTATCACTGAGACAAATAAACCCACAGATCTTACATATCAAAATGCAAGTGTTCATTAAGGTTTTTACTTTTTAAAGATATATTACCTCCAGAACCAAACTCCCCTTCAAATGGAAGACATTCCTGTGTACTAATAAATCCTTTTATATATAAGGTGTGGATAATTTGGAATCACTTTGGAACTTAGGAATCTGAATCCTGCCCATCCCCATGTAGGGGCTGAGCAATATGAAAGAGATTTATGGCAAAGCTCAGTTGGAATAAATATTTTCCAACTTTCTAAATAAAGTCATTTGTTAAACCCATGTTATAATTTAGGAGAGCAAAGGTTATCTGATGAATTTCAACAGGTATTCAAAACATTTTTCTTGTCTTTAAAAATATCTCAGTTTTAATATGTCTCAACCATTTTAGTCTTTCCCTCTATTTCCTGCTTTTCCTAAATTATAGATGTTTTTATGTTCTTAGAATACTAAGAAACTTTTTATTCATATGCATTATTTATGTAACACTGTTTCATTCATTTTGTTATAATTGTAAAGCCAATTATATGCTCCAGCTATGTTTTTTTTTCTTACATGGATTCTGTCTCTCTTAATCTTAATCAAAATAATACTTTGCCTTATTATCAAAACAAGTCATTTCCCTTAAAATCTTTTATTGTTTCTCTTCCCTTCATTAAGACACCATCAATGTCCACCCTGATTCTAAATCAGTAAGAATGAAGGAAATTTCATCCGACTTCTATTAGCATGTTGTGAAATTAATTATTACTTAGTTGAGAAAAGATTGGTATAAATGGGTTAAATGTACAAAATGAAATGATACTGAGATGACCGATATAGTCTCTAGAGTAATTTTTTGTCCTACTGATTTTCTGGAAAGACTCATTCTCAAGAGTTAAATTTCAAGCATTGACAACAAAGGTGATGCACTTTCTATCATCAGGGGCAACTCCTGTCACTAGGGCATCATTTAAGGGCAGAGCACACTTCCTCATATCGTGCTCTTTTTAAAAAATATTACATGCTATAAAACTTAGTGGCTTTATTTGTATAAAATTTTTGTATATGTTAAAAAAAGTGTAATCCTGGCTTGATTCCAGTTCCTAACTATTGTAAATAGAGCAGCTACAAACGTGGCTGAGCAAGTGTCAGCCCAGATACCCATCAACAGATGAATGATGAATGAAGATGTGGTACATATACACAGTGCAATCTACTCAGCAGTAAGGAAAAAATAAATAATGAAAGTTTCAGGAAAAATGGATGGACTTGGAAAAAAGTACTAAGCAAACTCACACAAACACAAAAAGAAAAAAAAACTGTCATATGATTTGCCTCATATATGGTTCCGTACTTGGAATAGCTTGAGTTGCAGGTACACTTGACAGGCAACTCAATGGGCAGATAACAGGGGCTGGAAGGGTCTTGGGGGGATAGGAGAGGGAGAAGGAGGATGAAGGGAAATTTTCACAAAACTAATGTGAACGTTTAGTACCACAAAAACTTATCTCCTAAATAGCAAACTAAAAGATGTCATGTTCAATAAGAGTGAGTGGGAATCATCTGGGTAGAAGGGCCTCAGACAGGGTGGGAGGAAACATAATCCTAAAACTATGGGCTCTGGCTTGTAACTCCCTGTGCCAGAAATCAGTTACAGCTCACGGTGAACGTTTGGTTGAAGAGACCTGTGAAGTCCCCAAACCAAGACAGGTTTCTGGCAATGCACTTGATTGTCTGCCAGAACTAAAGGTAAGAACCTATTTCTAAAGACACTACATTTGCTGACACAGGCCATTGAGAGATCACACTGGAAGATAACTCCCTGATGGCTAGCCCTTCTAGTGCTGGAAGGTGCTATGTGTGCTATGGGGAAATGGCCACCAACATTATGAATAAGCAGGGGATCCTGTTAGATATAAAATCAACCAGTTGGGCAAGATGCACACACGTGTGAAATAGTGGCATTCAGCCTAAGCAAGTAACCAATGGTTCACTGATTGGATAAGAGGTCTGGTCAATGGGAACGAATTCATAACTGGTACTGGGAACCAAGTTGCATGATGGTATAGCTTACAGAGAAGTTCCTACTACTCTTTCCCTCACCCCCTCAAAAAGTAGCTACACCCATCAAAATATCTTTTGATTAACTGTTCAAACCCCTTTATCACAAATCTCCTCTCACTCTTGGTTGGAGAATCTCCAGGGAGAGGGTGATAGGCACTGAGGAAATTGAAAATGTATCAAAGCAGAAATCTAAATGTTGCTGAAAGCTTAACACTAAATTAAACTTTATAACACACTTGCTAAGGATAGGGAATAGTATGAAAAAGGGGGCAGAAAGATTTTTTAACAAAAAGAAAAAGGTTTGGAGAGCTTTTGGATATTAATTTATGAGTAGAGCATATTTTCCCTTTTCCTTCAAGGTTTTTTAAAAAGTATTTTATTATTTTTATTTATTTATTTGACACACACACACACACACACACACACACACAGAGAGAGAGAGAGAGAGAGAGAGAGAGAGAGAGAGAGAGAGAGATTGGGTGCACCATGGCCTCCAGCCCCTGCAAATGAACTCAGACACATGTGCTCCCATGTGCATCTGGCTAATGCTAAGGTGGGTCCTGGGGAATCAAACCTGGGTCCTTTGGCTTTGCAGGCAAATACCTTAACTGCTAAGCCATCCCTCCAGCCCTCCTTCAAGGTTTTTCTTTGCTAATAACAAAGGGGAAATGTTTTCTGTCCTCTCTTCACTACCTTTCTCCTTCCTTCTCTCTCCTGTGTTCCTCTTCTTCTCTTCCATCCTGTTCTCCCTCCTAATCTTTCTTCCTCTCTGGATATATTTGATTTAACTGAAAAAGAAGTTGGCCTAAGAATCCCTTTCCCTGGCATTACACACATTAGGTAGGGGCATCACATCCACCCCAACTTTTATTGTAAGCAAGAGCAGCCAACCCTCCCTTCTCACTATTTGGTACAGGAAATTAATTCTTTTAAGACAGCAATTAACATCTACTCCTGTGATATCCTTCACTCTCCAGCCTTAACTAAGAGAAAAAAAGAGTGAAGAGTTTGTTTCCAAATGTTGGATGTTTTGGAAGAAAAAAAGAAAGGTAATTGGGAAGGGCTCTTAAGAGAAATTAGTTTCTCTTGTCAACTGTCATCAAGATGGATTGCTCTCAGCTGGTGCTCAGAAGCAGAAATGAAATCGAACATATTTGTGGCTAAGACAATTGCGTGTATCTTTTTAAATTGCGTCAGGTAGGGCTTATTATTTAAGATTCGTTGCTACTGTCATTGTCACAACATCCTGCATTATTCAAACCAAGCCTCAGTTCCATTAGTCAGTCTCTCCTTTGCTGTCAAAGATGCAAATGTAGGCTTGTGTTACTGAGAGTAAATGTATCATCCCAACAGGAAATTTGTCGGGGAATATTAAATGATATAAGCTATGATTCTGAAATAAAATAAAATAAATAGATTAATTCTTCTCTGTCTAAAGAAAGATTATTCATGAAGTAAGAAAAAAAGAAAACTCTAAGGCTTTATACTCCCTGAAGTTAAAACTGTAAAATATTTATTTCAGAATTCTTACTACAGAAAGATTAATTGGTGTTTAACAATGTGATACTAATTGGTGTTTAAGACCTATTTTTTGAGTGAATGACTGACTCAGTACATGGATGAAAATATAAGTGATTATTTAACTTGTTTACAATACATCAAGGTAATAATTTGATCTTTACCATTTCCCTGGGTGTCGATGAAAATATGAAATAGACACAGGCCATTCCAAACTCCCCAATATTCTATAATGAGCCATACTTATGTCAACTTGTATACTGGGGAAGAAGAAATATTTCACTCTGCTAAATAAAAGCAGAGCTGTCATTATTAACTATATTTGAATAGATATTCTCATATGCCTGCCAATTGCAAACTATTGTCAACCACATATTTGTGAGTTCGAAACACTGAGGGAAATTATTTAATGAGTTGAAAGTAAAAGTTAGATCACTTTCTCCAGAAATAATGTCGAGGCTAGACATTCAATATAAATATTATTCAAATTGTTTTAAACATTTTTGGATTTACCAATCCAGTAGTGGTGCCAGTAAAATCAATAATATTAATTCAATTTATTCCATATGGAAATACCCTATCTAATGCCACCTTAAAATACAAATAAAGAGTGAAAATGTTTTTATTTACTGGGTTGATTATATGTTTCTTTCATACCTGTGTACATGAGAAATAAAATAACAATTATCCATTAAAATATGTTATGTTCATATGTATTATGTATGCAATGCATCTATCATTATTGATATTAAAATCCTCATTTTATAATTAATGAAGATACTCAAAACGTTTGAGTAATTTTTCAATCTAAATGACAAACAATTTATGTTAAAACCTGGTCCCAAAGAGCACCTGGCTGGAACTCAGAAGAAAGCCCATCTGCAGGCAGTGAGCCTGTCTAGGGCTGGAAAGCGTTACCCGAGCTGCTGGGGAAAGTGGCCAACAACAGTGCAACAACCAGAGGTCTAAGCTACTCAGAAGTAAACACCCTGACGTGATGCAGACGTCAGTGCAATAGTGGCATACAACCTCAGTGGGTAACCAATAGCTTTCCGATGGGCTAAGAGATCCACTCGGTGTATAGAAAACCCATATCTGGAATTGGGAACCAGATCAGAATCCTACAGAGACAAAGATTATGCTCTCCAGTGTCAACCTCTCACTAGTCTTTGGCTAGAGGGGCCACATACATCAAATTCTGCCTAAATTAATAATGCTTATCCCAGTTAAACTATGCTGACTTCACTCTCTATTGGAGAATCTGTTCTCCTTTTCAGAAGGTAGCAAGATCCGAGGAGATATGGCTTCAGCCAAGCCACAGCTGATTCCAATAATGGGGAGCCAAGCAAGAGTGTTGCTTCCATGCTGTTCCTGATAATCACCCCCAGGGTATAGGAGACTTACCCTGAGGATACTCAACACCTACCAATGTTGAGATCCAGAGGCTCCTAAGAGCTCATCACTGAAGTAGACTTAAAAGTCACCTACCGCGGGTTGAGGAATTTTGTGGAAGAGAGGGTGGAAAGATTATAAAAGCCACAGGTTGAGACACTCCCTCCCATCCAAATTAACTGACTACTGCTCCCACAATGCCTAAACTACAACCCCAGGGGGAATACCTGCAACCCCACTGAGGATCACCCCCATTGGAATGGTGGCAGAGACGTTGGAAGAGTACCAACACATGATGTATCCATACGAAACATCTTAATAATAATAATAATAATGACAAAAACCTAGTCCCTTCATTCCACTATGACAAGCCTTCACATATGATATACTGACATTTTAATGATAACGTCTCATTGATGGATTTCATTCATAAATTCATATTCCCATTGAATGTAATCCTAATCTACACATTTTCTTCTTTTTTAATTTTATTGTTTTATTTAGCATGCAGAGTTTTAGGTATTATTTAAACACAATTTGTTATACTTGATTCTCTTTCCCCGTAATCTCCCCATTCCCCTATCCTTTTTCCCCTTTATTTTCCATTTCTTTGCTTATATGTCACATGTTTCCTTCTGTCCTTCCCTCAGCCCCTTTCCTTTTATCTCTTATTATCGGTTCCTGCTCACAACTTCAGCTTTTGAGGTTTTACACATATCCCCCCCCCACGACCACCAGGTTTCCTACCTATTGAGACTACAGCATCAATAAGTGTGGTTGGACATGCATCTCTGTGGTCAGATGGGACTACATGAAATTAAAATTTTTCTGCACTGAAAAGAAACCAGCAGCAAAATGAACAGACCTAGTGCAGAATGGAAGAAAAATCTTTGCCAGCTATATTTCAAATAGAGGGCTTAAATGTAGATTTTTATCACTTATTTATTTATTGGTTTTTCAAGGCAGAGTATCACTCTAGCACAGGCTGACCAGGAATTCACTATGTAGTCTCAGGGTGGCCTCAAACTTATACTGACCCTCCCAAGTGCCAGAATTAAAAGTGTGTACCACTTTGCCCAGCTAAATCTAGCTTTTTTTTTTTTTTTTTTTTTAGAACTGCAAATTTAATTACCAAGGGGGGAAAAAAACAGCAAATGAGCTAGTGAGATGGACGGTTAACAAAAGAATAAACCAAATGGCCAGCATTCTAACATTTTCATTAAGAACTCAGTTTTCTAAATTCAAGCTATATAAGAATGAGTAGCTACTGAGGAAGGTATGTAATCTCCAGTCCAAATTTTTTTTTTTTTTTTTTTTTTTTTTTTTTGGTTTTTCGAGGTAGGGTCTCAGGCTAGTCCAGGCTGACCTGGAATTCACAATGCAGTCTCAGGGTGGCCTTGAATTTACGGCAATCCTGCTACCTCAGCCTCTCAAATGCTGGGGTTGAAGGACCGCACCACCACGCCCGGCTTGCCAAACAGTTTTTCATCCACATGGAAGAAGCTCAGAAGTAGATCATCCCTGATCTCTTTGTTCCTTTATTTAATCTGGTTCAGAAAAAGTGGTATGGTTTATCTGATTCATACATTTGGAATAGTAGCTTTTGAGAAATACTATGGTTCAGCATTTACTTTACTTTTCTCAGGAGCAAGCTACCTTCTAAGATCAGTTTCTGCAGTGTCTTAAGTGTCTTCAATGTCTTATCAGTTCATGCCTTAAGCACCATCTGAATAGCACAGGATGCATCATTAACTCTGGGGTATGCATAATAACACCATTTAGATTAATGATAAACTATGCCTTCTAGTTCAGCCTTGATGAAGAAAAAAACAGTAAAATTACACTGCAATTTATTTTCCTTTATCCTTTTCATCCCAATTTATACACTTCTTAGATTTTACAATTTGCTGCATATTGATCCCCTCAGAAACTGAAAATAATCATAGTCACATTGTAAATTTAGATATTTGCACATAAATATACATAAATTCAAAACAGGGAATCAGAAAACACTTTATTAAAATTGTATAAAAACTGCTTTTAGGGCTAGAGAGATGGCTTAGCGGTTAAGCTCTTGCCTGTGAAGCCTAAGGACCCCGGTTCGAGGCTTGATTCCCCAGGACCCACGTTAAGCCAGATGCACAAGGGGGCGCATGCATCTGGAGTTCCTTTGCAGTGGTTGGAAGCCCTGGCACGCCCATTCTCTCTCTCTATCTATCTGCCTATTTTCTCTCTCTGTCTGTTGCTCTCAAATAAATAAATAAAAATAAACAACAACAACAACAAAAAACCTGCTTTTAGATGACACCTTTATATAGCTAATGAGTTATATGCTAGATTAGATTGTTTTACTTTTAATCTTAATACCAAACAAGCCAAGTGAATGTATGAGTGATGGTATGAGGTATACAGATTTTATTACACACACACACGAGAGAGAGAGAGAGAGAGAGAGAACATGCACAAATGGGCTCACAAGGGCCTCCATCTGCTGCAAATGAACTCCAGACACAGGTGCCACCAGGTGCACCTGGCTTACGTGGGTCCTGAAGAATCAAACCTGGGTCCTTAGGCTTTGCAGGCAAGCACCTGAACCACTAGGCCGTCTCTCCTGCCCCTTATTTCACTTTTTGTACTTAAAAATTTATTGAACCTTTGTGTTCTATTATTATTGTTAGAATCAAACCCAAATTACATTTAAAAAATAGTTCACATTTTTCCTGTTTTATTTAAGAGGCAATTTGCTTTACTGGAATCCTATAAGGGGAAAATTTGATGTATGCTAATTTTTCTATTTGACCATATGGGAAAACATTTATTTAACTAAAAATCATGTAAACAATGGCATATGAACATCTATTCCTATGTCTGAGCATAAAAAATTTAATTATAATATCCTAAATGTTTTACATTAGCATCTGTTTTGGCAAGAATATGCTAAATAAATTACCCTGGCATTATGAGGGACCTGCCGTCCTAAACAGCAGTGTAAAGAAATACACAGGGTGGGCTGAAGAGATGGCTTAATGGTTAAGGCACTTTCCTGTGAAGCCTAAGGACTCAGGTTCTATTCCCCAGTTCCCATGTAAGCCAGATGAACAGGTAGTGCATGGTCCTGGAGTTCATGTGCAGTGGCTGGAGGCCCTGGTGTGCCCATTCTCTCTATCTCTCTTCTCTGTATCTCTCTTTCTGCTTGCAAATAAATACATATAAATAGTTGAAAAAAGAAATCACAAGGTCTAGCTACATGTGCATTATGATTTCATTAAAGATGCCAGATATTTTCTCATTACATCTCTTAGTGTTACTATATTTCAAACTAACTTTAATAACAATATAGCATATTTAGGTTATACAAGTTGGTATAGCTAGAATTATATCACCAAAATAATTTATGCCAAATATTCCTTCTAATGTAATTACGCAAGAAATTCCTAGGTTAACATCTAGACCAAGGATGGGGATAAAGAAATAGCAATGTATATATTAACATTCATTTTAGAATTTTATTTAATCATCATCTATGACCCAGTTATGCTGTTTAGTGTAGCTTTAAGTAGTCCATTCCTTGATTTTCCACTTCTACTATTTTTCATAAATAGGTGTTGTGTTGGGGCTGGAGAAATGACTCAGTGATTAAATGTACTTATTCCAGTTTATGTTTCCAGCACCCACTTAAAGCCATATTTACAGTGGTGCATGCATCTGTAATCACCCAACACACCTGTTGGGGTGAGAGGCAGAATCAGAAGAATGCCGAAGCATGGGGCCAGCTAGTCTGGTTGACAATAAAAAATAAAAATGAAAAAAAAAAAACTTCCAGCCCATAGAGTCATGCCGCTCACAGTTAAAGTGAGTTTTAATACCTCAATTTTTTTTCTGAGGCAGGGTCTCACTCTGGCTCAGGCTGACCTGGAATTCACTATGCAGTCTCAGGGTGGTCTCAAACTCACAGAGATCCTCCTACCTCTGCCTCCCTAGTGCTGGGATTAAAGGTGTGCACCACCACGCCCAGCTTCTCTTGATTCTTTTTCTTCTTCTTCTTCTTCTCCTCCTCCTCCTCCTCCTCCTCCTTCTTTTTTTTTTTTTTTTTCGAGGTAGGGTCTCATTCTAGCTCAGGCTGACCTGGAATTTACTATGTAGTCTCAGGCTGGCCTCGAATTTATGATGATCCTCCTACCTCTGCCTCCAGAGTGAGTGCTGGGATTAAAGGCATGTGCCACCACTCCCGGCCCCAGTTTGATTCTTTAGTAGCCACATAAAGGCAGTTCACAAAATGGCATCTGGAGTTTGTTTGCAGTGGCAAGTAGCCCTGTCACGCCTACTTCATCTTTCTCATTATTTCTTTCTCCTTGCAACAAATGATAAAATATACACTTCGGGGGGCAGAGGTGGGAGGATCACCATGAGTTTGAGGCCAACCTGGAACTAAAGCGAGAGATCAAAGTCATCCAGGTCAGCCTGGACTAGAGTGAGATCCGACACCAAAAACTAAAAAAAAAAGACAGAGAGAGAGAAAATGTAGATTTTCAAATTAGAGATGTGAACATACACCAGTATCCCACATACATGAATATGAATGTATACACGTACCCATACACACATATACATTGGCTTACTGCAACTTCCCAAACAGAAGTCTACAGGGAAAAAAAAATCACAAGGTTTTATAAATATATGGCATGTGTCCTTGCATGAGTTTATGAGATTAACAGCTCTATGTGCAAAAGACATGTGTTCTACTATGAACACTCAATGGAAATGCTTTAATTTAAAATGCAAGAGATTTTTAAACAGATTGTTAAAGAATGCTTTGAAAATAAATTCTGTTTTGTTGTTAGTGTTACCAAAGTCAACATCCTGTCTAAACTGCTATATGCAGAAGTTATCTCGGGCATCACACAATTTCTGCGCTGGGCTGGGAGGGAGACTCACAAGATGTGACATTTTCTAAAAGAAAAAAGAGATATGGTGGTTAATTTGAAAAAAAGGGAGCACAGGTAACAATTGTAGGAAAAAATATTAGAGGTGAAGAAGAAAAAAAGAAGCAGTGAAGGAGGAGAAGCAGGTCCAAAAGGCAGAAGAAAAGCAGAAAGTAGAGAAGAGGAGGAGCGAAAGGAAGAGGGAATGAAAACTGCACAGCTTTAGAAAGGAGCAAACTCCTTAAAGAAAAAGAAAATGACATGAGGTGTGCACATTAAGGGATAAGCATCCTAAGAGGAGGGGCAGCCCCCACCGTTGCAGCAAGGTGGTTTTAGGAGAGCAAGAATGTGACCTATTTCCTCTCCTGAGGGTTTACATGATGGTGTGTTATGTTCTCCCAAGCCTTTCCCACATAAAAAGCATTTGAGCACTTTACAAATCAGAATACAGGCTGGAGAGATGACTCAGTGGTCAAGGGTGCTTGCTTGCAAATGCGCAATAACCAGGTTGAATTCCCCAGGGACCCACATAAAGCCAGATGCTGTAGAGTGGCCCATGTGTCTAAAGTTCAATTGCAGTGGCAAGAGGCCCATGCCTCCCTCTGTCTCTGCCTATCCTTTCAAATAATTAATAAAATATTAAAAAAATTAAAATCCAGAATATTTTAGGTTAGAAAAGGGTATCAATTGATAGCTATGTGGGAACATAACAGTTATATGTATATATAATAAGATTTTTTTCTGCCATTGAGAATACTCACATACTAAGACTAATTTATATAAATATATATAACAAGTAATGTATATCTCTCATAATATTTTAAAAACTGAGATTTTTAGCCCCCACCCCCCGAGTCCAGTCGTGTGTTGAGATAAGCCCCTAGGTGATTATTTTATAAGGTTAGTATTTTTGCTTTATATATTCTCATACAGGGTAGTCTTACAAATGAGGTACATCCCCTATGAGGCTTATGGAACCCCTTACCATGCCTGGCTACAGTGAGATGGTGCTGTCTTATGAGAAAGGAATTCACACTCAAACACTACGGGGATGGTGCCTTTATCATTGATTTCCCAGAATTGTGACAAATATGTGTCATAAAAACCTGGATGAACTAAGCCAAATGTCACAGAAATTAGCATCTGGTTTCTAAAAGTGACTATCTTGAACAGAATAGTACTAAGTTAGGTGTGACATTTCTTATCTGTCCATAAAGACAATTCACTGTTTGTGTTACATATGCTGAGATAATAACTGTCACGAGGAAATACATACTCATAGAAGCAGTGCAGACTCCTGATCACAACACACTGGTGATGTATGCCGTTATTAAATAGTCATCACTTATGTCTGCATTTTGAATCACGTCTACTCTGGATGAAAATGTGTCATGATTCAAGGTATCCTCATTAATTGATTCATTCAACTTTTGATATGTTCTATAAACTTATTTACAAAGCAGTTAATTGTAATATATCAGAGGATTTTATGTTAGTAAAATATATCATAAGGGTGCTTGCATGTATAGAGAATTAAAAGGTTACATGGATATTACTTGGAAATACTTTAGAGCTGTGTATCAAGATAAATTGTTTTCATGCAAATATTACTCTGCTATTTATTTTTATGATTTCTTTAATCTACACAACATTATCTGTGCAATAGTTTCTTCATATATAAAACTTCAATAAGTACACTACCTATTTTATTGAAGTATTTTGAAAATTACATGAACTATATATGGAAAAAAATAATTAATGTGTAAAATGTCATATACAAGCCATCTACAAGGGTTCACTGGTAATTTTCCTTGCCTTCCTTGAAGTTAATTGTCCTATCTTTCTCCTCTTATAGTTGATCTATGCTTGAATATCAGCTTGAAATGCTATTAATGCATTAGGAAGAAAATAGCTTTTTCCTGGTAGGGAACAGTTAGGTAGGGCCTGGCCCACAGAAACATGAATGCCACCTTGCCTCCCTCAGCAGGTCTAGAACTTGCATCAAATTCATTTTCATCCAAGATGGCTGAAGACAACATATCAACAACTTTCAGTTTCGTCCCCAATTTCTTGTGCTTAGCCCTTGGGGGTAGGCCCTTTCTCCATTCCTCTTAGGTCTACCAACCAATCAGATTACTCCTGCACACCTGAACCTGGTGATGAGGGTGGATGTCTGATTTCATGTAAATGGGCCTGAAACGTGTGTGCAAGGCCTTTCTTCTTTCTCCTTCCCCTTTCCCATAGGCTTTGTCCCCTGTGAGACTTTGTCCAGTGTTCTCCATGTCTCCTCCCCTCCTTCTTTGACTTGGGAGCATTCCTGCTTTGCTTTCCTTTTATCTTAACTCCCTCTAAATTAAATCTTATAACTTTTCCTTCACTGAGTCCACATTTTTCAATTATTTGCTAACATGCATAAGAGCTCGAGGCTTGAGATAAGCTGATGTGGTAGTTTTAACCCCATTCAGAGCTGGCTCCTGCATCAATGTCACTCTTACAATTCTGGGACTTGGATATGGTTTGTCCACCACTGGTTCATGTATTTGAAGGGTGCTCCCCAATGTGGCAATTTTAAGAGGAACTAGGACCTTAGGTGTCCTCTGGAGTGATTAACAATTTTTTGATACCTTGAGTTAGTTTTGAAACAGTACAATGCTACTGGTCCCTCCTCAACTTCTGGCTTCCTGTTCTCATCTCTGCGTGTTCCATCTACGTGATATCACCATCCAACAGGGCCCTCATCAGGCTGAGTTGGTCATGGTTCTGAGTCACCAGAACTCTGAGCTAAATAGCCCTCTTTTCTTTATAAAAATATCTAGTCTCATGTGTTTCACTATATTAACATAAAATGAACAAATACATGCAATATGATGAGCACATTCATCACCTGACACACAGGCAGCATTGTGGCGTGTTGTTTGACCTAATTCAGTCCTCACAGCAGCTCTGGAAAGTGAGTATTCTTAAAGTTTTACCAAGGGAAAAATGAGCTTCAGAAAATGTAGTTGTTAATACCTTGAAGATCAAGATGCAAACTCTAGCCTGGAGAAGCGGCTCTGCCCTTAATGCACTTCTCTGCAAAGCCTAGTGACCTGGGTTCAATACCGCAGCTCCCACGTAAAGCCAGATTCACAAAGTGGTGCATGCATGTGGAGTTTGTTTGCAGTGGCTGGAGGCTCTGGCATGCTCATTATTTCTGTCCTCTTCTCTCTACCTTCCTTTGCTTGCAAAAAAAATAAATAAAAATATTTTATAAAAAATGACACAAACTGAAGCTTATCTACGTTTGAAATTACCACTCTCATTAAGATTATGGATCCAACCTATTTTGTTCTCTGGCTTCTGTTGTTCACACATTCCTCGCAAATAAAATAACTTATTGATAACTCCCTTAGGAAGAAAACTGGTACTAAAGAATAACAGTTTTTCTTGTTTCCCTACTAACACTATAGAATATATAGCCAATAAGCTACTCATATTCTATGAAGGTGCTAGCTACTACTAAGTAGAATCTTGGTAACATAGTTAATCCACTTTTACAGAAAAAAGGCAAGAAATAAATATAACACTTATGTGTTAATTTAAAAGAAGTCACATTTCTATAATTATTGAAAGCATACTATTATTCAAAACCAAATAGAACCAGCCTAAGTTAGTGGTTCTTTACTGAGAGCTCTGTTGGAAAGGCTGCACTAAGAGAGATCTAATTCTCTGCCCTCCTATCCTACAACCCCTTGGAGCTGCCTGCGCTTCGCACAGACCCCATCTCTGATGATGCAGAAAAGGAAGGGTGACCTTTTCATTTATACTCCTATGGAAGTTCCCATTTTCCATTCATAATTAATATCATTAAGCCATAAAGAGAAAGAACGCATCTGTATTACAGGATACTGCACCAAACCATGGATGAATTACAGCTCTGCTTAACCTCAAGTGGTACTGACATTTAAAAAATTGAGCTTCTTAAGACACTTGCATAAATCTCTAATGTTGGAATTTCAGAAGAAATGTTTTTGAGCAAAAGGTTCTTCATGGAGCTCATAAAAGTGCTACATTTGGGTGAGAAGAGTCATAATTCAATTTAAAGGTAGCCTTGTGCTTTCAATGGACAGTTTGTCATGGAGAGTTGATGCTCCAGTACGATACCATTACTTGCTATTAACATCACCAACCTGGCCTTTCCAAACCCTGGCTTACAGTGGCATCTTTACACAGAAGAAAGGCAGTACTGTTCTTGCTATTACTTCCAGCTTTTATTCAGCAAATGTACACTGAGTGTTGTTCTGCATCAAAACAATGTCTGCAGACCGTCAGTGCTCCCTGGAATGCTTTCTTCTTGTTCTTCCCACAGGACCACTAACACCTTCTTATCCTGCGAGTCATCGATTGGATTAGTTGTGACATCCCGTACAGAGATTTCAAAAATCAACAAATTCATTTTACATGTCAGCATATTCCAAATATTCCCTCAAAATATGTACTCTTTGAGGATAGAAATTATGTCATGTCAAAATTTGTATACTCAATGCACAGAGAATGTCTTTAGAATGACATCTGAGAAACGTGGGAAAGAATGTTCACACAACATGAGGGTCTATACTTTAGGGAGACTATGCTTTGCTCATTGGAAGAAAAAAGACTCACAGGTCAGGTACAGATTAAATATATTGGAAATGCATAACATTTTCTATCTCTGGTTACTAATTTCAGAAGTTAATCAAATATCTATTTTCCCATAATACAATTATACTGCTTTGCTGTTTTGTGCAGCAGTCCTTAGGAAAAATAAATAGAGTGTTTATGGTGTTAAGTACAGATGGCAGCTGCTTAGTATTCATGGAACACTGGCTCCCAGACCCCCTGGCATATCACAATCCACACATGCTCAAGTATCTTACAAAGAAGGACGTACTCTCTGCACACCCTGTACATTTAAGGCATGTTTGGGTTGCCTGTATTACCTAATACAAAGTGAATGCAATGTAGATAGTTATTAGACTGCATTGTTTAGGCAACTGTGGTAAGAATGAGTCTGTTACATGTTCAAACCAGCTGACGCAGCTATCCGATTCCTAACTGCAAGGGACACGGCAAGATACGAAGTAAACAATGTTCTCACAATGAGCACCGGAAAGAGAATAAGGGTCTCAGAAATGCAAACAGGCTACAGCTGGATGCGCCTATCCATCACTGTGTCCAGGTGGGCTCAGCACATGGAAATTTCAAGCTTGGTGTTTTTAGAAATTCATGGACTTTTAACAGATACTATAAGTTCTCATTTACTTACATGTGCAGAAGTGGGAGTTGTATGTGGAGGGCTGGCTGCATGTCTATCCTAGTCTCCATTAATTCAAAGTACTTGTGAAATTTCTATAGGGTATTTAATCAACCATGAGAAACAGATTGATTGTATGAACACTGAACTTCTCAGTGTTAGTGTAAGTTATATGTCACACAATGGAGAAAATATGTAATATTTCAATAGAAAAATGTATAATCGGTGATACACTAACAACAGAAGAATTAAGACAAATTAATATAAGTGCTTCTGCTGCAAAGTGAGTCACTGTCCTTGGTTGGCTCTGATGTAGTTTGTGTACCACATTTGAAACAGTAGGGTATGATTTGAGGCGAGCAGTCATCTCTATGAGAAATCACAGTATCATTTTATGGTGAGAATGAGGGAGGTTATGTATCCACACACCCTCAGATGAGACTGTTACATCATCAGTATCTATGGGGAAATGTTAAAACTACATGATACAGCTATGTAAAATGGGAAAGACAGCGTGATTCTGTTTTGTGATGTTGTAAACATTACCAAATTTGAATAGAGAAATTAAATGTCAAGGAAAAAGTACACATACTCAAAGTAAGTAGACAGCAGTCATCTAATTTCTAGATTCTCAGGAAACTATCCTGTCAGTCTGTTGCTTGCTTTTATTGGTTGAAATGAAATCCATTCAAAATGAAAGTACAGGAATGTATGAACCTCACCATTACAGTTGAGAGATCAGTATCCTCATGGCTGAGAAAAAAAAAAAAAGAGAAAAAGATTTGATTTTCTGTTAGTGGGGAAGACCTGAATCTGTCTTGTCAGGTGCTAGGAGGAATGACAATTGTGATGGAGATCTTCAGACAATAAAGGGCAGTGACATTAACTGCCATGTGTGTCTTAGGAGAGCTCTGCAAACCTCTGTTTTATGAATCTAATTTTGTAGAATACTGGCTGTTAGTAAGTACGCTATTCAAAGGCAGGCTGCTCATAGCCAAGCAAACGTCAATCATTTTAAACTATATCTCTAAGGTCAATGCTACTCATTCATTTTAAACATGTATTGAGCCAAAGTTATGATACTTCATTAATAAAAATTTACATCACACTACTTTTAATTCAGAGTTTTAAATTTTGATTTATTTCAAGTATAGACAAATGACCTCTCAGAAAATAGGAAAAAAAAGTGTATGAAATAGTGGCATTTCCTTGGGGAGTCCAGAACCCAATTACAAAATATCCATTACATGAATAACAATCAATTTAAGGACCTGGAATCCCAAGCAGCAGTATGGGACCAGCCACCCTTTTCACAAATCTTGCCTTCCCCATGCCCACACACACGTGTTCCTTAAGCGTTCCTGTACTTAAACAAGAATTCATGTCACAAAAGCGGGCCTAAAAGTAACACAGATGACCATCTGGAGAGATGGCTTAGTGGTTAAGGAGCTTGCCTGTAAAGCCTAAGGACCCAGGTTCAATTCTGTAGTACCCACATAAAGCCATATGTATAAGGTGGTACATGTATCTGGATTTTGTTTACAGTGGCTATAGTCCCTAGCCTACCCATTCTCTTCTCTCTCTCTCTCTCTGTGTGTGTGTGTGTGTGTGTATCTGCCTCTTCCTCTCTCTCTTTTAAATAAATTAATTAATTCATTAATTAGATTTAAAAAGAGTAACAGGCTGAAGAGATGGCATAGCGGTTAAGGTACTGGCCCATGAAGCCTAAGGACTCATGTTCCACTCTCCAGGTACCATGTAATTCGGATGCACAGTGATGTAAGAATGCAGTGTTGCACATATGCACAAGGGGCTGCATGCATTAGGAGTTCGATTGTAGTGGCTGGAGGCACGGGCACACCAATTCTCTCTCTCTTTCTCATTAAAAATAAAAAGGTCAGTCTGTTGGGCTTGCCTCAAAAAAATAGAGTAACACAGCTAAAAGTATATATCTCTAATACAAAAATTTGAAATTCCACAAACTCCAACGTTTCAATGATGATAATTATGAGATTTAGAGGAAGGTATGTTTTTTTTTAAATTTTTGTTTATTTTTATTTATTTATTTGAGGGTGACAGAGAGAGAAAGAGGGAGAGAGAGAGAGAGAGAGAGAGAGAGAGAGAGAGAGAAAGAGACAATGGGTGCGCCAGGGCCTCCAGCCTCTGCAAACAAACTCCAGACTCATGCGCCCCCTTGTGCATCTGGTTAACATGGGTCCTGGGGAATCAAGCCTCAAACAGGGGTCCTTAGGCTTCCCAGGCAAGAGCTTAACCACTAAGCCATCTCTCCAGCCCACTAAGCCATCTTTCCAGCCCGGTTTGGGGTTTTTGAATGAGATATTCAAGTAGTAAATAATACCACATAATCCACAATCAACAAAACTCGGAAATACTTCTGATTCCAAATAGTTAAACGTATAACATTGAGGGTTTCTTTTTCAATATGTTCAGTTGCTGTTTTATACATTATTTCTAACTTATTTTAGAATAATTTTAGATGTATAGAAAATTATAGAGGTAGTAAAGAAACTTCCTTACACCCTCAATTGGATTCTTCTAAGGTTTAGATCACATTTAGTTTAATGAAGCAATATTAGAATTTTATCATTGACTAAAATTTCATGCTTTGTTGTTTTTTCTTTGAAGTCCTGAGACTTGAGCCCTGGGCATTGCACATTTGAGATCAGCAGTTTTCTCCCAATGAACTATTTCACCAGTCATTATAGTGCTTTTGCATGAGACAGGCTCTCATTTAGCTGTTCAGACTGGCCTTGGAACTGTGTTCCTACTTTCTCAGCCTCTCAAGTAGTTGGAATTCCTGGCCTGTGCCATCAGGCCTGGAATCATGTGAATTCTGAAGTCTTAACCTAATACCATGTTCCTGGATCTCAGCCGACATGTCATATTCATCATGTGCCATGGGCTCCTCTGTGGCAGCTTCTTGGACTGTCCTTGATTTTGGTCTCTGATAGTTTTAAGAAGGGTTAGTCAGACATTTTATAGAATGTTTCCAATAATGATTTGACATTTTTCACACAATTAGAATAGGGTTATGAGTTTTGGAGAAGAAGACCACAAAAGTAAACTACCCTTCTCATCACATAGCAAGGACATACATTGTGAACCAATGACTACTGATGTTTACCTTGAGTAACTAGGACAGCTGCTTGTTTTGTCTAGGTCATTACTTGTCCATGCCTATTCCTGTAGCGTTCTCTTTAGAAGGTAGTCAAGATGCTCAGCCGATTTTTAAGAGGTAGAAAGTCATTCTCTATTCCCTTGATGAATATTGCATGCATTTTATTTATTATTTATCTTAATACTAATTATATGAGGTAGCTCATAGAATTATTCCATCACTGGCTGAGGATGTGGAGGTATAGATAGGACTTTTAATGGAGAAAAGTTTCCCACAATATTCATTTGAATGTAACCAATGTCTACAAGATCTGGAGTAGCCTGATTTCAGATCCTGAGCTCAAAATCAAATGTGTTTGAAATTAATATATGCATAATTTAAGTGTAAGTAGTGACCTGATTATGAAAGTCAGGTGGATGGAGGCAAATCATGCAGAAAACACTAGACTGAAGTGGAGTATTCAATAAAATAAAATAAAATAAACTGAGACCTATGGATGGGGATTACAAAGAGAAGCACTTTAACCCCAAATTAAGATACAATATCCTGAAAAATATTGAGGGAAAAATATTAAAGTTAATAATTTCTGATTGTTAGCAGTGTTTGTATTTGAATTTTTTTAGAAAGGGTGAAAGATCATATTACCAAAAACATTCATATCTCTCACAAAGGTACATCCACTGTGAATGGATGCCTTGTATACATTCATTTACACAACAATCTCAAGTACTCTGTAAGGTAACCTAACAGTTACTTAAAAAATTAAGAAACCTAGAGCCTTAATTTTCTGTGTAAGGTGGCATCTTCAGAACTGAAGCTCAAAAATCTTATAGTGTATTTATGCCACCTTCCATCTGCAATCTGAGAATGGTGTACGTTCCCAGAAGCACTTCCCAGCTGCAAAAGACTGATCTGTTTTTAACTAATTTTTTTGTTCATTGACCTACAGGAGTGTTTTCTTTCAGTCATCATGATCATAAAATTTATAGGCTGGGCTGGAGAGATTGCTCAGTAGTTAAGGCTCTTGCCTGCAATGCCTAATGACCCTGATTTGACTCTCCAGTACAAATGTAATGCCAGATGCACAAAGCAGTGCATGCAACAGGAATTTGCAGTGGCTAGAGGCCCTGGTACAACTATATTTTCTGCATATGTGTATATATATATATATATATATATATATATATATATATATATATATATTCTCTCTCCTTTCTCCTTTCCAATACATAAATAAAATATTTTTTAAATTTTGTCTATATATATTTTATAAGGTTGGATTAAGATATCATTGTATAAAGGTAAAGAGAACCTTGCAGTTTTATTCCACAAAGCTAATCATGAAATAGGAGCAAAGTATAAAGTAAGTAACCTTATCTCTATAACCTTAAAAAGCAAATGGAGTAACAGTTTTAATAACATCCAAAGATATTTTTTTATGAAAGTCTGACTTCTGGAGGTTAGAAATCCTCATGTTTCTTTCCTTCCTTATAAAATTATATAAATTCATTCATTCTATTGACAAAACAATTATTTGTAACACATGGTAGAGGGTGGGGATGGTAGCTTGGATTTTCTTACAGCTCATTTAATTATTGGTTTAAAGAGGGAATAAGAAAATAAAAGCAAAGAAAAAGAGAAGCATAGAATTTCTATTTCCAAACTGAGTCTAGCTCAGACTCAGCAGAGGTCCACTCTAGACCAGAAGTGCTGAGCAGGAGCAAGGGGGTGAAAGGCCAACTATACTCACAAAAAATGCTGCCTTCTGTCCATCAATACCATCATTACCCTCAGTTAAACGAATGAGAAGTTTGAGCGTGAGCCAGAGAAGAGGGAAGAAATAGGCTATTTTCTGAATTTCTCCTATGACTGAATTGTGGCCTGAGCAACATAGCAAGCAGGGAAGATAAATGGAATCCTGTGGCTCCCCTTTTAGATTTCGGCAGTGGAACATTAGTTCAGGTCCACGGAATTGGTCTGGGCGCTCTCTGGAAACAGGAGCCCTCCAGGAAGTGCAGTTAATGAAAGGGCTTTGTCTCCAGCCCACACGGTGAGCGGGGATGCTGACAGAGCGGAATCCACTGGGTTTCTCCTGATTGACATGTGTGGTTAATTGAGTGTCACAGTGTGTTCACGTTTCCAGGGTTTGAAAGAACACAACGAGAGATCACCCTTGGCATGTCATAGCGCAGAGTAAGCATAAATAAAGCCCTTCATTGATCTGCCAACGTTGTAGGTAGAACGACAGCCTATCTGCCTGACAGGCTTTGCAAATCCTAAGAGTATTGTGATCCTTTTCCCTTTTTCTTCCCTTTCCAATACGATTTAACCATGGGGCCATTTGGAAAGATTTACTGGCCATCAGGAAAATACTGCTTTGTGTACAGGAGGGTGACAGGCTGCCATGGTTCTAACAGGCTCACATACTCCTGCCCATGTTTTTGCATCATTATAAGATTGCTTCATAGGGCAAAATGGTTCAAGTACTTCCCCAAGGCTGTTGGGTGGAGCCACATGTGAAGTATTATCTTTTTCAGTACATTAAATCATGCTGGTTTGAACGCGAGCAGGAGAGGATGATAAGAAGAAGGAGTGAAACAGAAATGTAAAGTTGGTCACCAATGCAATTCAGGCACTGGCCATCAGGGATGCCTTGTTTATGTTTGTCACATGACTCATTTGCATTGTCTCAGACACTGAGCTTATCAATGGCATTTGTAGTTTCCATTCAAGCCATTTGTAACACTTGACTGTGGACTTTCTGAAAGCTGTATCATCATTTCTAGGATGAAAGCTTTACCAAGTAGTTCACAATTGAAAGCTTCATTAAGGATAAGGGAGTCATTTTGACTTTGACCATGTGTGCAATTGTAAGTGGACTTGGTGAAAGAAAGAGTGCAGCGGGAGATGGGAGGAGAATAAGAGAAGGTAATAGGGTATCTATATAGTCAAAGTGTTGCAGGATTTTGGGGTTCAGGAGGGGTCCCCCAATTTTTTGAACCCCAATTTTAGGTCCTGTCCTTTTTCAAACAAATAATATATAAAACGAACCCAGGAAGGATAAACTATGAATTATAAAGTTTATATCGAAGAAATAGCAAATTTCGGGGTTTATTTAAGGGAAATTGAGACTGAGCAAGAAGGCTAGAGCAGAGCCATAAGCACATGGGAAAACGCTGAGCAGCTCATATGGTTCATTTAAAAGAAACAGGAGTTTAAGAATAGACTGGAGTACAGCCACAAGCATATGGAGGATAGTTCATAAAGCTCGTTTAAGAGAAATAGAGGTTTTTAAGGAAAGACTGGAGTAGAGCAACAAACACGTGGAAGATGGAATTTAAGTGTTTATGTAGGCAGTTTTAGGAGAAAAACACATAGCATCCACCTTGTGCTTCCCTAAGAGAGGAAGTTAAGAGGGAAAGTTGTGGGAGCTTAAGAAAAAATAGCAGAGGGGAAATGTCAAAGCAGAGATCAAGAGATTCATACATGAAAAAAGTATAATAAAGTGAGTTGAACCCTTGGCTACCCTGGGTTTAGAAAAGTTACACAGGTAACAGGGCTAGAGTTAGCATCCACATGGTAGATCTGAAGTGTAAGGGAAATATAGAAGTGATAGATTTAGAGACCTCAGAAAAATCATACATGTAAATAAGTGAGATGTTACCCCAAACAATAAGGCAGAGGCAAGCAAGAAAGTTCCCCTAGACCAAGAAACAGTATTAGGCTGGCCTCTCCACCTGGCCACGCTGGGTGGGGAGAGAGGCCAGACTCACATGTGTCCCTGTGCCCAGAGACAGGAAAGGCAGACGAAGAGAGATATGAGAAGAATTCCACAGCCTTATAGTACAGAAATTGTATTATTTCACCAGATTTAGGTATGTAAGGGGAAGACCTGATTAGTTTGTATATTTGGAAGATGAATCCCAGAGGGCTGCCCACCTAAGTTGTATTCTAGTCTCTGGGCAGCAGGAGGCATGGAAATCAGTCTCAGATGAGTCTTGTAGATGAGTACTGATCAGACATGAGTTACATTCCTGCCAAAAATGGTTGGCATGTGGGATGGCGTCTCTTGGCTCTCTCTGGACCTCAAATCCTAACTGAAACTGCCCCAAAAGAGCTAATGTTTTCCTATTTCTCTTTCAACAATATAATATATGTGTGTGAAATTGTCAAAAACTACTAAAAAAAAAATTTAAACTGTTCATTCAGAAAACACATAAGGTGTATAGGACAATGTTGAGAAGAATTCATGCCTTGTGCATGGATATAAATCAGAAGTCTTCAAGTGTTTTTCTTAGAGAACTTCTTTATGTCTTTAAAAAAGTATTAAAACACCCAAAGAGCACTGGCTTACATATTATGCCAATTAATACTTGACATATTAAGAAACCAAAGTATTTGAAACACAAGGCAGTCTCTTAACTGTGAGCCTTGTAAAATCTGAACATAAGTTACATATTCCCAACATGCAATGGGCAAAGCAAACATTCCCAATCCAGAATGGAATGACGGGGGCATAGCAATGAAAGACTGGATTAGAACAAGACCAGAACCAGCATCAATCCTGCAGCTCCTTGTGTGGCCCCTGCGATTCATGATGAAACCATCTGGACTACAAAAGGCTTTGCAGTTATGACCCCTCCCCTATGCTGCCTGCAGCTCCTCTTTCAGGAAGAATCCACCCTCAAACCAGTATATTTCCATAGTATTCTTCCCATAGTTCTGGCATCTTTCATGTCCCAAGGTCTTCTACAGCTTCACACAGTTTCATAAGTCCTCCTTGCAGGAGCTTTGACCCAGCCTCACGTTGCCTAACCTCAGTGGCTCTGTGAGTCAAGTGCGCCATTCATGAATTTCTATTTCCTGCGTGCTTCCAAAACTAGTAACAGGTGAGCTACATTACCAATTCTTTCTGCCAAGTGGGGAAGAAGTGAACTTGAGTTTCAGAAAACTCAGCATTCTTCTCTCAGGCACTTTCATTTCAAAAGAATCAGCACAGCTACTAACGTGTGCTTCCAATGGGGAGGTCTTGCTCTCTGAGCATATTTTGCATTGTCCCAATGCAAAGCAGCTGGCCAGTGGTTGTGATCTCTTTAACAATTATAGCTAAAGGGACTGCAGTCACTAGTCTGGGACCTTAAACTTGTTCACATGTTTTATGTTCATTTGTTTTTCTGTGCCAAACTATAATTTTCATATCCTTCTGCTATGCATTTTTATCTGTCAAACACATAAGTCCATTACTTTTGAATTCAACTTTGCTTATGTATTCAGGACATAGACAGTCATCAACTCATTGCTGAAATATCACATGATCTGTCTCTGTTATAGTTCCTGATGAAGTCCTTTTTCTTCCCCTCTGAACCTTCATAAGCTGAGCCTCCATTCTCCACACTTCTCTCTTCATTTTGATCTTTCAAACTCTTACCAGAATGGCCATTAATCTCTAATTTTAATATAATATAATATCAGAAAGGCTTTTGAATCAAAGTTCCAAACCCCTGCATATTTCTCCTGTAAACCAATTTCAAAGCCTCAAACCAGCACAGCATAGGTGCCATTTCTTAGTACCAGTTTTCTGTAGCAGTTAGTTGCTCAAACCCAGGACAAAACATTAAACATGAAGCAGATTATGGAAGGAAAAGGATTAGTTGGACTATGGGTTCAAGGGGAAGTTTCACTATGTTAGGACAGGCACGGCAGAATCTGGCGGCTGAGCCTCACAGTTGCTCGTCAACAAGGAGGAAGGAGAGAATGTGAGCTCAGCATGGTAAGTGTGGCTGGACTATAAACCCCAAGTAACCCATTTCTTCCAGCAAGGTTCTATCTCACAAAGGTTAAACAGTCTTTCCACAGTGCATCATTGAGGGTTAAGTATCCAAACAGAAGGAGGACATTTTACGTTCAAATCACCACAGAGCATTAAACCCCTCATGAGGTCAAAAGCCTCAGGACCTAATCACCTCTTAAAAGCCCTACATCTCTTTTGAAAAAAAAAAAAAAACAATATATATTTGCATGGAGGGAGAGAGAGAGAGTGTATGAATGAGAGTGGGTGCACCAGGCCCTCCTGCCACTGCAAATAAAATTCCAGATGCATGCACCGTTCTGTGCATTTGGCCTGGGGAATCAAACCTGGGACATCAGGCTGTGTAAGCTCTCAGCCAGTGAGGCATCTCTCCTACATTTTTAATACTCTTGACATTGTAATGCCATTTCCACATGAGTCTTGGAGACGCCCACCTAAATTGTAACTTCACAGACCTACATGTGAGAACAAGATGTTACTTTGCTGGAGAGTAAGGATGACCAGAGGGAAATCACGTACTCTGGTTGTCAAGAATAAGTGTTCTGAAACAGCACTGGAGGGGTCTGGAAAAACAGACAGTAAGGGGTTCCAGTAAGTGGGTTGTTGTGTCGATTTGACAAGTACAGTATATGTTGTTGTTTAATCATTGCTTACTTATGATTTAAAGAATTGTAATAAGCAGAAAATGGCTTTTACTACATTAATGCATTATCTCTATGGTGTCAGAGAGTCACTGCATGCCACTGTGCAAGTCATAATGACTCCTATGGCTATCTTCACACTTTCTCCCTAGCCTAAGGAAGTGTGTGGATTTAAGCTTGTGACATTTTAGATCCATTCCTATGGATAGCATTTGTGAAATCATGTACATTTACATAAAACGTATTTATTTACTTGGGAGAAGAAAGATTCAGATATATAGAGAGAATGGGCATGGCTGGGCCTCTAGACACTGCAAATGAACTACAGAGGCATGCGCCACTTTGTGCATTTGGCTTTACATGGTTACAGCAGAATCGAACTCTTGGTCCTTAGGCTTGCAGGCAGGTTCCTTAATTGATGAGCCATTTCTCCAGCCCTGTTTTCTCATCTCTTAAGAACTTACAGTATAGTATTCCTAAAAGAATGAAAACCAAAAATATAGCTAATATCTAATATTATTATGAAAACTGTTTTGAATTCATGCAACCTCAGAGGGACTTGCAAGCCTGAAGAGATCCTCAGGAATCCTCAAAGCACATTTTGAGTAGCCTTAACAAATGCTTTTGAATCTCCACTAAAGGCTTACAGTGATCATTAATTTCCAATAAAATGTTACTTGGAAAATGATCAGCTCCCTATGGAGCAGTGGATTTCTAAAAATACAATGATAAGTTATAAAACTTTGCCAAGGTGAGTCTTCACACTTAACTGATTTATTTTCCACAAACATTTCTGCAAACCCAATGCTGAAAAGAAATTTCACCTCAAAATATTGTTAGTCACCCTCAAATCTACCCTCCTGACTTCTCTGAAGTACCACCTTACTGCAAGGGATGGCATATAGTCTATCTTGCCTATCCAGGAAACTATAGAAAGGTAAGAGTGCACAGAAACAGAAAGCAGAAAGGTGTTCCTTTTCTTAAAAAGGGTGCTTTTTATTGGGAAATACATAAAAAATACAATTCTTATTTAGAATATTATCGATGAGCAAGTATTTAAAATATTAGTGGGAAGCTAATAGATTACTGCTGTCAATCTTGACCTAGTTCAAATTAAGTAATTAAGTAAGAATGTGGTTTTCAATATCCTTAATAGCAGAATCCTATGACCTCTTAAAGTGAAGGAGGGCTTAAAAAATCAGAGCAAATGAGAAACTCCCATCCAAGGACACGGGAGGAAGCTAACGCTTTTGAATTGACTATCAATAATTAAGGCCTCTGATGACTCAGGTCATTTAGATAATAAGATTGCATTGAAGTAAATAAATATCAAATTAGGATTTGTGGCAGTCACAGGTGTTTGGCAGGGTTGGCCTATAATCACAGAGAAAATTAATGCATTTTATTCACCATAATTAGCAAAAGAAATGAAGTTTATATGCAAATTGTAGACCACTTTAGTCAAAGATAACCAGTCACCCACCCTGCTTTTGGTAATTTATACTTTCATATAGATGAGCATTTGCAAAGTATCTATTTTTGATGCAATTTCAGTGCAGCTGGTTGCATTCTCTCTCATCTGAGAAAGAAATCTCCCTGTCCCTGACAACCCTCCAGATTTGCTTTCGTGCTGACAATGCATGGGTGGTATTTTTTTTTTTTTTTGAAACATGAGATTTCTTTCCCTCTTATCTATACAGGGCGTCAATTCCAGAAAGTTATATGAGATTTTTTCAGAATCTGGCCTTGCTAAAAGAAGAAATAAGAGTATTGGAGTGGGGAAACGAAGCCATGTTGTGAAGATTAGGGAGAAGAAGTTTACCTGAATGTATGTGCAAATTGTATTGCAAAAAGTAGGTGTGTATTGTAAATGTTGTCTTGACTTTTCACCCTTGGTTAAAGCTGTATGCCTCAGAACTTCTCTAAACTCTGTTTCCTACTCGGGCATATTTGAATATACACCAACTTCTCTTCTTTCTGTCTGGCTAGGAAATGTGTAAGATCAAAAATATTGAGTTTATTTGTGAAATTCTTGCCTGAGTACTGCGGACCATTTCTCATGCCATGTAACTTCTTTATAGACATTTATAAAGTTAAATTGAATTGTTGAACTAGACTAGAGACACAGAGTGAAATTCAAGGTAAAAAAATATATATATATATCATTTTGTAAGAAGACAACATGATATTTGAGAAGAGCAGATTATTTAAAAGGTAAAGTATAAGGACATTTTGCTGTTGAATTGTTCCTAGTCAGGTGCAGTGTGTGGCACTGAATGGCTATTGCACTTTCCTATTTCTCTTCTGCCATGAGTTATAACCAGATACAAATAATCCTTCATTTATTTTACCAAACCCCATCATTTATAATAATTTCAGTGGCTGGAGAGATGGTTTAGTATTTAAGGTGCTTGCCTGTGAAGCCTAAAGACCCAGGTTCTATTTCCCACTGCCCACATAAGCCTGATACATAAGGAAGCACATGTGTCTGGAGTTCCTTTGCAATAGCCTGGAGGCTCTGGCAATCCCAGCCTTTCTATCTGCCTCTTTCTCCCTCTTTCTCTCCCAATCTCTCTCTCTCTCATAAATAAACAAATAAATAAATAAACATATAAATAAGTAAAAATAACTTCAGGGGTCTATGAACTACTGTGCTGAAGGTACCCCAGCTCTGCTGAATCAGTGCTCCCAGACCTCATGGCCTGTTTCAAATCGCACGAAAGTGTTGAGTAAAGTTCTGAATTCACCATTCATACATTTAAAAAGGCATGACCAGTAACCTATTTCCTTAAACAAGGTTCCACGTCCTAATAGCCATCTAGATGTGGATAACAGCCAAGATCAATGATTTATACCATTGGTTAAATCAGGATCCTTTTGTTCCAATCACCTCTTTTTAAAATAATTTATATTTATTTATTTGACAGAGAAAGAGGGAGAGAGAGGGAAGGGGCGCACCAGGGCCTCTAGCCAGTGAAAATGAACTCCAGATGCATGTGCCTCCTTCTGCATCTGGCTAACATGGGTCCCATGTAATCGAACCTGGGTCCTTTGGCTTTGCAGGCAAATACCTTAACTACAAAGCCATCTCTCCAGCCCGTCCATTCACATCTTAAATGCACCATCAGCTGAGGACTACCCCTCAACACGTGAGCTTCTTGGGGATGTATTATTCACATCTAAACAATAGCATTAGAAATTCAGATGCCTGAAAATTAACTGTACTCAATAAGGTTAGTGGAAATGAAAAATCGTGTATTGAAAGCACCTAGCACATTTCCTGAGGTAACAATTACTTTATGTTTCTCCCACTGTTATATTGTTTTTTTTTTTATTTTATTAGTTGGCATACAGAGATTTAGATGTCATTGGTTTGGATATTTTCAAAAACAACTTTTAGTTGATTCTCATCCCCTCACTTTCCCTAGTCTCCAACCCTCACTTTCTCCCTCTTCTCATTTCTTTCCCCTAGTGTTTTCTTATTATGCAAGCCCTTTCAAGCTTCCCACTTCCTTATTCCTGCTCAACTTTTGAGCTTTACTCTTGGCTACTACTATGTCTTATGTTTTACCAAGAATTGGACACTTATATATACATACTTACACATACTACAAGTTAGGATCCACGTAGCAGGTAGAATGTGTGGCTTTAGGTTTTTGAGCTTGGTTCAGTTAATTAATATAAGTCTTCCAGGCCAATCTATTTTCCTTCAGATTTCATTATTTCATTTTTCCTTACTGAAAAATAGAATTGCATTGATTACTTTGTTACATTTTCTTTTTTCATTCTTTTACCAATGGATATTGAGATAATTCAAATTCTTATCTATTATAAATAAAGCAGCAATAAACATGGATGTGCAAGCATCTCTTATACTCTTATAGCATGTGGAATCCTTAGGATATGGTATATGCCCAGAAGTGGTGTAGCCGGGTCATGTTGAAGTTCTATTTCTAATTTTTGAGGTACCTCCATACTGATTTCCATAATGGCTTTACTAGTCTGCATTACCATCAGCAATGAATAAGAATTCTTCTTTCCCTCTATCCTTGCCAGCATTTATCATCAGTTTTCTTGATCATAGACAATGTGACTGAAATAACAGGGTACTTCAACTGAATATTTCTGGTCCTTCTTTATGAACTTTCTGTTCATTTTGTTACTCAATTTGTTCATTGGTAGTCCTATTTATTTTGGGGAAGATGTTTGATTTCTGCACTTGCATGTAAATCCTAGTTATTAGCTCCCTGTCTGAGGTATAACTGACAAAGATTTTCTTCTACTCTATAGGCTGCCTATTCAAGTTATTACCAAAAGTAATCTAAAGATTCAACATAGCCCCCATCAAAACTCCAGTGATGTTCCTCACTGAGGAAAAAATAATTCAAGAAGTCATATGGAAGCAGAAATGACCACAAGTAGTCAAAACAGTCATAAGGAGAAATAGCACAACTGTAGGCATCACAATGCCTGATTTCACATTATACTTAAGATTAAGAAAAAAAAAAAAAACAAAAAAAACCTGCATGGTACTGACTCCAAAATAGACTTACAGCCAAATAAGGCAGAAATAGAGATCCCAGAAATGAATCCACAGTGCTTTGTCCACCTAATCTTTGACAAGTAAGCCAACATTTTGTAGAAAACAGACAGTGTAATAAACAAATGGTGCTGGCAAAGCTGGATGTCCAACCACAATAAAATGAAATTAACTATGTATCGTTCATACTGTATCTATTATTAATTTGAGTTACTCGACAAATTTATGACCAAACTATTGGACATATGAATAAATGATAAAGCATATGTGTGTAGGAGAAAATGACTGACATATGTGTAACCAAACTTCCAGTATTTATTCCTATAACTCACATGGAAAGCTTGACATGTTTCAATGGTGAAGTTCCAAAAGTATATAGTCTTGATAGTACAGTATTCCATCAGTCAAGTGCCAGATACCTGCAAAACACATCTACTCTTTTTGTTCTCAATTGTGAAAATTGGTTCTTTTGCAGATAGTAAACCATCTGCTATCAAGGAAAATGTTAAGGTATTGGGGTATATTTGATATTTTTTACTCTCCTTTGTTCCATAGTTTCATCTTCATTCTTGAATCTACGCACAGATGAATAGTATCTAACCCAAGGGAATAAACCTACAGGGGCAGGAATTTCACATTGCTTTGCCCACTGAGTCAGAAATATGATCTTTGTTGTTATTGTGTACTTTATCTATCATTACAACTCTTCCACATGCACTAGCTTCATACAGTAGCACTTACAGTTTCACTGTGCATGTGTGTGTCAGAAGTCAGGGGTTGTTGCTTTGCTTAATCTTCTGGCTCAGGCCTCTAAGGAGGAACAGATAAAAAGGCCCAGTCACCCCACATGTACTTCTGATCTTTAGGTTTTCAAGGGTTAAAAGGTATAGAAAATTCAGCACTACTAGTCAAGATGTGGCCCTTTTAAGTGGTTTGAAGAAGACCTTAATGGTTGAGAAGAAATGGTGTTTATTAAGACATGATTACCTCTTTTTCAGGGTATAGATTCACCCTCAAGAACAATTTCCTACATTTTGGGTGGTGGGTTGTCAGCCCTGAAGGGTTTTGCTCATCCTGGAATCTAAGGTTACTGAGGGGTTAGGGACATGTGCCTTTAGCCTTTTGGGCCAAAATGAGGGGTTAACACTTTTTTAACAAAGGCAACTTCTAAGCACCTACTTCCATTATACTCTAGCATAGTATACAAAGTGATATAAGGAGTATCAATTTATTTCTTCCCTCCTTTCTTGTTGCATATTATTATCTAAACGTTCAATACTCACTGTGGAAAATAACTTAGGTAAATTTAATCTGTAGAGATTATTTGAACAAAGAATGACTATAGGTTCAAATAGCCTTCAGATCCAGCACAGGCTCAGAGTGCACCGCCCAGCTATGTGGGTGGGCTGTGCCTACTGAGAGAAGTGACTTAAAGAGCTAGAGTGGCTCTCACCAGCATTTGTTTATTAGACATGACTCCTGAGACATGTGCTTTATATGGACATGGTAGAGTTGGTGTGCTCATCTCCCCTATTCCTCTGTGATCTCAGCTGTAGCTTGGCTAAAGTGCAAGGGGTAGTTTATCTTCTCAGATCTCAAATGTCAGCACTGCCTAAGAAACAGCTCATTGACTCCTTAATTCTGGGTAAATGGGTTTCTAAGGCCTCACTATTCCTTCTGGAAAGTCAGGGTTAGAGAATTCTGGCAGGCTGCGCAGTATTTGGAGAGAGGTGTGAGCAGCAGTTGCAATAGTCACTCAGAATCTGCCTAAGGATGCTCTAGCCAGACATTGCTCTAGAAGCAGATGTCCTAAGCATGTTCTAGCCAGACGTGGCTTTGGAAGCAGACATCCTAAGGGAAGAGGCATTCAGTGAAATCTCTTCAAACTAGTGAGTCATGTAAGTTCTGTGTGCATATGCATAGTGTATGCGGTGTGGTTTTGGTGTATGCACATGTGTATGCAGGTGATCATGCTTTCTGTGTAGAAGCCAGAGGGAGGTATTGGCTGTCCTTTATCAGTCGTATTTCCCTGAGAGAGAGAGAGTCACACCTGGAACTCCCATTTTTTGCTTGTTCTTGGTAGACATGCTGACCACAGAGACCCATCAATTTTCCTGTCTCTGTCCCCTTCAGCTGTGGGGTTATTGGCATACATAGTCATGTGTGACTTTTTACATGGGCATTGTGGGTCAAACTCAGGTCCTCCTGCACACACAGCAATCTCTCTTATCCACTGACACATCACCCAGTCCCATATTCCTTTCTTAATACTGAGTTCACTGAAGTTGTTTCCCCATATTTCTCCTCTGCTAAAGTGACTAAACCTACCATTCTCCTAGAGTTCACTTTTGTCAAGCAGTGAAGTACATTGCCTTCATAGATTCTTTAATTTGTCATGTCCCAATTGAATATGCTGAATCCAAAACCTTTCCTAATTAAATTTCAGCACCATTTTTGTACTTAATAAACTTGTTTATTTAATTATATTTATATCCTGAGTTGTAGTTTTGCTTAATTAATATATGCAAATAAAATGTAGAATAATTAAAGGGTTATTTATAATACAAAAAGAAAAAAATCAATTTAGTAAATCAGAATGATTCCCATTAAACCCCATTTGCAAATCACCTTTTAAGAGCTCCCCCTCTCCATATAGTGTCTAAAGTACCAGAAAGTTTATTTGAGAAGCCAAGTGAGGATAGAAATTTAATATCACAAGCTGTGAGGGTATTCTTTATGTAATAACTTGTCTCTTTGGAGCTCCTCTCTCTAAGCCAGTGGTTTCTGCAATGGCTACTTTTCTCATTGTTATGACAAAACACCTGACAAGAACAACTTAAGAAAGGAAGAATTTGTTTTGACTCACAGTTTGATGCCACAGCCTATCATGGCAAGAAGATCATGGCAGCAGGATTGTAAGGCATCTGCACTCTGGAAGCCAAGGAAGATGACTCTCAATGCTCTGCTCACTTTTTCCTTCTTATTAAGTCTGAATACCAGCTCACAGGATGCCACCCACATTCAAGGGGAATATTCCAACCTGAAATAAACCTATTTGGGAACATAGGGTATACACAGAGATGTGTTTCCGTGATTTGGGATAGGAACTATAAAACCAATCTATGGATTTGGACTATGAGATTAAAAAATAGGAATGAATTATGGACTTTACAAATGAATTTTCTGAGATTATTTCTGTGTAATGCTAAATTCCTTACTTGTAACTTGCCTTAAAGTTAATCTTACAACTACATAATCCACCTGTTTAAAGCAATATGACTAGGTTTCCTGTGCTTTGGTGGCCCTTTGGTCTGAACAGCACATAGGACAAATATTGACAAGCAGTATTTAGAGATGCTGACGGATCTTATGCTATGTTCCTTGCCCACTTTCCACAGTGACCTGACTGGACTCTTGACTCAGAGGAAGCATCCATGCATAAGAAGTGCTGACCATAGCACTGAAGACAATGAGGTCAGCAACTTTGAACCCACAGATCTGTTAAAAAAAAAAAAAAACAGACACATTGAAATTTGAGGAAAAATGGTTGAACCTGGAACAGATCATTCTCAGTGAACTCACCCAATCACAGAAAAAACAGTCGCCACATAGTCTCACTCATCTACAGCACCTAACCTGAATCTACCCAAGATACCTTACATATCCAGCAAGCATCTTGTGGACTAGACACTAGGATGGAAGAAGAGGGAGGGGAGGGCATCAAGGGGTGGGAAACACAAATCTAGACCCAAACAACAATGGTACCACAAAATTCTACTTACTAAAAGACAGACCAAATGGCTGATCCTTCACCAGGCCCTTACAGGGAACACCTGAACCACAAGACACTAGAGAGGGTAGGATCACGACTAACCTTAATCTTCTACATCTTCCCTCTCTCCCTCTCCCTCTCTCTCTCTCTTCTCTCTAACTCTTGTATATTAGTTATCTTTTTCCTCATTTTATTAGTGGGCACTGACCTGTAACTCCCAGAACCAGCATGGGGCTATCATCCACAATGAGCTTTTGATCATAGAGACCTAAAAGGTTCCTAAAAGGCAGACAGATTTCTGTCCGAGTACTTGATGACCCACCAAAGGTTAGTGGTAAGACCCTACTGCTGAAGACACCTTATGTGGTTGACATGCAAAATAGAATGGCATGGCTGGAAGTTGGAAGAGAGTCAGTCCCCAGACAGTCAGTGCGTCTAGTGCCAGAAGATGCTACATGGGTGACTGGGGGAAAATGACCAATATCTGTCCAAGCAACTCATGGTCTAACCTACTTAGCAGCAAATAACTTGTTGTGATGCCCACACAAGTGCAATAGTGGCACACAGCCATGGTGGGGAACCAACTGCTCTTAATTTGGCTAACTGATCTCCTCAGTGGTACGGGACCCATAGCTGAAGCTGGGAAACAAGTCAGAACCATATCCAAACATAAGCCCACTCGCCAATATCAAGCTACCATCAATCATGGGCTACAAGAGGGCCTACACCTATTAAATTCTCTATAAAAAAAAGTAAGGGTTATCTCTTTTGTCCTGGTGCTAACTTACTCTCTGTTGGAGAATTTGCTTCTCTTTTTCAGATAGATGTAGATCCTAAGGAGAGAGCCACCCCATCCTACCTCAAAAGGGCCCTGGCTGAAACTAAGAAAAATTGGAGAAACAAGCAAGGGGGCTGTTTTCCTGATGAACCGGATACCAGCAGAAGGGGGAAGGAGATCAACACAGAGAAAAATCAACTCCTACCAAATCAGAGAGCCAGAGCCTCAGAGGCCCCCAACACCTCATCACGGAAGCAGATCAAAAATGAACCCAACATGGCTCAGGAAATTTTGCGGAAGAGGGGGCGGAAAGAATGTCAGAGCCACATGTTGGGTCATGATATGCAGAGACATTTATCTTACCCATAACTGTGGGCTAACTCCACAATGGATGACCCATATACCTCAACAAGGAGGGGCCACGGGGAGGGGGTAGGTCAAGGATGAGCCTAATAATGGTACCAAACTGACTGTATTTGCTGAATACAAAACTAACTAATAAAGAAAAAAAGGAAAAAAATTCATTAATAACTATAAAAAAGAATGTATACGGGTTCTGGATCAGCAGAGTCCAGCAATTCATACCCCTAAATTTCTTCCTTTGACAAATGTTTAAGGATTACCCAAAGTCCAAAGATATTTGTCCTTTGCTCATATAACATAGAGCAGTGGTGGCAGCAGATGCAGCAGGTTTACTAATGGCTTAAAATACACTTTTATTCAGTTTCTTTTTTCCCTTGGTACACTGCCAGTGGAAGTTTGCCCACTTCTGGATAAGAAAATTCCAGACCTCAGCCTTCTAAATTCAGAGCTGTGCCTGCTAAATAGGGCACATGGTGATCCTAAATCCAGTTAAGTTGACGATGAAAATTAATCATCACAGTTACTCAAAAAATGATAGAAATGTTAGCATCATCAAAAGTTACCAAGTTCACGCACCTCAACACATAGTGGTGGATGTTGTGAAAGAGTTGGGTGTATCTCCTTCCTTACAGAGTATTTTAATCAATTTACATACATATTTAAAAATACATATTTACTTGCATATATTTCCCTTGCCTAATTTGTCTCATCATCTGTAGAGGTAAATAGTAACAATGTTAGAAGAGATTTTTAAACATTGCATGTTAAATCATAAATGTCTATGACTCCAAAACAACCAAACCAATTGGATATTTCACAGTTTCCCACATTCTCAGCATTATGGGGAGTTTTATTTTAAGCTACCTAGAATGTTATTTGTTGATCATATATTTTGGCAAAATTGCTAACTTAATATCTGATTAATTGGGAGCTTTGATTTCTCATGTTCTTCAATTCTATAACTTGGTCTCAGAATACAGCACCAATGAATGTTCTCTAGGAAAAAAAAAATATATAGATAGATAGATAGATAGATAGATAGATAGATAGATAGAAAGATATAGATATGAACAAAAGGAAGCGAGCTTAACTTCTTTGACCAATTTCTGTGACCTCATAATGGATACTGGTGAGTGTTATTTGGTTCTACATCTATCACACCTCTAATGCTCATCATGAAACATGGCATGGGATAAAAGGATGGGTGATGATCATGCAGTGACTGAAATGAATTTTCATAAAAGCTGACAAAATATCTGTGAAACTCTTTTTTCCCCAGTATTTAGGAATTGAACTCAAGACCATGCACATAATAGGCAAGTGAGCTAACTCTGAGATACATCACTACCACCCAAAACTTGAATTAATATTAAGTAAATCACTGTCAGCAAGCAGTAGAAATCCAGCCTATTATGAACAATAGATACATATACAGATGATTAGTACATATATTGATATATCCCACTAATTGAAATCATGAGAAAGAGAGAATGAGAGAGAGAACAAGTAACTGATCCATACTATCTTAACCAAAGGCTATGATATGACTACAGTATTTATCACACATGCCACTGGGTTTGAGAAAACTGACAGAATCTTCTTTGGTATCCTTATTTTGGTTAGGAACAGTGGGAAAACTACCAAAGACTTCTGTTACAATTTTTAAGGTTAAGACACCGTATGGATGCTTATTTTATGGGGGGACAGAACAACCTGTAGTAGATTATCTGAAGGCATGACATAGGGTTAGTATAATCCACAGTAACCCCAGTTGATTGAAAACCTTGTGCTACTTCAAAAATGAGAAGGGGGTCTCAATGTTTTCGCAGTTATGTTCAACATAAATTGAAATCACTTTTTCTTCATATCCTCAGGCTTCTCATGTATTTTCAAACTACAGGTTACACTGAAAGGAGGAATATCAGGTTTTTGATAATTAGAGAAGACAAACATAAATTATTTGCATCATATCAAAACTTTCAGAATGTCTGCACAAAGACATCCGAGACAAACATGGAGGCACTTTGCTCCCAATCATAAAAATGTTGAAAAATGATAGTCCCAAAGACAATTTTTTAAAAGGCTAATGGAAGGAAGAAAAACTGCATGAGAATTCATATACGCAACACAATTGGAAACAAAATATAACATAAGAATCTGGCTTTAAACATCTTAGGAATGGTTTATGGCTGCCACAGAAACTTTGCAAATCATAAATGCAATAAATATACTGAGGAAAAAGATAACAAAGCAATAAAATAAAATGAGATTTTAGTGTGCTGAATTATGGCTCCCAAATATATGTTCCAAAGGAAGATATAACAATAGAATTAATGAGAGAAAATGTAGAACATTAGAATCTGACCTTATTTGGAATCAAGGATCTTTGCAAATATAACTTAGATAAGAATCTCAGATGAACTTACTTAGGATTCAGATGCCTGAGTCCAGTGCACCCTTAAAAGAAATAGAGAAACAGAAGGCACAGGCACAAGGTGTTGATAAATACAAGAAAAGCCACATGTATACAAGCACAAAAGTGGGAGTTATATGGCTAAAAGCCAAAGGACTTCAAGAATTGTCAGCAGCCAATGGAAGATCAGAAGGATGCATGGGGCAGATCTTCCACGGAAGGGTCAGAAGGAACTGACACTGTGGACACCTTAATTTCACACTTCTAGTTTCTGGAACTGAGAGAAAATAAACTTCTGTTGTTCCAAGTTAAAGAGTTTTTTTTTTTTTTTTTAATACAGCCCCAGGAAACTAAAGCAAAGATGAAAAATGAGGTTGCATAGCTAAGGAAGAAATTCAATAAACAAGATTATTGCAGAGCTAATAATTATATTAGAAGCAGTCTGTTTAGATAATCTGAAATTTTAATTAGTGATTAAAACTATAGGAAAAGGGGCTAGAGGAATGGCTTAGCAGTTAAGGCATATGCCTGCAAAGCCAAAGGACCCAGGTTCAATTCCCCAGGACCAACATTAGCCAGATTCACTAGGGGGCACATTAATCTGGAGTTTGTTTGCAGTGGCTGGAGGCCCTGGCACACCCATTCTCTCCCTCTCTTTCTCTCTCTTCTCTCTCTCTGTTTCCCCCTTTCTTTCTGTCAAATAAAATAAATAAATGAATAAAATTTTTAAAAAGTGATTTTATAATTAGTACACACACACACACACACACACACACACACACATATATATATATATACATATGAAAGGGACCAAGTCTCCCTCAAATTTCTCTAAATTACTTTTCTTAAAAAGGAAAGTCTTCCCCAAAACATTACCTATCTCTTTTTGGAAGACAAGGTAATAGAATCACATAAGCACTTGTCATGGAAATGTGTGAAGTGGACTGACTAAAAACCATCATTATTGAGCCAAGGATGCTTATTGTGGTGGTTTGAATATAAAATGTCTGCAATAGCTTCATGTATTTGAGTACTGAATTCCTAGCTGGTGGCTCTGTTTGTGAAAGTTGTGAAAACTAAGAGGTAGACCCTTGTTGGGAGTGAGCCTTGAAGTGTAAAAGCCCAGTTATTCCTGAATACATTGCTCCTGTTACTTCTTTTCTGCTGGTAGGATTATGTGAGAAAGCTTCCTTCTCCTGCCATGCTTTCCCCATCACAATGAACTTCCCCTTGAAAGTGTAAGCTGAAATAAGCCCTTTCCTTTCTTTTTTTTAAGATACTTTTCTTATTTATTTATTTATTTGAGAGAGAGAGAGAGGCGGAGATAGAGAGAGAGAGAGGGAGAATGGGTGTGCCAGGGCCTACAGCCACTGCAAACAAACTCCAGATGGATGTGCCACCTTGTGCATCTGGCTTACACGGGTCCTGGGGAGTTGAACCAAGGTCCTTTGGCTTTCCAGGCAAGCACCTTAACCACTAAGCTATCTCTCTATCCCAAACCCTTTCCTTTCTAAACCTGCTTATGTTTAGGAATTTTATCCCAGCGACATGAAGTTGCCTAATGCATTTATCTTAATCTCTGTGCTTCCCTGTGTGTATTGAGGGGTGATAATATTTGAATGCTTAGAATCGTTTCTGGCCTCAAATAAGAATTATGTAACATTTTCTTATCCTCATAATTGCTATTACCAGTATAGTTGGCTAGTAAACTATGAAAATTAAATCATATATAGATATAAATGTGTGTTAGTACACATATAATTAAATGTAATGCTTGACAAATAAACACCAACTAAATAATAGATATATTATTTAAACTATTATTTAGGAAGCACATGAAATCATGTTTTCTCATTAGCTCCCTGCTATTGTGCTAATTGAGGTCACTTATAGAACTTAAAACTCAATCTTGGTTTTTCTATTCAATATTCAGATATGTTTACCTCTGGCTCTCATTTCCACTTCTATTCAACCTGGTTGCTTTTGTCAGATTAATTCTTTTGAATCTTGGCTCAGTCAATCAGTATACATCTCCTAAGGGCACTATATTAGTCAGTGTTTTCTAGAGGAACAGAACTGATAGAACGAATTGTATTAAAAGGGAATTTATTGGATTAATTTATGGCAATCCAACAACAGCAGTTCGTAGGCCCGAGGTTCAAAGATCCAGGTCTATAAGGCTGGATGCCTCAGCATTTTCAATCTAGCACTGAAGGTCTGGGGGCTTCCTGGAGAGCCATTGGTCTTCAGTCCAAGCTGGAAGGCAGCAAGCAGCACCAGCAGCCAGGTGGGAGGAGGGGGTCTTTTCTCCCAGAGCTTCCTTATAGAAAGTCCCCCTCTAAGAGGAGCTGCCCACTCTGGGGGAAGGGTTCACCCTGTGAGAAGGATTTTGCCTTCAGTTAATCTTTCCTGGAAACATTCTTAGAGACTCACTCATGAGGAATGTCTGTGGATTCTAAACAGATCAAGTTGACACAAAAACTTAACCATCACAGGCACCAAATAAAATCCTTCATCTTGTCTTACAAATACCTGATTCCAAAGGTCTTTCCAGGTTTACTTCATGACTTGTATATTATTATATGGTACATTGAAGTCATCTGACCATTATTTATCAAATATTTCTCTCAACTTTCAAATTAATCTTCTAATTATCTAAGATACTTTCTATTTCTTTTTCTCTACAAAAACAGTCCAGACTGTTCTAAATATTAAATGGCTCTAATATTCTCTTTAGCCATTTTGATTTTGATTATCGAATCCCTTTGTATCAATAATAACTATGAGAACTGTTATAAGAATTAGTAGTCACATATGGTGTTCATATCCCTTCTCTTTGAATATAATGAAGAACTAGCTTCTGACACAAAAGAGAGCAGCTAAGTGGGAAATGAAGAAGTTCTCTCACCCACTCCTGGCTTTCTCTCTGTTAAGAAATACAAGTAAGGTAAACAAGTTGTTCTTTTAAACCTGGCTCCTACCTCTCAGATCTGCAGTAATCTCTGAGCATTTATTTATTCAATCAACCACTCCATTTAAAAGGACTTACAAGCTGCTTCTTTTACATAGAGTCAGCCAGATCAGCATGAAAGATGGAGGGGTGGAAGTAGCAAATGATGACCAATTCACCCAGCTTAAATGTGTATAACTACCACGTAGCGGTCATGATAAATCATAAATTTGAATCAGCAAGTGTGCATTTGATCACCAAATTCTCCAGTTCTGGAAGCTCCAAAGTAATGTTCATAGTAATTGTCACAACACTGTTACACATCGATTCACTCAAGGAAGTCATTTAAAGTGTACTTACTGGATAGGGAGTGAGTGAAGATATAAGCATGGTGATGTTACTTGTTTGCAGAGACTTTCTCTGTATTGGATATTTGGACATTATGAATTAGGTGAAGCAATTATTCTTTCTGTGGAAGGCAGCTACAGTAGGGTTATCTGAGGGAACCTCACGCTTCTTTTCCACTGTATTTCTCCGAGCATGTGGAGCATGGTCACTGGAAGAAGCATCCTCATCTTCACGTTATGCAGGGAGGAAAGTAATGAGCTGAAAGTATTTCCCCTTACTGATATATGTAGCATATCTTTAAAATTTTTTTCTGTTTATTTTTATTTATTTATTTCAAAGTGACAGAGAAAGAGTGAGAGTGAGAGAGAGAGAGAGAGAGAGAGAGATAGAGAGAATGGGCGCGCCAGGGCCTCCAGCCACTGCAAACAAACTCCAGACTCCTGCGCCCCCTTGTGCATCTGGCTAATGTGGGTCCTGGGGAATCGAGCCTCGAACCAGGGTCCTTAGGCTTCACAGGCAAGCGCTTAACCACTAAGCCATCTTTCCACCCCTATGTAGCATCTCTTAATTATAATGTACTTCAAATATTTATTGATACTTATTGGTACTTTAGCTGTATACACTATTTACGTCAGTTCTATAGCTCTCAGAATAGGGGTGCTATTTATGATCCTCTTAAGCAATGATACATAGTAAAATATTGAGGCACATTGTCTTGTTGGATTTTCTAAGTCAGGAAAGGCTCTCAAAGGAGTCAACATCATCAGCAGAATGGTGACAGAGGCCTAGGGAAGTGGACTGTCCACATTCTTCCAGAAACCACCTGGTCATTACCCCCTCCTTGCCTAGCAATGCCCAAGTCACAGTTTTCTGACCCCTTATCTCATGAGTCACCTGGTCACTCTTCTGGTATCACACCCAACCTATTTTACCACAAACATGTGTAAATGGTTAATGTAATGATCTCCCCTAAAGGAACTTTTCTATTCAACTTAATAAATGAGTTTTTTTCTCTTCACCTTCCCCCCAAGTGAAAAAGCTCTATAAATTCCACTACCTGCAAACTCAGGCTGGCTGTGTTCTTCCCTCATGAGTCAGCCCTGGCAGCTCCTGCTTTTCCTAAATAAAAGCTTTCATCTTTGCCTTAGAGTGGTTTGTGGGGTCTTGATCACTCCCAGTCCTTACAAGATTGAATTAAGCTTTTTGTTTTGAGTCTTCCTTCTGGAAACTAAAAATTTTAATAGTGAGGATGTTAATAAAAAGAGATAATTTCTGTCTGGACCTAGTATCTAACACTCTATCTATCATTAAGGCCCTATACTGGTAGTATACTAGTGAATACTTAGGCTATAATATAAAGAATATGAACTTCTGAATAGTAAGGATTAAAACAGCTCTAGGATACCTACTTACTCTCTAGAATATAGTAATAACACTAATAACACTGTGTTGTTGAAGATTATAATATGGCAAATTACCTACTGTGATATCAGAAACATAATGGATACTCAACAAATGCCAAAAATATTTCATAGTCTTGTGGACTTTTGTGTTCAACCTTTTGTATGGCAAGGAAAACATTTGAAAATTTTTAGCTAAGACACATATTTATTTACCAAGATTTTTTTGTGTATGTGTGTGTAAAATGGAATTGAATATATTCATTTTTATGGTAATATATATGTGTATGTACATATGCGAGTATGTATGTATACATATATATGAAGAAAGGGAGAAGGGGGATATAAAGTCTACTTTTAGTTGTAAATGCTTACTTTTTAGGTTATGGGGTTTTTAGCAGATAAGTTATAAAAATTCTTTAGTACTTAAAAATATTTTATATTTTAGTGTATGTTTTACATATTTTAAAAATAAAATAAAAAGAGTTTCGGGTTATCTGAATTCATTCACTAAAGCTAACCAGGAACCAATTTCAGTCTTGCTATCTCCTATCACACTTTACTATCAAAACTCTCTTAGAATTTTATGTTCCCATCTACTAATAAAGTCAAAATTTTTTCTTGTCATCAATCATTCTATGCTTTTAAAACCTAAATGGAGTAACAGATCAGCCTAACATTTGTCTTTGGTTTATACTGGATGTTGCAAAATCATTTGGGTGGCTCCAACTTCTCCATTCTTGCCCCTTCTAGGTCTCTTCCTTTTGTCATGGCTTCCCTACATTTCTTTTCTTTTGGAGACATTACCTCTATTGCCTATACCTTGTATAAAGACATTGTTAAGTAGTTATATCTTCTGAATTGAAATAGTCCCTTCTAGCTGGTGGGATGGAGGCTGACTCAGGAAGATAAATGAAACTTACCAGGCTCAGGAAGATCAAAAAGTTATGATTGGTAAGACCCTTCTCTGAGACTGTATAGCAATAAGTGACAGGGAAGATGAAACTCTTTGATGGAGCTGCCTAAAAGTTAGGCAAGGAGCTTTAGAGATGCACACATCCTGGGGTGAATTTTTTGGTGATCCATCTATCTTTTAATCAGTCATGCTCTCACAAGTAACCCATTGTTTCACAAAGTTATATTTGGGTAAAATCATTTCTTCTGTCTGTTGGTAGTGCCCTATCTGTTCATGTCTCCCTGGGACAAGTCTGATAACAGAAGTATTTCATAAGCTGTCCCCTAAAAGAACAATGGGTGGATGAAATCACTCTGAAAATCAACAGTAGTTACTTAACATGTAGCTATTGACAAGTGTGTTTGCTTTATTATTTTTTTCTTTTTCCATCTGAGAATATTTCAAAAGTGGGATGGATTTGTTTTCCAGTTAGTGGAAGAGACTTTTACAAATTACACCAGGTTCATGACTTCCAGACAACTCCTGCTGCTAGATCCTTCCTGTTAAATGTAGTATATTTGTTCCTCCTCATAAAGATATGAACTCAAACATGACCGGAGTTTTAACATTAGTTAACTATAAAGATTGTATACAGATGAAGGGACTGATTTCTTCTGTTATTGTGGTACTTTACTTTGAAAATCTTAGCTCTTTTCAAAATTTCTTTTGAAAACAGTAGAGTACACAGATGACAAAGGCAGTATTTGTTCACTGTGTCTTTTTGTTCCCTTTTTCATCTTATTCAAATTTACTGTAATTGGCCCTCTCTGAAGTTTCTTCGCATCCTTCAACTTTTCTTTCCAAAACAAGGTAGAAATTGATTGGACTGTGATGCTTAAATAAATTATAATGCTGTGATTTTCTTATCAAGAGAATCTGATGTCCATGCACATCCACAATGTTTTGGTTTTCATTCAGACTAGGATCTGGGAGCTCATTAGCTGTGCATTCGGATTCTCTTCCATTACTTTTGAATGACAAGAAATAATGCAGTGCTAAGAAGACGGACAGGAGTGAAATAGGGTGCTCAGAATGTGCAATTGAAAACCTCACCCATGCCTGTAGTCTAATTTAGATTGAGTCTTTTTTTTTTAACTGTTGTTGTTATTTTAACACAGTATCTTTCTATGTAATTATGCCTGCCCTAGAATTTACAATGTAGTATAGGCTGGGCTCAAACTCTGAAGTGGAAAATTTAATTTTAATAAAACACCTGAGTCTATGGGGTCATACACTCAAATTATCATAACAAATAATAACAAACAAGCAGCTAAACTGCCACTTGGCCAACAGAAGTGATACTGAGAATAACAATCAATTTTGTTAAGATGTGGCAAAATAAGGACACATTTTAAGAAAAAATAAATGCACCATATCAGCATACCATGCATTTCATAGGTAAAAGTGGCTACTCTGGAAAACCACACCAGTATGTGAAAATCCTGGTGGCTGCATAAACATTGCTTCAAGGAAAACTCAAAGCTCAAGGCTGAAAAATTCAGACACAGAATGGTCAATAGGTATGATTCCCAGTACCATAGCAGATTTGAGGAAGTGCTATTAAGTACATTCGGATTCAAATCTCTAACTTTCTAAGACTCTCTGTAATTAGTCCCCTCTATCTTGATTGACTTGTACTTCCTTAGTGGGTACTGTTTTCCCAAAGACTCACTAAGAAAATCTCCACTTAAAAAGTGAACACCAGGCCGGGCCTAGTGTCACATGCCTTTTATATCCCAGCACTTGGGAGGCAGAGGTAGGAGTATCACTGTGAGTTTGAGGCCACCCTGAGAATACAGACTGAATTCTGAATTTCAGGTCATCCTGGGCTAGAGTTAGACCTGATCTCAAAAAAAAAAAAAAAAAAAAAAAAAAAAAAAAAAAGAAAGAAAGAAAAGAAAGAAAGAAAAGAAAGAAAGAAAGCCTGAACACCAAACATACCAGATATATACAAAGATGAAATTAAATTGCATTTTTTTAATCTTAGTACTCAAGGAGAGAAATAAAAAAAAACTTAAAAAAATATATCCTTTGGTTTGTAGAGTACAGAAAATGTGGCATTTTCAACTGCTTCTTCATCAAAACAGTTCTGAGTCATTTTATATCTCATTCACATCTTCCAGTGAAGGTTAACGGTATAAAATCTCTTCCAGAAAACAGCCAAATGCTTGTGAGCAATCTCAATGAGAATGAGTCAAAGAGAGCGTGGATTCTTCAGTTCTGAGCAGTGTTTAAGATGTGCATTCCCCACCTTCCTCAGGAAACAGAACTGCTCTCTGGTGATGACTGGGGAGTTGATTTCATTACTAAACCAAGGTCACAGGTGGTCTTGCACGAAAGCATAATTAAATTGTGTGGGATGAATTTTAAAAGTTTAACAAATAACGTCTCTGCATTTGGGCTGAAAAGAGCCGATAGAGTGCTATGCCATGTTCAGTCTCAGCTAGGCAGCACTCTGGGCGCAGGGAGATTAATCTGGAGTGTAATCACTTGATCATCCCTGACTATGAATATTTAGTTGAAATTATTCCTTAGCCACCCTGGGAAAGGAAAACCAATCAGTCACAATTAGCAGGTCACTGTTTTGTAGGAATATTTATGCAGAGCACGGGAAGGATGGCCTAAGAGGAAACCCCTCTTGTTTAGGTAAAAAATGGAAAGGTATGCTTGGGAAGAACATAATAGCCAGAAAGTATTAAAGAAAATGGGAAGTTATTAAAGCTGAAGAAGACAACATAATAGTTTATTGCATGTGCATTTTAGGTGGAAAAAAGGTACCAGTGCTGGGAAATCAGTACCTACAGTGGTGAGATACTCTTTTCCCACTTTGGGAGAAATCAGCACTTTTCAGCAAGATTTTGAAGAGTGACACGGGTATGTCCTTATAAAAGCTCTTCATGTGTAGTTCCCCAAAGGAATGGGGTGTGTTTTACCAGTAGGAAATAGAAAAGTAGAATCTTATAACATTTACTGTAAATGTCTATGAGTACATTTTCGTCAGTCTCACTGACTTTATTTCCATGCTATCCCAGGTATGCTCTTGCTCAGGAAAAAATTAAATACCTAGGATTAACAACTGAAATAGACACTTTTAGACAATGCCTTCAGAATGGATTATATAGTGTTGACTTACAACAATATGTGCACTTATAGCACACACACACACACCTTCGAGGCATATAAAATGTATACACATTAGTTTATATGTGCATGGCATGGTAGTCTGATAGTCAAATGAATACACTCAAAAAGCTCTAAACATTTTGGAAAGGAAAATTTATTACTTTTTAGTAGTGTACAAAACATAATTGAATACAATGATATCTAGTGTAATTCACCTTGAAGAATTTAAAAAAATTACTAAGCCACCATTACAAGCTATTCAGATGGTCAAATTCTAACTTTTTCAATGAACATGTCAATTCCATTGTGGCTGTGTTTTCAGTCAGAGGTAAAGCTAAAACAACTAGATACTATTTTAATGCAAGCTGTTCTGACAGGAAGAGGAGTCAGAGTATAGAAATTCTAAATGAAAATTTTCATATTATTGCACTGCCCTTCACCCAATTCGAACATCTGCAGCAGGTGATGCAAGGCAGGTCCCATGAGCATCAAAATCATATCACATGAATGCACATGTGGATGAGTAACTGATACTAGTTTGCCTGTGCAAGGAACACATACATGTAAGACAGAGGAATCACTTCAAATTTGTACATGCATGTCCTAACCAAAGCAATAGTTATAGGTACATTGAAAATATTTGAGAAGCTCAGGGATATTTTTAAATTGATAAGTGGCTTTTGCAGCAATCTATCCTTTGTTTCTTGACCAGCTTTTATGAATATTGTTTTCTCAAAAATTCTTCTCTTTGTCTATTCACATAAATTTCTACCATACCTTTGTTTACTTTCTTTATTTCTTTATGATAAAAGTGCAAATTCCACATGCACACACGAATTAGCTAGAGGGCAAATGAATCAGGGACTTTGGCAGAGTCACTGATTTGGCAACAGTGTGGTGAACATTCTTTTTCTTAAATTAATAAACTTACATAAAGCTGGACTTGATTAGATAAGAACATGTTCCATAACTGATTCCTGGAAAACCACAAGATTCAAAAAGCCTAAGTGGAACCCCTAACTGTCAAGTGTACACAATCAGATGTGATGGCTGCTAGATAGACAGACAGATGACCGACAGGCAGGCAGAAACATAGAAGCTAACACCGAAGACTGAATTAGCTTGAGTGTATCTAGAAAATTCTCACTGTGACTCATACTCCACTATGAGCTGTTTAGACTGTCTGACCATTTGAAATACTACTTGTAAAAATCAGCTAAACAAATTGTGTTTGAAAATGCACCTAATAATTTGTGCTAATTTTAAAAATTCACCTAGGGACAAATCTTTTAGTTTGAGCTCCTTCCTTTAAATAGATAGCTTCAAATTTTCATAAAGTGGCCCATGACTCCTGAAATTCTGAGCTTAATGATATATATTTTCAAAGGTCATAAACAGAAACAATTCATTTGAAAATGTTCTATATGCAAATCAATATCTGTGAACAAATTTACATGTAATATATACATATATACACATGAAAAGAAATGTGGATACACATATATACACAAGACTAGCTAAGGTTGACTAAAATATTTACACAGGTTAATATAAACATTGTTAAATTTTAATACATTCTTCATTCACTAAATTTTATGTTTATTAACCTCCTCAGTACTTGAAATATTATTATCCAATTTATATATACATCTATATGCACACATAGATGTATATATATTATCCTACCAAGAATATGTGAATTAATGTTTTAAAATTAAAATTTTATTAGATGACACACAACTTTGACAGATTATATACCATTTTTTGTAAAGAATAAAAATAGGACTGAATTTGTAAGGTAGAAATGTGAAAACTAATAATTATACATTTTTAATAAGCCCTTATGTGATTTTGCTTACATATGTTGATATAGTTTTATTTTTAAAAATTATTTTATTCTTGGGCTGGAGAGATGGCTTAGCGGTTAAGCACTTGCCTGTTAAGCCTAAGGACCCCGGTTCGAGGCTTGATTCTCCAGGACCCACGTTAGCCAGATGCACAATGGGGCACACGCATCTGAAGTTCATTTGCAGTGGCTGGAAGCCCTGGCGCACCCATTCTCTTTCTTTCTCTCTATCTGCCTCTTCCTCTCTCTGTCACTCTCAAATAAATAAATAAAAACTGATAAAAATTTTAAAAAATTATTTTATTCTTCAATGATATTTAAACAGAGCTTTATATATTATGTGTGATTGATGGTTAATACTTATAGTAAAGATAAATATATTGAAACAAATTAAACATCAATAAATCCTATGTTTATAACTAACAACTTTTTATTATTAACATCCCTACTATACTCTATGGTTTGTCTATATTTGGGTTATAACATATTATTTTCTACTTATAAACCCCATGTTAATGAGAATCAGACATCTTAGCTAAATAATCACTGTGACAAGGACATGAGAAACCCTTGTTATTTCCATCCTCAGACCTCTTTCTTTCATTTGTGTCTTACCTGTGAATACTTTATTAAATCCTTAGAATGCCCAAGGATGTCTTCAACCATTTGGGTTTACTGTTGCCTATTCTTAGAGGCCAGATTACAAATAATGCAAATAATATACTCAGTTATGATTTCCTGAGAATGTGTACACAACTAAATTTCTTAAGTACCAATTATATCTTTTTGTTTTCTAAGACTATTAAGTTGGCTATCCACATTTCACACCCACCTAAGGCCGATAGTCATACAAAGTAGACCCTAAGTGAGGAAACAGACCCTAACTTTGTCAGTTAGGAATGGTAGAATAGGTATACAGTAGTCAAACTGGGGAATATTTTTCTCATACTTTGTTTTGCCTTTGAACTGAACTCTTCACCCACCTTTTAAAAGCAGGTATTTTTTTTTTTGTTTACTACTTTAATTTTGCTTATTTTCTTAAGAGAGAGAGAAAGAGGGAGAAAGAGAGAGAGAGAGAATGAATGGGTGCATTGGGCCCTCAAACCACTGCAAACAAACTCCAGACGCTTGTGCCACCTTATGCATCTGGCTTACATGGGTCTTGGAGAATCAAACCTGGGTCCCTTGGCTTTGCAGGTAAGTGTCTTTACTGCTAAGCCATCTCTCCAGCCCAAGAAACAGTTATTTTTAATCTATGATTTAAGATACCTTCAAATTCACTGTGTATTTGAATGCAATTATCATACCTTTTTACTCTTTTTAGTTAGGAAATTCGTAGCTGACTTTCAGTAATCTCCATCTCCTTAAATTTAGCACTTTGGTGAGGAAGGCCTGTTTCCACTTATTTCATTGGCCAAATAGTTATACTGCTGAAGGCATCTTCGTCTCAGCTGACTGTTGGCTTTCATGGATTTTGTTAGCCATTCCCAGTCCATCTGTCTATAATAAAACAAAGATCCCTTCAATCCCTATAAGAATTGCAGAGCTGTGAAAACTCAGAAAATGCCACCTGGGAGATTACCTCTCTTTCTGGCAAAGATTAAAGTGTTCTTCTGGGATTAATTTATATCATCTAAGCTTTTGACTAGCTACTTTCTTTGAAATTCCTAAAACGTATGTATATTTTTAAGTCTCCTCTGCCGTGTACCTACTCTCATGAACCCAAAGATGCTGGAAAAAAAAAAACAATATTTTACCAGGACCCCATGGACTCTTGCAAAGCTCTGAGATGACATCCCTGATCTCATCTTCAGCTGCTCTAAGGATGCATCTTCCACTCAAAGCCAGTAGTTAGTTAATTGTCCTCTAGTAAGGACAAAGTTCTTGCTTTTCTTTCTGCACATCACTTCACCAGGAAAGCAAAGGAGAGAAAAGGCACATTGCTTTTATTTGACAATGGTTTTCTTTCTCTAAACATCATGCTGAAATTTGATGCCATTGTGAGGATATTGGGAAGTGGGGATTCTTACCATGTCATTTGTTATGCCCTTATTGAGTGATTGGATTCACTCTGAGGACAGAAGGATGACATAAAGCCAGACTTCCTCTGTGCTTGGCTCTTGCATGCATGGCCATATGCCTGTCAGTTTTCTATGAAGTTATGGAGCAGTACAAACCCCGAAAACAAGATTTTGGACATACCATTGGCTGATTACACACCTTTCTTTTCTAATACCTACTTTACTATAAAGTGTTCTGCTCTAATAACAGAAAGAAAGAGAGTAAGACAGATGTTCACCTAATGAATTCTTAGGCTAAAGACATGTCTAATTCTTCATTCTATCATCAGACTTATAATACAGCAATATCTATGCAGATATTAGAGGCAATATTGTATTCTAAAGTACTGTGGAAACTTTACAAAATGTCTTTAGGTAGATTTCCCCAGGGTAGAGATAGTGGGAACCTGTGTATATAGAAACATGTGTAAATAGATTTCAGGTTTTCTATAGACATTGAAGCTCAGGAAACAATGACAGGTTCTATCTGACATAGATATTTTATTCTTAATCTCTTCTCCCAACCCAGTGGGAAGAATGCAGGCTCTCACATGCAGAGCTGCAAGCCTTTCATATCTGGAACACTTGCAGATGTAAGCTTAAGGAAAACAGATGCCATGATGCTGTAGCTATCATGATTTATTTCTTTATTCATTTTAATTAATATTTTTCTTCCCTATCGTAAATGCCTAGACATTACCACATGAAATTTAAGGAATGTTATTGCCCAAACAACAAAGCGAATAGAGAAGCTTAATGCATTTTATCATTTAATAGGAGGCGAACTAAAGTGAATAAGTACCATGCATCATAAAAAGAACCATATTTTTTAAAAGCAAAATAGAAAGGCACTAATAAAAATGAAGGCTTTTCTATTTCACTCAATCCCCTGCAGAGAAAGCAGAAGGAAGCAATGGAGCTGAGGGCTCAGCACTCCAATCCAGGGATCACGTACAGATGTCCAAGTGCTTCTTTTCAGCTTCTTTTTGAGAGGGTAGTGGGAACACAAGCTTGCACGGGACCACTGAGACCTTGCTAAAGCTGTGGGAAATTTTGTCAGCCAATCAAGGGATGAGGAAAAGAGGTGCTTAGGGCTGGGCATGATCTCTGCCAGCGGGGCGCTGCTTCTGCACAGGGAAGGTGAGCCCAGACTGGTAATGTCCCATTTCACTTTTCCAAAGCAGCCCAGGTCAGTGACTGTTGCTGTTAGAAACATGGTATTTCCTCTCTAACTGTGGATCAGTGAAGAATTCATTAGGAACAGCAGTTAACACAGGCTGCAGTGGAGGCCCCCTTCTGGAGAGAACTTCCCATGGCACCGACATAGATGTTACGACACACAGGACACACAGGAGGTGCTCTCATATAGATCGGAGCAGTCATCCAGCTCTTCTGATTTAGGACTGTGAGCCTGGGTTCCTGTGGAGATGGCAAAAGTACAAGGTCAAAAGTTCTGCTTTGGAGACATTCAGCACTCCTTTTTCTCCAGCTGCAGGTTTTCCTGGAATTGTCGTTAGTGTGAGGGCAGTTGTGGGATGGTGCTCATAGAAGTGCTCATAGAAGGAGGCACAGATGTTGTTTTAACACTATGGGCACAGGGTTGATGGGTCAATGAGCTATATTCACATAATGAAAAAAAATTCTAGGACATGTCATTGAATATCTTATATTAATGATTTTCATGGGAGAAGTGACTACTTAAATGTTGCAAAGATGCATCTATGTGACCGTTGATCAGACACATGAAGCAAACGGAGATCACGGAAAGAATACAAGGACATGTGTCTAGCAGAAGAGACACAGAATACCTTGTCTCCAATGAAACCAAAGAGGTCTAATTAGAACTTAATATTGAAAAGGGTTTATCATTGCTTCGGTACTGCTTTTTCTTCCAACAATAAAACATGAAATCGAGTTAAATAAAAGCGTTGGAGGTTTGTAGTGAAAAACTAACAGGCATATTCCGGAACAAAATTAAAGCAAAAATATGGAAGGAGAAGTGATACACTTTTGAATAGATGAACCTAGTTTTTAGCCTCACAAATGTAGTTTACGATTTGGCCAGCAGGAGGTGCTCTGACAAAGGGCTCCGTTAGGAACTGGCCCTGTCCTGCAGACCCATAAATCAGCCGTGATAGTCGGTTGAATTATGTTCTTAATCATGGAAGGAAACTTTTGCTTGAAACTATTCTTTCTCATATTTCTGGCAGAGTCTCATAGTTATGGGCATGCTGGAAACTGGCCAGAGCTTTTCCCCTAGGTGAAATGACAACATCTTAATTAGGAAGGCTTGGTCTGCGGTTTGGGTTGCCAAAGTGCGGCCGCATTGTTCCAGTGCTCAGACATTCATCACGAGCTTGCACTGGGCGCGCGCAGCCTGGGAGAAGCACGAAGCCCCGAGGCTTATGAACCATTCCACCGATTTCAGCAATTGTAGAGTTGTATGGAAAATGGCAAATCACCTGAAATTTTATCCATTTCAACCTTCAAGCGACTACCCCACTTCCTATAAGGATAGTTGTGAAAAATAAATAAGCACGAGTCAAACATTCACTTTAATAAAGCATGGGCCAAACAAACTTAAGGGACTATTAATATCATTCTTTGGGAATATGCATTGTTATAGTTATCGGGTGAACAAATCAAAGACCACATTAGGATTTATGCTAGGCCTTTAAAATAGGATAAAGAATCAGAATATTTCATGGAATAGGGCTGGAATCAGGGATTATTTATCTTCAAGACTACTAAAATGTGCTTTATATGGTCAAGGGATAAATGTGAGTGTAGAGTTTGGGGATGTGGAAGTATAGCTTGGTGGGAAAGTACATGTGTGATATGCACAAGGCCCAGCACCAGAACAATACAAAATAAAGGATAAACTTATTATGTTTCTTAAAAAAAAGATAAAAGAAATATTTGCGGATGAAAAAGACATGACCTGGTTGCTGCCTCCACCCCCCAAAAAGTAAAAATTGCAAGCAAAACTACTTACTAATAATCTATATGCATTGAGAAATAAAATCAATAGTATTTTAGATGCAGACAAAGGAAGTAACTTTCCCCCCTTAGGTTTCTGAACATAATGATATAGATTATAATAACATGAGTAAGTATCTAGGGCAAATCTCAGTACTTGATCTCAGATATTAAATGTTAGTTACTCTACATTGCTATGCTCAAATACCTGGCACTGATTTAAGCATGGCTCACAGTTTCAGAGGGCTCAAACCATGGGACCTTGGTCTCATGCACTTGGGCAGCAAAAGCATGTGATAAGGGAGACCTTTTCACTGTATGGCCAGCTAAGAAGCAATAAAATGAAACAGAAAGAGCTAGGGATAATTTCCCTCAGGGTACCCTCTCCAGCTAAGCCACATCTCCTAAATTTTCATAATCTCCCAAAATAATACCACCAGCAAGAGATTAACCATTCAATACATGAATGTATTGGAGACATTGCATATTCAATCTATGACAATAGGTATAAAGAACACACAGTATTTCCTAATTTTTTATTTATCTCCCTGTCAACAAAGAGCTATGTACTGTAAAGGTGAAAATGTAATTATGGGGCTGGAGAGATGGCTTAGCGGTTAAGCGCTTGCCTGTGAAGCCTAAGGACCCCGGTTTGAGGCTCGATTCCCCAGGACCCATGTTAGCCAGATGCACACATGTGTCTGGAGTTCGTTTGCAGTGGCTGGAGGCCCTGGCGCACCCATTCTCTCTCTCTCTCTCTCTATCGGCCATTCTCTGTCTGTCACTCTCAAATAAATAAATAAATAAATAAATAAATAAATAAGAAGAAAATGTAATTATGGGTGACAGCATGCCTCTTTGAACTCTGCATCATTTAAAAAATATGCTTTATTTGGACTGGAGAGATGGATTAGCGGTTAAAGTATTTGCCTGCAAAGCCAAAGAACTCAGAGTCAAATCCTCAGGACCCACATAAGCTGAAGCACAAGGTGGTGTATGCATTGGGAGTTTGTTTGTAGTGGCTGGAGGCCCAGGTGTTTTCTCTCTCTGCCATTACATGCAAATACTAAATTCAGAAATAGCAGATAATTTTGCCATGAGCTAGTGTAAAATATGATGAGATGATCAAACACATTAAATATACTTTAGATAAAGAAGACCAACTTCTACCTAGTAGTTTTGTTAAATCTGGTGCCATTTATCAGGACAGCAATAGTTAATGAAATTCAAGAAGTACTTTGTTAAACTAAAACATTTGAAAGATAAAATTAAATGAAATATGTCATTTTGTTGCTTTTCATCAATTACCATTGCTTATGGTGATTAAATTGCTGTTTATCTTGCATTTTTTCTTAGAATCTTAAATATTTTTTAACTGGCAGTCTAATTTTCCCATTTTTAAGTATACTTTCATTTTGAAATAAGGTGAGATTCATTTGAAGTTAGTTGAATACCAGAGTTCCCATGTACATAGTCCAGCTTATGCCATACACCTTAAACAAACGTAATTTATTGCCAAAGCCATAAAATTGACAATGGTACAATTCTATTAAACAATGACCTTCTTTAGATTTCTATAGGCTTTACATAAAATCTTTTTTTTTTTCTTTTTACTTCATCCTCTGGGAATCTTTAAGCGGAGCAAATCTCCAACTGGCCATCAATAATGAATATTATGTGATACAAAAAAAAAAAATCATTACCCGGCAGTGCCCTTAGAATGAGCAATGCTGAACTATAGATCCCATCTGTTTTCACTTACTTCAGAAGGTTCCTGAATACTTAATCCTGTATACCCCACCCCTCCTCAAGCTTCCATCTCAACCCCAGCATTCTGATAGCAACTGCCTAAAACAAGGTTTGACATTTCTGAGTGTTTTATCTTTGAAAAGCTCAGGGGGTCATTTCAGTAAATTCCATGGGCCTTTTCTGACATTAATTCTGACAAATGAAAGAAATGAATACCATTTATAAATCTAAGAGCAACATTTTTGTCTAACTTGTCAAGAACACAGGGTGATTTCTACCTGGAGTACACCTGGGTTCCACATACTCAAGAACAATGGGCAACATTGTTTTCAATGAAAAAAAAATCTAAACGATATCCCTCTGTCTCCAGGTGGGAAGTGGACAGCATGCAGACTTTAAGAATCAAACCTGAGGATCATGCACTTTAAAATGTCATATTAAAAAAAAATGTAAAGGAAGACACCAAAAGATCAACCTCTGATGTCAATATCTTGTATGTTTTCTTGTGGTCTGTTAATTTTCACTATCACAAAGATTTTTATGAAATGGTAAATAAAGCAGTAATAAATCACACATCAACAAATGGGTAGGTTAAAAAGAGCATCCTCATTGTGAAAAAGTGGAAGAGAAATAGGCCTTGTAACCTGGGCAAACTTGTACATTCCATTATCCCAGCTCAGGAGAATAAAGCAGGAGGATCTTTGTACGTGGAGGTTGACCTGGGCTTTACAGTGAGTTCCAGGTCAGCCTGTACTGGACTGAGAATCCGTCTCAAAACAAACAAACAACAAACAAACAAACAAACAAACAAACAGAAAAGAAATGTTAAAAAAGGAAAAGAGAGAAAAATGCTTACAATTTAAAACAGACTGGAAAGATGGCTCAGCAGAAAAGCCTGCTTGCTGCTCACGTGTGTGGGCCACAGAAAGCCACATTAGACTCCCAAGAACCCATACAGAAAGCTGGGTGTGGCCACAAAAGTCTTTAACTCCATTCTTGGAATGCCAGAGACAAATAAATAAATAAATAAATAAATAAATAAATAAATAAATAAATGCTGGGCATCACTTACTGACAGCAGCTCAGGAAATCACAGATGGGTGTCAAGGGAAGGGCATCTGATATCTTTTGGCTTCCACAAGCATGCACAGGGCACATGTATGTGCATGCACACATTCATACACCACACAGAGTGCACCAAGCACACACACACACACACACACACACACACACACACACACAGGCCTGCTTACTAAAATCATAAGCTAGATTGATAGCTCACTAGATAAACTGTCATCATATGACCACCTACCTAAAATTCTCCCATAGAAAAGCATGAGACCAGAGGTAATTTTCATGAGCTATCATTGGTGCATTATAAAAGACAAAAATTAGGACTTCTGTAAGAAGAATGCATATCTTCTTTAATTATTAGACAAAAACTTTGTAAAATAGAAGGATCTTTGGACAATATTTGGTTTTTCAACTGGGCACCTGTCTTCAGAGAAACTTCATAATCTACCAATGCAGAGGATGAAGACGTCCATCATCTCACTCTTGTTCCCATGAGCACTGGTTCCGATGGTTTTATTGGGCTGTGCAGATAGGGTGATGAATGACTGGACTCCAGAGGCCTTACGTAACAAGCCACTGAATTCAACTCTGTAATTGAATCTATTGTACTTAGCTTTTACATCTCTGGATATGAACAGCGAAACCAGACTTAGTCTATGGGAGGAAGGGATTTATTTGAAACTTTCCGATCCAAGGTAAGTTCCATAATGGTGTAAGAGGCTGGTTTCCTTTCACAGAGCCAAGCTGAGAGAAGCCATCACCAGCCAGCACCACGTACAAGGAGAGCCAGGCAAAGATAAAGAACCTGCCGCTGGGCTCAGACTGTTCTGCAGCCCTGTAGGATGGAAGCTAGCTCCGCCCCCACTGACATGCCCTCCAGCTAGGCAGCTGGAGACCCAAGTCGCAAGCTTTAATAAAAACACCTGAGTCTATGGGGACATGCATTCAAGCTACTACAGAAACCTGTATCAGATATTATCTGAAATCTATAAGTCAGCTACAGGCACTTGGAATTCCTGGGGAGGCTGGCTATGATAATCTTTAGATCTGTGCTTATTAAAAGTAGCATATTAGATTCCTTTCATGAATACCCACTTATTATTTAGGGTTAGACAAGGGTGAACACTATAACATATAATACATAGTATAAAAATGAGATGCCCAAAATGAACAGTTCCTTATTTCCCAGACCTTATAGTTTGGGTCTAGATAGGCAAGGAAACTCACAATTGCTGTGCAACGTTCAGAGGCAAATGATAATGTAGCTATTTTTGAAGGATGTAGAGAGGGAGAGCAAGAGGTGTGGTACCAAGATGTTTATTCCACATGGAATGTAAAAGGAAACTTTCTTCAGATCTCTGTTCACTACAATCTCTTCTCAGATTTGTGAGCCATAGTTATCTGTAATGGAATATTTACCTTTTCGTTATCTTCGAACATATATCGTTCCATCATCCCCAATATACAGAGAGCTTCCCCTGGCCTCTCAGCTACCAGTGCAGATGGAGTCCTATCTAGCAATATAGTTGACAAGATCTTTCCCTATCCTTGTAGTAACAGGACCTTTGATACATACCTCAATTCCCCAAATACTGATTTCTCAGTTTGCTCAGGAATGTGTGTGTGTGTGTGTGTGTGTGCGCGCGCGCGCGCACGCGCGGCATGGGCATGGGCATGCTACAGTATGCAGATGGAGGTCAAAGGACAACTTTAATGTGTGGATCCTTTCCTTGAGACAGGGACTCTCTCGTTGTTGTGCCACAGAAAGCACCAGACTAGCTGACCTGCAAACTTTGTGATTCTCCTGGAATTCTCTTCCAGTGCTGTGGCCAATTGCAGATGTGAGAGCCAAGATCAAACTTTGGTCAGAAAGCTTGCAAGCCGTCCTCTCAGATGCTTTTATAAGTTCCCCCAAAAATCCTTGTACTCTGTCTTCTGTCACTGTGCTGTTGATGCAGAATTTTTGGGTTCAGGAGGGGTTCCCAAATTTGTAAACCCTAATTTTGGATCTTATCTTTTTAAACAAAGAAATGATAAAAATGGACTCAAGAGAAATAATTTTTTATTATTAAGTGCATTAAGGGAGAAATCACAAATATCGGGGTTTATCTAGGGGAAACTGGGGGATAGGAAAAAGGCTAGAACAGAGTCATAAGCACATGGAAAGTAGGAAACATACGCTCATGTAGAAAACACAGCATAGACTATGAGATTGATTTAAGAGAAATGGCTTGGGCAGAACCATTAATACGTGGAAGATAGAAACTAGGTGCTTATGTAGGAGATTTAGAAGAAACACATAGCATCTACCCTGAGCTTCCCTATGGAAGAAAGTTAAGAGGACAAATGGTGGTAGATTATGGAAGAATAGCAGGGGGAAAATATCAAAACAGAGACCAAGATATTCAGATGAGAAACGAGTCACAAAGAGAGATATACCCATAAGGCCCAGAGCTGAGCGCAAGCACCCATGCGGTAAATCTAGAGTGTAAGGGAGATACACACATAGTAGATTCAGAGACCAGAGGAAATTATTACATGTAATTAAAGTAAGAAGTTACCACAAAGCATAAAACAGAGGCAATCAGAAAAACTACCCAGGGCAAGATACATTACTCTGTTACCCCCACAATCCAAGCAACGAGGCTGGGTGGTGAGGGGGTGCCAGGCTCACTTGTACCCCTGTGACCAAAGTGAGGAGAGGCAGAGGATGGAGAGAAAGAGAGGGGGGTGGCTGGAAAAAGCCTTTGTAGTTGATTGAAAATGTATTCCCTTGTCAGATTCAGGTACATAAAGGGAAGATACAATTGGTTTGTAGATTTAAAGGCCAGGCTCCAGAGCCAGCCCACCTGGGTAGTCAAGGGCACCCATCTGGGTAATGTGTCAGACTGTGGACAGCAAGGGGGTGCTGCAGCTGTTGTAGGTGAGTCTCCCTCAAACATCTTCCATTCCTGCTAAGGCAGGTTGCACCTTCTGGTCATCTCTTTGAAATTTTCTGAAACAAGCTGGTTTTCCTGAGTCTCGTACACTGTGACCCTTTTTAAATCTGCCATGTAGTATGTCCCTGACACTGTAGGTACCTGTCAGCAAGTGGCAAGTAAACTGTCTCTCAGTATTCCTTACACCCCAGGGAGTCTGTTCTCAGGTCCCCCTGTGCCCTTTGAGCAGTGATGCTGCTCCTGCATGGTCCAGCCTCGCCTGGAGCCATGCCACCACCTTGACTACCTCTAGTATCTTTATGCACCCAGCCCGTGAGGCAGGGTTTAAAGAATTGTACCGCACTTTCTCCTGCCTGTCCTTGCCAGCAACCAGGAGTGCAGGAGCTTTCCTCACTCCAATAAATCAGTTCATGCAAACTGACAGCTGAGGGCCACTATATGAGCATGGTTTTGGCACGTGCCCTCCTTACACTTAGCAGCTTCACAACTCACACCCTACATGACGTTCTTCCCAAAGTCCCCTCTCAAAGAAGTGTTAGAGTGTTCACGAATCAATTTGCAACCCCATCCAAGATGAACAGCACCCCTAGTGTCATGCATCCGAGGGGAAATACTTTTTCCTACTCTTGAAAGCAAAAGCACATATATGTGAATGAATGACATGAAGAAAATAATTGTAACCCACTGTGCTGTAAAACTAACAGTATGGCAATAAAATGTGTCTTCCAAACAGCACTGCCATGAGCTAGTTTTTCACTTCGTCTCTGGATTGACTGTCACACTCCTGCAGGAAGAACAGTTATGAGTGAACTGAGATCCTGCCTACTTATTCTTCATGCTACAATTTAATAAGCATTTTTATTGCCAAAGTTTTCTCAATGCATATGTCCTTAGAAATCATAGAATGGTTTTCACAGCTGATTGTATGGAATCCAAAAGAAGTGACATTATTTAAAGCATGAGGCACTAGAAAGAGCCTTGTGTGTGTAAAATCATATGAAAATACTACAGGCTTCAAGCACATACTCTGTAAGTGAAAATGGCTCTGTTGTTTGATTTAAGCTATACCTTTTTTTTTCCCCCAAATAACCTGGTTATTCCTCATTAGAAACTTCCTCTTAGCTACCCATTCTTGTGGAGATGGAGCAGAAGACTGACCTCTATTTAATGAGAACCTTGACTTTGTACGTGGATGTGTTCAATAGAATGTCATAAGAATAAGGTTATTGCTTACTATAAGATGATACATGAGAATTCTTAGACAGTATTCACAACTTTAGGTTAATGTTACTGGAGCATAACAAGTCAAGGAGATGTTTTTGCTTCTCACAGTGATCACAGAGTAAAAGCACATGATAAGAACACAAACTCTTACCTCTGCATCATCATTGGCCAGTATACAGCAAGGTCAAGTGTCTCAGCCCAGAGTTAACTGATGAAACAATGTACTTTCTCCATGAAGATGTCTTGGGACAAATAAGAAGGGGCAGAAAGAAAGTTGCATCAATATATCAGTCTACTAGGGATGAATTAATTAACCTCAAGGCATGTTTCTACCACTCTTCTGCCTTTCCAATGAAGAAACATGATTTGAGAAATTCTGTTTTTGCTACATGTCATTCTTAAGAATCTGGAAGAGGTTTTTGACCTTCAGCCTCATCTTGAGGCTTCATTGCTGGCTTCTATTGCCCTGACATGTCTAGCTGCTTAGACTGGCAGTTACTTGCTTCCTCAATTCTCCAACCTTGAGGTGGTCGATGAAGAGCTAATAAACCTCTGATCATGTAAGCCAATCTAATACACCTTGTCTTGTGATTATATATGTTCTCTGTTTAGCAGATCCTCTAAATAATAGTGCTTGGAGAATTTCAAAAAGAGTAAGGTGGACATTGTGGTGCACACCTTTAATCCTAGCCCTTGGGAAGCAGAGGTAGGAGGATTGCAGAGAGTTCGAGGCAACTCTGAGACTACATAGTGAATGCCAGGTCAGTTTGAGCTAGAGTGAGACCCTACCTACAAAAAAAATAGTAACAAAACTTGTATGTATTTCATGACCAGAGTAGGAAATTTCTTTACATTTGAAGATTGTCTAAAATTTATTCATAAACCAGAATCACATTTTAAGTACAATCAATACCACACATCAGATATTCAAGAAAAGTTTCAATAAATCTCAAGTTGCTTTGTGTCTGAGTATCGACAAAACACTGAGATGCAGCAGAAAGGCAAATTTAGGTCTTGTTTTTTTGAATTTAAGTTGAGGTGAGATAAATCCAAGTCCGCAGGAGATATAACTCAGAAAGGTTATGTAAATAATTAACCTCTGGAAATCACAGTTGCTATGCAAAACACATATCAATAAAAATAATTACCAGATTCTGTTCACCTTTAGCCCAGATTGCAATGGGTGATTTAGAAAACATGAAACATTTGCATACCATTCGGTGTGTTATGTTTTCTCTATTTCTCATTATTAGTAGACCAAGCCAGCAGAAGCCTCTATGTATAAAAAGCAGTACACTGATCACTTGTTTGGCAAGCAGTAACAGATCTCTCATAAGTGAAACAATATGGAGCTTTATTTGTTGAAGATTAAGGACAAAAATGGATTTCATGAAATGTCAGTGTTAACCCTTTCTTACATAGCAGTTTTCCCCAGACTTAAAACATCCTATCCTGGGTAGAGGCTCATTAAGATGCAGAAAGTAAGCAACTCAGATTTAGGAAGATCCTGAAACTTGCAAGATTCAAAAGCCCCCCTCCCCAAGGTTACATAAGGAGTCCATATTGGTGGGGAGAAGAGAGTTCTGAACTGGGAGCTTCCTGCAAGGCATGCTGTGAGCTGTAAGGATGTAGAGTCCTGAGTCATTGTCAATCTGGGCTGTGCTTTTCAATCACCCAGCTGACTTTGAGTCACCCACACTGTGTACGCTACCCCAATAAACTTACTGGTTCACCAGATCGTACGTTGGTCTGCTGTTGGTGCCCTGTCTGGAGTGAGTAGACATCTGTTCACATCTCCCTAGGAAAAGTAAACACAACACCCTTAAATGGTAGAGAAAAATCAACAACAACAATAACAAAACGAAAAAAAAATTCTGGGAAGAAGAAAATTATTTGGCTATAAAAATAGAAGTCTTGTCATCAGCTTATTTATTTTCCCATATGTGTGGGATTCATAATGAGATAAAACTTGGGATATAATCAACAACTTATTTTGGGCATAAATCATTTAAGAAACCCTTTAGTTATTTACTTTCTGTTTCAACGATCACTGAAATTCCCGTTTTTAATTCTATCTAGTAGGTTTAAAACAACAATAATCTTCATCCTCTTGAATATAATTTAAATGAGATTATGGTTATGTTGTAAACATAAGCTTCACCATCTATGATGGAAGGAAAATACCAGACCTCTATTGGAAGGAGTTATCACCAAAGTTTCAGTCTTTTTTGTTTTTAAACCTGTGTGTGGAGGCAAGGGCTCTCACTGGCTTTAAATGCTTCAAGTAGACTTAACTGGATGTCCAGTGAGCTCAGTGATTTGCCTATTTCTGTCTCCCCTCATTAGAGTCACCAGAAAACACCACCAAGTTTACCTATTTTTTGATTATTTATTTATTTATTTGAGAGAAACAGACAGAGAGAGAGAGAGAAAGAGGCAGATAGAGAGAGAGAGAGGGAGAGAGAGAGAGAGAGAGAGAGAGAATGGATGTGCCAGGGCCTCCAGCCACTGCAAATGAACTCCAGATGTGTGTGCCCTCTTGTGCATCTGGCTAACGTGGGTCCTGGGGAATGGAGCCTCGAACCGGGGTCCTTAGGTTTCATAGGCAAGTGCTTAACCACTGAGCCATCTCTCCAGACGAAGTTTACCTATTTTGCATGGGTTCAGGAAATCTAACTCGGGCCCTCATGCTTCAAGGCAAGTGATTGACCAGGAGAGTCACCTCTGCAGCCTTGGAGTTCCAGTCTTATTTCAAAAGATATCTTATATCTGATTTAATTTATTCATATAACATTGAAGGATTTAAACAAATTTATGTTTACTGTAACTTCTTCATAGATTATTTAGACAATACATTGTAGAAAGGGCAGAACTGACTTCTCTGTGATTCAGTGAATTTTGTACACTACTATTTTGTAGCAGTGCACACTACTCCCTGTGTAATGAATATTTTGGTTTTCCTATACCCATCCATAATCTAATGGGAAACTCTTCATGTATATAGTAAACCAAGATGATTTTGGAGGAAGCTGCATGACTCTGGAGACCCACGGTATTTGTCCTGACCAAAGCTCTTTACTCAGTAAATTTTACAGGCATATCTCTTAATTAATGACTTAATCAAAGTCTTCCACAAATCTCCAGAGAAAGCAGAAGCAATGCAACCTTCCAGCCGTCAGAAATGATGTGGAGACCACGGGAGAAAGCTCTTTAGCATTTGCTTCACTCGGGCTTAGTTCACACAGTTCATACACGTTATACACCTACTATGTTCTGGACACACTCAGCTGAGTGGAGGAGCCAAGGCAGTGTAAAGCTAGGGCTTTGCAGTAAAGCACTTGTTCTGCAGACTGTCAGGATTTACGAGGGTTTGCTTTTGTCACTTAAATGTTTTTCCTACGTTCTGATTCTTAAATATCTTGAATTGCATTATTTACCTGTCTTTCAGTTACAGATTTCTTGCATTCTATTTATCGCATGTATGCCATTGCTCTGATTCCTGGTTGTATATGCACACTTAAATCTCTGCTTGGCTTATTCTCCTCAGCAAAGAGTGTCCTCCATTTTATCGGTACCATTTTCTTCCTTGGTTCTAACGAAACAGTCAACATGCTGGTTCAACTGATCAATATTTACTGATAGGGGCAGAAGAAGAGTATCTGTTTTCTTTTTCCTATAAGTTCTTGGTATATTTCCATCTTAATTTTCCCTCTATCACTTCTTCCTGAATACATTCCAAGAGATAGGTAAACACTGACGCTTGCAACCCTCACAAAGGAATATAAATGCTTCTGCAAGACTTATTGGTAGGATATAGAAAAAAAACAAAACACTAGCTCGGAAAAGTCAATAAGAGTATGCAAAATGAGCCTCAATTTTTCCTTCTTGTTTTAAGTTAATGAGAGTGTATTTAGCCCAAATGTGTTTCTGCTGTCTCATTTACTTTAAGACAATTTTAGTACTAATTCTCCACTGTAACATTCATAATCAACTTTGAGATTGTCAGTTTAGCAAAGGTGAGAGCAGTTATCCCCAAGTTAATTCAGAGTCAATTTCAGTGGCTGAAGATACAAAGTAACTCAAATTACTATCTTCCTGGTTCAGAGATAATTCTCAGGAAATTGGAGACTATGTGACAGGAGAAAATATTCTGTAAAGTTAATCTAAATTAACAGACTCAATTTCACATGTTGGGAGCTACTTGAAGTTCCAGATGGGGACTGTAATGTTTAAGCAAAAATACCACTCAGAAGTTTTCCCCACATTGGCTACAATCTTGTAAAATCATCATTGAGAAATACATCAACACAGGTGCTGTGCAATATAATCCTTACAATTTTCCACAACAGATATGACTTTGCTAGGAACACAGAGAAGAATTTAATGACTGATGATTTCGGAGGTAGTGTAATTCAAGCAGACTTATTTCAGATAACAGCAATATTTGTTGAAATTATTAAAGGCAAAAATCAAAGAAATATATTAGTGCACTAGACAAAATCAGAATTCCAGTGTATAGTCATATAAGATGTCATTGAAGACTTTATAAACATTGCTTAAATTAAAGCTTCTAAAGAGATTTTTTTTGGGGGGGATTCAAGGGCATGTTCTTGTGTGTCAGTAGGCACACAAGTGCCATGACATGCATGTGGAGGTCAGTTCTCATCCCCCACCTCATTTGGGGCTGTGTTTCTCACTATGCACCAAGCTAGCTGCCCTGTAAGCTGTAAGTGGACTCTCTTGTCTCCAAAGTGGGATTACAGGTGCCCACTGTTCAGCTTTACATAGATTCTGGAGATCTGAACTGAGGTACTCAAAGAGGAAAAACAGATAAGCAAATTGACTACTGTGAAAACACAAACCAGTATGACATAAAACAAAACACCAAAAATCAGTTAGATCCATCTAAAAAAAATCTAACTATATGGCTAAAGAAAATAAAATGATAAGAATAATATAGCATATACTTTGAAGTTAAAATTTATTGTGGTAAAAGTAAAAATAGTGTACAGCAAGAAAAGTGAAAAAGAAGAAACAGGTTAAAATAAAGGAAAGTGAATGATGGAGAGAAATGTAATGAAGAGGAATGGAGAGATGACTCAGCCATTAAATGTACTTGCTTGCAAAGCATGATGGGCTAGGTTCAATTCCCTAATACTCATGAAAAGTCCGATACACAAAGTGGCCTATGTGACTGGCCTTTGTGTGCCATGGCAGGAGGTACTGGTCCACCCATTTTCTCCTTTACCCTCCTCTCTGTGGGAAAATAAGTAATAAAATATTGTTTAAAAATTAAATTTTATGGAGATAAAAGAACATTAGTTAAAATATTTGACTATGTAATACAGATAATGCATAAATAATCCCAGATAAATATATGAATAAAAACATAGAAAGTTTCATAGAAAATTGAATAAAGTCATGAGGCATGGTGGCACACATCTTTAATCTCAGCACTTGGGAGGGTGATGTAGGAGGATCACCATGAGCTCGAGGCCACTGTCATACAACAGAGTGGATTCAAGGTTAGCCTGGGCTAGAGGAAGACCCTACCTCAAAAAAAAAATTGAATTAAGTCAATACAATAATTCATTATGTTTAAATTAATACAAATGGAAAAACAAGAGCTGGAAAACAAGATAAAGTACTAGACAGCTTCTTTCTGGATCCTCTAAAATTGGAGTCTGCCAAGTAGAAGGGGCCATCACATGAATTTGGAATCTCTTATTTTCTCTACCATTATTATACCTGAACTAATGAAGTGTCATGGCTGTGTGCCAGAGCACGTTTCGCTTTAGAAGCTTCCCTTCTTTGCATACGAGGAGAGTCTGCTGCTCATTCTTAGCTTGAAGTGCACATTCTAGGCAGGTTTGGTCATGCTCATGAGACTTCCTAGTTTGTATTAGGAACCCAGAGGCATCTACAGTTCTAGCTAAGGGTTGTCTCCTGAGTGACAGAAGCATGGAGGTCTAGAGATGAGCACCTGTCTCCATGCTTTCAAACCTTGCTGAGCATTAAATACCCCAAAGGAGGGATGAGGGTATGGAAGTTAAGCAATCCACTGGAACTTCAGAATTCTCACTCCCACTAGTTGTGGGCCTACATTCTATAGGTGGCTCCAGACATTAGACAACTTTCTGACCTCAAGCTCAGGGCTATTAGACTTATAGTTATCCCTAGGTGATGGTGTCACTTCTTGGCAACAAAGAACAAGAATGCTGATCACTAACTATATTCTTCATTGCCTAAGATGGGCCTCCTGCCACGTGAAATTCTTGGGTCCTGGTCCAGCCCTTTCCCTTTCCAGAATTGCCTCTGTGTCTAACTCTTACCCTGGGCCTGTGGCAGTGGCAAATATACTCCTGTTCTTCATGACTTGTGATTTTGCCTTGCTATTACCGCCTGGAATATTTCAGTCTTAAACTTAAGTAAGTTCCCTCTGAAAATGTTACCATATACAGGCATCTGACGTCTGAGCCTCCTTTTAGCTGCTGACCTGTTGCACTAGAGGGGCCACTGTTTCACCCAAACTTCCAGCTGGATTTGAAGCTTGTGACAACTGTCAGTGGGTAGGACTGTCTGTTTCCCCAGGGCCGCCCGTCTTGTCTTCGGATTGATGTTTCTATCACCACTTATTTTAGTATTTGTGGAAATGTTTCTGGAAGTTGATTTTATGAAACTAAATGTTTTCATCTGTTTTTCAAAAAGAAATATCTCCATATTCAAAGGCACTAGTGTCTCTTGTTTTATGAGAGACCTTTGAAAATAATATGTGTGTATACATAAAGAATTGTTATATCTCAGCTGGGCGTGGTGGCGCACGCCTTTAATCTCAGCACTCGGGAGGCGGAGGTGGTAGGATCGCCGTGAGTTTGAGGCCACCCTGAGACTCCATAGTGAATTCCAGGTCAGCCTGGGCTAGAGTGAGACCCTACCTCGAAAAACCAAAAAAAAAAGAGTTATTATATCTCTATTTATGTATATATAAATAGATATATCACACACACACAAACACACACACACACACACACACACACACACACACACACATATATATATATATATATATATATATATATATTTCATGTGTCCATAATAATATATATGAGAAAATCCAAATGAAGAAGTTTCTTAATTTATGGTGATTACCTTGTTTGAATTATCCGTTTATTAACATGTATTTTGAATTCAACAATGTGCTTACTCTGCTCTGTACTAGTGCGAACACTGTCATACCTTCCCATGAAACAGTGATATTCTAGTGTTGGGGATGTAGCTGAGATAGCAGCGTAGCATCTTTGAACTAAATTAAGGTAATAAGTCTTATTCACGTTTTAATTTTCCTACAGATTTTAAACTTCCATCAGTTCTTCAGAGGTACAGTGAAGTTACTGTTTGTTTTAAAAAGAAAATTGGAAACTGTCTACCAACAAGTAGTAGAGGCTACAAGGAACAGTAACCTCAAGGGAAATATTCAATAACTTTCTCTAAAGGTTTAGACTTGAGCTCCCATAAGAAGTTTAACATAGTATGGCAAAAGGTGACCAGACCTAACATTTCTCACAATTAACAGCCAAGGAAAAAAATAATTAGCTAGATATAGCAGTAAACAATGTTTTAATGAATATAGCTTACTCATATTCACTTGAAATATGAGAGTAGAAGTGAAATTTCTATTTACATCTTCCCAATTTCCAGGAGCTATACTCAGAATATCTTCCAATAGCCATGGAATCAAGAAAATTTAAAACCATGCAGAGCATTTTATGAAATAAGTACAGACATTATATTCTTTGTGCCTTTGCTTCTTTAGAGACAGGGTCTCATAGCTCAGGCTATCCTCAAGCTTTCAATACTCCTGCCTCAGCCTCTCAAGTGCTTGGGCTTTAGGTGCCCTTACGTGTGTCATCTCTGCATACTTTTGAAGCTCATATCACTATCTACACAGGCATGTCATGAAAAACATTTAAAAAAATAAATTTGAAAGTCTCTGAAAAGCATTATTTTTGAGAAAGATTTAGCTCTTTTCCTAAAGTGAGGATTCCTATTATGTTATAGTATCTGGACAACATTATATTTGAATAGAATAAACCTTATCCAAAATACCTCATCAACACACAAACCAAAACATTCTCCAAAATGTTGTTTTCAGTACTTTGCCCCCCTTGCTTTCAAAAAGCCTCAGTCAACTACAGAGATTTTGCTCTCACAATCACTATTCATGCCTTATACTAATTTCATCAAGTTTGAGTAATAGAAACAGATGTGATGTATGACAATTGCATATGAATTTCTTAAAGTTATATAAATGTCTCATTAATATTCCTTTAATCTTCTATAGGATGAAGCACAGGGATCATGTGATCGAGGGACCATAATAAAGTAACCATACCCTTAACAATGAGTGGAGTGTTTAAGGGGAATATTGTTCCCAGCATCTGAGGGATGCTGAAGTGCTAGAAACATGTGGAGGACAAAGGTCAGAGAGTCAGGCAAGGGTGATAGTGAAAGACCTTGAGAGTAAATAATAGCTGGCCCATGCGTGTCTGCCACCTCCACTCTGCATTAGGATTTTGATCAAATTCAGAAACAAGGCAGATCAACAACCTTTATGAGAGTGTGCTGGGAAGGGTGCATGAAAATGAGTGAAAAAACCTCTGAAAAATGAATGTTGCTAAATAACACTGGTACAATGGTGTAACCCAGGAAGACAATGTCCTTGCAGTCAACGTTATATACTCTGGTTCATCTTATCTTGCTGCACTCTACATATTCATAGTCCTGTTGGTACATTCTCACCACTGACAGCTCAACTCATTATAGCAACACAAGGCAGACAGAAAACATCGTGCAAACATATATCTCAGGCCCTGCATTGTCAGTGAAGGACGAAGTAATAACACTGGAAATTTTCTTCTTGCTGAAGTCCTATGTGTCCAATTCTGTTCTGAGCTATATTTAAACATGTGGAATGCTGTAATTTTCATAGAAAAAGTGTTAGATGATTTTGTACAACTGTGAATAGAAATGGAAGGTAAAATGAAAAGAGAGCAATCAAAGGAGAATTATTCGGTATGAAGGAATTCAAATCACACCCCCCCCCAAATTTTGAATAGCAAACAGAGTAGGAGTTCACCACAGCAAGATATAACAAGTCATAGCTAATAAAATTTAAGAATTATTTGATTAACATCACCTTTATAGGTCACAGTGAGCATATTAATGACAGGGATTACACAATGAGGATTCTTTCTCTCTCTGATGAGATGCCATTCTGTACCAGAAATTACTAAGGTTCAGTGAGTGTCCTGGGCTAAGGAGTTAAGTTGGTGACATTCTAAGCTAAGAAGACTACTGTCATGTGGTCATACTAATTTTGATGTGATATTTGTCTCATTTTTCCCCAGTACGTCTAGTTTTAGTAAAATGGGGGTGTGGGGCCATTACAAAAGAGGTAGCAGAACGAATATAAGAGCCAAAGGAAGGGTAAGACTGCTTAACATAAAACTGTCCAGACAGAAACTGGTTTTGATATCTATGACCTTGCAATGCATAGTACTTACTTCACAAGACTCTCATATTAGGAGAAAAAGACTATGACATCGAAATGAAAAAGAGACTAATGAGGAGAGTGAGGGGCTATGATGTAAAGTGGATTTGTGAAGGGGAAAGTCAGGGAAGGGAGGGAATTATCATGGTTTATTGTCTGTGCATATGGAAGTTGTCAGTAAAAATTGCAAAAACAATGGGAGTGTAAAGTATAAAGGTGAACTAAAAAAAACGTAATATTGGACTTTTATATAAAATGCCTTTGTAGAGCTGAACTAGCATCTATAAAACAGAATAGGCTAAAATCAATAGAAACATTAGATGAATAAAGGCTAAGAACAATAAACTTTTGTTCAAGATATTTTCACAGATTATCCATTTATCCATTAATTCAACAACGATTAAATTTATTAGCATTTAAAGAAATCTTGTCAACATTGAACTTCCCAGTTCTGAGATAATTTTATAGTTTTGCATACAAAACCATACTGGAAAACCAACTAAGAGAGCTTTACAGTCTGATAGGTCAGCCTAAGTAAAGTTTTAATAGGAGCATGTTATTAGAACAGGCATCAAAGCACAGTGTTGAAGGCGCAAAGTCAACATGTGAAGTCGTACTGAGTCACTTGTTCATTCAGCAAATGTGATGATTCTGCTCATGACGCTTGTCTTCTAGTGTCAAAAGGACCAATAAAATAACCCAAACCAAACAACCAAGCAGACAAAGAAAATCCCACAATAAAACATGGAAGAAATAATGCTTTGAATAAGGATTTTGCCATAGGGCATCACACTTAGAAATAAGCTAACTGGAGAAGTCTTACTGAAGTACTGTAGAAATCATGTAAAGAACTAAGCAGTAAGCCAACCTGAACATTCACCAAAATCTCAGAGACACTGTTGCATGGAGTTGGAGAGCAAGTGCAAAAAGGGCCTTGGAAATTTTAGTAAGGCATTTGGCTTTAACATTTTATAAGGTATGGAAAAAATGAAAATAAAAAAATTTGCAGTATTATTCTTTTATTAATATTTTTAAGTTTTATTTTCTTACAAGAGAGAGAGAAAATGGCATGCCAGGACCTCCAGCCACTGCCAACAACCTTCAGATGCATGTGCCTCCTGTGTACCTGGCTTTAGTGGGTCCTGGGGGAATCAAACCTGGGTCCTTTGGCTTTGCAGACAAGAAGCTTAACTGCTAAGCCATCCCTCCAGCCCAAAAATACATTTTTGAAAGATAATATTTGAATAATATCTCAGAATTAGACTATATAAAGGCAAACCTAGAAATCAGTCAACCGATTAAAATGCTACTGCATAATTCTAGAATGACATGTCATAGATTTTGGTGTTAGCATCAGAGAGAGTTGAAATCACATAGTTGGTACGTGTGCACGTGTGTGCGCGCATGCACATGTGCAAGTTTGTGTATGTATGTAGGTGCATTGGAAGCTAGAGGACAAGCCTGTGTGTTATTCCTGAGGTAGGCCATCCACTTTTTTTTTTTTTTTTTGAAAAAGGGTTTCTCATTGGCCTGAAGTCGACCAATCAGGCTAGGCTAGTTTGTCTGTGTGGTACAAGTGTATACCAGTCTCCTGTTCCCACACAGCATTTTACATGGGTCCAGATACTGAATTCTTGAACTCGTGCTTGAGTTATGCATTTTACCAACTGAAATATATCCCTAGCTTTGGCTGAGAACATTGTGCAGAACATATCAACTTCATTTATTTATGAATTGAAAATACTATATGTGAGCTGAAGAGATGGCTTAATGGTTAAGACATTTGTCAGCAAACCCAAAGGACCCAGGTTAATTTCCCAGTACCCACATAAAGCCAGATGCACAAGGTGTCACATGCATCTTGAGTTTGTTTGCAGGTGGCTAGAGCCCTCTCTCTATATCTGTTTCTCTCTATATTATTTCATAGTATATGAAAGTCATAAAGGAATAATAAACACCTTGAGCAGAAAAAAGTGAAGTGAGTTACCTAAAAAGCTTCATGTGCCTACATGATAATTTAAAGAATTCAAGGAAAAAGTTAATATGTGAAGTTGGAATTAATTACAGTAGCTTCTGACAAACTTATGTGCACAATTGAGGTACTGGAGATGGGTATATGAAAATATGAATCATTATTTCTCTCACTCTATAAAGTTATATTTAATATACCTGAAATAGTTTATGATCTTTAAGTGCAGCTATACAGTCACACACACACACACACACACACACACACACACACACACACACACACGGATGGATATATATATAACATTTATTGCGTATGTATAATAAAACAAGTAGATGGATAAAAGAAAAAGTGAAATAATCATGGTTATTTCAAATACCTAATTATGGTAGTATTTCCTAAGGCAATGATGGGCAAACTTCTGAGAGGCCAGCTGCTTATTTTTGCAAATGAAGACTTTTTGGAATATAGCCATAGCTTTTTGTTTATATTCTGTCTATGACTGACTTTATGTTACAACAGCAGATGTGGTTACTTGTGACGAGACCATATGGATTACAAGCCAAAATATGCATTTTCTAAGCCCTTTAGAAAAAAAAAAAGTCTGTCAATTGTGGACCTAGATAAAAATGTTCAACAATGGATTTTTACACTTACATAATAAAGATGGTGGATTTGATTGGATGACTTATAACAAGAGCAAGAATCTGAAGCTGGATAGCAGAATTAAAATCAATTATATGTGAGTTATCGGTTTGCATTGTTCACCTGTACTATGCTTATTCCTGTCACCTCATCCAACTTCTTCTCCAACACAGTTGCCATCAGGACTTTCATGGAAGTTCTCATTTAAATTATGCACTCATTTACATAATAGATCCTTACTGAATTCCTCTTCCCTGGCTCTGTGATGTAAATGTGATAGACACTACACTACTGAAACTGCCCTTGTTCCTTTGCTTTGCATGAGGAGGTAGACCTCTTGGCTTTCTCTCCCTTGAGTGAGCCTCATCTAACTGGATGTACGGATCTCAGCATTTTCATGACAAACAGATTTGTAGATTCGTATCTCTTTGCAAACTTCTTTCTGTACTACATAAAAGCTTTGGTAAAAATGTCACCCTTTGGGCATATTAGATGTTACAAAACTTTCCGTATCTTTTCCCCAGGTATTTTACAATGAGCTGGTGTGAGGTTTCTATCTTGCAGAGTCTAGCATTTTGCTGAGCCTTCATCCACATAATCACAAACTAATAGGAAACTAACCTTTGACTAGTTGGATATTTATTGTAAAGATAAGATGACAACTTATAAAGTAGCTTATCAAAGCACTTTGTCCTGTAGAAGAAAATTGACAAAACAAATCATCAAAGCAAACGAGTGATCTCTTACTCTCTCAAGATCGTTTTGTAATGTTTGTAAATAACAGAAATCTTTCAAACCTCATCAACTCAGCTTCTGCTGGTTGTCAGTCACCATTTATTCTAAAGGTCCTTCAGACAAGAGCTAAAAAGAAGCAGAGAACATGAAAACTGAGCACAGGGATTAGACCAAAGGCAGTTGTATCCTGTGAGCTATGTAAATAAATAATCTGCAAAGCTCTGAGACTTTTTTCCATTTCATGAAACCAGAAATGCAGTGGAACACATTTCATTTTTAAGAGTATAGGCTTTAGAAATGAACCTTGCTTAAGCATGCAGACCTCAAATGCCCAGTAGAAAGTGCCCTGTCCTTTGGATGACAGATAAGGGTACTTTATCAATAAGCAATGAAAAATAAACAAACATAAACATGAATAAGTACAAGACAATCTCTCCTCTTGTGCTGCCTGCCTCCCAGTCACACAGATCAAGTCGAGAGACCCTTTGAATGTGTATAGGTCAAGGCCTTCTCAGAAAAATGTTTCAGAAAAACATGGTACAAAAGACTTTACTAAGGGGCTATGCACAGAGATGTGACAAGCTGAGGGAACCACTAAGGCAGCTTGGAGGCAAGGTACAGTGACAGGAAATCATTATCACTCCTGGGCTGATGGCACCAGGAGAAGAATCAAGGGTAGAAAGGACTACATCCAGAGGAACAAGGCTCCTGCTGTTAATGGTGAGCCAGGAGCCGTCCAGTGGAAACATGCCCAACTGTTTTCATGCTCTGTCCTCTGAAAATGTGCTTGTGTCCCACATTTTACAAACCCAACTAGAGGTGTGAAGGAAATCAGGGGAATGAAGTAAGTTCTGCGTAGAAAGCTGTGTGGATAAGCATGGAGAATGGAATGAGAATGATGAGGGTGTGAAGCCAAGATATAATTAGCAGCACGTCGTGAAAAACAAAAAAAAAACTAATACTCTACTTCAGCACACTGTTGGTTATTTCTTTGCAGATACCTATGTCATCGTTTGGCCCCATCTTTCATTGTACCATGTGCATTGCAACATGTTAAGGAAAGATAATGAAATGAGTGCACAGACCACAGTTAACTTTCAGAATACGTGCTCTTAAGGAATCCTCAAGTGTGATATAATATTTAAAGCTCTCTAGACTTCTACAAAACATCAGGAGGCCTGCAGCATGAAATATACTCAGGGAAAGTGCCGCGAGTAGAGCCTAATAAATCTTCGAATTGAAGACAGTTGAAACAGGAAGACCCGCTGAGCTCTGGTGCAAGACAGTCTAATCCACTGGATGAATTGTTCCAAGAAGAACTCATCCTTGGGAAAATATATTATCCATATGACAATACCAAGACCATTGTGTAAGGAAGATATTGGCTGTGCAAATGCCAGTATCAAAAATGAAATATACCAGGAGCCTGAAGGTAAAGAAATAGGTAATCATACAAAACACATGGCGAGATGGGAAGGCTGCCTTCTGTTCAACCAGTCTTATCTTTAAGACATTCCTTTGATTTGCCTTAGTTGGCTTCCCCCAAATCCAACTCTAGGTATATTTAAAAAACAATTTTAGACAATTTCCTGAATGTGAGTGAATAATGTGTGCCAGAATAAATTGTCTTAGAAATCAAAGAAAGAATTCCTGAGAATTATGGTTGCAAAATAAATAAATAAGAATGAAATAAAATAAATTTCCAAAAATTAAAGGTCAGAGAACAGAGCTTATGGCAGTCTTAGAAAGGAAATTATCTTGCATATTGCTTAATTTGGTGAGTATTTTTTAAAAAAGGAATCCAAAAAAATTGAAAAAATAAAGTTTATGAAACTATGGTTTACTTGGCTTACCCCCATATGTATTAAGTGAATTATGAATCAAATTATTTTCTGGATAATTTAATCAAAATAAACATAAAGAAGATGCCTGTGCTTTTGGTGATGGAGATGGGACAGGACCACTACTCAGGTGGCAGGGGATGTGACCTACAGTGACCTTCAGCTCTTATTACTTAAATTGTGACATTGAGACGCTGTTTCAGTATATGTTCTTGGCTAAATCGTAGAGATCATTAACTAGTTTTCCATTAAAAATAAGGATAACTTTCTGGTTTATTTCCTTATCTTAGTGGAAAATATCTACAAAGCATTCTGGATAGGGCTACAGTGGTTTTTTTTTTTTTTTTTTGTTTTTGTTTTTTGAGGTAGGGTCTCACTCTAGCTCAGGTTGTCCTGAAATTCACTATGTAGTTTCAATGTGGTCTCAAATTTGCAGCAATCCACATACTCCGCCTCCTGAGTGCTGGGATTAAAGGTGTGCACCACCACACCCTGTTGAGGGCTATTTTTTAAATTGGATATTTTATTTATGTTCATAAATAAACTTATGAGCTAGCATCCAATATACAATGGGTATATTCTATTTAAAATCAGGAAGTAGGGTTGGAGAGATTGTTCAGCAGTTAAGGAGCTTGCCTGCAAAGTCTAAGGACCCAGGTTTGATTACCCAGTACCCACTTAAAGCCAGATGCACAAGGTGGCACATGTGTCTATAGTTTGTTTGCAGTGGCTCAAGGCCCTGGTGCACCAATTCTCTCTCTCTCTCTGTCTCTCTCACTCACTCACTCATAAAAAATAAAAAATAAAACAGGGAAGAATGTAAACCTTTCCAGCTTGAGAGCCTATGCCTCAACTAGAACCCATGTGTTCAGAGATATGATTTTCTTGACTCCATTGAAAGCTCAATGCCATAATTACTATTGGCCCCTCACTTCCAAATCTTCTCTGCAAAGACACGTGGCAAGGCTTTTCTGTTAGTATATTTATAGGATGGTGTAAACATGGCTGTGTGTTTGTGTCTGCTGGGTAGGCATCCATCTCTTGGTGGTTTTACTCACTGTTGTACATGGGAAGCAAGTGTTCTATCATTGAGCTATACCACCAAACTTAAGGTAGCATTTTAAACTTTGTATAGCCCATATTTCTGGTATATCTATGCCCCATGACATCTGATTTCAGCAATTTATGCCTTAGAAGGACCTATCTATATTTCATTACCATAATAAGTTTGCATGACAAGTATAAAAACAGGGAATTAATAGAAAATAAAATCATTGTTATTAGTGAGGAGGAATAGCCAAAAATCTCTAAAAATTTCAGATATTTAGGTAGCTATAAGATGATGATAATTTTCCTTCCATCAGTTTTAGATAACACATTTAAAATATTTGAATCTATCTATCTATCTATCTATCTATCTATCTATCTATCTATATACATACATACATACATATATATTCCAAATGAATAGACAAACCTCCAACTTCATAGATACACATGGACCAATGAATATACAAATCTGATAAACTTTCAGTTCTTTACCTAGATACATTCTCTCACACATAGATGTACACTTTAGGAGAATGTAATTGTGTTCCATTTCCCAATAACATTTTCATACATTAAAACTATGTAAATGGTCATTTTTGTTGATGATATAATGTCCCTTTCTATTGAAATAATTTAGTAAATAATCCCCTTTAAAAATTACAGCTTAGTCTTTTCCTTATTAAAGGCAATGCTGTGATGAATATCAAAGAGAACAGAAGCTAGTGTTGAAATTTCTAATAATTTCATGGATAATTTACTGGAGTGTGTTTGTGGTTATAAATATTTTTATCGCTTTGATGCAGTGGACCAAATTGTTTTCTAATGATTTATACTCGTTCATCTTTTTACCTGACTCCACTATTTACTAAGATTTAAAGTACAAGAGCTTTCTTTGTCTTATATTACCTTTCACTTATTTCACCAAAGATAGTTCAGGATGAGTAGATAATATAAATTATTATATTATATGAGGTGTTAAGAAACTCCAAGAAGGATTACACACATTCACAAACATATAATTACATAGAGTATACACACATAGATACCTAGATGCACATCCAGAGAGACATTGAGGGAACAGAAACACATGCCAAAGTTCGTACCTTACAAAACAAAAGATCAGAGACATTAAAACTAATGAGCATGATTTTGTATTTTATCAGAACAGCTGGCATTTTTGATTGCTGTTATTTTATGATGTGCTCTATGTTGTGAGGGATATAACACAGTATGATCTTTTTGTCTGACTTTAAAAAAGAGCATCAAGTTGAATCTATCAGTTTAGCAGATGTTCCCAAGGCGTAAAAATAGCAATGTCAACACAGCAGTGGAGCAGTGTGAATCCCCAGGCACAACCGGATTACTAAGAGTACAGATGGAAAAGGGCAAGAACACTATAGACACCTTTCATTGGTAGGTACTCAGAGCAATGATGCACATGTTCTTTGAATCAGTATTCTGCTTTCTAAATGCCTACCCCGAAGAAGCTTACCACATACCCAAGGGTATGTGCAAGGATTTTCACCACAGCATTGAAAACTCACTTCAAGACAAAAACCAAATTATTTTATTATTACCTGTTCATGCTTATCAAATTGTAGCATTGTGTTAGCATTGAAACAAATTAGATATGTTACCTAATGATAGATGATATACAGTTCTTCAAACACTAAGTTATTATTGACACACGAGTATTTGCTGCACTCTTCAGAAAGCACATGGGATTGATCTTAGTGGAACTACTTAGATCAGATACCGCCTTTTAGTGTAATAGAACAAAATCAGGGAGAGATGCATCCAAAAATATAGGATTCTATCTTTGCTGTTTTAGCACTTTTAGCACAATGGAAATAAACTTACAGCATTTTTTTTATAAAAATCGAACCTATTGAATAATGAGCACAGGTATATATACCTTGCCATAAGCAGTCTTTCTGTATATTTGAAACACTTATTTTAAGAGATACTGTGTTTTGTATTTGGAATATCCTCCAAAGGCTGTTGGAACTGAAGGGTTGGTGCTGAGCTTATGGGACTTCCAAGACCTGGGAGCTCTTTAGAACATGGGACCAGTTAGAGGAATTAGGTCATGTCCTTGAAGGGTGATCTGGGACCCTAACACCTTCTTCTCTCTGTAGTGCTTCTGGGCTCCCAGGAGCTTACCATTTCTCTCCTTCATATGTTTCTGCTCTGATGGCCTCCTTTCCCACAGCCTCAAATGCAAGATAGCCAAGAGGCCATGGAATGAAACCTCTGAAATCACGAGCCAAACAAACCCTCACTACATTTGACTTGACTATTTCAGGTATTTTATTACAACAATAAAAATCCAATTGAAACCATGAAACTATTAGCAAATGTTATGTGCCAAGGGAAAGAAAAACCCAATTTGTATCTCTGGATTTTTCTCTACCCATCTGTACATCCTCCCTGCTTTCTTCATTTCTGCTTTGGCCATGTGTCCTTGGGAATAATCCATTTATATTTTATATGACCTTCATTTCATATTGTGTAGTTCTATATTCTACCAGAACTTCATAATTTAATGCTCCTGTGTCAATTAATCACTTCCTACCTTTATTGGTCCATTATCTCCTTCAATCTAAATGGTTTCTCTAACATTTTGAGCATCTTGATAACTCATCAACTCAACTTTGTTATATTTCACCCTTCCTCATTAAATAGACTATTTTAACTGGTTTTCCTATTTTACATGCCATACAATTGTTTCAATGTCTGTCATGCCCAGTATGTGCAATTATACTTTAAAATTGTGTACTAGAATGCATCTCTTTCCACATCAACCATTTACATTATTTATCAGTTTATCTAAAGTCAGAAATTCTATGTCAGTGGCAAAGCTCTATAAGGGCTGGCTCCTCTGAAGCATTCAGTCACTGTTCTGACCTCAGTATGCAGCTACTAAACTCTGATGACACAGTCCTCCTCACAAGATAAAGAGGTGTATTTGTCTTCTGGAATTTAAACCTTGAGTTTCTTCTGCCCATTGTAATCATTATGTGAATGGCTTCCACTTGTCATCAATATATCATAAAAAGGAGTACCTCCTCAGTAAATCTTTCTCTTATCACTTGAATGATCCATCATTGTTTGTGTCCTATCACTGTAATGGCATGGCCCTTCTTATCATGTCCACATTCTTGTTTTTATGCTCGGCTTTTACCTGACTTCACATTAAAATATTAATATCATGGAAGAAGAAACCACAGTCATAATTTTATTTTCATTTGTATCACAAATATAGTCCTAAGATTGAAAAATCTGTGTTTCCTCCACAGTTTCCTTGTGGTAGGATATAGGGAAACTAACCTGGGATCTTCCTCCCTGCCAGCTAGTTTATTCTTCTCAGAAGGTGCTGTGCAAGATGTTGGGAGGAGAAAAGCTATTAACACTCCTCCCCAGATGTGAACCCTGTGTATTCCACATCTGACCTACCAATCAAGATGTTCCCACTGGTGGAATAGTAGCATGAGTGCTATGGGAGTAGCCAACTGCCTTCTGATTGGATTCAAACCCATTCTACAGGAGTGAATTCATGTCTGGACTGTAAACATGGCCAAAAGCCTATGGCTAAGTCCATAGGATCTAATGAGGAACTTACTACTGCTGTTAAGCTAAATGCACACCTTATCAAACTACCTTCGAAAGATCTACATTTGTTTCTATAGATTAGTACTGCTTGAAGCCATGATCATAGAAATTTCTTACTGAAATGGGCAGTGGTTAATGCAGAGAAATGTATCTAGAAAACTGATAAAAATAACTGGCTACTGTGATTTACCCTCATATAGGACATCTAAATCACCCAATACAAGGCTCAGTGAACATAGAGAAGAAGGAGTGGCAAACATGAAACAGGAGGGGGGAGGCTACTCAATGCTGTCTTCCGGATATAACATGGGTATTAGTTACACCCATAAATTCATAGCACTTCCTGCCCAAGGTTGAGCCTGTCAATACTTCAACACCTATTGGCAAATAATGGTTACTGGGAGAAGGAATCTTGTTCCTCAGTGGTGTAGCCACTAGCAAATTGCTCATTCCACAGCAAATAAGCTTCCACCTATAATCTTGCAAAAACCCTAATTTAAATCAATGAGTTTAAAAAGAGGCATCAAAGGAAGATGTGGATTAATGGAGAAGAAGGGTATTACTGAGGGGGAAAGGAATAAGAGAGTAATTAGGGGAAATAAGACCAAAATGCATTATATACATGTATAAAACTATCAAAAATGAAAAAATAAAAGGGAGGAAAACTTGTCTTCAATATATTTGTCACATAATAAATATGGGGAATAAAAAATAAATGAATAAATTAGGGCTAGAGATTACTCAGTGGTTAAAGGAGCTTGCTTTTAAAGCCTGATTGCCCAGGTTCAGTTCCTGAGTACCCCCATTAATGGCACATTACATTTTTCTGGTGTTCATTTGCAGTCGCAGGAAGCCTTAGTGCACCCTCACTCACTCTCTTTCTCTCAAATAAATAAAAAACATTTTTAATTTTTTTAATTTGCATATTTATTTATTTATGCAAGAGAGAGGAAAAAGGTAGAGAGAGAGAGAGAGAGAATGGGCATTCCAGGGCCTCCAGCCACTGCAAAGAACTCTAGATGCATGAGCCATCTTGTGCATCTGGCTTAAGTGGGTCCTGGGGATCAAACCAAGGTCCTTTGGATTTGCAGGCAAATGCCTTAACCACTAAGCCATCTCCCCCACCACAAAATATATGATAGAGAGTGGAGTTTCAAAGGGGATGATGGTGGGGGGGATGAGGGAATTACAATGGAATATTATTTACAACCATGGAAATTATCAACAAAAATAAATAAAAAATAAAAAACAATCAATGAATGCATAAGAGATATTCTGCCAGTGAACAATGAGGAAATGTTGATTTTTTTTTTTCTTAAGTCACCACAGCACCTGCCTCAAAGCTTTTCTGGCTTCCAAAATTTTGGGACATAATTTTGTTTTCCTTGTTCTTAAAAACTTACTCAACTACTTAGTGTAATACGAAAAGACAGTCATGTCTTTGTATTTGCATTTTCTCCTATTCATTAAGTCACGTTCTCTGTTTAAATAAACATTTTTTTTCTCAATTGTCTCAGGGAGACAATTACTACTGTTATCCCTTTGCTAAGGTCAATACTCTCATCTTCTGCAGGTTATAAATCACTCTCTTCTTACTCTTCAGTTTCTTCATGTATTTAATTTCTTTGTAACAAATAAATTCAGTTATGTCTCCAAATACAATACAGGAAATAAACTCATCTCTTTTATTTCTTTATTCTGATTACTCCTGAATATACAGTTACCATTTCTTCCATTTATTGATACATTTACTTTTCTTAAAAATTTGAACTAGCCACTGTTCACCAATACTACTTAAGTAAATATATCTCAGGCTTTGTTTTACTCATTTTCTTCATTTACTCCTCCATCTACTGCAATTATTACTATTATTATTATAAAAGGCTGTAGTCTTATATTCCCTCTCTTCTGGTCCCACTTTCCCTGATGGTTCTCCTCAGTGGGGTTGTTGGTGTTCACTGTTGGGAAATGGAGACCTCATTCAGTGTCTGTGGTGGGGTGGGAGAATGATTCAGGATATTTCTACGACCCTGTGCCTCTTATAATCATCCCACCCCCTTTTTCACAATGGTTCCTGAGGCTTGATGGGTCCGTTAGCAATTTGGCCTAGTGTTGAGTTCTCTGCAACCTCTGGGTTTCCTCATTTTATGTGTTTTAATTGCTCACAGTGTCTATCATTATTACCCTGGAGCTGGTTGTCAGGCTAGCAGTGGGAGCAAATAATTGTGCCCCAGAAAATGTGGTAGAGATGGCATGTCTTACGGTAGTCAGTTGGCTATCTTTTCTTGTCATATCAATGGATATTGAATATTCCTAGTTTTCTCTGCCATCTGTAAAAATAAAACTGATTCTCCAACTAAGAGTAAGAGCAGCTTGGATTAAAGGGGATGAGCACATTTATTTGAGACAGTTTTTGGTGTGTAAGCCCACTCTTATTATTCAGAGAACAGTGGAGGGGGGGGGGGTTCTTTCTGGAGTCTATGAGTTTCCTGGCCATGGGATTATGACTTGGTTTCCAACACCAGATATGAGTTCTCCCCTGCTAAGCAGGACTCATGTCCAATCAGAGAACAGTTGGTTGCCGGCAGAGGCTGTCTGCCACTGTTGTACATGTGTGTATTTCTTGTCTGGATGGTTGATTTTATAGCTTTCAGGGTAAACTGCTTATTCAAGCTGTTGTTGGCTATTGTCCCCCAGCAACTCCAATAGCGTTTTCCAACGTTACGAGGACTAGCAAGAAGGGAACTGGACACCGCAGGCTATAGTGACAGGACTTATCTTGCAGTTTATCCACTCCTCTAATGCACTGTCTTGAAAATATATACCCAAAACTCACAGGTTACTTGTCATCAAATCTATTTGTTTTAATGAAAAACTTGTTCTGGATATCGCTTGATACTGAATTTCACCCTCAGCTTTCTCAACCAACTCCTGAGACCCAGACGTTGAAGCCCTGCAAGCTGGAGACCCTCACTTTCTTTGTGGTCAAATCCTTCATTGACTTTGCTTGAGGCTGTTTCAGCTTTGATGTGGTAGCAGCTGAGCTCTGGTGCTTCTGTTCTGAGGCACGGTGACCCAGCCTGAAGTGCTGCGGTCAGCTCAGAGTTGGATCATTGCTTTCAGGAACTCTCGCATTTTGATGGAAAATCACTGTGAAGGATGCCAACTCTCTGCTTTAAGCTCTCTGCACCTCACACAGCTTCCTTTATCCTGACATAGTTTTAGAAATTAAATCCCCATTTCATATTTATACTTGCCAGGTTCTTAGAAAATCTCTGAAATGTTGAACATTGCTTTGCACTTTTTCTCAAGTGCCTTCTTGATTTTGGAGCTTCCTCACGACTATTGCATTCCCTTCCTTGTCTTCTTGACACTGTTGCCAAGCAGCTCTTACCTTTCCATGGGTTCTTGAACAAGTCACATGGAGGTCTACTCAACTCCTTCTTCTTTACAAATAAATATTTGTCCACTTATTTAATGTATCTGATGACGTGGTTTATGTATCCCAAATGTATAACTCTAGGCTTCCCTTTCCTTCTGAATTATCTTACTAATATTAATTACCAAATATCACTCTAAGCACATTTGATAGGCCTTTAAGTTTTAACTTCTCCATCAAACTTTCCTAGCACTTCTGGACTTGCTATTTGGATGAACGATCCTGACATCCTTTTAGTTATTCAGGTTTTATCCCATGAGTCTCTTACTTTTGCCCTGTAGAAACCACATTTTTCTCCCCAGTCTACCTTTCCCCTGTATCTCACCTCTGGGACTTTCTTTTCTAACACTCATGATGCAGTTCACTTCTTAGTATCTTCTGTGTTCACTACTCTTTTTCTTCTGATCAGCCCCAACTACATGTAAGACCTTCTCAAAGTTCACTTACTATCATGGATCTTCCATTTTCAAATGTCTTCAAAGCTATGTAATGATGCAAAGCGGAATTTCATGTTCTGTGCCTAGAATTTAGTCTTCTTGTATTAAGAACTAAATTTACAGCTGTGCATGGTGGCGCACAAGAGGCAGAGGTAGGAGGATTGTAGGAAGGCCACCCTCAGAGTACATTGTGAATTCCAGGTCAGCTTGGGCTAGAGTAAGACCCTACCTTGAACCCTCCCCCCCAAAAGAAAGAACTCAATTTAACTTTATGTCACTATTTATTTACATCGTAACCTTAAATAACTTGTTATTTAACCCTCCCCCCCCCCCACACATCATTTTCCATTATTGCTCCAATAATTTCATGGAATCTAAGCAGAAATATGTATTTCTTCCCTTTTTTTTGAGTGATAAACTCATATTTCTAAGTTCACTTTCTGTGTGAAAAATAGTTTAAAACACCTACCCTCCCCAGTCTGAATTTGACTCTCTTTTTACCTGGAGTCAAATTTAATATATTCTACTTCCTTTGGCGATCCTATGCGTTCATTTATGTGAACATGTGCATTCCCATGTCTACCCTTCTTCTTGCTAGGTTATGAGAAGAAAAAGCTAAGAGTTAATTTTGTAGCCCACCCCCTCAGTTCCTAAAGCAATATTAGGGGCATTGCAAGTACTCCACAAGTGAATGATGGATGTATTTGAATTCCAGTCAATGTCCTCTATGAGAAACTTTGGCAGAGGCACCATGGATATGTTCTCTTAGAACAGCCTGTCAACAGTCACGCTCTGAAGCATACTTCCCAGATCACAATTGGAAGAGAAGAAAGGAGACATACATAACTCAATGTTAAAGATGCTTGCTATCTATTCCTAAACCATTCTTTGATTATCTTTTTGCTTTATTCACTGCATTTCTCCCCTTTCTTTTTTTAAATTTTATATTTTTTTATTTATGTGTGTGTTTGTGTGTGTGTGTGTGTGTGTGTGTGTGAGAGAGAGAGAGAGAGAGAGAGAGACAGAGACAGAGACAGAGAGAATGGGCATACCAGGGCCTCTAGCCACTACAAAGAAACTCCAGATGTATGCACCAACATGTGTATCTGGCTACATCTGTTCTGGTGAATCAAACCTCAGTCCTTAGACTTCATAGGCAAGTGCCTTAACTGCTAAGCCATCTTTCCAGCTCTCCCCTTTTTTATTCTGTTTCTTTTGTGTCTTTCTCCTTGCTGTTCTTTGAAGTCTTTAGGTAAACCCTTGCTTCAGACTTTTGATACTCCCAATACATAAAACTCTCTCCTTTCAGAGACCATTACACCTATATTCCCTCCTTCTTCTAAGTAGTATGTAAATTTTCACCCTTAGCATTTTTCAGATGATTTATTTTTATTTATTTTATATTCTATTTACTTGAGAGAGACAGAGGCAGATAGATAGAGAATGGGCATGCCAGGGCTTCTAGGTATTGCCAATAAACTTCAGACTCATGTGCCACCTTGTGAATCTGGCTTCACATGGGTACTGAGGAATCACATCTGAGTTCTTTGACTTTGCAGGCAAGTGATTTCACTGCTAAGCCATCTCTCCAGCCCCAGATTGTTTATTTACTTATTTATAATGTTTATATTTTCATAGTATGCCTCATCTCATTGGAAAATAAGTTGCATTAGTTCTCTACATTTTGTTCACTAATGAACTCCAAAATACTAATAAATGTTGAGCTTAAATGAGTTGATATTGATGCAAGTTTCATTTATAAAACAGTTTTGAGGTCACTGCTCAGGCTTTGGTGTATACAACGTCATTATCGCTTATGGAGCAGTGGATAGGCCAGTGTTGCTTTCCCCTGCCAAATTCATTTTCGGTTCTTACAGGCACAGTTTCTTCTGTGAAACTGGAGTTCCTCTCTCAGTTGTATTACATCCCTTGAGAGAGCAGAAAAAAGGGAACTGACTTCAGAATTCTGATGAAAAATGCATTGCTCCGTGGGTGAATGCACTTGATTTTCTTATATATTAGAAGCTAATACTTGCATTCCACATGAAGGCAAAACCATATACCGGGGAGCCATATATCCATATGAGGACATCATCCACAATCACAAGCAAGTTTGCATTAAAGAGGGTGGGGTATCAACTTCTACTGATGGAAACATGTTCAGTACTTTTAAAAGAAAACAGGCATGCTTAATTCTCAATATGAAAATAACCTGCTACATGAGATTAAAACCATGTATAACATGAGGTATATTTTGTAATATCTTATTGACTGTTAGGTTTGCAAATATACCAAAGACTCCAGGTATATGTAGTTTTGTCTTATCTCCATATAGAATCCATTCTGGGTGCTTAGAAGTTGATGAAATTTAAAAAAAAAGCTTAAAATATATAGTTCTAGATGAGAAAATACAGAAATTCATTCCCTGCCATGAAGCTCTCTGGTAGAGATTACCACGGTTCAGGGAAAAATGTCAGAGGATTAAGGCATTGATTCTGAAGGTCAATGGAAAATGGCCCAGGATGAGATACAGAGTGAGAAGTATTCTGACGTATCTTTCTCCTTCACTGTGTAGAAAGTTTTCCATTGCTATATTAAAACACCTAAAATAATCTGTTTATGAGGAACAAAGGTTTATTTTCACTTATAGTCTCAGTCCATGGTACGTTAGCCCTGCTGCTTCTGAATCCTTGGCAAGGCATCACATCGTTGTGAGAGTATGTGGGAGTGGAAGCCACTGTTCGTCTCCTGATAGCTGGGAAACAAAGAAAGAAGAAGCCAAGGGAAAAGTGATCAGTATTCCCTTCAAGAGCATATTCTTCCCAAATGAACAGAAATTCTCCCACGGGATCCATATGGCAAAGGTCTCCACTATGTCCCAATTGTGTCAAACGAGAGACTAAGCCTTTAACACATGACCTCTAGCATTTATGGTTTATACTGAAGTTACATTTTTATCTCCCCTCTCTGTTCTTCCCCTTCCTTTTATTCTGTAAAGAATCATGAGTATTCTGATGTGAGCCTAAACGTGTTTCTGTGTGCATGAGTGTATAGAAGTGATGTTGGTGATAATTATCAAAATTGAAGATAGATAGGTACAGTTAGGTCACATGTGTGGGGATTTGTGGAGTTGTAACATTTGTACTAATCCCTCTAGATTATTTTCTGTATCTCCTTATTTCACTTTTTTTTTTCATTTTTTGAGATAGGGTCATGATCTAGCCCATGCTCGTCTGGAATTCACTATGTAGTCTCAGGGTGGCCTCAAACTCATAGCAATCTCCCTACCTATACCTCCCGAGTACTGAGATTAAAGATGTGCACCACCACGTCCAGCTCCCTATTTCAGTTTTTGTCTTAAATTCTGTCTTCTATGAACCAAAGTGATTTTTATTCCTAGTAACATTTTATTGCTATGACAAAATGCCTGTAATGCATGATTTCAGAAGGTCCCATCCATAGTCATCTGCCTTCATTTATTTGGGCCAGAGATGAGTCACAACACTATAATGAGGGTCCATTATGGAGAAGTTCTGTAAACCTCAGGGTGGTGGAATGGGGCCTGACAGATCTCACTTTTATGGGCATGCCTTCTATGTCCTGCTTCGTCCATCCAGGCTGCACATCTAATACATGCCACCTGACAATATTAATTAATTCAGTGACTACTTCAGAGACTTCATGATCCAATAACTTCCCCAAAACCTAAACTCAAATATTCATAGTGAGGATTGAGAAATCAACAAAAACCTTTTGAAAGAAAATTTCCATATCTAAAGCATAACAGTAGTGAATATTGAAGATTGATGTGACTTCAGACCATTTTTCCTAAAAACTGATAACACTAGTAAGTGATAATTTTGGGGGAAGAACTTTTTGTATCTTTTAAAAAATATTTACTTCTTTATTTGAGAGACAGAGAAATAAAAAGGCAGATAGAGAGAGAGAAAATGGGTATACCAGAGCCTCTAGCCACTGCAAAAGAACTCCAGACACATGTGCCATCTTGTAAATCTGCTTTTATGTGGGTTCTAGGGAATCAAACTTGAGTCCTTTGTCTTTGTTGGCAAGGACCTCAACTCCTAAGCCATCTTTCCGGGAGCCAAGCTTTAATATCTTTTTGGGCCAGAATCATTTTGTAGAAAACAGTTGGTTGATATAATAGGAATAATAAGCTACACTATTTTTTATGATTTCTGTCATTTATATATTGACCCATATTCCATTTTGATAAAAGTAACTGTGGTGGTTTGAATATAAATATCCCCCATAGACTCATGTTTGTATACTTAATCCCCAACTGGTAACATTGTTCTATGAGGTGGTGGTGGCAACTTTTGGAGGTGAAATCTTACTGGAGAAAGTTCGTCACTGGGAATGTGCCTTAACATTTTATAGCCCAAACCCTACTACTGTTCATTCCTTCTCTCTCTCTCTCCCTCTCTCTCTTCTTTCTCTCTTCTGATGTGATGCCAATTTCTCGCTCCTGCAGTATTTTCCCTCATGATAGACTCTACCCTCTGGAAGTGTAAGCCAAATAAACTCCTTCCCTATGCTACTTCTGGTTGGGTGTTTAGTCCCAGCAAAGGGAAAGTAACTGAAATGGTAACCATAGACTTTAGGGGAATGTTCTTTTTAGAGCAAGTAAAGAATATCCTTTTTCTTTTTTTGTTAAAACAATACCAGTAGAAGGAAGACAAAATTTCCTTGTTTATTGCATCACTTTTGAGAGGTTTCTGGGAACAAAATCTCAGTAAAGTCTGGAATTGCTCCTTTAAAGCGAGTGACAATACACACAGTGTGATCAGTCTAAAAGATGTGGATCTCTCTATGCAGATGAGCATTGGGTTGAAGGCAGATTTACTATATGACCTGTCTTATCCTGAGAAACAGGACACTGGTGTTATATATTGTCTCAATTATCTGAGATGAGAATTTGTTTTCATTTTTATATAAATGTTCTTAGAAAGAAATTTAAAAAAAAAAAAAAAAACAACAGAAACACGAAAGAGGAGGGAAGTGAACAAACACAAGCATGCCCTGGGTATAAAACAGATTTCTATTAGACATTTTGATTAAAGATGTAATAAGCCAATGGTGAAATCCATATATTGGAGAATTCTCAAATCTATGACCAACAGTTCAAGTGACTGTAGGGCACATATTTATGAAGTAATATAGCAAAGCCTTGCTAGATGTCATTATTACTGACTAGAAGGAATAGCATTCTCATTGCCACAGTGATTTAAAGAGCATAGAGACAAGGTAAAGAAAGCTAAATTGCATATTAGATGGATTGATTGCCAAGATAGGAAAGCAGAGATTAATTACCCAAATCTCCATGATAAAACAAACTTCCAAGAATACGGTGCTAATAGAGTGTGGAAAGACATGCAGCAGCTAGAATTTTCCAATTCTCCTAATAAAATAGTTAAGACATGTGGATTTAAAAATTAAGCTAATAGTTCAAATAAAACAGTCATGATTAAACTACATTTCAAATCATAACTATGTTTGATGTAGTAGGGATGAAATAATTGGAATATCAAGATCATACTTGGATACATAAAGAATTTGACACAATCCTAGGCTACAGGAGACTTGACTCAGAAAACTATATAGAAGAAAACAAAATAATTATTCAATGAATGTCAAAATATAATGTAAAATGCATAGTTCAGTGCATTACTGTAGATGTATTTCTCTGCAGATTCTTAAAAATTCAAAAGAATTGAGGGCAACTTGTCAAAATAAAAAAATATCAAACTCTTAAAAAGATATAAAATAAGCCAGGTGTGGTGGTAGAAACCTTTAATCCCAGCACTGGTGAGGCCAAGGTGGGAGGATCACTGTGAGTTCATGGCCAGCATAAGACTACATAGCAGATTTCAGGTCAGGCTGAGCCATAGTGAGACCCTACCTCAGAATAACCAAACAATAAAAACAAAAAATATGTACACTAAAAAGTAAAGCAAAACTGATCCCCCAAATGTCCCATACATCATGACAAATTCTCACCTCACTCAGAGGATATATTTTAATGAGGAGCTATGGCTTATTTATAGATTCTGATAGGAATGCAATTTTAATCAGATTTAATATTTCATTGCACTGATGTTTTTGTACATATAACTTTATTAACAATCTTTAAACCAACTTATGTCACACATACAAAGTAACCATATGACTTTAAGGAAATCACAGTGAATTAACTTTGGATGATGTTTTCTTTCAACAAAACTACTGATTATAAGTTAAATTGTAAAAAAAATTAGGAGTAAATCAGAAATAATACTTACACATTTTAAAGATGCAAAATGAAATTCAAAATTCACATATTTAATGTTGGTTGTGATTCAAGATTGTAAACTGAGCATTGAATAGTATTTTTCCAGCTCCCAAGACATCATTTACTCATTCATTATAGAATATATATATATGCACAAACACATAGGAGAGAGTCAGAGTCAGATATGTATGTATGTATACACACACACACACACACACACACACACACACAAACACACATAGGTGAGAGTCAGAGTCAGATCAGAGAACATACTTGGTCTTGAATGCATACTGAAACCTGGTTTGTTTGTAAGTATGTATCCCTCCCTATGAAAAAGAATTTATTCATCATGGGAGATACAATAAGTGCTTGTTGATTGGTCAAGAAATTAAGATCAAAGCTGAAGTTGAGAACCTTCTGGAGCTAATAAAAGCAAATACAAAGAGGGCTTTCCTTATGCTGTGAAATAAGGTCCCACACAAGGGCTAGAGTAAAGCAGGCCTAGAGGAGAAATGCAGTGGAAAATAAATGTATTCATAAGTCATTATGGAAGTCTGTGGGGCAGTTCATGCCCTTTTTATCACAGAACGCTTTGATAAGAAAACCAGGAATCAGTTTGCTATTGTGAGAATAAACCTCTAAAGTAATTTTCTAGTCTTTTTGAAGAGTTGTAGATATACAAGTTGGGAATTGGTGTGGTTTATTGCCAGGGTTTCTATAAGTAGTTTAAAAAGACAATGCTGTTAAAGAAAAAGAAATAAAATATGAGACATGTTATTATTTAAGGATACCTGCAATTTTACAAAGAGTGACAAGGAAATGGAGGTCAGACAATAGTCAAAATGATACAAGAAGATATTCAAAGGGGAAATTACTCACAGAGGTTGTTTTAGGGTTTGTGTCTTAAATGTTCCTCCAATTCCTATATGTTAAATGTTTGTTAACAGTTTGTAATGCTGCTGAAGATGGCGGAACAATTGCATGAAGAAAATGTAGAAGAATGTTTTGAGAGGAAAAATAGTTATTAGAAAAAGGCTCATGAGAGAAATCTTAAACTGATTCCTGGCTGCTTACAAACCAGGCTGCTTACCTCACACATTCACTCTGCTACCTGCAAATGCTGCTGCAGAGCTGGAATCACTTAGGTGCATGTGGAGTTCAATCCCCAGCATCTTCCTTATTGTGCCCATGGTGTGCTGGATCCTTCGTAGAACCAAAATCAAAAGTCTGGCTGTTCATGAGAGTTTGGGGCTTTTTTCTCTTTTCTGGTTCCCGGGCTGTTCAACTCCCAGCACCTGTAGTTTTCCCTGCAGGTAGGGTTTTGTCCTTCCCACCCTGGTAGCAGCTCGGCCCGGGAAAGGTTATTTTTGTTTTTCTCTAGCCCATCGACTTTTATACATGGATGATTCCACTCCTCACCCTTTGGTTCTCAGACTTCCTTTCCCCCCCTAACTTCCCTGAAATGGAATAAAAGTAATGGCTTACAAAAATCAGCCATGTCAGTTTGTTTTATCAATTTTTTGTTTACACAGACACAAACTCAGGTAGGTGCTTTGTGTTTGAACTCCCATAAAATGAAACCCATCACAGTTTGATAATTAGGGGACATGCCCTTCAAAGGGTACTGAGACCCTGGTCTGCTTCACTTTCGCTCTCTCTCCCTCCCTTCCTCTCTCTCCTCTCTTTTCCTACCTCCTTCCCTCCTTCTTGGCTTTCTGTCTGCCATAAGAGAGAAATTTCGAACTCCATGTATTTCTTCTATTACATTCTTCCATTGACAAAAAGGCAACAGTCAAGTGAATGTAGACTAGAGCTTCAAAAACAATTATCCCAAACTTTTTTTTTCTAAAATGAAGAAATATTTGAAGAAACTTCATAGTAGCAAGAACTGAGAGCTTCTAAACTTTGTGGAAAGAAAGTTAATTTAATAGAAAGGAGCAATAATCAGGGCAAGCTAGGATAGGGAGAAATATACTTGGCCTTCTCACATATGTAGAGTCTACAATTCTACAGTAGTTCCATGGCAAGCCAGACCATCTGGGTGATTTATTAAGCAAGACCTCATCACCAAAGCAGACCTAACAAGAACCCAACATGGCTCAGGGAAATTTGCAAAAGAGGGGGCAGAAAGAATGTCAGAGCTACACGTTGGGTCATGATACACTGACACATTTCCTAGGTGCCTATAACTGATGGTTAACCCCCCAATGCACAACCCATATTCCCCAACTAGGAGGGTCCCTGCAGAGGGGGGAGCACAGGGAGGAGGCTAACAATGGTTCCAACTTGATTGTATTCACTGAGTACGGAACTAATAAAAAAATAAAAAATAAAAATAAGTTGTTAAAAAAAACAACCATGAGAATCCAGGCATGGTGGCACACATCTTTAATCCCAGTGCTCGGGAGGCAGAGGTAGGAGGATCACCATGAGTTCCACGCCACCCTGAGACTGCATAGTGATTTCCATCAGGTCAGCGTGGACCAAAAAGCAAGACCGTAGCTCAAAAAACAAACAAAACAAAACAAAACAAAAAGCATGAGGACAAAGCAAATGTTTTCAGATATGCAGAGATATTGGCTATAGTTTAATGCATATTTACTGAATTGATATCATTTTTTTTCAGTGGTTTGTCTGGCTACTAATGGAGTGGTGAATAAGAAAAACAGTTTTCTAGCTAAATGTGTAACATATTCTAGGGATAGGACACACACACATAAAAAAATCAACAGGAAATAGTGAAGGGTAATTTTTTTTAAATCCTCCTCTAATTCTATCTTAGATTATTGTTCTTTTGGGTAAAAAAATAAAAGTACCAAAATCCCTGCTTAAAATAAGGATATCTTCATTTAATTTATAACAGTCATATCTCAGATAAATCAAAACTTCTCTCATAGCATGGATGTGCTTGCTCTCTCTCTCTCTTTCTTTTGTTTTTTGAGGTAGGGTCTCATTCTAGTCCAGGCTGACCTGAAATTCACTATGTAGTCTCAGTGTGGCCTCGAATTTACAGCAATCCTCCTACCTCTGCCTCCCGTCTCTCTCCCTTTCTGTCTCTCTTTCTCTCTCATTCAATTTCTCTCAGTCTGTGAAGACTGAAGAACCCATAGGTCCCTCTTAGATTAGCATCTTACATTATTTGCCATTCAACAGCTGTTCTGGATTGCTCACTACTATTCTTGTATTAAGGTAACATGCGACTTAATAACTAAATTGGTCTGTGTTAGTATTTCTTTTTAACTGTGACTATAAGATTTCCTTTTCCACATTATTTCATCCTTAACATAATTTTTGGTTGACTATTTTCATTTTAAAAATTAGTTTCTTTTACTAACTACTCATAGTAATTCTCTCCCCGCATAAGATCTGTTTGCTATTTTGGGCAAGGCATGCCTTTCTGCTCCCTGCTGAGATTCATAATTGTTACTTGGCAGATGAATCCTGGCATGCCTAATCATTGCTCTGAACTTTCCACAAGTCCAATTAGCAAGCAGCAGTGGTACAGAGTCGGCTTCTCAAGCAAATCTCAGAGCCACCCTCTGTGAGTTTTCAAATTTTCAATGAGCTCACTATAATTATAGCTCTTCATAATTATAAATCACTTGTGTCTGTGAAAGGCTTAGTCATGATACTATATTAATCTTAATTCTCTGGACATAGATGAGGCCATTCCTTATTAAGGAGCACTAACTTGACTCAGTAAATATTTGCCAGAGGTTAGCAATGGAATCTTCAATATTCCAGGCAAAGATGTATTTGATTCAAGGAGGACAGAGACAACATAATTCTAAAATTTACCAAAGCCTTTGCAAATAATATCTTAACGGAAAGTGATCTAATAAATGAAAAATACATCAATGAAAGGTCATGAGTTCTATTTTTCCATTCTGTGGCACACACTATTTTCAATGTATGAGAAGGAAGGTCTCCATTAAAAAAACAATAATCTTGCATGGCATGGTCTCAGTTTACTGTATTTTAAGATATGGTTGGTTATGTAAACTTGTTTGCTTAATTTCTTTGCATTATCTTATATGTTTTGTTCTTTTGTTAATCTACCTGACCTGGAAGCAATGTCACATACTATAGAGTCACAGACAGGAAGAGCGAGAGATCACATAGATATCTTGATTAGGCCACTGACTGATCAACATTTTAATACTGTAAAAATTATTGGAAACCATCAGCCTTAGGAACCCAACACAGAGATAATAACATGTACCTTGCAGATCTTGAGTGAGAACTGAAGATTGTATAAGTGAAATTCACTTACATTAGATTCCATTATCTGGTGCTGAGTAGAGTTTCTTGCATTTTGTTTTATTTTCTTTTTAATTAGAAGCTTATTGCTAGGTTTCAAGAAGTAGGGTGATGTTTATTGTATCTATGGAAGTAATATAGTATTCCATTGCCACCTATGAAGTCTTTTTGTGCTAAACTGTGGGTTAACCTTGTTCGACATTTCTCAAAGACGGAAAGAGCTGTGACTAATTGCTGGGACTGGAGAATTGTTTTTAAAGAAAACATCAACATATATTCAATTGAATTCCAATCATAATTCCAGGAAGTTACTTGTGGCTACTGATACTAAAATTTGTATGGAGAGAAACAAGACCTGAATAATCAACACAATATCGAAGAATAAAATTGTAACCAAAACATTGTGATTACCTGATTTCAATTCTTATGCCAAAACCACATTAATTTGAGCCAGTCCAGTATTGGCAGAAAAGTAGACTAATCCATGAACTAAAATTGAATCCAAAATAGCCACAGATAAATAGTCAATTGTTTTCCACAAAGATGCAATGACAACATAATGTGATAAAAGAAAATATTTCCATCAAACAGTATTATAACAAAAGAGAACCATGTGGAAAAAAAGACCTAATTTATATAGACCTTGCACCCTGTAAAAAACGTGATGATCAATGCATAATAATTTACATGTATAATGAAGAATTATGAAACAAGAGAATAGTATAGGAGAAAATCTAGAACTTCGGTTTGGTGATTACTTTTTAGATACAAAAAAGTCATGATCCATGAAAGAAATAATCCTTGTGTTAAACTTCATTAAAGTTTAAAACTGGCTCTGACAATAATACTGTCAAGAGAATGAGAGGATAAGCTATAGCTTGGGAGAAAATACTCTTCAAAGGATTATCAGCTCATTTATTTGATAAAGGATCATTATTCAAAAGGAGCAGAGAACTTTTAATACCCAACATCAAGAAAACAACCATCAGGATGTGATGGTGCATGCCTTTAATCCCAGTATTTAGGAGGTAGAGATAGGAGGATCCCAGTGAGTTCAAGGACACCCTGAGACTGCTTAGTGAATTCCAAGTCAGCCTGGGCTAGAGTGAGACACTACCTCAAAAAATAGAAGAAAACAAAAAACAAAAAACAAAATAAAAATAAGAAAAGAAAGAAAGAAAGAAAAAGAAAACAACCAATTAAAAATGATCAAATCTAGGAATTAATGACCAAGCAAAGACAGTAAACTTGTGAAAACATGTTCAACATCATATGTGACTACAGAATAGCAAATTAAAACAAGATGTCAGTTAAACTTATTACGATGGTAAAATCCAAAACATTTATATCCTGAAAGGGTGTCAAGGATGGAGAGCAACATAAGCATTCATTCATTACTGATGACTGACTCATTTCGAACATACCTTAGCCATTCTACCCAGCAATGATTTCTTGGTATTTACCCATGTAAACTAAAACTTATGTTTCCACAAACCTACACAAAAGGTCGATAGTTTGGGGGGTGGGTGTTAACTTTTCACAGTGACAGGTATCATTAATTAACTTAATAGTTATTTAATTAAAGGAACTCACATTTCCTATTTATAATTCTTGATAGATTTTAGTATTTCTTTTGTGTTATAGTAAATACTATATGCTACACCTCTGCAATTATCAGAAGTAAGCCCTCCATGTCTGTGGGTTCAACTTTTACAGATACAACCAAATCTGCAGAGAATATATTCAAAAAAATTGTGCATAACATGTACAAATTACTCTTTATGATTATTATTCTTTATTTAATACAGTACAAACTACTTACGTAGCATACATTAGGTCTTACAAGTTGTCTGGGGATCATGTCCAGTGTATGGAAGGATGTACATATATTACATGTATTCTATGTCATTTTATATACACCCTTGATCATTTGCAGGTCTTGCAATGAAAGAAAGACTCTTGGAACTAATCTCCCCATGGATAAGAAGAATGATTATATTTGAAAACATTTAGTGCTCAAGAAGGCTGGTTACTTGACAATGATTATTAGAATAAATTATGTCTTGAGGGTAGATGGAGAATCAAAGTACCTCAGGACAATACTGCATGTGATATGAATGATTCTTTCCACCGACCACAGACCACTGCACAGGGGAGCATGATGAGCCTTGATGATAAGGCAAATGTCCTTGGCACCCGTCCAGTGACACTTAGCATTTATCCTGAGGAAATATAAGCCCAAGCTCAGCTAATAGGCCTTACCATCCCTCATTCTCATTGTGTATACTTTAGTCCCCATGATTCAGGAGAAGTGAGGGCTTCCCAATAGATTTGACTTCAAGTTTCATAAACAAATGCTAAGTGGTGGTTTAATCATAGGAAATAAACCACATTTTCTAATCCATGAATGAGACCATCTGTCGCGACTGCCTCGACCAGCAAGGAAGACGCAACTTGTCGCGACCACCTTGACCAGTAAGGAAGACGCAACGCTCAGACTCTTCTTTAAGCAGTTTATTCAGGAACCTTGAACAATCTTCTGACCCCGAGGAAAGCCAGCCCATCATATATAAGGCCTTTGGGTAGCCAATCCCAGTACGCCACGTGGTGAATGCAGATAGGTCCACATACGAGGAAGCAAGCCAGATTCTCAGCTTTAGCCATATATGGAGTTGTTTACGACAGAGAGCACTCACCATCGGGGAGGTGGAAGGCGGAAGCCAGCGCCCTCTTTAAGGCGCAGCACTTCGCAGCTCTTTACAGTTCCCTCTTTTTGTTTTAGACGCAACAGGCAAGAGTAGAGGTCTGATCTCTGATGTTGGAAAGAACAGGGACTTCTGTACTGATCCTCATTCAGATGCCTCTCATCCGAAGAGTACCAGACCCGTCCGATACCTTTTTCTCATAGGCGGGATCTGGGGTATCAACCCGCATGCAATCAGACATGCTCTTCTCTGGGCCGAAAGTGGCTAGCCCTGAGTGCAGCGCTTAGCCTCACAGCCTGAGTGCTTAACTGGTTTTCAGAGTGGCTAACCAAGCCTGGGGAGACTGTCCCACCTCAATGGCTGTAAAGGCTTGAATGATCATGGCTGCATTACATTGTTGTGTGACTCTGATCTTACACAAACACCACATGAAGACCAGGGAGGCCAGCACCAAAAGACCCGCTAACGCTCCTATGCCCGCCCATTCCTTCAGATGATTCATAGCAGAAGTCAGCCAAGATGATAATCCCGTTGCAAGGGAAAGATCCAATCTGGTGGAGTTCACGTGGACCACAGCCAGTCTCAATTCCTTCAAGGTATCTTCAAATTCAAATGACCAATTCTGTAAGAGATAACTGGACAGGGTCCTAGACAAATTTGCAGCTCTTGTATAATTAGCATACTGAACAGATGTGACACACAGTCCTTGTATTTTCCACTCACAGCCTAGCTGGGCCAACTGTCAAAGTGTATCTACTTGCTCCTGTACCAGGTCGATGCGCTGATTACCATACGAGCAACAAAGTCTGAGAATGGCTCCATGGGGCCCTGTATGATCTTAGTAAGATTGCTGCTCACTTCCCCTTTATTAGGTAGGGATTTCCATGCCTTTATAGCAATCCGTTTAATCTGTTCAAAAACTTGCACTGGGTATCCTGTCTGCTGATTGGCAAAGCGCCCCTGTCCAAGCAGCATGTCTCTGTCCCATGCTAGATTTCCAGCCGCCTGATTAGCCACGGCCTGCTCATTGGCATATTCAATTAAGAAGGCTCTCCAATCCAAGTACTGTCCTGGGCTTAGGCATGCCCGAGCTAGCCCACTCCAATCACTAGGGGTCATGCAGTGTCTATTCAGGGCCTCCACTTGTGCCACAGTAAAAGAGGCTGTAATTCCATATGTTCTTACAGATTCAGCCAAAGATTTAATCACCTTAAAATCTAGTGGCTCTTCATATCTATTTCCCTGTGGATCTTGAAACACTGGGTAGGCCAAGCGTAACTCTGTCCTCACTGTCTTCCAGATTCCTGGACAAAAGGAACGCCCTGAACTGCCATTCCTTCCCTCCACATACGAAGGGGATGCGGACGGCATCACTGGGCACGAAGGGGGCTCACAGCACTCTCTCCCCCCGGGGTCATCTTTCTCTCTCCTTTTCTCTCTCTTTCTTATTCTTGTCCTCTCCATCTGCTCTATGAGAGCCTGCAGCTCTTCCTCAGAATCTGTAGACTCTGAGTCTTCTAATTCTGTGAGATCGGGGTACAAGTTGTTTCTAGTCTTGGTTCCCTCCTCACTACTTGCCTGTTCTGATCTTTCTTCCTGCAACATCTCTAGAGCAGCCTGTCCATTCTCTATCACCTCACTGCATCGTTGATCCTCAAGGCAGCTCCTTACCAACTTCCAAATAGGCTTCACGCCACCCTTGAGTGTTCCCTGTTCAAAAGCGAAATCTAGATCTCTCCCTAACTTTTCCCATGAAGGGACCGTAAGACTCCCAGAGACTGCGAACCACGGTGCAATGGTATCACACTCCTCTAAAAATCTCTCTAAGGTGCTTTTCTTAATTTTTAAATTCTTAGAACGAAGCAGCTCACTCAGAGCCAAAAAAAATTGGGTGCGACTGAGAAGCGCCCATAGTTAAACTAACAAGTTTCCTTTTAAACTTTTACTTTTGGTTCGCTGCTCTGCGAACTCTTTCTGCTCTCTCTCTGTCTACAGAGTAGAGCAAACTACCCGCTTTTGTCACAGATTCCCACCTTACTTGGGAACTTACCAGCGCGCTGCCCTGACTGCAAAAAGTTCTGAGTCCTTCGAAAGGGTCCCCGTACGGGCCACCACTTGTCGCGACCGCCTCAACCAGCAAGGAAGACACAACGCTCGGACTCTTCTTTAAGAAGTTTATTCAAGAACCTTGAACAATCTTCTGACCCCGAGGAAAGCCAGCCCATCTTATATAAGGCCTTTGGGTAGCCAATCCCAGTACGCCACGTGGTGAATGCAGATAGGTCCACATACGAGGAAGCAAGCCAGATTCTCAGCCTTAGCCATATATGGAGTTGTTTACGACAGAGAGGCTCACCATCGGGGAGGTGGAAGGAGGAAGCCAGCGCCCTCTTTAAGGCGCGGCAGTTCGCAGCTCTCTACAACCATCATCTTCTTGGTCACCTCAGGACTGGCATTGAGCACTGAATATTGGATCTCTATTATATTTTTAATAATAATATAATTAACACCTTAACAGGCATTAATATATTAGGCCACCTAAGGTGGAGGTAGTTTTATTTTTTTCTTTCAGTAATTTTCCTTGAGTATGCTAAGAAGACAAGCACAATGCAATTGTGGAGAATAAAAGGGAAAGAGAAGATCAGGGGTACAAAAGTACAGGAGCTGAAAAATGGAAATACACACATACCACTCAAGGAAGTTCAGTAGTCCTCTACAAATACAGAGTCATTATATTTCCCCTCTAGCAAGCCAAGGGTCAGCATATTGAAAAAGAATCAGAATCCCTAGAATGACGTGTTGGCACATTGTCTATCTTCAAATGCTATTTCCTAGTTGCTCATCCTCACAAGATTTTAAGCATCCAATGTGCCCCATCCATTACAATTAACCCCAAACTTTTTTTTTAAAGATGGTTTGGGGCTGGAGAGATGGCTTAGCGGTTAAGCGCTTGCCTGTGAAGCCTAAGGACCCTGGTTGGAGGCTCGATTCCCCAGGACCCACGTTAGCCAGATGCACAAGGGGGCGCATGCATCTGGAGTTCGTTTGCAGTGGCTGGAAGCCCTAGCGTTCCCATTCTCTCTCTCTCTCTTTCTCTCTCTGTGTGTCACACTCAAATAAATAAATAAAAATGAACAAAAAATTTAAAGAAGATGATTTGTTTGGAAGGAAAGATAAATGCTAGAGAACTAGCTAAGGTTAATTGCCATTTACTTCAGATGCTTTCAGGGAAAATAAATAAATAGATAAATAAATAAATAAATAAATAAATAAATAAGGCAGTTCTTTCAACCAGAGCTCGGTCAGGTTGGGAAGTTCTGACTTGATTCTGGATATGCTCTGAAGATAGAAGCCTTGGAAGTTACCCTGAAGAAAAGACCTCAAGGGACCTGTCACATTTCAAAGGAGAAAATGGGTTTTCCTATTCACCTGACTCTTAGAAGTTTGGCTCTGGCAAGATGGAGGACTTAAACTTCCCATTCGCTATACATCTAATACAGCTGCTGGACTGTTCATATAATAAATGTCTTACATATCCTTAATCCCTAGCAATTGTTTAAGTAATTATCACCAACTGATATTGCCATTTTTCTCAATTTTATCTGGAAATATTTTCTCAATTTATAAGACATGCATATATGGGGACAGATAGTACATACACATTTTGACACAATATCTATGTTTTTTTTTTTCTTTTCCTACTTAGAAAACTATACTCCTCCAAAAATCCATTCTAAAAATTCAGTTACAAAAATATAGCTTATTTTCATTTCTTATTTTTTAGAGCATCCATTCTGATGCGGCAGAAACAGATTACTGCAAAATTAAGAGACACTCAAATTTTGAATTGCATCTCTGTTCAGGGTGACGGTAATGTTTAGCTTCAGATGTGAGCACAGGTCAACCTCTAGACTATTCATGCTTTGCGAAATGTGATATAAGAACTACATGAGACATATCGTCTTCATAGATCACTTCTAAACCATCTCTGCTCATGTTTGTCAGTTCTGTTTGAGGCTGGCTCTGTGTACTGCTAAGGAAACTGGAAACATTTTTTCTACTACTACCCTTCTTCAGTGTGCCCAGCAATCAGTGATTCTGCATTGATGATGCTCATCTCCAGTGTCAGACAATATTCTATCGTCCCTGGGTGCTCTGGGGACTCACAGAGGTCTGGCTCAAGCACATGCTCACATGTATCATATGACCATGTTTTTTTTTTTTTTTCCCCTGATGCTCCCTACCACTCACATGATGCAAGTCCAGTGATGGAATGAAGAAGAACTATGTGTTGTATTTTCAAAATTTTCTGGGAAATAACTCAGGTCATCTCTTTCCTTAGTCAAGCCTAGTTCACATGGTGTTTTTTTTATTGTTTCCTGACTGATAGTTACTGGGCTAAGGGAGAAGAGCAATACATTCTTTCTCACTCCAAATAGCTTATATGTCTCATTATTCTCACTGCCACTAGAAGGAAGCTATAAGGCCTTGACAATCAAATTGCTTCTTAGATTTTGTGTTCAACATTTCCAGAGACCATGAAGACAGAATAGCTTGGAACTTAAGTCAAGGGAATGGCAGAGTAAATAGGAAATATAAGAAATGTGGCATGGGAAGCACTTGTAAATAAACCAAAAAGATATGTATCTATCAGTCTACATTAGAGGAGTTTTCACAGCTATACTGCTTTTAAGTGATATTTTAAAGTAAAAGTCATATTGTATGCTACATTATTAGTATGTCATACTTTATATATTTAACAAGTCTTCAATTGAAAAATATTTTGTTGTTATCAGTAGTGCTACAAGTAACAACACACATTCATTTTCATTTACATGTGGAAATCAATACTGTTAGTTAGGTCCTTGGAAATGGAATTCTTTAGTGAATAGACAAATGCATTTTACATTTTAAAAGTCATTGCTAACAGGCCTTCCAAAGATGTTGCATTGATTTAAAATCCCATTAGCAAAGTGACAGCAGATATTATTTATAAATGTCTGTTTTAAATAATTAAACACACATATCACAATCTTGGCTTTAAAGAAGTCATAGAATTTTGGAAAGGGAAAATGGATAAGATCTCACTAAAGATTTGTACTTAACTATCTGTGCAGAAATCAAGTCAGACTAAAATGCCCATTTGAACTTGAGTCCTCTTAGAACTGAACCACAAGCTGTAGGCCTCCAGTGACTCATAACCCAGTAATCATCCAACAGGGTAATCTCTGAGGATAAAGCAAAATTCTCACAGAATTTATAACTATGCCTTTCTTGGGACTGAAGTTTGAATTTATACTGTCAGCGGGATCTGGGAAAACTCAATCAGCAATTTTTACTATTAAAATAATTTTATCTGGTTCCTGACCAGACATAAGCCTGGGATACTTGTCAGAGACAAGATGAAACAATCTGGGGCTTCACATCCCTGGGTATTGATACCCTTGTACAATCTGGCTGAAGATGAGTTGAGTATTAATTGAAGGATCACTAAGTGAGGGATGCAGCATAATTTTGACTTAGAGGTTACAATGCATCATGGGAACACAACAGACAGCAGAATCATAGCATGCAAACCTTAAAATAAGCATGTGTATATTGGTTTCTTATGAGAAGAATAATTATTAAAACCTCAAGCACATGCCAATATATTTTAAAATTAAAACAACACCAGAATTTGTTGAAAAATATAATTTCTACAAATTAAAACAAATCTTTATTTCATTAAAAAAAATGAAATATATTAAAAAATAATTAACCAGTAGAAGAAACAAGTGTCTTTGAAGAGAACAGCAATGAAATTCATAGATTGAAGTATAAGGAAATAAGGGGATGAAAGCTATATTTTTTTAAAGATTAACATTATTTGGTTGAACAGATCTTGCTCCTTTAGAATTTATTCATCATAATATTACAAAAGGAATGGATATACTTAATGAAGAGGTAAAATTCAACTAATAATTCATGAGAAGTTCCAAGACTTAATGAGTAGATCAATTTTTTAGCTGCAAGAGTTATAATTAATCCTAGGCAGACAGATCCATGTGTCATTTATACTTAGTGTATTAGTTGTAGTTTCCTTAGATTATTCTCAAACATAGCAACTTGGAAAAACTATTTATCTATTTATTTAGAGGTAGGGTCTTTCTCTAGCCCAGGCTGACCTACATGGTCTCAGGCTGGCCTCAAACTTACAGCAACCGTTTACTTCTGTCTCCTGAGTGCTGGAACTAAAGGCATACACTACCACATCCAGCTAACATTTATTTTTCTACAACTTATATAGGAATGGAAGATTCTGGCTAATGACCTTTCACAAGATGCCAGACAAAGCCCCAGCTATCTTAAGTTCTCTACCAGCTGGCAGTCCTCTCCCACGATGACGGAAATACAGCTATGATGATACTCTTTCTGCATATCACACCTCCCAGGAATGGTTCCAGAACATGCTGTGAAGATTGCTTCTCCCCAGACCAAGTGAGGCAATAATGATAGAGACATGGAGTCCTTATGTTTTCTATCTTCTAGCAACAGAAATCACATAGTGTTTATTCTACCACATCCTAATTAGAATTGAAACAATAAGTCTGCCCCATATTCAGGAGAGGAATTCCCCCCCCCCAAAAAAAAAAGAAAAGAAAAGAAAAAAAGCCCTCATCCTCTTGGCTGCTGAGATAAAAAGCATACACCAACCCACCTACCTTTGTAGATATGTTTTAAAGCAAACTAACCTAGATCTGTTAAATGACACTACAAATAACACAAAAACTAGGCCAAAAATCAAATTAGAATATACATTTAAAAATAAGATATGCAAAGAAATAATGGACTTTCACTCTTAAAATAAAATATTGAGGGTTTTGAATAATATATTTAGGGAATTAAAGAAATAATTGCTGTTAATGTATTATTCTCAAGTAGATAAAGAATAACAAAGAAAGGAGTAAATATTATGTTTTTAAATAGCCAATAAGCTTCAAAACATACCCTAATCATACTTTTCCTAAAAGTACTAATAATCACTTTGAGAAGAACATTGATGATAAGAAAGATAGTTAATAAACCATAAAAAATAAATAAATATGTTATTATATCTAGGTACTATCGATCATTCCAAGTATTGGTGGCAATTATTAACATGGTGGGATGAACACATCAGAAAATAAGATACAAAAATAAACTACTGGTCTCAGTGGTCAAGCCACTTGCCTGTGAAGCCTAAGGACCAAGGTTCAAATCCCCAGTATCCATATAAGTCAGATGTGCAAGGTGGCACATGCTTTTGGAGTTCATTTGCAATAGCTGGAGGCCCTGGTACACCCATACTTTCTCTATCTGCCTCTGTCTCTCTTTCTCTCTCTTTCTCTCTCTCTCTCTCTCTCTTTCTCTCTCTCACTCAAAAAAATAAAGTAATTTAAAAAGTTAGAATCAGGAAGAGAATGTTGAGAGTCCTAGCCTTGTTCAGACATAAATGATGATTTTTTTTATTGTTGGAATTATTAACTTAATGAGAGACTCAAACAGAGTATGGGTGTTTCAGATAGAGGGAAAATGAGTGAAAACAGTCATTGCAGGAGAAAGCAAACAAAGGCATATTTATGCACTGTGATGATAAAACACAAAGTAAAGGGGACATAGACATATTAACTTACAATTCTCACAACCCACAAGGCAACAATAGAAATTACAAAGAAAAATATCATCAAATGGATATTTTCAGTTTATTCCCACAACTAAAATCACAGGAAAGAAAAGTAAGAAATTAGAAGATTAAAGAGATGGGCTGAGTATATATTAAACAATTGATTGTGAGGTCAACTCAGTTGCAAAATATAAAACCCTAAGCACACATTTTCCATTTTATTAATCTCAAACAAAGGTGATAGTGTTCTTCAAAATTTCCAAGAAAGATTAACAAATCATCAAATAAGTAGGATATTTTATCACCTCTTATAATCAGTACAACAATACAAAAATCTAGAGTGCTATATAATATCTGAACAAGGCAATTAAGAAGCTGAGCCTTAGGCAGGTGTAGACTGTCATTACGAGAATCTACAGAATGCACCTCATGAAGCTGGACTGAGGTGACAACAAGGCATTCCCAGCAGGTAGATGGCAGAGTGGAAAAGCATGTTAGCTCATGGTTCTTGTTCAGTGTGGAGGCTCTGATATGATGAAGGCCATCTTTTGGCAGTGCCACTATGGAATATAGGGCACCATGTGGCAAGGGACAGAGAGCCATGGTTTCTGCTTTTCTTATTTTTCTTCTTAAGCCATTCATGTTCATGATTGATGGTCACAGCCTGATGGCCCAATCTCATCCTAATTACCTCCAAAAGGCCCAACCTCTAAACACCAAGATCATATCAGCTTTCTACCTCTCCCCTGATAATCTTAGCATGAGTTTTTGAGGGGACAAGCATGTTCAAACCATTGCCCAGAGTGGGGATTATTTAACCAAAAACCTACCCAAAAGGAATTCTCAACAAGTAACCAAAACAGGTATACTTTCTGCCCCTAATTCAATTCAGCATGATATTTATAATAATGCTTAAACAAAATTAAAAATAAAATTTCTTGGAGGAAAATACCATGGGATATTGTTTACAATTATGGAAGTTGTCAATAAAAAATAGTAAAAGAAAAAGAAATGTGAAAAAAAATTCTGTCTTCCTCCATCCACTTTTTACAAATAAACACATCTCCATACAAATATTTTTTTTAATTACCCTAGGTTCTACATAATAAGAAATATACTTAATGTTCACACTTAACTCATGACTGTTTTAAATTAAATTAGATAAATGAATGAATAAAATTAAAGTTTATGAACAGATCAACACATATTTTATTTTAAAGTCTAGAAATATGACCAATAAGAATTTTTAAATCAATATAGAAGAAAATTCTACTGAACATAGTGATGAGTCAACTGTATCTGTAGTATAAATAAGCACACAGGTAACAAGGATTCTTGTCTCTTCAGAAATGAAAAACATGTCCCAATGAATGAAACATATGTGCATGAAATAAGCTTCTGATGGAAAAGAGAAAATTATCAGTCCAGACTTGTGATAGTTGTGAGTTTCTGCACAATAAAAATGAAAATTAACAAATATAATCCTAGCACCCAAGATATCAGTAAAAGAAAGATTACGTTAGATACAGAGAAGAGATTTTGTAGTTTAAGAAAAGGAATTGTCAACTTGTATAGGAAAAATTATTGTAATTTATTAGCTCCTACAAATTAATATGAAAAAGATGCAACCACTTAAATGCTGAATAACAAGCAGGCATTATGTACAAAAGCAAAGTCAAGAAGAAACAAGCATATGTGCACATAAACATGGATTTGTATACCATTGTATTCATGAAAGAGCAAATTAAAACTGCAATGAAATTTTATTTTATTCCATAAAACTGTCAAAATTTCCACATATACACAGAAAAGCTATGTTCAAGATTTTTTCAGTATTTTTTATGATAGAGTTTGCTTTTCTTTTGTTGTATGAATGAAATTGGCATCGAAGCCTGGCTCAGTCAGTGTGATGTGGCAAGACAAAAAATATCTAAAGTCCTAAAAGTCAGACAATAGTAAAATTTGATGAGATGGACAATTGATGATAAATTCATTTCAGTTTTATAGAATGTAAAGATTTATATCATCTAACTTGACATATTTTATTAATATCTTGATATATTCACTACTTATATAGAATATTTTGTAGGAAAAATACAATTAGATCTACTTTCTGAAGTCAGTTAGAATTTTAATGAAGCATGCCATTTTCTTTGCTTTGTTGTGCCGTTTTATATGTCTACATTTGTTTTCAAAAGATATATTTTAATAGTTTCATCCTACTAATAAATAAAACACACTATATCTTTCATTATTCTTCAAAGCACATTGGACACATTAAACTGTTGCAATGTTCTTTTTTGACTAAATTACTTGTTCTATCTTAAGACTGTTTATAAGTGCAAACTGTTCTTCAGTGGTATGAGGAGTGAGAACCTAATCAAATGTACCATCAATAACACAAGAACTGTGGAGAGTGTGAAAATGATAGGGGGCAACTTTTGAGTCAAAGTAGATTCGTAAAAGGTCTTTTCTCCTGTTGCCCTTCCACTTGAGAAGGAGTTCTGTAGGAGTCAGGAAGCACCTGTGCACACATTCTTTCATCATAACCTCTTCAAGGTGTTACGCATCACACTCAGGCTTGAGGCATCATCTCCCGGGTGATAGTACACATTGGCTGGGCTCGTATTCCTTTACTGTTTCAATGAACTGCCCATTTCTTATTCATGGTTTAAAACTTACAATTCGAGAATTTTATTGACTTAAGGTACAAGAATTCTTAGGGTACACTATGAAAGTAGTCTATAGATTATACAATGGTAACAGGAAGTTTCCTAAATTTATCATTTGACTCTCAAACTTTACAACAGGACTAAAAAAATGGCATTTTAATATATTTTCTCTTAAGGAGGTTTAGTAAACGATGTATAAACTTATTGCACTTACTAGGCAAATAGAAAGGAATAAAAGGAGATAAAGTATTACAGTTTTCAGATTGTTTGCAATTTTAATAACAGAAACATTTTTAGTTATGTGCACAAAACATATAACCAATATAACCAATACTTGCAATTAATTTTGTCACTATCTCCTTCTGGGGACAAAGAGCATGACCACTGGAACCTTTTCTTTCTCTAAAAACAAAGTACCTTCCTTTACATTGCATAACAATAGATAATTAACTTTGGGGGCTGAAGAGATGTTTCAGTGGTTAAAGGTGCTTGATTGCAAAGCCTTGAAAGCCCAGGACCCATGCAAAGCCAGATGGCATATGCATTTGGAGTTTGTTTGAAGTATGTCTACACTTGTCTCTCTCTGTCAAATAAATACATGAAAATATTTTTAAAAGAATTAAGTTTAACCTTTGTCACTATTGAGTTCTTACATAACAATGTAAAGATGAAACATGGAATTTGTAGCACCAACAATCAAGGCAATCTTTTAATTATTAATATTGGGAAATTAAGTACATAAACATGCAACAATTTTATCATATTTCTGCCCCATGACCCTCTTTTGTTCCCCCTCCCTAGCCCCTATTCCACCAAGGACTCTCCTCTTTCTTGGTAGCATTGCCTCTGTTTTTACTGTCTCATTCTTTTTGTCCTCGCTGTGCTCTATGTCGAAATGTTGGTGGGCTCACAAGAGCACCACTCAGCTCATATTTGGAGAACAGTGGCCCAAAGTACCTCTTCCCGCCGTGTGGCTCTTACATTCTTTCTGCTCCTTCCTCTGCAATGTTCCCTGAGACTTGGAGGAGGTGACAATTATCTCATTTAGTGTTGAGTTCTTGAAAGCCTCTTACTTTCTCCGTGGACGGGTTTTGACTTTCCTCAGTGGGGACTGCCACCTCCATAGAGAAGGTTTCTGGCTGTCAGTGGCAGCAGCACTTCCATGGCCGTGTTCCCAGGTCCTGGCCTGGCAGGCGTAGTGGAGATGACTTACTCGTCCAGTGCTAGGCACTGCTAAACACTGAGCCTTATTTTTCCTCATGATCCCTTGACTGTCAAGCCCCTGGGCCGATTTCTGAGGTCATTTCTAGGAAGGATTAACTGAGAGGAGGACACTTTCTTGAAGAGGGCTGCACTTCCTGTGGCGGTGCAGAGACGGTGAGTTCTCAGGACAAAGGAGTTCTGCCTGCCTGTGTACCTGATTTCTCCTCATACTGGCCCTTATTGCTGCTACTATCCTCCCTGCCAGCAGAATCCATCTTTCTGAGCCTTATATGTGGACTGAAGACAAGTGTCTCTTCAGGAACCCTCAAGGCCTCCAAAGTCAGATCAGTTCTGCTGAGGTCTCCCACCTTGTGGACTGAGCAGATACACAGTTCTCAGTCGCTCTAGCATGAAGATAGCCGTTGCCGGATGCCCCAGATATTATTGTGTAAGCCCATCTAATAACACCCTTTTTTATGTTATAAGATATATAAGAATATAATATGTATTTTATGTATTGATTTTTGACTAAACAGTTGTCTTACTCTGTCTTGGGCCTCCTGTCTGCTCACACAGTCTGGATGTTTTCTCAAGGATTTGAATCAAAATTTTGGTTCTAAAAGAGGGTTGAATTTTTACAGCAAGGAGGTGACACATAAAGAGATGAAGAGAAAGAGTCTGTCAAGTAAATGGTTTCACGTTTCACAAGATAAAGTCACAACATTTTGAGTAAAATTTGCCCCTTTGTGATTATTCAGGAAATACAGGCATGTCCACATTGGGAGCAGGTGTTTAGGAGTCTTGCCATCTGTTTTTCACATGAAGAGACAAGGGAAAATGTAACAAAAATGGACACTGATTTATTCATGAAAAGCAAGATTTTGACTCACCATCCATATGCTTAGCAATATAAGGAAACACTACCAAACAAATCTTAATAAGGTCCAAAGAGGAGGTGCTGGAATAAAGTTCTCTCTTTCATCTTTTGCTTCTTCTGTTGTAAGTGAAGGCAAGGAATCCAACCTCACCTTGGGTGACATTGTACCCAGTGATAGGATGGAATTACACACACTTAGACTTTCTATGAAACTCCGTGTTATATTAATGCTTGATGGTAGGCAGCTGATTTAATTATACTATTTCTAAACAAAAATGTTTTTCAAGCATGGAGTAAATTAAGATGATAGAAATGCCTATTTGGAGTACAATAATATGTCATCTTGTTTGATACTAACATTTATTAGGAATTACTTATAAAAACACAATTTCAAATTGCTAGTAACATATGTAAGAATAGCAATTACATGAATTCTCGAATACTTTCATAATTAATGAGAAACAGACTTTCAAGAAATTACATTTTTAGTATAAGATACATAAGTCAACTGACTCAAGAGGGGAAATTAAAATATATTTGTGGGCTGGGGGAATAGCTTAGCAGTTAAGGTGTGTGCCTGCAAAACCATAGGACCCAGGTTCAATTCCCCAGGGTCCACATTAGCTAGATGCACAAGGTGGCACATGCATCTGGAGTCAGTTTACAGTGGGTGGAGGCCCTGGCACGCCCATTCTCTCTCTCTCTTCTCTCTGTCAAATAAATAACTAAGCATATTAAAATATATTTATATCCAAGCCTTGTATTCATTCAGTATTTGCCAAATCCGGTACGTAACTATTAATACAAACTAATGGATGTCATTATGATATGTTTTTGTGCATATATAGGTGTATAAGTATATTAGTATTTGTATTTGTATGGAAGTGGACACACATGTATTCAGATGTTCATGTGCATGTGTGCATGCATGTGAAAGCCACAGGTTGACATCAAGTGACATCTTCAATCACTCTTAACTTTATTTTACTGAAGTAGGATTTCTCACATGGACTAATATTTTTCAGTCACTGATCTTTAATTTTTTGCTTTTCTATTTTAGACTTTATTCTTCCTGCTCATGTAGAAATACCCCGAAATTTCTGTGCATTCCCTGTCTTGCCCATGCTTCTACTTCCCTGTTATAATTGCTGTGGGTATATTGTAACAACCATATTTGTCCTTGATATGCTAATTTCTTTTTTTATTTTTTATTTTTATTTATTTATTTCAGAGTGACAGACAGAGAGAAGGAGGCAGAGAGAGGGAGAAAGAGAATGGGTGTGCCAGGGCTTCCAGCCACTGCAAACGAACTCCAGACGTGTGTGCCCCCTTGTGCATCTGGCTAACGTGGGTCATGGGGAATCAAGCCTCGAACCGGGGTCCTTAGGCTTCACAGGCAAGCGCTTAACCACTAAGCCATCTCTCCAGCCCTGATATGCTAATTTCTAACATGCTGCTTCAGTTACTTTTCCACTGCTAGGATGAACCACTTGACCAAAAGCAGCTTATGGAAGGAAAAAAGGTTTAATTCAGCTCCAGCTCCAGAGGGCAGAGACCCTCATGGTTAGGGAGGCACATGGCAGGCCAGAGGGGACGCCAGTGTCACACCCTCATACTGGCAGGTAGAAGCAGAGAAATGGGGCTGAAACATAAACCTCAAGACCTGTCCCAGTGACCCACCTCCTAAAGGTTATACCACTTTCTTAAAAAGATGCAGATCCTATGGAGAGAACCACACCGTCATACCTCAAAAGGGCCCCAGCTGAAACTAAGAATAGTTGATAAAACAAGCAAGGTTACTGTTTTCTTGGTGAACCTGGTACCAGCACAAGGGTGAAGGAGATCAACACAGACAACAATCAACTCCTACCAATTCAGATATCCAGAGTCACAGAGGCTCCCAACATCTCATCACTGAAGCAGACCAAAAATGAACCCAACATGGCTCAGGAAAATTTTGCAGAAGAGGGGGCAGAAAGAATGTCAGAGCCACACGTTGGGTCATGATACACAGAGACATTTCCCCCTACCTATAAGTGTGAGTTAACTCCACAATGCATGACCCATATACCTCAACAAGGTGGGGCTAGGGGGGAGAGGTAGGATATGGAGGAGGCTAACAATGGTACCAACTTGACTGTTTTCAATGAGTACAAACTAATTAATAAAAAATAAAAAATAAATTTTAAAAAAGTCTCATTCTTCCAGGTGTGGTGGCGCATGCCTTTAATCCCAGCACTCGGGAGGCAGAGGTAGGAAAATCACTGTGAGTTTGAGGCCACCCTGATATTACAGAGTGAATTCTAGGCTAGAGTGAGACCCTACCTCGAACTCTGCCCCCCCCCAAAAGTCTCATTTTGCTGGTGATCAAGTATTAAAACACATGAGCTTTCCAGGGGCTGGGCATTTTATACCCAAACAACCACATACTTATCAATTCTGAGTCCATCTCACTTGTATTAGTTTTTTTGTTTATAATGGATTTTTTTTTTTTTTAGAACCCAGGCATTACAAGTTTATCTTATTTGGTGCTTGTTATTCTGTTATTGTTGGAGTATCCTTTATGAGTCATGGTTACTTAGAAACAGTTTGCTCATTACAGTCTTGCTTTAAGCAGTGATTGCAACCAGAACTGTGCCGATCTCAGAGCCTTCTGAGTGCCCTTCCTTGTCCCTCCTGAGCTTTCTTGTCTGGCTAATAGGACCAGCAACTTCTGAAGGTCCTATTCCTCATCATTTCAGAAGTTTGTCCCAGACCATGGGTTGTTTTGACACATGACATATTTACCGATCAAAACTCAGCTGGAGTGCTCTGAAACTGATGAGAGAATTTTATGTGAAGTTTCCTTCTCTGCCTTTACTGTTTCCTGTATGGTGAAGAGACCAGCTGCCTTGGTCTCATTTTAGGGTACAAGGGAAATCATTAGAAAAAAAAGTCACCAAGTTGTTATCTGGAAAAAAAAAAAAAAACACATGCTTCTTTCACAGTTCACCAGTCTAGAAATATGAAATCTGGGTCTAATCTGTTGCTTATAACAGGAGGATCTGAGGGGTAACCCTTCCAAGCTGTATCAGTCACCATCTCTCTACTGGTATGAAATAGATAACAGGAATGTTCTGAGAAAAAAAGGGTTTACTACCGTATCAGATTGATTCCACCATGGAAGGGAAGGCAAGAAAGCAGAAGCTTGAGGCATATGGTAACATTCAGCCCAGGGAGGAAGCAGAGTGATGAATGCTGTTTCTTAGCCAGCCCTCTCTCCTTCATACAGTCCAGGATCTTGGCCCATGGAATGGTGACAACCACAGTTAAGGACAGCCTTCCAACCTAAATTAGTATATTCAAGATGATCCTTCACGGACATGCGTAGAGGCTAACCTGATCTACATAAACTCTCACAGGTTATTCTGTGTCCTGTAAGTTGAAAATGATACAAGCTTCTCTCTGGCCTCTGCCTAGTAGGCCTTAGAATTTCTTGGCTTGTGTATGAATCACTCCAATATCTGTGCCTATCTTGACATCATCTGCCCTGTGATTCTCTCTCTCTCTCTCTCTCTGTGTGTGTGTGTTTGTGTGTGTGATAAAAAATAATTTCATTCTATTCTGAAATCATCTTATGGACTGGAGAGATTGCTTAGTGGTTAAGGCACTTGTCTGTGAAGCCTAAGAATCCAGTATTGATTCCCCAGGACCTACATAAGCCAGATGCACAAGGTGGTGCATGCATCTGGAGTTCATTTTCAGTGGCTAGAGGTCCCTGGCAGGCCAATTCTCTCTCTGTGTCTACTTCTTCCTCTCTCTCCCTCCCTTTCTCTTAAATAAAAATAAAATAAATAAAATATTAAAAATAGATGCACTCCTTTAATCCGAGCACTTGGGAGGCAGAGATCACCATGAGCACAAAGCCACCCTGAGACTACATAGTAAATTCCAGGTTAGCCTGAGCTAGAGTGAGGCCCTACGTTGAAAAAACAAAAAAGCAAAAAAAAAAAAAAAAATCATCCTACTCCAGCAAATTCTTATCTCAGTTTATACTTTCCATATACATACAAATATTCTAATTTCAAACAATGCCATACTCAGAGCTTTTGACCAGACATGTATCAATTCACAAAGTTTCTCTGGACTGTGGTTCTATTTCTTGAACTTATAGCTGTCATAGGTCTCTGCCTGAGTTCCAACATCTAATGTCTCATCCCGGAAATGCCCAATGCAGTGAATTGAAATAGTTTTAAGGCTCATGTCATTTCCTTTTTTACTTCAAGGTGCAGTCTGCTATCCATTGTAGAATGCCCATTGAATTTAATTCTTCAAAATTTATTTATTTTCTGATTAGCAGCATGATATCTTCTCCTCAAATTTCATGATTATGGCACATTGGGTAAAATTTAGTAATTTCCCTAAATTTTGGCTTTTTTCAAACCTTTGGACATTGCACATTTTCAAGTTTTCCAAAATTTTATTTTTGTGTATTTATTTATGAGAGAGGGAAAGAGACAGAAAGAAAGAGAGGAAGAAACAGACAGAGAATAGGCATTCCAGGGCTTCCAGCCACTGCAAATGAACTCCAGAGGCATGTGGCACCTTGTGCATCTGGCTTACTTGGGTAGTGGGGATTTGAACCTGGGTCTTAGGCTTCATAGGCAAGCACCTTAACCACTAAGCAATCCTTCCAGCTCTCAGAATTTTTAATAGATAAAGAATCTCTATCAAGGAGATATTAGCATAAATGAAAGAATTAAAAGAAGCCAAAAAAGTAAAGAAAGAGAAAGAAGAAACCATGACTCCTGTGTCCTTAAGAATTGACAACAATGAAATTAAATGATTATTTATTAATATTTGAATTTTAAAAAAGTATTATACAAAATAAAACAAAAGCTAGTTGAAACAATTACAAGAATGAATGGGTGAGCACATGCGGTATAATATGAGCTGATTCTATGTTACACATATACTATATGTCCTATAGGTACAGAGAGTGAATCCAAGACATTTTTCACATGCACAGGCCCTGCAAGATGCTTGGAATGATCATGCTTTAATCCGTTCTGGTTATCCCTTGTTCCTTTCTAACTGCCACTGTGAGCAGTATCATCCCTTCCATGCGTGCTTAGTTAGCAGATGCCATCCATTGACTTCCCTAAGCATGCCTACAGAAGGCTCCATTGAGAGCACTTTGCTTTGTGTTTTCCTTTTGAGTTCACTCCTGAATATTCATATATTTTGGCTGTGAAATTCATCAAAACAGGAAAGCATGCACTTGTTCATAATATCATATGAATATTGAAATACTGTTCTGGCCTTTGTGTTGCTTGATTTTTCTTAGTACATTTTGAATTGTTTTTAAAAATAATAGCAACATTCTTATTGGCTTCTATCCTCAAAACCATCAAATGATTCAACCTACAAGTTACAGGGTATTTCCGCCATAATCTATGCTAATACATGCAATGCAATAGTTAAAATAAATTCAATTTTTTCATGCACTTCCACTATCTTGAGAGGCTTAGTATGACTATTGTTTCACCCTTAATGGATAAAAAATAATACTTATTAGGCCAGGCGTGGTGGCACATGCCTTTAATCCCAGCACTTGGGAGGCAGAGGTAGGAGGATTGCCGTGAGTTAGAGGCCACCTTGAGACGACATAGTGAATTCCAGGTCAGCCTGAACTAGAGTGAGACACACACACACACACACACACACACACACACACACACACTATGATGAACACAGGTTTTATACATTTTAACATTAAAGTGAACATGTAATATAAAATATTTCTTCAAAACCAAGTGAGAAGATTTCCAGTTGGGACTGTTTAAATCAAAAAGATTTTTTTTCCATTAAGTTAATAGTGGACAAGACTGCAAAAGAAGTGGGAAAACATCTTGCACATGTGGTAAAGGATTTGTTCTGTATTAATAGAAGGCATTTTTGACTAAGAGTATTGAATAATGGATTTCTGTAAAATATGTGTGTACACATCAGCACTGATTCCAACTGGTCTTTGAACATTACGAAGTTCACCCTCTTTTCCATTAGCATGCAAACCCTCATACAAGATTAATATATATCATAAAATTGAATGCATGGAATAGAGTCACAGAACCAAACAGTAAATCTTACAGAGTACAAAACTTATTTCAGATAAAGTTAAGCTATTAAAACCAAAGTGAGAGGTAGCAAAAATGCATGTTAGCCTTTTGTTATTCCTGATTATTTTAGGAAACATTTCAAAGTTCAAATGACTTTCATAATTAGAGATGTGGACTCCTGATTACTTTATGAAGAGATTTATTTATTATAAAACCTGCAACATTAAGCCGGCATGCTTTTAATACCAGCACTCAGGAGGCACAGGTAGGAGGATTGCTGTGAGTTCGAGGCCACCCTTAGACTACATAGTGAATTCCAGGTCAGCTTGGGCTAGAGCAAGACCCTACCTTGAAAAAACAAACAAATAAATAAATAAATAAATAAATAAAACCTGCAACATTAATAATTCTTTTATACTGTATTTAAGTAAACCTTGCTGAATACCTTCTAGATATTTATTCAAGTCTATACATGTTAGGTGATATAATCTTTGCCTTTATTTCCCCAGCTCAATCCCCTAATTCTTTCTCATCCAGTAATTTCCTGATGTAGGCATATTATAGTACTAAGATACAATTAAATCTTTCCCTTTTCCCTCTTCCTTTTATCACGAGCTGATGGCAATTAATGGCTGCTGGGCAGGGTGCGGGGATACGGTGACATTCTCTTCCCTGGCACAGCCCCTGGTGAGTGATGAGAAGAAAGATGAGTACTGTAGACTGAGGACTGAGGAGGATAAGGCAGAGCAATTGTGCATGTGATCAAAATGTGATACATACGCCGGGCGTGGTGGCGCACGCCTTTAATCCCAGCACTCGGGAGGCGGAGGTAGGAGGATCGCCGTGAGTTCGAGGCCACCCTGAGACTCCATAGTGAATTCCAGGTCAGCCTGGGCTAGAGTGAGACCCTACCTCGAAAAACCAAAAAAAAAAAAAAAAAATGTGATACATACGTATAAAGAAGTCCAAAAAATGAAACATTAAATAATAAGTTTATATTTCATACCAACATATTCATCACAACTTGCTAGTTAATCAAGAAAGAGCAAAAGTGGCAAATATGCTTACTTCAGGTGAAAGTAGAAAACACAAAGCCAAGAGTTATTTCAGAGAGTATGCTATTTTTCAGCCTCTACCCTGTTATAGCATTGTGGTTATAATAGGAACATCTACAATCAAACAACTGTGGTGAAATATCAGCTGATCCTACCCACTGCTGCATGGCTTTTGGTCACTCAGTCTATACATACATAGCTTTCTCAGATATAAAAGGCAGATAATAATAATAATAATAATAATAATAATGAAATATTATTGTTTTAGGTATTAAAAAACTTAACTCTGTTCAAACATTTGCAAACATGATTACGACATGTTTCTGATAACCCTCAGCTCTACCAGGCTGCCTTTGCTGTGAAACTGTTGCTTGCACTATTGGTATGTTTGTGTTTCCAACATCTAGCATTAATCTCATAGCTAGTCAGGTAGTCAGGTTAGAGACATACATCAGACATAACCGAACTTGAGGTGTGAACCACAGTCATCTCTTCCTGAAGTCACTGACCAGGATGTTAAGACATTTTATTTGAACCCACTGCTGCCGTTTCTTTGTTTGCTGGGACCGACATCCAACCAGAAGTGGATTATGGGAGGAAAGGCATACATGATTCAAGGAAAGTTCCATCGTGATGGAAGAAGCTAGCTCACTTCCATAGGTGCATAGCAGAAGGACATCACCAAATAGCTGGCAAATGCAAACAGCCAGAGCTTACTCTCTCCACATATCTAGTAGGGAAGGACCACAAGATCTACCCTCACTGAAGACTTAATTGGAAGCTCAAACTTAAGAAATTCCTGAGGCCATAGGGAACATATACTCACATCCAAACCATCTACCCACCCTGTATGCTACAAGTTTCTTATATAGAACCTTTTAAGTAAATTTTTTGGAAACTTTAATATATGAATATATTGAAAAATGTTCACAGTCCTATCAAGTTCTTTTTATAATATTTTTTAAAAGATTTATTTATTGCCGGGCATGGTGGCTCAAGCCTTTAATCCCAGCACATGGGAGGCAGAGGTAGGAGGATTGCCGTGAGTTCGAGGCCACCCTGAGACTCCATAGTGAATTACAGGTCAGTCTGGGCTAGAGTGAGACCCTACCTCAAAAAAAAACAAAAAACAAAAAACAAAAAACAAACAAACAAAAAGATTTATTTACTTACTTACTTACTTATTTGAAGAGAGAGAGAGAGAGAGAGAGAGAGAGAGAGAGAGAATGGCTGTGCTAGGGCCTCCAGCCACTGCAAATGAACTCCAGACACATGCATCACCATGTACATCTGGCTTACATAGGACCTGGAGAATCAAACCTGGGTCCTTAGGCTTCGCAGGCATACCCCTTAACTGCTAAGCCATCTCTTCAGCCCTACAACATTTTTTATTCATTGGAGAGAGGGAGAAAGAGGTAAAGAGAGAGAGTGGAGGGGGGAATGGATTTACCAGGGCCTTCAGCCACTGCAAACAAACTCCAGAAGTATGTGCTACCCTGTGCACTGGCTTATGTGGTTCTTGGGGAATTGAACCTGGGTCCTTTGGCTTTTCAGGCAAGTGCCTTAACCACTAGTCCATCTCTTCAGCCCCATTAAGTTTTTATGTCTCTTCTCCCCTGGCCCCATTCACCAGAGGGCACTCTTCAGTGGGACACTGGTAGTCACCATGGGGTCATGATTTCACCAGTCTGTTTCTCAGTGGAGTTCAGTGCCTCACAGGACACCTTCCAAGGCTGTGTATCTTACAATCTCTCCAATCCCTCTTCTTCAATGTTCCCTGAGCCTTGGAAGGTTGCTATAAATCTACATTACTGTTGAACTCTTAGCAGCTCCTTATTTTCTGCATTGATGAGTTCTAAGTCTTTCCATTGTTTACTGCCATCTCCCTGGAGAAGGTTCTTTGGCTAGCTATAAAGCAGCATTCATATTTAATCTGCCTCTTCTGTCCTGCTTCCTGGACCCTGGTGGGTATGACAGAGATGACTCATTGGGTGCTTGGCCCTTAACTTGCTCTTCTTGTCATTCTGATGTGTCTTTATTCTCCTAGCTATTAGCCATCATCTGTGAAAAGAAGGTTTCCTAACCAAGAGTGAGAGCAGCATCTCTCAAAGGGGATATCTAATTAGAAGACAGACAGGCGTAACCTGTCCATCTAGCCAAAGAAGAGTGTAAGCTTTCCTCTGTGGACGATGGCCTTCTAATCCATAAGCTGTTGACTTGGTTCTCAGACGTAGGCATTAAATCCCTCCTACTGAGTGGGTCTCATAGGTCAGAGAGCAGTTAATTACCCCTATAACTTATGTACCACTAGTGCATGGGTAGGTGCACATTGCCTGCTGGATTGATTTTGTACTTCTCAGATCCACTACTTGTTCACACTAGCAGTGACTCCCATCAGCCAGAAGCTTGCGTACTGCTTTCCAGCACTGTAGCTAGTTGTCTTCTATTTCAGTTCCAGCGTAAGTTCTTAAATTTATTTCAGTACAAGCAATCAATCCTGCTTGATTTCAATGCCCTGCAACTGCAACCTATGGTATCTTCATCTACAGAATCTTGCCATCTTGATTATGGTAATTTGACAATGCAAATACAAGTAAAAAAAAAAACTAAATAATGTGTTACTCACATATGTTGAAACCACTAATTTTGCAAAGATTTTGTACTAACAATTAAAAGTGATCACTTTGAGGTGCCTTGACTCCTGCCTGACCTAAGCAGCCTGTTAGGGCCTTTAAAGCTGTTGTTAGCCTTAGAAATATACGCTACTAAAAAGTTGTTCTGATGATCTAAATCAGGCTAATTCTAGCCTACATTCAAAAGACTATTATTGTTTGAAGACCTATTTCAATGTTTACTCCCCACCTCCTTGAATGGGTAAGACTTCCAAGATAATCTATGATGAGGTCTAATTTGTTAGAGTAAACAGAAAAGAAGGATGCAGAAATCTGTGGATTTTGATAGATGGCTTGGTAAAACTAAATATTTTAATAATCATATAGTTAACTGCAATTTAGACTGCCCAATTGGGACACAACCAAATATAGCTTTATTTAAAAAAATCAAAGTAATTTTTGACGCTAAATATATGATATGTACAACTAATATATCCTATGCCAGGTAAAGAGGGCCAGTGACTGGTTTCATCCTATTGCTTGAATTATCATTAAATATCTTAAATTCAAGAGAACAGTTTAAATTCTTGATTGCAAAACAGAATAGCATTTATGTTAAAGGAAGAAAGAATGTTTTAACTTCCTATGTGTTGTATATAACCAGTTTGAGCAGGGGTCAGGAAAATTTTAATTTCATTTTCACTGTACCTTCCTTTTTATGAGACATTTCTTTTAATCTAATTTATAAGCCATGGTTACTTTTCTAGTATTTTTATTACTTTTTCTTTTTCTTTTTTTTTTTTTTTTAGTTTTTACTTTTATATTGAGGAACATTCTAAATCTAAATCCTGGTGACATGGACCAAATTAATTTGGACAGTGTTTTTAAAACAAACAAAGAAACAATAGCAGTAGATTACAAATAAAAGAAAGGGCAATAGTGCTTGAAAGTGGATTTTCCTCTTGGTTTTGCATAATTTTTCTGTATAATTGGCAATTAACCTTCTTTATCCCTTAAGCCCTTTATCTTTAAACTAATTTTCTTTCTAAAGGAGGTAGTAAGATGTTTTAAAGTATCTCTGTTTTGGCATCTTTAAGCTTTATCCAGTGAGAATAAATGTTTTGCCCAACTGAAGAATTTATAGCACAGGACTAACTGTATCTGTTACTTTTTGTTGCTAGAAAAAAAAAACCTGAACAAAGATGCTTATGGAAAGAAAAATGAATTATTTCAGCTTATAGTTTTCCAAGGGAGGTGTGTTATGGGGGCTAAAGCAAGACAGGGGAAGGTAGCCAGAGTCACACTATCACATCAGCACAAGGAAGGAGAGAATGAGAGAACAATTGGGGCCTGGCTTGAACACCTCAATGCCCACGTCCTGTGATATTCTTCCTCAAGCAAGACTCTACCTCCTAAAGGGTGCACAATTTTCCTGAACAGCACCATTACCTGGAGAGAAACTATTCAAAATAATAAGTTTAGGGGACTATTTTACATTCAAACCGCCATATTCTGCCAGTGGTTCCCATAAACACAATGCCGTTTCATGCAAAATGCATTCAGTCCAATTTTAAAACTCTCCATAAATCTATTAGTTCCCCAAAGGGGCAAAAGTCCAGTATTTAAAGTCTCTTCTGAGACTCAAGGCCATCACTCAACTGTGAGACCTGTAAAAACAGTTACATACATCCAACATATAACGGCATAGAATAGACACTTGCAACCCAAAATGGCAAAAATGGAGGTGTAGCAAGGAAAAATTGAACCAAAGGAACACTGAAACCAGTAGAGCAAACACAAAATCCCGATGTTTCACGTTGAGCACCTGCGAGTCGTGAGGTCTTGAGATGAATTCCTTTGGATTCAAAGAGACTTGGGTAGCCATGTTCCTCCTGCTGCACTGCCTGTGGCCTCTCCTGTGGGCCAGATCCTCCCTGAACTCACAACTTTTCTTCCTCGATACCCACTGTAATGACATCACCAATGCACTGAGGTGTCCATTTTAGCTTAAAGTTCACTTTTGCACGTTCATATGATGGCCTCACAGGGATTGTTTTTAGGGTTTTCATCCCTGCCTCACATTGCTTTGCCTCAGAGGCTCTTGGAAACCCCGATGTAATATTCCTATAGCTTGATTTCCTTTTGTCATTCTTCCAAAAGAAGTAATACATGGATCACACTGCCAAGTTCCACTGTCAGCTCAGGATGAAGCCCAGACTTGGAGTACAGTTGTAGTGGCCTCTATCTGCTGACCTGGAAGAGCAGAGAAATCCTTCAACATTCTTCTGAGCTTTTACTTTTAAAAAAAAAAGAATTTTAATTCTTACTAGCTTGAGTCTTTGGTCGATTAGCATTGCCCTAAGTCATTTTTGCTGTGTAGAGCAGTTGTCTTGTCTTTAATGGTGGCTGAAGAAGCGCTAGTGTCTGAGACTGGTACTTCAAATTTGATTACATATCTTTCTGTGCCAAACTTTGTATTTTAAATCTTTCTACTTTATATGTTTTTTCTCTCTTTCATTATAAATCTGAGTTATAAAAGCAAAAATAATCCATGGAACATACTGAATGCTTTTCTGCCTGGAAATTTCCTATGCCAAACATATTGATGAGTCCATTACTTTTAAATTCAACTCTGATCAAGTTATCAGGATACAGGCATAATGCAGCAGTTTCTTGGCCAGAATATCACATGAACTTCCTCTAACCCAGTTCTTGCTGAAGTCTCCCCTCCCCTCCAAACCTTGCAAGTCAAGTTATCTCCACTTGTGTAGATTTCTATCAGCCTTCTGATCTTTCAAACTCTCACTGGAGTGGCCCATTCTGCTTATAGTAATGTGTGAATCTTCTAGTCCAACATTCCAAATCTTTCCACAATCGTCCCTTAGGCTAACAGTTCCAAAAGTCTAAGAACTAAATCCTATCAAGTTGACAACCAGCGATTTACCATCACCATCATTGGTACATTCATTCTAATTTGTTTTTATAAATAGCTACTTTCATAAAAATCAACATTATAGGTTGAATCATTTTTCAGTTTTTATCATAAATAAGTTAAGAATGGTTATGAGACTGCTATAGAACTTTTAGAATTGTGGCTTCTTAATATATCTAAGCTCTTCAAATTTTTATCCTCCTTGAGTATTTTGAAAATTTCTCAGTCCTACAGAAGCATCCAGAAAGGTACATCAAATTTCTTGAAACTCTTGTAAAATTACTTTCATAGTTATTCCTTAGGAACCTTGGTAAATCTGATTTAAAAGAGATTTTCAAATATGCTCAAGAGCTTGAAAGAGAAATTTGTCGTTATCTCAATAATGTATGTATGAGGTTAATCCTATTTCCAAGTGATTCTTGACACAATTACTTAATCTGTGTTTTTAAACTCCTTGGGCCAACAGAGAAATTGAACATGTGAGACCCATAATAACTCAGAGATCTTATTAACAGAGCTTCTTGTATGGAGTCTTCTGTATCTTTTAGAAATACTCCTGAGCTCTGTACACTGGATCACTTTTATTTGTCTTACTTTATAAAACATTTCCTGTACTTGGTATATATGTCCTAACAACTGAATAGGAAGATTGAATACAGGAGGCTTGTAATGTGAGAACAAGTTTAAAATTCTTGGAATAACAAGCACAATTCTGACCTGAGGGTACATGTAGCAAGAAATCAAAGTATAAACATATTTCCATTTTAAGTAATATTGTTAGTGATGCATGTATAAAATTCATAGAAATGCATGATTTCAGTGAGTCTTGGATGGAATTGAAAGAAAAAAAAAAAACTAAGATGATGGTTATTTGCCTTGTTGCTTCCTTACAAGGTGGGGCATATCACGAACAAAGATGGTACCCAGGAGCTTGGGCTCTGAGGACTTCCCAAACACTATGACAAAACTCACTGCAAACCCACAAGGATCCGCAATATGTAGACACAGAACAATATTTGCTGTAGCTCAGTCATGCTCAAATGGTCACTGCACTAAGATGCATAGGTGCTGTCAAAGTGGGTGTTTAGAAAATCTTTTCTTAGATGCTCAGCTTTTACTTGTGTTCTTCCCTGAAAGATGCCCTTCAAAGGCTGGGCATGGCAGTGTACATCCTTAGTCCCAGCACACAGGAGGCAGAAATAGGAGGATCACTGTGAGTTTGGTTCTACAGAGTAAATTCTAGGTCAGCCAGGCTAGAGTGAGACCCCACCTATAAAAACACCAAAAAAAAAAAAAAGACTTTTAAATAATTTTGTGGTTATTACTCTTTGATTGCTCTTTCTCACCACTTTTCCTCACCCTCCATGAGTGGTGCCTCTTACATTCAGTGTACAGGCCTGAACATCTCCAATGTGCCGGGCATAACCAGCATTTATTTCTGTTCTGGAAACAATGGGTTGAAGGAGGAAGGGAGTACTTAGGATTTTTTTCTTTTGTCAACCTTTTCTTGCTACTTATTCCTAAGCCTATTTTTAGGACAAGTAGAATGGGTATAAAGTAATAGCCCTATGGTGGATTGATTCTGAATGCTAGGTTCCCAGCTGATGGAGATTTGGGAATTAACACCTTGGGGAGGCACTGTTTTGTTGGGGATGGGCCTATGAGTATTATAGCCAGTTTTCCCTTGCCAGTGTTTGGCACACTCTCCTGTTCCTGATGTCCACCTGATGTTGGCCAGGGAGTGATGTCCACCCACTGCTCATGCCATCTTTTTCCCCTGCTATCATAGAGCTTCCCCTTGAGTCTATAAGCCAAAATAAATCTTTTCCCCACAACCTACTCTTGGTAGGGTAATTTCTGCCAGCAATGCAAACCTGAGTGCAAAAGGCCCACACACATGCAACTTGTAGGGTATATATTACAAGACCACACCCATAATTGTGGATAGAACCATGCTTTACATATATTTTACACACACAGACACACACAGACACACACACACACACACACACACACACACACACACATTTAAACTGAAGGATTAAATGCATGCCAATCACTTCCAGTTTCCCCTCTAATTCATGACTTATATCATGTCATTTTTTCTACCTGATCATGGTGCTTCTTATTCTTAGGACCAATCTTATTCTTAGGACCAGTTGCAGTGTCAAATTCCATTGAGTCTTCATGGAAGTGTTCATGCTTAATCATTCACATATGACACATAAGAGAACCTCATGAGTTTAAAAAATAGTATAATTAAATTTCTGTATAGGGCCAACAATTTTTTTACTTTTTTATAAATCTGTTGCCAAAGAAGCTGCATCTGAAATTTGATCAATCTCTTTCAGGGTTATGGAGTCAATGGGAAATGAGTTTGTAGTATTTCCAATGCTTCATTGTAGCTTTCTGTATCCTCCAGGACATCAAGTCTAAAAACTAAATAAACCTGTCCAGACAGAGAAATGAAAATATGATCAAGGAGTTTCTTGTTAGCATTCATATGGTGTATAATATTTATGTGTAGATATATCTGTTATCTATAATCTATCTATATTCTATAGCTATCTATCAATAAATCTATTATCTATGTATCTATCTACCTATCTTTATCTGGAATACATTTGTTTGATGAGACCATAGATTCTTTGTGGACATCTCTCCCTCAGTTTTGGGAATTTTAGGTAAATAGGAAGGGACAGGAGTTAAAGTCAATATAACTCAAGTTATTTATGTAAGTGATAATCATTAAATTTATGTCTAAGTGGATTCATTGTGGCAAGTATTTCCAACTTCATTCTCAGTAAATACAGTATAATTAGAACTCAACACATCACAAAAATATCAGAATATTAACTTACTCATTCTGCATTGCAACTGGACTCTGAAGATAACTCTAAAGAAACAAAACAAAACACACACACACACACACACACACCACCTATAAGTATTATAAAACAAAACCATTTTTAAGTATAGTCAATATATACTAGAAGAAACAGAAATTACAAGGTAGCTATTCTTGATAAAAGTCCTTGGGTTGGGCTAGAGAGATTTCTTAGTTGTTAAATGCCTAAGGACCGCGGTTCGAGGCTAGATTCCCCAGGACCCATGTTAGCAAGATGCACAAGGGGGCCCACACATCTGGAGTTCGTTTGCAGTGGCTGGAGGCCCTGGCACGCCCATTCTCTCTCTCTCTCTCTCTCTCTCTCTCTCTGCCTTTCTCTCTCTGTCTGTCACTCTCAAATAAACAAATAAAAATAAACAAAAGTCCTTGGGTTGGAGAGATGGCTTATTGGTTAAGGTGCTTGCCTGCAAAGCCTAAAGACCCAGCTTTGATTTCCCAGATCCCATATAAACCAGATGCACAAGGTGTCGCATGTGTCTGGAGTTCATTTACAGTAGCTAGAGTGCCCATTCCCTACCTCTCTCTCTTTCTCTCTCTCTCTCTCCCTTCCTCCCTATCTTTCTCTCATAAGTAAGTAAATAAAAGTAAAATATATTTTTTTAAAAAAATTAATAACTGCTGGACATGGTGGCACATGCCTTTAATCCCAGATCTCAGGCGACAGAGGTAGGAGGATCGCTGTGACTTTGAGGACCCTCTGAGACTACATAGGGAATTCCAGGCCAGCCTGGGCTAGAGTGAGACCCTACCACAAAAACAAAACAAAAAATTAATAATAAATTAATTAAATTAATTAATAAAAATCCTTGCATACCCTTTGTCTGAAACTTGCCTGGTTACTGTTCCTGCTCCCAACTAGGAGTCCAATCACTTAACTCCTTTCTCACTCCTGTGACTCAGGGAATATATTTGCTCCTTCAGAAGTTATTGCTAATTCCAGAAACTCTTTGTAAAAAGTGCACTGTCCACTTTTCAAGAATGAAGCGATAAGACATTTAGCTACACCGAAGGTTCCATCTGGGTTCTATAGCACATGCTTCTAACTTTAGAGGAAAGCAGAATTTAAAAACTTGCAAGTGTATTTACAGAGGACCTCATGGTTCTAAAATAAGTGAATGACTTTGGAAATGAAAATAATACTGGTGACTTAAAGAGTATATTTTTCCTTATATAAGACAGTGACATTTTTAAGCACTTTTTTCCAATTTATGAAATAATAAATTATTCTCAAAAAAGCCAGGAAGAAAAAAAAATGTTCATAATCTCCTCACCTAGAGGGAAATGTTTACAGCTCTTTCTAGTTTGTTCTTGGCCCATTTCCTGTTCTGTCTCCACATAAGTCCACTTCTTCCTGAAATGCAGTTTGTATTTACAAAAACAATGTGCTGCATCCTGCATCACCATTTGTGCATAATGCTTCGTAGCCTCATTTTCTTATTTACATGAAAAATTATGTTAATGAATATGATTTTAGTAGATATTTATTATAAACAGCACACAAATACATGTCCACATTCAAATGAACCATAATTGTCCAATGCTTCCTCCAGTATCCATAAAGCTATAACACACACTATGAAGTATTCCTGCCTTTCATACTACAAATTTTTTACAGGTCTTAAATTTGAATCTTATAGCAAGTTATCCAGAAATGAGTATGCTAAATTTCTGTAAATGACATCATATCATTTTCCTATTCACTGCCTGTTATTTTTGTTCTTCTGTAATATTGAGTCCCTGATTACTTATTCTCCTTCAGCAGATAGTGAGCTCATGGAGGGTGATCTCATGTTTCTCAAGCTTACCATGGCAGTAAAGGCATCTCTTTACAGTATATGGAAGATGGTAAGGACTTAAGGACTGAACACTTCTTATTGATTAAATGAAGAAAAGAAAATACTAAGTTTTCTGTGGCAAAAACACAATATGAAAGAAATATCTACTAAAAGTGTTCTATTGTTTAAGCACTATTCTCTTTTAGATGCATTATGATGTTTCCTTTGATTATGTTTATAGAGATATTAAATGTTACCAGGTTGAAAAATAGTCATCTATTTTGAAATCCATGTTTAAATGACTATGGTGAATGATTAATTTGGATTATCATATATAGTTTCAAACAAGATTTATACTATCCCAAAGGATCTTAACAGATCATTCTATAAACAAAAAAATTTCATAAACAACAAGTTAAATAAAATAGTCTCTCTTGAGAAAGAGGGAAGACAATTTCTTATAGTATTAGTATACATAGTAAACCATCACTGTCACCTGCTTCCCACACCTCTCCTCTTGGATGTCCAGTTCTCCCCTTTCAGTGTATGCTGTTAAGACACCATCCAATACCTCTCAGAAGTTCCACCCATTCTTGTTTTATTTCACAGAAATGGGATGATATATTTCTTTGCCTTTGTGACCATTCTCTCTCTTTCTCTCTCTCTCTCTCTCTCTCTCTCTCTCTTTCTCTTTCTCTCTGTGTGTGTGTGTGTGTGTACCAAAACTTCATGGTAACAAATATGTTAAGTTGAATTTCACACTTTAAAAAAGTGATTTCCAGGGGCTGGAGAGATGGCTTAGCAGTTAAGCACTTGCATGTGAAGCCTAAGGACCCCAGTTTGAGGCTCAATTCCGCATGGCCCACGTTAGCCAGATGCACAAGGGGGCGCATGTGTCTGGAATTTGTTTGCAGGAGCTGGAGGCCCTGGCGTGCCCATCATTCTCTCTCTCTCTCTCCCTCTCTCTCTCTCTCCCTCTGCCTCTTTCTCTCTCTCTGTATCTCTCAAGTAGGTAAATAAATAAATAAATTTTAAAAAATATGAAAAAAGTGATTTCTATATACACACAATCTGATAGCCAGCATCCAATCTGATTTGATATTAAAATATCTCAATTACACTTTTAATAGTTTTTAATATCATCATGGCATGAACTATTTTTTCTATTTCTAAGCAAAATCTGTTTCAAATAGAAAAAATAGTTATTTAGACTTTTATTAGGAAAATAAAGACTAATCAAGTTTCAGTTTTAGAACTCAAATAGGTTATCTTGGAGTTCAAGATTATTTTTCTATTTATTCAGCCTTGTGCCCAATTTTCCACATATTCATCATGTATGTTTTGTGTCAGAAATAGAAGCATGTTCTCTAAAGATCTGTGTTCCTAATATGCTAGTAGACATTTTGCTGGTGATGTCCTTTTTCCTTACCAACACTCCATCTTTTAGTGTAGACCTCCATTATTTATATGACTTCTGTGCTGAAGTAATAGAAAATATGCTTCTCTATATATCCACTTCTCTCTCTTTATCCATATGCCCAAGTACATAAGATACAGTAAAAACTAGAAGAAACAATCCCACGAAGTTTTGCATCTCCATGTGGAACATAAGATGCCACCCCAAAATAGAAGCATCATGCTATGACATGCAAATAAATAGTATATTATCTTGTGTTGATAAAATGTTTGGAATTTATAGCACAACATTTCATAAAGTATGTAATATTTAGCTAATATTCATTGCACTTAGAGAGCTGACCTTTCACAGAGATGCTAGACCACCTCTCAGGAGTATTTGCAGAGACAAGGCTATATATATACTATTGCCCATGGAAAAGTAGGCAGGAATGTAAATTTAAAATGTAGTTCTTTGGCAACATGGAATGAGGTAGAGGTAACTCCATTTTGACACACAATACAGCCTGTAAACTAACCAATGTTAAGTATGATGGCATCTTGTTCTTGTGGCTAAACTAAATACCTCTGTGGTTCATACCATAGGTGAAAGCCTAATAAACATTTTACATATCCTGCAGCAATATTCCCAAGTGCAATCATCAGAGACATGAGGAAAAGCTACAGAGCACCTTCATTATATTGTTTACTTGCATAACTACTTCATAAAGGTACTATAATTCAAAATGCTTCTTTTTCTTAAACATTTCAGATCTTCTCTGAGCCCTCACATTCTGTAGCTGTGGCTGTTTGCAAGTATGACTAAAGCACTCGGGCTTTTATCTTCAGCTGTGAAGTGAGAATGTTAGATTCGATTATCTCAATTGTCTTCCAGTGACAAGCAGTTGAGAATGTTTCTATGAGTGTTTATGTTTGTGCACGAAGCATATCTACCATCCGATTTCATGCTACGGTGTAAATGTCATCGACAGGTTCAGTAGAGATAAGTGATATTGTAATTACTCTTGAAAAATGGTGCAGTTGGTGCACATGTTTTGCTCCATTTTAAATTTTATTTATTTCCTTAGAGAGAGGGAGAAAGGCAGAGAGAGAGAGAGAGAGAGAGAGAGAGAGAGAGAGGAGAGAGAGAGGCAGAGAAAGAGAAGAGAAAGAGAAAGAGAAAGAGAAAGAGAAAGAGAAAGAGAAAGAGAATGAGCATGCCTGGGCCTCTAGCCACTGCAAACAAATTCCAGATGCATGTGCTACTTTGTGCATCTGGCTTATACAGGTCCTGCGGAATTGAACCTGGGTCCTTTGGCTTTGTAGGCAAGTGCCTTAAATGGAAAGACATCTCTCCAGCCCTCCTTTTCTTTTTTATTGTACTCTAATCTTAATAGGATACCATTGTTAAATGTTCATGACAGTGGCATGTCCATTTCCAACAGTGTGGGGCTGACCAAAGCTAAGAACAATGCTATAAACTGCCATGGGAATCAAGGTACCCTTTAGTCCTATGCATATATATTCTTAGAAAGTATGTGCTCTCTCTTGTCTTTGAGTCAAAAAATTTTAAAGTTGTTTAAGAGTATTAGTCATAAAAGTTTGAAAATGATTAAATTATGTTAAACCTCAACAAGAAAATTAAATTAAGCAGAACATTCTGTTCTCCAAACAAAAAAAAAATATCTATTTAACAATATTGCAATTGGTTTTCAGTTAGCTGTACTTGGGCTTGTTTAGAGTGGGCTCTCTAGAAACACTTTTCATTAAAGAGGCTCAATCCAATCAAACGGCTGTTGAGTTCTTGAGAAAATGAAATGCCTTGTACTTACACCATGGAAATGAAAGTACAATTGTTTTTTTAAGAACAGAAAGCTTCACACAGCTGAGACAAGCTCAATTAAGCCTTGTATTTTTATGGATAATGCAGAAACTGAAGTAGCAACCCAAGGTTAAGCATTGTTGTAGAATGAAGAAGGAGCTCATGATGGTCCTAGTCGGCGATGCTCTCAGTGGGCAAAGTAGGAGGGAAGAGAAAGAGAAAGGAAAATGCATGCATCATTTTATTCTTTTGAAAACACAATATGCTGCCTTATTTGATAACTGTTTAAGATGCTGTATTAAAGATATTATTATAACAGCAGTTACCACTCTGAGATGTCCAGACATTTCCTCTGGAAAGTGTCAAAACGATTGTGAATTTCAGAAAAAAAAAAGAAAGAAAAAAAAAAAACTTTTACAAAATGCCTTTCTTTTGTATATGAGGTTGAGTTGATAAGATTTTCTTAAAGAAATCTAAGTCATGAAATTATGTATTGTATCACTGAGCCTTCCCCTTTCTGTGATGAATCCCTTTCACTGTTGTACACAGTGTGCCAACAAGTTTAGAGCCAACTTATACCTTATATTGTGATCACTTTTAATTTTTTATCATCCCATATCTATTAAGTAGTCATACTATTAATAAGGCAATCCATCTAGAGATAGTGCTACACACTAAAAAGATGATAGGAAGCCAATACATGGCACATGCCTTTAGTCTCAGCTACTAAGGATGCTGAGGCAGGAGGATAAAGTGACCCCCATAGTTTAAGACCAGATTGGGCAGCATCATAGTTTCAAAACATAAAAAGTAAAAGAGAATACATGTTGTTACATCATTTGGCAATTTTAGTTGTGCAGTGTGTAGAAATCAGTAAGAAATTTGTGCATTGCTGTACTGAAACACTCAGTTTTGGTTAGAAGTTTGAACACATGAAGAACTGAGAAGAAAAAACAGGAATCTCATTTCTAATGTTATCCTGTTCAGAGATTTTGGCATAGTGATGAAATCAGCTTTTACATACAAAAAAGAAAACTGACAGTATATAGATACTATGTTAAACACCATTATTGCATTATTTTATTTTATTTGATACTCACTATAAACAATAATGTTTATGACTACTTGTCCACTTTATTTATTCATTTCTTTTTGTTGTTGTTGTTTTTTGAAGTAGGGTCTCACTCTAGCCCAGGCTGACCTGGAATTCACTATGTAATTTCAGGGTGGCCTCAAATTCACAGCGTTCCACCTACCTCTGCGTCCCAAGTGCTGGGATTAAAGGCGTGCGCCACCACGCCCAGCTCTATTTATTCATTTTTAAATTTAACTTAATTATTTATTTTTGAGAGGGAAGAAAGAGAGAGAAAGAGCGCGTGAGACAGAGAGAAAAGAAAAAGAGAGAATATAAGCACCCCAGGGCTTCCTGCCACTGAAGATGATGTCTGGGCTCATATGCCACTCTGAGCATCAGGCTTTAAGAGGGTACAGGAGAATCAAACCCAGGTGGGTGGGCCTTGCAACTTTGCAACCAAGGGATTTTTAGCCTCTGAGCAATCTCATCAGCCATTACTTCTGTCACAGTGCAATAAAAATGAAAAAATATTAATTGGGACATGGAGAGATGGTTTAGCAGTTAAGGCACTTGCCTGTGAAGCCTAAGGAACCAGGTTCAATTCCCCAGTACCCACGTAAGCTAGATGCACTAGGTGATGCATGAATCTAGAGTTCCTTCACAGTGGCTAGATGTTTTGGTATGCGCTCTCTCTCTCTCTCTCTCCTTAATAAATAAGTATTAAAAAAATTGAGACTATATTAGGAGAGGCTGCTAAATGATGTTCAAGTCCTTCTTCCCTGCCATTTTGTCAAAGTGGGATGTGGCTCCATATTATGTCACTAAGCCTGTCTCTTCCAGTGTTGAAATCCTTCCCTGATGCCTCCCTCCATTCCTCCTTTCCTTCTTTCAATCTTTCTTCTTATTTTTCTTCTTCCCTCCCTTTCTTCCCTTCTAGAAAGAATCTTACCATGTAGCCCTGATGGACATGTTTTGCTTTTTTTTGTTTTGTTTTTTTTGTTCATTTGTTTTGGTTTTGGTTTCTTGCGGGAGGTTTTCACTCTAGTCCAGGCTGACCTGGAATTCACTATGTAGTCTCAGGGTGGCCTTGAACTCTTAGTGATCCTCCTACTTCTGCCTCTCTTTGCTGAGATATTAAAGGTGTGCACGACCATACCCAGCAGTGACTGGCAGCTTTATCAACCTGTCTCAGACCTCTCAGTAATGAGATTAATGAGAATACAGGTATTAGCCACAACAGTCTACTTCCTAGGTTCTTTTTAATATAATGTTGATATTACTAATGAAATCCATCTCCACAAGTTAAATAATTCAGTAGGTTTGGAATAAATAAATAGTGATGGCTATGTTATGTATTAAATGCTTCATTATTTCACATGTAGTGGTAGTAGCAAGAATAAAACATTGAGTGATATGTCCTACCTTCCAAGATCTTCTGAGTGAGCATCAGTGGTACTCACATTTGACAGAGGATGGTAATTCAGGAAAACTTAGATCATTTACTTATTTATCACTTACAAGCTAAGCAAAGGTAGTTAGTACATGAGTGTATTTGGATTACCTTGCTGCCAAGGAGAAAATTCATGGCCCTTAAGAGTGTCTTATAATTGCTAGTGCAACAAACTGTAGTACTACAAGACTAAAAATGAAATCCATAATTAAAGTTTTGGCATGATAAAATAGAATAGTAAGATAAATAAAATTATTAGTTAAGCAATATCTATTATTCAATATCATTAAATCTTGGCTTTCCTTGGATGTTGAATAGATAATTCTCAACTGAGAAGCAGAAATAAAAGAAAAATAGAAAAAAATGTAAAAGTACTCCAACTGTCTGCATTAAAATTATCCAAATCCACAACTCAAATTCATATACATGCTGGGCAAGGTGGCTCATGCCTTTGACTCAGCACTCAGGGGACAGAGGTAGGAGGATATCTGTGAGGTCATGACCACCCTGAGACTACATAGTGAATTCCAGATCAACCAGGGCTAAGGCAAGACTCTACTTTGAAAAACAAACAAACAAACAAACAAACAAACAAACAAAAACTTATACACACAACATACATTCAGGTATTAAAATCTACTTCAAGGACATGCATACAGTGATGTTCATCTCAGTATTAGAATCTAACTGAAACTCAAACATACAACACATTTATGTTAGGTATTAGTTTATATTTATAATTTAAAAGGTTTTGTGACAATATCAGTAGATGCCACACATACACTCAGTTTCTATTAAACAGATATCTTGCCAACTTTATGGCCATCTTTCTTTTTTTAATAATTTATTTTTTATTTTTATTTATTTGAGAGTGACAGAGAGAAAGAAAGAGAGAGAGAGAGACAGAGAGAGAGAAAATGGGCACGCCAGGGCTTCCAGCCACTGCAAACAAACTCCAGATGCGTGCGCCCCCTTGTGCATCTGGCTAACGTGGGTCCTGGGGAATCGAGCCTTGAACTGGGGTCCTTAGGCTTCATAGGCAAGTGCTTAACTGCTTAGCCATCTCTCCAGCCCAAGTTATCTTTCTTTTATTGACCTCATAATATGCTTTCTAAAAATATCTCATAGTTATGTGTATTCTACATTTCTTTTTCAGTCTTCTCAATGGATGGATGATAGATGAATAGCAGGTAGACATTAAATAGATGATGGCATAGTGATTATTTCCAAATATTTGACTATAAAGTAATGTATAGTTTTGTACAATGGCTATTTCTTAGTTCCTGTGAAACATCTGTAGGAAAGAAATACAGAATATTTAAGAGAGTCTGCTGGGTACTATAGTTTTAAACTTTAATGCACCCCAACAAAAAAAAATGCTTACCTGTTTAAGGATTGGTTCCCCTGTCTTCTTTTTCTTCTTTTGCCTCCTCATATATCTCCTCCTCATCTTCTCTTTTCCTCTGACTTACTCCTACTTTTTGATGAAACAGGGTCTTACTTTGTTGACCACACTGTCCTTGACCTTCTGGCTTTGCCTTGTAAGTGCTGGAATTACAAATATGAGCATAACAAATGATTTTTTGGAGATCTCAGAAACCCCAAATGTTGTCAGAAATATGGACAGAGAGAGCATGGCGGTGAAAGTTCATTTGAATATGAGGAGTCTGCAGAGAAATGGAAAAGAGTCTGCCTTTGTTAGTAATGTTGTCAGGGTCAGAGCCTATGCCCAGGCAGCCTTAACAAACCAGGCTCTGCCACCTGTCAATGAGCCAATTGAAAGAGCCAAATTAACAGTGAAAAGCAGAAAAGTCTCTATTCAGAGTGAACTTTCCCAGTACTGACAGGAGATGGGTTTCAGTAGGAAGTCTGAAATACTATATAGCTAAGTAGTTTCACTGAAGGTATAGCCTCACCCACTTCATTGTCTCAACTACAGTCCATACCACAAGGTTATCAAATCTCCCCTGAGGCTAGTTCCCTCCTCTTGATTGCTTCAGACTTCAGTCTTTTTTTTTTTTTTTTTCCCAATATAAAATACCTAAGGACATTCTAATTTCTTGGGATCATTGTTTACAGTCTGATAGCCAAAAAGAAGGGGATAAGTGTTTGTTTGTATTTCCTATCCTGCCTTTAGGGTGTTAAGAGTTCAGAAATAGAGTCCCTAAATCCCCACATCTTAGGTTGATGTTTGAATTTAACAAAAGACTTGGGCAAACAAAAATGAAAGGGATAATTATTCAACGGTTATATTTATTTAGGAAAGTACAAAACAAAGGGAAGGAAAATGAATACACCCACATTGTCTGAGAGCCCATGTGGGCAAGGAAGAAAGAGGGTATGAGATAGGAGAGAGAAAAAAAGAAAAAGTAGAGTGAGCTCCTGCCATGTGGAAGGCAAAGAACAGGTAAAAAGTCCATGGAGGGCTAAAGGAGGTGGGGTTAGGATTTCCCTCATCTTGACCCAGCTGGGCCCAGATGAGGGAAAATTACCAGAACTCCAAAGTATAGGAGCCAGCCAAGAGAGCTTACCCTCCCCTGATAAACCTACTTATAACTATGATGGTGAGTCCTACTTCATGGCTCGGGTGAGCCAGAGAGTCAGTTGATTGGTCTGGGCTAGAGGCTGACTCAGGAAGGAACTAAAACCATCATGCCAAATTCTGGGGACTGAACTTGACCAGCCATAATGTCAGGTTTAGATTAAAATTCTAGGAAAGGGGACCTCAAGACCAGGAGGGACTCAGGTTGTTTGCATAAAAAAAAAAAAAAAACAGATCTAGGGAAGAGATAGGTAGTGTGATCATCCTCTAATCTATAGAAAAGTGGAGACTGCAAGGATAGGCTCAAAGACATTCCTGCGTTTTACTTTCAGGAGCCCAGTCTTCCTAAACAACCTAAGAAGCTACCTCACTCCCTCTCCAATATGAAATGGGGCTTTAAGGGGTTCAGAAATAGAATCCTTGAATGCCAAACCCCAGGTTCATGTTTGCATTTAACCAAAGAATTAGGCAAACAAAACTGAAAAGGATTATTACTAAATTATTATATTTATTTAGGGAAGTACAAAATCAAGAGAAGGAAAAGAGACACATTTATGTGGTCTGAGAGCTCATGTAGTAGGCCTGCAAGAAACATCAAAAGAGAGTTAGGAAATAAAAGAAAATTCAAAGAGATCCTGCCATGTGGAGAGCAGGAGGGAATAAAGAGCCCATGTGGAAGTAGGGATCAGGGTCTGAGATGAATGAGAGACTGTCCAAATCCTAGAGGTTCAGGAGGAGTGATAAATAGTCTGCCAAGAGAACTTGCTCTCTGCTCATCAACCATATTTATAACCTTACTGTGGTGGGCTTTACCTTCTGCCTCAAGTGAGCCAGAGACACAGCTGATTGGCTTGGGCAAGAGGCTGTCTCAGGAAGAAGCTAGCCATGATGCCAAATTCTGGGGGATGAACTTAACCAACCACAATGTCAGGATTCGTTTTAAATTCTAGGAAAGGGGACCTCCCTCCCAAGAGTGGCTCAGGTTGTTTATGGAAAAAAAAAGAATAAAAATAAAACAGATCTAGGGAAGAGATAAGTCAGATCATACTTTTATCTCTCGCAAAGTGGAGACTTAAAAAATAGGCCCAAAGACATTTCTGCTGTTTTGCTTTCAGGGGTATAGTCAGCATACTACCTAAGAAAGCTACTTCATGCCCTCCCACACCCTGATCACAACATGGCAAATAGTGCCAATGCACTTTGTAAGTGCCTGGGAGGATAACTTAGAGAAGGCATGCTAGTTTCCCTGGCAGTGCTAATCTCAAGGCAGCGAAGCAGTCTAGCATTGGCCTGTGCCATGTTGGCATCTCTTAACTGAATTTACAGTGAGAATTCAGAAGCAAAGGAACAAAGCAGAGAAATCGGATACATTTGTCCCTTGGCCAGAAAAGGAGGACATTTAAAGTAGGGCCAAGACAGGCACAGTTGGTTGGTACCGCTCACAGAAAAGAAGCCAAGTACTTTGCATGGAGACAACAGGAAAGGTACCTCAAGGGCGATTCAGAAGTTGGCAAGGCCTTAGGCAGCATAAACTCAGATATATTGAAATGTGAATTTCTTTCTAAGGCTTTCCAAGACAGAACGTTTTGAGAAAAATAAATAAAAATAAATAAATAAAAAGGCCCTGCACACCCTAGGTCACATAGAAAATCATTTCTCTGAAATTCACTTTGTGGTCAGCTAGTCAAACACTCAGTGGACACTGAAGATTTAGATGAAATGAGACTATGTGGAGTTGGAACTGGGCAGCAGACCAGGAAAAACAATGCATTTTGCATTGTGACACGAATATGGAACTTTGAGCGCAGGGGAAGAATGATATAGTTTGGATCCTTAATGTCTTCCAACTTCCCATATTTAAAGGATTGGTCTCTATGGCAGCAATATTAGGGGGATAGAACCCCTAAAAGATGGAGCCTCATGGGCAGTCCTTAATACTTAAGAACTGGAAGGTTGTGGTACCTGTAGAAGGTTTAACCATGCTTGAGTGAATGTGTCACTGGGGGCAGAACTTGTGGTTTTATAGTCTAATACTTTTTACTGTTATCTCTCCCTACATCAAGCTGGCTGATTTGATGATGTGACACTGACTTCCTGCTCCTGTCATGCTTTCCCCCTCATGATGCTCTTACCCTCTGGTAGTGTACACTGAATTCAACTCTTTTCCATCCGTAAATTGCTTCTATTCAGGTGTTTGTCTCAGCAATAAGACAGCAACTATCAAATAAAATTGGCACTGAGGCATGGAGTTATTGTTGCCATAAAATTGATTGTGTGGATCTCAGTCTTTTGAAACTGGTTTGTAGGAAGAATGTTGGAGGATTTTAAACTTTGGACAGAGAAGCCTTACAATGGGCTAAGTGGAGCTTAATGAGCCAATCTGATGAGAGTCTAGAAGGCCAGAGGGCCAAGAGAAATGTTAATGATGGCACTTTGGCTCAAAATAATGTTTCAGAGGGGAAGAAGGATTTTAAGAAGTCAACTGGACACTATTTCTGTGATATTCTGGCAAAGAACCTGGCTTCATTCTGCCAGTGCCCTGAGAACATGGACAAGGCTGAATTTAAAAGCACAAGACTGTTGTGTATGCTGGAAGAAATATCAAGACAGAACAACACTGGATCATCAGTGTGGTATCTTTTTTTTTTTTTCTGTCTTAATTTAGACCTGCAATGAAAGAACAAAATATATAGCAAAAATATATGAACATTTAAAGTATAACACAAAATGAAATGTCAGGGCTGGGGAGTTTGCTTAGTGGTTAAGGCACTTGCCTACAAAGCCTAAGGACTCATGTTTGATTCCATAGGACCTATGTAAGTCAGATGCACAAAGTGGAGCATGCATCTAGAGTTCGTTTGCATTGGCTGGTGGCCCTGGTATGCCCATTCTCTCCCTATCTATCATCTATCTATCTATCTATCTATCTATCTATCTATCTATCTATCTATCTATTTGTCTGTCTATCTATCATCTTCACCATCTCTCTCTCTCTCTCTCTCAAATAAATAAATAAAGATTAAGAAAAGAAGGAAATATAAGCAAGTTTCAAATTGTAGACCTAGGGACTATGGCTATAATTGTTAAAGAGATTTACTACCATTAATTATAAGATAATTGTTCTGCACTCAGACAATAGAAAGGATGCCCTGAAGGGAACATCCGATCCATTGAAAGCTCAAGCTAGTATGAATATGAATTCTTTGCAAAGAAAACCAAACAACAACCACACAATCAAAAGACTGAAGGAAGAATTCTGTACCATTTCTGTATACCAAGAATGCCATCACATAAGCTGCTACCATTCCAGTTAAAGGCCTGGCTTCACCCCTACCTGTCATCAGAATTCAGTGGCATTTCCCATGCAGTACTGGCTTTAGTACCATGCACATCACGCACGATGTAGTGGGGTCATTGACTGTACCATGGTTCCAGACAGCTGCCGAAGCCAATGCAAGTAGTGTTGAAGTGCCTGGTAAGAGGTCTTATGAGGACATTGCTTGAAGCTGAAAAATGGACTTAAAGTTGTGATGGAGACCCCAGTATTTTGGAGATTCCACTACTATGCAGAAATCTTATGACAAGAAAAGCTACAGGATCAAGTCAGGGTTTTTTTTTTTTTTTTTTTTTTTTCCCCTATGAGATAAAGAAAAAAAAAAAAATTGGAGGGATTGAGCTACTCAAACTCCTGGAGCCCAAATGATTTCATCACAAGTTGCACATAGGCAACATGGAGCTAGAGAGTTTAGGGTTTTCTCTGCTCGGTTTCAGTTAGGTTTGGATTTCATTTTTCATAGCTATATCCCTATTCCTCCAGTTTGGAATAGGAATATTTATTCTATCCCATTCCATGTTGGAAATGTATGATCTGTGTTTTGATTTTACAGTGCTCACATTTAAGAGGCTGCTATAAGTATCAGAAGTAACATTGGATTTATTTTTCTTTTCCTTTTCCAATGTTTTTGGTTTATTGATTTTCACATGACAAAGTTACACGTATAGACCCCTCTCCCCTGCTGCTGTTATGCTAAGGTTCTTTGTTGGGTTATTAGTATTCATTGTGGGGCCCAAGAGGCCTCAGTTAGTCGCTGCAGGTTTTGGGAAAAATGGTACCCCAGGATAACCACCCCCAGCCCACTCTCAGGCTTTTACAATCTTTCTGTCTCCTCCCAGAATGCTCCCTGAGCCTTGATGGGAAAGATAGAGATTAGAGTTAGTGTTACTTTCTCTGTGGACTATGTTCTTTGTTTATGAGTTTTGAGTGACCACAGTGCCTATTGCCATTTCCCTAGAACTGGTTTTCAGGCTAGCCATGAGAGCAATATTTTTTTCATAGCATACCTTATAATGACTTCTGGCTCTTGGGAGTATGAAATCTATGTAACCCATTTCAAAGTAAATGGCTGGCTGCCTGTGCTTGACATATTGATGGATCCTTGTTGTTCCCAGCACTTTGGAATTTTAAACAGTTTTGGGACCAGTAGGAATTTTTAAATCCAGATTGAATGTATTTTGAATAATGAGATGGCCATGAGTTCAAGGTGGAAGAATTTGTTAATTTGAATATAAAATGATACCTATAGGCTCATATGTTTGAATTTTTAATCTCTAGTTGGTTGGCACTGTTCTGGAATGTTATGAAATCTTTAGGTGTTGGAGCCTTTTTGATGAAATATGCTGTATCAGACAGCTTCAGGTTCGCTGAGATGAACTTGCAGACAAGGCACAGTTATGGAGGAAGGGATTTATTGAAACTTACAGATCCAGGGGAAGTTCCATAATGGCAGAAGAAGCTGGCCTGCTTTCAAAGGACCAGACACAGAGACAGAGAAGCACAAGTCAAAAGGCCAAAAGCCACAGAGTACAACACACTTCAGGAACTCCAGCTAGGCATGATTTGCATATTTTGGGTTGAAATCTCAAACCCACCACCACACCTTAAGATTCGCCCAGTGACACAGCTTCCAGCCAGGTAGCTGTAGATGCAAACTACAAACCAAGAAAACAGTGAATATATTGGGGGCCATCTATGCAAACTACCACCTATGTCATTGGGGGTGAGCCTTGTGACATTGTACTCCAGCTGTCATTGTTTATTTTTCTCCCAGCCTCTGTTCTCACCTCACTTCTTCCTCCTAAGCCTCCTTCTTCCTCTTCTTGTACTGCTTTTCTTCTTTTCCTCCTCTTCTTTGTCCTCCTCCTTCTCCTTCCTTTTCTTCTTTATCTCTCTCTCTATTTTCCTGGCTGCTATGATGATGTGAAACTGGCTTCCTGTTCCTGCCTGCTTTTGCCACTATGTTGGAATCTACCCTCTGCAGCTGTAAACTGGAATAAAACCTGTCCTTCTCTAAGGTGATTGTAATCAGGTGTTTTAGTCCCAGTAATGAAAAGGGATTAGTACAGGATTTTAGTTATTTTATTTTAGTGATAAAGTTTGAGTATCAGTTTATAGAGTTGGGATAGCTTTTCATATTATTTTCCCAGTGTTAAATATATTAAAAATCCTTTTCATAATTTCACTTTCTTGTTTTACTTTGATACTTTTATGCCACCAAAAGTTTTTGCATCACTATTTATATAGCTATATGTACCATATTTCCTTTAATTTTCTCAGTATTTATAATAATCTCACATATAAAATATTAAAAGCAATTTGATTATAATTTATTGCTGTTCATGAGTTTTGTATTTTATTTATTTAATTATTTTTTTAAAGGCAAGTTTTCAGAAAGCTCAGGCTTGCCTCAGACTATGTATCCAAATATTACCTTATATATCTGATTCCCTTGCCTTCACCAACTAATGCTGAAATTATAGGTATTCATTACCAGTCCAAGTTTACATGATATTTGGGGGAAAAAATGCTAAGCATTCATTCTCCAAGCTGAGCTAAACCTCAATTCTCTGATGAACATTCCCATTTTTCATGACAGATATAAGATTATGAACTTTTTTCTGATATATCATAAAGAACTTCAACTACTTTTTTTTCACATGGCTACCTAATTTTTTCTGTCATTTAATAGAACCCCCTAAGTTTTCCCTATGAACTGTAAGCATTGTTTATGAAGGAAATTCTAGAAATTATCAAAAGGAGTAGCATGGACTTTGTATATTTCTGGAAGTAATCTGTTTCCTTTTCAGGGATACTATTTCTTTTCTTCTTTTTATCTTTTATCAGCAATGTACATAGTGTATAAATAACCATGTTGGTACCATGATTAGCCTCCTCCCTGTACCCTCCCCTCCACATGGACCCTCTTCGTTGGGGAATATGGGTCATGCATTGTGGGATTAGCTATCAGTTATGGGTAAGAGGCAACATCTCTGGGCATAATGTCCTAACATGTGGCTCTAACAATATTTCTGCTCCCTGTTCCATAAATTTCCCTGAGCCATGTTTGGTTTGTTTTAGGTCTACTTCAGAGATGAGGTCGTGGGAACTTCTGTGTCTCTGGATATCTGGTTTGGTAGGATTTGAGTCTTCTCTGTGTCTATCTCCTTCACCCTTGGGCTGGTATGAGGTTCACCAATAAATCAGTACTCTTGATCATTTCCCCAATTACTCTTGGTTTCTGCTGGGCCCTACTGAGGTGCAATGGGCTGATTCTCTCCTCCGTATATGTGTGCATCAAAAAATGAAAAGCAAGGTGGGCTTGGTGGCACACACCTTTAATCCCAGCACTTGGGAGGCAGAGGTAAGTGGATTGCTGTGAGTTTGAGGCCAGCCTGAGACTACATAGTGAATTCCAGGTCAGCCTGGGCTAAAGAGCGAGACCCTACCTCGAAAAACCAAAAAAAAAAAAAAAAAAAAGAAAAGCAAATTCTCCAATGGAGAGTGAAGTCAGCACCAGGTAAATGGGATAACCATTATTATGTTAGAGAGAGTTTAATAGGTGTAGGCCCTCTTTAGCCCACAGGGGTCGGGGGTGGCAGCAAGTGGGATGGCCATCATGAGCATGGAGGCATGCGTGGAGTTATGCTGGCCTGCTGGCCTGGTTCCTCTTGCCTGTGGCTGGTGGAGGACGAACCTGTGGCTGGGTCTATGGCTAGGACAACTGCTTGAGGGATTGGGTGACTGGTGGGCGAGCGTGTGGTAATCAGCGGATTCCCTGCTTTGCTCCTCCATGCCCTCCCACTGGAAGTCTATTTTTTTTTGTGTGTGTGTGTGGCTTAACAAAGGAAGAGGCATGTAGCATAACTTACCTACATTTTTCTGACAGTAAAAATGCCAAATATAGCTAAGATGAAGTGGGTCTGGTTCTTGTGACAAAGTGGTTGTAGTAACCATCTTATGCAGATGATCAGGAACTGTAGGACAGTTTCTGTAATTAAAGAACCTATACTACTTTCTATCTCCACCCATTCATTTCTCTACTGTCTGAACTTTGCTGATTTCTAATTCTTCTGATAGAATCCCTTTAAGATAAATGAATTAAAATTAGTTTCTTTTCTATGCAAATGACTATACCAGATAAGAAATTGATTAAAATTTATTACTTTGGCCACCTAATATTTAAAAAAATGAGCCATAAACTTGTAGTAGACAAAATATAGCCCATTACACATATGGTGCTGGCAAAACTGGTTAGCTACTTGTGGAAGACTGAAATTAATTCCATGTCTTGATCCTTTACAAATATTGATTCAAACTGGATCAAACGCCTTAATTTAAAACATGAAACGATAAAACTATTATAGTAAAACCAAGGAATATTCTTTAAGATATAGGAATAGCCCAAAAGTTTCTGAACAAGACTCCAATAGCACAAAATATCCCAAGAATTAGTAAATAAATAATATTAATAATAAATAAATAAGTCATTAAATTCAAAAAAAAACTTCTGTATAGCAATAGAAAACATCAACAAAGTAAACTGCCAATGTATAGAATGAGAGAAAAATCAATGTCAGGAATGCTTCAGTAAGGGAGTAATAACCAGAATTTACAGAGAGCTACAAAAATTAAACACTGGAAAATGAAAAAGAAAACCTTGAAAATCACCAAAAGGGCTAAAAATATGAATTGAAAGTTCACAAAAGTGAAACAAAAATGTCCAATAATCATTGAAATAGCATTCAACATCTCTGTCCATCAGTGAAAGACAAATTAAAATCACTTTGAAATGTCATCTCACTCTAGCCAATGGCTTTCATCAAGAATACTGACACCAAAAGTTGGTGATGGTGTTGGGAGAGAGGAACCCTTATTCACTGCTAGTGGGAATTCAAACTAGTACAACCATTATGGAAATCTCACAAAATTACATTCAGCTATATCACTCCTGGATACAAACTCTAAGTACTCCACATTATTACCGAGATACTTCAACATCAATGCATATTGCTGCTCAATTTATCATAAGCAGTGGACAAATCCTAGATGTCCATAAATAGAAAAATGGATAATGATAGTGTGTTATGTATATGCAATGAATTTACTCAGTATAAAAATGAAATTACGAAATTTTCAGGAATATATGGAAATAATTACATTTAGTGAAGTTATCTAATTTCAGAGAGACCCCAAACTGCATGTCTCATATATAGACCTAACTTTTAATATCTATGTATATATATATACATATGAAATGTAAATAAATCCTATAAATCTAGAATGGCAATTAAGCGAAAGTAGAAAGAGATAAAAGTAAGGAGTGGGGGAAGGGAAAAAAAGGATACATGTGACATATAACTAGATGGAGGCAGTATAAAGAGAAGTGGAGAGAAGAGAATTGGAGAAAGGATGGAAGGGAGAAAAACAGCTAAAACATATTTTACTTGAAAATGTCACAAGAATACCTAAAATTCTATATGCTGAGCAAAAATGAAGTAAAATAATAATAAAAGCATTACCTAAATTCATGCTGCTATGGTGTTCCAAGCACTATCTTCAAACAACAGAAGTTACATTTAAAATTAGGGAAGCTTAATTTGATATTTATATCACCCAATTTTTGATAAATCATATCTGATTTAGATATCTTCTCTATAGAAAAAATACTTTTAGCTCAAAGGCTAATTCCATTACAAGTTTTGCTTAGAAACTGTTTTCTATCACACTCCAAAAGGATATCAGTACAATTATGTTTTGTATAATATATAACTATTTTTCTTTAGATTTACTATTGCTCAGAAATGTGTAGAAAAACTTCTTTAAAAATCTATCTATTTCTATTATCTTTGCTGGAACCTGAACTTGGGCTTCATTAGTGGTTTTAATAGTTTTTCCATATCTTCATCTGTCCTTTTCATCTTGACCCTCCAAGGGAGACCAGTGGCAGGCTTTCTATTTACTATGAAGTCAGAGTCTCATTAATTTGCTAAAGAATCAATATTGATTTTATTTTCTGCAAGTTGGTGATGCTTCAGAAGTCATTTTATTTCATCTACAAAATGAGCTCCAATGAATGAGCACTTCTTTTGCAGAAATGGAAAAAAATAGAAATCTTGTAAGTGTCATACCACCTTGTTTACAACTGTTGCATGATTTAAGTCCTCATGCTTATGATACTCTAGACATCTTACTAGTGTGCTTCCCTCCACATAAGACCCTTTCCTAGCATAGAGGGGTGATTGACCCATGATGAGAAAGGGCTTCTGATTAAAGAGCATTTTGATGTGACACACTCCTCTGAACAATACCACGCTGCCTCACAACATTGCGTTTTTTTAATTTTGTTCTTTTTTTTTTAATTTTTATTTTGTTTTTAAAGAATGAGAGAGAGAATTGGCATGCCAGGACCTCAGCCACTGACATCAAACTCCATATACTTGCACCACCTAGCAGGCATTTGTGACCTTGTGCTTGCCTTACCTTTGTGTTTCTGGCTTACATGGGATCTGGAGAGTCTAACATGTGTCCTTAGGCTTCACAGGCAAGTGCCTTAACTACTAAGCCATCTCTTCAGCCCCTAGGTTTTGTTTTTATCATACAAATCAATATTGTAAATATTTTGGAGAATGGATTGAATATTATGAGTAAGTAAATAGATGTTTCTTATTCTCTATCTTTTTTTTTTTTTGTTCTTTTTTCATAAGACCATGGCTTTCTCATGTGAGTAGCTATTCAAATTATACAGGTATTTATGACCCTGCTTATTTCCTTGGAAAGTGACTTTTTCTCAGTATTCTAACATTTAATTTACTGTCAGGTATATTAACTGGAAGAAATTGAAATTTAACAAAAGACACAAGGGGGCTGGGGAGATGGCTCCATGAGTAAAAGAAATTACTTCAAAAGTACAGCAACCAGAGTTTACATTGTCAGAACCCGAGTATAGCTAGACTTGCTAGCACATGTTTGTAATCCTAGTGTTCTAATGCTGAACAGGGGACAGAGGTAGGATAATCTACAGATGCTAATGGACCAGCTACTCTGGTAATAAACAAGAGACTGCCTCAAACAAGCTGAAGGCAAGAGCCCCCACATGTGTGCCATAGCATGTGAGCATACATGGAAGTACTAAAAATTAAGAAAAAAATTAAAAGGACACCAGAAGAGAGCCAAAGAAGGCAGCTAAAATACCAATCTACAGGCATTATTTAGTCTTGTCTATGTGAAAAGGGTTTTGGGAATTCTATGTAGCACTTCTACATCAAATCAAAGTCAAATCTTTTTCAAAGTTCTGGTTGGTGAAAAAGTAGGTTGTCTCTCTAGTTCAGATCAGAATCATTCCGAGACCAAGTTTAATCATAAACAAGGTGAATTATTGTTCATTTTTAATCAGTCCCACACAGTTTTGGAAAGCTTTACAACTGATCTTGCTGCCACCCTCTGATTAAGGACCAACTATGTAATGAAGAGGTCTACCCTAGCTCCACATACTAGGTAACGCCAGCAAGAGTGGAAGACAGAAAAGATGTCTGTTATAAATTCCAAAAGAAGACATGTCATACTGCAACTTTAAAAGTTTGTAACTGTTACTGACTCCCTCTGGAGCCCCCATTTCATCATATGTCCAGTGGATCAATGAAACAAGTGTAAAGCACTAAAAATTATATTTAGCCCATTGATGTGCTTGAAGATATTTTTCCACACATTCTCATTTACAAAATGTTTTGTAAAGGAAGTAGAAAATTACTATAATCATACCAACCACATTAAAATAGATCCTCTTGTTCACATTCCCTAACTTTTAAATTCTTTACTATGTTTTCCAAATTCAAATGTTTAAAACTTATTCTGTCCTAGCCTCTTATGAGGTTAAAATTAATACTCTGTCTTCTAAAATATAAATGAAAGCAGACAAGGACAGAAAAATATTAATGGAAAATAACAAAGAAATTATTAAATTTCTCTTTTAAGAAAAAAAATGTTTTCATTTTTTGTAGATTAGATACAAGGAAGTACTTCCTCTTCAAATAATACAATTTGCTTTTAAAGAAGACTTGAGTCTGCAAGGTTTTTTTTTTCTCTTGTTCTAAAGTTAGATTTAGGAATTATAATGGTTTGACTTATGTGGTCCTATACGCCAATCAGTAAATTATCTTTTTAATATAATTCATTCTATCAGTTCTGTTCCTCTAGAGAACCCTGAATAATACAAATTATGGCACCAGGTGTAGTTCTAGAGAAACAAAATTATAAGGAAGGATTTCTATAGTGGGCTTGATGCTCTTTGGGGATGGCTCTCCAACTTCAGTGCTACAAAAGCCTCTACTGGTAATATGAAGAGTGCTTTTACTGGTAATAAGGAGAGTGCTTTCACTGGTAACAAGGAGGGCGCTAATAATGCATGGTGTGAACTATTTAAAGAACTCCATGACATAGATGTATTTGGTGATCCTTAGTCATGTCTTGCGAAGAGCAAGGAATTTAGGGACTCTGTATATAAAACATTTGAATATTTCTGGAAAAGTAAGGTAAATGATGATGCTGATTTTTTGCTTCTAGCATCTCTGGATAAACTATTAAGAGAACAGCAGAAGCTCAGAAAGGAAAATTCCAAGTTTAAGACCCACATACATGACCTGAAGATTTGTAAGGGTGCCCTGGATCTAGGAGTGACTTCTCTCTAGACAGAACAGGGATAAAATTGCAGAAAACCAAACTCTGTTTGATCTGTATAAACAGAAAAGTTCCAGAGCAAAGGAACAAAAGGCCACACTGAATTGCAGCAACAGAGAATCGAGGTCTCTTAATCAGTTTTCAGACTTGAGTCAGTTTACAGATCCTGAGTCCATTGTTTGAAGGGGTGGCTGAGTCCCCTTGAGGAAGGACCCTTCTACAGCCCCCAAAAGTTATAATATTAAGCTTACTTCTATCCTTCCTCAGAGGTACCTATGGCCTTTTGCTAGGGTAACTACACTGGAGAAAAGGAAATAATCAGACATTTCTGGGCCTACTGGACACTGGCTATGAATTGACATTGATTCCAGGAGATCCCAAACAGCATTGTGCCCGTCTGTTAACATAGTTGCTTACAGAGGTCAGGTAATCACTGGAGTTTTGGCAAATGTTAGACTGACAGTGGGTCCAGTGGGTCCCTGATCTCACCCTGTGTTTATTTCACCAGAATCTATCCAGAATGCATAATTAGGATAGATATATTTAGGAGTTTGCAGAACACCTACATTGGTTCCCTGACTTGTTGAGTGAGGGCTATTATGTTTGGAAAGACCAAATGGAAGCCATTGAGGCCCCCACCGCCAGGGAAAATAGTGAATCAAAAACAGTATCATATCCCTGGAGGGACTGCAGAAATTAGTGCCACTGTAAAGGACTTGAAAGATGCAGGGGTGGTGGTTCCCACTATGTCTCCCTTTAACTCTCCTATCTGGCCTGTTCAGAAGACAGACAGATACTGGAGAATGACAGTAGATTATCAGAAAGTTAATCAGGTGGTGACTCCAATTGCAGCTGCTGTACCCAATGTGGTTTCTTCACTTGAGCAGATTAACAGATCTCCTGGTATGCAGCTATTGATTTGTGAATGCTTTCTTCTCCATACCTGTCCATGAGGACCAACAGAAGCAATTTGTCTTCAGCTGGTAAGGTCAGCAGTGCACCTTTACTGTTTTAACTCTCCAGTCCTCTGTTATAGCTTACTTAGTTTGCAGGGATCTTGATTGCTTGTCCCTTCCACAAGGTGTCATGTTGGTCCATTATATTGATGATATTATGCTGATTGGATAAAATGAGCAGGAGGTGGCAGCCACTCTGGAATTGCTGGTATAGCATGTGCACATCAGGGGATGGAAATAAATAAATAAATAAATAAATAAATCTAATATTCAAGGACCTTTTATATCAGTGAAATGTCTAGGGCTCAATGGTGTGGGGCATGCAGGGATATTACCTCTAAGGTGAAGGATAAGTTGTTACCTCTGGCCCCTCCTAGTACTAAGTGGGCCTATTTGGAGTTTGGAGACAGTACATTCCTCATTTGGGTGTCTTACTCCATCCCATATAACAAGTGACTCAGAAAGCTACTAGTTTTCAGTGGGTCTTAGAATAAGAGAAGGCTCTTCAACAGATCCAGGCTGCTGTGCAGGCGGCTCTGCCTTTTGGGCCATACAATTCAGCAGATCCTATGGTACATGAGGTGTCAGTGGCAGATAGAGATGCTGTTTGGAGCCTTTGGCAGTCCTCCATAGGTGAATCACAGCAGAAACCCTTGGGATTTTGGAGCAAGGACCTGCCATCATCTGCAAACATTTACTCTTCGAGAAGACAGCTCTTGGTCTGCTATTGAACCTTGGTGGAAACTGAACATTTGACAATGGGCCATCAAGTTATTATGGGACCTGAGCTGCCCACTATGAGCTGGATGTAATCTGACTCACCAGGTCATAAAGTTGGATGTGGACAACAACAGTCTATCATCAAGTGGAAGTGGTATACATATAATCAGGCTCAAGCAGGCCCTGGAGACACAAGTAAGTTACATGAGGAAGTTGTCAAATGCCTATGGTTTCTACTCCTGTAACAATGCCTTCTGTCCCCAAGTATATACATATGGTGTCGTGGGTTGTGCCCTATGATCAACTGACTGAGGAGAAGAGGACTACGGCATGGTTCACAGACGGTTCAGCATGTTATGCGGGCACCTCCCAGAAATGGACAGCTACAGCATTACAGCCCCTTTCTGGGACAACTCTGAAGGACTGTGATGATGGGAATTCTTCACAATGGGCAGAACTTTGGGTAGTGCACAAGGTTGTGCATTGTTATTGGAAAGAAAAATGGCCAGATGTGCAGTTATACACTGACTCATGAGCTGTGGCCAATAGTTTGGCTTGGTGGCCCAGGACTGTGAAGGAGTACAGTTGGAAAATTGGTGAGAAGGACATTTGGGGAGGGTGTATGTGGATATAACTCTCTGTATGGGCAAAGGATGTGGATACCTGTGTCCCATGTTAATACTCATCAGAAGGTAACCTTATCAGAGGATGACTTTAATAATCAAGTAGATAAACTGACTCTCTGTGGATAGTGTTCAACATTTTTCCTTAGTCATCCCTCTCATTGCCAAATGGGCCCATGAAAAAAGTGGCCATGGTGGCACGGATGCAGGTTATGCATGGGCCCAACAACATGGACTTCCACTAACTGAGGCTGACCTGGATATGGCTGCTGGTGAGTGTCAAATCTGACAGCAGCAGAGACCAACCCTGAGCCTATGATATGGTAGCATTCCTCAGGGTGACCAGCCAGCAACTTGGTGGCAAGTTGACTACATTGGACCACTTCCATCATAGAAAGAATAGCATTTTGTCCTTACTGGAATAGACACTTATTCTGGGTATGCATTTGCCTTTCCTGAACATAGTGCTTCTGCCAAACCTACCACCTGTGGGCTTATAGAATGCCTTATCCACCATAACAGTATTCTACATGGCATAACTTTTGATCAAATAACTCACTTCATAGCCAAGGAAGTATGGCAGTGGGCTCGTGATCATGGAATTCACTGGTCTTACCATGTGCCCCACCACCCTGAATCAGCTGGCTTGGTAGAACAGTGGAATGGCCTTTTAAAGAAATAGATACTGTGCCAACTAGGTGGCAATAGCTTGCAAGGCTGGAGGAGTGTCCTGCAGCAGGTTTATATGCTCTGAATCAGCATCCTATATATGGTGCTGTTTCTTCTATAACCTGAATTCATGGGTCTGGGAATCAAGGGGTGTAAATGGGAATGGTCTCACTTATTACCATCCCAAGTGACCCATTTGCCAAATTTTTGCTTCCTGTTTCCATAACCTTACAGTCTGATGGCCTAGAGGCCTTAGTACCAGAGGAGTGTGATTTCTACTAGACAACTGACTGTGTGGTTTTGGCCTTTTGGGGCTGATTTTCAAGAGGAATGTGAAAAGATTTGATACCTTGGCTTCAGAGATGCCTTGCAGTGCTGTAAGTACAGCTTGATGGACTATTCTGGTCAGAACTTAAAGACTTGAATGCAGTAAGAACTAAGCACAGTGAGGTTTGGCTTGTGAGGATGAGAAAGAGCTTTGCCTGGACTGGGCTAGACACAGTTTGTGTGAGAGGCTTGCTGTTATGTCCTGGGAACTTGTGCAGGGTGCTTTGCATATAAAGAGACTGGTGTGAGCAGGGGAATATGACACATTAAAAAATGAAGTATTTGGACAATTGTATGAGAGATTATAGCCATTGAAATTGAGCCAGCTGACCTGCATTGGGACAACAGAAAGAAAGAAAGCAGTCTTTTGAAGAGTGAATGCTGAAGGAGTGTCCTGTTCTTCAAAGACTGCTTTATCTCCTCACACCTTGGGATTAACAAATTGGCACCCCATCTGGTATCATGGAGCCTAGAAATGCAGGAAAGAGAGTGTCATTGAATTTGCAATATGGTCTTGTGTTTTGGAAAAGGCCATGGGCGGTGTGAAGCAGGTTTGCTGGATGCCTGCATGGAGACCCGATGGAATCACGAGGATGGACTGTGGGTTTCACTGGAGACCCAGTGGAGATGCTGGGATCATGAGATGGCTGCTAAAGAGAGCTGCCACTCTCAGATAAATTTTTCCAGGACTGTGAGTAGCCTAGTTGGAGGGGTGGAATTGGGACTCCAGACACTTATCAGTGATTAGAAATTTTGGACTTGGAGACTTGTCACTGACTAGAGTTGTTGGACTTGGAGCTATAGAATTTGATGTTTGCCCTGTTTAAATCTTGTATTGGTTGAATGTTTCTTTGCTATGCCCAATGCCATCTTTTTCAGTGTGAATGTTTACTCTGTGCCAGTATGGGCTTTTTTGTTTTGTTTTATTTTTTGTATAATGGCTTAGTTAAAAGACTTTGGACTATGGGGATGTTTGAACATCATTGGGACTGATAAAAATTATGGGGAGCTTTCAAAGTTAGATGAATTCACTGTATTTTATAACATGTATGGTTATCAGTTTATGGGGGCCAGGGGCAGAATGTGGTGGTTTGATTCAGGTGTCCCCATAAGCTTAGGTGTTCTGAATGCTGGGTTCCCAGCTGATGGAGATCTGGGAACTAATGCCTCCCAGAGGCAGTGTATTGTTGGGGATGGACTTATGAGTATTATAGTGAGTTTGTCCTTGATAGTGTTTGGCACAGTCTCCTGATGCTGTTATCCATCTTATGTTGGCAAGGAGGTGATGCACACCCTCTTCTCATGCTATTGTTTTCCCCTGCCATCATGGAACTTCTCCTCAAGTCTGTAAGCCAGAATAAACCTTTTTTTTTCCCCAAAGCTGCTCTCGGTCTGATGATTTCTGACAGCCATGCAAGGCTAACTACAACATAACTAAAGATATTTAAAAAAAAACAGCATACCAAAACCTGTGAGATATAATGAAAGCAATCCTAACATTGGAAGTTGACAGCTATGAATGACTATTTTAAGAAATTAGATCATTAGATCTCATAAAATGTTTTAATAATGATCCATTCCCTTAAACCCTTAATTACCAAGCCACCTCATCTACCTAACTATGCACTTTTCAGTCTTGGGAAAATAAAAACAGGCCAGATACCAAATTAGCAGATGGTAAGAAATAATTAAGCTCAGGGCAGAAATAAATGAAATGGAAGTTAAAAATAATCCAAAGAATCAATGAAGCAAAGTTGGTTCTTTGAAAAGATAAATGAGTCCCACAATTTCCTACCAAAGAATATAAAAATGTCCTGGTGAACATAGTACCATGAACAAAGAATACACACAGCAGAATTTTAAAAATCTGTAATAAAAAGAGCATATGGAGGAGGCTAACAATGGTACCAACATGGCTGTATATCCACTGTGTACATAACTAATACAACAAAAAAATATAAACAAGAAATTTGAGGTGGTCATTTTGCATAGTTTAACTTCAAGAAGAGGCAAAGATAAAAATTCATAACAGAAATCATTTACAAGTGAATTGGTTGACAAGAAGAGAATGATGCAAAATTTATGGTGCAAAAAACAATCAGAAACTATTCAAATAAATGTAACTCCTCTCTTAGTTCTTTATTTAGATTTATTTTTTATTTTTAAATATTTATTTATTTATTAGAGATAGAGAGGAGGAAGAGAGAGAGAGAGAGAGAGAGAGAGAGAGAAACAGAGAAAGAGAGAGAGAGAGAAAGAATGGGTACACTAGGGCCTGTAGCCACTGCAGTTGAACTCCTGACTCATGGGCCACCATGTTCATCTGGCTTACGTAGGACTTGGAGAGTCAAACCTTATGCTTTGCAGGCATGCATCTTAGCTGCTAAGGTATCTACAGACCCTTAGTTCTTTTTTAATTAAATTAAATAAAATTGTATTTATTTATTTGAGAGAAAGAGAAATAGACAGGGAGAGAAAGAGAGAGAGAGAGAAAGAATGGGTGTATCAAGGCCTTTGCCCACTGCAAATGAATTCCAAACACATGTGCTCCTTTGTGCATCTGGCTTACACGGGTCCTAGAGAATCAAACCTGGGTCCTTTGGCTTTGTAGGCATGCACCTTAACTGTTAAGCCATCTCTCCAGTCCAACTTGCTTAGTTCTAAATAAGATATATACACAAAACACATGAGATTTTCCTATATCAAAATAAGATAATTGGATTAAATACTATGTAATAGTCTCTCAGCCTACAAAATAAACAGAAACTGAAAATGACATAAAATATACTAAAAGAACTGAAAATATAACTGAAGTGCAAAATTAATCTGGATTTGTCCTTAAAACATGAATTCTAAAGCATGCACTTCAAAATGTTTGGGAAAAGATAATATATCATTTGCAAGTTAAAAAGTTAAGAAAATTATAATGAAAGCACAATGGAAAGGGGTGTGGTTGAAAGAAGAAACTATATCTACAAGATAAATTAAAATGTAAAATCAGTCCAAAGTACCTAAATTCAAATAAAAATGTGACAATCCAAATCAATGAAAGTTAAAAAAATGAAACCAAGAAATTAAAAGTAAGTTAAAATACGGTGCTTAAGAAGTCAGAGATATTGCGTAAAATGAAATTTTCATAATAACATCAATATCAGCAGCATGCATAATGAGAAGCTCTGAAAATTTAAAACATTAACAACAAAACATAATTAGTAGTTAAATTTATAATATAACTTCCAAGAAAACAGGAAGTCTGATTGAATATATTGAAAAGACATATTTTAATTGTGCAAAATTACTCAATGATGAATAACTATGACTTACCTTAATAACACTATTGTATTTCAGAGTTAAAATAAAAATCTTTAAGACCTCTACACAAATTACAAATAACATGCAAAGACAAAGAAATTCAAGAAGTGATATCATTCCTCATTCTGAACATACCTCACTCCAGGATCTAGTGTTCTGAATGTCTTGTCTTCAGAACAATCACCTTGGCAAATTTGGAGTAGTGGCAGCCTCTGTAAGAAAAGTACAATACAAGATGAACTTGGAAAACATTGTTCACCCAGGAAATGAAAAAGTTCTCCCCTAATGACAGGGCACATATTGTAAAGCCATAAGAAAAATTCACTTATTGACCCTATGAAGTCATAAGAAACTGGGTTTAACTTCCTACTTAGGCAATAACAAGATCAGCAGAATTTGTGCATTGGTGGTTTAAAGATACTGGGTGAAGAGCTGTCCCTGAGATAAAGGGAACAAACTATGTGAGTAGCATGATTGCCTGAATTCATGACCTTGGGAGATGGTTTTCTAACAGTTTGGTGTGAGGGAACTGGAGCCTCAGCATACTTATCTTCACTTAAGGATGACATGTGCCAGTCAGGACGCCAGGATGTCTCCAGTTAACAGGGCAGAGTGTGTTTAAGGGTGGTAGAATGCCCGGATTATCCACACAGCACACATGTATCCTCCAGCTTTGTCATCCTGTGACATTCTCCTGATTCCCTTACTGTGCTCTAGGCATCATCCTCAGCGGTTCCTAGAGCGTGGCCATCTGCATGCACACAGCCTTGCAGAGCAGTGCAGTTAGGCGAGATGTCAGACTGCACCCTGAGCCAGTCTCACTTCCAAGACTGTCCAGGACACATTTCTGACTAGTCTGCCAGGGTTTTAATAAGGCACTATACCTGTAGGGTTCCCCTTCTTTCCTATTTTCCATTCCACATTAACTTAATCAACCCTCCTATTGGTTTCCATAGCACTATTTTGTCACAAAAAGTTAGATGTTCGTGGGGGCGCCTGAGGCAGATCAAGAAGCACCCTCAGCCAGCTCTGGATGCACTGATTTATTTTGAGTAAATGACTCCTAGTTTGTCTGTCTCAATTTCCACAGCTGTTTTTCATAATTTCCTTAGGACTAATAGCTGACTTATGGGGAGAGTTTTTCTATTTGTTAGTGTTCCTCTGTTTTCTCTTGTAGTCTGGAATCTGCCTAGTAAATCAATGCTTTCTGCCTAGATTTCTTGGCTGAACTGGTCAAAAAAAACAAAAAAAAACTTTCATAGCTAGTCATGGTTAGTCAACACTGATAATGAAATAATGATGGGGAAATCAAGAGGAAAACCAACCATCAAATTATTTACTAAAAGACCTTATTTGTGTATAAATGGCTGGAAAGCCAGAAAAAGGATCTAAAGGCTGGTTGTCTGTCTCATTCTTAGTTTGACCCCCAAACAATGTGGGTGGGCATAAGCTGCTGGATTTTTATCTCGATGTCATTTTTTTTTAAATGTATAAAGCAAAAGTATTTGGCTAGACTTTTGAAGATTTCTTTCATCATAGAAATTCCACGGTCCCATGAGAAACATGCAGGATGCCAGTTTTCACAAAATCTGGCAAGCCTACAGGAATGTAATAAGTATGTCAGATTTCCCTAAAGTAGGAAGGCAGAGGGGGAGCTAAATTCCTATTGCTTTCTGTGACTATTAATCTTGCAATCAGTGTTTAATTTGGGATGTATGCTGGATGTACATAACTAAAGCTAGAAAGTCAATCATGAAAAGACTATATTTTCCAGAAACCTTTTTAGTGAAGGTATTTTAAAAGGAGGGATGAGTGCAAACATACTGGGAGCACGTTAGATGTAGTGACATTGTTGTGCAGGAGAAAGGCTCATGTATTCTTTGGATGTTGAATTTCAGTGAACCCAAGCTAGATATTGGCAAGGCTTGAACATCATTAAATTAAAGCAATTTTCCTTCAAAATTTTTTTCAATTAATTTTATTTCCTTAATTAAAGTTACTAAATATAAAATCATATAATGGTTAAAAGGTCAAATGCTTGCTATGTTTCAAGAAGTGCAAAAGTATTCAAATTGAATCAATTATTATAATTGAGGAAATTATAAAAGATTATATTGGGAGTATACATGTACACATATATAATTTTATTACATGTCACATTTGTGACATTTAATAATATATATTGCATATATATAGTATATAATGTACAACAACTTTGCCCTACTTTTGGCCCTAAATTGTGACATTAATGCAGTTCATAAAATCAATTCTTATTCAAGAGTTATTAAAGTCAGAGTTTAAAAGTAGCAATGTGAGGAAGAAATCATAGATCCACAAATATGCTGTAGCATTTCTCTAGATACTATTTTGTACAATAAAGTACTATCACCTGACCATATAAATTTGTACCAAGTCATAAAATGCACAGGTAATCAAGACTGAACTGTGGATGAAAGGGACATATTAGGCTATGAAGTGAATGCAGTGAGCATTCAGCTATTACTTCCTGGATTCCTAAGATGTTTATCATTGGTAAGTTGTTATGCACCACTGGAAAAAAGTAAAAGAACAGTTAAAATTATATCTTTTCTAATTAAAATTCAGCATTTGTACTTATAATTTAGTTAAAACCAAGGTAGAGTTATCCATTTTGTGTGCCCTATCCCTTGCCTTACTTGTGTATACTTATTATCTAAACATTTGTTAACATTAATTAGGCATAACACCTGGGATTCTGCATCTCCAGCATGTAGTCAGTGCCAATTCCCTGGCTCATGAAACTGAACTTTGGATAGCAAGGAATGACCGCTGATGTCAGTGTTCTGATAAATCTCAAGAGGTCACCTCAGGATCACACGAATTGGTGATTATGTTTGTAAAAATGCTCCCGCCACTTATTTTTTACTCTGGCCCAGGCTGACTTGGGATTCACTATGTAGTCTCAGGGTGGCCTTGAACTCATGGCGATCCTCCTACCACTGCCTCCTGAGTGCTGGGATTAAAGGTGTGCGCCACCACGCCCGGCTCAAAATGTCCCCCTTTTGTACCTTATTCTCATAGTATCTTGTTCTTACTGAGATGAGAAAATAAATAAGCATTATACTACTCTTCCATGTATTTTGTCATATTTTATATGGTTAAGTATTTGTATGTTTCATACAAATATTTTCAGAAATAAAAACACATTCTAGGCCTGGAGAGATGGCTTAGTGGTTAAAGTGCTTGCTTGCAAAGCCTAAAGACTCGTATTCAATTATCCAGGTCCCACTTAAGTCAGAAGCACAGTGACACAAGTGCACAAGGTCACACATGCACATGGGGGGTGTACGCCTCTGGAGTTTGACTGCAGTGGCTGGAGGCCCTGGTGCGCCAATTCTTTCTCTCTGTCTCTCTCATACACACACATAAAACAAAAGGCAGTCTGTTGGGCTTGCCTCAAAAAAAAAAAAAAATTCTAGGGCAGGGGAGATGACTTAGCAGTTAAGGCATTTGTTCGTGAAGCCAAAGGATCCAGGTTGAATTCTTCAGGACCCACGTAAGCCAGAAGCACAAGTTGGCACATGCGTCTGAAATTCATTTACAGCTGCCAAAGGCCTGGCTTGTCCATGCTCTCTCTCAAATAAATAAAATAAAATGAAATAAAACACATTTTACACTGGACATGGTGGTACACACCTTACTCCCAGTACTTGGCTGGGGGCGGGGGGTAGGGGGTGCAGAGGAAGCAGGGTTGCTGTGAATTCAAGGCTACTCTGAGACAACATAGTGAATTCCAGGTCAGCCTGAGCTAGAGCGAGACCCTGTCCTGCAGAACCAAAAATTAAAATGTAAAATTATATTTTATTCAGTTATTATATCACATACTTATTTTATTCCTATTTCTCTGACAAGTAACTCAATTGACTTACAAATACATGTTCTTTGAAGAAACTGGATCCCTAGTAAACACTGAGTATTCACTTTGCCAAAATAGGCCCAAGGAGTCTGGCTTACACCAGAAATGTTGGAAGGAACATTAAGTAAGACTAGTTCAAAGAGATTACTTTGGTTCCAAAAATAAATCAGTCTGGTCTATTAAGTCTTTATGGAAATAGAAAGTCTTTTTTGATTTGAACATTAAAAAACACATTAAAAAGCTTTATAAACGTTGGACACATATCCCATTATTGTTTTTCACATCATTTCTCATGTTGAATCTGGTGTTTTTGTTGAGGCCTACTTTCTTAGCCATCACTGGAACAGTTTCCTTTTTCCCAGTCTCTCTGGGAGCATTTCCATGCTGATCTGAATGCAATATAAGTCTTGGCTTTATCTTAAACTCCCTCCCTGTCCTTCCCACGATGGCCCACAGTATTTCTAATGCTGAATAATATAACAAAGCTATTTATGAATGGATTCTTCTCTCGAATTTCACCTTGGTATAAAAAGCACAGCAGAGACATGGAGGGGAAAAAGCAAAATGGAAATCAGCCCTTTGTTAATGTCTGCTGTTCTCTGGGGATTGGTAATCACTTCAAATGGGTAATCATTGCAAATGTTATTCTTAAACAAGTTGATTATAAACAACAGGAAGTCAAGGGCAGCTTCCTTAATGAATGAGTTTATTTACCACCCAATCTGGTCTACCATGAGTCAGGAAGTGTGGGAAAGCATCCCTTCCCAGCCCTCCCCGATTCAAAGGCTGACACTGCACAGAGACCTCCTGGAGACCTCAAGAAAAGACAGGTGGGAGGCTCAAAAATGCATAGTACTTCAAGCTGGGGTGAGGTAACCAGTGCTGGAAGGCTAAATTGGAAAAACAAATGTATTTTAATAAATATATCCTAGTAGTATTCATTACACATATTCAGTTTTTTTTCTCTTTTGTTTTGTTTTTCAAGGTAGGGTTTTGCTCTCCAGCCCAGGCTAACTGGGAATTCACTATGTAGTCTCAACATGGCCTCAAACTCACAGTGATCCTCCTACTTCTGAATGCTGGGAGGAAAGGTGTGTGCCACCTCACCCAGCTTCTGTTAAGCTTTTAATAGTGTCTCATTAATTCAGATGCATGCAATTAAGGTTTTGTGGTTTGATATTTAAGGGGAAGGAGAAATGAAGAAAGTAGCTAGAACTAGGGCACTCAGGAGAAAGGAAAGAAAATCGCATAGTGAGGCAGAGGCCCATCATCCCAAACAAAGACTATATTGTTTTAAATGTGTGTGCATATGTGTTGGTACACACGTGTCATAGCATGCATGTGGAGGTCAAAAAATAATCTTTGGGTGTAGGTACTCACCGTCCACCTTGTTTGAGGCAGGGTCTCTGGTTCCTGTATAGGCCAAGCTAAGTGGTCTGGGAGCTTCCAGAGATTCTCCTGTCACTGCGAGCACCTTTCAGTGGGCACACTGAGATTACAGACATGCTCCAGCTTTACATGAGTTCTGGACATCAGAACTTAGGTACTCATATTTGAGTGGCAAGTGATTTACTCTCAGAGCCGTCTCAACAGCTACTAAGACATTTTTTTTTAAAAAAAAAGTTTTGTTCATTTTTGTTATTTATTTGAGAGTGACAGACAGAGAGAGAAAGAGGCAGCTAAGAGAGAAAGAGAATGGGTGCGCCAGGGCCTCCAGCCACTGCAAATGAACTCCAGATGCGTGTGCCCCCTTATGCATCTGGCTAACGTGGGTCCTGGGGAATTGAGCCTCAAACCAGAGTCCTTAGGCTTCACAGGCAAGTACTTAACCACTAAGCCATCTCTCCAGCCCTAACACATTTTTGTTGTTGTTTGTATATATCTAACAGGTTACGTGAAAAATCTGCTTGGTTTAATACAAGTTTGACAAATACCACTAAAGAAACATATATACAGGTGTAAATTATTGTCAATTGCCTAAAATATGTAGTGCTATTATATACGTTAAATGAAAAGTGCAAAGCATCAGATTTAAACAAGCAATGTGTGATGCTATTTATACAATACTTGACAAAAGATTTGAAGACAAGCCAAAACTAATATTTCGCGTAAAGTGTTCTCTCTTGTCCCCTAAGCCAAAAGTACACATCAACAAATTTGACAGAGTTAGGAGGTCGACAACTGGATTAACTCATAGTCTCATTTAAGTGACATTAACCAGGCAAGCGAGTCAAATATATGAAGGCTTTGTTTGAATATGCAAACCATGCAGTACATCTTTGTGTCTTCAGATACTGTCAGCTGAAGGTCAGCTGAGTGCTGAAGACTCACCTCTTGGGATACATGGTGTATACTTCAAAGTATGAAGATGATAAATTTCACACCCATAATGTGCAGGCATGGCTTATGTTTAAGGTGAAGAGTTTCTGCCAATGTAATTGTAGCTTCAAGTTGATATGACTTGGGTAAATTAACATGTAAACTGTCTTCTGTGGGACTGCATGAATCAGATGAACAAGTCAAAAGGATACAGCCTTTCCTGAAATCAGTGGGATCTTAATCATGAGGGAAGCTCACCTGCTGGCTTTGCAGAAGGAAATGGCTTAGATATGACAGGATCTGTAGAACTGAACGTGTACTAACTAGCCGTGTACAACATCACAGAGCCAAGAGTGACCCACAATAAAATCTCACATGCAGCTACAGGTGTAAGGGATTAAATCCTGACGACAGCACAAACATCCTTCCTGAAAATGGAAATTCTCAGCTGAATCTCTCCCTGGCCTGGTAGAATTGCTGATTGTAGTCTTGTGACAAGAGCCTGCTTAATTTACTCCACAGTCTGTGAGATAAGAAATGGATGTTCCTTTAAGCTTCCACTGGGAAGCACCATTTTGAAAGAGAGCTTATCAATTTTTTAAAAGTTGGACACACTATTATTACATAATTCAGCAACCATGTTCTTGTATATTTCCTTAATTAAATTGAAAATTCAATGTCCCTTCATAAGTGAATGGATAAACAAATTATGATAAAAGACACCCTATAGGATATTATTCAACTATTTTAAAACACTTCAAAGTCACAAAAATATGAAGGAAACTTAGATGCTTATCTCTAAGTGTACAATGCCCATACTCAAGGGTTACATAACTTGTGACTAACTACATGAGATTGTGGAAAAGAAAGATGCTTCATGATAGCAAAACATAAATGGTGGCCAGGTGTTTAGGGTAAAGGGGAATAGATGGGCCTGTGAGATTATTAGGGTAATGTAATTATTCTGTGTGATACAGTAATGGTGGCCTGGTGCATTTATCAAAAACTGATGGCACTATACAATTAAGAGAGTGAAACAAACTGAGACATCTTTAAATACAGATACCTCACCAATGAGAACTGTTAAAAATGCATTTTTTTTAGGTTAAGGATATATGTAACTGTCTCCTACCAGCTCAGTTTTTTTTTTATAAATCTAAAATTCATTTTAAAAATGAAGAAATTAAAAAGACAAAGGCATCTCAAATATAAATGAATTTTGGCCTCAGCAAAAGTTATAGTGACTAAAGGGGAATTGGGTACTTCACAATTTCCTGTAAATGAGGTTTTGCCTATTCAACTATGTAAGTTTTGGAATGTAGGAACACAGGACAAATGTCTGGAAGGCTGGAAATATTCTTGTTTATTAGGAATAGAACACAAAATTACTTTTATATGCAATACGCTGGCTTTGGAATATTATTAATAAATGCAGCTTAAAATTTTATAAAACCAATAGTGTCATTAGATGTAAGTCATAACCATATGAGTTCCACCTCAATTTACATAAAAAACAAACAAGAAAATGGTTCATTTTGTATGATATTATCCACAGGGACAAATAAGCCCATATATATATATATATATATGTATGTATTTCAGTCCTATAGAGGCCCATTCCCTAGGAGTTAATCACCTTTGAAGGAATGTTCTAAGGATGTTATCTGGGGTATTTTCTTTTTAAATTATTCAATTTAGTAGGAATGAACCCTTTTCCTAATTATAGAAAAGGCTCTTTTTTTGTCAGAGGAGGTATAAATGATGCTATTATGAAGATTTAGTGTAGTTATGCCAGTCAAATGGCGAGTCTACTACAGACAGAGGACACATTTCTAAAATGAATGGTGGACTTTAAATCCCCTAATGTCCAGCTTAGCTTTAGTTAGCAAAAGTACCATTATGTGGCCAACTCAGTGTTACTCAAGCAACAGTACTAAAGCAAGAGAAGTACATTCTGAATTAGTGAAAAACTCCAAATGCACTCTACTTTTATTTTTTATTAAAAATATTTTTATCAATTATGAACTTTATTGTATGAACAAATCATGTTTGGGTTCCCATATCATCATTTTATATATGCTCTCTCCCATGTACAATTCACTGAGGGTCCTCCTCAGTGGAATTATTTGTATTGTTCATAACCATGAGGTTATGAACGAATCAATCAGTTTCTGTGGGGGGGAGGTAAGTGCCTCAGGATACTTCTTTCCACCCTGTGGTCCTGACAATCTTTCCGCCCTCTCTTCCACCATGTTCCCTGACCTTTGGCAGGTATGATATGTCTACTTTAGTGTTGTGATTTCTGCAACCTTTGCATTTCTGCCTTGATGAATTTTGAGTGTCGTCAGTGTCTGTAGCCATCTCCCTGGAATGATTGTCAGGCTATCAGTGAGAGCAGCATTTCTTTTTAGAAAGGAAATTACTTCCAAACACTAAAGAAATTGTTATGAAACAAAATTAAAAAAAAGGAAAGGAAACAAAAACAATTGTGACAAAGCAAAACAGTATTGAAGTGAACTTATTAAGACATTACCTCTGGTGGCAATATAATGAGCCATGATAGGAAAGCATGTACTATAACTTGCATGATTAAAGATTAGTATAAAAATTTTCAAAATGCACTATATTCAATTACACTTACCATATTATAAGCAATCCTAAAGTTACCTATACCTGGCTAGTATACTCAACAATGCTTATAATTTTATATTAAAGAAAAAAAGTTACTGAATATTTACTCTGATATATAACCAATGAAGTTAATAGAAAATAAAACAGTAAGAGTAAACTCCTTCTTTCAGTGAACCTACATTTTACTTAGTAAGTAGTGATATCAGAATGTGACATTTGAGTGTGAATTTTATCTTTGAGATGGCAGTAATTAAAATAATAGGAGTTTATAAAACATAGATATGTAATATACAATGCCCCATAAGCAATGGGTTTGATTAGAGGAGAGACATGATGATAGGAAATTGGAACTTATTATGTTTCTGTTACAAAAAAAAATGTAGAAATTTATCAAAATAAAATAATGATATCCTTACTGAAACCTATCTGCATTGAATCTTTTTAATTTTTTCATGATTTTATTTATTTATTTATTTGAGAGAGAGAGAGAGAGAGAAAGAGAGAGAGAGAGAATGGGTACAAGAGGGCATCCAGTCACTGAAAACAAACACCAGACACATGTGCTACCTTGTGCATCTGGCTTACATGGGTTCTGGCCTGGGTCCTTATGCTTTTTTAAATTTTTTTATTTATTTTCTTATTTATTTATTATTAAGCCATCCTTGTAACCCTATCTTGGATAACTTATTTTTGCATACGTATGTATCTCCAAAGCTGCACAATACTGAAAAGGCCATGGCATCTTTTAAAAAATATTTTAATTATCTATTTAATTTATTTTAGACAAAGAGAGGGGGAGAGATAGAGAGAGTGAAAATGGGTGCACCAGGGCCTCCAGTGGCTGCAAACGAACTCCACACACATGTTGCACCATGTGCAGCTGGCTTACGTGAGACCTGGAGAATTGAACCTGGTCCTTAGGCTTTGCAGGCCTTAGGCTTTGCAGGCATATGCCTTAACTGCTGAGCCATCTCCCCAGCCTCCAACATGGAAAATTTTAACAGTGAAGTTGCTCTTTCCTAGAAAGTCCAAGGAGTGGGATTTTCACATGATTTTGAACAGTTTGTAAGCCACTAAAATCTAACCAAATAAATGTTTTGACATTCAGACAATAAGAAGTCTAAGAAATTGTACTGTCTTAGTCCTTAAAGTTTTGTCAATACCAGAATCTCAGAGCCATAGCATTGGGTCTTAAGTTGAAAGTAAAAGTATAAGTCTAAAGATTAGCCAGAGGTGAGTGGAGGAGTATACTGGGAAGATGAGTCACTCTCCTTCATTCCTCATCCTGCTCAAAGTGTGTGATGTTGACACAGTGTGTAGATGCACACCCAACAGTGTTTACAAGGCCAAATAATCTGGTTTATCACATTAGTAGACCTTTTGAATAAGAAAAGGCATGCAGATAAGTTTCTAATATTAATAATTTTCTACATAATGTCTTCTGTGTACCTCATACTCCTTGCATGTATAATTAAAGAACATGCATCAAAATGCCACTAAAGTTAATGACAGTGTCAGGGTTGCTTGATTTATGTATTTATTTTTCAATAATATATTCAATCAATACATCTTGATTATGCAGGTTCAAAATTAAAAGTAGGCACAAGGAGGAGAGAATTTTTTTTATATAATTCTGTAACTCCAAAAATATGGGTACTAAAATGTACTGGTCATGAGTCAAGAAAATTATTGATGCCAACATGTAAAAAGGGTGAATGGCAGGATAGATATATAATAGGAGATCAAATAGGCCCAAATTATACCTATAATTATTCAGAAAATATTCATTTTATTGAATTAATTTAATGTTAACCAAATAAATGAAGAAAATAAAGTGCAATAGAAAAAATAATAATACAGAGCAAGCATTCATCACAAAATGATAGCTAAAAGATCCTTCTGAAAGTCAAAATATGTTGGATATGGTGGCTCATGCCTTTAATTCTAGCACTTGGGAAGCAGAGGTAGGAGGATCACCCTGAGTTTGAGGCCAGCCTGAAAATACAGAGGGAGTTCCAGGTTAGTCTGGGCTAGAGTGAGACCCTACCTCAAGAAAAAACCTAAAAGTCAAAATATTGTTAAATATTAATATATTTTCTCCTTAATAATAATTTGAATTAAATTGCTTTAACACACGTTTATATAGAAAATATTGCAATTAGTTACCTTCTTCCACATTCAAATTTTAATGTGGATTCTTTCCTTACTTTGTCAGCGATTTTAATATTTACATTTATTCTTAATTTTATTCTCAATTTTGTGTTCAAATTAGTTTGATGTTTTGACCAATTTTCTATAATGCCATTTTACACCTACCTAGTTATTTCAATTCACCTGTCATTTGACTTTATTCTATCCTTAATTTGCTTTTTATAAGAGTCATATAACCTCAATGATGCAAGACCCTTACACTGACTTTTAAAGTATTACATATCTACCTATTGCTTTCATCTTTTAAAAGGTGTCATGATGAATATATTTGTCTGTTATTTATTTTCCCCAGCATCCCGTGTAGACATCACCTCATTGTGTACTGACTAGATGTTGTAGACATCTGAAGTCACTGTAATTGCACTTTTTTCTTGCAGGTATTTTGTTTTGATTTTCTAAACAGGAGGCCTGCAAACTTAATTAAATATCCAAGTTTTACTTGAGTGCTGAGGTAATGTTAAAGAGAAATTGTGCTCCTTTTTCAACACACTATTTTTCTTGCTTCATACATAAAATCCACTTTTGCTAAACTGGTTTCTGAAGTTGAGTAGTTTAAATATAAGATGTTGTGATGTTAAACACATCAAGTCACTTTTTGCTATTATAAATACAATGAATGTTTTTACCATATAGTCTCAGTTTCTAATCTCATAAAAAACTTTTATGGACTTCATTTCTGGATCATATTTCTGCTCTATGTTGTCCTAGGTATTGTATTATATGTAGGTTGCTATTGAAATCACTAGACACTATGTTGCTTAAAAAGCAGAAGTTTATATTCTCACCATTTTACATGCCAGAAAATGTAACATGAAGTTTAAGAATAGTTCTGACAAACACTCTTCCAGACAGCTACTTCCTCCCCATTCTCTGGTATGACAGAGAAAGAAGAGAAGTAGAAGTGCTTTGGTATTTGTTGTTTTAAGAACTTTGCTTCCATTGTGAGGCCCTGTCTTATCAGCAATTCCAAACTGAACTATTAGAAGCTCCCCTGAAAACACCTCCACATCAGGAATGAAGGTTCCGACATGAGTTTTGGATGGGGATAGGGTAAAATCATTCAAAACTTACTAGTACATTGAGCTACATATCTGTACATGCATTAAAGATAAGACATTTCTGTAAGAAGTCACGGCCCTCGCAATTTCAGAGATCCATGAAATTATCATCACATGTGCTTTCCATGACCTTTATATTGCTTCTTTCCCTAACTATATTATTATTTTTTATATGTTCACAGTGATTACCTGTTATATCTTCTTTCATGTGATCTATTTTGAGTTTAATACATTTTGGGGCCATTTTTCTTTTAGTCATTATTATTTTCATTGTGTAGTTACTTTATGTGCAATATATACCCTTGACTCTATGTATCTAAAATATACATTTTTCATAAATAGTTTACCTTATGTCATTTCATAAATTCAAAGTTTCAACAAATTCTCATCAAATTTGACTCTCAGAGATGTCTTTTGCAGTTATCTCTGTTCCTCTGGTTGAGGGTTGCCTCAGACAGTGTCAAGAATCACCGATCCCTTCAGTTTTCCTCTTAACGTGGGCAGCTGTGTTCATATAAACTTTAGGGTCTGGCATTGTCTGAACAGTTGAATTATTAAAATTATCTGCTAGATTTACAGACGTGGCACTAGTTTAATCAAATTTTTAATATAATATTTCCCCATAATTAGGTTGCTCATGATGAAATTAAGACTCTTATAATATTTGTAATCTATCTTTCCTACACTTAGCTCTTAATTGAGGAATTAGGAACTTGTGAATCATCCTGATTTTTTTTAAACACAGCAGCTCCAAGGCCACAAAATAAAGGGCAGTTAATCCTGCAACAATTTTTTTTAAAACACCTCAAACAGGAAGAGGGTAAAACCATGAAGCAGGTGAAGGTGAGTAAATTAGGCTTAAGAGAAACAAGAGAACTGGGTATGGAGAAAAGTATTTGCAATTCATTTGGATGTGTTTTGCAGGCTTTATAAAAAGTAGTTATTAGCCAATTAAGTGGATTTCAGTTGATCATTGTTGATGGCTTATGCATGTAACAAGCATGAGTAAATACAAGAGAATGTCTGGTAGAAAAGAATATGTGGAAGACTGAAACACATTATGTGTCTATAAATGAATATATGTTAATAATCCATGATCAAATATATGAGCATTATCTTGAAGATATGAGTTTATTATTAAAATAAATGACATTTAGGAGCTATGTAAATTGATATCCAATTAACTTGCAGTAGCTATCTTATTAAATGCCAATTAAACGTATTAACATTCCTTACAGTTTAATATATCAATACGAATTTAACTGTACCTTTATTGCTATTGTAATTTTGAGTTAATTACATAGCTAGGAGATTTATCTTTTGCATAATTATTAAGCCTCTCCCACAGTTCTTAAATAAGTAAATGAAATTGATAGCTTTGTAAACTCAAGTCTCCAATGCAACACAAATTTTTTGTTTGTGTACAAATGTTTGTGTTGAAGCAAAATGCAGAACTCACAGGCTTTGCAGTGGTTACTTTAGTTTTATATATAAAAAACATCTGTGTAATGTGTCTCCTAAGTCATGATTTTATCTTTCAAATTGTTTGATTTGCGAATATGGTTTGGTTAATATCTGTTCAATTACAGGAAGATTTTCCGACAACTGAGGAGTGTCTTAATAAAAAAGGATATGACATAGCCCATTAAACATATTTGAGATGATTTGGGAAAAATGTTTTATTTTTCTTTGATAACCTTAATATCTAGCAATGTAACAGGTGCTCACCAAGTAGTGATAAGATGATGGGGATCAACACTCATACTTCAGTGATCAAGGATCTTTCAGAATCTACTTCTACAGTTCTATTTTTTTATGGTCTAGTATTTTTTTTATTAGTTATGTACACAGCATGTATACAGACATATTGTTACCATTGTTAGCCTCCTCCCTGTCCTCTGTCCTCCAAATGGATCCCCCTTGTTGGGGAATGTGGGTCCTGCATTGTGGGGTTAACCTTCACTTATGAGGAGGAGGCAATGTCTCTGTGCATAATGTTCCAACATGTGGCTCTAACAATCTTTCCACCCCCTTTTCCACAAATTTCTCTGAACCAGGATGGGTTTGTTTTAGGTCTACTTCAATGATGCAGTCATGGGAGCCTCTGTGTCTTTGTATATCTGGCTTTGTAGGAGTTGAGTGTTCTCTATGTCTATCTCCTTCACTCTTGTGCTGGTACCAGTTTCACCAAGAAAGCAGTACTCTTGCTCATTTCCCCAATTATTCTTAGTTTCAGCTAGGGCCCTATTGAGGTGCAATGGGCTGATTCTCTCCTCAGGATCTGTGTCTATCTGAAAAAGAAAAGCAAATTCTCCAACAGAAAGTGAAGTCAGCACCAGATAAATGAGATAACCATTATTATTTTAGAGAGAATTTAATAGGTATAGACCCTGTTTAGCCCATGATTGGTGGGAGCTTGATAATGGAGAGTGGGCTCATTTTTTGGATATGGTTCTGACTTATTTCCCAGATCCAGCTATGGGTTCCCTTCCACTGAGCAGATCAATTAGCCAAATCAAGAGCAGTTGGTTACCCAGCATGGCTGTGTGCCACCATTGCACTTGTGTGAGCATCAAGTCAGTTTGTTTGCTGCTGAGTAGTTTAGACCATGAGTTGCTTGGACGAATATTGTTCATTTTTTCCCAGTCATTCATGTAGCACCTTCTTGCACTAGATGGGCTAACTGTCTGGGGACTGAGTCTCTTCCAGATTCCAGCCAGGTCACTCCTTGTTCCCTATCAACATCATATGGTGCCTTCAACAGTAGGATCTTACTACTAACCTTTGACAGATCATGAAGTACTCTGACACAAATCTGTATTTTTTTGGGAAACCTTGTAGGTCTCTCTGATCAACAGCTCATTATGGATGTTAACCACATGCTGATACTGGGAGTTACAGGCCAGCACTAAGGAAAAGAAGGAAGAAAAAAATAGGTAATATAAAAGAGATAGAGAGAAGAGGGAAAGAGAGAGAGAAAGAAACAGGATAAAATCAAAATTAATCTTCATCATACCTTCTCCAGGGCCCTGTGATGCAGATGTTCCCTCAACCATTTAGTCTGTCTTTTAGTATATAGAATTTTATTGTACCAGTTTCATTTTGGTCCAGTTTTCTCCCCCCACCCCACCATCTTTACCTTTCCCTCCCTCCTCAGTTCTATTTTCAGTAACACTTATGACATTTTTTTTTTCAAGGTAGGATCTCACTCTAGCCCAGGCTGACCTGGAATTCACTCTGTGTTCTCACTGTGGCCTTGAATGCATGGTGATCCTCCTACCTCTGCCTCCCAATTGCTGGGATTAAAGGCAGGAACTACCATTCCCGGCTCACATTTATGACATTTTAACCGACTTTTCATTCTTAAAATGTGACTGATAACCACAGTATATGGTTGTTCTCAGCATTAAATATAACTATATGTATATAAGCATAATTAAATATAGTAACAAGAATTGTATTCTTTTTTTTTAAAGTTTTTTTAAAATTTTTCTGTTTTATTTATTTATTTGAGAGTGACAGACAGAGAGAGAATGAGGCCGAGAGAGAGAGAGAGAGAGAATGAGAGAGAGAGAGAGGGAGAGAGAGAGAGAATGGGCGTGCCAGGGCCTCCAGCCACTGCAAACTAACTCCAGATGCGTGCGCCCCTTTGTGCATCTGGCTAACGTGGGTCCTGGGGAATCGAGCCTCGAACTGGGGTCCTTAGGCTTCACAGGCAAGCACTTAACTGCTTAAGCCATCTCTCCAGCCCAAGAATTGTATTCTTAAAAGTAAATAAATATAGGCAGTTTGTTGGGCTCCCTCCCCCCAAAAAATAGTCAGTAGTAGAGCTGGAAAGATGGCTTAGCATTTGAAGTGCTTGCCTGCAAAGCCTAAGGACCCAGGTTCAATTCCCCAGTACCCACATAAAGCCAGATGCACAGTGAAGCATATGTCTGGAGTTCATTTGCAGTGGCTAGAATCCCTAGAATGCTCATTCTCTCTCTCTCCCCCCTCTCTCTCTTTCTCTCTCTCTCAAATAAATAAATAAATTGTAAATAGATAAATGATATTTTATTTTAATTGTTTACATACATTTTTTGAAATTGCTCCACCTGTCTATTGCCATAGTACCCTGAATGTACCCGATCTCATCTGAAATTACTTTATTGATATGTATGCACCATGAGTATACTGCATATAGTTCTAAAGGACTTATGAAATGATGGACATTAGGAAATCCTTACATCCAAAGAACATGCATATGAAAGATGAATTATTTATTTACATTTGGAATAATTAAGGCCATTACCTTGTTTCATTTACCTTACTAGAATATAGTTAAGTGTTTAATAATCAATTCCATTTTATTTATAGATGACCTCTTAGGTATATATTTCTTTATGACTAAAAGTTTGATGTGTTGCAGAATCTAAATCCAAACGATTTAGACTCTTAAAAAAACTCAGACAATAAATTTTAGAGCAAAGTTGTGAGAGAATCAATCACTGAATTGCTGTTGGCTGACTGGCATTTAGCACCACACATAAATCTGATAGGGTTCACTTTGCTTCTCATTGGTCTCTAATGTTCAGTGGTCTCAGTGAATGTGGTGTGATCCTCACCCCACTGTTGTGTGATCTTCAGATACACAGATCAAGTGCAGTGTCACAACTTTTTCCATGACCTATTCTTGTTAACTCCTTTCAGAACCATTCCCCCATATCTGTAGCCCTCATGTTGCCTCTGTACAGATAGCCTGGTAAGTGAATGCCATATTCCCTTAGCTTTGCTCACCTCGCCTGATTAGTGATGAACCTTTCCCAGTAGACATTGTCACTCCATTCCTGGCTGATCCTCCTCCTGTTTAAGCTTTCTATTAAATCTCCCATAAAGCCCTCAGGTGTCAAAGTAACAAATGTCCTTGGAAATAAACACACCCTAGTGAAATTGATGGAAGCCCAAGATCTTTGTGCATGTGGCTTCAATTAATATTAATTCTTCTGGCATACCAGTAAGTATGGCACTGTTAACTGTGGAATTCACATGGAAATACATGTCTTTCTTGTTGGTGAGCACCTTTGACAAAACATTCTCTGTGGTGATTTGACACAGGGTCGGCGGAATGGATAGACAAAGCCCAGAAAGGATTCCACCTGGAATCTCACAATGGTGGTGTCCAGCTTTGCGCCTGAGTGATAAGGCTGAACAATGATGACCGCTGGAGGAAATTTATGGAAATTAGTTGAACGATTCCAGTGTGGCTCTGTGATATCAAAATTACAATTCGTGCAGATGGTGACTCTTTCCAGGCAACTAAGCAATAAAAATAAAACTGGTGTTACTTGTCAGAATACCAGCAATTGGATCAAAAGCTTACAGCTTCTTCAGCCCATATAGCAGGAAGGTAGCAGACACAAGCCAGAATTGAAAACTGCTAGATACTTTTATTTTTTTTTTAAGATTAAATAGTACAACTTCAAATTTTATTTCTCATAGAGTTTAATTTAAGTAAAATTAATTTAAATAAATCTCATTTAATTTAAATAAGAATTCAAGGAAACTTGCCACATTCCATGACCACATACACCACTATGAAAGGCACAGGATGCAGAGTCCTAATAGGAGCACCCATGTATTAACTACTTCTTTAGGGACCTTGCATATCCATAGCTTTGTCATACAGGTAGTCTGAACCGTGAATTTTCCATATGTGAAAGCTCTACCTGAGAGTGTTATCACTGAGTAAGCCACTGCCCCAATAGACCCATTTGTCTGCCAAGCTCATATCTATTGATATGAGCTATACCTGCTGTTGATGAGGTAATTGATTAACATACAAGTCCAGCTTTTCCACATAATCACCGACTTAAATCCTATGAACACTTTTCCCCCAGGCTCCATAATCTTCCTGCATAATTACTTTAATGCCCTCCTCAGAAAGAGTCTGTGTATGTGTAGTCACTCAAAAGATATCCTTCTGCATTATCAGGAATACTTCATACGTATTTGGTCTCGAGTGAATCTGCCTGGTGATTTAATTTTATGAGGATTAATGATGAATTAATACAATAATACTCTGTTTAGTATTGCCTGTATAATATGGAAACAGTGCAAACATTAACTGCATTATGATACTGTATATCTGCGTTTTTAAATGTTTAATGAGTTGAAATTTATATTCTAAGAGGCAATTCAAATTTTCTTTTCTTAAAAATCTTTATTTACTTGAATGGGAAAGAGAAAGAAGGAGGGGAGGGAGAGAGAGGGGGGGGAAGAGAATGAGAATGAGCTTGATAGGGCATCCTGTCACTGCCAAAGAAATGAATAAATAAAAAGAAAGAAAGAAAGAAAGAAAGAAAGAAAGAAAGAAAGAAAGAAAGAAAGAAAAATTGATTAAAATACATGCACCACTCTGTGCATCTGGCTACACATGGGTTTTGTGGTACAAACTTGGGTCATCAATCTTTGCAAGCAAGCACATTTAACTGATAAGCTCTCTCTGCAGGCCATTAAAATTGTCCATACAGTTTTATCTGACCCTTCATTTGTAGATACGTTAAATGATTCTCTTAACTAAATTTTTTAATAAAGGACTATTTGGTAACACGACTTCCATTTGTCCATGATACTGACCTTTTATAAACTTTGAAAAAGAAATCTTTTCTACCAATAAATTATATCTAAGCTTTCTTTTGATTAGAAGACATTCCAGCATTAACTGTACTTGCTATGTACATAATGAAGACATCTTTTAAAAGTATACAGTCATACATTATATTTCTCTCCAACAAATGTGATATTGTAAGCATGAATTATTTCCTGATTCTGATACTCATGGGCCTTTCTAAATGTGCTTATATAAGACCTCTTACAGAAACTGTATTGTGACCTGTGCTGATAAAGACAAATATGTATGTTCTCTTGTAGGGTAGGAGTTAATTTTGAGTTATCAAGTAACTTGCTAAGCTATAAAGTATATTTCTTTCATTGAAATTCCTGTTTACTACTATAATATTTTGCTTAGCATTTAGAAAGACTTGTTCATTTATTTTCTAAAAGTCATATCTTATGCACATTGAATGACCCAATCAAATCCATCCTCCATAGTTCGCCATTATGGCTCACTCCTGAAATTCCATCTTCATACACTTAGGGACCTATAGTATAGGGGCAGTGTAGCAGACAGCTCCAGGTTCACTGAGATGAACTTCCAGACCAGACACAGTTGTGGAGGAAGGGGTTTATTGAAGCTTCCAGATCCAGGGGAAGTACTATAAGCAGAAGCTGGCCTGGTTTCACAGGTCTAAGCAGAGAGAAAGAAGCCAAAAGCCCTAAAGTAAAAAAACCACACAAGCACAGCACACTTCAGGAACTCTAGCTAGGCACACTTTGTATATCTTTAGATTGAAATCTCAAATCCACCACCACACTGCCAGCCCTGGTTAGGTTATCTTATATTTATATTTTATAAGAATTACAAATATATAGCTGATAGTGAAGAACTTTATGTGTTATATTTCAATAAAATAAAGGACCAACCACTAAATTAATACATGTAACATTTTATCAAGGAAGAAGAGAAATTGTCAAGGAAATAATATTGTTCTCATTTTGTAATTGTTTTGTGTTTGAGCAAAACACCCCTTATGGCTATAATTTCTAGACACCACTTTGAAAAAAAAATATCTATTTGGTTTTAACCCTTCTGTCATTTACATTCTCATTGAACATTAACAAATTTCTTGATGCTGTGTGATAATATCCATTTAATAGCATTATTTGAAAAGTCTGATATTATAAAAGTGCTTATCATAGCTTTTGGCAAACATCACTCACATCTGTTTGATTTTATTTTTGTCACTGTAATCACCATTATTTTAACTATATTATTAGTGTAGTCATGCAGCAGGGTTTCACCTATCACAAATATTAGATTTATTTTTAATTTTAAAAAGTGGAATTGGACGCTGGGCACAGTGGCACATGCCTTTAATCCCAGCACTTGGGAGGCAGAGGAAGGAGAATGGTTGTGAGTTCGAGGCCACCCTGAGACTACATAGTAAATTCCAGGTCAGCCTGGGCTAGAGTGAGACCCTACCTCAATAAAACAAAACAACAAAAGTGAGGTTGGGCTGGAGAGATGGTTTAGCAGTTAAGCGCTTGCCTGTGAAGCCTAAGGACCCCGGTTCAAGGCTCATTTCCCCAGGACCCACGTTAGCCAGATGCATAAGGGTGTGCATGCATCTGGAGTTCGTTTGCAGTCACCAGAAGCCCTGGTGCGCCCACTCTCCTCTCTCTTTCTCTCTCTCTGCTGCTTTCTCTTTCTGTCGCTCTCAAATAAATAAATAAAAATAAACAAAAATTTTTTTAAAAAGTGAGGTTGGAGAGATGGCTAAAGTGCTTGCCTGCGAAGGCTAAAGACCCAGGCTCGATTCCCCAGAACCCATGGATGCCAGATGCATATGGTGGCATATGCATCTGGAGTTCATATGCAGTGGCTAGAGGCCCTGGTATGCCCGTTCTTTTTTCTTTCTCTCTCTCTCTCTTACTCTTTCTCTCAATTAAAATATTTTAAAAAGTGGTAATGTTTATAACTTCATTCCAATCTATTATAAATTTAGTTGTAATAGACAATTTAAAATTATTGAGGTTTAGTAAAACAAAGTTAATTAAATAAATAAAATTAAATGTAACACTGATATGTAAAAAAAATATATATATATGTGTGTGTGTGTGTGTCTTATGAACAAGATACTTGTATTGTGTAGTAGTTTCTCTGAATATTAATGAATCCTTGAACAAAGACCAATCAGTGTTAAGAGTTAATGAAGTGAGAGTATGTTTTTAGAAAAGCTTTATGTCCTGAAAACTAATTTAAATGTATTCTCCATTAATTCAGTTTTTCTCAAACTCTTTGGTTCCATGGATGTGAAGAGCCAAAGAAAACAATAAACAAATGTGATTCCTTACTATTGCTTCAGTGTTTTGATAACTAGTTTTGTTTTTTAAAAGTATGTGATTTTTAAAATTTATTTATCTATTTGAGAGAGAGAAAGACACAGAGAGGGAGAGAGAGAATGGGCATGCCAGAACCTCCAGCCATTGAAAAGGAACTCCAGATGCAAGCACCCCCTTGTGCATTTGGCTTACGTAGGTCCTGGAGAATTAAACCGGGATCCTTTGGCTTTGCAGACAAATGCCTTCACTGCTAAGCTATCTCTCCAGCCCAAGATATGATATTTGTAAATATGATTGCTATCTTTTTTTTCCCTAGAAAAGGAATTCTTCAAATTACATGGTCACTAGTTATAATAATAGTAATAATAATAATGTATATGTGCTATATTATAGATATAATAATATCATCGTCCATGACACACAAGAACAGAGGAACAAAGATGCCACAAACTTTCTCAAGTCACTGTGTAAGATAGATACAGAACAGAACTCAGGTGTACATTCTGCAAAACCCTGCTCTACTCTTTGCCCCAAAGCTGCTAGTATGCACCCCTCTGACATACCAATGAGATGATGTTCAAAAAGTCTAGTCAATGGAATCCATCAGTATATTCTTTTTACAACAGATTATGTAATTTTGACAGGTCTGGTTCTAACAAGCTACACTCATAACACAAACTTGAAAGCTAAACATTAATATGATTCCCTCTTGACTTTTACCATGAATGAGCCACATGGCTTCACAGGTATTAGTGCTGTTAATTCTATAACTCTATTGTCTCATCTTATGAGGGCATTTGAATGTCAGGCAGTTTGGATACTGATTTTCCATCTTGTGAAATGCCAGAGGTATTGAAAGGGAAAAATTCATAGAAATTCACAAGAACTGCATTATTTATGGCATTTTTTGTTTTAATAGTTTATTTATTTACTTGCAAGGATAGAAAAGAAGAGAGAGAGGGAGGGGAGAGAGGGAGTGAGGGAGAAAGAGAGAGAGAGAGAAATGGGTACACCAGGGCTTTTAGTCATTGCAAACAAACTCCAGATGCATGCATCAGTTGGTGAATCTGGCTTTAAGTGGGTACTAGAATTGAACCTGAGCCATTATTTGCAAGCAGGTTCCCTATGGCTGAAGTTGAGCCACATTTACAACTCTGTATTTCTATACTAGAGGTAGAAAGACCTTACAGAATAAGTACTTTTTGCAGTGGTGAATGAAGGGGTAGAACAAATGATTTCTATAATCATAGTGTTTTTTTTCCCTAAAGATATATAGTCTGTATAAATGAGATAATAAAGTAACTCACATTGGTTTCTTCAGTTCTCTGGGGTTTAGATGTATTAATGGCTATTGTATTGAGAATAAATAACCTGGATGGGAAAAAATCATTTTGCTAATCCTACTTTCTAAATATCAATTTGGTTTGTAAGCACTGCAGTAACTTAACCTTGATTTCCAGCTTGAAGCTTCTGAATTAAAAAAAGTAGAAAATTTTGGGCATCACTTAGTTTTCCCCCTCTTATAATAATGGCATGTGAGTTCAGTGGATAAATTCATTGAACTTGACATTACAGGCTGATTTTATCTCTTTTAAAAAACATGTACTTTTCACATTGAATTTAATCCTTTAGAGGATGGGAAAACAATAAAAAAATGCATTGAAAACACTGGCTGGAATGGTTATATGAATGGATCCTTTCTTCTCTTTATTGAATTGAATATTATAGCATTATGTGAACCCCAAACCCTGCCAATATTTAATGTTGGGAATTAATGAGCAGAATTGTTAAACAAAGTTATATCCTTCCATCTCAGCTGCTTAAATGTCTTTACTTTCAGTTGGCATTCCTTAGTACCTTTAATTTTTACTATACTACAGAAAGAACTGTCAGAAATTGTGGGTCTGTCTCAGAATGTTCAGTAGTGATGATTCCAAGGCCCATATGCAATATCCACATGCCTGATGCCCATGGATTTAAATGTGACCTAGTAAGAGAAATGAATCTTTGTCACTAGGTCTCATTCCCATGGAAATGAAAGCAATTATTTGGCAAGAGTAAAAAATATCCAGTCTCTCACACAACGCTTTTTCAATAAATGTTGCCGTCAAAATAAAGTCATAAAAGAGTACTACTAAACTTTAACTTGTACGTCCTTAGGCAGTCCCTTACTTCCTACCACTTGTGTATGTCTATGTGATCTATTCTTTATTTTCCAGTTCTCCTTTTCTATCCAGGCAAGTCATGAAATAATTGGCTCCTCACTTGCCTTTTTTTAAAAATAACTTTCTGATCAGTTTCAAATTTTGTTTTAAGTCAATAGGCAGCAAAGATATGTAGAAAATAAGTTACAGAATAATATATACTGAAAAAATTTTACAGAGATTAATCTAATTTATTAGTTGAGAGACAATTTTATCCTTTCCTCCCTTTCTTTCTCTTTTCCCTCCTTCCCTTTACCCTTCTTTCTTTAATCTTTCTTTCTTTCTTTTCCTCTATCATTGTCTTCCCTTCCTCCTCGTTTTTCCCATCCCTTCTCTCCCTTCATTCTCTATCCCCTCACCATCATGATTTCTTTTAATTATATCTATTGCCTAAATACGAAAGGCTAGATGGATAAAATTAATACCTGAAATGTCACCACTACCTGCTCATCCCCAGGCAGTAACACCTACCACTCAGAAAACATTGATTCTACATTTCTTTTGTGAACTAAAGTTCCCAGAAAAGCTACATCTACTGCACCTACTTCCAGAAACACTGGATGGACTGATGAAACTCCTATGATCACTGAGAGATGAAATGTTGCAAGGGAAGAGCCAAATTACCTTGGGCTACCTTTAGCTCTTCAATAGCCATTTTTGCTCACTTATGTGTCAGACCTCCCACCCTGGTGACTGTCAATTTATTAGATTTGATCCTTTTGGGAATATAAGAATAGACCTCCCCCTGCTTCCACCAACTCAAGGGTAACAAATGTCATCACAAAATATATAAATATCTGAAAGTATGGTGGAGATTCGTCCCCCACCCCCACACCCCCTGTCACCACCACTTTGTTATAACCCACCTACCTGATGGTCAGCCAATGTATTTGAAAAGTACCATGACTTGTGACTGTCTTTAGTTATGTAGTTCTGTAACTATAATACCTTCACAAAATTGCTAACATGTCGGAATGTAGAATCTGGGATAACATAAACCTGTGCTACTCATATTTGGTATGGTCTCTCATATCTGGCTTCGGAAAAAAAGAAAACTATCTCTTAACCGCTTTTTTTTTGGTTTACATAAATATATGGGGATGGAGTTATAGGTCATGCTACTAGAAAGGGAATAATGAGATAGGAAATAGTGGCCTTCAACTGGGTAAGGTAAGAGCATGCATGTTGTATTAAAACAGAAGTGCTATTGCAGGTAGTAAAAGGGGATCATCAGAAGGGAGTGGATAGAATAGAGCAAGGAAGTGAGAAAAGACAATCAAAAGTAGTATGGATTTAACTACCATAATTGAGCCCATTGAAAAAATATTGAGCATGCATTCTCCTAAAGACCGAGAGAGAGAGAGAGAGAGAGAGAGAGAGAGAGAGAGAGAGAACAGCTACACATAAACTACACATAAAGTAATCTTCCCGTTCTTACCTCCACATTATGTCTACTTTATGTACCCATCATACTCTGACAAAGAGGAGTGGCTCACATATGTAAACATAGAATTAGTTTATATTAGTGAACTCTATAGTTTATATGGTACACAATATGCACATTTGCAGACAAGAGCTGCATCTTATAATGTATCAGTCATTATAGTTGCAGGGATGCTGTTTAATGAATGAATGAAATTCAATGTGATTGTTGTTCATATTTAAGATATGGAAGGAAAGCCTTCTACTTCTGTGGGAGACAAAAGAACTGCTGCAAAGAAAGTGATGGAAAACTTCAACTTAATGTGAGAAGAAATAAAATAAGCATAATAATTTGAACAATTTCAAAACAGTTTGATTCATTCATTGGAGTCTATAAGTGAGTGATAAAACAGTGACTTTCTTGTTTAAGTGGAAGGACCAGGGCAATGGTGCATGTGATGGTTATCAAGAGGTTAATGAGAAATCATGACCCACAGTTAAGGGGCCACAGTGCAACTACCACCTCAATGTCTCTAAACATCCCAATTCTCCAAGCTTCACCACTCAATTCCTGAGCAAATTGCATTTTTAAAAAGGAAAAATGTTCATTATGGATAATAAATCCAGTGATACTACCACATATGTTCAACAAATTGAGCATTCACTTAAACTGAGGCACTTTATTAAAAGTATCTGTGTTTCTTAGTAGTCAAAATGCTTGTGATCACTATTGGTGAGAGGTACATTTATGTGAAAATGAATAAAATTGGAAAACAAAAAAACAGGCACAAGGAATAAATGTTAAAAAAAGGGTAAATTCAAAACAACCTGTCCAGATCCATTGGTAAAAAACAAAGCATTTGGGGGATCTGTAATCAATGAACATAGGTAATAAAATTTAATTCAGTAGTTAATGATTCCCAGGGAGTAATTTGCCTCTCAGTATGTAAAATATATAACATCATGTTGGCATAAGCATCCACTGTCTGGATACAGGAAACATTCTAAACTCTACCTCTGGCCATTTTTATTATAAAAATAATTCACTAAAGACTTGGCCTTTCTCTTTGATATCAGCTCAGGTTGCATATTTCTCTTCTATCATCCTTGTATTGCTTTCACTAAATGTTAGGAAAAGTTCTATGGTCCAGTGATGAGGCAGATGGCTTCATCATTTTTTCATCATTATGGCATTTTTTTTTTTCCTGAGATAGGGTCTTGCTCTAGCCCAGGCTGACCTGGAATTTAACATGGGATTAAAAGCAAGCGCCACCATGCCTGGCCAATGGCATTCTTTTTTTTTTATGTGCTAAAACTTGCTAATAACCAGGACTAGAATCCTTTCATTCAACCAATATTTTGTGTATCTCTACTACATGCCATAAAAATAAATGTGAGTAACTAATTGTATCTGCAAAAAACTTGTGCTTCAGAGGATATAAACAAGAGATTAGGTGGGGAGAAAAGAAAGGGAAGGAGAGAGTAAGGAAGGAAGTAATTGATAATGAGAGTGAAAGAAAGGGAAAACAGAAAGGAATGGATAAAGGAAGGAAGGAAGCAAGGAAGGACAAAAGAAAGAAAGGAAAGAAAGAAAGAAAGAAAGAAAGAAAGAAAGAAAGAAAGAAAGAAAGAAAGAAGAAGGAAGGAAGGAAGGAAGGAAGGAAAGAAGAAAGAAAGAAAAAGAAAGAAAGAAGGAAAAAGAGAGGAAGGCAGACAGACAGAGAAGATGGATCAATAGATACCACTTTTAGCACAAAATCTAGCTTCAGATCTCTACTTAAAAGAATAAGAGGGGGGCTGGAGAGATGGCTTATCTGTTATGACACTTGCCTGCAAAATCAAAGGACTTCAGTTTGATTTCCCAGTTCCCACATAAGCCAGATGCAGACGGTAGCCCATGCATCTGGAGTTCATTTTCAGTGGCTGGAAGGCCTGGCACACCCATTCTCTCTCTCTCTCTCTCTCTCTCTCTCTCTCTCTCTCTCCCCTCTCTCTCTCCCTGTTTCTCTTTCTCTTTCCCATGGAACTGTATGCAACCTAGCTTTACAGAAGGATTTCTCAGTGACCTTGCAGCCCAAGTATGTGGAATCTTTAGCAATAGAGTCTTACCATCTATTCTTGGTGGGAAACCAAAGGCTTTGGCAATGGTCTGTAATGTTTTGAGGGTCAGGGACCTCCCTGGCCAACAACTCACTGGATGGCATCCCATCCATAGCCCTGAAAATTTTCTAGTAACAACCTATGGCTCCTGAGTGTTCCATTGTCCAAAAAAGTTGGTTTCCATATGACTTAATTATATCCTCTTAGAGTTTTATTAGCCCTCCCTCCACCTTCCTTTACTCAGTCTCTTCCCCTGACCTCACTTAGGCCTTTTCACCCCCATTAATCTGTTCTTCTACTTACATATATACAATACCATCCTACTAAGTGCTCCCCTCCCTCCCTTTCTGTTTCCTTTATATCTCCTTTCTAGCTTACTGGTCTCTGATACTGAGTTTTGTTACTACTCACATAGAAGTCCAATCATTTGTTGCTAAGATCCACATATGAGAGAGCATGTGATGTTTGGCTTTCTGGGCCTGGGTTACCTCACTAAGTATAATCAGCATTTATATTACACTCAAAAGCATCTGAGACTTAATTTTAAACATTGGTAACATGGTGTAATTTCTTACTCATATCTTTATAGAGAAGTAAATTACATTTTTATATTTTGGCATATAATTGTCATATCAGCATAGGAGTTTAGGTTAATGTTATCTCTTATCTATATCTCTTAGATCATTTTTGCATATCAGAAAATTTCTTGATTCTACCAATGGAAGAGAGTAAAATGAGAATATAAATGTCCTGCATACATGATTTAGCATCTTATCCTAGAATCTTTCCTATCAATTCCTTTTCTCCATGACAACTCTGTCACTACTATCACCCATTTTTAAAAATTTAACCTATATTCTACAATGCTTTGTTAAAAAAGAAAATAAAATGCTTAAAATTACTTTAAGGATAAAAGATTTACTATGTGCAGAGTTCCCAGTACAGAACAGAGACAAGGTTCTTGGAAACGAGGTTGAGCAGCAAAACGACACCAGATGGTCCCTGTCCCATATTATGACAGCAAAGTCCCCAAGTGTTGCTGACTGGCTAGTGACACCAGGGCTTGTCCACATCTGAGCACTGTGCTCTCTGGAGGTGGTTTGCTGAATACTTGGTGTGCATACCTGAGACCATCACATTCAGGTGCCTTGCCTGTATGAGTTTAGTTAGTTCTGTGCTGGTGGGAGGAGGGAAGAAGTAATCTAAATGGATCAGTTAAGGGGCATCTCCTTTCACAGGAAGTAAATCAAATCAAACAGGCCATTCATCATATAATTTTCCTTAGTACTCTAACACTTTTAGTTTTGCATTCGTTTAACTGTCATTTCATAAGTATAATTGCATGGATCTGAGAATTTTCTTTCAATTCAATTTGAACTCAAATGTATTATGATCCAATTTAAGTATCTGTTGGCTACTACAACAAGTTATTTTTATAGTTCAAATCTTGGGCATGAAAAAAATTAGCTGCCTCTTCACTTTTCCCACTCAAATGGAATTTAATGGCATCAAATGGAGAATATTTTAAAATTAGGGCACCAAGATTTCTCAATCTCAACCCTATGCGTGTGTGTGCGCGTGCACACACACACACACACACACACACACACACACACACACATTTTTTAAGCATCCTTGATAACTTGAACTACATTATGATAACCATACTACAAATTTAGTTGCTGAAACAATAACAAAAATTGTCTCTAGAGATTGTTAAAGTCCCCTTGAGAGCAACACTCTATATTGAAACTTCTCCATTAGGATGATAGAACTAGCAATTTTCTCTCAATGTCTAATTTCTCTTCTTTTTCTTGTATGATTGTTAACATGCTTGAAAACTTACAAGTAAGATACATGGAAAGATATGAGTGTTTAATGCTGATATCTAACGCATTTGTATGAGATAAAGGTCTTATTACTGCCCTTGGAGTGTCCTGGCAATAGAGCCAGACCTGTGTAATCATACAGTCAGCATGACTAGATCCTTTCTCCCCATGCTTTCATAGCCACTTCTTCCTGAGTTTTCCAACTTATGAGTCTCTCCCTCGGAAAAGACATGGCCTCTAAATGTCTAAAAATGAGATAAATGCTCAGTTTCTAAAAATAGGTTTCTTTATTTCAGCCCTTTAAGATCTGGCTCTTTCCTAGTGTCTGCAGAAAAGTACACTAGGGTGATCTGACAGTGGGTATACATTTATGTACAAATAAGGGAGTTGAGCAATAAAGAACATAACTGATAGTACTCCTGCTTTAGGTTGAGAGGTGGAAAACATTGTAGGGATGCATATATCTGCATACTTAGGTATGTATGCACATATAGTAAATATTTTTAAAACATAGTACTACATATACTACATATATAATATATAGTATATTACATATATACATGAATGTGCAAAAGGAGAAGAAGTCTGTGTTTTCTCCTCTGTCTTTGGAGATAGGGAAACTGGATATAGATATTATTATATAAAATCTTCTTGTAAAAGTCTTTGAGCAATATAAAAATATTGATTTTTTGTGTCTTATCACTGTCTCTTAAAAATTTTAACAGGAAGCAGTTATTGAAAACTCTGCAAGATGAGAGATCATGGCTTTCAGAAATGCACTTTGGATCTACATGGCCAGGGTCCAACATCCAGTTCTGTTTCTTATACAATTTAGGTCATTTCTGTTTCCTTCACTAGCCTCATTCAATTACTGCTTCATAAATTGGCTTCCCAATGAAATCAATTAATATATGAAAAGCATAGAATGATCATTTTCCTATAGTCAGAACTCCATTATTGTAAATTATTATATTATTTTCTTGATATAAAAGGATTAAACCCTCTTAATATGAATTGGGTCACGGTAATGGACTAGAGAAAAGTAAGAGGTAAAGGCATTAGCTGTTGTTGTTATCCTTTCCCATCACAAAATGTCATTTGCAGCAATGATGACTTTTGCAAGAGAGAGTTACTTGGAAGTCAGGCATGCATAGATATGAGGGACTCATATCTTGAGGATATTTATTGGTAAAGAAGAAGTGTGTTCATGGGCCTGGGCAAGGAAGTTACAGATCAAGCAGTAAATAACTGCCTTCATATTCAAACGTTGTGGCTCTTCGTAGGATGCACGACCCAAAAATGGTTGTGTTAGCAGAATCTGAGGGTAAAGTTTTAAGTTTCCTAATGTAAAAATTTCACCCATACCTGTGTAGGCACCACTAAAAACAAAATGGCTTTAAATCCTTTCAAGGTAAGTTAGTCAACTGTTTTCACCATAAAACATAAACAAAAGGTATTATCTACAGAAAAGCTAGGGAGACACTGATAGTATACAGAGCAGCTCCATAAACCTATAAAATTTGTTACTTATAAAAGCCCATGAAAAGGGAATAGATAAGGTGACATTTGGGATCTGGGGTACAGTGTCACATATGTAAAGAGTAGTTAGTAAAAATAACTATAGGCTAGCTACTTTTGTTGGTTAAGGATCATCACAGTTGGGATATTGCCTTCCTATGAAGAATCATAGATTAAGGAAACTACCAAAAATCTTTGACACTATTCTTCTGAGAGTTAAATTTCTGACCATGGCTCCCAGGTTAACGAGATAGGTTTCTGAGCTATAAACAGTTTTTCATTATAAATTTAAGCCTTTATTTTTGTAAATGTCCAGAGGACAGTTCTGGCCCATTGAACAAGGAATATCTTTCAAGGAAACCCCAAATGACAGATTCAGAACCTCTAGAACTTTTGAGAATCAACTGAAATATTGCCAGCCCCCTTTTCCTGAACTGTTAACTTAAAGCCTAGATTGTATATTTCTAGTCCAGTGCTCTTGACTATTCCTAACTTGTCAGAAGTTATCCAGCATTCTGCTTAGCTTACCTCAGATAATCCCAGTATTCTTCAATACCTACTTCTACCTGAATTTGACCTATCAAATATCAATGCCTTCATGCCAGTAGCCAAGATATAAGCTTAGCATCTACTTAGAAATAACTTGAGTTAAAGAAAGCATGTTTTATTTTATTACTCAGATTTTTCTTTTTCATTTTATTTTTCCAATGAGTCCTTGTACACTTATTTCTTCAAAAGACTATCAAACATTATGAGTCAGAAGTTCTGAGGACTAGAGTGAGGGCCACACATGTATAATCCTGGTGACAAAAGCATGAGGTGTCCTCTGGTCACCTTTTTGGATCTTTAGTTTCCACAGTTTAAAGGTTCCTTTTGATGGGGCTTTTGTCAACCTGAGCTCATTATGATTTGACCCTAACACACCTTCATTGAGTTTTCTTAGTGTTATTCACTTGTTTTACAGATGAGGTCCCATAGTCAGAGCACATGCCACCTGGCCTGTCACACGCCTACACTTGCTGGATTTCTAATGCTTTTGCCTCCCTCTCTTGCTCGTGTCTACCCTTGAGATGGGGGGTATTCTGAGGTAATTAGTGTTTCAGCATTTAATCACCTTGGCTTTAGTAATAGTTGACCAGGAAAGTTTCACATTAAATTATAACTAAATATTAATTAATCTTTACTGAAACTAATGAGGCACTTTTGCCTCAAGAGAACAAAAAGAAAATACTGCTGATTTTGTGACTGTTTAGCACTTCTAGCATTTCTTATTTATGGATCGGATATAAATCCTTCAAATGTATTCCTTTTCAATTTTAGTATACAAGCTTTCCACTTATCTGAACCAATTTGGTTTGGACGGACAGTCCTTGGGCTTGTAGCCCAGACTGCCAAATCACAGCTCCATGTTCTTCTAATCCTACTATCTAGTTCTAGAATGTTAAATGGGATAAACCATTGAAAGCTAGCCATGAGATTTTGTTAGAAACCATTTCAAAATTAAGGTTCTCTTTCACTAGAGTTGCTCAGTTGAGAGATATAATAGCACACTTACTGCTCTGATGTATTCCATGAGAAGTCCTGCATCAACTCTTAGGGGAGTGTTGCCCTGAACACACAGCTAGAAGGCTTCAAAAGACTGGCTTTCTGCAAGGTTGACTTACCATAGTGAATACAATATGATGAGGGATACTGGTTCACTCATTTAACTAGAGGGATATTGCAATATAATAAGCATGAAATCATACATGACATCTATGAATGAAAGGCATAACATCCTTGGGGCAACTTGAAAAGAATTTAAGAATGGAACTACTTACAAGGAATTTAATCATAGGCTATGACAGCGCAGTACTGCACACTTAGTAGCCAACATCAGATCTGTAGAGATAAAATGGAAAGAGTATTGCCAAATGCAGGAGAAGATTGCACTCCATAATAAATATGCCGTCTGGCTGGGACTTTATCTGGAGACTAGGGATGATTCTGTTGCAGTCAGGTTCACATTGCTGGTAGAAATCACCCAACCAAGAGCAGCTTTGGGGGAAAAAAAAGGGGTTTATTTTGGCTTACAGGCTTGAGTGGGAGCTCCATGGTGGCAGAGAAAACAATGGCATGAGCAGAGGGTGGATATCACCCCCTGGCCATTATCACATGGACAACAGGAATGGGACAGTGTGCCAAACATTGGCAAGGGGAGACTGGCTATAACACCCTTAAAATCTGCTGCCAACAATACACTCCCTCCGGGAGGTGATAATTACCAAATCTCCATCAGCTGGGAACCTAGCATTCAGAACACCTGTTTATGGGGGACACCTGAATCAAACTACCACAATTCACTTTTGAGCTCATTCCTGTTACCGGTAGACTTCTAGTTCTTGAGGTCACGGGGCTGGCATTTGTTTCATGGCTCTGAACAAGGGGCTGCATCTGGCTTCAAGAGGTTGCATGTCCTCCCTGGGTTGAAGTTTCTTTCCTCTTCCGGGTGGACACATGCACTTTCTCAAGCCTTAAATCTCTTCTTTGCCGCACCACTACCAGCTGAGTGAAACTAGAAAAGAACTAATAACGTGGTGTAGAGATTTCCTTTTTGCTAATAAGCTATCAGGATTCTAGGAGTGATAGTCCACCATAGTCCTGGGTTGTATTGCCACTCTAGCGGGAGGAGAGTTCACATGAGAAATGGTCATTGGATGTCATGGTTTACATTGATTGCCAACTTGATGGGATCCAGAATTAGGCTAACCTAGATTTAAGAGTTAGAATTAATCAAATGTAGATTAGTCTAGCCTCTGGTATGCCTATGAGGAGTTATTTTATTTTTTAAGAGGCAATAGAAATAAAGTTCATTAGAAAGTTTATTAGAAGAGAAAGGTGCTTCCCCGAGTGAGAGTAGGTTAGTGAACTATGAAAAGACATGCACTTGAAAGCATGGTAGATTATCTTGATTAGATTAATTGAGGAGGGAAGATCTTCCTTAACTGAGAGTGGCACCATTCCACGAACTGGAGTCTTGGCCTGTAGGAGAAGGACGGAAGAATGCTGGCTAAGCGTCAGCCTCCAATGCTCTCTGCTTCCTCACTGAGGGGAGCATGTGACAAGCGGCCTCAAGCTCTGTCATCAAGATTCCCTCATCATGATGGATTGTAACCTTAAACTATCAAAGCCCAGGTAAGACTTTCCTCCCTTAAACTGATTTTTTGTTCGGTATTTTGTCCCAGTATCCAGAAGGCTGACTAAGACAGATGTCATTGCTAGAATTCTGCTTACAGCATTGCTGTTGTGCGGAAGAGCAAACGATTCACCGTAGCTTTTGTGAGATGGCGCTTACCCGCAGCCTTTGTGAGCCAACGCTGTCCCATGGCTCCAGCCTTATTTCACAGCATTCTTTTTTACATTTCCACATACTGACCATGCGCGCCGTCTTCCTAAAGGCCTTTGCTGGCTATCACCTCACAAGCACCGGTTTGATAGGAGAACATTTACTAATTTCACTCTATTTTTCAATCTTTCCGACCTCCATGCAATGATGTATTATCAATACTTTGGGGGGGATTGGTATGACAATATTCCTTTTAATTTTCTTTTTAGGGTGACATATTTCAAATACATAGCAGTGTGGGAGTGCTTTGATGAGATCGTATGCTGTCATCCATTATTGTCAGGACTGAGCCAGTCTTTCTTCATGGGGAAAATGATCCAGAATAACTTGTCTTCAACTGTCAGATATAATTTGCTTGCTGCATTTGTGGACAATATCTCTTGGCTCTCTCAGCTCTATATGTGTGATCTGCTTTGAATATAAGTTACAATCAGTTTCATGCTGATTTTATCTTGAAGTTTGTAATAAATGCTTCACATATGCCAGACACTACAAATATATTTCACAGTAATTGTATACGGCATGAATTCAATATTATCATTTATGTTCTTCAGCTATTAGTCTGGTTAACAATATGTGTTAGTAAAATTTACTAGGTTGTTACAAGCTCCTTAGATGCCATTCACTCAAAATAATAATATCTTTGTATAATTTAATTACAACAGCTGATGTTCAATTTTAAACTTATGCTTTTATTATGTACCATAATCAATTACATGCTATCAATGAGTTCAGCTCAGTTTCTCTTAAACTTTTCTGTAAACGTAAATGGTGATATATATTGGGATTTCAGGGAAGTGTGTGCTATTGTGTTATGTAGTCATATAAATATTCTAGATGATCATATGAATATTAGATGATACAAAAAAGTTTAAAAATTATATAAAAATATAGCTACTCAGTTATGTAATGCTATATTCAACAGGTGTTTTTGGAGTTTAAAAATCCCTACCTTCCCAAATACAGTCTAGCAGGAAAGCTTTTTAATGCAGAAATTATGTAATAGACACAAGTGCACATAGAGCTTCCACAATGCATGAGAAGGAACAATGGGGGGCAGGGAAAGAAAGGTACAATTTTGGTTTTAATTTGTCAGTCTTATTAAAAATATATAATAGACAACCACAGCACAAGCAAAATAAAATATATTTCAATTGTGTCTAATGAGAAGGAACTAATGGTGAAAAAACTTGAAATCTTAAAGGCTCAGTGAAATTGAGGGATTCTTGACATATCTGACATATGCTTATTTATAGAATTAGAATGAAGTTTGAACGAAGTTTGAATTTAATAGAACAATAAGTTCTATGAGCTATTTTATGCTCCTATATGGGCACTCTTGCCATCACATTTTCTATCTCATTTTCTCTTGTTCATACGTGCATGTGCACACACACACACACACACACACACACACACTCAGAGAGAGAGGGAGAGATAGAAAGTATATACTTAGCATCACTTTACTTTTTGTTGTTACAGCAAAACTTTGGCTAACTGCTGAGCTCAGTGCAGGCATGGGTCGATCAGACTCCAGAGTTATCCTGTGGTGATAGACGCTGCTTCTAGCTACTAATGACTGAGCCGCATCATCCATTATATTGTTTACTGCCTAAGCTGAGCTTCTTGCCACTTCATCTTTTTATCATGCAGTTTTCTGGCCCATACTTTCCCCCAAATGGCCTCTAGTGGCTTCTCCTGTCCTGGGCACGTGGCAGGTTATCTCTGGGCTCCCTGACTTGTGATTGGTCCATGTTATATGGCCTCCATGTGGCTCAGTCTTAAACAGTTGAACTCTCTCAAAATGGTGCTTGGCCACAGCCCTCTGAGTAGTAGGGAGTAATGACATGTATGTCCTCTGTACATTGACCACCGTGCTAGAGGCATCACTGTCTCATCATAACACCCAAGTAGATTCTCATGTCTGGTGAGAATTGGGGGCTATACCTGTGGGTAAGTCTCTGTTTATTAGGTCTGCTTGGCTTACCCTGAAGGGTGGGGCTATTTCCCCTCCCCTAATAGTTGCAGTGTTGGAGTCCTATGATGACAGGACCTTTTCACTGCACTGCCTTTCAAACTCTGCACTATTTATCTGCCTCTTGTCCCCAGTTATGAATTCTAATGTCCTTGCATTCTTTCTGTTCTTAGGAAAGAGTACATTCTTGGTTACACTGCCTTTCCAATATAGTATGACAATCTGAAGCACCTTACAACTTGCCACCTTAAGCCAGAACCTTTTCTTTTGGTCTATTTATTAAAATTTCCTTTCTTTCCCCCTTCTCCCCTCTTCATCTCCCTTCCATGTTTTCACTGTGTTTCACTATTTTGCACAGATTGATCTCAGAAACTCTTATTCTCTATATTTAAATCCTTTTAAAGACACAAGTTTTAGGGATTATGGTTTTTGTTGATTTATTTCTTACCTCCTGTATGATTAACTTGAAGGAAATCATTCTTAAAGCTATATTATTAAAAACTACAGGCCAATATAATCCATTTAAATTCTGCATTGAACCACTGCTTTTTCTTTGTTTACTTATTTTGGTTACTGTTTTGACAATGAGGTATTTAAAAGTCTTCTTTTGACAATAATATGTTAATGTCTTCTCAGGATATTTCCTCTGTTCGTTTCAATATCAAATGATTTTTATCCCAAGTACCGGACACAAGCATTCCATATAATTATGGCCCGTTAAATCATGTACTCACTGCATGCCTCATCTGTTTCAGAGATAATCGTACTTTGTGAAAATAAGACCAAAGTTATATGACAAAATTTGCCTGGAAATGTGCATGAAATGATAAGCTATCCTACTCCATTTGGACCTGAGAAATTTAACCTATGAGAGGACCCAGTTATTTTGGCATTTTGAGAATGGAGAAAGTTCTGAAGAAATCGCATGAGATAAACACAATGATTTCAAGTCTGACTTTAGACATTTTGAGACCAAATTATGCAGCATTTTTTAATTATCACCTTTAACCACACAAAACCTCATATTTATTTCCTATAATATCCCTTACTTGAATATTTCACCACTTCAGACAGCTTATACAGTCTAACATACTATGCTTTCAAGGAAAAATGACTGGAAATAGTTATATAGTGACAGGATATAGTAATGTGGTGGTTTGATTCATGTGTCCCCCATAAACTTATGAGTCCTGAATGCTACATCCCCAGCTAGTGGCAATTTGGGAACTGGAGCCTCCTGGAGGTAGTGTATAGTTGGCCGCAAGCTTATAGGTGTTATAGCCAGCTTCCACTTGCCATAGTTTCTGCCCGGCATCATGGAGCTTCCCCATGATTCTGTAAGCCAAAGTAAACCCTTTCCTCCAACAAAGAGCTCTTGGTCAGGTGTTTTCTCCAGCAACACACAGCTAAATACAACAAGTAGTTAACTGAATATCATTCAATAAATTACAATAAATCTGTATCTGAAAATTTCCATGACCTACATAGCCTACTTGCTTATTGCTAATTTACCAAATTTCATCTTTGCTTTTCTCTACTCAAATTCCAATATAGATCAATATCATTTCCAAACAAAATTGCAAGCAAAGTCAAATTTGAATAGTTTTATGGTTGAAACATGTCTGAGTAATTTCATAGGATACAGTTATATGAATATTTACTTGTTAAAATTTAATTGAAGATCTTATTTATTTATTTATCATTTCATTTTAGAGATATTGAGAGAGAGGGACAGTGAGAGAGGAGAAAGGGAGAGAGAGAAGACTTGGCCCTCCAGGGCTTCAGCCACTAAAATTGAACTCCAGATGCTTCTGCCACCTAGTGGGCATGTGTGACCTTGCACTTGCTTCACCTTTGTGCATCTTGTTTACACTGTATCCTTAGGCTTCAAGGGAAAGCTTCATAAAAATTATTTATTTACTTATGTGCACATAGAGAGAGACAGACAGATAGAGAAGGGGCGTGCCAGGGCCTCTAGCTGTTGCAAACAACCTCCAGATACATGCATCCCTTTGTACACCTGGCTTTACATGAGTACTGGGGAATTGAATTAGTCTTTGCCTAAAAAGTGCCTTAACTGCTCAGCCATCTCTCCAGCCCCACAAGCAAGCTTTTCATTTGAAACAGAGAGAGAAGAGAGAGAGAGAGAATGGGCACACCATGGGCTCTAGCCATTGCAAATAAACTCCAGACACATGTCCCACCTTGTGCATCTGGCTTACGTGGTACCTGGAGAATCAAACCTGGGTCCTTAGGCATTGCAGGCAAGGGTCTTAACCACTAAGCCATATCTCCAGCCCTGAAATTTTATTTCTTAAACAAGACACCAACGTTTATACTTTCTACATAGATTTTGCCCTGCAGTCCTCCATTATCAGTTACTTTTTTCAGACTAGCTTGGATTTTCATGAAGTCATTATCTTTGCCTTCCCAAGCATGGAATTTTTTTGCGTCTTCTCAGTGACATCTTATACATAAGAAATGCATTTAGAAAAGCACTATTTATTCTCATTTCTCAATCACATTGTTCCTTGAAGTTTTGAAGTTGGCATATATGTACACACACATATATATATACATATGTATACATATATATGCACACATACATATAGATAGATAGATATAGATATACTTAATAACAGAAGCAAGAAAAAGTAAGCAAGCAAAACAGCAACAAAATCATATATGCTTCAACCCCTCATCTTTCAGATATTTTAATAATTTTGTTTGTGTCACTGGATTATTATTCTACATATTTTTCACTGAGAGTGACAGAGAAGACATAATCTATTTATACACTACTAATTATTCTGTGAGATATTAATGTAGGATTCTCTTTTTTTCCAATTTTTTTCTTTATTAGTTAGCTTTGTATTCAGCAAATACAGTCAGTTTGGTACCATTATTAGGCTCATCCGTGACCTACCCCCTCCTCTTGGCCCCTCCTTGTTGAGGTATACGGGTCATGCATTGTGGAGTTAGCCCACAGTTATGGGTAAGATAAATGTCTCTGCATATGATGACCCAACATGTGGCTCTGACATTCTTTCCACCCCCTCTTCCGCAAACTTTCCCTGAGCCATGTTGGGTTCATTTTTGGTCTGCTTCAGTGATGAGGTGTTGGGGGCCTCTGAGGCTCTGGCTCTCTGATTTGGTAGGAGTTGATTTTTCTCTGTGTTGATCTCCTTCCCCCTTGTGCTGGTATCCGGTTCATCAGGAAAACAGCACACTTGCTTGTTTCGCCAGTTTTTCTTAGTTGCAGCCAGGGCCCTTTGGAGGTATGATGGGGTGGCTCTCTCCTTAGGATCTACATCTATCTGAAAAAGAGAATCAGATTCTCCAACGGAGAGTAAGTTAGCATCAGGACAAATGAGATAACCCTTACTTCTTTTTTTTTAATAGAGAATTTAATAGGTGTAGGCCCTCTTGTAGCCCACAATTGATGGTAGCTTGATATTGGAGAGTGGGCTTATGTTTGGATGTGGTTCTGACTTGTTTCCCAGCTCCAGCTATGTGTCCCATACCAGTGAGGGGATCAGTTAGCCAAATTGAGAGCAGTTGGTTCCCCACCATGGCTGTGTGCCACCACTGCACTTGTGTGGGCATCACAACATGTTATTTGCTGCTAAGTAGGTTAGACCATGTGTTGCTTCGACAGATATTGCTACATGGGCGACTGGGGGAAAATGACCAATATCTTTAGGATTCTTTTTAGAGAATTCTGCTTGAAATTTTATACAAGGTGAAATCCATGAGATGGAATCTTCTTTAAAGACAGTGGCTTTCATGCCTCAGACTTGTTCAGTGACATCCTTTACATGATTGTTGCAATACACCAGTTTCTTTCTTATAAGATAAATATAGCTATGAAGATCAATATCTGTTTTAAGAAAGAATTTGGAATTTTCAAGAGAAGTCATTCAATAAGTCTTTACATTACATTTTAGGTGAGTAGATGTGTCTGGAAAATGCTTGGGAATTGTAAAGGCTTAGCTAACTCATTTCTTGTAGATATTTTTTTCTGTATACTTTTCTGAGACTCCCTCTGGCCCTTAAATCTCAAAGCTGTTTTGTTAAGTTTGTTTTGGGAGCTTTACAGGTTCTTCTTTCTGTTGACATAAAACCAAAAGTAGGTTTGCTAGTGTGACAGTAACTCACTTGATGGCATGGCTTCTTCAGGAATCAATGGCCTCTGAATGTGTGTAGGTCATTGTCCTTCCCTTGTGACTTTGTGGTGAATAGTTCTTGATGTCAGAACATGTTTTTGTTTTTGTTTTTTTTTTTCTTAAAGGCAGTTTGTTCTCTAAATGTATTAGTATCATGTCAGCTGACTTTGGGTATCCTCCTATTATTAAAGAACAGATCATCTCCCTTAATTTTGTGTATTCCGAAAGCTCAAAAGTGTATGTCTCTGAGCTTGTAAACACAAGAAAATAGAGTGATTTGTCACAAAGATTAGCACCCTGACACTGGTGACTAACGTTCTCTGTTGTTGTTGAATTGCATGTTACTCCATGTCTCATTGATGGGAAATAATACCTGATAGAATAAGCTTAAGGTAAGCAGGGTTTATTTCACTTGCAGTTCTGGGTTATAGTTCATCATGGAGGGGAAGTCATGGTGTCAGGTGCTTGAGCCAGTTCATTCTCTGCAGCACAGAGAGGAAGCAGAGAGCAATGAGCAGAGGGGCTCAGATAGCTTTCTTCTTTGGATGTAGTTCATGACATCCAATACATGGAAGGGGACTACTTACAGTTAAGGGTGGTCTTCTAACCTCAGTTAACTGAATCTGGAAGACCTCACGTAGAAAGGTGCAGAGATTTGTCTTTGTGGTGATTCTAAGTCCTCTCAATTTGATAATAATCATCATAATTCTACTCCTTTTCAACATCACTCACACATATCACATTTAAGTCATGACCTCCCACTGTTTGGCCCCATGTATACAAGGCTATCTCATAATGCAAAATATATTCAGTTCCAACTTTAAAAAATCCAGGCTTTAATAGCCCACATAATGTTCAAAAAAATCTCATATGAGGCTCCAAGAAAGCTCTTTACTGTGACCCCTATACAAACAAAACAGAATTTATAAAATGTTAACATATATTGGCACAAAATAAACATTCCTATTACAAATTGGAGGAACATGGGAATACCAAGAAAATACTGATAAAAAAGCAAGAGCAAAATCCAGCAGGGAAAACACCAAATCCTGTAGCTCCATGACCTGTCTCAGGGGCTTGTGATGACACCATCTGGGTTCCAAAAGGTTTGTGCACCTCAGACCCTCTAGCTGTGTTTCCGCATGCTCTTTCATGAACTGGATCTACTAGAGCCCATAGATTCTCATAAGATGACCCATGGTCCTGGCATCTCTAACATCATGTGGTTTCCATTTCAACTTATGATTCATCTTCATAGTTTTCTCCTTTTATATATTTTAAGATCCAATAGTTAATGTGGGCTATCCTAGTTTATTTTTTATTATGAGTTACGTACAAAGTGTATATACAGCCATGTTGGTACCATCGTTAGCCTCCTCCTTGTCCTCCCCCTCTGCAGGGACCCTCCTCATTGGGGAATGTGGGTTGTGCATTGTGGGAGTAGCCACTTAATTATGGTAATCCCATATGCAATGACAGAGGCTAAACTATATAATATCTCACAGGTGATTGTAGGTCATGTGAGTTTGACAATCATCAATGAAAACTGTCAGTGATGCAGAAGACAATTTTGCTGGAAAATCAGATGCAAAAATACCATTTCATCCCCAGCTGCAAGGTACACAGTGTTTTGAGGAAAACCTAAAGAGGACCCACACTGGGTAAATGATCTTTCATTGGAGTGGATCTAATGGATGTTTAAGGAAGAGGAAATATGTGGTGATAGATTTGAGAACATGGGATGGATCACACCAGGGAAAAGACTTTATCTTATTCAAACCTAACAATCACTCAAGTCAGGGGTGATCAGACACCATTACACAGTGCAGACTAGGAAAATAAGGAACTATGAAGCAAACTATGACAAAAAAACCCAGAAATGAACAGAGTTATTTTTTAATGCATATAATTTTCAACACTAAAATGAAAAAGTACAAGTTGACTGTTCTTGGCTAATTAATAGAAGCAGCTCCAGAGAGTAAGACCATCATTTTGCAATATTGTTATCACTGGTATATTAGACAGTAGAAGAAATCTCACCAACTTTACATTTTTAATCTTAAGAGGGAAACATATCAGGTAAATTTCACATTAAGTTAAAACTAAAACAATTTTGTGGATGTTAATTATGAGCTAAGTTTTTTACATAAATACAGACATGTCATAAATGCTATATAATATACAGATGTTATACAAAATAACTCTGCTGATTATCTCTAGGTACCATGGTCATTAGAAGTAGAGTTTTAGTCATTTTACTTTTATAGCCTTTAATTTGGTGGTAGTCTCTGATCAAAATTTCTGTTCATAATTCTTATTTTTCTAAGCTCTACTATGGCTTTAGGAAAATCTACCTTTTCAAAATAGTCATAAGCAGATAATAATGAAAATGTATCAGTCCCAAAGGGCCACTGGCCTAGAAGTATAGCCACTTTATTTCATAAATTGTCTCACATATTGGAATCATTCCACAACTTACGTGGAGATCAGTGAAATATAATAGTTCCTATAATTTATTAAGTACTATGGTAAGTGCATTTCATCAATTAACTTGTTGAATCCAAATACACTTTCTAGGTCTACCCAATTACTCCATCTCACAGAGGAGATGTAAGTTATGTAAGCATATTTCTGAGAGTGCCTAGGAGGCAGACCCAGAGGTGGAATTTGATCTCATGTCTTTTATACATAGCCCAATCCTGATGATATTCTACATCCCTGTTTAATTTTCTGAAGCAAGATCAGGAAAGATTAATAACTCAGTGTTGTATATGAATCACTAGAAAACCTTTATAAGCTTTTCCATATTATATCAATCAGAGATAAAGATAGAGACACTTCTAGAAAAATTATACTAATGAACTCATGTGATATCTTTCTACAAAAAAACAAATATAGAACTAAGAGCAAATGGAAATTTTCTTCCTACTTCTATTTTTCTATAATTGATATTGTAGGCATCTCTGTACTTATGTGCCCAAAGCAATGCATAAAAGAATGGTAACAGTCCTGATCTTAATGAAAATTTCCAAAACCAAAAACTAAAATATATAAAGAAAAAATTTCTATCACTCTTGTCTTGGCTGTACAGAGACCATACTCTTTCTCTCACACACACCCACATTCATGGGGACACAATTGTGGTCTTTTAAAGACAGCATCTTCTATGATGTAAGACATGATTTATAACTGACATGATTTTTAGTAATTGATGGCAGTTAATTTTTTTTTGTTTTGTTTTTCTAGGTAGGGTCTTACTCTAGCTCAGGCTGACTTGGAATTCACTATGGAGTCTCAGGGTAGCCTCCAACTCACGGCAATCCTCCTACCTCTGCCTCCCGAGTGCTGGGATTAAAGGCATGTGCCACCACTCCCGGCTGGTAGTTAAATTTAGTAATCCATTGTAGAATCATAGGCACTTTGATTCACTTTCATTTTGATGGAGGTTTTATATCAATTTCCACCATTTATGGGTCTTATATATAAAGATCCTCATGAAAACAAAACCATCCAGGGACTACTCTGACCCACAAGAGATTTCTGAATAACTGGATTCAATTGTTGATAATAAGATATAAGAAACATTTGAGCTTAAACTGACTGAAAAATAGAGAATTTGATATAATTGACAATGACATAAATTCCAGCAGTTAAAACAAGTTACATAAAGGTTCATGGGCAGAATCACCTCTTTCTGAGTCACTTGGACTGATGATATAAAGTGAAGGTACCTAAAATTCTTCAGACTTATTAAGTCAGACTCTTTCACAATTGTATCCAGAAGTTTGCATCAAAAAAAAAAAAAAACAAAAATCAAGTCTTTTCAGGAAATTGTGTGCATTCAAATCTTGTGTGAGAATGATTCAATTAAAAAAAAAAGAGAGATCTTCATCCTGTCTGGCTCAAGTATATTTAATTCTCTAATAGCAAAAGTGGGAATTTTATAGGTTTCATGCTTATGCCCATAGCATTCTGCTCATATCCACGTTGAAAGGTACTGCTTCTTATCTTATTGCATATATTAGTTCCACCAAACTACCAAATAATTTCTGATCCTTGCCACCTATTCATGCTTTATTGGTTAATCTCTGGTTGTCAACATGACAAGATTCATAATTGCCATAGAAACAAACCTTTTGGCCTGTCAGGTATTTTCTAAATTCAATTAACTGATTGTCAGATAAACCCTAGATGTGAGTAGTACCATTTCATGGGCTAGGTATCCTTGACTGTATAAAAGGAGGAAGTTAGGTAAGTACCAGCATTCATCACTTGGCTGCGCTTCTCATTTGGATTGAATGTGACCAGCTCTTACCCCATGCTTTTCCTTGCCATGATGGAATGTATCCTGGAACTATAATCTGAAACAAATCCTTCGTCTATTAATGAACTTTGTCAAATATTTTGTGTCCTCCACAATAAAGATAACTGACAGAAAATTGGTATCAATAACTAGGGCCATTTTTGTGCTTAATATGACTATGTTTTTTTGTAGACTGTTGGAGCTAGTTTTCAAGAGAAAAAGAAGTGTTTAGAAGTTTTGGCTGGAAAAGCCCCTGACCACTGTAAGCAGAACTAATGGAACATTCCATTGGGATGCACTGAAGACAAGGTTGCTCAAAGGAGCACAGATGGTAGAGGCCGAGGTTTGAGAGAGGAGGAGCTGGGCAGTTCATATTACATGCTATCAAACAATGTGGCTGCATCCTGTCTATGTCCTGAGAACTGGAATGATGACTAATTTGAGGAAATGCGAAGACAGGAGATTAAACGGAAGTTGTTGTTGACAATCAGGTGTCATTATTATTAAGGAATTCAGCCTCATTGAAGAGGATCCCTTCTGTCTTTCATTGGAGGAAAAAGAAACATGAGTACAGAATCACATCCTTTGGGTACTCAGCCTTGTGAAATTCTGAATTCACTTGAAGGAAGAAAGCCTAAAGTTAGGAGTTCCTTACTAATCACATGTTTTTCCAAGGTCAGCCTTGAAATCAAACAGAGGCCTCCATAGCCATGGTTTACTGGGGACATGCTTCATCCCAAACTGGCAGAAGGACTTGGTAGTGTCATCCACATAGGAATGATTTTGGAGGCAAGAAAGTCACAAGATTGAGAGTATTGTCGGTCATTGAACCATGGAGGCAAGAGCTGATAAGGCCAGCAGTGTGTGGCAGACTTGGAGACCCTACAAGGAGGCTCTAAGAGGCTATGCTACAAAGCAATGAAGGTGAACTGTGACTTACAATGGATAGAGCTGGTGTGAAAGATGCCAGAACCATAGGGTATCTGCCAAGGAAAGCTGCAGCTTCAGAATGAAGCTGGCATAACCGAGGCAGCATGGTTGGGAGGGCGAAGCTACCATGTTTTTAGAAAACCGGACAATCCCATCACAAGTCCCAGATACCAGACATGGAACTTCAGAGTTGAAGTTTGCCCTGATAGAATTTTGTCTTGCTTTGGTGTAATTGTTCCTTGCTCTGCCTCCATATTCTTTTCTATTGGATTGGGAATGTTTACTTTGTGCCAGTGCACACTGCAAATATACAAGTTCCTTGTTAATGCAATAGGAGCTCACAGTTAAAAGTTTGCCCCAGTCTCAACAGAGACTCTTTACTTACTCTTTTGAACAGTATTATGACTGTTAAAGTCTATGGGGTTTTTTGAAGTTCCACTTACTGTGTTTTGCTTTAGGATATGCCCATGACCTGTGGAATAAAGTAATATAATGTTATGGTTTTAAAGTGTTATGTTTAAGTGTCTAGGTGAGAAGTGGAGGTTTTGTGTTGGATAACCTCTGGTTGTCAGCATGGGGATATATAAAATCACCATGTAAACAAATCTTCCGGCATGTCTGATGGAGATTTTATACATTAAATTAATTGAGGTAGGAAGACCCACCATAACTATGGCAACACCATTCCATGGGCAGGGATTCCTGGGCTGTAAAAACCAAACCAAACCAAACCAAACCAAACCAAACCAAACCAAACCAAACCAAACCAAACCAAACCAAACCAAACAAAACAAAACAAAACAGAGAAAACCAGCATTCATCCCTCTCTACTTTCTCCTTGCTGATGGGATGATGTGACCTGGTTTCCCACTCTTGCCATTCTTTCACCAACATGATGGACTTCCTTACAAAATTTGAAGCTAAAAATTACCTTTTTTTTAACCCCTTAAGCTACTGCTTATCAGGTTATTTTTTCCCAGCCATGATAAAATAACTGCTGCATAGGCAGATATACTCATACTGTGTCCATGACCTACAGTGTAAACTCAATCATCTTGAACCGAATGCCTGTTTTATACCCTTACTTATCTTGATTTTCTATTATGAAAACATTACAAATAGCCAAGGCATAAAACCACTTGTCATGTAAAATTCAAGAATCATGTTTTGTAAGTAGGAGATATTAGGTAAAGATGAACTTGAAAGCAGACATGGAGAGCTATTTTAACATACTCTGGAGGAATGCCAGACATAAAGGCAGAGAACTTTATATGGAATAATAAACAAATGAAGTAAAATATATTGATAAATGGACTAACCTTGCATTTGATAGGGTTAGAGTAAATGCTTCAACTTTAAAAGGGTTGTTGGAGTGACTCCACCTAAAACTAGCTATTTTGCTGTTATAGCAATATTTAAAAGCTTTATAAAGGAAATAATTAAAATTATTTAGGAAGAATTACTTCCCCCTCACCAATATCCACTTCGATTGGTTAGGCTGGCCTATCAAACTTTTGGGTTAATTTCATCTCCATTATTATAGGATAGTAATAATAATTATTAGTGATAATTATTAAAATGAGAAGATATAACTTCTGAATGCAAATGTATATCCTCAGTGCTAGAGAATTATAAGCTCTATGATATGATGATAGAATGTTCTCAACTTTAAGATTGTGCATGAGAAAACTACCATTAATCTAAGATATTTTTTCTCATTTTTTGCATGGGTATGAGTATGTAGTGCATATTTGTTTAATTATAAATAATTAATATTTGTTAAATTGTTCATATGGGTGTGGGGGCATGTGTGTGTGGATATGCACGAACATGTGCCTGCATTCGGAGGCCAGAGGGTTATAACTGCAGTCTCTTGTGGGTCAATCTCCTTAATTCATTTGGACAAGGTCTCTCACTGAACCCTGATCTTGTGATATGGGTAGGCTAGGTAGCCAGTGTGCTCTGGGATTCTCCTATCTCCACCACCTCTTGTGGGCTGGTATTACAGGCATGTGCTGCCGCAGCCCACATTTGTAGTTCATGTTGAGTATCCAAATTCAGGTCATCATATGTGTTCAGAAATTGCTTTATCAGATGAGCCATATCAAAAGCCCTTCTTTTGACATTTGTTTGTTATTCACTGATGTAATAAAAATGAAAAAAAAATTATCAATTTAATCTTGTACTTTCCCTAAAAGTAAGCTGGTTCTTGGGAAGTAGAGCTTTTTTTTTTTTTTCCTGAGGGACAAGAAATGCACTGAATCCTAAATTTCATTTAAAGCTCTGGGGTTTTAAATAAAGTGTGAGACTTTAGTAGCAGGAGGTTCCCAGCATAACAACATTTGCTAATCCTGAGAAGAGATGAATCACAGGTGATTCTGAGGTTTAGTGCAAGTAAATGTGTGTGTGCTCGGATGCTTACTTTGATTTCTTTATTTTGGAAATGTACCAAGAACAGTGTCCCTGGGAGATTTCTAGTATTGACGAAGGCAGTCATGGTAAGAAAAATCACAACCATGTGACCTCAAAGTTAACCCAGTTTGCCAGAATTCCAGAGTTGCGAGAGCGTTTTCAGTTCATACTAACTCAGTTTTCCAGAGTGTTCAGGAATCTGAAAATGCTATAAGAGTCTTCTTTGTGAAACTACTTCCCACTAATATGAAGAGTTTAAACTATTTCATTTTTTTTCTGTGCTTTCTTTCTCAGTAGTAGCTGTTCTGTCAGACATTCAGCAAAGTCATTTTTTAATCACAATTTTAACAGCTTCCTGCAGCTGGGAAATAGCAGACACTGGACTCGTTGACTTCAAGGTGAAGAGGAAAATCAAAGCTTTGTATGCTTTCGGTCAACAGGAATGCATTCCTTCCGTAATGGCGTTTTCAGATTGCTCTGCACTTGTAAATGATACTGGTTCACGACAGGGGTGTAAAAATTGGTACTTTTTCTCCATGCTATAAAACACATTCTTCTCCACATGCCATTTATTTATTCAATATCTAGTGTTTTTTTATTCTATAGGTGACCAGTAACAAACATGCCAGAGTCTGTGATAAAATAAAATAAAACAAAACAAAGGCAAAATGAAAAATTTGTTTTAACAGTGTTTACACCACTCGTTTTTGAAATGATTATTATTTTAGTGGAAATGATACATGACATGTTTGTACGATATGCAAATCATAGGTATGTTTGAGAAAAGATCATGGATTTTGTAAGCCTGTTTCTTTCTTTCTTTCTTTTTTTTTTTTTGAGATAGGGTATCACACTGGCCCAGGTGGAAGGGAATTCACTATGTAGTCTCAGACTGGCCTCAAACTCACACCAATCCTCCTACCTCTGCCTTCTGAGTGCTGGGATTAAAGACATGTGCCACTATGCCCAGCTCAGTTTCCTTTCTTTTTTTTTTTTTTTTTTTTTTAAAACAATGAGAGAGAGAGAGAGAGAGAGAGAGAGAGACAGACAGAGAGGGAATTGGCACACCAGGGCCTCCGCCACTGAAATCAAACTCCAGATGTTTCTGCCACCTACTGGGAATGTAGGACCTTGTGCTTGCCTTGCCTTTGTGTGTCTGGTTTATGTGGGATCTGGAGAGTGGAACATGAACCCTTAGGCTTTTCAGGCAAGCACCTTAACAGCTAAGCCAGCTCCCTAGCCCTGTAAGCTTTTTGTAAATTGAACTACATACTAGAAGAATGAGAGCAAGAGGCCATAAAACATGGGGGGAGAGAAAATAAATTTATCTGGTAAATTTTACTCTGCATTTTATCAAATGATCAACTTGAAATAAGTAGAAGAAAATTCATAAGATGTGTTAGTTTAATAATAATCCTATAATCTTAGTTTTCATTGAAGTTTCTCTTTTTGCTAACCTTTAAAGGTGACCAATTATTTTAGAATATGGATGGCTCCATGCTCATCATGAATTGTCAAGTCAAATCAAAGGAAAAGGACACGAGATTCTGTAAAACTGGGCTATAGGGCAGCAGAACCGCAAATCATGTCAACTCTAGTGTCTATAGCACAGGAGTGATAACTTTACTAGCAACTATTATTTTATTTTTACTAAATTCTGATTCTATGATTCTGAGTAAAGTAAAATTTGATACAAGAATCATTATCTCAGGTTTATAATATAAATGAAAATAAGTGCTATCTATCTCACGTATCAACTGTTTGATACCAGAATGGTCTTATAAATTTCAGAAAAAGCCTATGAGATTATGCATCTTTTTAAAAGTAGACTTTTAATTGTAAAAAGATGTTTTTAGATAGATTTAGCTGCTAGTTTCCATTTGGAAGTCAATAATGTCCTTGCAATTTGTAAGATCACGTGATAATCTGTCTCAGATTATATTATAAACTAGAGGCCAAGAAATCTATGATCAAGGTTCACAAAATACAGTGTCTGGTGACAACCTGCTTTCTATGCATCTTCTCCTTGCCCCTCAGATACTCAAAAGGAAAATGATTTCTCTAACATGTTGTCTCCTAAGAGCACTGATCATATTCACATGGGCCCTGTCCTCATGATAAAATGGCATACAAATATAACGTATGACAGAATGCCCTCCTCATGAGTGCTGTTCCTCCTGACGCAGCACAGCAGAGGTTTGCATTTTTACATATAAACTTTGGGGAATACACATGCATTCTGTCTATGGTCCAATATTTTGAACATTCGTAATTTCTATAATTCCCATAGTACCTTGCAGGAAGCAGAACTAATAAGAAATTGTACTGCTGACCCATAGACACATTATAAATTAATGACTCATTTGTGTAGACTTTACAGGAACTAATTATTTCTTATGTATTTATATAGATATTTGCAAGCTACTTGGGAATAGTAATCATGATTTATAATTGTTCATTGTGGTTGTTTCCATGACAACACATATTGGGCTAGATGGAAAGTGGGGATTTATTAAACCTATATTGTATTCTGTATTATAAAGAACATCTAATATTATAAAAAATTGATAAAGAATAAAAAAACAACATGATTATTTTATTGAATTATTCCACAAAAATATGTTTCTGTACTTACAAGGTAATTAGATTTACACATTCAACCAAAATGGATTAGCAGGTAACAGAATTAACTCCTTGTTTTAAACAACAATACAAAATATGAAATTATAAAACAAAGTTTTTTTTTAGGTAAATGACAGTAGCCAATGCAAACGAAAGTAAGTTATCACTATTTATCTAACATTTCTTCCCAGTAAATGATTGGAAAGTGTTTAGTTTAAATATGCATGTTCTCATAAACAAAATCCAGTCCTTTGTAGTATAGGTACATTTTTCTTTGTTCGTAATGTCTTGTATATACAGTCAGAGGGGCCACAAGTTGGAAAACAGATTTTCAATGGTTCACAAACCAGCACAAGGAAAATCTCACACACTGGATACATGTAAACTAAGGATTCATAGTAGTCCTTGTACTCACTGGTCTGTCTTGCAGCCTTTCCCCCTCTCTCCTGGTAGCCAGTCCTCATTGCTTCTCACCACAGGTGTTTATAAGGTAAGGAGTATCACAGTAGAAACACTAGTGCTTAAGCTCAAGAAGGAGTGCTTTTGATGAACTGAACTATGGAGAAAGAAAGACAGGAAAAAGACCCAAAGTTATGAACTTCAAGCCACATCCTTAAATCATACAGGTACAACATGTCCCTGAGATTAAAGCCATTTCAACGATGCATAGCAGTAACTCACCAAGCTGGGTTCTGTGATTAATTGAATATCTTGAATTAACATTGAATGCTATCAAAAGTGAAATTAGTGTGCATTAATCACAGAATATTTCAGTCACATGACACCTTTCTTCCCAGAAAGTTCACAACCTCATGATCTGTTTCTCATCACACTTAACCTGAGGAAACAATCGCAAGTAGATTTTGACAGACTGAGTGGGAGAAAGTTCAATGTTTCATGTAGAAAGAGCCACACAGTAATTCTAAAAGAGCAAGTGCTTTCTTTTATTGGGTCTCCTTTTCAGTTGTGTATCATCATTGTCCAGCAATAAGGACGTAGATATGAATTAATCCTAATGCATGATCACATATTCCCTGCTCTAAGGACAAGTGTTGAGAGGAATTTGTAATGTCAACCAAGTCAAAGACTTGTTATTAGTTCATGGTATTGATTTCTTACAAGGACCATGTATGAACACAATTACTGTACTGAATAAGTGAGCTTTTGATGTCCTTGGGAACATTCATGGGAATTTTAGCATAGTAGAACTCTGTCTGCTATTTGATGATTTGTACAAAAGAGTTTTTCAGAGGACCTGATCCAGGTATGGTGCCTCTTACCAGGCATGGTAGTAACAGTATTCAGGAGGTAGAGGCAGGAGGAGCATCATGAGTTCCAGTTTACTATGGTCTACACAGTAAGTTCTAGGGCAGTTTGATGTAGGTTTTCAAAAGAAATTTCTCTGGGAATTTTTTTGAATTTTAAAGTTTTGCTCTACTCTAGGCTAACCTGGAATTTACTATGTGGTCTCAGGCTGTCCTTCAACTCACAGAGATCCTCCTTCCTATGTACCTCAAGTGTTCATATTGAAGGCGTGTGCCACCAAGACCAGCCTTGAAGTGTGTTTATCGCATATACATTTCTGGATTTTTTTTATTAGTGTTTCACTGTACAAAAAAAAAAAAGAAAAATAGCTGAGGTGCTGTAAAAACCATGATGTATGTATGATTATGTTAACTTCAACTTTCTTTTGTTCAAAAGGCACCCTATGAATGGCCTTCTGATCTGATGTCTTTGTCATGTGCGTGCCGGCCCATAACTGCAACAGAGAACTACTTCCTTTTGTGAATCTATGCGTTGGATTGTTAAAAAGTCTGAAATACTAACATGCATTTAGAAAAAAACCATTTTCTCATAGATAATTCTATCCTTTGGCTAAGTTATGACTGAAACAATATTGACTTTCAAGTCAGACAGAATAATGTGCTCTGAACCAGTCATTGACTAAATAGAGAATCTAACCTCTTAGTATCACTGAGACTGACTTTTCTCCTTTTAAAATTTTTAAAAAATAATTTAAAGAAATGTAAAATATCTCAGTGTAATACTTCACAGCATATTATCAGTGGTAGTTTATTATTCCATGGAGTGGTACTAGTATATAAAATTATAGCTACTTTAATGAAAATATGTTTGTGGTACTGAATCATTTCATTATTATGAACTTTCATAAACAACAATAATCAATCAGGTTATCTTATTCTCTTATAATACCATAAACTTGGAGAACACCCAATTCTCTCATTTTGGGTAGTCTTGTAATTAGTAGATATTTTTGCATACCTTAGAGAAATCCAAAACCATGTGCAGCATGAATGAGCTACTTTTCCTTTGGGGAAGTTGACATTTAACTTTTTAAATTACTGATAAATCGAAATATAATTATGTTGAATTCAGTGGAAAATGTAAAAGAAAATCATTTTGGGAATGATACAAAGCTCATCATTTAATCAGTATCTATTAGTCATCCTTGGAACTATATTCAGTAAAAATATAAACCATTATTGGCAAATACTCCATTTACAGATTTTGATACTTCTAGCCCTCTAAGTAGGATAATTTATGAGAGGGGCTATGATGCCAACACATATTACTATATGCATATAAATCTTTAAAATTATCTTGATCATACCCTAGCATAATCTTGAACACCATGACCTTAATCCCAGATGGCCACAATTAATCTCAAATTAAGTGCATTATAACAGATGTGGTCACAGGACCACACGTAGAAGAGGACAAAAGAATTCTGAAAGACATTATTCACCAACATGTCACATGAATAAACCTAAAAATCATCTGGTTTTATTTTATTTTATATATCATAGTCATCAAAATTTAATTAAAAAAATGGAACTTGCAGCCTAGGAAAATGTTGCAAAATAGACAACTATTACAAAATAAAATTTTGAAACAATAAAATGTTATACAACAATCCACAACCCTGCATGACAGATGTTAGATATTTTATGTGAGTCACATAGTTTTAAAGAGATAATTTATTTTTGCACAGGTGAACTTATATTTGTCTAGAATTATGACCAGCATTCTTGCAGAGAAAAAGGGTACATCAACTAAAAAGGAGATAAATGAGTATATTGTATAAATTTTCCTTCCAGGTTACAGCTATTAACTAGCCTGGCTTCCAACATGGGTAGACTAATGAAGGAAAATGTTGATGTAGTCATGAGACACATTTGTCTTCATTTCAATGTGAGTGTTCATGTTTTAGAGAAAGAGATATGTTACAGGTGTCCACTGGGGATTATGAATGATGTCATTTTGGTGTTTGTTTCAAATTATGAAGGTTAGTTAATTGTACTTTTTAAAAATTTTTTGTTTATTTTTATTTATTTATTTATTTATTTATTTATTTATTTATTTATGAGCTACAAACAGAAAGAAAGAGGCAGATAGAGAGAGAGAATGGGCGCGCCAGGTCCTCCAGCCATTGCAAATGAACTCCAGATGCTTGTGCCCCCTTGTGCATCTGGTTAACGTGGGTCCTGGGGAATCAAGCCTCGAATTGTGGTCCTTAGGCTTCACAGGCAAGCGCTTAAGGGCTAAGCCATCTCTCCAGCCCTAATTCTACTTTTTAGTGATTATCTTGCAACCTGCATTTCAGAAAATGCCTGAAGCCGTTGATTACGGACACAGACTGAGATACCCTGATTGCCCGTACTCCGTGGCATGGAAAGACTTCACGAGATAACTGAGCCTGTGTGTAAACTGAAAGCTAACTGATTCATGTATGGTGGTTTTGATGGTGTAGCCAGAAGTGTGATCACAGAAAAAAAAAAAAAAAAAAACCATTGTCCTGGAGATATCAGGTGTACCATCAAGGGGTGACATATAATAGAAGTCATGGTCAGAACATGGGGTGATCCAGTTCAAGGAATAGCAGAGATAAGGATGTTAGCAAAGCTAAAGTTCCAACTCTCTGTGCTCTTCCAGGCTGGACCACCATGGATGCAGTCCTATCAAGTGCAAATGCCAGCACGTTCTTCATCACAAAGAACAGTCTCATACCTGAAGACTGCCATTCAATGCATGTGTACACACACACACACACACACACACACCAGGAAAACTCCCCTTAATCATTGAACATCCCACAAAGTACCAGCAACACAATAGTTCTTCATCCATCCCATGCTTACTCTTCACTTCAAATCTGTGATTGAACTTTCTCTTGGAAGCTAACTCATCTTGGTAAGGGAAAGAAGAGGAGGAACCACACTCATCAGGGTCTAGTCTTTGAAGCGATAGATTTTTTTTTTTTTTTTCCAATTGGGAATATTGAGATACACTTAATGGATTCTTTAACAAGTCACTCTAGCCTCCAAGCAGCTTGAGAAGTTAAATTACTAGAGATTAAAACTGTGTTTTACCTGAGTATATGGATTTTATGTGTATACATACTATCCAACTAAATATTAATAACTATCGTGATCAGTTTTCTGTTCTATGAAAATTTAAAACATACACACACACACAATTACACAATAAGGCTGGGAGATAGCTTAGTCAGAAAAGCTCTTGCCTTGTAAACATGAGGACTTGAGTTTGATCCTCAGAACCCATGCAAAAATGCTTTCTGTGGCAGGATACACTTGTAATTACATTGCTGGGGAAATGGAGAAGACTGGATGCCTAGATCTCAAAGGCTTGCCGCTATAGCCTAATTGGTGAGTGAAAGGCCAATGAGAGATCCTGTTTCAAAAGAGGTCAATGATATTGAGGAACTACATTCATGATTCTCTTCTGGTTTGCCCATGCATGCACACATGTATGAAATTCTGCAATTTTGCACACATCATCAGAAACAGTTAACATTACCTGACCCCCATTGTGTATGCCTTTTCTTTCCAAAATATTTCAAAACTAAATTAATTTAAATGTTTATTTAATTGAATTAAGTATATTATAGGTTAACATTGACAAATATTTAAGATAAGACATTGCATTTTAAAAATATAACACTACCTTGAAGAAATATTGAGTTTGCACTGGAAAATTTCAGGTCGTACTCTACTAAGTGATACAAAGCAAAAGGAATCCTGCTGGGTGTGGCGGCACATGCTTGCAATCCCAGCACATGGGAAGTATGGTGGTTTGAATGCAAAGTGTCCCCCACAGCCTCCGGTGATTTTTGATTATGCTTCCCACTTTGTCCCCATCTGATGGAGGTTTTAGGAGGAGGAGCCATGTTGAAGGAGGTGTGTCACTGTCTGTGGACCTTGAGGTTGGTGAGTAGCTCACTGGATATCCCAGCTCACTCCCTCTTGCTCTAGATTTGTGACTTGTTAGCCAGCCCCCATGCTTTTTCTTCCTTCTTACCTTTATAACTATAAGCTTGAAAGAGCCCCTTTCCACTCATAAGCTGCTTGTTCAGGGTGGGTGACTTCTTCCAGCAATGAGAATATAACTGCTATAGGAAGCAAAGACATATCCCAAGTTCAAGACTAGCCAAATCCACATAGCAAGGTCCAGCTTAGACCAGGGATACATAGTGAGAACCTATCTCATGCCCCTACCCCAACCCTCAAAATAGTAAACTACCCAAGGAATTCCTAACATCTATCTCTGTAGACCTTTGGGGCAATTCAGATTGAAATCTTAAAGTATATCACAGAATCTTCTCTTCATAACATCTGTCTTTGATCAGGTGCAGGTGATGAACTATATGTTTATATTTAGTTTTAAACAATTCCAGGTTTGCAAAAAGGGAAATGTTTATGTTAACTGTAATGTGCAATTAACAAGGTATTAAAATGTAAGGCATTTTCATTTCCATTTAATGAAGAATTTGTGGCTGAGTGAACTGGCCTTCTTTATTTGTGGAAATTCATGAAGAAATTTCTGCTGTCTGTGTAATGCAGTTTGCTTTGCACAACCTGCAGCGTTCCCTGATTGATGACACTTCCTTTGCCCCAGCCACCCTTGGAAGTCTTGGATAGCGTAAGTGTGGTATTGTGTGATGCCATGGGGAAAACTTTTGTCAATCCATGCTGTAAAATGCTCTGCTTTGGCTCAAGAGGAGCCCCCAGAAGAGCGGTCTGCATGCCTCTTAGATGCTTTCCCTTGCCTGTTAGCTCCTTGTCTATTATTTTGTCCACGGGCAGACTACAAATGATACCCCGCAGAAGCACTCTCTGGGGAAGTGTAGCACGTGTACCTTGTACATTACCGTGCCTTCCTGCTGCTAAGGTCTGCCTTTGCAACCATTTGCCGAGTATGGTGTTAGCTTGATTTGTGGTGGTCCATTTAAATTTCTTGTACCAGCTGACTCTCTTTAATCTGCGTGTGCTGCTTCTTCCTTCGTGTGGCACATCATTTGTGTTGCAGAGTATATGGAAGACAGCAATAATATCTAGCTGAATATTTTTATGCCAACTGTGAATAAGGCAAGCGCTTTTTGTGTGCTTTTACAGAGACCCACTTTTTGTGTTATTATATTCGTTTGCATATAATTATTCATAATCTAATACGAGTCTTAAGCTCCCTTTGTATTGTATATATGTGGTATCTATTTTAGTGTCCTTTAAGTTAAGATTATATGTGATGTCTCTCTCACTTTCTTTCTCTCACTTTCTCTCTCTTTCTCTCTTTTCCATGCTTTTAAATTGGTCTTTGTAAACATTTACTGATTTTGTTTATTTTTCTTAAATAAACACTTAAAAAAATCTTTTCTCTTTATCCTCATTTGTGTTTAATTTGTTTTGCACTGATATTTTCCTGTTTCTGCTAACATTGCTGTTTTTGTTTGTTTGCTTATGCCTTTGTTTGTTTTTGTTCTGGTGAGCTAGGAATCACACTGAGTCTCACACATGCTAGAAATGTGCTCAAGTACTTAGTAACAGCCCCCTGCAAACTTTGCACTTAGTTTGCCTTTTGCTTTTAGTTCATTGCTGCATGAAGTAAAGGTTCTAATATATTTCTTAAAAATTGGTCATAATTGAGCTTTGCTTAAATTAAGTAAGCTTTATTCTATAGACAAAGAATAAAGAACCTATTAGCTATGCAGCGATAAACATTAGTTTGAGACCATTTTGCACTGTGATTTTCTACCATTATAAAAACACTTGAGATATCTGGGAAGAGTTTGTATCTACTTGGTTTAGATTGAAATTAATGGAACTTTAAAAGCAGATAAAATTAATCTGACTTTGTCTGATTTAGCTTGTTTTTGAATTTGTTTGTTATACTTCAATTTTCTAGAACGTAACTGTGGTTTCTTTAGGCAAACAAGTGAGTGTTGGAGGCTTCATATATTTTTATTTGTTAAGTAAATGATGCATTATAAGTGCATATTTCAGAGGGATCACACAGTGTTTAAAGGTGCTTGCCTGCAAATTCTGATGGTCTGGGTTTGATTCTCCAGTGATGCAGGACATGTGGGTTACTCTAACTTTATGAACCCCAACTTTGAGTCCCGCCCAGTTTTTAATAAAGAATTGATAAAAAAAAAAAGAAAGGCTGGAGAGATGGCTTAGTGGTTGAGGGGTTTGCCTGCAAAGCCAAAGGACCTCGGTTCGATTCCCCAGGACCCACATAAGCCAGCTACACAAGGGGAGTTTGTTTGCAATGGCTGAAGTCCATGGCTTGCCCATTCTCTCTCTCGCTCTCTCTCTCTCAAATCAATCAATTAATAAATAATATTTTAAAAAAGAATTGATAAAAACATATTTAAAAAGGATAAATTACGAATTACTGAGTTTATTTAGGGAAAAATCACAAATGGTTGCATTTAAGGTAAATTATGATCTAGGAAAGAGGCTGGAGCAGAGTCATAAGCACTTGGAAAATATGAAAAATGGAAATCATGTGGAAGACACAGCATAGTTCACAGTGCCCATTTAAGAGAAATGGAAGGTTCTGGGGAAAGATGGGAGTAGAGCCATAAGTATGTGGAAGGTAGAACCTAGCTGCTCATGTAGGGAGATTTAGAAGAAACACAGATAGCAACACCCTGGGCTTCCCCATGGCAGAAAGATCGGAAAAGGTGGTAGCTTAAGGAAGAATAGGAGAGGAAAAATATCAAAGCAAGGACAAAGAAATTCAGATCAGAAATAAGTAGTAAAGAGAGCTATACCCATGTTTACTCCAAGTTTAGAGAAATTACACAAGTAGCAGGCCGAGAGCTTAGAGAAAGCACCCACACGGTAGCTCCAGCGTAAGGGAAATACACGTGTGTTAGATTTAGAAGCCAGAGGAAAATCATACATGTAAACAAAGTGAGAAGTTATCCCAAAGTATAAAGCAGACATAAGCAGAAAATTACATTACCCAAGACAGGAAACAGTGCTCTGTTCTCCCTCCAAACAAATGGGAGGGAGAGAAGGGGAGTGAGCATGGGAGGGGAGGCAGACACATATATCCACAGATCAAAGGGCAGAGGGAGGAGACACAGAGAGAGAGCAAAGAGAGGGCTGGAAACAACATGGTCAAGCCTTTATAGTGGATTGAAATTTTTTTTTTTCCATAAGATTCAGTTATGTAAGGGGAAGGAAGATCTGATTGGTTTGTAGATTTGAAAAGACCCCAGAGTCAAGCCAACCTAGGTAGTGTGTTAGACACTATGGGCAGCAGGGGCCACTGTAGCTGTTGTAGATGAATGTGGATCTGAGACAACCATTCTTGGGTCCCATTCCTTCCAAGGTAGGTTGGCATGTGGACTGGCATCTCCTGGCTTCCTCTTTGGGCTTCGGTCCCTTATTTAACCTGTGTAAAAGAAGATAGCTTTCTCCTGAGTCTCCTATACCAGTATCCAGATGAAGCCAAATGTACAAAACGGTGTATGCATTTGGAATTCATTTGCAGTGGTAGGAGGTCCTGGCATGCCCATCTTCTCTCTCCCTCTAGATAAATATTTAAAAGGTGTATGTTTATTCAAGCTATCAGAAACTTTAATTCCTGAAAAACGTATATTGATTTTAAGAATTGCAAACATAGTTTTCCATCTCTTGAAAAATGATTGACAAAATGCATGTGTTTAAAGTATTTAGTGTGAAGATTTGTCATTAATATACTTTATTGAAAGAGACCACAATGATGATAATTGGCACAATGAATATGTAGTTATACGTTGTCTTCTTTTTCCTGTGTATAGTAGATGGCAAGTAGAAGAAAAATACACAGTCAGCAACTTTTAAAACAAAGTATATGATCATTGATTAGAATACATGAAATTTTTGAGATCTTCAGAAATTGCTTTAAAACTGAAAGTTCATATTCTAATGTGAGATTATGGATATCCAGGCCATTTTGTGTCTGGAGGAGCACTTTGTAAGGAGTCCTACCCTTCCTTTGGCTCTTACATTCTTTCTGCCACATCTTCCACAATGGGCCCTGAGCTTTGGGAGATGTGATAGAGTTATTTCAGTGCTGAGCACTCCTCTATCACTTCTTCTCAGCATCATGGTGCCTTCTGAGTCATCCCAAGGTCACTATCATCTGAAAAGAGAAGTTTTTCTAACTAAAAGTGGTAGTAGAATTAATATATGGGTATGAACATTAAGGGAAATGCTTACTGGGCTGTTTGGTGAGCATAATATATACATTCAGCCAGATACCAGCAGACATTAGAGTTTCCCACCAGGAATACATGGTAAGATACTATTGCTGAAGACTCCACATACTTGGGCTTCAAGATCACTGAGAAATCCTGCTAGAGCTGTGCTGAGAACCTCCTTCATTTCTTCATTGTAAGTAACTAGACTATTTATTATTTCTTTATACATGTGTTTCCTTATTTTTATATTTTTTGAAATATTTTATTTAATTATTTGTACAGAAAGAGAGGAAGGATGAGTGTGCCAGGGCCTCTAGCCACTGCAAATAAACTCCAGATGCATGGGCCATTTTGTGCATCTGGCTTTACATGGGTACTGGAAAAATCAAACTCAGGTCATTAGGCTTTGTAGACAAGAATCTGAACTGGTGGGACATCTCACCAGCCCCATTTTTTTTTTCCTGATCTTTGTAGTCTTCCACTGTTGTTTTAGGAATTCAGAATTGACCTCTTCCCTTCTGGAACCATTATTAACTGGATTTGTAAGGGAAACAATCTCACCAGTGTATGAAACTAAGAATTCTGAGGTTCTTGGGCAAGCTATGGAGATATTCTAATCTACTTACCTTGCCTCTGACAAGGAAATTCTTAGAATGGTATGCTATCTCCCAGATCCACAAAGCCAGGTTCATGTGTCAAATTCCCTGTTTGTTCCACAAGTGAGCCATCATACTCATAAGTCATCTGTAGGAGTTTGAAATTGATATCTTGGGAGATATGCAGAACAGGGTTTGAGCATGAATAGTCCTGAATGCTGATAGATAATCCTAGTGGCTTAACTAGAAAATGGCCTTCTCCTAAGATTAAACGATTTCTTTTTTCCTGTCTCTGACCTGTAACTCCCAGTACCAGAGACAGGTTGCTACTCACATTGAGCTTTTGATCAGAAAGACCTATGAGGTCCCCAAATCAAGACAGCTTTCTGTCAAAGCACTTGATTGCCTCCCTGAGACAAAAGATAAGACCCTATTGCTGAAGACACAATAAGCTGCTGACGCAGAGCACAGGAAGACCTGGCTGGAATGCAGAAGAAAGCCAGTCCTCATACAGTTAGCCTGTCTAGTACTGGAAAGTGCTACATGAGCTACTGGGGAAAAGTGGCCAACAACAGTCTGAGCAACCAGAGTCTAAGCTACTCAAAAGTAAACACTCTGACAGGTTGTACATGTCAGTGTAATAGTGGCGCACAGCCTCAGTGGGTAACCAATAGTTTTCTGATTGGCTAAGGGATCCACTCAGTGTAAAGGAACCCATATCTGGAATTGGGAACCAGATTAGAATTCTATGGAGATAAGGATCATGTTCTCCAGTGTCAAGCTCTCACTAGTTATTGCCTAAAAGAGGGGTTACATACATCAAATTTTCCCTAAACTAGTAATACTTATCCCACTTAAACTATGCTGACTTCACTCTCCTTTGGAGAATCTGTTCTTTTTCAGAAGGTAGTGAGACTGGAAGAGATAAACTACCCCTTGCACTTCAGCCAAACCACAGCTGAATCCACAGAGGAATGGGGAAACGAGCAAGAGTGCTGCTTCCACGTTGTTCCTGATAATCAGCTCCAGGGTATAGGAGACAGACAGTGAGGACACTCAACACCTACCAAAGTAGAGAACCAGAGGCTCCCAAGAGCTCACCACTGAAGCAGACCACCACCGCTCAGGGAATTTGCGGAAGGGGTGGAAAGATTGTAAGAGCCACAGGTTGAGACAGCATGCTCAGAGGCATTCCCTCCCACTCCAAAATAACTGACTACTGCTCCCACAATTCATAAACTACAACCCCATGGAGAATGCCTTCAACTCTACTGAAGACTGAACCCAACAGAATGCGGGCAAGGGGGAGGGAAAAGAGGGTACCAACACATGTATCCATATGAAACATCTTGCTAATAATAAAAACAATAATGGTAAACATAAAATAACCATAAACAAATATCAAATTTTAGTAACTTTGGAGGTTTATGGATAAAGTATAATGATACCTGAAATTTTCTTTTTGAAATGTGATTTTACTTTTTTAATAACTAAACAGTTGTCATGAAAAAAAGAAAATGGCCTTCTAAGTATAAAGTATAAAATAAAAAAATAAAATGTAAACAGACTGATTTTTGTGTGTGTGTGTTAGATATATGTGTGTATCTATGGTGATTTGTGCAGCTATATAGGGACAGGCACCTGTCATGGCACAAGTGGCGGCATCTCAACTGTTTTTACTGCTGTTCTCTGTGCTCCAGTCTAGCTAGCTTGCTAACTTGTAGATACCCTCATTGATTGACACATGCTGCACTTTGCCTCTGGCTTTGTAGATGGGTTCTCAGGAATCAAACTCAGGTTGGAAGGCCTGCAAGCAAATGCTTTTTACTGCAGAGCCATCTCCCTAGCCTCTAAATTACCTGGTTTTAATGTCACATTCTACAAACTTCCATGTTCCAACTTAAATATTTTCCCTATTTAAATTAATGTAGTTAATATTAATCTTTGAAAATAAATTAAAGCATACTAATTGTCCAGCAACAATGAGAAAGAAAGAAAGAGAGAGAGAAAGAGAGAGCAAGAAATTAGTCACCTTCCCTAGCTATTCTTCAGATGAACTTCACACCCCAGAAATTTCCCTTTTTCAGGTCTGTTATGAGCATAAGCAGTGACTGTGTACTTTGTGCCTGCAGTAACTTCTGTAACTAATAACTCCTCATTCTTACTTATCAGGGATGAATTTTCCATCCATTTTACAAAGGCACTTTTAACCTTAAACTAAAATAATAGTTGCAATAAGTATGAAAATGTGTATTTTAAAAATGAGAACCATTCGATTTAACAATAAAGATGTTTTGAAATAAGAAATAAGTAAATTTCATATGTAAATGATTTTTCACTAGCAGAATTTAAATATTATGCAAATATATTTATACTATATGTCATTTGTAGCTGTGATGTTACCAAGAACACTGATTACTATAATTAAATATGGTATTAAATTTTGCAAGGAGATGTTCAATACATGTAAATATTGTGTAATTTATGTAATATATATTGCCATCAACCCCATACCTTACAGTTTAGAGACCAAAATACAGTAGAATTTGGTAAATGGAAGTTTGTTTTTTTTAATTTAGAGAGATTTTGCTAGATTCGAAGAAGGAGAAAGGAGGAAGTATGAACAACTCCTGCCCATGAGAAGGCAAGAAGGGATAAGCCCACCTAGAGCCCCAAATGGAAATCATTTATAGGTTCAAGCATAAATTTACATTATAAATATATGATTATAGATATTTATTTTTAGAAAAGTATATTTGGTGGTTGGGATGACATTTTAAGAAATGATGTGAGATATTACTAGCTGTTTGATACATGATCAGTCACTAGATTCTAATAATCCTCAGTTTTTTTGATAATTAGGGATCATTAGTTTGTCTGTGGTACATTGCTACAATAAAATACCTGAGGTGGGCTAACTATATAAAGAAGAGGTTAATTTAGCTCACAGATTTGAAGTCTTAGGAGGACCTGATGGATGGAGTCTCATCATCAGACAGGAAGCCAGACAGAAATTCAGGTATCAGTGTCTGGCTTGTATACAAGTCTCACAAGATCTAAGAAGAGAGCTCTTTTGAAAAAAAAATATTGCTAAGCAGTATTCCCTTATGAATGCACAGCACCTAGTAACCTCAGGGCCTCACAATTAGCTAGACTTAAAGTTCCCACACTGCAACATTAAGCTTCCAAAACTAGATAACTTAAAGCATAGAAATATATTTTTTTCCCCTTTTCTGGAGGCTCAAAGTTCAAGACCAAGGTATCATGGTCTGCTTTCTGCAGCTGCCTGCTTTCTCAGTATGTCTTCAAATGGTCTAAGCAGCCTGTCAGCAGCCCTACCACCTCTGTGAGGATGTCAGTCAGATTAGGCCAGGGGCCACTATATTGGCTACATGTTACTTAAACACCACTTCCAAAACCCAAGGCCTTTATATAAAATAACACTCTGGAACACTGAAGGGTAGGACTTAACATATCCACTGTTGAAGGTGATTCAATTATTGCATAAAAATGGTTTCTTCATTGCATGTTTAATATGCTTTTTATTTGTTTAAAACATACTAGGCAAATTTCTTAAGTATTTTTATTTGGGCATTTGAGTACCTATAGTAAATCTAGAACTGTGAGAAAATGAATTTGAACTTTTAGTTATCTAGTCCATGATATGCTTCTTTTGGAAGCCTCAAGAAAGTAGTTGTACTAGAAAATGAGTGAGAACATTGAAAACAGACTTCTAGTACGAAAACCGGTCACATGAAATAAGAAAATCAAATAACAGTTGAATTGGCAAAGCCAATCTTGAAGGGAAAGAATGAGAGTAAAACCTTCCAGCATATTATGAGAATCACTTGAGCATGTGTGATAAAGATATTCAGTCTCAGAATCACAGACAAAAAAAAAAAATGTACCTGTTCAGGATATGGGGAAGATGATAAGTATATGAAAAGAGACTCCACTAACCATTTATCCGTTGAGTGTCAATTGTTACTAAGTTACATCAATTAGAAATTTCAAAACTGTTACTGTGGATTATAAATCTGCTCTAGACCTTATGGGAAAGAGTAAATTACTAATAAATGTGGCAGAAATAATTATCCTTAAATTGAAAAATAACAAACTAGACACTTATCCATGTCAAACGTCAATAACAATCAGTTACAACTATTTAAATTGATTTTCTCACAAGAGGTCTGTTTTCTAACAGTTCTGTCAAGTAGAGGAAATCTCTTCACCACTCAAACTTTTTTTTTGACAAGAACACATTTTTCCCTTTTTCTGAGTTATCACAAGGGATTTGGTGTTAGATTTTTCATCACTATGACAAAACCTGAGAGAAACAACTAAGAGAAAGCATGACTGAGTTCCTATCCTTGGGCATGCAACAAGTCAAGCAATTTCAGCAAAGCAGATTGTAATGTAGAGTTCCCTTAGTTGGCTCATGGTTTCAGAGGTTTAAGTCCATGCTCAGCTGGCTGCCTTACTTGTTGAATAAGATGTGGTAGACTCACATTGCATAAATCCACAGCAGAGGATAGAGATGTATGAAAAGAGCCTCAGAACAGGATATAGTCACATCCACCAGTTACCCTCTTCCTCCAGCTAGTCCCCACACCCAAATGTTTCAATCAGTTATTAATAAAACCACCCAGATGTGAATCTATCAATGGATTGACCTATTCATTAGGTCAATATCTTTATGATGCAGCCACTTCTCAATGGGTAGATGCCGCAACTGGGACTAATTCTTTACTACCCAAGCCTTTTGGCAGAATCATTTTATGTCCAGACCATAAGAGATTCTAAGTTGCAGATAATACCCCAAGTGGACTTGAAGTCTAGGCCATTACAATATAAGATCACTTTAATTTATTTTGTGTGGGTAAGCATATGGTATACGTTTCTGTGTATATGCATATGATATATGTTTATGTGTATATGCATGTTTTGTGTGGCTGTGCACACACTTGTGGGCATGCATTGATGTTGGGTATCTTTTTCAAATGCTTTTATACCTTACTTCTTCCTTTCTTTCTTTTTATTTTGTGACAAGCCCAGCAGGCTAGCTTTTTTTTTTTTTTTTTTTTGTGCTTTTTATGATAGAGAGTGAGAGCAAGAGAGAATTGGCATGCCAGGGCCTCCATCCACTGTAATTGATCTCCAGACACATGTGTCACCTTGTGCGCTTGTGCAACCTTGCACTTGTGTCATCTTGTGCATCTGGCTTAAGTGGGATCTGGAGAGTTGAACATGGGTCCTTGTGCCTCACAGCCAAGTGCCTTAACCACTAAGCCATCTCTCCAGCCCCCTTATTTTTTTTTTTTTTCTGTCAGGGTATTTTGCGTGAAAGCAAAGCTCACTTACTCAACCAGTCTAGCCGCTGTGCCTGGCTTCCCACATGGGTTCTGGAGATCTGACATTAGTTCCTCATACATGCATGGCAAGCCCTCTACTGACTGATTCATCTCTCCAGCCACATCACTTTAATATATTTTTTGTTTTCTTTTTCTTTTCAAGATAAAGTCTCTCTAGCCCAAACTGACCTGGAATCCATTATGTAGTCTCAGGATGGCCGTGAACTCACTGCAGTCGTCCTTCCTCTGCCCTCCAAGTGTTGGGATTAAAGACATGTGCCACCACACCCAGCCTCACTTTAATTTTTGATACTATAATTCTAATGATTGACTCGGGTTTAAATCACTATTCTCTGAACTCTTAGACCTTTTTCATGTGCATTATTACCTGTTATCTACCATTTTATCATTATGATCTGGTTAGTTGATTCAGCCAAAACACGTTTTCAGGCCATACTATCATACAGTAAAAGAATAATTATATAGTTTAATGTCATATTGTATTTAAAACACATACTTGTAATTTTGAAGGTATTTCACTCTTTGTAACTTTGATCTCAAAAATCTATAAAACATGCTCCTATTCCATAGGGTTGTGGTTGGAAATGAATTGAGTCACCCATGAGAAAATACTCAATAAAATATCTTTTAAAAAAACTTGTTAATTTTTATTTATTTATTTGAGAGCGACAGACAGAGAGAGAGAAAGAGGCAGATAGAGAGAGAGAGAGAGATGGGCGTGCCACGGCCTCCAGCCACTGCAAACGAACTCCAGACACGTGCACCCCCTTGTGCATCTGGCTAACATGGGTCCTGGGGAATCAAGCCTCGAACCAGGATCTTCAGGCTTCACAGGCAAGCGCTTAACTGCTAAGTCATCTATCCAGCCCTCAATAAAATATCTTAACCATTCTTAATGGTGCTTAATGAATGCTATCTGTTTTCTATGAAATTTGTATATTCATTAAATTCAATATATTATACTTATATCACCACATCCAACAGCAAATACAATTTTGCTTTCTTATTTTGCCATCTATAATAATCCCAATTGAATAACTTAAATATTCAACATTAAACAAGTTTTTTTGCAATCTTGAAAAACATTGCCTTTAGTTCCAGTACTTAGGAAGCAGAGGTAGGAGGATCACTTTGATTTTAAGGCCACATATGAGACTACATAGTGAATTCCAGGTCAGTCTGGACTAGAGCAAGACACTACCTCAAACAATAAAATAAAATAGAATCACTGCAAGAGATTATTGAATATTATGAGATGAAAAAACCAGAACTTGGGATGCATTTCAGTGCTTGTTCTGGGTTCATTACCTAGTACCCTATAAACTAGGTTTGGTGGTAAATGTCTGTAATCCCTGCATCTGAGAAATGGAAAAAGGGTAAAGGAGAAGTTCAAGGTCATCCATGGCAACTTAATGGGCTACATGAAACTGTTTGAAGAGATAGATAGATAGCTCATTGTGCCTTGAAACTCAACTGACTTTGATGAATTCTATCAAGTCCCATATAAGATGATTCAGCAAACAATACATTAACATTATCCAGATTCAGTATTTATTGTTATTATATGAAGAGATTATTAGCTGTTCATATAACTCTCTAAAAATAGCATAAGTCAGGGAGAGTGAAGAAAGATTTTAAATACTTTTCATAAGTTCTAATACATTATGTGCAGACAAGCACTTTTGTGAAGAGTGCCTGTTCCATACGTGCCAAAATAAATTGTCCCATGACGTGCACACGCACACTAACATATGCTCATAACACGAACAAAGCGGTAATTTATAATTATGTATGGCCACTTAGTGAGTGAATCATCTCTCAAAGTAATGAGGATAAGCTTCTCAGATTTATTTAAAACTCAAATAGAACTTACAATTTTTTTTTTTTGCTTCACATTAACTATTATAATTTTAAATAGATTTAGTTACTACAAATTTATTGTTTGAAAAGTATTTAATTATATATCTGAACTCATTCATAATAACATGGTTTCTGAAGGGACATGTGGCTGTGAATAATTTACTTCCTCAAAGATCTCCTAAGACCTCTGTGATAGACAAAATCCCCATGAGCTTTCCCTGAATGCTATAATTATGTCAAACTTTCTCTGAAGTAACAAATACATAGGGATAAAAAGTTCCATCACATGAAGAATGTGTTCCTTTCTTAACTTTAAAGACTGGCTTTGTGTTCTGCCAATTCTTTCAGAATTAAAGAAATATAGAAGCAATGATGTCAAACTGTGATACTTTATAGAAACATATTAACATTCTTTAAGAAAACTGAAGCTCTTTCAAACAAAACTTCAAAGTTGTTAATGCTGTTTGGTCAACAAATCTTCAAGTGAAATAACTTAGCAAAAATTACATGCTTTGGGTACCATGGTTCATATTTTAAGTAAAGAAGGTTAGTGGGAAGCATCTAATTGGCCAGTTTGTATACTGCTGCAGCCACTATAGAAATTAGTGAGATGTTTCATTAAAAACTCAAAGTAGAAATACCATTTGATACCAATATACCACTGCTAAGCATATAGCTAACAGACTCCATATTCTAGCACAGATATACTTGCACATTTATATCTTTCTTTTCTGCTCTATTCTCAGTAGTTATGCAATGGAATCCGTTTACATATCCAGTAACAGATGATTGGATAATGGGAATATCACAAATACACACAATCAAATTTCCTTATCAATCAAGGTGAATGAAAATATGAAATTGATAAGAGAATGAATGGAATTAGAAAATATTATATTAAGTGATATTTAAGTAATTATATTCCTACAATATTATATTAAGTGATACTTTATTACTCTAGTTCAGAGAGACCTATTTCATAATCTTAAATGTACATGCTAGTTTCTAATTTTTGTTCTTCCACATATATTTATGCATATTGACTTTTAAAAGTTATTTTATTCATTTGCAAGAAAAGACATTGTGAGATAGAGACAGAAGGGAGAGAAGGGGGGGAGAGAGAAAGGGAGAGAAAAAATGGGAACACTAGGGCCCTTTGCTCCAAAAGCACTCCACAAGCATTCACCACTTTACATATCTGGTTTTATGTGGGTATTGTGGGCATTGTGGGTATTGGGGATTTGAACCTGGACAGATCCCAGACCAACAGTCTTTGCAAGAAGAACCTTTAATGGCTGAGTCAGTATTATCCCTCCACATGTATATATTTGAGACTGAATGAGAGTAGATATAATGAAACTAGAAAGGGATATTGAGAGGGACCAATGGATTTTAAGGAAGGGGCTTCTCCTAGTCAGCTTTACATTGATGTGATGAACTTCCAAACCAGGCACATATTATAAGAGGAAAGGATCTATTTAAAGCTTGGAGATCCAGGGAATTTTAAGACTGGTGGAAGAACCTGGCACCTCTTCACAAGTCCATGCAGAGAGTAATACCAACATCAGCACCACAAAGCAAGCACACTCCAGAAACCCAGGCAAAACTCCAGCACTCTGTACTCCTTATGTTGGAAATCAGATCCATCTCCAAACACACCTTATGCCTGGACCCTAGTATCTTCACAGAGTGACACCTCCTCAACAAGAAGCTGGATATTTAATTATAAGCTTGAGTAAAACTCCTGAGCCTACCTGGGGACATTCATTGAAACTACCACATTATGCCCCTGACCTCCAATATATTCATAGGAATCTCACATTGTAAATTATATTCAGTCTTCAAAAGTTCAAAACTGCAAAAGTGTCTTAGTCTTTACCAACATTAAGATTGCTTAGAGTCCCAAGTCTCATCTGAGAATTTTGAGACTATCTCTTAATTGTGAGTCTTGTAAAATCAAAACAACTAAACATTTTCAATTGTCATAAGTCATAACAAGGAGAGAGTGGATGCATTAACCATCAAGCAAACAGCAAACATCCACAGTTTAATTGTGATGTCATAACCAGTGACTGGAAGTCTCTGGATTTTCCAATTCGGCCCCTCCAGCTTGGTTCAGTAGCCATGGAAAACTTCCTTTCCAAGCCAGCAGAACTCCACAGTAGCCCTAGTATAGTTCTGGTATATCCAGAAAATCTTTGGGTCTCCGTGCAAACCACGGTCCAGCTTCCAATGGCTCCACTGGCCTGACAGGGTCATCATGCCCTGCCTATATGCTGCCTCTCAGCAGTGACTCCTGGAACTATGTGCACTCCATGACCCATTCCATGCATTTTCCATGTTCCCCAAATTAATTGCATGTATGCAGGAAACATCTATATTCTTTACTCAGGGAAAAATAAACCATGATCTTGAGCAGCATGTTCCTGCATTTCAGTCAACTCCTTTTAAAAGAGTTTGCATTTCTACCATTCAAGCATTTTCTCAGGCATCATTTCCACTGTTTCAAGGTAAAGCAGTTGGGCCATAATTTATAATGGCAACATCTCTTGCTATTGTTAATGGCAGCTTTAGCAACCAGTTTCAGTGCCAATTAATTTTAAACATGGTAGAGTTTTACCAACTTTAAGTCTTAAATTTCTTAGTTCTGAATCTTTATCCAATCATATAAGTCCATTACAAATTTAACCTTGATCAAACTTTCTGGGCATGGAGAGCAGAACACAGCCAGCCCTTATGCCAGTAGTCCAGTTCCAATAAATTGTTCTACCACCTGCCATCTTTCCTTCCCCTTAAAAAGTTCCAGAGCAGTAAGAAAAATTTTATGGACTATTCTCATGGGAGTGCAAACCACGGTCCAGCATTTTAAGTTGCAAGTACCAAGTCTATACCCATTCTTCCAAAAAACAAAAGTCCCAAAACACCAAAATCCACATGGACAGATTCATTCAGCACCAACACACCACTTCTGGTACCAATTATGCCCTAGTCAGCTTTATGTTGCTGGGATGAACTTCCAAATCAGGCACAAGTTCCATAATAGTGGAAGAAGCTGGTTCCTCTTTCAAAGGTCCATGCAGAGAAATGCCACCTCTAGCAACACAAAGAGCACACTCGTGGAACCCAGAAAGATCTCCAGCATTTTGTATTCCTTAGGCTAGAAATTAGGTCAACCCCAAACACACCTTAGGGCTAAACCCTAGGATCTGTCCAAAGCATCAACTTCTCTAGAAAGCCAGTTGGATATTTAATTACAAGCTAGAATAAAACTTGTGAATCTATTGGGGGATATCCGTTCAAACTACCCCAGGGATGGGGAACTAATAAAACATGTATGGTATGGAAGTGAAATGGGGGCTTAGGAGGACAAGCCTGGGGAGCACATGACTTTAAAGAGAAAAGTAGGAGTGGAGAGCAAGAGCAACCAAAACTAAGTATGCATGAAAATGTCATGAGGAAACCTTACTTTGTGTCCTCATAGTTTCTCAAGGTCCTCAGGCCTTGAATCACTCACAACATGAATTCATTAAAGCAGGCTACATTGTTGTTCTGGAATCATTGTTTATATGTCTGACTCCTCAATATCTGTTATTGATTATGTTGTGTCATGAGAGAGAAATACAAGTACTGAGGCCATGTAAATATTCTGTGTATGTTTAGTTGACGTTTCCTACTAAGTTCAGATTATTCTTGAACTGTATTTAACTTAGATGAGAATTTGTTAATATAAAGATTCTTTCTTGGTAATAAGTAGACCTACTTTTTGGTACTTCTATCATTATTTGATATTTTTCTCATATGCCTGTGCTCTAATCTATTTCCTTGAACTTTAAAGTGCTTGTCCATGTTGAAGATATCTCTCTTCTCTTTTAATGCTCTAATTATATTTATATGAAAGCATGAGCCATAAAAGAAAGTTTGTGGATCTTTTTTTGTTGTTGTTCCTTTGGAGGAAAAATTAGGAATATTTAAAGCTTCATTATCTCATGGAAAGAGGACTGATCAGGCTAATGGGAACTTTGAGTTAAATAAGAAAATATGTTCTTAGAATTTAAAATAGGCCAGATCGTCACAATGCATCAGGACCAAAGATTGAAATGACTCATTCCCAAATAATATGTCATCTTCCCAACAGTTTCCTTTCATTTAGGAAGATGGTCTTCTTTTCGAATGTGTGATGTTGCTTTATCTTCCCCCTACTTTTCTCAGAAGGCATAATAATTCAGCACTTATGTTTCTGTTCAAATAACTTTTTCAGATTTTAATGGAATGCTTTGATTTTCCAAATAAATCTCATTATATCACAGATCAAAGAGAACAATGTCTTTCACTAAAGAAGTATAACATACCAATTAGCATTTCATCTACTGGGAGTTTTATATATATATGTTTCTTCAGTAAGTCCTACCAGTGCCTACGTGTGCCCTGAATATGTGACAGGATTAAGTGGGTGTGTTTCCAGTGATAAATGAATAGACCAAAGAAATGTACAATGTGCTGAGAACAAAGGGTGCTAAAGTTCTATCATTATCCTAAAATTGCTTTGTATTTTTAATAATACTAACAACTATTATTAAACAGCTATTTTATTCTATTATTTCTTCATCTCTAAACTATATCATAGACTAAGATAGAAATGTTAAATGAGGTTATTGAAATACCCAGTGAAACATTCACATTTTCCATAAATTGGACTGGAAATGTAAGTCTTAAAGACACTATTTAACAGAGGAAGTTATGTGACTGGCCTAGTTTGCTCAAAACAGTGCTGGATATTTTCTGAAGACCTTTAGCAAGTGTATCTCAGTGGCATGATTCTGTATTTGTAGGAAAGAAGTCTACTCAGTAAATTTCACTCCCAAGCATGGAGGGGTATGCTTAAATATCCTCCTGTTTGTTGAGTTTATATAGATGTTTCTTTTCTTTCTGTGATATGCCCCAAAGTTTAAACTATGATTTTGTAATTTACTTCAATTTTACTGCTAGCTGTGGAACATAGCTGTCTTGGAGCATTAGAAAATTGTTAAACATTTAGCAGTACTTAAAGATGTCACAGTGGGGGCTGGAGGGATTGCTTAGTGGTTTAGGAGTTTGCCTGCAAAGCCAAAGGACCCAGGCTCTATTCCCCAGGACCCACGTTAGCCAGATGCACATGATGGTGCATGCATCTGGAGTTCATTTACAGTGGCTGGAGGCCCTAGAGCTCCCATTCTCTCTTTCTCTCCTCTTCTTTCTCTCTGTCAAATAAATAAATAAAACTAATTTTAAAAAATGATACAGTAGACCAGGCATGGTGGAGCATGCCTTCAATCCCAGCTCTCAGGAGGCAGTGGTAAGAGGATTGCCGTGAGTTTGAGGCCACCCTGAGACTACATCGTGAAGTCCAGGTCAGCCTGAGCTAGAGTAAGACCCTACCTCAAAAAAACAAAAAAACAAAAAAAAAAAAAAAAAAAAAGACACAGTGGGACTCCTGGTTAAGATGATGTCCGCTTTAACTAGGCCTCACCTCACAGGGAAGGAAAGGCAAGATTCTTTGGAGTTCTTTGGGGGTTTTTAGGGGTTTGCAGATCCTAGTAGACATCCAGTGGAAGGTTGAAGAGAAGCAAAGTAGGGAATCTGCTGATTTCCATGCTCATGGGTAGCCCTCCAGTCCTCTAATCCCCTCAAGCAGCAGTCCCAGCTGCAGTCCAAGCAGCCTTCCCAGCTGTGGGGGTTCCTCCTGCACTAACCCCAGCCTAAGTGGACCCATGTCAGCAGGCTAGCATACCCCCATCCCTAAGCATTCCCACCACTATGGATCTCCATGTGAAACTGCTGTCCCACTCACTGACCTGCCCTGAGCAGATCCAGACCAGCAGGCTAGTGTTTCCCTTCCCTCCCTCCTTCAGTTTTCCCACCACCAGGGACCTCTAGTTACTACCAGAGTCCTACCCATTACCCCTCCATGTGTGGACCCAGACCAGCAGGCTATAGTTCCCCTTCCCTCCCTCCTTGGACTTTCCTGCCACCACCCTCCACATGTGACCGCCATCCCATCCGCCACCTGACCATGCACAGATCAGGTCCTCCTGTACTTCCTGCAGGCTACTGGGACCTGAATCAGCAGGCTAGCATTCCCCTTTCCTCCCTCCTTCAGTTTCTCCACCACCAGGGACCTCCACATGTGAACCTCCCCCCACCATGCATGGACCAGGTCCTACTGCCCTTTCTGCAGGCTACTCAGACCCAAGCCAGCAGGCTATTGTTCACCCTACCTTCCCACTTCCTGCCACCCCACCCTGACCATCACCCAACCCCCCTCCCCAGCATCACCTGGCCTGAAGTAGTACCATATCCCCACCTCGCCATGTAACAGGACCTAGCAGTACCCCCCCACTACATGGTTGCAATCTACCTCCACTGTTCCATCCCCTCAACCCTCAGCATCACAGAACCACCAGGCCGTCCCATCCTCCCATCCTCCACAGCCCAGCCACAACACCAGTCTGTTATCCCACTGCCCCCTACCCCTGATCCCCTCAGGCCACCTGACCATGCAGTACCATACCCTGAACCACCAAACAGAGAACCCCTTCACCATGTTCTTGGGCCCCCACCAGAGCCTCCTGTGCTACTTTCCTCTGAGGAGACAGGCCCCATTGCCATCAGAAGCCTAATCAAGGCAAACATAAAAGGGAATAATCACTGAAGACACTTCAAGGGTAAACTATAGCTCCCTCCTAAATTAAATAAGATTTCTACCCTGTGATGGGCAGAACACAGCACAAAAGGAATAACAGGAAAAATCAAATGCAAATAAATCCAACAAGGTTGCCTAGTCCCACAATGGATGCCTCTAATCAAAACATAGAAGAGACAATAGGATAAGAATCCCAAAATGAAGATACAAGCTATGCAACCCTGACTATATAATTAACAGAACTTGCAGAAAATCAAAAAAAGTCCAATAATTGTATGAATGCTATCCTTGCTAGATTAGAACTAATAGAAAAGAAACAGGAAGGCTTCCAAAGACAGTTAAATGATCTGAAGGACAGTAAAAAAAAAAAAAAAGAAAAAGAAAAAGAAAAAGAAAAAGAGGACCTTAATATTAGCTTAGCTGCCTAAGCTAAATGATGATATAAATAAATGCAAGGATGAATTCCAAGAAGCATTAAGAAAATCAGAAATTGATGTGCAAAGGGAACCCAACAGAGGGATTGAAAGTATATATAAAAAGGCAGTAGAAAATACAAACAAAATTGAACAAGTCAAAAACTCTATAGAAGCTCTCAAGAATAGAGTCAGCCATGTGGAGGATAGAAACTCAGAACTGGAAGACAAAAGAGAAGAAACAGTTCATGAGTCCAAAAGTTTCAGTAAGTTCAAAAAGTTTCATGAACAGAACATGAGGGAACTGTGGGAAACCCATAAACATCCCAACATTTGGATCATGGGAATACCAGAAGAGGAAGAAATTCAGACCAAAGGCATGGACAACTTATTCAATAAAATTATCGAAGAAAACTTTCCCTCCTCTCAAAAGAAATTCTCATCAAGGTACAAGAACCTAACAGAATTCCAAACAGACTGGAACAAAGGAAAAAATCTCTAAGACATAATAACATAAGGACTCTAAACATCGATAACAAAGAGAAAGTCCTAAAAGCAGCAAGGGAGAAACAACACATTGCATATGAAGGAAACCCCATAAGAATTATTTCAGACTTCTCAATGGATACCCTGAAAGCCAGAGGGCCTGAAATGAACACTGCAAAATCTAATAACCAATGACTTCCAACCCAGAATACTCTACCCAGCAAAAGTATCCCTCATAGATGGTGAAAGTAAAACTTGCCAGATAAAAGTCAGCTTTACAACTATATGAACACCAAACCAAACCTACAGAGAGTATTTCAGGAAATTCTCCACACAGAAAAATCAAATAATCAGCCTCAAGTGCCTATAAGAAATAAATGACAGTAACCAAACTCAGAGAAGGCATAGAAAACTACAAAGTCCAAGAAAACACCAAACCACATGAATGACCACAATATGGCAGGGATGAAATCAAACCTCACAGTTATAACCCCAAACACTAACAGCCTTAATTTACCCATCAGTAGACATAACATAACAGGTGGATCAGAAAAAATTGACCCCTCAATCTGCTGTCTTCAAGAAACCCACCTCACCACTAAAGACAGACACACCTCCTCAGAAGAAAGGAAAATGACATTCCAAGCAAACAGAAATAAGAATCAAGCAGGCATAGCTATACTAGTATAGGATAAAATAGACTGCAAGCCAAAAGTAATCAAAAAAGACAAAGAATGCCACTTCTTATATATCAAGGGAATGATCCAACAAGAGGATATCACAATCATCAATCTTTGTGCACCAAACACAGGTGCACCACAACTCATAGAACAAAACTTACCTGTCAACAAAATAGAAATAAACACCAATATTCAACACCCTCATAGTCAGGGGCTTCAGTACTCCACTATTATCAATAGATAGATTATCCAAATAGAAAGTTAACAGATAAGTAAGAGGGCTCAATAACACCATAGATCAATTAGACCTAATAGACATCTACAGAACATTCCACCCCAAATACAAAGATTACACATTCTTCTCAGCAGCCCATGGAACCTTCTCTAAAATAGATCATATACTAGGTCATAAAGCCTGCCTCCATATATTTAGGAAGATCTACATAATTTCTGGCATGATATCAGAACATAATGCTGTATTGGTAGAAATTAATAACAAACAATGTGCCCGGAATCCCACCAGCTCCCTGGAAACTGAACAACACACTTTTTTTAAACAATAAATAGTTAGGGGATTAAATAAAAAATGAAATTGTAAAATTTCTAGAATTGAATAACAATGAAAACACATCATACCAAAACTTATGAAACCCAAAGAAGGCAGTCCTTAGGGGAAAATTCATAGCATTAAATGCATGCATAACAAAGAAAGAGATACCCCAAATCAATAACCTAACTATCCACCTAAAGGCATGGGAAAAACAAGAAGAATCCAACCCGAAAAGTTCCAGACCTATCTCTCTCATTGAGCTTGAAAAGGTAATCAATAACCTTCCCAAAAAGAAGAGTCCAGAACCAGATGGCTTATCAGCTGAATTCTATCAAACCTTCATGGAAGAACTGAAACCAGTTTTTCTCAAACTGTGTCACATAAGCAGAAACAGGGAAAGCTCCCCAACTCCTCTTATGAAGTTGGTATCACCCTAATGTCAAAACCAAGCAGAGATGCCACAAGAAAAGAAAACTATAGGCCCATTTCCCTGGTGAACTTAGATGCAAAGATCCTGAACAAAATCTTTGCAAACCGAATCAAATAACGCATCAAAAGCATTATACACCTTGATCAAGTAGGCTTCATCCCAGGAATGCAGGGGTGGTTCAACATACAGAAATCTGTCAATGTAATACACCACATAATTAAGCTTAAATACAAAACTACAAGATCATTTCAATAGATGCATAAAAGGGCTTTGAGGAAATACATCACTTCATGATCAAAACATTGGAGAGAATAGGCATGGACTGTTTATATCTCAACATAATAAAGTCTATATATAAACCTCCTAAGGCCCAAATAATATTTAATGGGGAGAGACTGAAGGAATTCCCATAAGATCAGGAACAAGACAGTGATGTCCACTCTGACCTCTGCTCTTCCACATAGAACTGGAAGTCCTAGCTCAATAAATAAGACAGAAGAAAGAAATAAAAGGGATACAAATTGGAAAGGAAGAAGTTAAGTTAGCCCTATTCATAGAAGACATGATTCTATACATAAGAGACCTGAGAACTCCATCTTAAAACTCTTAAAGGTGATTAGCTCCCTCAGCAAAGTAGCAGGATAAAAAAATCAATGCACAAAAATCATTCACCTTTCTATATGCAAAATGTACAGAGAAAGAAATTAGTGACATTGTCCCATTTTCAATAACAATATCAAACAAATAATAAAATACCTTGGAATAACATTAACCAAGGATGTGAAAGATCTATACAATGAGAACAATGAAAAAACCATGAAAGAAATTGAGGAGGACTAAAGAAAGAAAGATTCATAGATAAATGGATGTTCCTGGATAAGCAGAATTAACATTGGGAAAATGGCAATCTTACCAAAAGCAATATAAACATTTAATGCAATGCCAATAAAAATCCCAACATTTTTCTTCATAGACATAGAAACAATGATCTCAGAATTCATGTGGCATGGCAGAAGGCCTCAGATATCCAAGCACCTCTTCAGCAAAAGAAACACCTCTGGAGGCATCACCATACCTGATCTAAAGCTGTATTACAAAGCCATGGTAACAAAAGCAACATGGTACTGGCATAAAAACATAATTATAGACCAATGGAACAGAATTGAGGACCTGGACTTTGGGTCAAGTAACTACAGCTACTTGATATTTGACAAAGGCCCTAACAATGTAGACTGGAAAAAAGACAGCATCTTCAACAAATGGTGCTGGACAAACTGGATAACCATTTGCAGGAAAATGAAAATTGGTTCACATATATTTCCATGTATAACAATCAAGTCCAAATGGATCACGGACCTCAATATTAGACCAGAAACTTTGTGACTACTCTAAGGAAAAATAGGAACTTAACTGGGCATGGTGGTACATGCCTTTAATCCCAGCACTCAGGTAGCAGAGGTAGGAGGATTGCCATGAGTTCGAGGCCACCCTGAGACTCCATAGTAAATTCCAGGTCAGCCTGGGCAAGAATGAGACCCTACCTCAAAAAAACATAAAAACAAACAAACAAACAAAGAAACTTTCCACAATATAGGAGTGGGAAAAGACTTCCTGAATAAATCCCAGTAGCCCAGGAAATTAAACAACCACTCAACCATTGGGATCTCATGAAGCTGAAAAGGTTTTTTCACAGACAAACATACAATAAACAGAGCCAATAGGTTACCCACTGACAGAGGCCTACTTTTTAGAATCTACAAAGAACCCAAAAACCTAAACACTAAAAAGTCAAACAATCCACTCACAAAATGGGGCAAAGAACTGAACAGGGAGTTCTCAGAGGAAGAAATACAAATGGCAAACACACACTTAAGAAAATGTTCAAAATCTCCAGTCATCAAAGAAATGCAAATTAAAACAACTATGTGATTCCATCTTAGGATAGCAAACATTAAAAAGGCAAATGAAAGCCGCCAGGCGTGGTGGATAAAAGAAACAAATTTAAACTACACAACATTATTTTTAGTAGGAAGAGGTTAGGAACGTTACTTAATCCCTACACAAGTCATTCTCTGTTTAGTTGAATTACCACCATAACTCTGAGGTTTATAGTGTTATCCACAGTTTATAAGATGAAACTGAAGCAATCTATTGGACAAAAGTGCCAGAGCCAATATTACAATCCAAGTGTGGCTCAAAAAATGTTTTCCTTTTGTGTCTTCTGGTACAGAAAATTATGGATTATTGTTCAGTGATATATCATATATGCAAGTGGGGTGATATGTTGTTATTTTGTGAATGTCTGAGTAACTATGAAAGGAAACATTTAAATCTTGAGACTTGATAGATAAATGCTTCAAAATCATTGATCCTTAAGCACAAGTTCATGTGAATATTTAGATATATTGAATATTTATGAGACCAATATTCATAAATGCTTATTCTTGCATGTTGAAAATCTCAACTGTAGGATCACAGTGTAAGGAGAACATGCATCTGTTATTATCAGCGCTGTGGCAGGAGTGACAGAGACAACTAATCGGGGAAGTATTCATTTTAGCTCATAGTTTGAGGGCTCAGCATAGCATAGAGACTATCAATGAGCAGAGTAGTTCGAGCCATGAAGGTCTAGAAAGAAAAAAAAAAAAAAAAAAACATATGCTAGCCCTCTGCCGGCCTTCTGCTTTTCCACACTTTGTTCACTGTTGCTCCCTGCCCCATGAGATGCGGTGAACAACCTTTAGTGTGGAAAATTTCTCCTTAAGTTAATTCTCTCTGAAATACTCTTGCAGGTATACTCATTGGTGTGTATATTTCATTATCTCTTAGGTGATTCTAAATCACTTCAAGGTGACGGTGCAGACTAACCATCCCATATGCACATAAGAAGAAATGTAAGAGGAATGACAGCCTTTTATTGCTGGTTTGTTGCTTGTAGGCAAGGGCTATTTTATGTTGGACTTTACAAGTTACCGAGCTATTGAGTTTTTAATCTTACCATAATTTATTACATGTCAACATATTAAGTCTAAAAAAGTGATCAATTTCAAAATTCTCCCATAATATGTAGGAAGTAGGTTGCACACTGGGAAGTATGAATCATAAGTCAATAAATGTCCTAGAAGATTTTAACAAATATAAATTGCTACATAAATATCTAATAAATTACACAGTATTTTCAGGCTCTGAAACATCAAATCACTTTTTGGAGGATTAAATGTCAAACTAAATAATGCATGTTTATACACATTTCTTCCATGGGCCATTATTACAACTTTAGCAACACAGTTTTAAATTTTTATAACCAGTAGATATTTACTTGTGACATTTGTTCCATCTGGCCTGTTTTTTAGTTGTTTGTTTTAAACACCAACATGCATTTCCCTTGAAAAATGTAAAACTTGTTCTTCTCTAGCAACTGGTCACTTCTGCTTGGAGACAATGTGATTGAAGAAAGCAGGGATTGCCCCTAAAGGGAACAGGGCCTTAGAAAAACTTTTTCCCTTCCTGATATCACAATATATTTTTTTTTGTTTGAAAGGCATTTAATTTGGCTGAAGCTCAATGCTAGCATTCTAGATTGAAAAATCATAAATTTCTAATTTGTCTCCTAAGAAGAGAATGTAGAAAGCAATTAGAGAGATTGTTTTGGTAAGGAAGGTTGTTGCTAAAGCCAATGACTATGTCAGTATTAAGAGAAGGCATGTGAGTATATATTGAGTGCATCTGTTTTGAATAGGCTTCATGCTTTCTCTCATACCAGAGGCAGTCAAGGTCTCTCAACACAGTTCATACTTCTACCTCTCCCACTTGCTTATTGTTATCAGTAAAGGCATTTGCTCTACACACGCTTCTCTAGTTGAACAGTGTCATATGATACAGCCTGACACGACTTTTCTGACTTCTACCACTGTGTTCCAAAGCCTCATATGGACTCTATAGATATGTCACAGAGAACACTTCTTAGTCACAGAATGACCTACCTAAACAAGTACCTACTTGCTTTAATTTTATGAATATAAACACGACTTTATCTGTCTGGAACCCAATGCAATTGTTAATCCATGTGTGGGTACCTCATGTCTATGTGATTCCTGACCTGTCTTTATATCTTATCCAGGCATATTGTTTTCCTTGTAAGCTATAAGCAATAATATCTTTCTTACTATCATTTAAACGTCATTGAAGGGGCAGTCTCTAAATCTTAAAGATCCTTAGTTAAAGGTGGAAGTTAGTATCATGTTCTTTATTATGTTGCCTTCTTACATATTTTCATATCTTTTATATTAATTATTTCAACTTAAAACCCAACCAGTCATCATAGGGTTTGACCTTCATTTACAGATGAGTTATATCATTTAAAACACTTGAGTAAAATCATCCATTGGGTAAGTGAAAATGAGTTTTCAGAAACCAAAGATAGTTCTAGTCTAAAACTGGCAGATGCATGGGCCCATTTCTTGACTGCTTCTGAACCATGCCATTAAGGACAGGCTGCCCAAATGAATCACTTGGAGTGTCATAGACCACATCTGTCTCCTGTTGTACCTCCTGAAATACACAATGGTATCATGCATGGAAAGTCAAAGGTTGGCCTAGTGAAGTTTTGTTCTCAGTATATGTTGAGATTCATTTTCAATACACCTAACTAGTAGAGCAAAGAATGCATCCATACTTTCAAGATGCAATAGAGTAGAGTGGAGTGCTTTAAAGATATCTGTCTAAAGCACAGGGAAAAAAAAATCAAATCTCTGGTTGGAAATGAAAGACCTCTGAGAACAGAGACTTAAGATTGAGATAGGTCTCTAAAATATAGTGTATTATCAGAAACATAATTTTTTTTGAGGTAGGGTTTTACCCTAGTCCAGGCTGACCTGGAATTCACTATGTAGTCTCAGGGTGGCCTTGAACTCAAGGTGATCATCCTACCTCTGCCTCCCGAGTGCTGGGATTAAAGGTGTATGCTACCATGCCTCGCTTCAGAAACATAATTTTCAGCAGAAATAAAGGAACCAATTTGGGTAGGAAGGTAAAATGTATACCATAAAGGGACTTTCTACAAATTTTTGAAATGTTGATAAGGTAATTCAAGTAAGCATCCTCCACTACTGCAGAACAATTTCCCAGCATTCCAAAGGTATATTGACACAAAGAGGATATAAGCAGGCAGATATGGCCAGGATGCTTCATGAAATCCTCAGATACAGACAAGTTCCATTGATGAGAAATAATGAAAGCCATCAGATCCTAGAGTCAGATAACAGAATCAGAGAGAGTGGATAGATGCTCAGTTATCAATGTCCCTGGGTATGGCTGACTTTATACCAGTGAGGAGGAAGAAGGCTTTTATTCACATATGAAGCTTAGAGTGAGATTAGGTAGTTTAGCAAAGCTGAAAAAAAAAATCAATGAAAATCTATTAAGAGGGCTGGGGATGTAACTTAGTTGGTAGAGTGCTCACCTAGCATACAGAAAGCTGAGTTTGATTTTCAGGACCGCATAAAATTGGGCATGGTGGAATGATGCCCCAGCACTACAGAGTCCAGAACTAGAGGCAGGAGAATCAGAAATAGAAGATCATCCTTGGCTACACAGCAAGTCTGAAGCCACCCTGAATGTCATGAGATAGTGATTCAAACAAAAATAACAAAATAAATAAAACTGGTATGAAATTAATTATTTTAATGATGAACACATTTTTCTTATTTTTGACAATCAGTAATCTGTAGTTACCAAACTCTTTGTATCAGTATATCTAAAATTTGTAACATTGTTTATAATCTTTATACATATAAGGTAAATGCTTGTATGTAAAAAAAAAACTATGTAAATTTTTAGAACCTTTATTTAAAATTTATTTATTTGAGAGAGAGAGAGAGAGAGAGAGGAGAGAGAGAGAGAGAGAGAGAGAGAGAAAGAAGCAGATATATAGAGAGAATGGACATGCCTGGGCCTCCAGGTGCTGCAAACAAACTCCAGGTCCACACGCCACCTTGTGCACCTGGCTTACATGGCTACTGGGGTACTGGTGCATCAAATCTGGGTTCTTAGGCTTCACAGGCAAGAGCCTTAACCAGTAAGCCATCTCTCCATCCCTATGTGTGAATTTCTTATGAGGAAAATATAATTAAATTATTCCAGTGCTTTTTCATTTTCTGGATGACCCTCTTGCCAGTTCTTGGACAAGAGCACTGCATTCCTTCCTGCTCTGAGGTTCTGGCCCCTTCCCAGGAACCCTGCTTCTATCTTTGCTTGGGCAGGAGCTTTCTCTATTATTTAATCTTTCTTTTTTTTTTTTTTTTGGAAGGAAAGTGTTTATTTTTGTTTACAGAATTGAAGCTCCATGATGGCAGGGGAAAAATCATGGTATGAGCAGAGTGTACATCATCTCCTGACCAACATCAGGTGGACAACAGAATCAGAAGAGTGTGCCAAACACTAGCAATAGGAAGCTGGCTATAACACCCATAAGCCCGTCCCCATCAATACACTGCCTCCAGGAGGATTCAGTTCAAAAATTGCCAACCAGCTGGGGACTTTAAGCATTCAGAACACATAAGTTTATAGGGGACAACTAAAAAAACTCACCACAATATGCCCCTGACCCCCATAAACAGATAGCCATAGAAATGCATTCAGTCCAACTTTAAAAGTCCCCAAATGTTATTATTTTTTTTTAGTTATGTACACAGTGTGTATACAGCCATGTTGGTACCAACCTTAGCCCTTAGCCTCCTCCCTGTCCTCCCCTCTCTGAAGGGATGTTCCTCTTTGGGAAATGTGGGGTTAGCCATCAAGAGAATGCCTCTGTGCTTACCGTCCCAAGTTGCTCTAACAATCTTTCTGCCTGCTCTTCCATGAATTTCCTTGAGCCATATTGGGTTCATTTTAGGTCTCAGTCAATGATGAGGTCTTGGGAGCCTCTGCATGCCTGGATATCTGGTTTGGTAGGAGTTGAGTGTTCTCTGTGTCTATCTCCTTCATCTTTGTGCTAGTGCAAGGTTCACCAAGAAAGCAGCATTCTTGTTCATTTCCAAAATTACTCTATGGTTTCATCTGAAGCCCTGGTGAGGTACGATGGGCTGATTTTCTCCTCAGGTTCTGTGCCCATCTGAAAAAGGGAAGCAAATTCTCCATAATGGAGAGTGAAGTCGGCACCAAATAAATGGGATAATCATTATTATTTTAGAGAGAATTTAACAGATGTAGGCCCCCTTTAGCCCAAAATTGATATTGGGGAGTGGTCTTGTATTTTGGATATGATTCTGACTTGTTTCTCAGTTCCAGCTATGGGTTCCATTCCATTGACCAGTTCTGTTAGCCAAATCAAGAGCAGTTGGTTACCCACCATGGCTGTGTGCCGCTGTTGCACTTGGGTGAGCATCATGTCAGGTTGTTTGCTGCTGTGAGTAGCTTAGGCCACGAATTGCTTGGACAGATGTTGGTCATTTTCCCCCAGTTGCTCTTGTAGCGCCTTCTGGCACTAGACAAACTATCTGGGGACTGAATCTCTTCCTCATTCCAGCAAGGTCACTCCATGTTCCATGGGCTGTTGAGGAGATTTGCAGAAATAAGCATAAAGTTCCACCTGTGAATCAGGCCTCAAATTCACTCAGAGAACAACTGATTTCCCCCATTACAGCCATAAAATGGTTTCACTAGTACACATATCATACCCAGATGGCTGGGTCTCTAGCCAGCAACGTCCATTGTTGGTTAAACCTGTAGATTTTTTTTTTTATTTTCCAACAGCTAGGATAGCACCTCTTCCCAGCACTGTGACCTCTAACCAGAGGAGAGGAAGCTACCTCTGATTTCAGCTTGCCTCTTCAGTATTCTACCACCTGTGAATGTGATGTCTACAGGAATGGGGTGCCACCATCTACTTCTGGTGGGCAGCAAAGAGCATTGACAACAGCCCTCATTGCTTTGGGTATCTCAAGGACCTCCCTGACCAACAAGTTTCTGGAGTTTTCCTGTAACAACCTATGCCTTCTGGGAGCAAGATGCACAACTCTTGCAGGTTAGTTCTGTACACATGCTCTATTTTAAAAAAAAAAATATTTTATTTATTTGACAGAGAAAGGGAGAGAGAGAGAATGGGCATGCCAGGGCCTCCAGCCACTGCAAACAAACTCCAGACATGTGCATCCCTTGTGCATCTGGCTAATGTGTGTCTTGGGGAATTGAACCTGGATCCTTTGGCTTTGCAGACCAGTGCCTTAATCGCTAAGCCATCCCTCCAGCCCCACATGTTCCATTTTAATAATATATTTTAATTAGCTAATGTAGAAATAGGTATCTATAAAGCTTATTCACATAATTTTCAGTTTTAGTTAACTTTATACCCATGCCCTCCTCTTCTCCATTCCCCTCACCTCACCCCATTTTGACCTTTGCAACCCTAATCATCTATCTCTCTACTAACATATCTACCATCCCCCTCCTCTTAAAGCCTGCCTGCTACTCACCCATAATGACCTCTTTTATAGCTTTTTGGCTTTTACTACTAACTCTTATTCCAATTTATATAGAAATCTAAAAACTCAGTGCTAGGATCCATATTTGAGAGAGAAAGTGTGCCAGCTATTTTTCTGAACCTGGAAAATATAAGTGGTCTAATAACTCTTTAGGAAAGGATTCTTACAAAATCTATCATGTACATCTACATTTTCAGTAATTTTGTCTTTTTACTTTAAACAAACATAATTGAAACATTGTAATACTTAGAAATCTACTATAAAGTAGATATATCAGAAGAGAAATTTTTATATAAGTATTCTGTTTTATAAGCCACCCTGCAAATGCTATTTTCTTGAAATGGTTTTAATGGACAAAGACAAAGTGAAACTCACATTTCCTAATTTCCAAATTCTGTTTTCTGTCTTTATTTTTAAATTCTATTTTCAAAGTGGAATGATGGTTTTTGATTATGAATTTTACCATTGGTATTCTTCATATTGAATAGTACTGGATTTTTATGATAATTCTTTCAAATAGCAATAAGGAAACATGTCAAAAGTCTTCAGACTTCTGAACTACAAATGGATTGTTTTGATTAATCTTTGAGAGTTAAATTGAAATGGACAGGATATTTTTTGGAAAATATGAAATATATGAACAACACAATTTTTCAACTCAATATAAATGTTAAACTTTTGTTTGTAAGTAATTTTTATGATCTTTTCTCCATTTGCTTTGGAAAGTGAATCAAAGGGGACTGAGGTATAGCTTAGTAGTTGACTGCTTGCCTAGCAAGGACAAGGCCCTAGAATAACCCAGTACCATCAAAAGAAAACGACACAGAAGAAACCTCCATCCCAAAAAGAAGTAGGAAAAGCAGGAAGAAAACAGAAATAAAAAAGAAAAAGAAAGAAAGAGAGAAAGAAAGATGTAAGAAACATAGAAAGAAAGAAGAAAGGAAGGAAGGAAGGAGGGAAGGGAGGAAGGAAGTCAAAAAGGTAGGCAAGAAATGAATACTTCACCCAGAACAGCTGAAGTTATTTTGGCTTCTCTGCTTTCTTTTTCAACATGGACTTACATCTATGAATTAGTTTCTCACTTCTGTTGTAACAATTTGCCACAAAATTGGTGGGTTTTGAGTATAAGTACTAAACTCTCTTGTATTTCTGTATGTCATAAGTCTAGTCAGCTATGAGTCACCTTGATAAGATAATTCCTTTGAGACATTTTAGGGAAAATCCTTATGTTCCCCCATAGGCAGAGACATCCATACTATTTTGTTTGTTTGTTTTCTTTTTCTTTTTTTAAACACATATTTATTTATTTATTTGAGAGATAGAGAAAGATACAGGCAGATAGAAAGAATTGGTGCACCACAGCCGCCAGCTACTGCCAACAAATTCCAGACACATGCGCCTCCTTGTGAATCTGGATTACGTGGGTTCTGGGATATTGAACCTGAGTCCTTTGGCATTGCAGGCAAATGCCTTAACTGCTGAGCCATCTCTCCAGCCCCCCATACTCTCTACCTGGGGATATAGCTGAGGAATGGCAGGAGGCCACGACTTTTACTCTTTACTACATAGAGCAGAATTGACATAATCATTCTTTTTGAATTATTATTTCTTTTATTTTCCTTTTGATTTTTCAAGGTAGAGTCTCACACTAGCCCAGACTGACCTGGAATTCACTATGTAGTCTCAGGATGGCCTCGAACTCACAGCGATCCTCCTACCTCTGCCTCCTGAGTGCTGGGATTAAAGGTGTGCACCACCATGCCGGACTCTATGAATTATTTTTAAGGCCCCATAACCAAAGAAAAAAACAGAGTGCAAGTTGATAAAAGCCAGGTTTTTGAGGTTGTTTTAAAGTGCCACAGTTAGAAATGATGACCAGTAACATAAATCATAATAATTGCTAACAACTGATAAAAATAAAGATAGGCAATGTTAATACTGAAGATTGCCTTAAAACAATTTTCTTCCCTAAGGAGGGTGGCCTGATTGTCAACCCAATATCTGAAAATCAGGGGGTGTAGAGAAAGAGATGGGGATGGTTGGTGGTTCTGAAAGAACTAGGCTGCCTGGATTTTCCTCTGTCTGGGTTGTTGCAGCCTTACCAAGCAGACCCTGCCACATATCAATCTCTAACGTACAGGGGAGCATTGTGTGTGACCTACTTAGCTGTGATGTTGTCCATTATCATGCTGCATTCAGACATGAGCTCTGTGAAATGGGTAATTGCAACAATTCTTCACACAATAAGCTCCTCCCAGGGGAAAAACAAAACAAAACAACAACAACAACAACAACAAAAACATGAGACAACAAAAAAAAGAAGGGGTATTGTTAACTTGCCTCTGCTTCTTACATGTAAACTGGCCAGACATTTTGTGTTTTCAAATAAAATTCTTAAAATGTTTAACTCAATAATTCAAAAGGCTAAGGGTACCCCATGATTATGGGATGTCAAGGCGAACACTGAACTGCCCTGAGACATTCAGCCTTATGGTCTGCCTGAGAAAATTCAGTCTTAATAATGGTGGCTTTATAATTATAAAATTACAATTATTAGGTTTATAACATTGAAGAAACCGCATGGAATAAGCTGGCAATCTATGTGCCCTGATTTTTTTCTTGTAAACAATGTGTATGCCCTGATTTTTAAAAAGTATATTTCCATACCAATCTTAAAATCAGATATAATTTTTTAAGAAATAAAATTAGGGCAAATAGATGTTGTATTTTTTTCACTAATTTATTTTAATTTTCTTGTGATATTTAAAAAATTGTTTATTTTTATTTATTTGAGAGCGACAGACACAGAAAGAAAGAGGCAGATAAAGCCAGAGAATGAGCGCACTAGGTCCTCCAGCCACTGCAAAGGAACTCCAGACGCGTGTGCCCCCTTGTGCATCTGGCTAACGTGGGTCCTGGGGAATTGAGCCTTGAACCAGAGTCCTTAGGCTTCACAGGCAAGTGCTTAACTGCTAAGCCATCTCTCCAGCCCCATTCTTGTGATATTTTTAATAATTTCATATGAATATCTAACATTTTGATCATACTTACCCCTACTATCCCACTTTTATCTTTCTCCTAGTAAATCGCTTGTTACCAAATAGTCCCCTTCCTACTCTCCTGACTTTTTTTGATCTACTGAATAAAATTAGGCTTATTAATTTCTCAACATAATGTTTCTGGTTTTAAATTCTTTGATTGACTTTTCAATATCCCCATGGATTTGAAATACATAAACTATACAAAAAGGAAAAAGGAAAGCCCAGATTATACAGTGGATTTTGAAAGGTGATCTGTAAAAATTCACAGTACAGATAGTTATCCAGAAAATGAAAAAATAATCTACTCTTTATTCTGTCTGTTTTGACTCAACTTCAAAGCCTGGGAAGGAATTACATTCTGGTCCAGTTTAAATAATCTTTTGCCAAACTTACTAGTTTAGAAAGACAGAGTCCAAGATTTGTTTATCTTGGGTCATGTATAAATGTTTTAAAATTATGTTATTAGTCATTGCTAATGAGCTAGTGTTTCCTTTAGCTAAACTCCCTTTTCTTAATGTAACACTTAGTGAGATATTATTGTGCTCATCTATGTATCCATAGCAGTATAGTAACAAGCCATATAATTAAGTAGATCCTAGTTTGTTATTTTTAATGGGTTCAGGTGGACAGCTTTTTAACTGCTGGATTCTTGACTCCTTGTAGATAATTTAGCAGAGTGTAGAACGTGTCTGTAATGGGCATTTTTATGTCTTGAATATCGACTGTTTAGGAAATAGCTTGAGACTTTGGTGACTTCAGTTGTACCTATCCAAATTGGAAGAATGTGTTTTGCTTCTTTATAATCTCCTAAATTAAATTCAGCTCAAATATGGATTTCACATGGATATTTACTGCTACTTCAGTCTCTGTTTCTGTCTATGTCTGTTTTTCTATATGTCTGTCTGTCTCTCTCTGTCTTTCTCTGTAACACAATGAGTAGAAGTTTGTGGATTTAGTCATACAATATGTAAATAACTGTTTGAAAGTTGTTTCTTATTGAGGAATATTGAAAACAGGTACTTGTATGAGATTGTCCAAATATACTCAACTTTAACTTGAGTTACTATGGCATGTGAGTGTAATTGAAGTGATTGAGCTTGACAGCAAATAATGAGGAAAATCATTTAATATCTTAAAGATATCACAACACTTAGGTCCGATATGAATAAAGTTAAAGTTCTAATTTATTATAAAAATCAATTATAGTATCTACTGTAAAGCATATCCAATAAATAATTACTACATGAATCATTGTTAGTTTTTAGTATGTGACATCACTAAAAAAATGATAAATGCTGTGGGTGTGCTTGCGCATTCCTTTAATCCCTCTACTCAGGAGGCAGAGGTAGAATTTCTATGAGTTTGAAGTCACTCTGAGACTACACAGTGAATTGCAAATCCGCCTGGGTTAGAGCCAATTAAAAAGCAAGATAAGTGAGATGATGACTTTTTAAAGTTGGCTTATTTGTGGTTATTATTTACAATGTATACTTTCAGTTGCCATATTGTATGCAAAAATGTACATTATTTTTGCTTGTTCACCATACCTGAACAAAGCTGGATAAAGAAAGAAAACAGAATATTCACTTTAGTAAGAGGGTGTATTAAGTATCTAATGTCCACTTACTTTCCAAAAACAAAACCTTTCATTAACACAAGAAGCTAAGAAAATCAGGTCCTCCTTTTCAGTGCCACATCCTCACATTAGAGAGTGCGGAGAGCCTTCTCCTTTGTCATCTGGGTCCTTACTTCTCCCTTGTGGTGAACCTGCACCCAGTCAACACACTTTCTTCTCCTCAGGCAAAGTGGGTGAGTGTTTGGTTTTCAAAGTAACTAAAAGTAGCAGCTGCTCTGCAATAATGAAATTTATGTGGTCTTGTTTAGTCCGATCATCACTGCACCCAATTCCTAACTTTTATTCCTTGCAAAACTTAGCAGACTCACATTTCAGAAGGCGGAATGCTGCAAATGCTTACTTACGATACGCAACAGACTGAGCATCCTTCTTCCTTGCAAGATAATAAGCCTTCTTTAAAAATACTTTTATTTATTTGTCTATGTGTGTGTGTGTATTGGGGGGTGGTGTTTCAAGGTCTCTTGCCACTGTAAACAAACACGAGGTTCTTCCCCCACAGTTTTGCATAGGCTTTACATTGGTTCTGGGGAATCAAACCCTAACCAGTAGGCATTGGAAGCAAGCACTTTTTCGAAGCTGAGTCATCTCCCCAGCCACTTATAGTCCTTTCTTAAGAAGCCTCCAAGCCAGAACTAAAGATAACAGTAGGGAAGAAGTGATATCCATCAAATAAAATGTAAGGAGTTATAAAGAGAAAGTGGATTCTAAGAGATTTGAAATAATTCAAGAAGTAATGAGATCATTATTCAAGCTATTAATAAAAGAAGACTCTAGAAATTAATATACAGTATAACCAGGGAAAAGTGTAAGGACAATGACATATGTTTCTGGTACTAAAAATGTTGTTCCCTGGAGACCAAATAGGTTGCTTAGCTAGTATGCTTAATTATACCTGGAGGCCATAATTTTCCTCTTACTCTTTTAGAAAAACTGATTCTGTGGAAATTGTCTATCACAAATTATAGTTACCTAGTAAAGTGATAGACTCAAGATAATTTGTTAAATTTGCTTTTCTTTAATGGAATGTGCTTTTGTACTGAAATATTTATCCTATCCTAAAATCATTTAGGTGGCTTTCACACCATCATTTATTTAGATACTAGTTACTATTGGGTACACATGGTGCCATTAATATTTTCATTTTAATTTCCTGATTAGGTAGGAATATAGTCATGTATATATATATATATATATATATATATATATATATATATATATGTGTGTGTGTGTGTGTGTGTGTGTGTGTGTGTGTGTAATGGATACACACACAGGGGTAATATATTATTTTTTAGCTTATATGTGTAAGAATTTCCCTAGGAGATGAATCTAGGAGTGTAGGATTTCTGTTATGAACATTTTCAGGGGTGGTATACAATTCACATCTTTCCCCGAATGTTTGTAACATATTTATCTACCCAAAACAGCATGGGAATGAGTACTCTCCACATGTGCGCACCAATGCTTGATAAGGCTTAGCCTCATGACTCTTTCCAGTGTTAAAATACAGCATCAAACTTCTTATATTTTTAATGGTATGATAAAACCATGGTGAGGATTATAATTGTTTAATCCTACTGTCCACTTCTTCTAATTATGTGCTTTCCAATTTGCATGGCCATCATCTATCTATCTATCTATCTATCTATCTATCTATCTATCTATCTGTCATCTATCTAGCCATCAAAATTATAGTGATGTTAATCTTGCTACTCTTTCATATGTTTTATTTGAATACTATTGGTAGCATAACTAATCTAATTAAAGTAATGAATTACATAAAAATATTTTCACAGATTCATTTACTAATTTTCAGTCGCTTGTATGTGCTATACATCAGATATGCCCTGCCTTGTGTCTTTACTGAAGTACATTTACAAAATCAGAAGTCAAAAGTTCTCAATTTTTAAGTTAACAGCGCATCAACTTTCTGATTTTGTGCCTAGTCATTTGTTTCTTAATGATTTCAAAGAAATGAATATATTCCCTGTCTTCTCCAAAACCAGTTCAAAGTTACCTATATCACTGACTTATTTAATTTCCCTAGAATTGATTATTTTGTACTGTAAGGAGATAATGTAATTTCATATCTTTCTTATGTGAGTAACAAATTGCCTCCTATTATCCGTCCCTTGTGTCATGACAACTACAAATCTACAGATGCTCTAGGACAACAACCACATACACCATATTGCACCTGGCTTTACGTGAGGCCGGTTGTCAGGCTTCATTACCAGGAACCGTTAACCACCGAGCTATCGTCCCAGCCCTTTCTTGTTTACTCCTTAATTGCTATAACATTTTCTAACTATGTATTTGGATGTTTTATATTTTGTGAAATGAATTTTTAATTGTGATTTCTTTAGTTTTTTTTTTTTTTTTTTTTTTTTTTTTTTTTTAGACACCAAAGAGAAGATTTATTGTACACATGTTACACTTGGCCACAACTGAAAATAAAACTCATCTAGGATCCAGGGCAAAGAACCAATACCAAATGTTTTAGATATAAACAAAGCAGGTCTCAGATGGAGTGGTTTTGGCTCCCAGATGGGTATTATGACTACAGATTTATTGAGACAAATGATTAACATTAGCATGCAATCCAACAGCTTGTACCAGAGTCCTCAGTCTCTGGCTTCCTTGTTCGTTCTCATGTAGCTTCCATAGGTTCTCCAGCTTGCCTCGGTCTCATCTTTCTTTTTATTTTTTCATTTTTTTCTTTTTTCTATTTCAGCCTACACATTTTCTTCTTCTTCTGCATCTCTCTCATGACACAGACGTTTCCATGAGGATGACAGTGATAATAGATGACATTTTGAAAATTTATTTACACACCTGATAAATTTACAGATAGCAATTAAAATGATAGGCTGCATACTAAGTGAAACGTCAATATACAAATTGTGTGAATGTGCATAGGCTTATTGACTTTTTATCTATGGCTTTTAGTTAGGATCAGCTTAAGCTTATTTGATGATATTGGATTAGAATTTCAAACCACAGATAAAGTTTTCTGAGTTCTAGAGCAAGTACAGGCATAAGAATACATGTATAATAACATGTCAAGTAGTTGGGTTATATGTTAATCCAAGTAAACAAAATTTAGTTTCTAAAAAGAAATAGTACTTATGTCACATATACTATATGATGTGTGTATTTACCACATCTACTATCTAACTGATATTCTAGCAGAATAGAGGTTAAAACTATACTTATTTAGCAAGGCATTGTACAGGGCACTAACACTAGCACTTTAGAATCTGAAACAGTATAATCACAACTGCAATACCAGCCCCATCTATATAACTAGATGATGTATTTCTATTTTTTAAAAAGGAATTAGTTTTCCTTACTCATTTGTATGCTAATCAAAACTAAAGAAATTAGTAACTATCTTTCATAGCAATAATATTGGCTTCAATGCAGACAAGATGGCTGCCTTCAAACTTATATCTAATAATTGCTGCGGATTTAATTATTCATTACCAGTTAATCTTTTGTCATTACTCTACCATTGTCTCTGAGTAAAACATGGGATAATGTCCTCAGTAAGAATGATCATAAAAATAACACAAATTGAGGGCTTTACTATGTGCTAAGTGCTGTACTGTCCCCCATGTCTAATTCTTACAAAAACTTTGAAATCGATACTGAGATTCCTGTAGCTCAAAATAAAGTGCTTTGTCAATGCAGATAAATGCAGGTGATGGGACTTGGGCCCAGATCAATCCGACTGAACAGCATAATTTTGCTATGACATTTTAAAGTAGTCATATCTACTCTTCCTGTTGTTAAAAACTGTTATTCTATGATAATATAAAGAGACTCATATACTTTAAGTAATATAATATTTTGATAATTAAGAATATTTGCTTAGGGACACAAAAGGTTTTAACTGTTTACTCAAAGTTCTTTGACTCACACTTAACTACTACTAAAGGTGTTGTTAATACTGCAATGATAGATAGAACATGGCAGAAGATTAGAAAGGATGGAATAGAAAGTTACTCAGGGTATTCCACATCACAGGTTTAGATAGTCATAGAATTGACTCATTTTCAAAAATGTCCTTATCTAGAAAAATGAATGCATAGGTAAATAAATCATACAAGGTAGAAGAGAGAGGCTGAGCCAATGGCTTTGTGAATAAGAGCACTTGCTCTACAAGTATGGGAACCTGAGTTCTACCCCCAGCCTTCATGTAACACACACTATTGTCCTTCTCTGGAGCAGTACAACACAATGATGCTCATAGCTACATATGCATTCTCTTGCTTCCTTTTCCACATTGCCATCTACTTTCTGTCTGAGACCTTCTGTTTTTCTTTTTTATGGATATGTGAAATGGGATTTAGGTTATTCTATAGTAATCTTCTCACCATAAAATTCTTGATTTAACTGTACCTGCAGATTCTTACTAAATGAGGTGATATTTAAAAATCCCAGAGATAGGAGCTTCCTATTGGGTGGCCATTATTCAATGAGTCATAGCTTTCAAGCACACAAAGCCTCTTCTTATAGTGAGATTTAATGACTAGGTAGTCATGCACTTAGAAAAGTCCAATTTTCAGTTATTGGAGCTAATGACTGATGTGGAGTTAGTTTTGAATATTTCCCCCTGATAATTTGTGAAAGAATCTTCTACATTTTCTGTGCATGTTTGGCTAATATGTGCGTGATTTCCCCCAAGGCCAGTGAAGTAGTGGTAAGTGAATGAATCCTACTTTTTATGTCTTCTCATGACATGTATTCCAGATGGCTTCATAGATAAATCTAAGTGTGGATTCAAGACTTACTCTAACACTGACTTACTGTGTGACTTTGGGTAAGTCATTTTCCTGGGCCACATTTTTCTAATTTATGAAGTTTGTCAGGTTGGTTACATGCTCTTTGATGTTCTTGGTCAATTCTAAAATGTTATGGTATATAGTCTGTAAAGCTCTCTTTTTTATCTGTTCCAGCTGTATCTTATTATCCTTTGTACCTCCTACCCAAGCTGTCTGAGCAAATTACGAGAATGTACCAAAAGTGACTCCAAAATTTGACATTTTAAAGAAGTTCAAATCATTTTGAAATATAACCAACATATGTTAAACAACGTTGACCCATTTAACATACCATTTATTTTCCACCGGTATCACAGATCACAGATAGTGATTTTTTTTATACTGGGCATATGCTAGATTATATATAAAGTAAGCAAGTTGTTTACTATAAAATTGCCAAAACTTGTTTTTATTTTCATATCAGTTCATATACACAAATATTATGCTTTAAACTTTCTCATAAATGTCATGGATAATTTCAAAATTTCTATAAAAAATCATGCCTATTGTTTAATTTATTGTTGCACATACAGAAGTTAAAGATATATTCTCCTTTATACAGCTAGCAAATGTAAACAGTTGCTTATTTAAAAATTTTATGAAAATACTACAATACTTAAAAACCTTGAAGTTAACATTAATTTACAATGATATCAATTACTCAGGATTTAATAGTTGAAATTACAGCAGAGACTTGACAGAATATAATCTCATGTAGCTTGAAAATAAAAAATAAGAATAAAAATAAAAATAAATTAGTATTTACTTTTTGGGAAGTCATTATTAACTTGCCAGACTTAATATATGAATCTTAAATGATCAGATATCTTAGTAGAGATTTTCAGCACAACTCAAATCAGATTAAGATGTACATTTATGTCATCTAACTATTATTTGAAAGCCTCCTTAAGATAATTTTTCCTTTTAGTATAGTTGCTGGTCAACTTATGTAGAAAAGTTTAAGTTAGTTACAATCTATAAGTTTTTTTTTAATTAGATAACACTTTCAATTTACCAAGTACTCTTCCTCTGTAACTTATACTTTTATTTGCTCCTATTTTTTATTTAATGACCTCAAATGTGTCTTATTCTGATGCTTCCTAAAGAATAGCAGTCTTGGGGGCTGGAGAAATGGCTTAGCAGTTAAGGTGTTTGCTTGCAAAGCCGAAGGATCCCGGTTTAATTCTCCAGAGCACATGTAAACCAGATTCACAAGAGGGCGCATGCATCTGGAGTTCATTTGCCGTGGCTGGAGGCCCTGGCATGCTGATTCTCTCCCTCTCCCTCTCTCCCTCCATCTTTCTTTCTCTCAAATAAATAAATAAATAAACAAAATATATTAAAAAAAGAAAACCGTCTCTTTGCCAAATGTGCATGAAATCCAGTTGTTTAATGGAGCTTTTGTGGATATGTTTTAATGGGTACATGACTGCTATAACCACATGCAGAACATATGAGTGGAAGGAATCTGTATGTCAGGAAAGAAGTTCTCACCATAGAGTTATCTGCAGGCAGCTGAATAGTTCCAGGGAAGGTACTGGTGAGCATGTTGCCTAGGACATCAAGATGAAGGTTAATTTCTCTGTTTACTTCTCTGTGTCAGTTTTTCCTTGTTACTTTTTAAACTTGTTTGTTGTGTGTGCATATGTTTATGAGTGTTCCTGCGTGTGCGTGTGTGTGTGTGGGGGGGGTGTAGCTATGAGAAATCTACATAAAATGTCTTCCTCAAATACTCTCCACCTGTTTATTGAGACAGGATCTCTCCTTGGACCCAGAGCTCACTAATTGACTATTCTATGTAGCCACCTTGCTCTAGGGAATCCATCTGTCCCTGATCTATACTGCTGGAATTAAAGCTGTAAGCAGCCATATCTGGCACTTATGTGGGGGTTGAAGGACCCAGACTCAGGCCATCAGGCTTTCACAAAAGCATTTTACCCATTGAACCATTTCCAAGCCACTTGCCTTTATCATTTAGGTGAGTTTTGGTGACTCTACTGCATTCCATACCTTTACTGCATTCCATCCCCCTTTTTCCATTCTGTTGCATCCTCAGTGGCAATGGTTCCTTCAGAAAATGAATTTGATCATGTGATTTAAATCAGTGGTCAATAACTTATAGCAGATCTGTCCAAGGTTTTGACATTGAGGCACAACATTGTCATCTACAAAGTTCATTGGGGAACTGCATAACCATGTTTCATAAGAAAATTGCAGAATAATAATAGTGTTTTACCTAAGTTTATGCTTCTGAGAGGATCCCTTCAACCATGGTGGGCAAGGCAGGAGAGCAGGATCTGGAGAGTACTGGCTGCTGGCATTGCTTTCAGTCAGGGAGCAGTGTGCAAACAGGAAATAAGGCTGGAGTATAAAATCTCAAGGACTTCTACCTTCCAAGGGTTCCACAACGTTCCCAAACAGTGCCAGCATCTGAGAACCAAGTGTTCAAAGCCATGAGCCTATGGGGATGTTTCATATTCAGACCTCAACAGTTTCACATGTTGTTTCAAAGATTACAATCTCTACACAAAAGTATGCAGCTCAATCTCCCCTTGAGCCCTGACTGACACACTCTAACCTGCCGAGATTCTAACACTAGGTAAAGCAAGGCAAATCGGTTCTTCCTTGCTTTCTTACTCTTTTCTTTCCTTGGCTTATCTTTCATTTCTCTGTATATCTGAACGTTTTCCTTGGAATCCAGCCCCCACGCTGACAGGAAGCACAGGCCACACGGGAACTCTGAGTTGTTCCAAATGATAATCCCAGCCAAGAACTCGCTGTAGCCTGACACGAGAGTCAGCAAAGCCAGATAATCCCAGCCTTTGAGCCATCACCACTGATGCCAAGTGGATCTGAGAGCTGCTGTCCTTGCCAAAATCTACCCAAATTGAAGATTAATGAACAAAATAAATGTTATCATTGGTTAACTATGTGTTTGTTGATAATTTGTTACAGAGCCAAAGTAATTGTAATGGTAGGGAGTGCAGATAAATTGTACCGTAGCAAGTGCCTACAAAAATATAAAGAAGCCGTATATAACCCTAGTAAATATGTGGTAATGATACAGTAAAAATTTTCCTGCCTCAGAAAATTCATGAATATTATTTTTTCCATTCTTTGCCTGAGATTCCTAGGGATAAAGTACAAAATCCTTCTTAGTATTGCATAGGCTAAAACAGATAATAGATAAAACAGAAAAACATAAAAATGCCAAGTATTGCTTTAATTTATTCAAAACTAAATGTATTTAACCAGTACCCGCTAGGCTGCAGGCAGTCTAATAGCTCGTGGAAAGATGTTGATGAACAGTGGACATTCCTTTTCCATGGGTCCTAAGGTATCAACATAACTACCCACTGCTTTGTTTGACCATGCCAGACTTTGCTTGTGAATACTACTCCGACTACTTTGAGTGTATTACCTCTACTCCCTAAATCTGTTTTCATTTTCCTCCCTATGCCTCTTTTCCCACTGTGTACCTCCTCAATAGCAGCTATTTGTTCAGAAAGCAAATCTGACCACGTGTTTTAAATAGTCAGTCTTTGCTCCCCGACATCTCCAGCAAGCTTCTACATACTGCTTTGTGAACTCTTCCCTACAGGATCTTTTCATTCTGTATCCTGTTAGCACATTAAATTAAGATCACTGAGGCTAGGGAGATGGCCCAGCAGTTAAGCCCAGGTTTGATTCCCTAGTACCCACTTAATGCCAGATGTGCAAAGTAGAGCATGTGTCTGGAGTTAGTTTGTAGTGGCTAGAGGTGCTGGTACATCCATTCTCAATCTCTCTTTCTTTCTCTCTCTCTCTCTCTCTCTCTCTGCAAATAAATAAGTAAAAAAATTAAAGATTAATGTATGTTCTAGACACACTGGGATAGCCTTGCACCATCTGTACTAACCCAGTCTACAGAGAAGATGAACAATTAATGAAACTGTTCTGTTATAACCAATGTGATACCAGAGGGCACTATAGGCAGCACTTAGATAATGAGTCTGTGTTTTCAGGGGGAAGACACTATTTTGAGAAATGAAAGAGTAGTAAAAGTTCATTGGCTTCCTTAGACTTGTCCATTATGTAAATGGATCTTAACAGCATGAAAGATGTTTCCTGTTCAGAAATATCTTTAATTCTCCATGTGTGGCTTCCTGACTTGCTTCTCTCCTCGATCCCTTTCCCTGAATCCCTGTTTTACTTTGAAGTTTAAATTTCCATTTCACCCATGGAAGCTAATGTCAGGTGCCTTCTGCTTGTACCTGATGTGTAACAAAGTATATCACCTATCAGTACATGCATTTAGGGGGGTCACATTGATCTATCTGTCTTCCCCCCCCCCTGAGGAAAACATGGTAAAAACCTTTTTTTTCCATTAATGCTTTTATTAGTTATATACGTAGTGTATAAACAGCCCTGTTGGTACCATAATTAGCCTCCTCCCTGTCCTCCCACCTCCAAAGGGACTCTCCTCATTGGAGATTGTGGGCCATGCATTGTGGGGGTAGCCATCAGTTATGGGAAGGAGGTAATGTCTCTGTGCATATTGTCCCAATGATCTATCTTTTGTCACTGGTGACTTACTTAGGCTCAGATCTTTGCTTCATGTAATTTTGTGTACTCAGTCCTGTCCCTGGAGTGAAGTGAGTTCAAATTAGATTTAAAAAAAACAATAATAAATGCTCGTTTCTACAAAATTAATTTTATTACTGAATAGACAAATTGAGTTTGTCTTTCCCATATATAAGGCAAAGTTTCTTAAAGAATGGAACATTTATTAGAAAGAAGACATAATGACACCCTTTTAAACACTGTACTACATTGCCTTGTGGACTCAGAGGTAGTAATTTATATCATATTTTCTTTATACAGCAACTGTGCTTAGACATAAAAAACCGTCAAAGTAACCTTAAGCAAAATGATGGCAGATATTTGTGTTTGGAATGAAATATTAAATTAGGGACTTCATTTGCAATAAAACTGGGACTCCATTGATCAAAATTAGTAGCTTTTTTGAGGTGACTAGGAGGTGATGGAAATCTCTTTTCTATCACATGGTATTGTCAGGTTTTACTATAATTATTACACATGTTTTCCCAGCTTACAGTGGCAGGGTAGTGAGGAAAGAAAGGTCAAATTCACAAAATCTGTTGGAATTTGATTTTCAACCATCTTTTTATTTAAATTTTCCAACTGCTAACATCATCTGTGATTTTTTTCTAAAAGATAAACATAATTTTTCAAAACTGTCATTGGATAAACTGATTTATGAAACAAGTAGATTCACAGTGAGCATTCTATTACAGTCAGTATCTCAGTGAAATTCCCTCTACCTGGGTCCAGGCTCCCACTGATACTCACACATATGTCTCAAGGCTGTATGAGGAGGTTCTGTTTTCTCTTTGTAACGTTTTAAAAAAATTGGTTTTGCTTCCTTTTAAGTTTTCCAACTTCAGTTAAGAAATAAGCGGGCAACCTTAGGCATCAGAATTACCAGCATCCTCCTCAAGTTCTCTAGCCACACACAGACATACAGTTCTAGTAACGCTTGTCCAGCATCAGGCCAGTGTGCAGATACTTAGTGTGATAGATGGCTCACTGTCCTTCCATATCTTCTATCAGCACTTTAGCTGATGTACATGCATATACGCATATACATGCCCTCAGACACACATAGCTTTAGGAGCCATGTCACAATGGCTTTGTGTTCTCTTGAAAAATTTCTGTGTATATTTGTTTAGTTAGTCACATATTTCTGTGCAAAAATACACTTTAAATGTTATTTTAAAATACACCTATAAATAGATGTTTTAGATCATGTCTTCAGAAAATGATCAATGAAAAATACAAGCAATAAATAGTGACCCCCATGAAACTGTTAGAATCACCATGACTCAGAGCCCAGAGAATGCCATGTGCTGAGGAGGATATGAAACAACATCATTGGTGAGAATTCCAAGTAGTTTGGTCACTTTGGAAGATGTTACTTATGTGAAGTTCAGATTTGAAATTATCTATCATCGATCAGAGTTTTCCAGCTCTTGACCATAGATGATGAGAGTTATTTATACCATATCAACAAACTTATGTCAAATTAATGTGTATAAACAATTTGCTTTGAGTTCTTCACATAAACTCACTGCATCCATTGTACTGTTTTATAAGTGCTATCTTTACCCCAGTCTTAAGTCATGAGTAATTCTTTTTTTAATATATTATCTATTTATTTACTTATTTATGAGAGAGAGAGAGAGAGGGAAAGAATGGGTGAACCAGGGACTCTAACCACTGCGAATGAACCCCAGACACATGTGCCACCTTGTGCATCTGGCTTATATGGGTCCTGGAGAACTGAAGCTGGGTGCTTAGGCTTTGCAGGTAAGCACCTTAAGCACTAAGCCATCTCTCCGACCCAATGAATAAGTCTTAATTGTCAGCATCTAACATGTATATTTCATAGAAAAATATCAGTTAATTCACTTAATTTTTTGTTAATCTCTTCCACATTAGCAGAACATATGTTACTTATGTTGGTGGAAACTCTTAGGACTTCTAACACCTAAATTTAAGTTGTTAATCTACAGAGAGAAAGAGAGAACTTTTTGTGCCTAATCTTCATATTTATAGTCCTGATTTCTGCAACTAGTCTTACTACATTTTGTACTTCTGCACAATTTAAAAGTGTATGAGTTTCTGAAAACTCCTTACTTGTGAATTACTCTTAAGGCAAGACATCTATTTCATTTAGTTTGATATTTCCCATTTGTTTTTCTTGGATATCTTTTATTGGTATATAGCAGTCAACTTTAATAAATGTTTTATAAGAATTTCATTTACTTCACAAGTGAGTGTCAAATTTCAAAAAAAAATCTCTGGGACTATTAAGAAGATATATTGTTTTCTTTTAGTGTGTTAATACCTTGAATTGCACTGATATACAGGTATTACCTAACCACTCACCAAGTGGTAAATGCCTTCATGAAACAGGACCAAATCCTGCTTTTTCTCTGCTGTTGTAATCATAGGGAACTAACTTCCAACTTGCCTCACTCTCACATTTTATTGATTTCTATCCCCTGAAAGACCTTTATGGGACATGTAAATTTGCTCGTTGGGACTCACCCAGAGCATCTGCTTATTGCATCGTGGCAATTGCCCTCTGTGTCTGCAGAGGCTCTGCCACTGAAATATTTCCTGGGATTTCTGGCCCGGTAAGCACCACTGTGGCTTTCTGTTATTCTTTGACTTACAAGCTTCAGCTTCCTCCGCCTCTAATACTTGATCCCAGACCCGTAATGCGCCTTGACAACTTTACATGAGCTGTTTTCCCTTCATTGTGCCACTGGGCCGCAGTTTTTACCCACTGAATGCTCCTTTGGGCCAGTGAGAAGGCTCCCAGTCACCAAAACCTGCAGCTGGATCGTCGGAGACTTGCAAACTGCTGGTAACGCATGAGCTCATCAATTGTGCTTTGGTCTTATGATGGGATTCCAATAAAAAAAAAAAAATAGTTGATCAAGAATGAAATTCATTTTAGTGTTCATACACATCGCTGCTTAGGCTTTGTAAAATTCTTCAGGCTTTCTGTATCACAGGTTGGTTACGTGCTTTCCTCAGAGCATCTCATACATTACTTAGTTTGATTTATGGAAAGCTCCTCTTCTGATTTGCTTTTGTCACTCGGTGTCACCTCTGTAGGTAGATCAAACACACTTGTATATATGTCAAGCACATATAGTGTGCATGTCCCTTCTAAGAGAAGCACTCTGAATAGGGCTGGGGAATAAAATAATCATCTAATCTTACATGATATTTGTAGGTAACTCCATTTTCTAACCAGCAGTGTATATTGATAAGCAAAGGTTAATTTTAGTGATGGGAGAGAGAGAGAGAGAAAGAGAGAGAGAGAGAGGGGGGGAGGGGGAGGAGTTTAAGTTGGAGAGGGTTTAATAGCAGCAAGAGACATTAGTGACACGTACAATCCAACTGTATACATTAAATACAGTGTTATTTTATAAGTCTGATGTTTTCAATAGGCATGATTTTTTTTCCCCTGCAGGGAAAATACAGGCTGTTTAGGGACGCCTTTGAATTTTCTCACTGAAGAATAGGGTGTTATATGCCAAGACTGGGAAATGCATTGCTTAAGTAAGCCATTGACGTTTGCAAATGACTCTTGAGTTTGATGTTCCTCAAATATACATTGAACATAAAGTATACTTGACATTCCAAGATGTATACATGTTATATACTCACACAGTGCTTGTTATCTTATTATCTGGAGCAAAACAGACTTTCTCAATGACCAAAAATGATAGGAATGCCCATAAAAAAAAAGGTATAGGTATTTGTTGGAAAAATGAAGGAAGAAACATTCAAAAGTCCTAAATATGAGTTAATTGCCTTATTAATTTTTTACCTATCTTAATGCCTCATAGAAAAATCTCATTAATTTTTTTTTTATTTAAAATGGTATAGCTCAAAGAAATTGTAATCTTTAGTCAATTAAATGTAACAATTTAGTGAATAAATTGATGCATTAAACTGACTATCTCCTCCCATACATGTCCTCTCTGCTCTCTCACATGATCTCATGCCTCTCTCTTCAGAGTTTTCAATGGGTTTCTTAGACCCAATGCTGAGAAAATAAGTCAATTTAAGGTTTATCTTGAAAAATATGTTTTTTTCTAAGTGTAAGGTATAGGACTTTTTCTCTCTCTGGACCCCACCTACCAAAAGCTATTATTACGTCATTAACATCTGTTTACATTAACAATAATGAAAGGCCCCTGCAGGGACTGAGATACTCTTATATGTATACAAACTTTGTGACTTTCCCACTAGCATGTGATTTCCATAATGTGCACTTTTTGCTACGTTCCAATTAATCTTAAATACGATACCAAGCATGAAGGCTGTTTGGTTTCAATTTACTAGGTTATAACCAGTGGTATTTTGTCCTTAGGTATTGCTCAGCACCTATAAATTATTTGGTAGCAATTATCTCCTAAAATGCATCCAAGTGCTTTTATTTGCTTCTTGAATTCCAAGTAAGCCTTTAGTCAAGACATTCCTAAGAACTTATTCTAAAGTTCTTTATTTTTCTTTTTCTAAGAAACAGATATATTGATGATATTTTTGGCTTGCAATATGTGTAATTTGAGGAGTTATGTGAGTTACTCTCACCAAAAATAATTCCATATTTCTAAAATTCCATAATATTTCATGTGTGTGCAAATAAGAAATGAGTTAAAACTCTAAAATCTGTGATAACATCAAATTTATCATGTAGGCTGTTAAAATAAGAATTTATATACTTCAAATTTAAAGAATATTAGAAACTTATTGATGTATGGATCATAGATATTAACACTTCCACAAGAGTTATTGGGCTGAAATAGAAAGAATAAACACATAACTTCTTCCACAGAGAATCTTATAAGTGACGCTTTAATGGTTCTCCCAAAAGCTATGTCTTATTGTTGTCTTAGTTCTCAAATAATAAGGTTCTGAAAGAGTGCCAAACAGATGAAAATCAGTGGTAATTCTTAAGCCCTTTTTTTTTCCCAGATATTTTAACCTGTATAATCTCAATTAATCTTCACAACCAATTAACATGAGCGATCAATGACATTGCAAAGAAGACAAACTATTGACCTCTATTCTTACAGACAATAAGTGGTCGGAAAGCAAGTGCATTTCACTGCTGAACCATCTTCCCAGCCCAAGTGGTACTGTTGGAAACAATTCCAAGGAGACAGGTCATAGTCAGTATTTGTGTTTCCTCCATGGATAGTAATCATGAACTAAATAAAAGTTGTAATCATGGATAGAAATCACTGTGCATATTTCAGTCATATGGGCCGGTTATTTAATGTCAAAGGGATATTCTCCACACACATGTTTACTCAGTACTATTCATAATACCAATATTAAATCATCTTTAGTGACCATAAATGGATAAGTCAATATAGAATATGTTGTATTATACATTTTAAACATAATATCATATGTTCCTTCCATAAAATTGAAACCCTGTCATTTGCAGTGGCATGAATAAGCTGGGAATACATTATTTAACGTGTCATAAGCTAGGCACAGAGAAGACAAATATGGTATTTTCTCCCTTATATGCACAAGTCAAAGAGTTTATTTCACAGGAGAAGGAAGTAAAAGAATTGCTGCCATATACTAGGAAAAGTAAGGGGAAGGCAAAAGAGGGAGACGTTTATTAATGGCATTAATGGGTTCTGACATAGATTATATAGCTAGTGTTGGCTCTGGTGCTCTATAGTACAGAAAGGTTAAGAAAAGTGATGCTAGGTAAAATGTTATTATATATATATATATATATATAAATTTAATAAAGAGAGAGAAAGCAAGCTGAGCACCAGCATTCTGCACTCTGCTTCCTGACTGAAGATGCAAGATGACCAGATGCCTCTCATATGTCTGTGCCATACATTCCTTCCCAAGGCACGTTGTTTATTCAACCTGTGAAATATAATGAATACTTCCTTCTTTAAGTTATTTTTATCAGTTATTTGGTCACAACAATGCAAAATTTGTATGTATCAAAATATCTCCCTATCTCAAAATAGGTACACTCATTATCTATACATTAAAATTTTTACTTAATTTTTTTTCAAAATGAGTAAATGCCATTTAAAATCCATAAAAATATGAAAAAGTGACTTATTCTGAATCTTTGTAATGAACCTAATCTTATCTTATATATTAATTTTCAAATATACTAGAAAATTCTAACTGAAGTGTCCCCAACATCACCTGAAATACTAATGATCAAAGAGTATGTTGACAAAATCAAATATGTTGGCAGATAATCCTGTGTTAGAATGATGATTCAAGGGAGTTTTTTTTTTTTTTTTCTGTGCACTGGGTTTTAGTTCCTAAGCTAAATTTGATTTCCTTAATTATCAAAATCAATTGTTTGAATGGTGCTATATCTACCCAATAATAGCACAACTTCACAATTATTTTTAATTAGCTTAACATAAAGTAGCTGGGTGACAACCAAGCAGATGGAGACTTTATGTTATTGAACTCACAATGCCCTAAATGGAAAGACCAGCAAAAAAGAAGTCTGAGCCAGGCATGGTGGCACATAGCTTTAATTACAGCACTTGGGAGGCCGAGGTAAGAAGATGCTGTGAGTTCAAGGCCACCCTGAATAGTGAATTCCAGGTCAGCCTGAGCTAGAGTGAGACCCCACCTCAAATAAACAGCAACACAACAACAAAAAACCTATTTCTTGATTTTTTTCTTCTATTCTACATCTGAAAATGAAAATATTGCTTGTTGAAAGCTCTTTGCAGCCCTTGTGATCCACTCCTATTTAAAATGAATAATGAGACTTAAGGACACTTGTGATAGCATATACAACATCTGTTAACAAGCCTTATAGCATAACATGCTGCTGGTCCTACATAATTTCAGAGTTACACGCTTTTAACTGACAAGTGACCCTTGGAATAAATCTGAAGTGTCCTTGATAATGGCAGTCTAAATTAAATCATTATTTTCTATCATATAAAATCTCAAAATCTTACTAGATTATACTCATTTTGTTAACCAAGAAGAACCCTATACTGTAATTTTAATTTTCAATCTCAATAATTGTATTATTTAGCATCCAGCTTTATAATGTGTGTGTGTGTGTGTGTGTGTGTTTTCCTAGGGTGCTACTGCTCATTGACCCCAGTGCACCATGAGTGTTACATATCTAAACATCGACTTAATGGAGAGAATGTAATTATTTAATTTTACAGAGATTATATTGTTATTATATTTTTATTCATTAGTAGTGAAGATTATTAAATAATATAAGTGTTCACAGATGCTTTTTCTAAAGCACATTGCAAAAGGTCTCTACATTTATAATAAAAGAGCATCCTTAAGCACTTCATAAAATAATGCTACTCTGTTTCTGCTCATTGTGACCTAATACCTGACATAAACAACTTAAAAAGATGGCATGCTTATTTTGCCCTGTAGTTTTAGAGGGTTCAGTCCATGTTTGCATGGTCCCATGCATGATGACATCATGATACAAGAATAAGGGCTAGGTCAAGGTAAAACCACTGAGGACACAAGTCCTCTGTCTCACTTCCTCCATTCATTAGCTTAGGCCACTCATAGTCTAATTATCCCTTGAAATGTTCTCACAGATACACTAAGGGGTGCTTTCCTAATCTGGGACTTTCTAAATCCAATCAGGTTGCCAATCAAACATCCATCACAGCTATGTTCCAATTAACTTTATTTATGGACATCAAATTTGAATTTTACATGATTTTTATGTCTTACAAAGTAGTAGTCCTCTTTTGCTTCTTTTCTACAACTATTTAAGAAAGTAACAATGATTATATTCATTGACTACATAAAAAATGAAGTACACATTAACCCTCTGACCCCTACACTACTAAATGGATTAAAAAAATCACTTAATAATACTAAATCAGTGACCACAGAAATTACCATTCAAATCCGGATGCTCTGAAGTTATTAGAATTATATGCATTAGTCCTTAAAACTTCAGAAACAAAGTCATGTCAATAATGTACTACCCAGGTTTACTTCACTGTGAACAAGTTGTTTAAGAAAAACAATTTAGCCGGGGGTGGTGGTGCACGCCTTTAATCTCAGCACTCGGGAGGCCGAGGTAGGAGGATTGCCTGAGACTCCATAGTGAATTCCAGGTCAGCCTGGGGCTAGAGTGAGACCCTATCTCGAAAAATGAAAAAAAAAAAAAAAAACTTAAAAAAGGAAGGTTTTACTTTGTCTTATGCACCCCGAACCCCTGCCACCAGAGTTTACAGTGCATAGTGTCTTCACCATTTCACTGGGGTCCTGAGTTAAGCCAGAACATAATGGTGTGAAGGGCATGCTGAACCAAGCCACATAATTCATGGCAGCAGAAAAAGAGAGAGAAAGAGAGAGCACTAAAGGCTAACAAAGGCAAAAATGAAGATACATCTTCTAATGGCCTCTTCCCCTATTAACTCATCAAGGAATCAATGTACCATAGGCATTGATGCAACCATGGGTCACTTACATGCAATAACTACTCTAACTGGGGATAGTGCTTTATCTCCATCAGCTCTTAGGAACATTTCATATCCAAAGCAGAACATATGTGAGATGGAAAGATTCCATATCAAATACCCATTAGTTAATACAGAAACATTTAGAATCATACTATTAGCTGAGAATTGCTCAGGCAATCAAAATTTGAATAAACAATAATTTAAAATAGAATATTGAATCAATTGAAATTATGAATTTTCATAATTTCTTCAGTGTAAAAACATAAGAAAAGATATCTTCAAATGAGGTTTGGTTTACCTATGAAGTGTCCCACAAAAGTTCCTATGTGAAAGCCTGGGTTCCATATGGTGGATCCAACCATTGACAAGTGATTTGATCATAGGAGCTCTGACTTCAAACTGAATTTCCCTGTGGATCTGGAACTTGATGGCATTATTGAATTGTGGAGAGAGGTGGGAACTGAATGTAGGAAACCAGTAACTTAATCATGCTTTATTGTTATATTTTAATTAAAAACAAACTTTGTGTGGATATATCATGTGTTGGTACCATCTTCTCCCTCCTCTCTGCCCCCATTTCTGGAGGCCCTCCTCAGTGGGGTTGGTGGTATGCCCCATGGAATTGTGGGTTATGCCTTGTGTGAGCAGCAGTCAGTTATCGGAAGTAGGCAGTGCCTCTGAGGGTGACATCCTAAGTGTTTCTTTTTTTTTTCTTTCTCCTTTTTTTTTTATTAATTAGTTTTGTATTCAGCATATACAGTCAGTTTGGTACCATTATTAGGCTCATCCATGACATACCCCCTCCCCTTGGCCCCTCCTTGTTGAGGTATATGGGTCATGCATTGTGGAGTTAGCCCACAGTTATGGGTAAGATAAATGTCTCTGCATATCATGACCCAACATGTGGCTCTGACATTCTTTCCTCCCCCTCTTCCGCAAAATTTCCCTGAGCCATGTTGGGTTCAGTTTTGGTCTGCTTCAGTGATGAGGTGTTGGGGGCCTCTGAGGCTCTGGCTCTCTGATTTGGTAGGAGTTGATTTTTCTCTGTGCTGATCTCCTTCCCCCTTGTACTGGTATCCAGTTCATCAGGAAAACAGCCCCCTTGCTTGTTTCACCAATTTTTCGTAGTTTCAGCCAGGGCCCTTTTGAGGTATGATGGGGTGGCTCTCTCCTTAGGATCTACATCTATCTGAAAAAGAGAAGCAGATTCTCCAACAGAGAGTAAGTTAGCACCAGGACAAATGATCTTTCTGCCCCCTCTTCAGCAAAATTCCCTGAGCCTTGATGGGTGTATTTTAAGTCTACTTCAGTGATGCGCTCTCAGGAGCCTCTGGATCTCTGCTTTGGTAGATGTTGAGTGTCCTCAGGGTGTCCTTCACTCTGGTGCTGATTGTCAGGTTCACTGTGGAAGCAGCACTCTTGTTCCTCTTCCCAATTTCTCTGTCGTTTCAGCTGTGGCTTGGCTGATATGCGTGAAGTAGTTTATCTCCTTGGGTGTCGCTACTTTCTGAAAAAGAAAAACAGATTATCCAATGGAGAGTGAAGTCAGCATAGGTTAAATTAGATATAAATTATTAATTTAGGGAGATTTTGATGAATGTAGCCCTTCTTTTAGCCAAAGATCAGTGGGAGCTTGACATTGGAAAGCATAATCTTTGTCTCCATAGGATTCAGACCTGGTTCCTAGTTCCAGATATGAGTTCAGTGCCACTGAGCATCAGATCTCTTAGCCAATCAGGAAGCCATTGGTTACCCACCAAGGCTGTGTACCACCATTTCATTGGTGTGTAGTTGTCAGGCCAGTTGTTTCTGAGTAGCTTGGACCCCCTATTTACTCACACTGTTGTTGGCCACTTTCCCCAGCAGCTAATGTAGCACTTTCTAGGACTAGATGGGCTGAGTGGAGACTGGTTCTCTTTCAGGTTTCAGCCAAGTCTCTCCGTGCTCTGTGTCAGCAGCATATGGTGTCTTTAGCAATAGGGACTTATCTTTTACCTGTGGGTAATCTAGTGCTTTGACAGAAGGCTGTCTTATTTGGGGGTTCTGTAGGCCTCTCCAATCAACAGCTCAGTGTGGGTAGCAACTATCTGGCACTGGTAGTTACAGATCAGAGCCAAAATATTTTAAGGTTAGGCCTCATCCTACCCTCTTCAGGGTACTTATTTTCAGACATTTCTCCTATACTCTTATTGAGGGTTAAATATTTTAGTTTACCTTCAAGGAGAAAGTTTTCTATGGTACCAGTTTATTTTGGGTTTATTTTCCCCCACTCTCCTGTTCTTCTTCCCCCAAACCCTTGCATCCCTATCATCTGGGCCTTTTGAAGAAGATTTTGTCCACTACTGCTCCAGTTTCTCACACTCTTTCTGTCTGCATCTTTCCTACCTCAACAAATTTTCCTGCCACCCTTATTCTGTACCCTATCATGCCCAGAGGAATGAAGATAGCTGATGTTCGACTGGAACATTTAAAATCAGGAGACTCACTTTAAGTTATTTCTGTCAGGTGTTTGTCTCTTCCATGAAAGATATAATAAAATAAATTTATATCTAAAAATATTAAGAATTTACTTGATGGTACACAATCTGTGTAAAAGATGAATTGAGACAAAGATGGAGATCAAAGAAAACTCATTCAATCCATGATAAAAAAAAAACAAATAAGGTCCATTAATAGGTATTGTAATAGGGTCAAAGAGCTTGATGCACTATTGGGAGATGGGAGGAAAGTAGATGATGTAGATGTACACATGTGTCAATGTAGAGAGGTCACGTTGCAAATCTCAGGGGTCTACTTGGAGAAGCTAGAGGGAATAAAAGTAGATATTGAATACAAAATGTTCATTAATAAAGAAAATAAGGATAAGAGTTATATAAGGAGTTATTTGCAGAAGAGTATGCAAATATTATCCACCTTAAAATGTAAGCATGAAAAAAGTAGAAGGTAGAATGTACTGGAAATGTGAGGGTGGGGAGAGCTTGGAGAGAAGGTTAAGAACTGCTCATAACCTGGTATTTTAAAATGGATAATAAGGAAGTAATGCCTTTATATTTTAGTGGAAGAGATAAAGTTGTCCTTTATCCACTTTAATTTAAAACAATTATAGTAAAATTTCTAAATATAGTCTAACCTTATCAAAGGGGATAAAGGATTATAAACAGAAACAATCACTGATGTTTTTTATACTGTTACACTGTCAGCACTTGATACCTAAAGTTAAGAAAAACACCTGACCATAGATAATGAATATTACTTAGTGACATTACACTGACCATGTGAAGAATTAATTATGCAGAGTCTCTTCAGAATAACAATAGGAACAAGAACTCCCACTTTATTTTCTATTCAACAATTTCAAGCAATTAAAAGATAATAAATATTTTCTAATCACAATGTAAACTGAAACAGTGGGACAAGATTCTTCAGTGAGTTTCATGCTGTGATGCCAATGCCCACCCTCAGCCTTCAGACCTTCTCCTTCCTCACATGGCTAGGCACTTCCCTGACCTTCCTGAGTCCACTAGGATGGTTCTGTCTCCTGGTACTTCCTATGTATTGAACTCTTAGCATTAAGCTATAATAAAATCTTTCTGAACTTTATCCTCTGGCCTATGGATTTCATTCTTTGAATTCATAGCACAAGGATCCAGGAACACAGCAAATTGTCAGTGCATTGGCAAACAAGGAACCCAAAATTCCTGTATCACTATGAGAAAGAGGTTCCTGGTAGGTGATTGGAAAATCCTTTGTGTTGGACAGTAGAGGATCTCATTTTGCTTAGTCAGCTATTCCCCTATTCTTTTTTGCTGTGCCGTCATGATTTACCAATAATCTCATGTAGGTCCTATTGTTTACATTTTAGTCAAGTAGTTTTAAAATATATAGAAATATTATAATACCTACTTAGAAGAAAAACAAAATTTCACACTATGAATTAATTAACAGCTTAAACTCACTTTATTTGTAGAAGCAAAAACTGATACTTTCAACCAAATCATCATTAAGATTTAACAGGACTTGGAAAGGATTTATATTGCGTGTTAATTAAATATTAAGAGTTTTTGTCTGCAAAGTATAGACAGCTCAACTGCACTGACTTAAGTAATAAAACCCATCACCCCCTTTTATTATAAAAAAAAAAACCTGCAGGTAAAAGTCCATTCCCTAGTACCCATGTTAGCCATCTGCATAAGGGGCGCACATATCTGGAGTTTGTTTTCAGTGGCTGGAGGCCCTGGCAATCCATTCTCTCTCTCTCTCTCATAAATAAATAAATAAATAAATAAATAAATAAATAAATATACTCTAAGAGAAAACAAAGGAACACTGAGGGAAAAGGAAAAAAAATGGGCTGTTAGCTGTAGGGAACATGAGTAATAGGGAAGGAGAAAGAATCTTTGATATAAGAAAAATATCTAAGAAAAATCATGTTTTGTTTATAGTTTTAGTGAATATATTTTTAAATGGGATTTTATTTCTCTTATTTGGTTATGAAACCATATATAAAATGCTTAGCATGAAGTGCACACAGCATTTGTGTTTCTGTCAGATATAAGCAAGTTAAAATGCATAGATAGCATACCACAGCACAGTAGTTGGGATGGCAGCCACAATGAGAATGGTGTCTGTTGAGCAGAAACTTGCCATTTACTGAGACAAATAACCCACGCCTGGGAAACAGATTGCTTTCCAAATGAATTTACCAGAATTGAAGGTAATTGACAGCCTCAGAGATAGAATTTCTCCATTAGTTTTCAGAACAGGTATCACATATGTGTTATCTGAATATAATATTGTCTCAAGCAGAGAATGCAACAGTGAGCTTAGCAATTTACATTAAGTGACAGAAAATACTCATTCTTATTCTGTTTGTAATTCAGGGTGACTTTGAAATCTACACACACATACACACATTCTTATAGATAACTTGCCAGAAAAAGTGAAAAAAATATTGTGTGTGTGTGTGTGTGTGTGTGAGAGAGAGAGAGAGAGAGAGAGAGAGAGAGAGAGAGGTATATGTATAAGTATGTGTGAGAAAAGTAGAGAGAGTATGTGTGGTGCTTATCAATTTGATAATTACAGTTATTTTGTAATTTCCATCATTATTTTTGGAGTATGGAAATTTTACTTCAAAGTGGTATCTATTATGTGACTTGAAAAAGGCAGAGTATCTGAGAATCATGACTCCTGTACCCCAATGGGGCAGCCACTTCATGGTAGCTGTTCTTCAGTGGAAAACTTTCTTCCCCATTGCATGATCCACTCTCCACGAATGACCACTGCAGTGGGTGAAGACCTTCAGCATACACTGAGCTCAGCACAAGACAAAGGCAAACAGGACTTTAAGAGGAGAACAAAAACAAAGCAAACACGGGTATAATGAAGAACAGGCAGGCTATAGAGAAGCAAAAAGGGAGCTTTCAGTGAAGAGAAAATTATAGAAGGAGTGAAACATGTTGAAAATGATGGGTCAGAACAGTTTCGTCAAGGTGCATGTTGAGGTTTGTCACCATTACTATTAGTTTAGTAAGGACTCTGCTCAAGGTCTGTGCTACTTTTAATGGTGGATGTTAATGCACACAGAAGCCGGGCTAAAGTTGGTGAGAACTTATCATGGAATTCAGGCAAGTCTTTACTTTGTGGAAGTTCACGTTTCATGCCTATGATTCATTTATCAATTAAGACACCACACAACAGAGTTCATCAAGATGGAGGCAAGGAAAAGAAGGAAGGAGAGTGGGGGTGAAGAGACCTAATTTCCAGTTTTCAAGTTGTCTATGTGAAGTGCTTTTCCAATTGAATGCCAATGTCCACTGGGTGGATATTGCTAACAAATTCTTGAAGCAACAGAATGAATAAACAAGGCTGATCACCCTGGATAAAAATTGTCCTGAATGAATAAGGTATAGTCGATTCCCCAGTACCCATGTAAAGCCAGGTGCACAAAGTGGCACACCCATTTCTCTCTCTCTCTCTCTCTCTCTCTCTCTCTCTCTACCCTTGAAAATGAATTAATATTTAATAAAGGAAAGAGACAGAGAATTATGAGATATTTTGAAATAAAAATAGTTCAAAAGACTACAATGCTCAATTTTTGATGTTATTTATATTCTATGTGAAATAACATGCTATGTTATTTTAATTTATGAAGATTCAAAATTTCAAAATAACAACACTGAATGTCATTACCTCACAAAGTGAGGTGTCATGCAGTCATTTGGAAATAGGGTCTCAGTGTAAATCACTTTTTAAAAAATCACTTTCTAAGATATTTTGTGTAGGCTTGATAATTTATTCACATTATTCTGGTCTCCCAAGTTTAGCTTGAAAACATGCCAAATGGGATATAATTCCCCCCCCCATAACTTTCTGCTCCCATTTGAAATGCAAATTATCTCAGAGTGACTTCTTAAATGCTATCCTAACCCTTTCACTTCTGTGTGCTCTGTGTACGACAAAGAGCAGGCTCCTGTGTCACAACTACTTGTTCGACTTTTCCAGTAGTTGAGCTGAAGTAGATTTTCACAGGACAGGTAGAAAACATTATTGCCATAAGGTTGGGTGAGTCTGCATGCTGAGTTTTATCACTAATCTTTCTTTTTGATGGCTGGCTGACTGACAGGCCCACATCAGATGCATGTCTCTGATTTTACAAGCTGTCAATTTCTTTTTTTTCTAAACATCACCTTTAGTTTGAGATGAGAAAACAAATCCCTCTGAGCATTTTTTTTTTATTATTCAGATCTTGGAAAGTGGAGGGTTCCCATGGTTGCAGCTATTGTTACTACGCTTCTTTTTAGGTTTCATTTTTTTAAATGCCAGTCTTTGTAAGATAAAGTGTTTACTTCCTAGGATGATTCCTGAGAGGTCAGCTCCACAGTCTGTCACTGTGCAGTGACCTCATCTTGTTCTTTGTTAAAAATCAGAATGAGATCTGGGTGTGGTGGTGCATACAGTACTTGGGAGGCAGAGGTAGGAGGATAGCTGTGAGTTCCATTCCAGCCTGATACTACATAGTGAATTCCAGTCAACCTGGATAGAATGACAGCCTATCTTGAGCCCTCCCCCCCAAAAAAAGAGTAGAGTCATGATGTTTTGTTCTCTGCTTCCATAATTGCCTCACTGGTGTGTTGCAAATTCTTTCTTTTAAATTCAATTCTTTTTATTTATTTATTTTTTGTTATTAGTTATGTACACACTCAGTGCATAAACAGCCATATTGGTACCATCGTTCTTCAATTCTTCCAGCAGAGAAAACTTCCAACTTCAGCACCGGTGCATGCATACAAATCCTTAGAAAAAGACAAGGTACACATGGGTTTAAGAGTAGCATTTATTATGTATTAAGACCACTGTTCTTCATACGATGAATGAAGGGATCATAGTACTCAAAAAGAGAGAAATTTTCTTTTATATTTATTTTCAGAAAGAAGATATTATTACAAGCCATTATTAATGATGCACATTTACCAAGTAATAAATATGGATTAATTACAATAAGAAAATCTGAGGATATACAAAAACTCAATCTTTCTCTCTCAAAGCATAACAGGTTGAAATAAGGAGTAGAAGATATGCACTTATAAATACTTCCTCCAAAGTTATGCCTGCAGTAAAAAGTACATCGCTGAAGGTTAATAGGAAAGCAACTGAAAAGTTCTAATGATTTCTATGGCTAATGCTGAGTACATTTGAAGGGAAAAAAACATAAATAATGAGTTGGAACTTGAGAGCATATATTTATTTACAAGTCTGACAAGAGACAGAGGGTAATGAGGAAAGGGAACCTTATGTTGTATCTGCAATATACGAGGTAGTTGTCAGTAGAGAATGACTGGAAGCATAGGTAATGTTATACAGGAGCTATCCCATCAGGTCATCATGCCAGGGTATAGACATAAGTTGTGAAAACATAGTTGAAAAGGGCACTTTTCCATAGGTTCTGAAGGGTCATAAAAGGATTCCTTAAAAGTAGTATACCACAGTAAAAGACACGACGGTTTCCACACATATCAGGAACAGATGCTTATACAGAACCCTGTCAAAGATCCTCAAATAGAGGCATCAGTTAGGAGAGCAAGGAAAACAAAGACCAGAAGGCTCAGATACAATGAAAGAGGGTGAGCTAACTCATGCTGGGAATAAGAGGATCAAGTGCAGGCACAGAGGAGATGGTGGACTTGTGCAAAGTACTCTTGCTGACAGATAATCTGAAAGTGTGATGTCTTAACAAGATATGGGAATATAGGCCGGTGGTTTGGAATGAGTTAACTGTTCTTTCAAAGCAAAAATAATAAGAGATGCAGTGAGACCAACGTCAAAGGAAATAAGATCACACAATGGTTATAAGGACCATCATAACTCCTTATTCTTTCATCCCGTCCCTCAAGTAAGCTTCTGCCCCCATCTTTGTGAGCATTAGGCAAGAATGAATTTCAGACATGATTGAAACTGTTTTACTTGAGTGCCGTGTTATTTGTTGCTATGTTTTTTCTCAAGTTAAACTCATGCCATATTATTTATTTTGGGGAAGGATAAATCAGACCAGCAAGAACAGATTGCCTATGACCACATGGCTGGGAACTTGCTGATGGGAAAGGTCATATTCCTGTTCACTACTCTGACCGAAGGAATTATCCAAATACATCCCCTTTGGTGTGTGACATCAAGCTAGGGAAGAGCAGATCCACAATGGGACAGAGTCCTGGAATCTTGCCCACCAAATAGACTCCTTTTTCATAGTTGCCATTCTTTGCTCTGTTCAGATGCAGTCCTTGGAGATAAAGAAATGAGCCAGGAAGTGAAGGGAGCAAGCATGCCTAATATTCGGAACCAGGGGAGGGATTATGTTGAATTATTCACCAATAATGTAGATAGGCCCCCTCTTATCCAAATAAATTGTTTGAAAATAAAACAGCCTCACACAAATCAAGATAGTAGTTATATTATATGAATTCAGACTGTAAATTAGAGGAAATATTCAAATGTATACTAAGAGCATTACTCAAATGGCACTACAACAGTAGTTTTAATTATGCCCCTCTTTTTCTTTAAGTTTATGGGCCACTACCACTTATATTTAGTTCACTATGGAAATTAGATTGTGATGATATACAGATGTCAGTACGGTGTAGATAGTAGCACTTTATTCCTGCTTCCCAAGAGCTACTAATTTTATTGTTTTTATGATAATGGATAAATGTGGAACAGCTCTGTGCAGGATGAAAGAATAAAAGTAGATTTCTTTTGGTCCATTTTATACTCAGCCCATCAGCAAAGGCAACTAAAGCCATTTAGCACTTACACAATCTCTGCAAGTCTCTATCCTGAACAAAACATTTCAACCACTTTCCTAAATGATGATAAATACTCAAGGCCAAGATATCCAAAGGATGGAATTATTTTATCAAAGTTATTTCCCCTACAGAATCACCACCTGAAAATTTTCTGTCAGAGGAGAATGGCCAGGGCAGACTCAAATTATATTAGCCAGGCAAGAGAAGGCAGAGAGAACATAATGTGTGAAAGATGTGATACTATCTCTAATAGGCTCTTTCCTTTCTGACACAGTTGGCTTAGCTGGCTTCCAGCAATCATCTTCAAGGTGCATGCATGCATGAGTGTGTATGTGTGCGTATGTGAGAAAGCCTGCACACACATACTGCATGCGTCTCATATCCTATAATCATTTAACACTTAGCCATTTGTATAATTTACACATTTTATAAAGTCTAATTGCCCTCCTGATTTACCATAAAGATTAAAAATGAGTAGGTCTGTATAATAAAAGGTAATGCACACTAATATATGTGTGCGAAGCCATGAATTACATTCACATGGCTTCAAGGTTTCATTTGAGCACACTTATGAAAATTCAATAGCTTTCCTGAAACCTCTCCCATCCATTTCTGCATGCAAAATTGGTTCTAGAAAACTCTTGGCGCCTCAACGTTTAATACTTAATGGATTCCAAAAGTGTGACAGCACATTAAGTGAAAAAGTATGGGAAAATAGGTTTGAAATGGTTACATAAAATCACAAACGTTGAGCAGTGTATTGAGAGTAAAGTTTTAGATAAATACTTGCCTATTATGTAAGAAAAAATGTTTTTTTTTATTAAATTACCAAAACCACTCTTGATTATATTTTACTTTTGATGTTGTATCATTAGACTCTATAGGCTCCTATCGTGGTCAACCATAGAACATGCGTCATTTATCATTCATCAGAGCAGTATCCTTGAGAAGAATTAGAGTTGCTTATTTGATCTGCTCCCTCAGAGTGCTCACACGGCTCACCACCTTCTCATTAACTCCTTACTCAACTATTACTTTTACAACCTTTGCCCCAAAGATTGTCCTTTCCAACCCTGATCAAGGCATTCTGACAGGCTTCATTTTTATTTATTTTTAAAATATTTTATTTATGTATATGCAAGTGGAGGGAGACTGAGGGAAGAGAGACAAAGAGAGAAAGAATGAGTGTCCCAGGACTTCCTAGCCACTGCAAATGAACTACAAATGCATGCATCACGTTGCACACCACATTGTGCATCTGGTTTTACATGGATACTAGGGAATCAAAACAGGGTCATTAGGCATTGCAGGAGAGTGCCTTAACCCCTGAGCCATCTCTCCAGGCCCTGTTTTTACTTTTTAACCCTTTTTAAAAATTTTATTTATTAGTGAGAGAGAGAGACAAAGAAAGAGGCAGCGACAGATAGATAGATAGATAGATAGATAGATAGATAGATAGATAGATAGATACAGAGACACAGAGACAAAGAGAGAATGGGAATTCTAGGGCCTTCAGCCACTGTAACAAACACCAGATAGATGCACCACCTTGTACATCTGGTTTACATAGGTCCTGGGTAATCAAACTTGGATCCTTTGGCTTTGAAGGCAAATGCATTAACCGCTAAGCCATCTCTCCAGCCCATCCTGCCTCTGTTTTAATTTTACTTGACTCATCTATATCTACTCACATAGTTTTATACATAATTTCTTTTTTAAAGTATATTTTATTTATTTGACAGAGAAAGAGAGAGAATGGGCACACCAGGGCCTCTAACCACTGCAAACGAACTCCAGATGCATGTGCCTTGGGGGTCATGAGGAATTGAACCTATGTCACTTGGCTTTGCAGGCAAGTGCCTTAACTGCTAAGCTATCTCTCCAGCCCAATTTTTTACACATTATTTCTATTCTTTGTTTTGTTCCACATGAAATGTAATCTCAAGTAGGAATCATATTTAAACTTGTTTTTCACAGTTAGTGGATGCAAAATTATTATGAATTATATGGTCTACATTTTTTTTTCTCAGAAAGAACTCAGCCCAGGAAAAATTTATAATATTTTATTTTGATTGGCAAAAATATTCCTTTTAGCTGTTAATGAGTCTGGGAATTTGAAATTAACAACAACATAAGAATTTCAGAAAGGAGAGAGTAAAAATTAATTTTCTTATTTTCCTAAATTTCCATTTTAAAGACAATGAATAAGGCACTGGACAAAGTTCAGTGTGATATAGTATTAAAAGGAAGATACAGTCTTCCAGGCCATTATTCAGAAGGTTAATGGAATATGGAAATCTTTACAGATACCTTTCAATACATACGAAACTGATTAAAACAATAGACATTGTTTTCAACATAATTTCATTTGAATCTATGAATTTGAAAAGATAGGAAGATTTGGGAAGAAAACTATTAATATTGTTCCTACAATGGTTTATATCTGTAGACTATGACTTTAGTACTCAATCATATGTTGATATCCTTGGGGTGCTAGTACCAGCAGTCTCGGAAGATACCAAAAATCCTAGTGAATTAGTAGACTTTTGGATGGGTATAGCCACTTTTCTTGGCCAACGGCAAGTGGCCGCTTCTCTCTGGAGTCTATGGCCTTCTTATCCATGGGATTCTGACTTTTCTCAGTACCAGGCCTCATTTCCAATCAGAGAGCCTTTAATTACCTGCATAGGCTGTGTATCACTATTCTACAGGACTATGCACATGTTGTCAAGCTGGTTGATTTTGTAGCTGGGAAGGTCCTGTGCTTGTTCAATCTATTCGTGGCCATTATCCTCCACAGGCTAGCATAGCACTTTCCAGCACTATGAGGGCCAGCCAGTAGGAAGTTGGCTTGCTTCTAAGCTCCAGCGTGATATCTCAATGTCCTGTGCACATGGCCTGTGGTACCTTCAACAAAAGGGACTTACCATTTAGCACTGATGGGCAACCAAATGTTTTGGCAATGGCCTGCATTGTTTATGAAACTTGTGGATCTTCCTGCCACGCTGATCACTGCGGGGTGTAATTCACTTGTAGCCCTTGGATTTGCTAATCACCGCCCATGGTTTTAGGGTTAAGATCTCCATTCTTTATGCCTGGGTGACCTCCCACAACCCTGTTGTAAACAACAGTTACATCTTTCAGTTTGCTACCCAGGAGGAAGATTTCCATAGTACTGGATAATGCTGTCATTGGTTTTGTGTACTCCCCCATCCTCCCTTGCCCCATCCCTCTTTAGATCCTTCCATCTCTATATTGACTTGCTCTTGACTTGCTTGTCAAGTAACCCCTTTCTCCCTTCCTTCCCTATTTCCTCTTTCTGCTTGTTTACTCCAGTATCACGTCACAAGTCATGATTTGTTCTACCACTTACAATCAGTTCACATTAGGTTACAGATTAGGAACCATGTATGAGAGAAAACATGTGGCATTGTCTTTCTGAGCCTCTGTAACCTTTCTTAGTATTTTTTTCAAGTCCATCCATTTTCCTGAAATTTTCAATATTTATTTTTTCCTTACTGCTGAGTAGCATTCCATTGTCTATATGCGCCACATGTTCATTAATCATTCATCCATTAATGAGCATCTGGGCTGATTCTTGTTCCTATCTATTGTATCTATAGTGAATAGAGCAATCATGACTGAGTAGCAAGTGTCTTTGTATTTAGGGTTTATAAAGGGTAAGCTAATAATAGATTTACTATATATATAATATGCATATTATAATACATATAGTATAATTATAGTATATTTTTATATATCATAAATATATATAAGTAAATATGTATAATATAATTATAATATATATATTTTTAGGAGTATCCATCCCAATTTTCATAGTCGCTGTACATTTATACTCTCTCCAGCAGTGCATCCCAAGGGTCAACTTTCCCCACACCTCAGCAAGCATTGCTATCATTTGATTTTTTGATGTTTGCCTTTCTGAGTGAAGTAAGATAGAATCTGCAAGTCATTTTGCACTTCTCTGATGGCTAAAGATGTTGAACAACTTTTTAGGCATTAATTTGTTAAGTGTATTTCTCCCTTTGAGAACTCTCTGTTCATTTCCCTGACCCGTTTTTATTTTAGTGGATTACTTGATTTTTTTGTTTCATTTTTTTAAATTCTTTGTAAATTCTTATTAAACTTCTGTCAGATGTATAGCAGATGAAGATTTTCTCCCATTCTGTAGGTTGTCTCTACTGATGGTTGGCTTGTCTAGCTTTTTCATTTCATGATGTCTCAGTGGTTGAGTTTATCTAATTCCCTGGGCTACAAGGGTCTTTCCATATATATATATATATATATATATATATATATATATATATATTAGTGTTCTCATTTTTTTCTTCTAATAATTTTTGAGCTTCACATCTTATAATAAGGTACTTGATCCATTGGGGGTTTATTTCTGTGCAGGGTGAGAGAAGAGGGTCCAAATTCATTCTTCTACATGTTGCTATCCAGTTTTTCCAGCACAGTTGAAGATGCTGTCTTTTCTCCAGTGAGTGTTTTTGGCCCCTTTGTGAGAAGTAGCTGTACTTGCTAGAACTTATGCATGGATCTTCAATTCCATTGATCCGTATGTCTGTTTTGTGTTAGTACCATGTTTCTTTTATCACTATCACTTTATAGTATATATTATAATAAGTATGGTGATTCTGCCATTTTTCTTTTGTTGAGGATATTTTTAGCTCTCTTAGACCTTTCATGCTTCTATACACATGTAGATGTTGTTTATTCTAGTTCTGTAAGGTATGTTGCTAGGATTTTGATTTGAATTGCATTGAGTCCACATATTACTTTTGGTCGGATGACCATCTTAATGATATTAATGCTTTTGATCCATGAGAATGGGAGGTCAATTCATGTTTTTATGTATTCCTCCAAGTATATCTTTTAATATTTTATTTGTTTATTTGAGATAGAAAGAGGTAGAGAGAGAAAGAATGGGCATATCAGGGCCTCCAGCCACTGCAAACAAACTCCAAATACATGTACCACTTTGTGCATCTGGCTTATGTGAGTCCTGGGGAATCGAGCCTGGGTCCTTTGGCTTTGTAGGCAAGTCCCTTAACCACTAAGCCATCTCCCTAGCTCCCTCATCCAGTTATTTCTTAAGTGTTCCAATTTTTTTTATTGAATAGGTCTTCAAGATATTTAATGTTTTGTGGTTACTTTAAATGGACAGCTTCCCTGATTTCTTTCTGCATATGTTTGTCATTGGAATTATATATATATATATATATAAAGGCTACTGACTTTTGTGTGTTGATTTTATAGCTTAACACTATGCTAAAAGCAGTTATCACTTCTACAAATTTTGTGGAATCATTTGGGTCTATTATGCATAGAATCTTGTCATCTGTGAATAGGACTAGTTTGGTGTCTTGTCCTGCAATGTGTACCCCTTTTATTTCATTCCAATTAAGGTATGGAACTAGACAGGGGTGATCACTCTCATTAATGTTTTACAACATAATACTTGTCTATTTTCTGGTAGCAACTAATCACTCTGGAAGTTTTATTATTATATCAGCTCTGATGTGGCTCCAGAAATACTGATTAACTGTAGAAACTGAGTTGGAAATCCAGAGCAAAGCTGATCTTCAACTGAGAGCAGTTCTATGAACATACTCACAAAGGCTAGTTTCCCACACAAAAATCTTTTTTTTTTTTTTTTTTTTTTTTGGTTTTTCAGGGGAGATACCATGATCACAAAAATCTTTATAATCCTGACTGCATTCAGAATGCTCTAAGTCAGAGTGTGACACTTCATACCAAAGTCTACACAAACACATATCTTGTGACTCTCCTCCTCTTAGAACATAACTATTTAGTAGAAAATAACTTTTTTAACAATTAAAGGCTGAATTAAACAAATTGAAACAAAAAAATTCTAGGGCTGTTGAGATGACTCAGTAATTAAGGCACTTGACTGAAAAGCCAAAGGACCCAGGTTTAACTCCCCGTGACCCATGTAAGTCAGATGCACAGGGTGCCACATACCTCTGGAGTTCCTTTGTAGTAGCTGTAGGTGCTGGCACACATATTCTCTCTCTCTCTCTAAAATAAATAACTGAAAAAATTAAAACAAAATTTAGATTGAACTTGTAGAAGTGGGAAGAAATAAGAAGATCAGAATACACAATCAGAGAGTTCCCAGTGAATACGCAGAAGTGGAAAGAGTACACTTAAAGAACATGACACAAGCTAATAAATAGGAAAGTAATATAAAGTCTGATGTTTTGGCCATGTTTGCTCTGTGAAATAAGGTATAATCAACTATAATGGGGATAGGATATTAATATTGTTAATATTATCAATATATTGTTGATAAAGTCTCAGGCCAATCACTTGACATCTGACCTTGAAATCTGTCTTATAGAATTTTTCATGGTGGTTCACTTCTGCAAACCCAGAACTAGGGAGACAAAGGCAGGACGGATGCTAAGTTTTCCTGACTTCTATGCATGTGCCGTGCCATGTTCATGCCCACACTTACATACATGAATATGCACATAGCACATCAACAAGCTGCTGAGTGTATACTTTATTGGGGGAGCTGATTTTAGTTCTTAGAAATAAAAAGTTGATTTAGTTTAAATTAATAGATAAGAAAAGAAAATGCCATAATACCATAGAAAGGAGGTTTGTAATTCATTATTTCACATAATTAATATGCACAGACATTTATTTTAGCCAGTGCTAGCCTATGCACCCTAAATGAGAATAAATACTTGCCCAAGACAAGACACCCCATACACTCCTGAAAGCCATGTTATGGAAAGCCACTGGACCAAATTGACTGAAGTAAGACCAGTGTATAAAATGGTCAGGAAGAGAAGTAGCTTTGAAGAGGAATATGTGGCCTTTAGGAAGGGTATATATTCCCTATGGATACTAATTTCCTTAAACCAGCAGAGATGTTTGTGTAGATGCTTACCGGAGACTTTACTAGATTCTCAATAAAAGCCAAGGGAAAATATATTAAAGAGCCATAAGATAGTTTTGAAGTTTTGATAGTTATAAAGTCTACTTCAGTATTCCAGGAGGTTTGTCTCATTAATCTAATATTCAGTTAATTAAACATGTTATATAGTAGTAGTAAAAGCCTTCAATCAAATTAATTGATAGTCTCTGTGATTATTACAGCAGATTTATAATTTACAAGTTGGCAAGTTATGACTTTGATTGGCTTTACAGCAGTTTAATTAGCCACTAATACAGCTTCATCACAAGCTTTACACTATTATAAATGCCCCTTTATTTATTTATATTTATTTATGTAATCATTTATCTGTGTGTAAGTATGTTCACATGTGTGTGAATACATGTTCATGAGTGTGTATATATGAGTGTGGGGGTCAGAAGTTGATATAAAGTGACTTTATTAAGTGCTCTCCAGGTTATTTACTGAGGTAGGGTCTTCTACTTGAATTCATAGCACTCTGATTTCCCTAGTGTAGCTAGTCACCTTGCCCTAGGAATCGTGTCACTTTCTCTGCTTCTCAAACACTGAGATTACAGTTGAACAGACACACCTGACCAGAAGTTACATGGATTCTGGGGAACCAATCTAGGGTCCTCATATTTGCATATCAAGCATTTTCAAGCACTTTTTAAAAAATTTTTTGTTTATTTATTTATTTATTTATTTGAGAGTGACAGACAGAGGAAGAGGCAGATAGAGACAGAGAGAGAATGGGTGCACCAGGGCTTCCAGCCACTGCAAACGAACTCCAGATGTGTGTGCCCCCTTGTGCATCTGGCTAACGTGGGTCCTGGGGAATCGAGCCTCGAACCAGGGTCCTTAGGCTTCACAGGCAAGCGCTTAGCCACTAAGCCATCTCTCCAGCCCATTTTTAAGCACTTTATCTACTGATCTCCCCAGCATTGTCCCTGCTTCAATTTCCAATAAATAAATAAATAAATATAAGCAAAGGAAAAGAAATGCATATACTGATCCCCAAAGGCTCCTGTGTTCGAAAATTTGGTCACTAGCAAACTGACACTATTTGGAGAAGTGTGGGGCCCTTAGGAGGTACAGCTTTACTGGAGCAAGTACATCAGTGGAAGAATCTGCCTTGATGTTAAAGCCAAACTCTACTCGCTCTCTTCTCTCTGTCTCTGTTCCCTCTCGCTTTCTCTCTCTCTCTTTCTTTCTCTTTCTCTCCTTCCTTGCTTTTGGGATGAAGATGTTATTCTGGTTTCCTGCTTTTCTCAGGCTTCCCCTAAAACTCTATACTCTGGAACTATAAGCCAGAATAAACTCCCTTCCCTAAATTGCTTCCAGTCAGGTATTTTATCCTAGTAAAGAGAACATAACTGATACAGGTTGTCATTGGTTTATCAAAATCAGAATTAAGTGGCTGTAGAGACCACCTTGAGGTTTGGTTTTATTGGAGTTTTCCTTAACTATTTTTCACTATACAGAATTTTTTTGTCAGAGCCTGTTTTAAAATATATTTTTGATGGTGTTTTTAAAATATTTTATTTACTTATTTACTTACTTATGGGATGGAGAGGAAGCCAGAGAGAGAGGAAAAGGAGAGAGATAATAGGCCTGACAGGGCTTCTCTAGACACTGCAATTGAACTCCGGAGGTACGCACCGCTTTGTGCCTCTAGCTTTACATGGATCCTGGGGAATCGAACCTGAGTCCTTTGTCTTTGCTGGAAAGTGCCTTAGGCCTGCAAGTGCTTTAAGTGCTAAGCCATCTCTCCAGGTCCAGAACCTGTTTTTTTCAAAACACGATCTCTGGTTTATATTTTGCTTATGAATCTACTCAACTGAGGCCTCTGACAAATGGCCTCGAGGTTTATATGTGACAATTGCCAGAAGGATAGGCTGCATGACGCATTTTGATAACTCCTAATAAGTGATGAATATGCCGCTGGGGTGAGTTTGCATCGCGCACCTGGCGGTGTGCTAACAGGAGGGCGTGCTTGTTTATTCACGTTACTGCTGTTTGCCTCGCGTGTGTCGGCTCCCCGGTTTACAGGCTTACTGCTGCTGACAATGAGAGAACCTTATCTTCATAGCAGCGGAGCCCGAGCCTGAGCTCTACAACCCGCTTCACTCAAGGAGAACTCAGCAGGCATGGAAAGTGACTTTCTTGCAGTTCATCTGAATTTGACCCTCCCAGATTGAAGAACTTGATTTCCTGGGCACATATCTGCTTCTTCTGGGGTTTCTGCCAAAGAAGGGAGGGGGGCACTGGGAATGCCCTGATGAGGATCAGACCTCGCTGGAGGGGAATATTCATGAACTGGATAACTGCCTAAATGTACCCAGGAAGAAAGTCTGCAGGATGGGAACAAAGGGGACATTTTCCCTGGAGCACTCAGAGCACAGAAGGCTTTGGATTTATCTGTCAAGTCACAAACTCCATTGCCATCCTTCGACAGCTATTTTCTTTCAACCTCTCCATCTGGGAGGATCAAGGTTTTCAGTTCCTTATAAGAGCTAAAATGTAACAGCTTTTAGGGAAACTGTACTCCAAGCAGTTTTCACATTAATCCCTGTAGCTTTGTTATCCGTGCTGTAGGCATGGATATGATTTCAGCGTCTTTGGGTCGTAGCCAA